>CM042241.1:67055786-68548286 GCA_023566225.1 Romanogobio albipinnatus | reverse complement strand
AGACTTTAGCCCCGCCCCTCTCATTCTGCACCAATCAGCTGCTGCAGCGATGATGGTCAGCATCTGTTGTCATCACGCTTCTCTCTCTCAGTGCTTCGGTGTTTGGTCCCTCTTTCTTTGGCACAGCGTCTAATGTAACTCCCCCTCTTTAATTTCCCTTCTGTTTATTGTTTTGAGTTTAATCTGATTTATCAGTGGGTGATGTGGTGACACTTCATATTTCATATCCCACTGTTGAGTTTGTGTAAGTTTGGTTGTTTCTATTTTTCGTTCTGGTTTTCTTTTTGCTGTGTGCTATTGCAGCTCAAGGCCAGGCTCATGAATGATGAAGTGTTCAGAAATGCTCAGGGAATATTCTGTGCTTTAAAGCAGATGAATAAGTTCTGCGAGTACTTTTGTAAAAAAAAAAAAAAAAAATCTGCTTTTAAATCACCCCCCCCCCCCCAAATTCCCCCATTCAAGTTTAAGTTTGTTGATTTATAAAGCACATTTAAAAATGTACAATCAAGAAATTGTTGTTTTGTTGTAAAATTAATTTGAAAAGAATTTTGAAAATACATGGAGTTCTGCCATACAACAATACTTTTAACTCTTTCCCCGCCAGTGTTTTTCCAGCCAGTGCCAGCGTTTTGCATTTTGATCATTTTCACAAACGTTTCATGCCCCAGAATATACGGTGGCCGAGAGATCTCAACGCGCTGCAAATGAAGAAAACACATGCAAATACAAAAAAACACCAGCAAATATGAAAACATATTTTTCAGTTTTACAACACATGCGCTGCAAACACTCACAACACATGCAAATAGAGAAACACTGCAAACACTCACACATTCAAACTCAAACACTTGCATGTTGTGAACTTTTTGCTGCATGTTTCTCTATTTGCATGTGTTGTGAACTTTTGCAGTGCATGTGTTGTAAAACTGATGAAGATGTTTACTTTATTTGCTGGTGTTTTTTCTATTTGCATGTGTTTTCTTCATTTGCAGCGCGTTGAGCTCTCTCGGCCACCGTAAGAATATGTAGTTCTGAACATGCAATACATCAAAAGAAAGAAAAAAAAAACATTTTATTCTCGCTTCATGCATTAATTTGTATCAACACTTGAATGTGGGTAAGTTTAATAAACATTTTGAACGAAAAGCTGAGAAAATCTAGCCTGGCTCCGCCCTCCTATGTACTTCTGCTCAATTTTCATTTTCCTTCCGGGATTGCGGTATATTCTCTGGTTTTCTCCGGTCAAATTTAACTGCTCCAATCAGCGAACAGAGGGAGTGGTTGAGAGCGATGACGTTGATGTCGTGCGCTAGTTTGAGATGACGTATGTCATGACCAAACGTTAGCGATTGGCTATGGCAGATCAGAGTGGCTTCGGGCAGATCCAATAGTTTTAAACTTCAACAGAGTTCCCTCCTTCAAGGAAGTTAACGCTTGTCAATGGAGAGTGGCCAGACTCTCTGAACAAATGAAATGAGAAAATCATGTTTTTGTCAAAGACTACATCCAGATCAGATTCAGAGCGACGATCAAACACAGATGGAGTAGATCGAGTCCATCAACACCCCGCAGCTTCACTGTCCTAGAGCTCATCCTGGGTCCACATTTCATTCAGTACATTTACATTTATGCATTTGGCAGACGCTTTTATCCAAAGCGACTTACAGTGCACTTATTACAGGGACAATCCCCCTGGAGCAACAAGGAGTAAAGTGCCTTGCTCAAGGACACACTGCTGGTGACAACCATCTCACATGGTGAGAACATTAGGCAGTTTAATTATGATGATCACTTTTTTTTTTCATATGATATCACTTGTTTCTGCTTCTTCTTCACCTGTGTTTTGATCAGGAGATTCTGTGCTATGGCAAGCCTTTTATTCATTTCCATTTCCATATAAATATGTTTATCACCAGTAAAAATGTTAGTATCAACATTGATATCAATTACATGTCCAGTAGTAAAAACTATAATTCTTGATGTCAGTAATTGTGTTTTCACTAGTTAGGCTGCCATTCAAATTCATTCATTGATATCAGGAATACAATTATTACTAGTAAAAAGTCATATTTTTTATTATGTCAGTAATTACGTGGTTGCTTGTGCAAACGTCTGTTCTTGATATCAACACATGAATTGCTTCTAGTAAAAAAAAATAATTTCTGATATCAATAATTAAATTGTTGCTAGTGACAATGTTAATTTCTGATATCATGAAAGTGAGTGTTACTAGTAAGAAAGCCATTTTAGAGGTCTGAAATTACTCTCCTAATTATATCACCAATACATTTTTAGAAATCAGAAATAACATTTCTAATAGTGACAAATTCTTGATATCAGGAATTTGCATCTTTAATAACTAAGTTATTAATAAAGATTTTTGCTGGTAGGAACTGTATTTCTGATATGTATAACTTATTCTGATATATATATTATTCTTGATATCAACGATTGAATTTGAATGACAGCCTAACTAATGAAAATACAATTGGCTTTATGCACAGCTGCACTACTTCCTGAACTTCAGCCAGCTCCTTTGTTTCCTGTCTGCCATTATTGGACAAACTGATTAATCCAGGTGTGTCTGACCTCTGTAGTCACAGCAACAATAATCAGACACACCTGGATTAATCAGTTTGTCCAAAAATGGCAGACAGGAAACAAAGGAGTTGGCTGAAGTTCAGGAAGTAGTGCAGCTGTGCATAAAGCCAATAACAGATATCAAGAATTATAGTTTTGACAAGTTAAAATTAAATTCTTGATGTCAAAAGTGTTATAGTGATGACATCATTGTTGGTATCAAGAATTCATATCTCCTGGGAATGAATAAAAGTCAAGATGGCCTGCCATATTGATATCACAAATAACAAATACAACATGTTGAAATACATTTACATCAAAAATTATGATTTCTACTAGTAAGAATTGTATTTCTGATGTGTGAAACTGGAATTTCAACTAGTAAGAAATCAATTATTGATATCAACAAGATTATTATAATTGATATCAATAAGATTATTGATATCAACATCTGAATTTGAATGGCAGCCTATGGGGACATTTCACTAGAGAAAATACAATCACTGCTATCAAGATTTATATCTTTTACTAGTTGAAATTTAACTCTTGATATAAAAAATTCATATTTCAGCGAGTGATGACATCATTGTTGATATCAGAATTCGGTAACACTTTATTTTAAGGATCAGACATTAGGCATCAATTAATGACTAATAACTGCATTTGTAAGTAACTAGTTATGTACTTGTGTGCCATTACAAGCTATTTATAAGGCCTTTATTGGCTGTTGTCTTATTTTTGTCTTATAGCCCCTTTATACTTGTTTCTGTCCTAACAATGTACTAATCAGCTAAAAATAAAACAAACTAATAGCTTGTATTGTGCCAATTACACACTTTATAAGTTCCCAGTACACTGTGTGAATGTGTGGCTTATAAGTATGAAATAAATATAGAATGGGCATTTCAACACAGACATTTAAATTTGCAGAGAAACACTGTCTTTCAAGCAGTTGTTCTATGCTAACAAATTATTTATTACTTAAATATTCCCTTTATTAATGGGTACAAGCACATTTATCACTAATTTATCACTAATAAATGCAATATTACTTCAGATTATGTTCCCTATTCTAAAGTAAACATTTGCTGTTTTCCAGTAAGAAAAGAGACATGTAATATTGCAGTGAACAACTCAGTGTTTATTGTTTTTATGTTTTTATTTTCTTTTCTTATTGGAAAACAGCAAAACAGCGCCCTCTACCGTATAACAGTGAAAACACAGAAAGACGGGAAACTCAGGCAATGGCTGGGAAGCGTTCTCTCACAAATGACAGAAAAGTCCATCAATGGCGGGGAAAGAGTAAAATGACTAGTTTCCCATTATAAATACAGTCTGGATTTGACTTCTAAATCAATTTGCCGTTTCGTCATTCCTCGTTTCGCTGATAAATGAGTCCCGCTGTGGTATTGAAAGTTCACACTGCTTCCAGTTCAGACATGTCTGGAGGATTACAACTATGTGTGTATGTTTAGAAGTGAAAGACAAAAACACACAAATACCTGTGAAAGCTAATGCGAGCAGCCTGTGTGAACAGATGCATGAGTGTTCACAGGTGTGTGAGTGTGATTTATTACAAATAGTGAAGTCACTGAAGGAAAAGTAACAATGAACCAGATCGTTGGCATGGTTACGCCTAATTAAAGACACCTGCTACTTTCACTTAGAAGTACAATCAGTGCTCAGATACAGCAAGAACACACACACACACCTCAAAGTCAATATGACTTCTAAACTTACTCTGCTTACTAGTTTCTGGACTCTTCTCAGGGAATGTTATTCTAAAAGAAAAACTGCATGTTATAAAATTTGATCTGCCACTCAATCGACTTTCTCACTATCCAATCACTTCCTGATGGATAAATAAAGCCCTGCACGCCGGACTTCTGTTGTTCCTCATTAAATATGCAGTTTCATTCTGAAATATGCCAGATCACTCTTAGAAGGAAAGCTTCTATATGAAACCTTAAAGGGTTCCGTGAGGCGCATCATATATGGAACCTTAAAGTGTTCCGTGAGGCACATCATATATGGAACCTTAAAGTGGTCCGTGAGGCGCATCATATATGGAACCATAAAGTGTCCCGTGAGGCGCATCATATATGGAACCTTAAAGTGTCCCGTGAGGCACATCATATATGGAACCTTAAAGTGTCCCGTGAGGCGCATCATATATGGAACCTTAAAGTGGTTCCTGAGGCACATCATATATGGAACCTTTAAGTGTTCCGTGAGGCACATCATATATGGAACCTTAAAGTGCCCGTGAGTCGCATCATATATGGAACCTTAAAGTGTCCCGTGAGGCGCATCATATATGGAACCTTAAAGTGGTCTGTGAGGCGCATCATATATGGAACCTTAAAGTGGTCCGTGAGGCGCATCATATATGGAACCTTGAAGTGGTCCGTGAGGCACATCATATATGTAACCGTAAAGTGGTCCGTGAGGCGCATCATATATGGAACCTTAAAGTGGTCTGTGAGGCACATCATATATGGAACCTTAAAGTGGTCCGTGAGGCGCATCATATATGTAACCTTAAAGTGGTCCGTGAGGCGCATCATATATGGAACCTTTAAGTGGTCTGTGAGGCACATCATATATGGAACCTTGAAGTGGTCCGTGAGGCACATCATATATGTAACCGTAAAGTGGTCCGTTAGGCGCATCATATATGGAACCTTAAAGTGGTTTGTGAGGCACATCATATATGGAACCTTAAAGTGGTCCGTGAGGCGCATCATATATGGAACCATAAAGTGTCCCGTGAGGCGCATCATATATGGAACCTTAAAGTGTCCCGTGAGGCACATCATATATGGAACCTTAAAGTGTCCCGTGAGGCGCATCATATATGGAACCTTAAAGTGGTTCCTGAGGCACATCATATATGGAACCTTTAAGTGTTCCGTGAGGCACATCATATATGGAACCTTAAAGTGTCCCGTGAGGCGCATCATATATGGAACCTTAAAGTGTCCCGTGAGGCGCATCATATATGGAACCATAAAGTGTCCCGTGAGGCGCATCATATATGGAACCTTAAAGTGTCCCGTGAGGCACATCATATATGGAACCTTAAAGTGTCCCGTGAGGCGCATCATATATGGAACCTTAAAGTGGTTCCTGAGGCACATCATATATGGAACCTTTAAGTGTTCCGTGAGGCACATCATATATGGAACCTTAAAGTGTCCCGTGAGGCACATCATATATGGAACCTTAAAGTGTCCCGTGAGGCGCATCATATATGGAACCTTAAAGTGGTCTGTGAGGCGCATCATATATGGAACCTTAAAGTGGTCCGTGAGGCGCATCATATATGGAACCTTGAAGTGGTCCGTGAGGCACATCATATATGTAACCGTAAAGTGGTCCGTGAGGCGCATCATAAATGGAACCTTAAAGTGGTCTGTGAGGCACATCATATATGGAACCTTAAAGTGGTCCGTGAGGCGCATCATATATGTAACCGTAAAGTGGTCTGTGAGGCACATCATATATGGAACCTTAAAGTGGTCCGTGAGCCGCATCATATATGGAACCTTAAAGTGTTCTGTGAGGCACATCATATATGTAACCGTAAAGTGGTCCGTGAGGCGCATCATATATGGAACCTTAAAGTGGTCTGTGAGGCACATCATATATGTAACCGTAAAGTGGTCCATGAGGCGCATCATATATGGAACGTTAAAATGTTCTGTTTGGCGCATCATATATAGAACCATAAAGTGGTCCGTGAGGCGCATCATATATGGAACCTTAAAGTGGTCCGTGAGGCGCATCATATATGGACACTTAAAGTGTTCCGTGAGGCACATCATATATGGAACCTTAAAGTGTTCCGTGAGGCACATCATATATGGACCCTTTAAATGTTCCGTGAGGCACATCAATATGGAACCTTAAATTGTGCCGTGAGGCGCATCAAAATGGAACCTTAAATTGTGCCGTGAGGCACATCAATATGGAACCTTAAATTGTGCCGTGAGGCGCATTATATATGGAACCTTTAAGTGGTCCGTGAGGCGCATCATATATGGAACCTTTAAGTGGTCCATGAGGCGCATCATATATGGAACCTTAAAGTGGTCCATGAGGCGCATCATATATGGAACCTTAAAGTGGTCCGTGAGGCGCATCATATATGGAACCTTAAAGTGGTCCATGAGGCGCATCATATATGGAACCTTTAAGTGTTTAGTGAGGCGCATCATATATGGAACCTTAAAGTGGTCCATGAGGCGCATCATATATGGAACCTTTAAGTGGTCCGTGAGGCGCATCATATATGGAACCTTAAAGTGGTCTGTCAGGCACATCATATATGTAACCTTAAAGTGTTCCGTGAGGCTCATCATATATGGAACCTTAAAGTGGTCCATGAGGCGTATCATATGTGGAACCTTAAAGTGGTCCGTGAGGCGCATCATATATGGAACCTTAAAGTGGTCCATGAGGCGCATCATATATGGAACCTTAAAGTGGTCTATGAGGCGCATCATATATGGAACCTTAAAGTGGTCTGTCAGGCACATCATATATGTAACCTTAAAGTGTTCCGTGAGACTCATCATATATGGAACCTTTAAGTGGTCCATGAGGCACATCATATATGGAACCTTAAAGTGGTCCATGAGGCGCATCATATATGGAACCTTTAAGTGTTCCGTGAGACGCATCATATATGGAACCTTAAAGTGTCCCATGAGGCGCATCATATATGGAACCTTAAAGTGTTCCGTGAGGCACATCATATATGGAACCTTAAAGTGGTCTGTGAGGCTCCTCATATATGGAACCTTAAAGTGGTCCGTGAGGCGCATCATATATGAAACCTTTAAGTGGTCTGTGAGGCACATCATATATGTAACCGTAAAGTGGTCCGTGAGGCGCATCATATATGGAACCTTAAAGTGGTCTGTGAAGCACATCATATATGTAACCGTAAAGTGGTCCGTGAGGCGCATCATATATGGAACCTTAAAGTGTTCTGTGAGGCGCATCATATATGGAACCTTAAAGTGGTCCGTGAGGCGCATCATATATGGAACCTTAAAGTGGTCCGTGAGGCGCATCATATATGGAAACTTAAAGTGGTCCGTGAGGCGCATCATATATGGAACCTTAAAGTGTTCCGTGAGGCACATCATATATGGAACCTTGATGGAACCTTAAAGTGGTCCGTGAGGCGCATCATATATGGAACCTTAAAGTGTCCCGTGAGGCGCATCATATATGAAACCTTTAAGTGGTCCATGAGGCGCATCATATATGAAACCTTTAAGTGTCCCGTGAGGCGCATCATATATGAAACCTTTAAGTGGTCCATGAGCCGCATCATATATGGAACCTTTAAGTGGTCCGTGAGGCGCATCATATATGGATCCTTAAAGTGTCCTATGAGGTGCATCATATATGGATCCTTAAAGTGGTTCATGAGCCGCATCATATATGGAACCTTAAAGTGGTTCATGAGCCGCATCATATATGGAACCTTAAAGTGTTCCGTGAGGCTCATCATATATGGAACCTTTAAGTGTCCCGTGAGGCACATCATATATGGAACCTTAAAGTGGTCCATGAGGCACATCATATGGAACCTTAAAGTGGTCAGTGAGGCGCATCATATATGGAACCTTAAAGTGTTCCATGAGGCGCATCATATATGGAAACTTTAAGTGGTCCATGAGGCGCATTATATATGGAACCTTTAAGTGGTCCATAAGGCACATCATATATGGAACCTTTTAAGTGTTCCGTGAGGCACATCATATATGGAATCTTTAAGTGGTCCGTGAGGCACATCATATATGAAACCTTAAAGGGTTTTGTGAGGCTCATCATAAATGGAACCTTTAAGTGGTCCATGAGGCGCATCATGGATGTAACCTTAAAGTGTTCTGTGAGGCTCATCATATATGGAACCTTTAAGTGGTCCGTGAGGCGCATCATATATGGATCCTTAAAGTGTCCTATGAGGTGCATCATATATGGAACCTTAAAGTGGTTCATGAGCCGCATCATATATGGATCCTTAAAGTGGTTCATGAGCCGCATCATATATGGAACCTTAAAGTGGTTCATGAGCCGCATCATATATGGAACCTTTTAAGTGTTCCGTGAGGCACATCATATATGGAATCTTTAAGTGTCCCGTGAGGCACATCATATATGGAACCTTAAAGTGGTCCATGAGGCACATCATATGGAACCTTAAAGTGGTCAGTGAGGCGCATCATATATGGAACCTTAAAGTGTTCCATGAGGCGCATCATATATGGAAACTTTAAGTGGTCCATGAGGCGCATTATATATGGAACCTTTAAGTGGTCCATGAGGCACATCGGGCCCTATTTTAACGATCTGAAACGCAAGTGTCAAAGCGCAAAGCGCAAGTAACTTTGTGGGCGGGTCTCGGCGCTGTTGCTATTTTCCCGGCGGGATAAATGGCTCTTGCGCCCGGCGCAAATCTAAAATGGGTTGGTCTGAAGTAGCTTCATTATTCATAGGTGTGGTTTGGGCGTAACGTGAATAAACCAATCAGAGCGTCATCCAACATTCCCTTTAAAAGCAGGTGCGCAAGTTCCATTATGGATTGCTATTATTATGGCGTATTTACCAGGCGCACGCCAGGAGCGATTCACAGTCGAGGAGACTGATGTTCTTGTAAGAGCAGTGAAAGACAGAGAAGTTGTGTTGTATGGGGATGGGAGAAACCCACCCAAAATAGCGTCGGTTAAATAAATAATTAGCCTGAATAATTTGTAAGCTAGATTTATGCCTATTTTTTCACATCTTCGTGGCACACCACAATGATTTCCGTCATCTCATGTGTTAATATTTTTTTAGTGTAACAATTTATGATTTGCAAAAATAACTGTTGCATCTGTGTAGATTACATGAGCAAAGTGTATGCGCGTTGTGCACGCTATACATTATGGTCAAGCATGCGCCCTTAAAATAGCATAATGAACAACGCGCAACGCGCCACTGAATTTAGACTAGGTTTTTTCTGGTCAGTGGCGCAATTGTTTAATGGAACAGCAAAATAGCACCAGGGATTGTTTGCGCCGGAACACGCCTCCTTTTTTGCGCTGAACCGCCCAGGGAGCGCAAGTTCATTCTCTAGTTTAGCGACGTGCTTCTGTGGAGGGAAAAGCGCGCTTTGCGCGGGTGCAAAATAGGAATGACACATGCGTCGGTGTACAAAGTCAATTGCGCTGGGTGCAAGATAGGGCCCATCATATATGGAACCTTCAAGTGGTCTGTGAGGCACATCATATTATGTAACCTTAAATTGTTCCGTGAGGCGCATCATATATGGAACCTTAAATTGTTCCGTGAGGCGCATCATATATGGAACCTTAAAGTGTTCCGTGAGGCGCATCATATATGGAACCTTAAAGTGTTCCATGAGGCACATCATATATGGAACCTTTAAGTGGTCCGTAAAGCGCATCAATATGGAACCTTAAAGTGGCCCATGAGGCGCATCATATATGGAACCTTAAAGTGGTCTGTCAGGCACATAATATATGTAACCTTAAAGTGTTCCGTGAGGCTCATCATATATTGATCCTTAAAGTGTTTTGTGAGGCGCATCATATATGGAACCTTTAAGTGTTCAGTGAGGCGCATCATATATGGAACCTTAAAGTGTTTTGTGAGCCACATCATATATGGAACCTTTTAAGTGTTCCGTGAGGCGCATCATATATGGAATCTTTAAGTGGTCCGTGAGGCGCATCATATATGAAACCTTAAAGGGTTTTGTGAGGCTCATCATAAATGGAACCTTTAAGTGGTCCATGAGGCGCATCATATATGGAACCTTAAAGTGTTCCATTGGGCGCATCATATATGGAACCTTAAAATGTTCCGTGAGGCGCATCAAATATGAAACCTTAAAGGGTTTTGTGAGGCTCATCATAAATGGAACCTTTAAGTGGTCCATGAGGCGCATCATATATGGAACCTTAAAGGGTTTTGTGAGGCTCATCATAAATGGAACCTTTAAGTGTTCCATGAGGCTCATCATATATTGATCCTTAAAGTGTTTTGTGAGGCACATCATATATGGAACCTTTTAAGTGTTCCGTGAGGCGCATCATATATGGAATCTTTAAGTGGTCTGTGAGGCGCATCATATATGAAACCTTAAAGGGTTTTGTGAGGCTCATCATAAATGGAACCTTTAAGTGGTCCATGAGGCGCATCATATATGGAACCTTAAAGGGGTGGTAAACCACGATTTCACTTTTCTAACTTTAGCTAGTGTGTAATGTTGCTGTTTGAGCATAAACAACATCTTCAAAGTTACAACGTTCAAAGTTTAAAGCAAAGGGAGATATTTGCTTTTAAAGAAATCGATTTCTAAGGACTACAGCAAACGGCCGGTAGGGACTACTACACATTCCTCCAGGGTGTGCTGACATCACCAGTCCCAATATTTACATAAACCCCTCCTCCGAGAATATGAAATAAGGGGGGGCCATTTTGTATCGCAGCGGGGAAGCGTTGTTGTGGTATAGTTAGTAGGCTGGAGTGCTGTTGCCAATGCAGACGAAACGCTGTTATTTTAATCCGGATTGCAGGTCCACTTTCTTCAGCCTTCCTAGGGACGGGGCAGCGTTGCAGTGCGTTTAACATACAACGTCATATTCATGTGTGTAAGAGACATGAGGGGAACACGATCGCATTTGCATCGGATATATGCTGCCCATCACAAATCAAAGCACGAGACAGACAGGGGTCGGAGGAGAAGATCAGAAAATGTGACATAATGGACTATATTCATCTGTATTTGCAATACACGAGCCTTCAGCTGCACGAGACAGGCGGGCACGCGCGGCTACCGCGGCACATCTCGCGGAGGAAAGCTTCCACAATCTTCGCGAGTACGGGCCACAACCTGTAAGTGTGATTTATTTTCCGTCGATGTTTTTTCCTGTAATAGTTTGTGTTGTTAATTGTAGCCTACGTTGTAGCAAGGAAGTAAACATGACAGCGCTGTTTGGCTCTGCAAACCAGTTTGTTAAATGCTCATTCATACTTAACGTTATCCGACAAACACCTAACGTTACAAACTGTTTAAAATCTCAACAGCGAACTTGGCATTAGTGTAAATTATTCTTTGATTAGAGCTTTTATGTATTGTTTATCTACAGGCATGCTAAACATGGTTCTGTGTTTGATTTGGCTACTAGCAATGTTTAGTGTCCGTTCTTGCGACAGATATTTGGCAAATCGTTCTAAAAATACAAAAGTAACAGAGCCATTCAGTAGCGATCACTATAGATCCGCAGTCTTTACTCTTGAGGACTGAACAGGTTCTGCTCGATCATCTTCACTAAAATTGTCTGGGTCTGATTCGGGCTCAAATTGGTATGGTTTCATTGACGCTATTGTACACAAAGCACAGTCTACCGGTAAAGGTAAGGGGCGTGACGCTTTCGAGAAATGTTCACTAGGCGGTTAGCGAATCACAAGACACTGGGCCAGCTAACCAATCAGAGCCCATTGCGTATTTTTGAGGGACTGGCTTCACAGAATCCGGAAACCATCAGACCGTTTTTACAAGGAGGGACAGAGCAGTGTAGAATAAAGGTCAAATATATGAAAAATACTGCATTTTTATTAAAAACGAAGCATGAACACATGTTACAGTGCACCCCACAAACACAATCAAGCCTTCGAAAGAGTGTGCTTTACCACCCCTTTAAAGTGTTCTGTGAGGCGCATCAAATATGGAACCTTTAAGTGTTCTGTGAGGTGCATCATATATGGAACCTTTAAGTGTTCTGTGAGGCGCATCATATATGGAACCTTTAAGTGTTCTGTGAGGTGCATCATATATGGAACCTTTCAGGGCTTCCACCATGGGTTCATTTTATGGATTTAGCTTTAATTAATTACATGTTTTATTTCATTTGAATTACATTTTATGAATTAAACGGCTCATAAACATACTTTATTACTAGAAGGAAAAAAAATCAGTTAAGCATGAAAGTATTTAAGACATTTCTCCTTATATAGAATCTTTTTAGCATAAAGAGTTAAAATTAAGGGGCATTTTCACAACTGAAAGTTTGTTACATTTAATACATTTGGTAAGTTTTGGTTTGGTTTCACATTGCAATTATGAGAGCACACTTTAGATGATGTACTTGCGTCCTATCGTCATCATCTATGTGGGCTGCATCTTGACATTGATTGGTTTGTAAACGGACGTGCGTCTGATGTCAGCATCTTTGACAAGAATGAATGAACAGATGCATATCATTGCCACTAGTGAACAGTGTGCATTGCTTGACTATTTCTTTTTGTTTCTGTGGGGCAAGTAGCCTGCTGAGTTTGGGTTTATTTATGAGACGCGCTCCAGTTCATGTGCAATCCAAGCGATCCATGTCACGATTGTTGTCTTCTATAGTCCATTTGCTTCTTATTTATTAAATCCAGGCAATTGGCTAATGAAACATTGATTAAAATTAAAATAACATTTATACAAAACTAAATTCACTTTAAATAAATGCTTTCTACAAAACTTAGTGGTCAAAATCATTTCTGACCTTCTGTCTTCTGACATATTGCGCATCTTTTCACTTTTCATAATCAATATAGCCGAGATTAAATTAAAAAATAATATTTAAACATAAACAGGAACTTCCTGTAAATGGTCTAACCATATACCAGTCCGAACCATACAGAAACTGCTTTCACACTAGAAACGAACCGAACCTTTGTTCAGTTTGATCCGACCGAGACTGCCTCTTTTTGTCTGACCAAATTTCGTCAGTTTGGTCTGGACCATTTCACACCTGTAATTTTGATTCGGCTCAAACTGAAAAGTCCAAAAATCCGGAGCAAACAAGGTAGGTGTGAAAGCGCCCTAAGACAAGAACCCTAGAGTTCATATAGAACACTATTCAATCTTTTCTTCTTAAACTGAACTGTAACTGTAAGTGATAAATGAGATGCAAAAAGCATTGCAGGTTGACTTTGAATGCAAAATTCCCTTTCTGTTGTCACCAGTTTTATGAAAAAATGAATTCTGAATTAGCATTTTTTCATGTTTAAATCGATGGATTGTGATGTTTTGTCATATGCAGATGCTGGGAAAGGAATATCAACATGGGCTACTGGTGGATAATCCGTTCTCCCATTCTGTTCGCGTATCTGGTAAGAGAATCACAGCTTCGCATGACAACGAAACCATTCTTCATACATCTATGCAGAAGATCTGCTCTGCTCTTTGTGTGTGCTGAAGTATTGAGATTCAAGCAGTGTCTAAAATCATTCCGCATTCACACACACACACACACACACACACAATCTCTTGCTGATATTATCTGAGGACTTGTTTCTTCAAGTGCCTCGGGCTCAGGAACGCTTTATGAACTCGGTGTGTCACTGAGCGTTTGTTCGGCACACTCATCAACACATGTAAAAATGCTCTGGGGGCTTTACAAAGTAATGAAGACCATCCCAACAGTAATGTTGGTTCTACACAACCTAAATTATTTATTTCACAAGTCCCATCTGTACTGAAGTAGAACCATGGTTTGATTTAATGAGAAGTTCATCAGAAAACAGCAGAAATTTTATAATGGGATATGTGAATCTAATGATTATGGTATGAAATATAACAGGTAGTGCCTGTTGAGCTTGATACTGATTGTTGCTATTGATACCTTATGCACTTTCTGTTTAGGATATATAAATATAGGAATGCATATGTGCTTCAGACCACACCTGTTCTATGAATATTAATAAGATCACATAGACGTGTATGTGGAGGTCTTAATAATGCATTATGTTTCGACATTTTATCATGTACGATAAAGAAATAGAGAGATCGGGGTCGTTTGAATGACACGTGATTGTAATCTCCCTCTCTCTCTTTCTCTCTCTCTCTCTCTCTCTCTCTCTCTCTCTCTCTCTCTCTCTCTCTCTCTCTCTCTCTCTCTCTCTCTCTCTCTCTCTCTCTCTCTCTCTCTCTATCTCTCTCTCTCTCTCTCTCCCCTTCTGGATTAGATAAATTTCATCATATTCATTCGTATAATAAAGATTCTGATGTCCAAGCTGAAGGCGCATCAGATGAGATACACCGACTATAAGTTCAGGTAAAGAGCGTGGTCTTTATTTCACACAGACGTCACGGCCTCATTGAACGTGTCTTTCTCGATCTCCTCAGGCTGGCGAAGTCCACGCTCACACTGATCCCTCTGCTGGGAATTCACGCCATCCTCTTCACCTTCGTCATCGACGAGTCCGTGCCGAAGGAGTCTCTTCTGAGGCTGATCCGCCTCTTCTATGACCTCCTGTTCAGCTCCTTCCAGGTCAGAGGGCAACGGTCGCACACCCACCGTTAGCAGAGATTGTATTGTATCTGCTGTGAGATGTGTGCAGATGGAGGAGGTTCATGTGTGTTGTTGTCTGTAATCGTAGGGTTTGCTTGTGGCCATCCTGTACTGCTTTGTCAACAAAGAAGTAAGAAATATTTCTCTCATTTCTCAAAATCATCACTTAAAATCACAGCAAAGCAGCAGTTCTCAATTGGTTTTGCTTCAGAATGTTTAGCATTTTTTGTCATATTGATCTAAAATAGTCCTTCTACTCAAACTGTTTCTCCTGCTCTTCAGGTCCAGAGCGAGATGCTGAAGAAGTGGAAGAGGTGGAAACTGGGCAAGGACATTGAGGAAGAGTACCGTCACACCCACAGCCAGACGCCCCATGCCAAAAGTGGCAGCATGGCCCTGGCGATGACCCACGAATGCCCCGACACCCCAGAGCCGGCGAGCACGGCCTCGACGGAGTCCCAGCATCTGGTGACGGGCCTTCAGAACGGGGCGAGCCGGAGCAGAGGCCGTGCGAGGCTGCAGCTGGCCTCCGAGCCACTGGAGGGCGCCAATAACTGCAGCTCGCTGACGGAGGACATTTGTCTGGAAGAGCATCCCCTCAACAGCGAGTGCTCAGCGGCGGTGGCAGAAACTAACGTTTGAGGATGGGATGCTGACAGCTGTTTTTAACAGCGATGGATCAATGGAAATTATGGTACATTCCAGAAACAGACTTCATATTAAAAACGGCTTCTATCATCAGAGGGGAGCTATGGATCATTTTATAAACAAACCGCAACTGTCTCCTGAGTTGGTAAATAACTAAACAGTATTAGTTATAAGCAGCAGTATATTTATAGCTCACACTTTAAGGTTATGGGTTATTTCTCTTTTGACTGAGCAAGCACATAAACCACCCAACTTGGTATTGTAAAAAACAAATTACATGTATGTTATGTCTACAGCAGACGCTTTTATCCAAAGTGACTTAAGCATAAGCAGTTTGTCACAGAGCCAAAAATATTCACAATGGCATGTTTATTAGAAAGTTGGATTAGGAAACAAGCTAGAGCAGAGGAGAAATGCAGGGAAGAGAAAGGATGCCATTGTTCAGTGGCTCATTCCACCGTAGAGGAGCAGAGAGGATGAAGGGTCTGGAAAGCCACTGTGTGCCTCGTTATGAAGGAACAACAAGGCACTGCTCGTTCAGTACCAATGAAAACACTTGGTTACGTATTTACCCACTCAGGAGTTAAAACCGCTTTCGTTGAGTTGCCCTTTAAGGGTGTGTTCACACTTGTTCGTTCGCTTGGTTCGTTTTGTGCTGACGAGGGAAAAAAACATCTAGTCATGGTCCGCTTAGCGTTCACATTGACATTTTAACACCGGACAGCGCTTCTTCACTGTCCAGTACATTTATCCTAATGAGCAACTTACCGACTAGACTTTATATTAGGGCTGTACGATTAATCGAAAAATAACCGAAACCGACATTCAGAACCTCTAACCGACGTATTTTTCCCATGTCGGTTATTTCGGTTTTCACGTGACTCCGCCCCGTCAGTCACATCAAGTGCAGTTTGCAGGCACACAGAGATGCAGGAGCGGTTATCTGTGTTTATAGATACCGAGAATCACTATAGTAACTGCATGTTTTACACAGTTTATACAGGTCAGTTAATTGCTGTTCTTATAGCCTACGCGCTGACACACACACACAGAGAGAGAGAGAGACGGCGCGCGCAAGCCCCGAAGCCGCTTTCACTCTCTTGCTCGTAAAGTTTGTCAAGTAAATGCATTTAAACGCGACAACGCGCGCGCCCTGAAGGCAGATCTTTCACCTGCGTTCTCGCAAAGCTTTGTCATTTGTATGTCGTTTAAGCCCTGTCAGTTTGAACATTAAAGCGAGTTTCGACCATCAGATGTGTATTATGTTGAACTAATGCCTGATTTATTGACAAACGAACTTCGCACATCACGTGAAGATCGCGCGCAGAGGAGCACAGAAACGCAGGATCAACGCTGTCCTGTGACTAAAGTAAAGTCACTTAAGTAGCTTAGAAACTCAACCGTTATTTTAATACCTTTGAAGTAAGTACAAACCACAGCTTCATAATGAATAGAGACAGTAAGAGTAATTCACACACACAATCACTCTCTCATTAATGCATTCAAATAAATGTAATGTAGGCCTACTGTGCTAATATATCTGTATCTGATGTACAACAAACAGAAATCTGCTCCATAGACAATACTGAAAGTGAACCGTTTCCTTCAAGTATTTTAAAATCACAAAGAAATGCACTTTTTCATTAGAAAAAAAAAATCCACCTTTAGGGCAAAAAAAAAGAGCAAAATAATCGTTCATTAATCGTAATCGAGGTCAAATGTTCAATTAATCGAGGTTTTTATTTTTGGTCAAATCGTTACAGCCCTACTTTATATATGTTCAGTCTGCCCTTATAATTAGCCCAAAGAATCAAGGCACACGCTTCTTCACTGTCCAGTACATTTATCCTAATGAGCAACTTACCGACTAGACTTTATATATGTTCAGTCTGCCCTTATAATTAGCCCAAAGAATCAAGGCACACGCTTCTTCACTGTCCAGTACGCTTCTAGACATATACAGTAATTGAATAAAGTTATAAAACAGCCTGCACTGCATAATCAATAAATTAAATATAGAGTAATCCTTTTTAAAGCTACAATTACATTTTATCTGTTACCTGTTCTTTAAATAAACATTAATGACAGATCTGACTCTGCTGAACTTGACGCGGATCTGACGCGCTGTCACTCATTTTCCTACAGCTCTTTAAGTTAATTTAATATGTTATTACACTGCTCTTTTAGTTATGTTTTGGCATAATTGTGTGTTATTGTTCGTTCAAGCACGAAAGAGAGCTAATTTTGTGCGTTGTGTGTGTGTCAGGACATTCACACACAGTGTGTTCTTTTCTGTTATCGCTCTTGAATGGTTTAAAAGCATTTTCGTGAATAAGAGCGTGATCACAATGTAAAGCTACCCAAAGGATGACAAAAAAAAAAAACGGATGCTGTGTTAATTGCGTAAAATATTTTTTGTGTTAAACAGAAACAAATAATTGCATGCGTTAACGCGCTAATTTTGACAGCACTATTAAGTATATTTCATGACAGAAATTACCGAACTAAATGCGCTCGCCGTATGTGCGCACAACAAAAACTGTTAAATTAACTCTCCTGGGAGTATATGAGACCACACTCAAGAAAGTGTTAAAATAAGAGTGTTAAAGTAACACAGAAGCAGTGTTAAAGTTAATGAGATAATTAAGTGATAAATTGAGTGATGACTGACCATTATTAAAGATACCTGATATTAACAAGTAGAATCACCAAAGTAGAAACATCTAAAAGTGTTTGAATTTGGAATTTGGCCCAGGGGAGAATTTGTGAAGAGCTTATAAAATCTGTAAAGAGGTCAAAAATGCGTTAGGAATCCCTCCGTCACACACACAAGCGAAGATCTGCTGCGAGGAAACGCGGTTTTGACACCTGAGCCGAACTGTGATGGGCAACATCACCACTATGACGAGAAAAAAACAGGTGTGCTTGAGCATTCAGCCCTTATTAGGGTCACATCTTGTGACAACATGGCCTGTTTTTGGTTCGTTTGCATGTCTTTGGTCCGTGTTGCGTTCATATTTCAGTCGAGCCGCACCAGAGTTGGTTTAGAAGCGGAGCGAGACCCATCTTTTCAGCGGTCTCGTCCGCTTGATTGTTTGGATGGTAGCATTCGCACTAACAGAGCAGTCGCACCAGGTTTAGTTTTAATCCAACCGAACATGCCAAGTGTGAACACACCCTAAGAAACGCTCACCAAACACTCACACTGATGATTAGCTGCGAGCCGTCCAGAATTCAGCTCCGTTACACTAACCATGGACAAAAGACGCTGAAGCGTGTGAATCAGAGGTCGTCGCCCGCTCTGAGTTTGATGTTTCACATGGGCTGTTCACCTGGTCCCGTGACCAGATGCTTTACTAAACAGTGTCAAAGTCAAGCAGATCCTCATTGGAAGCGTACGGTGTAAAGTGACTTTGTTTACATGCTATATGTCCATCCACACACTTCTCTGGAGTGCCATTTCTTACAGACTACCCACAATTCATTGGGACAAAAAAAAACAGCTCAATTGAGAGCTTGGGATGTTCTTTATGGTTCTCCTGTGAGGCTTCTGGGATTGTGGAGGATCTCAAGACCATTACTTATGAAAACTCATTCTGTGTTTAAGTGAAAACAGTATATTTTGACTTGCAAGACTGAAACACTCTCCCTGTTCATGATGCATTATTTACTGAAGCGATACGTTATTATATTATGAATATAAATATTTATGAATATGCATCACTTAAAACAGCTACACATGATCTAAAGCAGCATTTGTCAAATGATTTGGCTTTAGAAACCCAGTTTTAGATCAGACTGGATTGGTGATATAAGAGTGTTATTTTTAGGGATGCACCGATACGAACATATTGGCCGATACCGATAACCATTTGAATGCCGATAACCAATATATTGGCTGATAAATCTAAAGCCAAATTGTTATATCATTTTTGAGAGCCTGATTAAAAAAGCAAAGTCTCACCATTAAAGCCATGTCCCAAACACACAATTATGATGCTCTCATTATAGTTTTATGCAGCTGATATGACAGACTTGTTGCACTGAACTGTATTTCCTTTTTTTGAAGTGATTTCTATCATATTTCAAGCCATCATGGCATCTGAAGTGTCTCAGCTGAAGGAAATAATACATTATTTATCGCCTTTAAGATATCAGGAAAATGTTCTTATCTGGCCGATAACATTAAAAATGAACATATATCGGCCGATATCGATATGGTGACTGACATCATGCACCCCTAGTTATTTTAGTATCATTGAGAAAACTATTATAATTTGTATTAATTTTTTGAATTAGTGGTAACACTTTACAATAAGGTCTCATTTGTTAGCATTAGTTGCCTACATTAACTAAAATGAACAATACTTCTACAGAGTTTATTAATCTTAATTTACATTTACAAATACTTTTTTTTTTTAAATCAATAGCTGTATTAATATTTTATCAACGAACAATAACAAAGATCAATGAATGTTGTAATAAGTGTTGTTCACTGTTAGTTCACAGTATTAGTCAATACATTAATCCTCTGGTGCTCTTCGGTCATTTATTTTAGGAAAATGAATGTTTTGAAATTTTAAAAATCACTGCTTCATTGGAATGATATAAAACTTGGTGACATTTCTAGCATTAGGTATGTAAACACAAATTGGGGTCATGATTCGAGCATGCTAATTAGTCGTAAAAAAAAAAAAGTGCATTCATCGTCTTCGGTCTGAATGGGAAATCGGCAAAAACACAAAAATTCTTTGAATATTTGTGTGTGCAATCTACAAATCGGCCACAATGTTGAAAAAAAGTACACAGCAGTAAAGGGGTGACACTCTAAAACATCAAGGGTGTGATATTGACACATCCACTGACGCACACTTATACACACACACACACACCTATGAAAAACTGAACCTATGAACCACATTTGGAATTTTTAAAAATCACAGCATCAGAATGATATGAAACTTGGTGACTTTTCTAGAATTATGTGAACACAAACAAATTGGGGTCATGATTCGAGCATGCTAAGTGATCGCAAAAGAAATACTCCCACTTGTGCTCTTCGGTCAAAATTGACCACCATATGAAATTAATGGGAAATCTGCAAAAACACAAATTCACAGAAAAAAAATCTATATTTCTAACAAAAACAAAAAAAATCTAAAACTTTATAATAAATAGTCTTTGAGAATTTTTAAATATATATTCAATTCCATCAAAAAGATAAAAAAATAAATGTGTTCTAAAGAGAACTAGGGAATTCTCAAGCCTCTCCATAGAGACCTCTAGTGATTACGCCCATGGTTGCATGATTTCTTTAATAATTCCAAAAGAGGGCGCTAATCTGCCTTCAAAAAATATATATATATTTTGAAGGCCAGGGGTGCTTCTCAATATCCCTCCTCGTTTCCAGTGTTAATTTTGACAGCATATTTTGATTTAGTTTTAGTCGTAGTCTTTTGACTAAAATGCCATTTAGTTTTAGTCATATTTTAGTCACCTGAATTGTTTTTAGTTTTAGTCTAGTTTTAGTCGTCTAAATATCATAAGATTTTAGTCGACTAGATCTACTGTAGATTTAGTCTCCTAAAAACTAATGAGTTTAGTTAAATTGTAATACATTAAGCATTTAAGCATTACATAACGACTGTCACTTGAACTGACATTTTGACATCATTTTGTTTTTGACATTAAAAATACTTTTTTGTTTGTTTTTAAAAACATCTATATAGTTTTTATAACTTTGTATTTCTGTTTAAGTTAGTATATCATGTTAAGCTAAAGCTTCAAATAAGTTTGTTTATTTATTTTTTTAATTTCAGTTAACATTTATTTAATTTCAAGTAACAAAGATTTTTTTTAATGGTTTTAAGTTAACTATTATAACCCTGATACTTTATTGAATATGTGTCAAATACTGGTCTTTCCTCCTGAATATGAATTAAATGGGAATTAAATTAAATACAGTTTATTGTGTAAGCAAAAACAAATTTTTAATGCGTGACTTTTAATTATAAACCAGCTGGAAATACACCGGGACTCTTATTTTGAAATCGCGCCTTACTATTGCAGGAGCTCATTCAAGTTCAGATGAGGAGATAAAATATGCATTGTTACAGCCGTCTAAAACACATTACTATATAAACATCGTAAAGTAAACATTGTCATTATTCTTCAGCATTAGTTCATAAACAATTGTCTGGCGTAAATGTGTGTTATTCATTGATTGTGAGCCGCTCTGGAGCGCTGGATTGGGGATGCGTGAGTGAGCCTGTAGAGCAACAGCGCCGTGTTCTCCAGCGGTTAGATCAGTTCAGATCAAATGTGCGCATCTGTTACACAGGACATCAGTTCTGACTGGATCTCTTCCCTAATCGACCCTCCTTAACATTTTCGTCTCGTTTTTATTTGTTGACGAAAATGACAGTTGATTTTCGTTATAGTTTTTGTCATCTAACACTAGTTTTTATTTAGTTATCGTCTCGTTTTCGTCAGTGAAAAAAGGTCGTTGACGAATATTATGACACAAATTATTTGTCAACGAAATTGACACTGCTCGTTTCCTCGCTCCTCCGTCCTCCATCCTATGACCCGGAAACCGACCGAGCTCAGCCATCTTGTAGGACATCTCAATTCTCTAATTGCACCGCGAGGATCGAGGAGTGAGGAGGCTTCCTGAGGAGTCATGAGCGAGGATACACGGGTGTATCCTTTGCAGAAGTGTTTTATCGACTAAACGCACTTTACTTGACGCACATATAAATTCTCCTCCCCCTTCACATCTTGCCACAGTTTATTCATTATTATTATTATTATTATTATTATTATTATTATTATGTTTACATGTACAAGACACAAATGTATGTCAAATAACAACAACTGACAGTTGTAGAATTATATCAAAGCACAAGAAAATGAAAGAAACAAACTGTAATACTATACAACAAATAAAAAGCAGATAATAACTGGGAATATTAAATAAAATATGGACAAATGTGGTATTGTGTAGGGGTTGAAACTATTACAATATAAATAGTTATCTCTAATGTTCAAGAATCCCGATGTGCAAACTAAATCCAGCGGTGTAGAGTCATCATTAATTGACGACGCTTTGAAGTGATGCTAAAGGGAGTGAGGATATATCATTTCACTTCATTCAATTCCTCCGTCCTGGCGTCTTTTCCTTGTGTCCTTCCCTCGCAATCCTAAAGGGGTGGAGCTAAGACGCGAGGAAAGGAGGTGAGGATGCACAAATAAGAATTGAGAAGCACCCCTAGTCTCTATTTTAACCTGAAATACTGCAGTAATAAAATACAAATAAAACATAAAAAAAAAAATATAAAATTAAATAAAACATATAAAAAATACCATCAAATCATCTCAAAATACAAAATTAAAAAGAAAAAATATTATTGAAGAAAAATAAATTGCATTGGTTTTGCTGGGGTGGAGGAAGTTTAATTTTTAGGTGTCCGGTCACTTATGACCGGGAAGACAACCAATGCAACCCCTAGACGAAGAGCACCAGAGGGTTATGTAATGTTCTCAAACGAGACCTTCTTGAAGTGTTACAGAATTATTATTTTTTTAGTACAGAAGTGAAACTAAATGAAAATGAGAAATTACACCTTGACAACTCGCTGAAATGTATATAAATATATGAGATTAGCATGAATAAATACGGAATAAATAAATATTGCTGAAGGGTGTTATTGAGCGGTACGCAGTTCATTCACAATATAAAACAACCTCAAGTGACTTAATGCTTTTATTTGAAAAATTAGGCTGCAGAACCGTAGTTTAGTGTCAAATGTCATCCTTCTGCTTAAAGATTTAAGCTCCAAAAATAAGCAGAAATAAACAGTGATGAGCAGGTGTTTTGTGTCGTAGCTGTTTCTGGTTTATATAACGCTGGAGCGCTGTATTGACCAATCAGAAGCCTGACCTTCAAAGATGTTAAAGATGCTGCTAATGACTTACTTTTTAAGCGTATAAGATTCACAGTGAAAATTGATTTAGTTCAAACCTGACCGCTGAATTTCAAATGCCCGTCTCAGCACAAAGCTTCAGTAATGTATGAATAATGCCATCATAAACACGGAGCTTCGTGTGGAGTCCTGGACGTCATGTGATTGTGATCTCACGCATCGGCTTCATTTGAGTGTTTTCTGTGCTTTGTGGAAAGAATTTGTATGGAAGAGTTGAATAATGTGTAAATCACTTTTGTTATTGCCTGTGAGAACAAGTAAAGAGGGAGAGAAAGACGTCAAAATGGAAAGGAAAGTTGTGAAAATAAAACTCCCTGACCCTGATGTTTAGTCTGTCGTGGATGGGTTTGATTTACTGTTTCATATGAAGATCTCTGGAAACTAACCACTGTGGACTTCTGTTCCATAAAACACACACACACACACACACACACACACACACACACACACACACACACACACACACACACACACACACACACACACACACACACACACACACACACACACACACACACACAGGGGTGTTTTTGTGAAATGTGGGGACATTCCATAGGCGTAATGGTTTTTATACCGTACAAACTGTATTTTCTATCCCCCTACACTGCCCCTATCCCTAAACTTAACCCTCACAGGAGACTGTGCAGTTTACTTTCTGTGAAAAAAACCTCATTCTGTGTGAAATAAGCATTTTGAGAAGTGAGGACATGGGGAACGTCTTCATATTTCACCCTCTTTTTGTAATACCTATGTCATTATACATATTTGTGTCCTGATATTTCACAAAAACATGCCCGCACACACACACACACACACACACACATATACACATACACACACACACACACACACACACACACACATACACATACAC
The DNA here is from genome assembly GCA_023566225.1 of Romanogobio albipinnatus. Taxonomy (NCBI): domain Eukaryota; kingdom Metazoa; phylum Chordata; class Actinopteri; order Cypriniformes; family Gobionidae; genus Romanogobio; species Romanogobio albipinnatus. The sequence goes on along the minus strand of CM042241.1, from coordinate 68,523,834 downwards.
GCGCACACACACTCATACACTCGCACACGCACACACACACACACACACACACACACACACACACACACACACACACACACACACAGGGGTTTTTCAGGGGTTGGGCTTGGCCCCTTAGTTCCAGTGAAAGGAACTCTTAATGCTTCACCAAGACATTTTGGACAATTTTATGCTCCCACTTTTGTGGGAACAGTTTGGAGACGGCCCCTTCCTGTCCCAACATGACTGCACCAGTGCAGAAAGCGTCGCTCCATAAAGACATGGATGAGCGAGTTTGGTGTGGAGGAACTTGACTGGCCTGCACAGAGTCCTGACCTCAACCCGATAGAACACCTTTGGGATGAATTAGAGCGGAGACTGAGAGCCAGGCCTTCTCGTCCAACATCAGTGCCTGACCTCACAAATGCGCTTCTAGAAGAATCCCCATAGACACACTCCTAAACCTTGAGGAAAGCCTTCCCAGAAGAGCTGAAGCTGTTAGAGCTGCAAAGGGTGGGCCGGCTCCATATTAAACCCTACGGATTAAGAATGGGATGGCATTAAAGTTCATGTGCATGTAAAGACAGGCGTCCCAAAATCTTTGGCCATACACTCTCACTCTCACACATTTTGCATGTAATAAAGTCCAGCTCAAGTGAGGGATGTGCCTGTTATTCCCCCGTCATTAATTCTGTTCTCAGGTCATTTGCTGGAAGCACATTCTCTCTGTCTTTGAGATGGAGTCATTTCTGTTAATGAGGCTCCAGTTTATCATGTATGTTTCAGCGCTGCTCCAGCATATGGTCTGATCATCTGATCAAATACCTCTCCCATCACACAGCCCGACCTCACATTCTGCCACACGTTTCACCAGCCGCATTTCTTTTACGGCCCTGATTTACAGCTGAATGGATAATTTGACTGTGAATGACTCAGAGATTGTAATTGTGTGTCTTTTACAAAGGATTCTGATATATTCCCTCCTGTAGTCAGACACAGACCAGATCCTTCAGTTCATTTCCTGAGGTACTCGACATCAGCTCACTCTCAAAAAAAAGAGTACAAAATTTTACTTTTTAAGGTACAAGTGGCTGTCACTGGGGTGGTACCCTTAAGGGTACATTTTTGTACCTCTAAGTCAGGGGTAGGCAAGTTCGGTCCTAGAGAGCTGATGTCCTGCAGAGCTTAGCTCCAACCCTACTAAGCCACCACAGTATAAAACGCATGGCTCCCAGCATGCATTGCAGCATTAAGTATGTCACCATTGTTTAGATTCATATGCTGATTCTTGATATCTGTGTGCATCTAAACTTTTTCCCCCCTAGAATGTATTTAAAAATCAAAATTCAGAAACCCTGACCTGTGGCAAGAAAGCATTGTTGGTGAATATTATTTAGTGTTGAGTTCAGTCAAACATTTTTCTTCATCACGACAATTTTAGTTTATTGCTTTATTTTATTTGAACAGATTGTGTGTTTTGTTAACACTGTAACAAAAAAACACAAACTCAAATAAAAAAGCCAAGAGTTAAACTGCCCAACTAAAGGAAACACCGACCGCCATAATGGTGACCAAACATTTTCAATAAAACATCAACATCTAAACCTCTGTTAGTTCTCAATAAGAGCCTCTATAGATATCTTTCAGGGTTGGAGCCAAACTCTGCAGGACATCGACTCACTAGGACCGAACTTGCCTGCTAATGGTTAATTGTAGGGGAAATTGTACCCTAAGGACCAATTGTGTACCTTTAAAGGTACAGTTATACGTTTTGTTCCTCAAGGAAATTTACAGACCTGAAGATACGCAGTGAGCAGTGCAGCGATAGTTTTATGTTTATAAAGCGAGTTTCTCAAAATATATTGATAATCATTCCGTGATATAATCTACAGTATATAATAGTGTAACTACATGTTTTCTGTCTGTTCAAATGGAAATTGATGCTCTCTAACATGCCATGGGAAAGAAATTGTATTTAAAATGTCATACAATTTAGTCAAAATGTATTGTAACATGTTCTAAAATGTTATTGTGTTACAGATGACAAGGAGTTTGATGTTTATGTTGCACTGTATTCATTTTTGTGCTTGGCGTCATTAACTGCATTACCTGTTATTGGATGTTCGGGTTAAATATGTAAAAACCACTCCAGGGTGGAGTCTCCTTTCATTGGGGAACAATAGCAGATGTTAAACTAAAATGTATAAAATGTGTTATGAAAGGTTCAACGTCACAACATTGATTCAGCACCCAGAATGCACTGTGGCATGAAGCATGTTACCATTACTCAACAAGAGCTTCTGTAGTCGTCTGACAGAAATAAAGTCAGTCTGGTTAGTAATGTGTGAAGCTGGTAATGCTGTTTGTGGAGTTGTTTAATCCTCCTCTGCTGAGATCTTCAGAGATTTAATGTCTTCTTTTATCTTCAGTTGATTTCATCAAGGCTGTGGCTGAAGTCATTTGTAGTTCTTGGGTGCTTCTCAATTCTTATTTGTGCATCCTCGTTTCCTTTCCTAGCTTCCTTTCCTCGTGTCTTATCTCCACCCCTTCAGGATTGCGAGGGAAGGACACAAGGAAAAGACGCGAGGACGGAGGAATTGAATCAAGTGAAATAATATATCCTCACTCCCTTTAGCATCACTTCAAAGCGTCGTCAAATATTGATGATGACTCTAGAGAATTGAGATGTCTTTCAAGATGGCTGAGCTCGGTCAGTTTCCGGGTCATAGGATGGAGGAGCGAGGAAACGAGGAAGGATATTGAGAAGCACCCCTTGTGTTTCTCTGTCCTTCAGTGATTCTGCTCATTATCATCAGGTGTCTTCAATAATCAAACAATCATCACTCAATGAATCACTTAAGTATCTTATTAACTCTAACACTGCTTCAGTGTTAATTAAAAGGGTCATGAAACCCCAAAACACTTTTTTTGAGATGTAAACAGATATGTATAGGCTCAGATATGCACATCCTTGAAAACACTAAAGGTACTCATTAATGTTATTCATATGTGAAAACTGTTATTTTTGCATTTCTTTTTGTTTTGGCCCAAGTATGGGGCTGCTCGAACATGCTGACGTCGACCATTTCGAGTGATTCTCGACATATATTCATGACATAAAGCTCATTCAATCCAATCACTGCACTGTAGTATTCATTAAATATAATTTAGTTATTATGCATGAGACAGTCACTTCTGTCAGGTTCATCTTCCATCATTATTGTTGAGACATGGAGGGGAAGTTTTGGAAGCTGCGTGCGGAAAAGTCAAGGAGGAAAGTGAAGTGTTGTTTTCAGCGTGTCGTGAAGGTGCTCCCTGGATTACTTTTGTGTGGGTAAAGACCGATAATCTACGGTGGAACAGCCGAGGTGGATGGTCGCGTTGATGTGAAGTAAGGGCACTGAGTGAGCTGTAACCGGGATGCCATCTGTGGAAGCCATTGCTACGAAGGTTCGGTAAAGTAAAATTAACTTGAGGAATCGCACGACAAACCCACAAGCATTGACATTAATTTCTTAACTTATGTCAGGAGTGCAAAATAACCGATCTGTAATTAACAATATTTTGAATGAAATATCATCAAGAATCAAAAGCCACGTCTTCTCCGTTTTATTTGTGGTCACAGACATGCACTGACCCGCATGTGTTCGGGCTCTTAGTGAAACAGTGTGCATATTTGGACAAATATAGAGCAGCGCTCGTCGCTCGGCGCTTCAGATGCGGTCGAGACTATGAAACTTCAAAAGGGGTTGAGTCCCTTCGCTTATACCCCGATCTAGTTTATTTTCAGGTGCACCAGAAAAGGGGCTACTTTGGCTGATAAGCCTGGGTGACCTGAGGATTATAGTGAGGCTTCCCTGCCGAGTACATCTCCGTGGGCTCGCATCACTCCTCTATCGCAGCGCAAGCATGTTGAGACTGTGTTCGTGGGTGGTTCATGTTCTCTCATGAGAGCATAACCTCGTCAGCGCTTAGTTCATCTTGTCAAACAGTGTGCATATTTGGACAAATATAGATTTATCACGTTTGCAAAATATTTCATCATACAGAATAACATTTATTTTCATTTCTCACTGAATTATGCTGATCTGAAGAGCTGAATGACATTCAGAGTGATCTCCGTCTGTTCTTCCTGCTGCACGCCACTTATGATCTCAGGGCTCTCACATTCGCTGTACTCGTCCCTCATCTCATCTCTCTGTTGTAAACATTGTGAACCAAGAACATGTCTCAGAACCGCTGTCACTGCTGCAGTCGGTATCGCTATCCATGTCACCTGTGTCTGTGCATTGCCGGTTTGTAAATTAGCTAATTTTAATGCACCTAATGACACTCCCCTATTTATGCAAACCATTCCCTCATTCCACACAATACTCAGCCCACCTTTTCGCAGTCGACCACGCCCCTTTTTGGAAGCCTTTTCAAATCGAAGGTGTGAAAAAAAAAACCCGCTGCAGCAGGGGGGTTCGCCTTCAGAACTGCCTTAATTCTACATGGCATTGATTCAACAAGGTGAAGAAAGCATCCTTTAGAAATGTTGCCCCATATTGATAGGATAGCATCTTGCAGTTGATGGAGATTTGTGGGATGCACATCCAGGGCACGAAGCTCCCGTTCCACCACATCCCAAAGATGCTCTATTGGGTTGAGATCTGGTGACTGTGGGGGCCATTTTAGTACAGTGAACTCATTGTCATGTTCAAGAAACCAATTTCAAATGATTCGAGCTTTGTGACATAGTGCATTATCCTGCTGGAAGTAGCCATCAGAGGATGGGTACATGGTGGTCATAATGGGATGGACATGGTCAGAAACAATGCTCAGGTAGGCCGTGGCATTTAAACGGTGCCCAGTTGGCACTAAGGGGCCTAAAGTGTGCCAAGAAAACATCCCCCACACCATTACACCACCACCACCAGCCTGCACAGTGGTAACAAGGCATGATGGATCCATGTTCTCATTCTGTTTACGCCAAATTCTGACTCTACCATCTGAATGTCTCAACAGAAATCGAGACTCATCAGACCAGGCAACATTTTCCAGTCTTCCAACTGTACAATTTTGGTGAGCTTGTGTAAATTGTAGCCTCTTTTTCCTATTTGTAGTGGAGATGAGTGGTACCCGGTGGGGTCTTCTGCTGTTGTAGCCCATCCGCCTCAAGGTTGTGTGTGTTGTGGTTTCACAAATGCTTTGCTGCATACCTCGGTTGTAACGAGTGGTTATTTCAGTCAAAGTTGCTCTTCTATCAGCTTGAATCAGTCGGCCCATTCTCCTCTGACCTCTAGCATCAACAAGGCATTTTGGCCCACAGGACTGCCGCATACTGGATGTTTTTCCCTTTTCACACCATTCTTTGTAAACCCTAGAAATGGTTGTGCGTGAAAATCCCAGTAACTGAGCAGATTGTGAAATACTCAGACCGGCCCGTCTGACACCAACAACAATGCCACGCTCAAAATTGCTTAAATCCCCTTTCTTTCCCATTCTGACATTCAGTTTGGAGTTCAGGAGATTGTCTTGACCAGGACCACACCACTAAATGTATTGAAGCAACTGCCATGTGATTGGTTGATTAGATAATTGCATTAATGAGAAATTGAACCGGTGTTTCTAATAATCCTTTAGGTGAGTGTATAATGACTGTCACAGAGTCCTTAATTCTTGTGGTCATCCAGTTATATAAATAAATCATAGCCTGTTTTTAAATTTATAAAATGTAGGCTATTATTATTATTATTATTTTAAAAATCATGTAGAATTCAGATACATTTAATTATTTATCTAAAGAATACAGGGTTAATAAAGAATTTAGAATATTTTTCCCCTACCGATCAATGCACCACAATCCAATCCAGTAGGTGGCGGTAATGCACCTTCAGATCAAAGTGCAGCATAGACTTCAAGCGCCAAAAAGACAGAGACAGGACAGCGACAGTGTTTTTTAGAGGTAAGTACAAAAAGATGAATACAACTTTTTCATTTTTGGCAGTTGTGGGGCAGGACTTATTTCATTGTAACCTGAAATGTCATTGGCTAATTCTGTTTTTCCGGAAGTTAGTTGTGAATGGACGCCTGTTGTAAAAAGATTAGACATGGCTTCATCAACGGACCAGATGCAAGTGAGTTAAACTTTATTTACTGACTGGTTGCATTATTGAAATAATGTGTGCTTACCAGATACTGTATTAACTTAATTTATTATTTTTATGGAGCTGTAGCTACTGGGGAAAATGAGAACACTGTTATATTTGCTGTAGTTCACTGCTACTTACCACTATACTTCCACTAAACAGTATGTTTACCCAGCCACAATTATATCAGTTCTTATATCAGCCACCACATTATACCCATCTTGATCTATTTTTTTCATCATTGAAATAACATTGATTTTTCATCAGGTTTGCACCCTGAAATAATGTTAAATTTCAACATTGATTCAATTATATTTTAGTTGATGCATTAACATTTATTCAACGTTGATTCAGTGTTTGTCTGCTATCTGGGGAAACTTCATGCTCGGCCAGATTCGCCTCAAACTCGTGCATTTGCCATACCAAGTGAAATTGGGCCTCGTAATCTTAAAGGATTAGTTCACATCAAAATTAAAATGTACTGATAATTTACTAAACCCCCCCCCCCCCCCCCCCCCCCCAATTTATCACATCCAAGTCAATCAACAGACATGATCATTAAAACATTTAAAACACAAATTACATCTACTCAGACCTATTTCACAATCGGAATATGACACATTTTACAGTCTCTAGTTTATGAATATTTTAAATAAGAAAATGAGAGGTTTTTCTTCTTGAATGTTCTAGAATGGAGTAATTCATCCCAGTATCGCTTCAATATCTTTTATCGTCCACATCAACTCAGAAACAAGTCAGGAATAATCATCTGGACCCATTTATTTTATTTCGTTTAAATGTCTGTTTTTTCCCTTTTGAATAATATTCAGATATCCAGAAATTGTCCTTTAAATTCTCTTATGATTATTAAAATGAGATACAGATTTAAAATATCACACAAAACAAATTATAATGTTGGATTTGTGAATCAGAATGGAAAAAGTCTCGCTTTGTATATCACAGCATGATTAACTAGTCAGGAGTCTCAAACGAACATTTTCAAGTTCATTCAGTCACCCTTTTCTTTTTTAATATAATTACAAGTATTTTATCTCAAACAATATTATTTAATATAAGATGTGCTTAATTTCCTGTGCTCAATTAATGTTGATTATATAATTATGTAGCACATCCTTCTCTAAGGAGGAAATTCTCTAGTTCAGCGATGCCGATGTACTGATTCCTGTATTCTTGAGTTTGGCTTTCCTCTTTTGTAGGCCAGTATTCAACCCAGGTCTGCCCTCCAAAGATGTACTGCAGACTAAAACAACAGAACAGAGAAGACAAAACAGACTGAATTACAGACTTACACTGGATGCAGTAATGAAGCACATGCATCATTTCTGGTGTACGGGTCAATGAACAATATGGATGTCCACACTGACAAAAAAGATAATTATCTGCATTTATGTTGGTTTTTATACATTTTTGACAAACATTTAATACACATTCAGCTTCACCGAACAAAACATTTTGATAACAGGTCAAAATATGTGATATTTTGTAAAAATGGGGTCTTCTCAGTTTTTTGGTTTTCTCGTCACAAATAACTTCCTGCATAATGTTTTCGTCATGCTGACTTTGTTTTGACAGACAAAAGTTTTTAGTTCTCTTACGAGAGGTTCTCTCGTATTGCGTAAGTTCCTTACGCTACGGGAAAGTATTCTTTCTTCGAGATTTCTGAAAAACCCAAAATTATCCTTAATTTTGTAACATTGTCAACGCAGTGCGGCAGCCTGGCAGACCATAGCAGGCTATTCCAGCGTGCTATTGGCTGCTCTGCTGGCAACTGCAGCAGCCTATCGGTGAGCCCGCGTGACGTGGCGACCAATGAGGGCGCTTCGCGCCCACCTGGCTTCATTTGCCTACAGGTGGGGCGTGGCCACGTGTATATAAGCAGGGCTCACGGGCTGCATATTCGATTTTCTTTTCTTCAGCGAAGCCCTTCGCATCGCTGGATCTGGAACCCGCCGCCGTGACCGCGCAGACAAGCAAGCAGAGGACAGCGCCTGAGGAAGCCGGCAGCATCGCGCCACCTTCAGCCATCCGTGCCTGCTCTGCTATCCGGCAGCCCATATCCTTTACGCTCAAAAGTGTTGTCGCCGCTGCGTCACACTTTTTCACAAAAAGAGCCGAGCGTTGATACAAATGTCTCGTTCCACCTGCGGCTCGTGTCACGCGCAGCTCAGCTCCGGGGACCGCCACGTGATCTGCGCTCTCTGCCTGGGCCGTGATCACGCCGCCACCGCACTCCTCGCCTGCGGATGCCAAGAGTGCGAAGAACTGACGATGTCGACCCTGCGGGCTCGACTCGTCCTGTTCGATGATGATATCCCTCCAGTCCCTGCCACGCCGCGCAGAAAGAAGCGCCGCTCGCAGCGGACTCCGGAGTTCGCCGAGAGAAGCTCGCCGGAACCTTTCCCGCCCGCTTCACTCTCGCCTTCCCCGCCCCCACCCCAGGCCGCCATTTCTGTTGCCGCCTCCGGGGATGAGGCGGATGCGGCCGCGGAACGCGCCGACAGCTGCTCCATCATGGCTTCCGACAGCGAGGACTGGTCTTCCGCGACCTCTTCAGTCCGGGGCTCCGGACGCTCTCGAGCGGGTGAGGACGCCGAACTTTTGCGCCTTCTCACCCGGGCTGTCGAGCAGCTAGGCCTCGAATGGGCCCCGCCCAAGGTGGCAGCGCCGAACCGACTTGACGGATGCTTCCTAAACAGTCGCCGCCGTGCGCCCACCTCCAGGACTGCACCCTTTCTGCCGGAGCTTCACGAGGAGCTCGCAAAGTCCTGGAACGCGCCATTCTCCGCGAGGGTCTCGTCTCAGGCTTCTTCGACGCTCTCACAAGTTGACGGCGCGGCCGAGAAAGGCTACAACGCTATCCCTCCGGTGGAAGAGGCGGTCGCAGCGCACCTTTGCCCGCCTTCTGGTTGGCGCTCAAAGGCTGCCCTCCCGTCTAAGGCCTGCAGAGTGACGTCATCGCTGATCGGCCGCGCTTTATCTGCCTCCGGTCAAGCTGCGTCCGCTCTGCACTCTATGGCCGTGCTGCAAATCCTCCAAGCTAATCTCCTCCGCGACCTGGACGAGAAATGCTGTGACGCTGAGTTAATCACGGATTTGCGAAGCGCGACGGATCTCTCCCTTCGCGCCACCAAGACCGCAGCACAGGCCCTCGGACGCTCTATGGCCTCCCTCACGGTAGCTGAGCGCCACCTCTGGCTCACGCTCGCGGACATGCGAGAAACAGAGCGCGCGGCCTTCCTAAATGCCCCGCTCTCCCCGTCTGGGCTCTTTGGACCAGCGGTCAAGGGGATCGTCGACCGTTTCTCCGAAGTGCAGAAAACGACGCAGGCCATGAACCTTTTCCTGCCTCGACGCCCCGGCGCTAGCAATAGCTCCGTTGCTCGCCGTCCTCGTGACCAGCCAGCAACGAGCTCCGCGCAGCGCCCAGCGCGGCCCCCTTCGTCTCAGCGAAGACCGAGCGGCCGCCCCAGATCGCGCTCTTCCAGCCGTGGTAAGCCGCCTCCACCTCGGTGCCCCCGGCCTGGGATCGCGCTGAAGCCCGAGCCTCCAAAGTCCTCCTAGCCAGAGGCAAGAAACGACGGTTAAGTCCCGCCGCGGCCGGACCACCGTCAAAACTCTCTTTCCTGTCAGCCCCCACCACTGTGGCTGCTGCAGATGGATTTCACGCAGCCAACGAGCCGGCAAAAGTGCCTTCTCGCCTGTCAATAACCGCCGTTTTTACGGCGAACCAGAGAAATCACAAAAGTTGCATTATTTCTGGTTGCACGGCTCACGCCGTATGTGTTTCAAATGCAGTAAATGTGCCCACTTTTCTGTGTTCACCCCTGCACACAAGCACTATAAACCCCGTGTCCCCCACTCACATAAAGCGGCCACCGGCCGCTCGAGTGCTAGAGTTAGGTCACGTGTCCGCTTGTTTGCGTTCACGACTAACCACCACACGCGCTGTCACACAGCCACTCTTAACCGGTCATGTTCCACGCGTAAGAGTTGTGCCCGCTCAAACGCGCTCACACATTTTCGCGAACATTATGCCTCAGGCGCCACGCGCCGCGCCACACACCATTTGTTTTCCGCCCAGGGTGGCCGGAGCGATGAGTTTAGGGCGCACACAAGCCACTCCCCGCTCGAAGCGGCAGAGATGCAGTGTGTAGGGCGGCCAGCCATCGCGAGCGATCGGCTGGCCCACAGCACAGAGAGCGCGCGCACTGCGCCCGCCCCTCCTATACAGGACGTCAAACCCGCGAAGCGCGGCGTTTCGAGCCCGGAGGCCGTTCTATCCCGTGTGGCGCACGCGAGAGCGTGGGAAGCCATTCCAGGTGTATCAGAATGGGTGCTGAAAACAGTGAAGCACGGCTACACTCTGCAGTTCGCTCGCCGCCCTCCGCGCTTCTGTGCGCGTACAGAGACGAGAGTGAGCGAGGAAGTAGCACATCTACTTCGAGCAGAAATAGCCACGCTGCTGTGCAAAGGGGCTATAGAACCGGTTCCCCATTCTATGAGCGAGTCAGGCTTTTACAGCCGGTATTTTCTCGTGCCAAAAAGGGATGGGTCGCTCAGACCGATTCTGGATCTGAGGCGTCTGAACAAAGCTCTTATGAAAAGATCGTTCAAGATGCTCACGACCAAGCAGATCCTCGCGCATATTCGCCCGAGAGACTGGCTAATCTCCCTAGATTTGAAAGATGCATATTTTCAAATCAAGATAACGCCGCGTCACAGGCCATTCTTACGATTCGCCTTCGACGGCCAGGCTTATCAATACACCGTCCTTCCGTTCGGCCTGTCACTAGCACCCCGTACATTTACGAAGTGCATGGACGCGGCCCTCGCTCCTCTGAGAAATCGAGGGATGCGAGTATTGAACTATCTGGACGATTGGCTCATCCTGGCGCAGTCGGAGGCCGAGCTCCTCGCCCACAGGGCAATGCTGCTCAGCCATCTGGACAGCCTAGGGCTCACGGTCAATTGGACCAAGAGCTCATTAGTGCCCACGCAATCAACCTCATTCCTGGGTTTGAATCTGGACACTGTGGCAATGTCAGCCCGCCTGTCACCCCATCGCGCGCGCCAAGGTCGGCGCATGGCTGCGTACTTCCGGCCGGGCAAAATCGCACCTCTCAAGCTTTTTCAGAGGATGCTGGGACGTATGGCCTCAGCTGCAGCTGTGCTCCAGCTGGGCTTAATGCGCATGCGCCCGCTGCAATGCTGGTTAAACGCCCGAGTGCCTCACAGAGCCTGGGCGTCCGGAGGCTTCAGGATCAGAGTGACTCAGGGCTGCGTGTCAGCCCTAGAGCCCTGGTTAGTAGCCGACTGGTACCAGAGGGGAGTGACGATGGGAGCCATCTCACACCGCAAGGTCATCTCGACGGACGCCTCCACCACGGGTTGGGGCGCCGTTTTCGAGGGCAGATCAGCCTCGGGCCTTTGGTCGAGCGAGGAAAAACTCCTACACATAAACTGTTTGGAGATGATAGCGGTAGAGAACGCGCTCAGGCAGTTTCTCCCGCTTATACGAGGACACCATGTGTTAGTCCAGTCGGACAACACCACAGTGGTGTCCTACGTGAACCGGCAGGGCGGTGTCAGGTCCAGAGGTCTGGGCAATCTGACAGAACGCCTGCTCGTGTGGGCACACAGCTCGCTGCGCTCGCTGAGAGCTGCGCACGTGCCGGGCCACCTCAATGTGGGCCCGGACAAGCTGTCCAGGGGCCTCATTCTCCCAGGAGAATGGTCCCTGCACCCCCAGACAGTCCAGCTGGTATGGTGCCTGTTCGGCAGAGCGGAGCTCGGCCTCTTTGCAACAAAAGAGAACGCCCGCTGCCCGACGTTTCTGTCCAAAAGCGAGGATGCGCTGTCCCAAACTTGGCCCAGCCTCCCGCTGTATGCTTTCCCGCCGATCTCCCTATTGCCCCAGGTCATAGCGAAAATCAGGGAAACGCGCCGTCCGGTGCTCCTTATAGCACCGCGCTGGGAGAACCAGATTTGGTACCCAGAGCTGGTGAAGCTGTCGCACTCACCCCCCTGGCCAGTTCCGCTGAGAGCAGACCTTCTCTCTCAAGCAGGAGGGTCAGTTTGGCATCCCCATCCAGAGCGATGGTCTCTGCATGTATGGGTGACTAACGGATACCCGTTGACCTGCCCGAAGGGGTTATGAACACGATTTCACACTCTAGAGCCCCCTCGACGAGGCGGTTATATAGTTCTAAGTGGTCGGTGTTCACTGAGTGGTGTGTTTCCAAGGGATTGGACCCACAGCAATGTGGGGTCCAGCGGGTGCTCTCCTTCCTCCAAGAGCTTTTGGAACGGGGCAGGTCCCCTTCCACGCTCAAAGTGTATGTGGCGGCTATAGCAGCGTTCGCTCAGACGACGCTAGGTAGCACGCTAGGAAGGAACGAGCTCATCATCCGTTTCCTCAGAGGAGCCAGACGGATGAATCCCCCGCGGCCCTCGTCGGTTCCTATATGGGATCTGGCCTTGGTCCTAGAGGCCCTGAAGGCTCATCCCTTTGAACCGCTCGAGACTGTGGAACCAAGGTTCCTTTCGCTAAAAAACGCGTTTCTGATAGCTCTGGCTTCAGTGAAACGCGTGGGGGATCTACACGCGTTCTCAGTGAGCCCGACGTGTATGGAGTTCGGTCCTAATGACTCTAAGGTCATTCTCAGACCGAGGCATGGTTATGTCCCCAAAGCGATCGGCACTCCCTTCAGGGCGCAGATTATCTCCCTCTCGGCTCTGCCAGCATCCGATGAGGGGGACGGTGGCAATTTCCTCTGCCCTGTCAGGGCATTGAGGGTTTATGTCACACGCTCCGCCGCCTTCAGGCGTTCTGAGCAGCTATTTGTTTCGTTTGGTGGGCGCACTAAAGGTCTCGCCTCCTCGAAACAGACCCTGTCCAGGTGGATAGTGGACGCGATTGCAGCGGCATACGCTTCCAAACACCTGCAGTGCCCGCTAGGTGTCAGAGCACACTCCACCAGAGGCATGGCCTCTTCGTGGGCTTGGGCCAGAGGGATTTCCATCCACGATATCTGTATGGCGGCAGGCTGGGCCTCCCCGTCTACGTTCGTGAGATTTTACAATCTGGAAGTTCCTGCCTTACAGGCGAAAGTGTTATCAGTTCAATAGGGCTGTTGGTTCTGCCCAGTTATTCTGCGCAGACATAGCTCACATACTGGTAGTAAGTTCGGTACTAGGCTCATGTGAATTTGAAGGAGACCGGCGGTGCCGTTCCCTCATTTACGAGACGAGCTGTTGTGAGTTTGAAGGTGACCGGCGGTGCCGTTACCTCACTCATATAACAAGATATTGTGGATTTGAAGGCGACCGGCGTTGCCGTTCCCTCATTCATGAGACAAGGTGTGGTGAATTTGAAGGAGACGGGCAGGTGCCGTTCCCTCATTCATGGGACAGGGTGTTGTAACCACCCGGCGTAACCACCCGTCAGTTCGAATGAAGTGTCTGTATATGTGGTGGCCCGTTCTCCTTACCGGCCACACTGCCCGAGCAGTGTTATGGTCCCCGGTTCCCTGGGATACATATGCTGTACGCGAGGCGCGCACGGCGTTGACAATATGTTCCCGTAGCGTAAGGAACTTACGCAATACGAGAGAACCTCTCGTAAGAGAACGATACTCGGTTACTTAACGTAACCTCGGTTCTCTCTAGAGAGGGAACGAGTATTGCGTTCCTTGCCGTGCGCCCCGCAGGCTTTTATGCTTCAGAACTACGAAAACCGAATATGCAGCCCGTGAGCCCTGCTTATATACACGTGGCCACGCCCCACCTGTAGGCAAATGAAGCCAGGTGGGCGCGAAGCGCCCTCATTGGTCGCCACGTCACGCGGGCTCACCGATAGGCTGCTGCAGTTGCCAGCAGAGCAGCCAATAGCACGCTGGAATAGCCTGCTATGGTCTGCCAGGCTGCCGCACTGCGTTGACAATGTTACAAAATTAAGGATAATTTTGGGTTTTTCAGAAATCTCGAAGAAAGAATACTTTCCCGTAGCGTAAGGAACTTACGCAATACTCGTTCCCTCTTCTAGAGAGAACTGAGGTTACGTTAAGTAACCGAGTATCGTTCGTAGTCGAAAACAGGCAAAAGGTCATGAGTTTTGATTTATATGCTGTTTGTCTAATAATCATGTTAGATGACATCTATCTTCTATCGCTTGTTTCTGCTTCTTCTTCGCCTGTGTTTTGATCAGGAGATTCTGCACTCTTTCAGAAGATGTGTAACCGCACACCCTACCGTATAACAGTGAAAACATAGATTGCCAGAAATGTCCGTCAATGACGGGGAAAGAGTTGATCTCTGGAAAGTTACACCACCCCCACAGAATTTCAAATTACCCCCATCAAAATGACTTAAAATTAATACTAAATGACACCTGTGATGAACGTGAGTTTATTATCTAATTTATTAGTCTATTCTAGGTTATTTAAAATGCATTTTGACACAAAACAACTGTCCCATCATTGAGCCATGAACACTCTACAGACTTTCAACACATAAAGCTCAGGCAAATCCTGTTATTCACAGACACACAATAGCTATGTTTCCATCCACCTATTTTTATGCGTATTTTGGGATATCGCATCAAAAAATGCTGATTGGAAATTCTAAAAATGCGCATTGAAAACTTGTGCTCGTTTGAGTAGGATACATTATCTATCCGATACGAAAACATGCGCATAAACTATGATGGAAATGCATTTACAGAATAAATTCCTTGATGCGCATAAAGAAAATCATGTGACTTTCGCGATGTAACAGCATAACTGTACTAACCAGCGGAAAAATCTTGTTTGCACAGCATCTGAAATGCTGTTTTGGTCTTTAAGAAGTCTGTTATCAAAGATGCTCGGTATATTTCCCTCCTAGAACTGTCTTACACAGGGGTGGACTTACCATTAGGCAAAGGTAGGCGACCGCCTGGGGCCCCCGAAAGCCAAGGGCCCCCTAAAATGCTTGTTATATACGATAAGCGTTCAGCACAGATGCACAAGCGGTTGCTGTTCATTACCATGACAACCCCCTTTGCGTCCGCGTTGAACGTGCATCTTGTAGAAAGTGTAGGGGCTCTATACGCCTTATGATTTCCATGATTCCGAAAACGCTACATGATCACGGAATCCCTTCATAAAAACAAACATGGAATGAATGGCGCAGACGCGTGGTTTCGTTTACTACTGCAGCACGCGTGACGCTCACCTTCACAATTCATTCACACAGAGACATAAAACATGCAGTATTCATATTTAAATATTATTTTCACCATTTGATATTCACATACACTAGTAGTCCATATCGCGATTTGATTGAAGTGTGCTGACTTGCATTGGATTTATTCATCCAAAATTTGACAAATTCCGTGTTAAACAGTAAATTAAATTTTTATGACTGGATTGCGCGAGTCTGCGTTTTCTGCATCGCGGAAACCATAGGGTCCTACACTTCATGAGCATTGACAATGCTGCATTGTACCATTTCATTTGATAGAAACTATCATCATAACACATACACACAGGAAAATGTCTTCAAGGCAACCCGTCAAAATAAAAGTTTGGACAGTGAAGCGTAGCCTATGCCTTAATGTAATAATTTTAACAGGCCTGAACATCTGTTGTGTAGCACTTTGAATGTGCACAAATTAAAGGATTTGTTTAATTTTCATTGGAATAAAAGATAAGTGTTGTATGCCTTCATTTGATTACCAGAAAAATTAAAATACATAAAACAAATATATATTTTATTAAACGTTTAATAAATTGCTCTTAAATTAAGGTTAAATAAGTTTCATGATTTCAATTAATTAGACATGCTTTTTGATTAATTCAATTTAATATAACCATCCAGAATAAAAATAATAATAAAAAAAAGGGAATCTGGAATTATTTTATTTTCTGGAATTTGGAAATAAAATAAAACTGATTTCATAGGGCTCTACAAATGAACATAACATATGCATCTGAAGTTATAATTAAATACGGAGCAACAGTGCGTATTATGTTTATTGTTTGAGATTGCACTCACTCGTTTCTGTGAAGGACCCGAGTAGATGACGCATGCACAGTTACTTTCCACACAGACACACTTCATTTTTGGTTGAAATAATTCTTATGTGTGTAATAATTTCCTTCATTCTAATTTAAATTTGTGAAATGGAGGGGTCGTGCAGCAGCAATCATCACAGCAGTGAAAATAACCTCAAGGTTGTAAATGTGCAATTGTATAGGGCCCCATTCCTCTATTTTGCTTGGAGCCCCCAAATCACTAAATCCGCCCCTGGTCTTACACGACTGCGTTCCCAAACAGCACATCTGCCTCTGAAAGCATGACAACAAGTTTGTTGAGATGCACAAGTTTCTCTGAGATGCAAATAATTTATTATATACGAAAATGATTATATATGGTGGCTTCTCCTATGTTTCTTAGTGATTTTTTAGCGGTAGTTTATCAGGAAGTGACGATTATGTTCTCTTCGACTCACTGGATGTTTTATGCGATATTGCATTTTTGCGCAACTTTGGATGGAAATATGATGAGTGACACTTACCGTCCTCCTAGATTTAGCAGGTCAGTGGATTTGCCCATGATGAGGTACGATTTACCTTTTTCCAATCCAAAATGTTTTCTGCAACTGGGATGAGCCAAAAAGGATCTGACTTCCCCCTCAACATCACCATCAGTGCCTACAGGACAGAACAGAGTTTAGGAAACACTTGCACTGCAATTTAGCCTCATGCACAGTCAATTCCCTGGTGTTGAATTAACACCGCTCGGTGTTCATATGGGACTTATGCGTTCAAATGCGCAGGGTGTTAAAGTAACACTGAAGCAGTGTTAGAGTTAATAAGATACTTAAGTGATTCATTGAGTGATGATTGTTTGATTATTGAAGACACCTGATGATAATGAGCAGAATCACTGAAGGACAGAGAAACACAAGAACTACAACTGACTTCAGCCACAGCTTTAGATCAAATCAACTGAAAAGACATTACATCTCTTTATTTCTGTCATTTGTCTACAGTTCTTTGTGAGAATTAACAGAGGTGTAGATGTTGATGTCTTATGGAAAACGTTTGGTCACCATTACGGAGATCAGTGTTTATTTTAGTTGGGCAGTTTGACTTGGCATTCTACGTCTGTTTATGGTCTTTGTAACAGTATTGGCTGGAACACAAACTTGTTGAAAAGGAAGCCATTAACCTAAATTAACACGTGATATAGTTATTATCATAAAGAAAGAAAAAAATATATATATTGACTAAACTAATCTTTGAGAGAATTGGTGATATGGTAGTAGATTTTCACCATAAATGCGGTACTGCCACACATCAGTCATCCTAAATTTTATTTTTAAATACATTTAGGTGGTAACTTTTTAGGGGGAAGTGTTTTTTTGTGTGTTTTTTTTTTTTTTTTTGACGCACACAGACATCAAGAATCATCATTTGAATCTCAACAATGGTGACATGCTGCAATGCATGCTGGGAGTCATGAGCGGTATACTGTGATGATTATATATCCCAGCATGCATTGCAGCATGAAGCATGTCACCGTCATTGATATTAATATACTGATTCTTGATGTTTGTGTGGGTGTGCGTAAAGTGTTTTTCTTCACAATGTATTTAAACAACACATTTCTCAATATTTGATATCGGGCAAGAAAGGATTGCTGATAAAAATCTAGTAATAACAATTGGCCAAATTTATTTTTTATGTTTCAAATATCATTCTCCTTTATGCTATTGAAAGATATATCACAAGACTGTTTTTGTTCATGGTTTCTTTTGCAACAAATGATGTGTTTGAGTAAACACTGTTACAAAGACCACAAACTGACATCAAAAGGCAAGAGTCAAAATGACCAACTAAACGAAACACTGATCACCATAATGGTGACCAAATATTTTCAATGCAACATCAACCTCTAAACCTCTGTTAATTCTCACTAATAACTTCTGTAGATGTCAGAAATAAAGTCAATCTGGTTTGTAATAAGAGAGATTTAAAGTGATTCTGCTCATTATCATCAGGTGTCTTCAATAATCAAACAATCATCACTCAATGAATCACTTAAGTATCTTATTAACTCTAACACTGCTTCAGTGTTACTTTAACACCCTGCTGGTGGTTCCCATATGAACACAGAGCGATGTTAATTCAACACCGGGGAATTTACTGTGTGATGAAGTGTTTGAGAGGACAAACTGCTCTTAACAAGAATCAGACACATTTCAAATGCATTGCATGATCAGTGGAGAAACATGGAGAGAATACTGATCCGTACCATCTCTCAGCACCTTGACCACCGTCACATTATAGACGTCAGAGTCCTGTGCCAGATCCATCCCCACCACTGAGACTTTATAAACTGTCAAACATACGTCTTATATTGTTATTGGCATAATAACTGATTTGCATTTACACAAGGGTTAAAGGAATAGTTCACTCAAATAGTTTTTGTTGTGCAGAAAAAAGAGAGGTCTGGATCAACATGAGGGTGTAAATGATGACAATTCCTCTAAGATATTTACCATTAAAAAATTACATTTTAAAAAAGTAATCAGACCGCTCACTGGCTGAATGATTTGGCTCCAGTGGTTCTTACGTTAACGGCTCACTGGAAGGGAAGATTTACAGTGATTTAACAGAGAAATGTGGGTCTGTTTCTCTCACAAAGCTTTCATTTGGCTTCAGGAGACATGGAATACATGCACAAGTGAGATTATCTATTTTCCGGAGTATGTTTGCCATTTTTGGAGCTTAACAGACATGGTCACTATGAAAAGTGATGTCACATCTGTTTTTGTGAACTGTGCCGACTTTTTGCATTTTGTCTGATTTATATTGTTTGGTTGTGTACCTAACTTTATTATTTTTAAGCTTTATGCAGATGTTCCTTTTGTGTTCCACTGAAAAATAAAGCCTGATGTGGCATTAGCATTAGCTATAAAATCTTATGAATGTGTGCGGAGAGGACCAACCTGCCGCATCACAAACACATTGTAAGGGGGACCCCTTGCTAACGCAGTAGAGGAGGCGACGCCCTGGTAGAGTGAGCCCTTAAGCCTATTGGCGAAGCTTGACCGTGCACTTCATAGGCAAGAGCAATAGCATCCCTGATGTAAATGGTAAATGGATGGTGAGCATTTATTTGATTTATGTTCTGTTAGTTATAACGGTTTTGTGAAACTACATCATGATAGTCATAAGTCCGGCAGATATCATCCTTTTTTAATGATTTGATGCGGTTTATTTGTAAAAACAGTCTCTGTGGGTTTTCCTGTGGATTTTAACTCTGTGTCACTCAGAGTTCCTTTAAAGGTCTGTTTTGGATCTTTTGTCTTGGGGATCAAACAACCTCTGCCGTTATCTTGGTGTGGCCCAAAGTTTGCAAGGCCATAAAGTACTTAGCTGGGGGGGTTTGTTAGTTGGCGCAGGCAGAATGGAGCCCTTTATGGCCAGAGATTGTTGATTTGGAGTCTGGAGTGTTGAGTTGGGTTTTGTGTGGAATTAAGTTTGAACGAATCATCTGGAAGATTCATTTGTGTCTGGTGCGCCATTAAATCCTACACAGTCTAACAATTAAATAACACACAGAACTGAATGTGTTTACCATAATCCATGCCAGCTTCACAGGCTTTATTCATTCGTTCATCTTCTTTGACATTGTTCTTCTTCTGGTAAGTGCAGTTTTCTGTGTTCAGAGAAGTTCATGTTTACACACACACACACACACACACACACACACACACACACACACACACACACACACACACACACACACACACACACACACACACACACACACACACAAATTGTGTTTCCTCATTCATATACAATACTAAAACCCATCATATCTGAATGGTTAAAATTGCAAGTGGTACCAAATAAAATATTACAAAATTATAGGTTATGGTCACTTTATACTATTATTTATGTGTGATGATACCTTCTGCACACTGGCACAAATCTCCCTTACACAGTCTGTGTAGAGCGCCATCTGCCCTTTCAGGGTGGTAGAACTTTGTACAGCGAGCATCTGAAACACACACACAGGTTTAAAGTAGGGAGGTTATTATTGATTAAAAATGTCACATCATTTTAAAAAATGTTATATAACAATATCTGCTCAGAAAAGCTCACAGATAAATATCATTTGAAGACATTATTGATGTGGCAGATGAGTAAATCAGGGGACCAGGACCTATTGTAGTGAGTTTTCTTTTATCTCCCATGATGAAATGGACAGGACCCTAAAACTCACACCTCCGAGTCCCTCTGTCATGAGACAAGGTGTGAATAACCACAGGCGCAAACTCATCAAACCGGTTTTACCATGTGGCTTGAAACCACAAAGGATGGATTCTATGAAGAATGGACACACAATGGACAAAACGGAGCATATCTTCTTCATATATAAGAATATACATAATAAGTGTTTTTTGTATACAGGTTTGTATACATGCAAAATATACAAACTTACCTATTAAGGTATACATGAATGCATAGGTAAAACGTTCAGTATTACCCAATGCTGTTTGGACTATGGTCTATGTTTAATTCTCTTTCAGATTAACCTAGGCATTGTGTTGAAAACATAAAGACAGTGTTCTGAACATGAACTTTAAGATACGCAAATTAACCTCATGCCACTGTGGCCACCACTGATGGCATCAGCCAATAAAAACACTGGATCTGAAAGGTGCCATTTTGCACATCCCTCCTTCTCAGGAGAGATTAAAAGGCTTGCCTCTGAGACAGAGAATTGCTCTAGTTCTGGCCTCCAGTTTCTGGTTCCAGTCTCAAGAGTTTCCTGTCCCAAGCTGAAGGAACAATCTGTTTATCTCTCCCTTTTGAAAGAGAGAAACAAAGAAGTTCTGTAAGAAGTGAATTTGGGGAGTTCAGAACAGGATCAATGAACATAAACAGAAGATCTTGAAAATGGGGGATGCTAATTTAAGAATCCTTTCTTCAGAGATCCTCCAGATCTGCATGTTCCGGATTGCCCGGATTTGCCCTGACTTCAGATTCTAAAGATCCTTCCATCTGCGTGTTCCAGATTATAAGGATCGTCTACACAGACGTTAGAACCTTCAACTTCAAGGCTCCTTCATCTGCGTGTTCCAGAATAAGGACCTTCTCTGTGCTTCAGGAGTTCAAGTACTTTGTGTTCAAGGCTGTGAAACGGATTCTATCTCCTTTCATCCCACTGCAGCGCAGCCCAGCTCAGCAAGTGGAAGATGTCGGACTTGGCATTAGTGTATATCAGTGGTTCCCAACCACGTTCCTGGAGGCCCACCAACAGTGCACATTTTGCATGTCTTCGCAATAAAACACACCTGATTCAGGTCATCAGCTCATTAGTAGTGACTCCAAAACCCAATGTGGGTGTGTCAGACAAAAGACATTTGCTAAATGTGCACTGTTGGTGGGCCTCCAGGAACCACTGGTGTATATTGTCAGTATATGGTCATCTAATTTGCATTAGATTCTGCATAGCTGATGTCAGTTAATAACAAATAATCTTGATTTACTTTATCGATTAAATTGATTTATTGAATTCAGAATAAGAGTTGCCTTATCACTGTTTAGCCTTCCATAAGATAACTGCAATATTATCATTCAACTCAGTCACTCGCATTTATCATTCTTTTTGCACTTTATCCATTCAGTAGTTGTTAGTTCCTCTTGACTTTTCTTTGTTAATAAAATCCTTTTATTACACTTGTGTCTTCCTTGTGTTGATAATACAGTACACTCTCAGAAAATAAAGTACATAATTGTACCTTTAGGGGTACAAGTGGCTTGTCACTGGGGCTGTACCCTTAAAGGGGTGGTAAACCACGATTTCACTTTTCTAACTTTAGCTAGTGTGTAATGTTGCTGTTTGATCATAAACAACATCTGCAAAGTTACAACGTTCAAAGTTTAAAGCAAACAGAGATATTTGCTTTTAAAGAAATCAATTTCTAAGGACTACAGCAAACGGCCGCTAGGGACTACTACACATTCCTCCAGGGTCTCTGACATCACCAGCCCCAATATTTACATAAACCCCTCCTCCGAGAATATGAAATAAGTGGGGGCGAGGCCATTTTGTATCGCCGCGGGGAATAGTTGTTGTGGTATAGTTAGTAGGCTGGAGTGCTGTTGCCAATGCCGACGAAACGCTGTTATTTTCATCCGGATTGCAGGTCCACTTTCTTCAGCCTTCCTAGGGACGGGGGTGCGTTGCAGTGCGTTTAACATACAACGTCATATTCATGTGTGTAAGAGACATGAGGGGAACACGATCGCATTTGCATCGGATATATGCTGCCCATCACAAATCAAAGCACGAGACAGACAGGGGTCGGAGGAGAAGATCAGAAAATGTGACATTATGGACAATATTCATCTGTATTTGCAATACATGAGCCTTCAGCTGCACGAGACAGGCGGGCACGCGCGGCTACCGCGGCACATCTCGCGGAGGAAAGCTTCCACATTCTTCGCGAGTACGGGCCACAACCTGTAAGTGTGATTTATTTTTCGTCGATGTGTTTTCTGTAATAGTTTGTGTTGTTAATTGTAGCCTACGTTGTAGCAATGAAGTAGACATGACAGCGCTGTTTGGCTCTGCAAACCAGTTTGTTAAATGCTCATTCATACTTAACGTTATCCGACAAACACCTAACGTTACAAACTGTTTAAAATCTCAATAGCGAACTTGGCATTAGTGTAAATGATTCTTTGATTAGAGCTTTTATGTATTGTTTATCTACAGGCATACTAAACATGGTTCTGTGTTTGATTTGGATACTATAGTAAAGCCAATGTTTAGTGTTCGTTCTTGCGACAGATATTTGGCAAATCGTTCTAAAAATACAAAAGTAACAGTGCCATTCAGTAGCGATCACTATAGATCCGCAGTCTTTACTGTTGAGGACTGAACAGGTTCTGCTCGATCATCTTCACTAAAATTGTCTGGGTCTGATTCGGGCTCTTGGTATGGTTTTATTGACGCTATTGTACACAAAGCTCAGGCTAGTAGCCTGAGGCTACCGGTAAAGGTAAGGGGCGTGACTCTTCCGAGAAACGTGCTCTAGGCGGTTAGCGAATCACAGCACACTAGGCCAGCTAACCAATCAGAGCCCATTGCGTATTTTTGAGGGACTGGCTTCATACAACCCGGAAACCATCAGACCGTTTTTACAAGGAGGGACAGAGCAGTGTAGAATAAAGGTAAAATATATAAAAAATAATGATTTTTTTTAAAAACGAAGCATGAACACATGTTACAGTGCCCCCCACAAACACAATCAAGCCTTTGAAAGAGTGTGTTTTACCACCCCTTTAAGGTTAAATTGTTGTACCAATAAGTCAGGGGTAGGCAAGTTCGGTCCTAGAGAACTGATGTCCTGCAGAGTTCAGCTCCAACCCTACTACCACAGTATAAAACTCATGGCTCCCAACATGCATTGCAGCATTAAGTATGTCACCATTGTAGAAATTCATATGCTGATTGCTCTACAAGTTAATGATATCTCACAAATCCTTCAGATTGTTCAGATGACAAACTTCCTATGGTTTATATAATTCTAATTTAGTCAACAACCTTTCATGATTGTTCTATATTGTCAAGGTGATATTCCTTGGCTGGTGCCCCATATCTGGCACATGTGGAATACTGATCTTGCCCACATCTGGCACATGTGGAATACTGATCTGGCCCACATCTGGCACATGTGGAATACTGATCCGGCCCACATCTGGCACATGTGGAATATTGATCCGGCCCACATCTGGCACAAATAGAACACTGATCCGGCCCACATCTGGCACAAATGGAACACTGATCCGGCCCACATCTGGCACATGTGGAATACTGATCTTGCCCACATCTGGCACATGTGGAATACTGATCTGGCCCACATCTGGCACATGTGGAATACTGATCCAGTCCACATCTGGCACATGTGGAATATTGATCCGGCCCACATCTGGCACAAATAGAACACTGATCCGGCCCACATCTGGCACAAATGGAACACTGATCCGGCCCACATCTGGCACATGTGGAATACTGATCTTGCCCACATCTGGCACATGTGGAATACTGATCTGGCCCACATCTGGCACATGTGGAATACTGATCCGGCCCACATCTGGCACAAATAGAACACTGATCCGGCCCACATCTGGCACAAATGGAACACTGATCCGGCCCACATCTGGCACATGTGTAATGCTGATCTGGCCCACATCTGGCACATGTGTAATGCTGATAGGGTCCACATCTAGCACATGTGGCATACTGATCTGGCCCACATGCTGCGTGGAATGACGGCCCTTGAGTGGACCACTCCTGTTTTCCAGATCTGGGCCACAAGAAGGCCAGAGCAATGCCATAAATATATTAAATATGGAGTCATCTCAGCCTTTTTATTAATCATAACTAACATTCCTTTTCTTGTAGGATTAATATGCTTTTGAAACCTAAATGTCCCCAAACTTTGGGCCAAAGTCAGTGTGTGTGTCTGAATCATACCTGAAGGGGAAATGAAACTACCAGTGGCTACGTCACACATGTTCCCACCCCGAATATACTATTAAAACTTAATTTTGGAAAAATACTTTGTATCTTTATATTACTTTTCTGTTAATGCAATACAGTGAATGACAGCCGTCTGCGGTCACCCAGGGACTTACATTATTGGCAGTTTAGTGTAAGTGTGTGTATGTGTTTATGCACGTGCAGCGATATCTCACCTGGTGAGTAATATTCATATATTGTGACTGCGGCAGGTTGAAGCAGACCCACATTAAACATCTTCTGCATTCTGAAGGCGAGTCTTTCTGTGTATTTATGAGAAACCTAATGAGACAAAAAATAAATAAAACAAATATTAAATATCATATGGTATGCCAGAAATTATCCATGTTAACATTTGTACAAGCAAAAAGTAATAATGCATTCAAAAAAATCAATTAAAAACTGTAGCCAAATATTTTAAATTATTATATTTGCATATAAATTGCAATTAGGGTTTCTTTCTTGCATTGATTTAACAATGCGCTGGAAAGAATTCTGTTTTGCATGAAACAAAATAAATGTTTTATAGTCATAGGCAAGATCTTGAATGTGCACGTTTCCTTCTGCTTAAAGTATCATGTGAAATATGATTCTGATATGCCGTCTGTAATGTACACACAGGTGAATATGCAGTTATGTGGAACCACATGGCCTTACAGTTACTGAGCATCTGTCAGCCAATCAGAATCAAGAATCCAACAATTCTGTGATATTAAGCAAAACACAAGGTTTCCAGATCAAAAGAAAACAAATATGTCTTTGACACCATCAGGCGACACAGTCCGCTGAAATACCTTATCCAAGAAGAGGATGAGGGATCCTCGCTCTGACAGCTCTTTATTTTTCTCATATTTCTGAATGGTTCTCTCCTTCCCTGAAGACAACTGAGGGCAAGAAAGTGAGAAAAAACCTCAATGCATCACATGATGACCAAAATGTTTTATGGCCTATATGCAGATGGGTGTTAGATTCCTCTTCTATAAATGTGAGGCATCACTGCATCAGTTTATCATCATAATACCTCTTTAAGATCCTTTTCTTCAACATCAAATCCCGTCGGTATGCCAATGTCTAGAATAGTCATAGTAGCATCGTGTTTATTGTGTTTGAAGCTGTAAAGATGGAGATAAAGAGATTGAAGACCAGAACCGGTTAATAAAATCTGCTCTTCTTCTGTTTTGCTTCATCTACTCTGTGTTTAAGGCTGCTTTCACACTAGAGATTTTGGACTGCATTGAATCAACAACACGTTTGCACACGCAATTAATGTTGACATTTCACCCAAAAATTAATGGTAATGGCATTGAATCAATGTTACAATGTAATGTTGGTAACAAATTATGCGCTTTGCATTTTTCAACATTAATTGCGGGTGCAAACGTGACATTGATTCAATGCAGTTAACATTGACACATTAACGTTGATTTAACGTTGTTTCAGTGGGGGCTTGCAATCTGGGAAACCAAGTGTGTAACAGCCTAAATGATCACATGTTGATTTTTTTTTATTACAAATAAAATGGTTTCTAGACATAAGGAAATGTGTTCACATACAGGAAGTCCATAGTGAGCTTGTAGGTTTCAATGGCTCCTTCTTGTTTTGCTAAAGGGAAAAAAGTCATTAAAGTCATTAAAGTAGTGAAATAAGATTTAAAACATAAAAGGTACAATAGGGGTTACTAACTTTCAGGAACTTTTTCCATTTTAACAGTCAGATCAAAGAATGTACAGTCAGACTTCTTCTCAACAGGTCTGGCGTAGTACAGCGTCAGAACCTGAAAAGAGCAGCACGTCTCAGATTAGATGTTCAAACGCTTTAATCTCGCTGTTGACCATATAAACGCTCATGAACACTCACTGAGAGAGTGGCTGTTCCAGTTCCTCTAGCCGTCACACTGAAATCATTGTTTATGTCCACCTGTTGAGTGAAAATGATGGATAAGAAATAACAAAACTCCCAAAATTTCTCACATACAACTAAATCATTCAATTGTTATGAGCAGCACACAATTTGAAACAGGAGGGAGAGTTACTCACCTTGTGTGACCGTGTAAGATGCGCATCGCCTCTTTTAATAGCATATCTGACAGGTCTGATTCTTCTTGCTACTGACAGCTCCACATCCAGATTGAAGTTTTGTCGGTCCTTCACCTGTGTGTGATACTCTGCCACGGCCTGGAACACCATGATGGTCGCCTGGAAACACAAGTTCAAATAAAAGTTCTGCACCTGTTTATTACAGTCAGATGATGAGATGTTAGTGTACCTGTGTGGTGCCAGAACTGCCATAATGAGTCTGTTGTCTGCCCAGCCAGCGCACTGCCTCTCCTGCTTTATCAAAGTCTTTGGCCTTCACAAGCGCCAGCACAGCATAGGCCGTCGCCTCGAGTGAGTGATGATGCTGTCCAGGGACAGCCCAAAATCTACCGTCTGGAATAGAAACAGGACTGTGTTGCTGTTCCCTCCATTCGTTCCATTATTGTTATTAACACCAGAGATGTAAAGTCCAGGGGCCCGTTCTTCGTACCTCGCTTAATACATCTGAGATGATTTGACAGATCCCAGATCTTTTAATCATGATAACTGATGTCTGGCTAATTTGGTTCTTCAAACGAATTTGCGGATTGGATTTATATATCTGGATTAAATGATCTGAGATCACTGCGCGTTCTTGTTTTCCCTGAAGAGGGCAGATGCATCGATACTCAAAACCATGATCAGCAATGCAGCGATTGGCTGGCGTCAAGACAGCAACGTAATGACATCATATAATTAAAAAAGCCACCTGGCAAAAAACTTGGCAAATTACACAAAAAAACCACGAATATCTGGACCTTTATAAGGAAACAGCTAAACGACCAAACCAACATAAAAGTTATAATAGATCAATGATATATTTTTTTTTTTTACATGATTACCAATTATTTATATTCACGATTTTATACAGTATTTGTACAACCTTTACATTTTTATTTCAATGTTGTAATTCAATTTGAAGCATATTTGTAACGTGACAGTATTAAAGTTTCTGAAGGGTCAAGATCAAATTCTCTGCATCTCCTGCGCTGCATCAAGCCATCCCATAATATCCGTCATCACTTAAATTAATGCACGGCTCAGATTAACTGTACAACGTGTGCAAACCTCCAATAAAATTATAAAGTAATTATTCCATCACAAATAAATCGCTCAATCAAGTGGCTGTGTCTATAGTATTAAACACAACATTATAATATTATATACATTCTCATATACATATACAATTTAAAATTTGTATATTATTATTATTTATAATGATTATTATTGCCCCTGGTTCAGTAATTAACTCTTGTAATAAAGTAGCAGTGGCTGGGACAGATTTTAAGTATCACCTCAAGATGCAATCTAATCCTGTTTACATGAAATAAGCCGCTCGCGAGCAGGTTTAAGCTTACGGACCTGTTGCTATGACAGCAAGTCCAGGATGAGCGTCGAAGAACCAAACAATCCAAGATCATGCCAAATCGTCAACAATCAAATCCGGCTAACTGAGTTAGTGAGGTACGAAGAACGGGCCCCAGGGGTCAGAAAGTAACAGTCCTGCCATATTTGTATTCCACTCATGAAGTCAGTCAGCTGATTTCACTAATTCATTCTACCTCCTGGCTGAAAGCAAATCCACCTCCTGTGCTATTAGCAAATCCAGGTGTTTGGAACAAAATACAGAGCAGGACTTTTTATCTTCTGAACCTGGACTTTCCACCTCTGTTCACATTTCTAAGTCTCTGCTGCCCTGTGGTGGACAACTTGAGACACTGACAATCACAAGATCTCAGCAGAGGAGGATTAAACAACTCCACAAACAGCATTACCAGCTTCACACATTACTGACCAGACTGACTGTATTTCTGTCAGACGTCTACAGAAGCTCTTATTGAGAATTAACAGAGGTTTAGATGTTGATGATTTATTGACAACCATTATTGTGATCATGGTTTGCTCTAGTTTGCTCTAGATTCTGGACTTCTCAACATCAGATGTTCTCTGGTTGCTGTATCTGTGTTTGTTATGGTGTGACCAGCAAGAGAAAATGTGGTCAGATGATTTTGGCTACTTATTGATGTTGCAGATGTAGTAGTGCAATTGTCTGTGTTTGCTTATGTTATGAGAAGCATTGACTATAGTAACCATGTGACTTTCAGCATGATATCCAGCAGCGTTTTAATCAGATAAACTGTACGATTAATAACAGTTATGTACAATTTTAAGGCACTCCCGTTTCTAAACACTTTCAAACTCCTTTGAGTTTTAGACACGCAGATATCAAGAATCAGCATATGAAACTCATCAACTGTGACGTACTTCATGGCGCAATGCATTATGGGTGCATCATACAAACGTCACCCATGGCTCCCAGAATGCATTGCAGGATAGAAACCTGTTACCATTGTTGAGATTCATAGGCTGATTCTTGATGTTTGAGTGTGAGTTAGTCCCGCAGAAATAATATCAAAATGTATAGTGTTTAATGCATTCTGATCATTACTAATGAAACAGAAAGTAATAACAAATGTCACACATACAAAAGTCAGACATAAGATCAATGACTTAAACCTCAACATATTGATTATATTCTTATTACCAATTAGCCAACACCAACTGATCACTCTTTGTCTGCTGTTCATGGCTTAACTAACAGCCAGACATTACAAATACCGTTAAAAATCAAGAGTCCAACTAAAGGAAACACTGATCACCATAATGGTAACATGTTAATCTAAATCAATAACCTCTGTTAATAATCAATAAGAGCTTCTGTAGACGTCTGGTTAGTAATGTGTGACTTTACATATCTGACTGAAACCACAAAACTCCATTATTTACATAATTTTGGTTAGAAATTTGTTCATGATGTATAAAGCACAAGTCTTTTTGTTGAATTGTTACTGACCTTCTCCTTGGGTGGAATGCCTCAACAAGACTTCTTTATTGAGTTTGCCGGCATTGGCCATGGCGTAGGAAGTCATCGCAACAGCATAAGGATTGGTCAGTTTTGGAAGTCGACCTTCTAAGAATGCAACAGCCGTCCTGATATTTTCATGCGAAATCTATAAAAGTGTGTGCAAGAGGATAGAAGTTCTGAGATCTATCTCCTACAGCAGTATCATTGACAAACTCTTCAATGTCATTTAATGTTACTTGCATGATTTCATCAATTACAGTTCTTTAGATTAACTTGAAGGTTCATAAATGATACAGTTGAAAGGCAGAGCCCAACTAAAGCAAAACATTATCTCCATAATGGTAATTCAAACCAAATATTTTCAATTAAACATCAATATCTGATCATCTGTTAATTCTCAAAAAGAGATTAATGTAAATGTCTGACAGATATAAAGTCAAACTGATGAGTAATAAGTAACAATGTGTAATCACTGGAAGTCAGTTGTAGTTCTTGTGTTTCTCTTTTTCCTGTTGTTGTTTCTCTTTCCTTTCCTTCAGTTATTCTTGTTAACAGCAGGTGTTCATCACTAATGATCAACAATTACTTACATATTCACTTAATTATCTCACTGCAGCACTGTCAGTGTTATTTTTACTATTAATATTCTGTTTTCTGAATTTTGTGTGTCACCATTGTGATGAAGAGTTAAGCCTGTGCTTCAGTCAAGCAGAAGACCAAGATACACTCACGCGAATCTTTTCACTGGTTTCAACTTCACATTCATGTGTGCTGTTGTTAGCTATCATTCTTCTGCAATAACCTCAGACTCAAAACTCACACAGGTTGCCGGCTTGAGTACATGCAACAGGAGTGAGTGCAATTGACAATGAAATTAACACTGTAAGTTGATGAGTTAAAATGTCTATGAACGAGAGCATATTAAAATGTGGATAAATTAAGATGGAGGCCAATGATTCCCCGGTGTTCATATAGGAACCAAAAGCAGGGTGTTAAAGTAACACTGAAGCAGTGTTAGAGTTAATTGATACTTGAGATTAATTGAGTGATGATTGTTTGATTATTGAAGACACCTGATGATAATGAGCAGAATCACTGAAGGAAAGAGAAACACAAGAACTACAACTGACTTCAGCCACATCTTTAGATTAAATCAACTGAAAGACATTCAATCTCTTTATTTCTGTAATTTGTCTACAGCTACGTTTGAGAAAAAAATGAGGTTTAGATGTTGATGAGTTATTAAAAATGTTTTGGTGATCAGTGTTTGCTTTAGTTAGGCAAAAAAAAAAAAAAATTAAAAAAAATATATATATATTTTTTTATTATTATTATTTATTTGTTTTATTTGTTGTTGCCTAACTAAAGCAAACACTGATCACCAAACATTTTTAATAACTCATCAACATCTAAACCTCTGTTATTCTCAAAAGTAGCTGTAGACAAATGACAGAAATAAAGAGATATACAGTGAGGAAAATAAGTATTTGAACACTCTGCTATTTTGCAAGTTCTCCCACTTGGAAATCATGGAGGGGTCTGAAATTGTCATCGTAGGTGCATGTCCACTGTGAGAGACATAATCTAAAAAAAAAAAAATCCAGAAATCACAATGTATGATTTTTTTAACTATTTATTTGTATGATACAGCTGCAAATAAGTATTTGAACACCTGTCTATCAGCTCGAATTCTGACCCTCAAAGACCTGTTAGTCTGCCTTTAAAATGTCCACCTCCACTCCATTTATTATCCTAAATTAGATGCACCTGTTTGAGGTCGTTAGCTGCATAAAGACACCTGTCCACCCCATACAATCAGTAAGAATCCAACTACTAACATGGCCAAGGCCAAAGAGCTGTCCAAAGACACTAGAGACAAAATTGTACACCTCCAAAAGGCTGGAAAGGGTTATGGGGAAATTGCCAAGCAGCTTGGTGAAAAAAGGTCCACTGTTGGAGCAATCATTAGAAAATGGAAGAAGCTAAACATGACTGTCAATCTCCCTCAGACTGGGACTCCATGCAAGATCTCACCTTGTGGGGTCTCAATGATTAGATTAGATTAGATTAGATTAGATTAGATTAGATTAGATTAGATTAGATTCAACTTTATTGTCATTACACAAGTACAAGTACAAGGCAACGAAATGCAGTTTAGGTCTAACCAGAAGTGCAATAGCAGCAAGTGCAGGATATATACAATGGTTGCGTAAGTGCAGGGCATAAAAATGTACTGAATATATATAAATATGTATAAGTAGAGAGATGGTTATTACTATAAACAGAACTGAATTTACAGATGAATATATACAGTGAATAAATATAAATATACAGATGGCTATTACTATAAACAGAATGTAAACAGAATGTACAGGTGAATATGTACTATTAATATAATATACAGATGGCTATTACTTTGAACAGAATTTTACAGATAGAGGTATACAATAATATGTTAGGCTAATATGAGGAATATAGCAGTGGATTAAGGTAGTGCAATAAATTATGGACAGAGCTATCCGAAAGAAAGTGTAAAAGTGCAGTGGAAAGTGGTTGCATATTGCAGTTAGAAGTACGGTTAATAGAAGTACTATTAATATAATATACAGATGGCTATTACTTTGAACAGAATTTTACAGATAGAGGTATACAATAATATGTTAGGCTAATATGAGGAATATAGCAGTGGATTAAGGTAGTGCAATAAATTATGGACAGAGCTATCCGAAAGAAAGTGTAAAAGTGCAGTGGAAAGTGGTTGCATATTGCAGTTAGAAGTACGGTGCAAAATGCAAATGTAAACATGGTTACTATAAATACAGTCGGCAGTGCAAATGAGCATATTCCAGTTAAGATATGGTGGTGCAAAATGCATAAGTAAACAGTTGTTATTGTAATAAACAGTCGGTAGTGCAAATAACAAAGTGAATGTAGGTGTGAGGTAGGAGAGTTTGCAGTTTATGAGGGAAGTGGATCAACGGTGGTTTGAGTTCAGTAAAGAGACAGCTCTGGGGAAAAAAACTGTTCTTTAGTCTGCTGGTCCTGGTCCGGAGGATCCTGAAACGCCTGTCGGAGGGCAGGAGAGAAAACAGTCTGTGGGCTGGGTGAGAGGAGTCCTTGAGGATGCTGCGAGCTCGATGCAGACAGCGTTTCCTCTGGATGTGCTCGATGGCAGGTAGCGGAGTCCCTGTGATGCGCTGGGCAGTTTTCACCACCCGCTGCAGTGCCTTGCGCTCCGCAACAGAGCAGCTCCCATACCATACTGCCACACAGTTGGTCAGGATGCTTTCTATTGCGCAGCGGTAGAAGTTCACCAGGATAGCCGAGGAGAGCTGATTCTTCCTCAGTGTCCTCAGGAAGAAGAGGCGCTGGTGAGCCTTCTTGACCAGGCTGGAGGTGTTGGTCGTCCACGACATGTCCGCCGAGATGTGGATCCCCAGGAACTTGAAACTGGAGACACGCTCAACAGCCATTCCATTGATGTGGATGGTGTCGTGTGTGCCTCTTGACTCCTTCCTGAAGTCCACGATGAGCTCCTTCGTTTTGGTGGTGTTGAGGAGCAGGTTATTATCAGTGCACCATGTGGCCAGGTGCTGGATCTCCTCCCTGTAGGCAGTCTCATCGTTGTTGCTGATGAGACCAATCACCGTAGTGTCGTCCGCAAACTTGACGATGGAATTAGTTCCATACACAGGCTTGCAGTCGGAGGTGAAGAGGGAGTAGAGAAACGGACTTAGCACACAGCCCTGTGGTACACCAGTGTTAAGTGTGATGGACGTGGAGCAGGTGGATCCTGATCGAACATTCTGTGGTCTGTCAGTTAGGAAGTCCAAAATCCAGTTACACATTGAAGTGTTGATGCCCAGGTCTCCAAGTTTGGCAATTAACTTGGATGGGATGACAGTGTTGAATGCTGAGCTGAAGTCAACAAACAGCATGCGTGCATAGGTGTTTTTACTGTCCAGAATGGTGAGCACAGAGTGCAGTGCCATGGAAACTGCATCCTCTGTGCTCCTATTGCTGCGATAGGCAAACTGGTGTGAGTCCAATGTGGATGATATAGAGTCTTTTAGGTGTTCCAGGACCAGCCGCTCAAAGCACTTCATAATGATGGGTGTGAGTGCTACAGGGCGGTAGTCATTAGGGCACCTCGGGCTGGAGTGTTTCGGCACTGGCACAATGGAAGTGCGTTTAAAGCATGATGGTACAGCTGCTTGGGTGAGAGACAGGTTGAAAATGTCTGTAAAAACCCCAGCGAGCTGCTCCGCACATGCCCTTAGAACACGACCAGGGATGTTGTCTGGTCCAGCAGCCTTGTGCGCGCTGATCCGGCTCAGTGCCTTGCAGACATCTGTGGAGGAGAGTGTGATTGGTGGGTGGTCAGCTGAGGGTTTGAGCTTGGTGGCAGTTTCTCTGTTGTCTCTTTCAAAACGAGCATAAAAGTAATTTAGCTCGTTCAGGAAGTTGACATCAGTGGCTGCGGGGGTGGAGTGGGTGGGTTTATAATCACTGATGGCCTGAATGCCATGCCACATGCGTCGAGGGTCAGAGTTGGAAAAGTGTCCCTCTATCTTTAGCTTGTAGCAGTGCTTGGCCTTTTTGATGCCCCTCTTCAGGTTTGCCCTGGATGCGCTGTAGGCTTGTGCATCTCCTGATCTGAAGGCAGTATTGCGTGACTTCAGCAGGAGTCGTACTTCCCTGTTCATCCAAGGCTTCTGATTTGGGTATGTGGTAATCTGTTTCTGGGTTGTAACACTGTCAATGGTAGTATTGATATGATCCAATACTGAGGAGGTGTAGGAGTTAATGTCCGTGTGAGCGCCACTGGTGGCTTGAGAAGCAAACATACTCCAGTCTGTGTTTAGAAACCTTTCCTGGAGTGTGGAATCTGCCCCCGCAGGCCACACCTTGATTGTCTTCACTGATGGCTTCACACGGTTGATGAGGGGTGCATATTTGGGGCTGAGGAACAAAGAGATGTGGTCTGACTGTCCCAGGTGGGGGAGGGGTGTTGCAACGTAAGCTCCGGCCATGTTTGTGTAAACATGGTCTAAGGTTTTGTTTCCTCTGGTGTGGCAGGAAACATGCAGGTGAAACTTGGGTAGCACTGACTTTAAGTTTGAATGATTAAAGTCACCTGCAACAATAAACGCAGCTTCAGTGTGATCAGTCTGTTGTTTACTGATGGCTGCGTGAAGTTCTTTCATAGCAAGCTTGGCATCAGCATCGGGGGGATATAGGCTGCAGTTATAATGGTGGAAGTGAACTCCCGCGGTAGATAAAACGGTCTACATTTAACCATGAGAAACTCCAGGTTAGCTGAACAATGACTCCCAACAATAGCAGAGTTTGTGCACCAAGCTTTGTTAATATAAATGCACAATCCACCGCCTCTGGTCTTCCCGGAGCCATCTAATGTTCTATCTGCCCGGAGTGTGTGGCGTCCCGCTAGCTCGATAGCGGTGTCCGGTATTCCGCTGTTTAACCAGGTTTCAGTGAAGATTAGGACGTTACAGTTCAAAAGTTTCTTACTGTGTGTGATGCTGAGTCGAATCTCCTCCATTTTGTTCACTAGCGATCGTACATTAGCAAGGAAAATGCTGGGTAAAGAGAGCCGATGAGGAGAACGCGTTAGCTTAGTCCGCAATCCTCCACGCTTCCCCCGCCTTTGTTTACGATCACGCCGCCTCCTGCGTGCACTTCCGCCCGGCCGGGTTGAGCGCATCGCCTCGGGCGTCCTAGCGATCTCAGGAAGGAGTCGAAGATTGTCCATAAAACTGTCGGAAATTCGCAAAACAATATCCAAAAGCTCAGCGCGGGTGTACGATGTAAAGGCACAACTGTTCTGCACGAACAGACCCGAGATGAGCAAGAAAAATACCGCAAAATTGCAGAATCTGGAGAAACGCCGAGCCTCGCGATCTACTCGCGCCGCCATCTTGGTCGTTAAGTAATCCTGAGAAAGGTGAGAAATCAGCCCAGAACTGAACGGGAGGAGCTGGTCAATGACCTGAAAAGAGCTGGGACCACCGTTTCCAAGGTTACTGTTGGTAATACACTAAGACGTCATGGTTTGAAATCATGCATGGCACGGAAGGTTCCCCTGCTTAAACCAGCACATGTCAAGGCCCGTCTTAAGTTTGCCAATGACCATTTGGATGATCCAGAGGAGTCATGGGAGAAAGTCATGTGGTCAGATGAGACCAAAATAGAACTTTTTGGTCATAATTCCACCAAACGTGTTTGGAGGAAGAAGAATGATGAGTACCATCCCAAGAACACCATCCCTACTATGAAGCATGAGGGTGGTAGCATCATGCTTTGGGGGTGTTTTTCTGCACATGGGACAGGGCGACTGCACTGTATTAAGGAGAGGATGATCGGGGCCATGTATTGAGAGATTTTGGGGAACAACCTCCTTCCCTCATTTAGAGCATTGAAGATGGGTCGAGGCTGGGTCTTCCAACATGACAATGACCCAAAGCACACAGCCAGAATAACCAAGGAGTGGCTCTGTAAGAAGCATATCAAGGTTCTGGCGTGGCCTAGCCAGTCTCCAGACCTAAACCCAATAGAGAATCTTTGGAGGGAGCTCAAACTCTGTGTTTCTCAGGACAGGCCAGAAACCTGACTGATCTAGAGAAGATCTGTGTGGAGAAGTGGGCCAAAATCCCTCCTGCAGTGTGTGCAAACCTGGTGAAAAACTACAGGAAAGGTTTGACCTCTGTAATTGCAAACAAAGGCTACTGTACCAAATATTAACATTGATTTTATCAGGTGTTCAAATACTTATTTGCAGCTGTATCATACAAATAAATAGATAAAAATCATACATTGTGATTTCTGGATGTTTTTTTTTTTTTAGATTATGTCTCTCACAGTGGACATGTACCTACGATGACAATTTCAGACCCCTCCATGATTTCTAAGTGGGAGAACTTGTAAAATAGCAGGGTGTTCAAATACTTATTTTCCTCACTGTATATATAAAGCACAATCAGCATCATCCACTCAAAAGGATCCCCAGACTGTTATAATTACAACCTCTGCTACATAAATAAAAAATCCACAATCCACCACTGTTGGTGAAACACAGTCACTTGCATAAACTGATCCAGCACAGATCTCTCTGGCCTCTTGGATGGCAATCACAACAAAGGCTGTCAGAGAGGCTTCTGCATCTTTGCCTCGTACATGACCCTGGAATAAAGCATAAATAAACAGACAAAAACAATCTGATTATGTGTGCATTTAATCATTTAATAACACTGTGTGATGCTCTGATCAAATTAAAAAAGGTTAAAGAGCATGATTAACACTAATACCACGGTCAGAGGTGTAAAATCCAGTGGCCAAAGAGTAGAAGCCCTGCCATATGTTTATTCCACTCATGAACTGAGTCAGTTGATTTCACTAATTAATTCTACCTCCTGTCTGAAAAACTGTTCTATTAGCAAATCCAGATGCTTGGAACGAAATACAGAGCAGGACTTTTTATTTTCTGAACCTGGACTTTCCACGGCTGACATTTAGTCAGTTTGACTGAGAAAAATAAAATTGTCAGATCCATACATTGAGCAGTCCCTCCTACTCTGGACACCCAGCCAGCACAGCCATGTGGAGCCAGATGGGTTTGACCTGGACTCTAACAGACAGTTTTGTCCTCTGTTTCCATGTAGGTCCCACATTAGCCCAGACAAAATGAACACTGCTCAGTGTGCACACTACAGGCTGTTAAATATAACACTGCATCAGTTTATGTTAATTGAGTTAATGAGATAATTGAGCGATGACTGAGCGTTATTGAAGACACCTGAGGATAACATTTAGAATCACTGAAGGACAGAGAAAGTGCATACCGGTTAGAAATCTCATCCGACTTGAGGCAGCGCCGATGCCACGTGACAGTAACGTATGGCATCAAAGTTCTGGGAGAGTGATTCGAGAGCAGTCGGCTAATACAGCCGGTGCAGTTTCTCCAGAGCGGCTGCACGGACTCTGATGACGACCCAGCTGTTCCACAATTGGCCAGATTCACCACATGACAGCAATCACATGTGTTTCGTGTTTATTCTAAAACCACTAATGCTCACAAATCAGTTTTTTATTCTTCTACTCGTCTCTATTTCTGTTCTCTTCTCTCTTCAGTGATTCTGTTTGTTAACAGGTGTGTTAAGGCTGAGATGACTCCATATCTAATAAACACAGATTTTGTGGCTCAGATAAGGTCCAGTTCTGGTTTATTTCTTTGCTCTTGGCTGACATGTGGCATTGCTCTGGCCTGCTTATGGCCCAGATCTGGCAAACAGGAGTGGTCCACTCAAGGGCCGTCATTCCACGCAGCATGTGGGCCAGATCAGTATGCCACAAGTGCCAGATTGTGGCCAGATCTGGGCCGACACAATGTTGCTATCTGGGCTGCTTTAAGTCAGCCGCCGATCGGTCTGCGCATCGCTGGATCAAGTTGAACAAGCCTAAGAACTACAACTGACTTCAGCCACAGCCTGGCGGTCATTGCACATTGATCCAGCCATATCCTACATCAAAACAATGAATCACTTAATTATCTCATTAACCCTATTACATAAACTGATTCAGTGTTACATTTGACAGCCTGTAGTGTGCACACTGAGCAGTGTTCATTTCATCTGGGCTAACCCATGTGAGGCCCCGCTAGTGGGACGGTGACAGTTAAGGGGTTAATGTGTTGAACAGCCGCTACGCTAATAATTTCCCTGTTCTGTTTTATCAACTCCAGTCTGGATCCAGCCTCTCATGATGACTAACACCTGTGAAGAGACGACTCCAACTCTTCGTCCAACAAATCTTTTCGATATACCCTAATCATTGTTAACAACATGTACTCTTTACTTCAATGAGCCCATTGTTTCTGCCTTACATTTTAGTTTATTGTTTATTAATACATTGTTAGCTAACTGTGTGATCAACCTGGTCTCACAGAATTCTGTGAAAAGAACACGGGCCCCTTAACTCAAAATCTGTGGCAGTTTCACGGAATCGCCGAAAATTCTGTGATGGGTCCACGGAAGTGACAGTATACAGACGCGTTGGGCATGGTTATCGTCATGAAACTAGGATTTTGCCCTTATGACATGGAGTGTGATTCTCGATTTAATCAGCCAGCATAATTTTATTTACAATTATTTTCATTTTTTTTATTTACAGTATTTAGACACGTTTTGAACACGTAACCCAATCCCTTCCCTAAACCTACCCATTTGTGTATTATAAAAAACAGGATATAACAGGCAGATACGACTGCAGGCACAATTTATTCAAAAAGAACAAATATTCCAAGTGTTCCGAGGCCAAACGATTGATTTGTGTGAAAATCCCCAAAAGCGATCAGCAGCGTTAAGTCCATCCGCCAAAGATCATAAACACATTTAAAATTTTACCGCCGGAAGAAACGTTACGTCAGCTTTGACAGCATTGGCTGTCGTATGTCTCATGACCAATTACGTCAGCTTCGATTGCAACATGACATCATAACTTTGCGTAAACATACACGCCACTTTCTAAAGCCACATGGCGTGTTATCTGTACGCCGTGTGATTCCGTG
Organism: Romanogobio albipinnatus; assembly: GCA_023566225.1. Taxonomy (NCBI): domain Eukaryota; kingdom Metazoa; phylum Chordata; class Actinopteri; order Cypriniformes; family Gobionidae; genus Romanogobio; species Romanogobio albipinnatus. Next base: position 68,484,588 of record CM042241.1, on the reverse strand, counting down.
TGAATGTAAATGGATTTATAAACATACTAAATTATGTTTTTTTTTGAAAATGTAAAAATGCAGAATGTTTCTTGTGATGGGTAGGTTTAGGGGTAGGGGCAGTGTAGGGGAATAGAATGAAACGGCGTTGATAAACACGCTAAAAAGCGATTATGCGTCTTGATAGCACGCCAAAATGGCATACGTATGGCGTGTCATACATACGCCATTTCATGAGATCAGTCTGTTCGATTGTAAAATGCCATTGGCTCTCGTGTGTCCTGTGACAGATTGCGTCATGAAAAAATGTGTGTGTGTATTATTTGAATGAGATATGAATGCGTGTGTTCACAGAGCGGCGGGATCATCATTTTAGCGATTAAAACAATAAGATCAACTCTGTTCTTTACATGAAGACATCGTGTGACTTCAGAAGACTTGGAATGCAACATGAGTTAAAGGTCCTGTTCTTCGTGATCCCATTTTTCAAACTTTAGTTAGTGTGTAATGTTGCTGTTAGAGCATAAATAATACCTGTAAAATTATAAAGCTCAAAGTTCAATGCCAAGCGAGATATTTTATTTAACAGAAGTTCCCTTTCAAAGCCTACAGCGAACGGCCGGTTTGGACTACATCCCTCTACTTCCTTCTTTAATTACGTCAGTAGAACAGTTTGTTGACTAACCTCCGCCCACAAGAATACGCAAAAAAGGGGGCGTGGTCTTGTTGCTCTCCCACGTGGAGAAGAGGAAGTGTTGCGTTTGAGTGTGTTTGTCGCCATGTCGTCGAGACGCTGTTATTTTCATCCCGGAGTCAAATCACCTTTGTTTGGCTTTCCCAGGGACGCTGTACTTAGAGATCATTGAGCGCATACATCTCCCCGTTAAGAGGTGTGACCTTTCCGTGCAACGTGCGCTAAGCTGCGGTCGAATCACAACACAGGAACCGCTGGTACAATCAGAACTCGTTACGTATTTCTGAAGGAGGGACTTCATAGAACAAGGAGCTCGTCAGCCTGTTTTTAGGACAGTGAAAACAGCGGGACACAGATAAGTAAATTGTGTGAAAAATACTGTGTTTTTTTTACACACAAAACATGAACACATGTTCCCTTACGAGAGTACTCTAGTATTATGTAACGCTTATGGGGGAATTCGTTCCCTCGAGATATTGAAGAAAATTTTTATCCAAAAATACCTTTTACACGCAGTGCAGCTGCACAACTCTCAGCAGGAAGCAGCTGCGTGCTGATTGGCTGTGCCGCTGCAACTGCAGCAACCTATAGCGAGACGGACCAATCAGGTCCTACCAAATTCCCGCCACAAGGGGCAACAGCATTTGCATAGCCTAGGGTATATAAGACCCGCTCTCGCAAGGTTAGTCAGATTAATTCTTCTTCAGCGACTTGCTATCGTTGAGCTCCGGATCGAAGCCTGCCGTCGACACGCACCCAGCGGAACACGCGGCCTGAGGACGTCGGATTCTCCGCCTTCAGCCTGCCTTCCAGCTGCGCCATCCGGCACATATCCTTTTTATTACCTTTTCTGTTTTCAAAAAGAGCCGAGGCGTTGTTTCAAATGTCTCGTTCCTGCGCCTCGTGCAGAGGCTTCATCGCGGACGAGGATCGGCACATCATCTGCGTGTCATGTCTCGGACGAGACCACACGCAGATTGCACTCAACCAGGGCGGCTGCCCTGAGTGTGACGAGCTGGCGCTGCAGACCCTTCGGGCTCGGCTCGCCAGCTTCGACTCGGATCCCGTCCCGTGTTCCCAGCCTCTGGAGCCACGGAAGAAAAAACGTCGCGACCAGAGGCCACAGGAGCGCTCTGATGAGCACACGCCGGGCATGTCCCCGCGTGCCTCGCCATTGCCTGTGTTGTTCGTCAAGGAGCAGCACAGCCCCCCTCGCAGGGCGGCCACTGCTGTTTCGTTCGGCGGACCGGAGGAGGAAGAGGATGACAGCCTTTCCCTTGCTGCATCCGGAAGCGGGTGGTCGGACGCCGCCTCGGAGCACGCCACTTCGACGCGGACGGCTAGCGGCGTCATAACCTCAGTCGACTCTGAGCTTATGCGCTTGCTCACCATGGCCGTGGATGGTCGAGGAGCTAACTAAATCGTGGAAGGCGCCATATTCTTCTCGCGCCAAATCCTCTTTTTCTCCAGCGCTCTCGGTAGTCGATGGCGCTCAGGAAAAGGGATATCAAGCCCTTCCTCCCCTCGAGGGAGCTGTCGCAGCACACCTTTGGCGCCACTGACTTGGCCCTGCGCGCCACCAAGGCCAATGCTCAGGCGATCGGCAGATGCATGGCCAGCCTGACGGTGTTGGAGCGCCATTTGTGGCTAAACTTAACTGAAATGAAGGACATGGACAAGACCGCTTTCCTGGACGCGCCCATTTCGCCTTCAGGATTGTTTGGTCCCGCCGTGGTTGGGTTCACGGAGCGCTTCACTGAAGCACAGAAGGCTTCGCAGGCAATGCGACATTTCCTGCCCAAGCGTTCCAGCTCCTCCGCTAGCCGTCAAGCTAAAGCTGGACCAGCCCAGCCCACTAAGGCGCCGCCTTCAGCTCGCCAGCCTCATGCGGCTTCCAAGCCCGGTCAGCGTTCCCGCTCTACGAGCCGCAGCAGACCGCCGGAGCGTCGAGGTCCACGACCCAGTAATGTGTCGAAACCTGAGCCTCCGAAGCTGTCCTAGCCAGAGGTATGAAGAGAGGGTGGATAGTGCCCGCTTCGGCCGGTGCACCGCCTCGCTCTCTTTTAAAACGTCCCCCAGCTCCCTTCAAGGCAGCTGGGAACGCCACATTCACAGCCAACGAGCCCGCAAGCAAGCGCGCTCGCCTGTACACAAACGCCGTTTTTACGGCGACCCATATGAGTCACAAAAAGAGCTTTTTCTCTGTAGGCAGTGTGCCAGCATTAAAGCATGTACCCCTACACCCAAGCACTTCCCCATGTCCCCCAGCCCCCTGCACTCAGGTGGCTGGAAACACTATTCTCACAGTCAACGAGCCTGCACTCAAGCGTGCTCGCCTGTACACAAGCACCAATACTTTATCTTCCCCGGCCCCCTGCACTCAGGCGGCGGGAAACAATTCCCTCATAAGCGCCAACTTGGCGCAAGGTTATCGGGCCACCGAGTCCCTGTTACTCAGCGACTCGCCCCACAGATTAATTCAGCCCCTGGCCTCGAAGGCCGAGGCCTGGCGGGCCATTCCCGGCATTTCGAAATGGGTGTTGAACATAATAGAACGAGGTTACTCGCTACAGTTTGCTCGCAGACCACCGCGCTTTCGCGCCGTGGAAGAGACAACGGTGAGAAGCGACAAAAGTCACGTGCTTCGAACCGAGATATCAAAACTGTTAATAAAGGGAGCGGTGGAAGCCGTACACCCATCACAGAGCGAGTCGGGCTTTTACAGCCGTTACTTCCTTGTACCAAAAAAGGACGGTGGTCTCAGACCCATCCTAGATCTCAGACATTTGAACAAAGCCCTTATGAAGCGCCCGTTCAGAATGTTGAGAATGAAACAAATCCTCGCGCACATTCGCCCGGGAGATTGGTTTTTCACTGTGGATCTAGAGGATGCCTATTTCCACATACAAATAGCCCCCCATCACAGGCCATTCTTGAGATTCGCCTTCGAGGGGAAAACATACCAATACAAGGTGCTACCTTTTGGTCTATCTCTAGCCCCTCGCACGTTTACAAAGTGCATGGAAGCGGCGCTAACCCCGCTGAGACTTCGGGGAATGAGAATTCTCAACTATCTCGACGACTGGCTCATAATAGCTCAGTCAGAGATACAGCTATTAACCCACAGATCTTGGCTTCTCAACCATTTACAATGCTTGGGACTCAGAATCAACGTGGCAAAGAGTTTATTGTTTCCCACACAGAAAGTTTCGTTTCTGGGAACAGTATTGGACTCGCTGCAGATGAGCGCGCGGCTGACGTCACAGCGCGCGCTCTCTGCTCAGAACCGAGCGGTTTCCCTCAGGTCCGGTGCACACATTCCTCTCAAACACTTTCAGAGGATGTTGGGTGTCATGGCCTCGGCGGCGCCAGTTCTCAGACTGGGTCTGTTGCACATGCGCCCCCTACAGCGCTGGCTGAATCGCCGAGTTCCAGCTCACGCATGGCTTTCGGGCCGATTGCAAATCAAGGTAGACCACAGCTGTGTGCTGGCTCTGGCTCCTTGGAAAAATCCCGTCTGGTACAAGACGGGCGTGAGTTTGGGCACTGTTACGAAGTGGAAAGTTATCTCGACAGATGCATCCAACCTAGGTTGGGGAGCCCTTCACGAGGGCAGGCCGATCTCCGGTCTCTGGTCAAGACTCGGAGAAGTGCCTTCATATAAACTCATAGGAGTGGAGTCACGATATCGCTAAGAGCTTTCCTTCCGTACATAAAACACCACCATGTCCTGATCCGAACGGACAGCAGATCGGTGGTAGCCTATATAAATCGCCAAGGCGGTCTGAGATCTATCGACCTGCACTCAATGGCGGAAGAAGCCCTAATATGGGCAGAGCACAATCTGAGCTCGCTGAGAGCGACTCACGTGCCAGGCATTCTGAATTTGGGCCCGGACATGCAGTCCAGGGGCAAAGTGTCCCCTGCAGAGTGGTCTCTTCACCCAAATATAATTCAGATAATTTGGGGCAAGTTTGGAGAGGCAAAAGTGGATCTTTTCGCCTCACAAAACAATGCTCAATGCCGAATATATTTCTCCAAGCACGAGGATGCGTTGGCCCACGAATGGCCCAACCTTCCTCTTTATGCGTTTCCCCCAATCTCAATGTTACCTCAAGTCATAGAGAGGATCAGGGAGAGCAAATGCGCTGTGCTTTTAATAGCCCCGCTTTGGAGAAATCAACCTTGGTTCTCACTGCTGAGTCAGATGTCAGATGCAGCTCCGTGGCCGATCCCGCTGAGGAGAGACCTCCTCATGCAGGCGGAACGGCAGATCTGGCATCCCCGTCCCGATCTATGGGCGCTTCATGTTTGGCCCATCAACGGGTACATGAGAACCTTTCTGTAAGCGTAATGAACACTATTACTGAAGCTAGAGCCCCCACAACTAGGCGGCTCTATTCAGGCAAATGGTCAGTCTTTTCAGACTGGTGTAAAGCGCGAAATCTGACCCCACATGATTGTGCAGTGTCAGAGGTGCTTACATTTTTACAAGAGCTTCTGGACGCGGGTCGCTCCCCCTCCACGCTCAAAGTTTATGTGGCTGCTATAGCAGCGTATCACATTCAAGTGAACGGACTATCACTAGGAAAGAGCGATCTCATTGTTCGCTTCCTTAAAGGGGCTAGAAGGCTTCACCCACCTCGCCCCCCTTCAGTCCCTATATGGGACCTGTCCACGGTCCTGGATGCCATGAAGAGCTCTGCATTTGAGCCTCTGCATTCTGTGAGCTTAAAGCTCCTGTCACTAAAGACTGCTTTTCTGCTAGCGATTGCATCAGTTAAGCGAGTGGGTGATCTGCACGCGCTCTCTGTGAGCGCTTCGTGTCTGGAGTTTGGGCCAAACGACTCCAAAGTCGTCCTCAAACCAAGACATGGATATGTACCTAAAGTGCTTTCAACTCCGTTCAGAGCACAGGTCATTTCACTTTCGGCACTTTCGTCGCAGTCAGATGAGATAGATGCTAATTTGCTCTGTCCTGTCAGAGCGCTGAGAATATACATAGAGCGTTCCGCTGCTTACAGGCAAACTGAACAGCTCTTTGTATGCTTTGGCGGCCGCACCCGAGGGTACGCGGTTACAAAGCAGACCCTGTCACGGTGGATAGTGGATGCTATATCACTGGCTTATGAGTCTAAAGATCTCAGTTGCCCCTTAGGCATTAAAGCCCATTCTACTAGAGGCATGGCCTCTTCGTGGGCTTGGTCTACTGGCATTTCTCTGAATGATATCTGTGCGGCGGCAGGCTGGGCCTCCCCGTCCACTTTTATCAGGTTCTATAATTTAGATGTTCCGGCTTTACAAGCTGGGCTTCTTGCTGTATGAACAAATTTAACCCCTTAAGGCCCGATAAGTCCGGCCTGGGTTGGATATTGTTTAAGTCATAAGCATATTCCTTATACGGCCCGAAGTATCTGGCCACTCATTATTCCTGACCCGGTTATGTCTGGTCTATACTTTATTGCACGAATATCGTGTTCATTCTCATTAGGGCCCGACTTAGGTCTGGCTCATTCTGAATTATTGATATCATACTACGGGCCCACTTAGGTTGGCCTGGGTTTGGTGTCGTCGGCTTTAGAGCCGTTAAGCAAGCACGGCGTTTTGCATTGGTCCCCCATAAGCGTTTTAGCAAAACGCAATACGAGAGTACTCTCATAAGGGAACGTTTCGGTTACTAAAGTAACGAGTATTGCGTTTTGCTTGCCGTGTTTGCTCACTTGCTCAGGAGTCGCTTCAGTCGATTAACCTGACTAACCTTGCGAGAGCGGGTCTTATATACCCTAGGCTATGCAAATGCTGTTGCCCCTTGTGGCGGGAATTTGGTAGGACCTGATTGGTCCGTCCCGCCCCACGGTCTCGCTATAGGTTGCTGCAGTTGCAGCGGCACAGCCAATCAGCACGCAGCTGCTTCCTGCTGAGAGTTGTGCAGCTGCACTGCGTGTAAAAGGTATTTTTGGATAAAAATTTGCTTCAATATCTCGAGGAAAGGAATTCCCCCATAAGCGTTTTAGCAAAACGCAATACTCGTTCCCTCATCTTAGGGAACCGAGGTTACGTTAGTAACCGAAACGTTATATTGCACACTGTAAACACAATCAAAGCTTAAAAAAACACGCAAAACGGGACCTTTAATACTTTTATACTGTTTTTGGTCAGTTTTTGCAATAAATACCGTGACTGTACTTGTATTTGCCTGTTATGTGTTTTATATTGTTGAGAGTGGGTTGGTTTAGGGCAGGAGTGGAGTTAGTTGCTCCAAAATATAAAAGTAGCCTATAAATATTCATAAAATCATGTCTACTTTTTACTGTCATTGACTTGCATTGGAATCACTTCCGTGGACCCATCACGAAATTTTCGGCGATTCCGTGAAACTGTTACAAATTTTGAGTTAAGGGACCCGTGTTCATTTCACGGAATTCTGTGAGACCAGGTTGGTGTGATAGTGTCCAAGTTATGTACTTCAGAAAATATACTCTGATAACAAATCACTCTGAATTGTAATGCAGACTCATGCATTTTCTGTGACGCTGCTTTGAGACGATATGTATTGTGAAAAGCATTATACAAATAAATGTGAATTGAATTTAACTTTACACATTGAGGTACAATAATGAACATTGCTGGTCTCAGAAAGTCTTGGTGTGGATTTGACGTCTATGAGTAGCAGAAAAATAAGTGGGATCATATCCCCTCATGAAAAATCTTTAACCAAAAAAACAAATCTATGTATTACTTATTTTTGGATGTCTAATATTTTTATTCTGCTGTCTATAGTGATTAATTTAATCCCTGGTTCTGGATCATTTCATCATTCTGTCTGAACACATATGAACACAAACAGGCCATATTCAACTTACCACCATCTCTCCATGAATTACAGCTGAATCCTCTTTAAAGGATCCGTCTGCCAGTTGTTTGTGGAGAATCAGCCACTTGAGGGCGCTGCAGATCACATTATCCTCTATAGAAATTAAGCTCCTGGCCATGGTGAAGACTTTAGCCACATATGCAGTCAGCCTTCAACAGACAAAAAGAAGGATATAAATACATCAAATTAATAACAAGTTATAATTATTATTACTTTTTTTATTATATTACTTTTTTATTACTTAACATTAAATATAAATATATATAACGCAGGAGAAATCAGGCATGAAACAAAGCAAAAATGGCGTTACCATGTGCTGCTCGGCCTGCCTACCCAGGCAGCGTAGGATCCGTCAGATTTACGGTAAAGCAGCTGTCGTTGATAACCTTAATATGAAAAAGATAAAGAAAGATTATTTATTTATTACCTACACTGCAAATTTCCCAGTGTTAAATTAACACTGCTCAGAGTTTATATAATCCACACCCAGAGTGTTATAAGTAACTCTGAATCAGTGTTGAAGTTAGTGAGATAATTAAGAGATTAACTGAGTGATGATTGAGCATTAATAATGAACACCTGATGATAATGAGCAGAATCACTGAAGAAAAGAGAAACTCAAGAACTACAACTGACTTCAGCCCCAGCTTTATATGAAATCAACTGAAGATAAAAGAAGACATCAAATCTCTGAAGATCTCAGCAGAGGAGGAATAAACAACTCCACAAACAGCATTACCAGCTTCACACATTACTAACCAGACTGACTTTATGTCTGTTATATATCTCCAGAAGCTCTTATTGAGAATTCACAGGTTTTTTGTTGATTTTGTGTTTAAATTGTTTTGTTTTTTTATGTCACCATCATGGTGATCATTGTTTTCTTAAGTTGGGCAGTTTGATACATTTTTAACGTTAATGTTTCTCTGACTGCTGTTTGCTATGGCAAGAAAAGCAAGCGGAAATACAATCAGATGCTGTCAGTTGCTCAATGATAAGAATATGATTATTGTGTAGTGACTTAATTCACTGATCTCCTGACTGAGTATGAGCAATATACTATTAACTTAGTTTTATTGTGATTCAAGAAAATATCCAGCACTGTTTTAGTCAGAAAAGCTGAATACATTGCTGTAATAACACTGCTGGATCTCCTGCTGTAGAGTCACAAGGCTACTATAAACAATGACTCTCAGGAGATCAACAAATATGACACTCTATGATGATAACAATTGTATCATCTGCCATCAACTTGTCATCATCAATTTTGTCTCACTGTTCTCGCCGTAAGAAACAGTTACAGCAGTCAGAAAAAAATTTATGTTAAAAAGTCAAGGCTCAAGAGCCCAACTAAAGCAACACTAATCTCCATAATGGTGACTTCAAACTAAACTATTATTTTCTATAAATCATCAACATCTAAACCTCAATAAGAGCTTCTGTAGTCGTCTGACAGAAATAAAGTCAGTCTGGTTAGTAATGTGTGAAGCTGGTAATGCTGTTTGTGGAGTTGTTTAATCCTCCTCTGCTGAGATCTTCAGAGATTTAATGTCTTCTTTTATCTTCAGTTGATTTCATTTTAGGCTCTGGCAGTTGTAGTTCTTGTGTTTCTCTTTCCTTCAGTGATTCTGCTCGTTATCATCAGGTGTTTATCATTAATGCTCAATCATCCCTCAATTAATCTCTTAATTATCTCATTAACTTCAACACTGATTCAGTGTTACTTATAACACTATATGAGTGTGGATTATATAAACTCTGAGCTAGGGCTGGGCGATATATATCGTGAGATTGTTATGCGCATCTCATCAGTAAAGCCGGTTCCTTGATTAGTAGTAAATCGCCTTCACCTGCTTTCAGATGAAGCGGCATTTACTACAAAGCTAAAACTCCAGTGTTAAATTAAGAAAGAAGTTAGAGAAGTTAATGAGATAATTAAGTGATTAATTTAGTGATGATTGAGCATTATTGAAGACACCTGATGATAACAAGCAGAATCACTGAAGGAGAAAATCATAAATTGTAAGCCACCGTTATGGGGATGGGTGTGTGCATTAGTTGGGCTCTTGACCCTTATATTATTAACTTTAGATTTTGTTTGTCTGCTGTTATTGATTTATAACAGTCAACTTAACAAAGAAAAGTGTGATCTGATAGTGTGGGCTATGTTTTTACATAATCATGCTGTGATCAGAAAAATAAAATTTATTGAGATAGTTTGGTTTAACTTGTTAGCAGCAGCTTTGTGATTTTACAGCAGGTGATTATCATTTTCTCTTATAATACAAAATATTTAATAAACATTGTTCTGATCAAAAGACTTTAAATTAATTTATTTAGAAACACAGACATCAATAATCAGCCTGTGAGTCTCAACAATGGTGACAATAATAAAGCATGTTGCAGTGGCTCCCACCAATCACAACTCATTAATGGCTCCCATCATGCATTGCGGTATGAATAAATTATGATCTGAATTGTCTATGTAATTTACTTTTCCTAATTGAATATTCTGCTCGTCACCATTGTTGAGATGCAAAGACTGAATCTTGACGTCTGTGTGTGCCTAAAAGATAAACTTTTTTTTTTAAAACAACTTTTAAGAAATCCTTCATATTATATCTAAAATTTTGTATATTTATGCAGAATCAAAGTTTATAAACAGCAACATAAAATTAAAAACATAGTTTAAATGATGATTATCATAATATAACCAACAGATCACTTTTTCTCTTTGTTCTTCTGGCAGTTATAACTCAGATACAGCAGCCAGACAAAATCTACAGTTAATAACATAAGGGTCAAGAGCCCAACTAAAGCAAACACCCATCCCCATAACGGTGGCTTACAATTTGAGATTTTCTCCTTCAGAGATTCTGCTTGTTATCATCAGGTGTCTTCAATAATGCTCAATCATCACTAAATTAATCACTTAATTATCTCATTACCTTCAACACTCTTGAGTGGACTCATATACACTCCCAGGAGTGTTAATTTAACACTGGAGTTTTTGCTGTGTACAAAAAGCCGTAGTTAACTGACAAGCTGAGCCATATCGCATTAATTATCGCTGGCGATACGTCCCCGATATTAATGCGATATGGCTCAGCTTGTCAGTTAACTACGGCTCTTTGTAGTAAATGCCGCTCCATCTGAAAGCAGGTGAAGGCGATTTACTACTAATCAATTAACCGGCTTTACTGATGAGATGCGCATAACAATCTCACGATATATATCGCCCAGCCCTACTCTGAGCAGTGTTAATTTAACACTGGGAAATTTGCAGTGTATATTTTATGCATTTTCTCAAGAGATCCTCTTTGAGAGTGCTTTATGAATTTGTTTGATTTTCTTTATATCTGTTGTATTCTGCTGACCTGTGTTGATATGTTTAAGGGCTTCATTACGGCGGTCCATGCCAACATTCTCCCACTGATTGGTGCTGTCCAGATAATGAGTGGCAATGACAGGTAGAGTCATAAGGATCATGTTCTCCTCTCCACATCCACTGGGCTGGACAATGAGCTTACCCATAAAGTCTCCCCTGATGGCCTGCTCGACTGTCTGAGAGATCTCTTGACCTGGAATTAGGAAACGCAGTCTGAGAATTCAGTCTTTATTGTCTTTGTTATGAAGGAATGTTTTGTATGTAACATTGGTTTTGTAGCCATCCTATTATGTAATGTGTGAATGAGAGGGTTGAGTTCACGCTTGACGTTACTTGAAGCGTGACGTGAGCGCGCCGAAAACATCATGCGGATGTTGGATGCTGTCGGTTTTTATTTTTTTAATGCTCACAACCAGGGCTTAAAAACGGAAAAAAATATCAATCGGTTCACTCCGAGCAGAATCGATATTATAGCGTTTCGGTTTTTGCGTTCCTCAATAAACATTACTGTTCCGAAAACGGTTTGATATGAAAAAATACCGGTTAATAACGTTATTTTAATTAAGCCTATACTTTAAACAAATATGTATAAATTTTAAACAAATATGTATAAATAGACTTATTTTCACTCAATAATAATATAACACATGATAATTAAACTTGAATATTTATTTAATAACATTTTTAAAACCAGAAATACATGCATTAATTACAAGGCATAAACAGCGGACCTGTTTTAATGGAGCGTTAGACAATCGAAAGTGGCCTCTAATGCCGAATTATTTTCAGAAGAGTGATAACATTCTTTGTACATAACTTTTTTTCAACACGACTTGTTTTAAAAAATGCATGAATAAAGAATAAATAAACTGGATAACCATTGCTCTTTTAATGCACCGTCAACTGCTAATTTCAAAGCAAACACTGCGCAACACGTTCTTGCATCACATAATCAAATTCAGTCAGCTAATAAAGCTTGCATTTAATGCAATATAACATACCATTTAATACGAAGCATCAACCGTCTATATAGAAAACATTGACCTGTCCTGTATTGGCAATCTGAAAGACTATAGGAAAAATGTTTGATAGATGCTATAGCCTACTTGGATAGGCTTAAACGGAATCCATAAACTATCCTAAATCAGTCTATTTGAGCTTAAAGTCCGTACTGCTTATTTAAACGTTCGAAAAGAATGTCCTCCAATACCTGCACATTCATTGTAGACCTCAGCGGGGAAAGAAATGTACTTGAGGCATGAAAATGCGCGCTCACACTGACTTGCGTTACCGGTAGATTCATAGATGATGGTGCGCGGGCATTTCACTCACGCTTGATCCGTCAACGTCACATGCTGTACTACTCATTTCATGATTGGTCACTGACAAATTAAAATATTAAAGAGAACGATAAAATAACGTTATTAACCGGTTAATGGTCATTTCAAAATAACGTTTCTGTTCAGAACGATTCAAATTGATTTTGATTTCGTTTCCGTTTTTGTTCCTCTTAAAATTTCGTTCGTTTCCGGTTTTCGTTTTCGTTCCTTGAACCGGTTCAGAGCCCTGCTCACAACAGTATACAAACAATAACATAATATATGTTAATAGCAATGAGAAACAAACAAGACTAGAAGACAGTGACACCAGTTCTCGTGTGTGTTTCAGATGAAACTTGCGTGAGAACGCCATAAAAGCTTGAAGCTTCTTTACTCATGCAGGCGCTGGTAACAGCTGATCGGTGGCGAAAAGATTAGTAAATTATGAGAGCATTTCTTGGTGTACTTTTAATTTTAATAAATAATAATACAAAATATCAAAGATTCCTCTTAAGATCCATCAATGGAAATAACGATAAAGAAGAAGAGGAACATGAAGAGGAAGACAAGCAAGAGAAGCAAAAAAGGGACAAAACTTTCTCTTTCTGTCCGGATGTTATTATTTGAAATGAAAAGTTTATTTAAAAAAATGAATACGTGTCAAATCTGTTTTGGATTGAGTTGTTTGTCAAATAAATATTTCCAAAAGTGATATCAGATTTTGTATGTGTTGTTTATTGTACTTACCCTGTAACTACACGAAACAAGAGGGGAACAAACACCACTTTAATTTACAGCCCGCAGATTCATACTTACCCTTTAACTACACAGATAATTACCCCTTAATTAAAAAATACTTACAGTATAAATAATGTGTTAATTTTCCAGATAGTTACCCCTTTATTCCCCCAGTATTACATATTGTTCCCTTATACCTACACGTACTTACTTTATAGTTACACTATAATTACCGAAAGTTATGTTGTAAATTCTCTTTACTTACGCAGTACTTTCCGGGCCGTAATCTAAAGCGTTCCCGTGTTTGTTTGCTACTCCATGATGTCCACAAGGGCAAAATAAAACAATGTTTTGAGAAAGTTTTGAGCTGTAGCTGAATCTCGTCAAACACACACACATCAATCAGATCATGAATCTCAACAATGGTGACAAACCAAAAGCTTCATGCTGCAATGCATGCTGGGAGTCATGGATGAGTTTTGTACTATGGTGACTCCCAGAATGCATTGCGGCATGAAGCTTTTGGTTTTTATGAGCTGATTCTTGATGTGTGTGTGTGAATTTTGTATTCAAGTGTGTGTGTGTGTGTGTGTGTGTGTGTGTGTGTGTGTGTGTGCGTGTGCGTGTGCGTGTGCGTGTGCGTGTGCGTGTGCGTGTGCGTGTGCGTGCGTGTGTGTGTGTGTGTGTGTGTGTATAACACCATAGACTATAACATCCAGTACACACACTGTATATCTAAAAACAAATGTGCAGATAATGACAATGTTATAAGAATAATAATTAAAATAAAAAAACATTTTTTTATATAGTAATCTCTCAGATATCAAACCCTTGCTGAGCTCATGCAAATGTATGTGATGATAACATTATCATCTGATCATACTTTCTCATGGTTATTTCTGCTGCTTCAAATGAGCAAAATAAACACACATTCACATCAAACAAAGAAAAACTGATGTGAAAGAGTCAAGGGTCAAGAGCTCAAATAAAGGAGCCACTAATCACGATTCTGGAGACTTCAGCTGAAACATTCAATGAATCATCAACACCAAATCCTGTTCATCTCAATAAGAGCTTCTGTCTGACAGAAATAAAGTCAGTCTGGTCAGTGATAACAAGTGAAAAGCCGTGAAAGCATTTGAAAAAGACATTGAAAGAGAGGCATGATGTGATTGGCTGCCAAAACACCTGTTAATATTTCAGTTTTTATAAATTAGGATTGTATGTCATTTTAATGTATTGTTGTATTTCTTTTAGAGCTTTTATGGGATGCCATATAAAATATACCTATATTTTTTTTCATAAACACAAACTGCCCTCCATCCACATTGTGTGTTATATCTACACAACATGTGTCAAAATACCATCAACACACTCAGTTTGTTGTTTTTTAACACATCTCTTTTTGCAGTGTGGTAAGTTAGGAGCTACTTTTAGCCTGAAGATGTTTTGTGAATACGGCTCCTGGTGATGGAGGAACAGATGATTGTAAACACTTCATCTGTCTTTAAACAAAAACATGCATGAAACTTTAAGAAGAAATCATTGCACATTCATGAAAACATATTTTTCCTTACCAGTAATTGAGATGTAGGTGTTAGCAGGTGTGTCTGGAATCCGATCAGATGGTATTTCAGCTCTAAAAACTACAGGTTTCTCCCCTGATCCATTTGAGATGAGAAACAGAAGAACAGGAGTCTTGAGTCATGTGCTGGTCAGATTTTGTAAGAGTAGGAGTTCTTTCTGATCTCTTGATTGGCTGGAACTTTAATGATATTCATAGAAGTATTTTCATAATTGGCTGGAAGTGTGATGCGTGTAACGTTTATAATTGAAGTAAAATATTATTGTGTGGCTGACAGTAAATCTCACCATTCTGAGCAGGATTGAGCTCCACATTTTGATGTGATTTAATCAGCACACCTTCAGACTGAGAGAGAGAGAGACAATAAGTTAAATAAAGAGTTAAATAAAAATATGATAAATATCTATTGATTATTATATTAAATGACAAAATCCAATGAAAACTGACAGAATTCCCATCAGACGTACCACCACCTTCAGGGTCTTTCTCACTCCATCAGTGTAGTGAGAATCATATGCTTTCACCTCAATATCATGATCTCCCAGAGTCATGGGAATAATCACGTATGAAACCGCTGTGCTGGAGTCTTTGTCAACGTTTACTGTTGTTCTGTATTTGCCTTTCTTACTGGCAGAGCTGCAAACATCTTCTGTCTCCATAAACTCCACATGCACCTGAGAAAACAGAGAGCAAGACACAAATCACTTCAATATCTGCACTCTCAAAAAAAAGAGTACAAAATTGTACCTTTTAAGGTACAAGTGGCCATCACTGGGGTGGGACCCTTAAGGGTACATTTTTGTACCTGTAAGTCAGGGGTAGGCAAGTTCGGTCCTAGAGAGCTGCATTGCAGCATTAAGTATGTCACCATTGTTGAGATTCATATGCTGAACTTTTGAATGTGTTTAAAAATTTTAATGCACAATGTTTGATCTGTGGTAAATCAGTATTGTTGGTGAACATCATTTATTAACATTTTCAGTCAGTTATGAGTTTAATCAAACACTTCTCTTCATGATAATTTTTCATTTGAGTGAAAAGATTATGTGTTATGTTAACACTTACAAACTTACACAAAAAAGCTAAGAGTCCAACACATAATCAACATTTTCAATTAAGCATCAACATCTAAACCTCTGTTAATTCTCAATAAGAGCTTCTATAGATGTCTTTCAGGGTTGGAGCCAAACTCTGCAGGACAGCGACTCACTAGGACTGAACTTGCCTAGTAAAACTAATCCCGTCTGAATAGGGCTTAAGATGAACATGGTTTTAATGTACACCATAAATCTGACTATTTTTTAATATCAGATCAGATCTACCTTCTGTCTCTTTGGGGTGTAGTTGTGAATAACGGCCTTGATTTCCAGTTGTTCTCCGCGCACAGCTGAATAAGGGATCTTGAGGTCAATGAAAAAGGGTTTAAAAACAACAATCTCCTCGGGTTCTGCCACACAGATGCCTTTGAGAGGGAATACAGACACACAGAAGGTTTAAAGGAGCATATCCTGGATGATGATGATGATGTTTTTCAGATCATGTATCCTGCATTTACAGCTTCATCTTACCAAGAGTAGGTGACAGACTGACAGCCAAGATCTGCCAGGTGGCAATAGAGTCTTTCAGGAGGATCACTTTATCTGTGGATGGTGCTGGACTGGGACATGAGAAAAATACAAGACACACGCACACACTTATTTAGTCATCAACAAGGAGCTGACAACACCTGATGTCACTTTGTCTTTGCTTTCTCAGCCACAACTATTATGTTTCACAAACACACAGCTACAGTAGCCAAAGAAAAGCTAACTCAAGACATATGGGGACCAAGAGCCAAACTAAAGCAAACGCTTCCCACCACAATGGTGACTTCAAATGAAACATAAATATCAACATCTAAACCTCTGATAATTCTCAGTAAGAGCTTCTGTAGACGTCTGACAGAAATAGTCAAAGTGTGTCTTATGTCTGTGATTAAGGGCAGCTCCAGTGTCTCAGTGGGAAACACTGTCTCCTCACAGCAAGAAGATCCTGGATTGAATCCCACGATTCTCTCACGATCCAAAGATGTGTGAATTACAGATGCTAAGTTATCTAAAGTGTCCAAAGGTGTGAGCTAAGTTTCTTTTATTTTCATGATTTCTGGACAAACACACACTGTCTGTGAGTTTCTTTGCAATTACAAATGGAAAATATGTTCACAATGAGCACACTGTAAAAAATGTACCTGTAAATTAACCGTAAAATACTGGCAGCAGGGTTTCCAGCTGTGTACCGTAACTGTTCTGTAAAATAACGGTAATCTACTGGCAGCTGTGGTTGCCAGCAATGTACTGTTAATTTACAGCCCTCTACTGTTTATTTACAGCTCTCCTTTTTTACAGTATGTTACCGTAATAATACCATGGAAGGGAGCGCTTTTAATTTGGAAAACTGGTTGCTTCAAACAGTTCAAAACAATAGTATTTATTCAGTGTTTGTACTGTAAACTTATTTAATTTGAGTCCACTGAAAAGGAACATTTCTTAAAGGTGTGGTAAACCACGATTTCACTTTTCTAACTTTAGCTAGTGTGTAATGTTGCTGTTTGAGCATAAACAACATCTGCAAAGTTACAACGTTCAAAGTTTAAAGCAAAGGGAGATATTTGCTTTTAAAGAAATCAATTTCTAAGGATTACAGCAAACGAGACAGACAGGGGTCGGAGGAGAAGACCGGAAAATGTGACTTAATGGACAATATTCGTCTGTATTTGCAATACACGAGCCGCGGTTCAGCTGCGCGAGACAAACACTGCCAGTGTGTTAATGCTAAGTTAGAGCTAAGTTTCTTTTATTTTCATGATTTCTGGACAAACACACACTGTCTGTGAGTTTCTTTGCAATTACAAATGGAAAATATGTTCACAATGAGCACACTGTAAAAAAATGTACCTGTAAATTAATGGTAAAATACTGATAGCAGGGTTTCCAACTGCACTGTAAAAAAATGCTGTAAAAAAACGGCCAAATTTTGACAGTAGCATGCTGTTTTCCAATAAAACAGTAATATACCGTAGAAAACAAAGCATTCAATATTTGTCATTTTCAAGAAAATAGCCAACATGTATATCCTGTGAGTTAACAGCGCTCAAAGTCGACACTCAGAGGCTGTGTTCCAAATCACACCCTATACCCTCATTCACTATTCCCTACACTAGTTTACTGATATAGACCACTTGACAGAGTGAGTGAAAAGAAGTGAGTGAATTCAGGTCCGTGTAACGCTTTGCAGTTCATTGTTCAATTCGCACCATCAAAATGAACCAAATGAAAAGTTGGCTTATAACTTTCATTTTCAATTTCTTTTGAGCAATTTACAAAGGGATAATTGCCTCTCGTTTTAATTTTTCAATTTTACTAGTTTAGGTTGATGCGTCCGAATCTGATTTTAGAACTAACATAAAAATTAATCATATTTTGATTTTCATTTCTCTATTTTGCGCTCCCGGTTGGACTGTACCAGTGGGGGGAATGGGGGGAGCGCGCGGGGGTTCGTGGATCTATTTACCCAGAGCGCTGTATGCCTATGCATTGGCACATCTGACCATGCAATAATGACAATGGAAACGCGCTGATGTATCTCTACGTGTACTTTCTTTAGAATGATATAATCTCCTGTATTCCTGTGTTTAATGTTGTTAGAAGTTATAGACCAAACAGAATCTGACATCCCGATGAAATAGTAAATGCTAGTAGCCTAAATAAATTACTGATGGGACACTATACCCATCTATAAAACAATAATGCTGTCAATACCTAAGCCATATACATCTCAGTTTCATTTCTGGTTGGTTAATGTAAAATGTAATGTAACAATGCATATTCAGGAAACTTTTATCAAAATAAACAAAATCAGACAAAATATGCAATTGCAGTAACCACAGGAGCATATTTCAGATCTAATATAGAAAAGCCATGTAGCCTAATCCAGGGGTGCAAAATTCAGGAAGGCCACAGCCCTGCTAAGTTTAGTTCCAAACTGTGGTTTTCAAATAATATTCCAATATATTGCTGAATCAGGTGTGTTTAATTAGGATTGAAGCTAAACTCTGCAGGTCTGAGGCCATCCAGGCATCTATAAGTAGACCTATATTGCTTAACTTGGGTAGCAGAAATAAAGCATGAAAGAATAGTGATATGTTCTGTTTAGCATCATCATTAACAACCACATATACTCAGAAATTGCTCAGAAAAGATTTGATAAAGTTTAATTATCTGGTTCAGGTGTGTTTAATTGGGGTTGGAGCTAAACTCTGCAGAGACCCGTGTGCTGATTGCACAGCTATTTGGCAGCTATATGGACTGTTGGTCCGTTCCTATCTGGATTTTGGGAACATAGTTCTGCTAGAAAATAATAATGCTATACTGTTCACCATCAATGATTGAGACTTGCCTGAGTTTTGAAAGCCTCTCAGTACAAAGTCTATACAGAAGCAACTTAACCAAATTACACTCTAAAAACGGTTCTGAATTGCACTAAAAGTGGTTCTTGGCTTGTAATCATAGGGGAACCTTTTCAAGTGCTGTATAGCACCAATCTGTGTGCTTCAGCGGTTCTTCAGTGGTTCTTCACTGGTTCTTTTTCTGAGTTGCTATATAGCACCGCTACCATATACATGTTAAGATATGGTGCTATATAGCACCAAAAGTGGTTCCCCTATGATTACGACCAAGAACCACTTTTATTAAACTCACTAGTAGAGGCTTGAAACTATTCCTTGAATATGCAATTAAGACAAAGACAATTAAAAATAATCCAGCATATAAATTGATCTTCTACCCACAACATTTACACCTGTACAATCTGTACAAGTTATATCAGGCCCTTTGAAATATGAATAAGACCTCATATAGTAAACTTGGACATCTTGACAATCTAAATCAGATTCACTTCTGTCCCCTTCCTCCATGAATTTAAAAAAAGTTATGCATTGGAAAAAAGTTATATTAAAGGCTATTAAAGAAGGCTGAAACATCCACATATTTATCATCAACATGTCCTTGACATAAGAAGCCTTTTTACCAAATCATATATAGGCCTATAAATGATTGACAATCACGTATCTGCAGCAGCAGTAATTCGCCACCAACAGTATGGCATTCGTATCCCAAACCAAAGTTCCATTTTTTACAGCAGAAGTTCATACTCTAGGCTACTTGCTCTGGAACATATTGAAAATGCAAGAGGACAGAACTTCATGGTGTTACTGATTCAAGATGTCTACAAGCTCTGAAGTCTTTGAAGACAAATCATCCAAATAATCATTATTATTAATCAAAGCAATGTGTACCATTTTAAATCAAGACATGACCAAGTTGTATGGTGTTGGATAGGTCAGACTCATGGACATTTATTGAAAGGTGAAGCACCACAATGTCAATACTGTACCAACCTTTCTATAAAACACCCTTTTGGAAAATCAATGTTAATATTTGGTACAGTAGCCTTTGTTTGCAATTACAGAGGTCAAACGTTTCCTGTAGTTTTTCACCAGGTTTGCACACACTGCAGGAGGGATTTTGGCCCACTCCTCCACACAGATCTTCTCTAGATCAGTCAGGTTTCTGGCCTGTCGCTGAGAAACACAGAGTTTGAGCTCCCTCCAAAGATTCTCTATTGGGTTTAGGTATGGAGACTGGCTAGGCCACGCCAGAACCTTGATATGCTTCTTACAGAGCCACTCCTTGGTTCTCCTGGCTGTGTGCTTCGGGTCATTGTAATGTTGGAAGACCCAGCCTCAACCCATCTTCAATGCTCTAACTGAGGGAAGGAGGTTGTTCCCCAAAATACATGGCCCCGGTCATCCTCTCCTTAATACAGTGCAGTCGCCCTGTCCCATGTGCAGAAAAACACCCCTAAAGCATGATGCCACCACCCCCATGCTTCACAGTAGGGATGGTGTTCTTGGGATGGTACTCATCATTCTTCTTCCTCCAAACACGTTTAGTGGAATTATGACCAAAAAGTTATATTTTGGTCTCATCTGACCACATGAATTTCTCCCATGACTCCTCTGGATCATCCAGAGTCATTGGCAAACTTAAGACGGGCCTGGACATGTGCTGGTTTAAGCAGGGGAACCTTCCGTGCCATGCATGATTTCATTAGTGTATTACCAACAGTAACCTTGGAAACGGTGGTCCCAGCTCTTTTCAGGTCATTGACCAGCTCCTCCTGTGTAGTTCTGGGCTGATTTCTCACCTTTCTTAGGATCATTGAGACCCCACGAGGTAAGATCTTGCATGGAGCCCCAGTCCGAGGGAGATTGACAGTCATGTTTAGCTTCTTCCATTTTCTAATGATTGCTCCAACAGTGGACCTTTTTTCACCAAGCTGCTTGGCAATTTCCCCGTAGCCCTTTCCAGCCTTGTGGAGGTGTACAATTTTGTCTCTAGACAGCTCTTTGGTCTTGGCCATGTTAGTAGTTGGATTCTTACTGATTGTATGGGGTGGACAGGTGTCTTTATGCAGCTAACCACCTCAAACAGGTGCATCTAATTTAGAATAATAAATGGAGTGGAGGTGGATTTTAAAGGCAGACTAACAGGTCTTTGAAGGTCAGAATTCTAGCTGATAGACAGGTGTTCAAATACTTATTTGCAGCTGTATCATACAAATAAATAGTAAAAAAAATCATACATTGTGATTTCTGGATTTTTTTTTTTAGATTATGTCTCTCACAGTGGACATGCACCTACGATGACAATTTCAGACCCCTCCATGATTTCTAAGTGGGAGAACTTGCAAAATAGCAGGGTGTTCAAATACTTATTTTCCTCACTGTATATTCTAGAAATGTATTAAAAAGAAAGACGCTTTCAGCCTTACTCAAAGGCCGCGGAAACATGGCCAGTGGGTTCTTTACGCAATCCATTCCCGGCATTCTTATTTTGCTTCTTATGTATTAAATATACAGGCCATTAGTTTATGAAACCTTGATCAAAATTAAAATACAATTTATAGAAAAAGACCCCCATGTCTCCAGACATATTGCGCGTATTATAGCCTATATCTTACTCATGCTGCTCACTTTTCATCATCAACATATGAAATTAAAACAATAATACAATAGGCTAATATTTAAACATATAGCCTAACTATGAATCTAAATAGGCTACGTTTTGCATTTAGCCTCCACTCCAAAAGCTTCAAAAATGTATTTTGTTTATTAACGCAAAGTTTTAATTTCAAATGTAATTTCTAAATTCAGTTCATATTTCCAACAAACGAAATTCTGAGCCAAAATAACGAAGTGGTTAAAAAAACTGCAAAAATGAAAAATATTAAAGAATTCGCGGGTGCTTTCGTCGGCATGAGTAAGATAGGCTATAAGACGCGCAATATGTCTGGAAACATGGAGTGGGGTCAGACATGATTTTTGTTGAGTGTTGTTTTGCAGAAATCATTTCTTTGAAGTGAATTTCGTTTTCAATAAATTGTATTTTAATTTTAATCAAGGTTCATCTAATTGCCTGTATATTTAATACATAAGAAGCAAACCAAGAACGCCGGGAATGGATTGACATGCGTAACGAACCCACTGGCCATGTTTCCGCGGCCTTTGAGTAGCCTAAGGCTGAAATAGCGTCTTTCTGTTTTTAATAAATTTTTTGAATATATGTCTTAATTACAGTAGGCCTATTATAGACAGTTATGATATTTGTGGCTGCACCGGGGTCCATCATTACTAGGTTAAAGTTACACGCTTTTCATTAGTGATCCATGGCACCTGCTACCCATGGCTGTTATGAACTGCAGGCTTCAATCAATAAATTACAACAATTTCGTGCTATGGGCACTGCCACTGATACAGGCAGCGGATGAGATATTTTTCTGCTTTCAAACAAGTGTGACAAAGGCATGGGCTAAATACATTCTCTAATGTGGATACAGACATATATACACACATCACTATACAACACCTTATTAGGAGAAAAAACATGTCGTTTTAACGACATAAGATCTCGTTATTACGAGAAAATTATGTTGTTTTTACGACATAAGATCACGTTATTACGAGAAAAGATGTTGTTTTAACGACATAAGATTTTTTTTATTTATTTATCCTTTGTTTTACCAGGGTAGTCACATTGAGACAGTAGTCTCTTTTTCATAAGATCTCGTTATTATGACATAATTGAGTGAAAAAAATTATATGTATGTGGCAGCAATGCGTCACCGTAATATTTACATAAGGCAAAATGTTTAAAATCTATCTGAATTGGTAGCCTATGCCTGTGACTGTCTGTTCACTTTTTCTTTCTTTATAATTTTGTTAAAGTTATAAAGTTCAGCAAATTTTAGTTAGCTTTTATCCACATCTTAGCCTAGCCTACATGCCAAACATTCAAAATATTTGGGCCTAAATAAACTCCTTTGCCGATGTTTTCACTTAGTGATCATCATTCTCGTTTCCACGGCAACATTGAACTTTTCATTGAATATAGCCTACTGCTTCTCACATCTTCTCTTGCCCTTAAATTTAGCAGTCATTAACTCGGTTCATTACAAGCCGTTAGCCGAGAATGATAGGCTTTGATATGCCTAAATATGTAGGCTATATAATGATATGCTGCAAGTCAAGAGTAGCGGATTCATAATTTGTATCGGTTAATTATCAAATGGCGAGTTCTTAAATCATTCGGGTACATCGAGGCATGCATCAATATAATAAAGTAGGTGTGTGTGTGTGTGTGTGTGTGTGTGCATGCGTGCACGTGAGTGTGTGTGTGTGTGTGTGTGTGTGTGTGTGTGTGTGTGTGTACGTGCACTAATAACAAATAAGTATAGATAAATACAAACCAGCGGGCAAATAAGTAGCCAGGCCACCGTTTTGCCCGCTGCTCCCGATGGCCAGACCTGAATTCTACATTTAGCACAGTATTATTAGCCTATTATATATTTATTAACAACAAAAACTATGGCGTCCTCTGTGTTAGCCTTTTAAACTATAAGTTACTTCTCAACGTGCACGCAGGCTATAGCCTACATAAACGATGTAAAACAGTCCGCGACCTCCCCCGCTATAGCTATGGCACAGTCCACGTAAATTGGGGAAAAAATAGAAGGAAAATAAAATCGGTTAGATTTCAATTCATTCAAAAGATAATTTCTTAAGTCATAATTTAGCAAAAGGAAATTTGAAAAATGGAGAGAAAATGGCAAAAATCCACTGATGAAGTAACCGAGAAATAGGAAAAAATGGACGTTTGTTTCAATATTTTATTTTTTGCATTTGCACTATATGGTCTGAAAATTGAATTGTGAAGCGTTACACGGACCGAATTCAGACACTGATGAACACCTGCTGTTATCACTGAAGGAAAGAGAAACATGTAAGAGAAGAGAAACAACAAAGTTGATTTCATCAACTGAAGATAAAAGAAGACATTAAATATCTGAAGATCTCAGCAGAGGAGGAATAAACAACTTCACGCATTACTAACCAGACGTCTACAGAAGCTGTTATTGAGAATTGACAGATGTTGTTTTATTGTTTCTTTTGACGTTACCATTATGGTGATCAGTGTTTGCTTTAGTTGGGATTTTGAACCTTGACTTAAAAACAGTAGTTTTTCTTTCACTGCTGTAACTGTTTTTAAAATACATTTATTATAGCAAGCAAACCCGAAAGACAATATTAACAGGTGATGTTGACTATTTAACAAATGTCTGATTCACTGAGCTCTTTCAAAGTCTAATCTATAATGATATAGATGACGTAGTATGTATTTTTTTATGGCGTCCCAATAATTTTACAGTATGAGATCCATAACTGTTGCAAAAACCAGATAATATAAAGGACATGAAAAAAATTTGGGGCCAAAACATTTCAAACACCAATATTATTCAGAATCACATAGACATCAAGAATCGGTGTATGAATCTCAACAATGGAGACAATCAAAAGCTTTATTCTGCAATGCATGCTGGGTACCCGCATTGTACAAAAATCATCCATGACTTCCAGCATGAATAAATTATGCTGCTGAATAGCCTGGTTAGTTTCTTTAATTCTTACTATTTACCTTTATTTTTGGTATTGTTTTGTGATGTTCAGAGTTGATCTGTTAATCTTTTTTGTTGATTGTGACCATTGTTGAGATTCATAAGATGATTCATGTCTATGTGAGTCTGAGTGACACCATAGATCAAACCATTTTTGTAAAACATGAGTTAAAAAATTCTTAATAACTGAATCCTAATAATCGCTTGATAGTTTGCAGAAGTATCACAGTTTTGGTAACGTAAAATAATGGTAAAATCATATGTATTTTTAAAAGAATGGGTTTGATTAGGGAATAGACACTGGATGTGATGAACAAACCAAGCATTCCATTAGGATTATATCATAAGCAAAACATAATCAATAACAACTAATCAAATTTTTTTTCTTGGCTTTTTTGGCTACAACAAACACATCTAAGAAACACACAGTTACAGCAGCCAAAGGAAAACTATTGTTACAAAGTCAAGGGTCAAGAGCCCAACTGAAACAAACACTGATCACCATAATGGTGACAAAATATTTTCAATTAAACATAAACACATAAAGTTCTGTTAATTTTCAATTAGAGCTTCTGTAGTCGTCTGACAGAAATAAAGTCAGTCTGGTTAGTAATGTGTGAAGCTGCTAATGCTGTTTGTGGAGTTGTTTAATCCTCCTCTGCTGAGCTCTTCAGAGATTTAATGTCTTCTTTTATCTTCAGTTGATTTCATCTAAAGCTGTGGCTGAAGTCAGTTGTAGTTCTTGTGTTTCTCTTTCCTTCAGTGATTCTGCTTCTCTTTCCTTAGGTGCTAATTCTCAATTATCACTTAATTAATCTCGTAATTATCTCATTAACTTCAACAGTTCTTCAATTACTCTAACACTCTGTAGTGTGGACACATAAGTGTTCATTTAAAATGGAAGATTTTGCTGTGGGGTTTTAAGGGTTAAAGGGATTAGATGAAAAAACACAGCTGTGTACTGTAATCTTACAGTTTACTTACCGTAATCTACATTACAGCTTTTCTGTAATTTAACGGTAAAATACTGGCAGCAGGGTTTCCAGCTGTGTACCGTAATCTTACAGTTTCATTAACGTAATCTAAATTACAACTTTTATATAATTTAATGGTAAAATACTGGCAGCAGGTAAACACGTAAATTAACGGTAAGACTCTGTAAATTCATTTATGGAAAAGTACTGTAAAAAAAACAATTTAGCTGCCAGTAGATTACCGTAAAATCAAGGAAGAAACTGTAATATACTGTAAAACGTAACAGTCAAATGTACCAGATGAATCAAGATATTTTCACTGAAATATTAGTGAAAGTTAATAGAAAAAAGTTGTGCGAAGTCAGTAACTGACAAGGAGAGTAAATATTAAAATGGACTGTGTTTGTGTTGTTGCGCAAGATGATATAGAAGAGATCTTTTAGTTCAATTAATTTGTTTTGTGGGTCACCATTGTGCTGAAGAGTAGAGCCTGTGCTTCAGTCCAGGATGAGCAGAAAACCACTGATGATATGTTGCTTGATGCTTTATTTAAAGTCACTGACTGTGTCTGCTAAAGCAGTTATGAGCTGTTTGTTGAGTAATTTATCACATACATGTGTGCTATTGCTAGCGATGAATTGCAAAGGTTGAAGTTAAAGTCATGTTTTTAATTATTTCACTACTACACACACGACGCGTTATGAGGTTGCAGTTTATATTAAGAAATGTTCCTTTTCAGTGGACTCAAATTAAATAAGTTTACAGTACAAACACCGTATAAATACTAGTTTTAAAATGAGAACAGTTTGAAGCAACCAGTTTTCCAAATAAAAAGAGCTCCCTTCCATGGTATTATTACGGTAACATACTGTAAAAAAGGAGAGCAGTAAATAAACAGTAGAGGGCTGTAAATTAACAGTACATTGCTGGCAACCACAGCTGCCAGTAGATTACCGTTATTTTACAGAACAGTTACGGTACACAGCTGGAAACCCTGCTGCCAGTATTTTACTGTTAAATTACAAAAATGCTGTAATTTAGATTACGGTAAGGAAACTGTAAGATTACAGTACACAGCTGGAAACCCTGCTGCCAGTATTTTACCGTTAATTTACAGGTACATTTTTTACAGTGTGTGTACCGTAACTGTGCTGTAAAATAACGGTAATCTACTGGCAGCTGTGGTTGCCAGCAATGTACTGTTAATTTACAGCCCTCTACTGTTTATTTACAGCTCTCCTTTTTTACAGTATGTTACCGTAATAATACAATGGAAGGGAGCGCTTTTAATTTGGAAAACTGGTTGCTTCAAACAGTTCAAAACAATAGCATTTATTTCATTTGAGTCCACTGAAAAGGAACATTTCTTAAAGGTGTGGTAAACCACGATTTCACTTTTCTAACTTTAGCTAGTGTGTAATGTTGCTGTTTGAGCATACACAACATATGTGAGATGGTGGTCCAGTGGGTTAAACCATGGAACTGATATGCAGAAGGTTCGATACCAGCGGTCACCAACAGTGTGTCCTTGAGCAAGGCACTTTACTCCATGTTGCTCCAGGGGGATTGTCCCTGTAACAAGGGCACTGTAAGTCACTTTGGATAAAAGCATCTGCCAAATGCATAAATGTAAATGTAAATGTAATCTGAAAAGTTACAACGTTCAAAGTTTAAAGCAAAGAGAGATATTTGAGATTACATAAACCCCTCCTCCGAGAATATGAAATGGGGGGGGGGGGGGGTGTGAGGCCATTTTGTATCGTCGCGGGGAATAGTTGTTGTGGTGGGCTAGTAGGCTGGAGTGTTGTTGCCAATGCCAATGAAACGCTGTTATTTTCATCCGGATTGCAGGTCCACTTTGTTCAGCCTTCCTAAGGACGGGGGTGCGTTGCAGTGCGTTTAACATACAACGTTATATGCATGCGTGTATGAGACAGAGGGGAACACGGTCGCATTTGCAGCAGATATATGCTGCCCATCATAAATCAAAGCACGAGACAGACAGGGGTCGGAGGAGAAGACCGGAAAATGTGACATAATGGACAATATTCGTCTGTATTTGCAATACACGAGCCGCGGTTCAGCTGCGCGAGACAAACGCTGCCAGTGTGTTAATGCATGACGGGCGCGCGTGACTCCCGCTGCACAACGGCTTGTCCGTTCGTCAATGTGTTTTCCTGTAATAGTTTGTATTGTTAATTGTACATTGTAGCAAGGAAGAAAACAGATGACAACGCTCATTTGGCTCTGCAAACCAGTTTGTTAAATGCTCATTCATACTTAACGTTATCCGACAAACACCTAACGTTACAAACTTTTAAAAATCTCAACAGCGAACTTGGCATTAGTGTAAATTATTCTTTGATTAGAGCTTTTATGTATTGTTTATCTACAGGCATGCTAAACATGGTTCTGTGTTTGATTTGGATACTATAGTAAAGCCAATGTTTAGTGTTCGTTCTTGCGACAGATATTTGGCAAATCGTTCTAAAAATACATAAGTAACAGAGCCATTCAGTAGCAATCACTATAGATCCGCAGTCTTTACTCTTGAGGACTGAACAGGTTCTGCTCGATCATCTTCACTAAAATAGTCTGGGTCTGATTCTGGCTTAAATTGGTATGGTTTTATTGACGCTATTGTACTACCCAAAGCACAGGCTACCGGTAAAGGTAAGGGGCGGGACGTTTCCGACAAACGTGCACTAGGCGGTTAGCGAATCACAACACACTGGGCCAGCTAACCAATCTGAGCCCATTGCGTATTTTTGAGGGACTGGCTTCATACAACCCGGAAACCATCAGACCGTTTTTACAAGGAGGGACAGAGCAGTGTAGAATAAAGGTAAAATATATGAAAAAAAATGCAATTTTTTAAAAACGAAGCATGAACATATATATGTTACAGTGCACCCCACAAACACAATCACGCCTTCGAAGAATGTGTTTTACCACCCTTTTAATATAAACTGCAACCGCATAACGTGTCGCATTTGTAGTAGTGAAATAATTAAAAACATGACTTTAACTTCAACCTTTGCAGTTCATCGCTAGCAATAGCACACATGTGTGTGATAAATTACTCAACAAACAGCTTATAACTGCATTAGCAAACATAGCCAGTGACTTTAAATAAAGCATCAGGCAGAATTTCATCAGTGTTTCTCTGCTCATCCTGGACTGAAGCACAGGCTCTACTCTTCAGCACAATGGTGACCCACAAAACAAATTAATTGAACTAAAAGATCTCTTCTACAACACAAACACAGTCCATTTTAATATTTACTCTCCTTGTCAGTTACTGACTTTGCACAACTTTTTTCTATTAACTTTCACTAATATTTCAGTGAAAATATCTTGATTCATCTGGTACATTTCTGTTACGTTTTACAGTACATTACAATTTTTTCCTTGATTTTACGGTACTCTACTGGCAGCTAAATTGCCAGTAAATTGCCATTATTTTACAGTACTTTTCCGTAAATGAATTTACAGAGTCTTACCGTTAATTTACGTTAGATTACAGTAATGAAACTGCAGGATTACGGTACACAGCTGGAAACCCTGCTGCCAGTATTTTACCATTAAATTACAGAAAAGCTGTAATGTAGATTACGGTAAGGAAACTTTAAGATTACAGTACACAGCTGTGTTTTCTCATCTAATCCCTTTAAAAATCTTCCATTTTA
Organism: Romanogobio albipinnatus; assembly: GCA_023566225.1. NCBI lineage: Eukaryota > Metazoa > Chordata > Actinopteri > Cypriniformes > Gobionidae > Romanogobio > Romanogobio albipinnatus. The sequence continues at coordinate 68,455,298 of CM042241.1, read as the reverse complement.
AATGAACACTTATGTGTCCACACTACAGAGTGTTAGAGTAATTGAAGAACTGTTGAAGTTAATGAGATAATTAAGAGATTAATTAAGTGATAATTGAGAATTAGTGATTAGCACCTAAGGAAAGAGAAGCAGAATCACTGAAGGAAAGAGAAACACAAGAACTACAACTGACTTCAGCCACAGCTTTAGATGAAATCAACTGAAGATAAAAGAAGACATTAAATCTCTGAAGATCTCAGCAGAGGAGGATTAAACAACTCCACAAACAGCATTACCAGCTTCACAGGGCCAGCCCTGACCAATTTGCTGCCCTAGGCATGATTTTACTTGGTGCCCCTTGTATCAAGGTTTAGCACTACATGTTTTCAGTCTAAGTTGCGGAAACACTGGTACTGTTTTATTTTTTTAATGCATTGATGTTTTTTAATTTTTATTATTTTATATGATGTCCAGTCCATTATACCCCGTCATTATGTTCATGATATTATTATTATTACATTTTTTTAAAAAGGCTGATGATAGTTAAACTATACAAAAATAGCACCTATGCCACATTACAGCCTAAACACAAATAACAAGTAATTGCATATAGCATTCATGCTCAAACTATTGAGAACTAGCAAAAGTGTTTGTTTTCCAGTAGATGGCAGCAAACTTCCACTAATATGCACATTCAGGTTTTCACCATGAATTAAACTGAGAAATTTAGATATTTAATGTGAAATTTACATAAAATGTTGCTATTTTAAATAAACCTGTATATAAATATCATTACTAATTTCGGCAAATACATTTTAAAATGTCCATATGTCCCCTTAAAACTGCACAACTGTAGAGTAAAAACATTAGGCTATTAAAAAAGTGATATTACATGCGTTTAAAATACAGATATGATTCTTTTTGACAAAATACACTGTCTGTGGCCACTGGAGAACCCAGAACAGGTGCTTGCATATAGTTTAAGGTAAAACTGGAATTAATTAGCGTACATTAGTATTTTACTACTATGCAAATAAATAAACTGTTATAATAAAAATAAACATTCATTACACCACTTTCCCTCTTTTACCCTTTTTTCTTGTGTCCAATCCAAACATCAAAAAATTCTTAAATCAAGATTTATTTACTAGTAAAAAATTTTCCTTGTTTTCTGGGGGAAAAAATCTAAATGAAGTGAGTTTTAGCTTAAAACTAGCACAATTATCTGCCAAAATGGGTGAGAAAAATTATCTTATTTCTGTTTGGGACAGAAACAAGATTTCAATCAGAAACAAGATTATTTTTCTCACCCCATTGGCAGATAATTTAGCTTGTTTTAAGCATAAACTCACTTAAGAAAAAAATATAATTTTACTTATCTAGTAAATGCATCTTGGTTTAAGAATTTTTAGATATTTAGAAAAAATATTTAGTTAAAAATACTAAATAAGAAGAGCATTTTTGCAGTGTTTCCCTTATATTGCCTGCATCAGAGGGCTTCTGTTTTTTATGACACTAAAATTCGGCCATCCGTCATAAATTATCAGGCAACTTTCACCGTGTCTACACCTGGCGCGAGCGGCCAAGCACCCTAAAAAATGAAAGCAAACTGATCACGCGTTATATTTCTGACGCACTTCAAGCTCGGCGGGGGAGATTGATGAGGCGGACCGGGAAGATGCGGGGGACTTAGTTACGTTTTTTTGCGCTTTATTTGGTAATATTTCAAATTAATATGAATAAAATAGTATCAGTGATACATTTTGGTGCCCCTATGGATGAGTGGCGCCCCTAGCATTTGCCTATTCCGCCTATGCCACGGGCCGGCCCTGCAGCTTCACACATTACTAACCAGACTGACTTTATTTCTGTCAGACGTCTACAGAAGCTCTTATTGAAAATGAACAGGGGCCTCATTTATAAAACTTTGCGTAGGATTTGCGTCAGAAGTGGCGTACGGATGAAACATAGGACGTGCGTACGCACAGATATATTCGGATTTATAAAACCGTGCGCACGCACATCCTACGCAGTTTTCCCTTAATAAATCACAATCAATTCTAAATATAGCGCAGCTTTTGCGGCTTCATGTCACGCCCATAGTTGCCCATAAATAGTCCGTGAAACGCCCACAAGTTAATATTCATCGATTGCGAAATCATGGCAAACACAGAGAGGAAATAAAAAAAAACTTAACTTCACTCAATGTGAAGTAGAAATTATCGTTGGTAAGGTTGAAAAGAGGATAAAAATGTTGTTTTGGAGGGCACAGTGTGGGCATTACTAATGCCAAAATGGCACTTGAATGGCAAAAGGTTGTAGACGCCGTAAATGCTGTAGCCTCACAACCTCAGACCATGGCCGAAATAAAAAAGAAATGGTCGGACATCAAAGTTGAGGCAAAAAAGCGTCTAGCGCTCCATCGCCAGAGTGTGTCCTCGTTTGCCAGCAAGTCTTCTTGCTGTGTGAAGATGCGTTCACTCCGAATCCTTTCATTTGCCACATCTTCTAAGAGCGCAAGATCAGCCATTGTGCGTCATTACGCATTGTGATAGGGCATTTTATTTTCGTCCATCTAATTGCATCTGACAAGCTACAGATGTCGGTTATAATCTACGTGGAAATGGGAAATAGTTCAGTGCAAATGTAATGTAACTTGCAGCTTTCTGAATGGTTGAGACATACGTCATACGTTATTTTATCAGCATCCATCTCCATCCATCTATCTATCTATCTATCTATCTATCTATCTATCTATCTATCTATCTATCTATCTATCTATCTATCTATCTATCTATCTATCTATCTATCTATCTATCTATCTATCTATCTATCTATCTATCTATCTATCTATCTATCTATCTATCTATCTATCTATCTATCTATCTATCTATCTATCTATCTATCTATCTATCTATCTATCTATCTAAATATATATACTGTATCTCCCTAATTATCTATCTGTCTATCTAATTGCATCTATATCTGCTCCGCCAGACGGACACATTGACGAGAATATCAGTTTCGTACATTAGCTATTTCGTTCTGTTTACCATATTATTTATGAGGATGAATTGCATAATATGCCAATATTATTGCAGAACAAATTTCACTTTTCTTTTTGCAAATATGTGTTAATTTGCATTTCTGTTGTAATTTTCGTTTGATTTTGTTTGTTTTGCACTGCAGATCGATCAAACGGGTGTTCGTGTAGGCTGTTAATTGTAAGACTTGCTTTGTGAAGTCTTCATGTTATTTATGAGAGGCAGTATTGCCATTTCTTTTGCACAACGGTCTACAGTTTCACACACTTTCACGTGTTCCTTCCATCTGCCGACGGTGTCGCCATTTCTCATTTCACCCGTTTTTGTGCGTACGCCTGGGTCAGAGCTTGCGTGAAGGACCGCACATTTTCCCGTCAAGTTTGCTTTTTATAAATACCAATTATTGCGTAGAGAGCGGCGTACGCCTTCTTTTGTGCGTACGCAACGTTTATAAATGAGGCCCCAGATCTTTATGTGTTGATGTTTAATTGAAAATGTTTTGTCACCATTATGGTGATTAGTGTTTGTTTCAGTTGGGCTCTTGACCCTTGACTTTATAACAACAGTTTTTCCAATGCTGTAGCCTCACAACCTCAGACCATGGCCGAAATAAAAAAGAAATGGTCGGACATCAAAGTTGAGGCAAAAAAGCGTCTAGCGCTCCATCGCCAGAGTGTGTCCTCGTTTGCCAGCAAGTCTTCTTGCTGTGTGAAGATGCGTTCACTCCGAATCCTTTCATTTGCCACATCTTCTAAGAGCGCAAGATCAGCCATTGTGCGTCATTACGCATTGTGATAGGGCATTTTATTTTCGTCCATCTAATTGCATCTGACAAGCTACAGATGTCGGTTATAATCTACGTGGAAATGGGAAATAGTTCAGTGCAAATGTAATGTAACTTGCAGCTTTCTGAATGGTTGAGACATACGTCATACGTTATTTTATCAGCATCCATCTCCATCCATCTATCTATCTATCTATCTATCTATCTATCTATCTATCTATCTATCTATCTATCTATCTATCTATCTATCTATCTATCTATCTATCTATCTATCTATCTATCTATCTATCTATCTATCTATCTATCTATCTATCTATCTATCTATCTATCTATCTATCTATCTATCTATCTATCTATCTATCTATCTATCTATCTATCTATCTATCTATCTATCTATCTAAATATATATACTGTATCTCCCTAATTATCTATCTGTCTATCTAATTGCATCTATATCTGCTCCGCCAGACGGACACATTGACGAGAATATCAGTTTCGTACATTAGCTATTTCGTTCTGTTTACCATATTATTTATGAGGATGAATTGCATAATATGCCAATATTATTGCAGAACAAATTTCACTTTTCTTTTTGCAAATATGTGTTAATTTGCATTTCTGTTGTAATTTTCGTTTGATTTTGTTTGTTTTGCACTGCAGATCGATCAAACGGGTGTTCGTGTAGGCTGTTAATTGTAAGACTTGCTTTGTGAAGTCTTCATGTTATTTATGAGAGGCAGTATTGCCATTTCTTTTGCACAACGGTCTACAGTTTCACACACTTTCACGTGTTCCTTCCATCTGCCGACGGTGTCGCCATTTCTCATTTCACCCGTTTTTGTGCGTACGCCTGGGTCAGAGCTTGCGTGAAGGACCGCACATTTTCCCGTCAAGTTTGCTTTTTATAAATACCAATTATTGCGTAGAGAGCGGCGTACGCCTTCTTTTGTGCGTACGCAACGTTTATAAATGAGGCCCCAGATCTTTATGTGTTGATGTTTAATTGAAAATGTTTTGTCACCATTATGGTGATTAGTGTTTGTTTCAGTTGGGCTCTTGACCCTTGACTTTATAACAACAGTTTTTCCAATGCTGTAGCCTCACAACCTCAGACCATGGCCGAAATAAAAAAGAAATGGTCGGACATCAAAGTTGAGGCAAAAAAGCGTCTAGCGCTCCATCGCCAGAGTGTGTCCTCGTTTGCCAGCAAGTCTTCTTGCTGTGTGAAGATGCGTTCACTCCGAATCCTTTCATTTGCCACATCTTCTAAGAGCGCAAGATCAGCCATTGTGCGTCATTACGCATTGTGATAGGGCATTTTATTTTCGTCCATCTAATTGCATCTGACAAGCTACAGATGTCGGTTATAATCTACGTGGAAATGGGAAATAGTTCAGTGCAAATGTAATGTAACTTGCAGCTTTCTGAATGGTTGAGACATACGTCATACGTTATTTTATCAGCATCCATCTCCATCCATCTATCTATCTATCTATCTATCTATCTATCTATCTATCTATCTATCTATCTATCTATCTATCTATCTATCTATCTATCTATCTATCTATCTATCTATCTATCTATCTATCTATCTATCTATCTATCTATCTATCTATCTATCTATCTATCTATCTATCTATCTATCTATCTAAATATATATACTGTATCTCCCTAATTATCTATCTGTCTATCTAATTGCATCTATATCTGCTCCGCCAGACGGACACATTGACGAGAATATCAGTTTCGTACATTAGCTATTTCGTTCTGTTTACCATATTATTTATGAGGATGAATTGCATAATATGCCAATATTATTGCAGAACAAATTTCACTTTTCTTTTTGCAAATATGTGTTAATTTGCATTTCTGTTGTAATTTTCGTTTGATTTTGTTTGTTTTGCACTGCAGATCGATCAAACGGGTGTTCGTGTAGGCTGTTAATTGTAAGACTTGCTTTGTGAAGTCTTCATGTTATTTATGAGAGGCAGTATTGCCATTTCTTTTGCACAACGGTCTACAGTTTCACACACTTTCACGTGTTCCTTCCATCTGCCGACGGTGTCGCCATTTCTCATTTCACCCGTTTTTGTGCGTACGCCTGGGTCAGAGCTTGCGTGAAGGACCGCACATTTTCCCGTCAAGTTTGCTTTTTATAAATACCAATTATTGCGTAGAGAGCGGCGTACGCCTTCTTTTGTGCGTACGCAACGTTTATAAATGAGGCCCCAGATCTTTATGTGTTGATGTTTAATTGAAAATGTTTTGTCACCATTATGGTGATTAGTGTTTGTTTCAGTTGGGCTCTTGACCCTTGACTTTATAACAACAGTTTTTCCAATGCTGTAGCCTCACAACCTCAGACCATGGCCGAAATAAAAAAGAAATGGTCGGACATCAAAGTTGAGGCAAAAAAGCGTCTAGCGCTCCATCGCCAGAGTGTGTCCTCGTTTGCCAGCAAGTCTTCTTGCTGTGTGAAGATGCGTTCACTCCGAATCCTTTCATTTGCCACATCTTCTAAGAGCGCAAGATCAGCCATTGTGCGTCATTACGCATTGTGATAGGGCATTTTATTTTCGTCCATCTAATTGCATCTGACAAGCTACAGATGTCGGTTATAATCTACGTGGAAATGGGAAATAGTTCAGTGCAAATGTAATGTAACTTGCAGCTTTCTGAATGGTTGAGACATACGTCATACGTTATTTTATCAGCATCCATCTCCATCCATCTATCTATCTATCTATCTATCTATCTATCTATCTATCTATCTATCTATCTATCTATCTATCTATCTATCTATCTATCTATCTATCTATCTATCTATCTATCTATCTATCTATCTATCTATCTATCTATCTATCTATCTATCTATCTATCTATCTATCTATCTATCTATCTATCTATCTATCTATCTATCTATCTATCTATCTATCTATCTATCTAAATATATATACTGTATCTCCCTAATTATCTATCTGTCTATCTAATTGCATCTATATCTGCTCCGCCAGACGGACACATTGACGAGAATATCAGTTTCGTACATTAGCTATTTCGTTCTGTTTACCATATTATTTATGAGGATGAATTGCATAATATGCCAATATTATTGCAGAACAAATTTCACTTTTCTTTTTGCAAATATGTGTTAATTTGCATTTCTGTTGTAATTTTCGTTTGATTTTGTTTGTTTTGCACTGCAGATCGATCAAACGGGTGTTCGTGTAGGCTGTTAATTGTAAGACTTGCTTTGTGAAGTCTTCATGTTATTTATGAGAGGCAGTATTGCCATTTCTTTTGCACAACGGTCTACAGTTTCACACACTTTCACGTGTTCCTTCCATCTGCCGACGGTGTCGCCATTTCTCATTTCACCCGTTTTTGTGCGTACGCCTGGGTCAGAGCTTGCGTGAAGGACCGCACATTTTCCCGTCAAGTTTGCTTTTTATAAATACCAATTATTGCGTAGAGAGCGGCGTACGCCTTCTTTTGTGCGTACGCAACGTTTATAAATGAGGCCCCAGATCTTTATGTGTTGATGTTTAATTGAAAATGTTTTGTCACCATTATGGTGATTAGTGTTTGTTTCAGTTGGGCTCTTGACCCTTGACTTTATAACAATAGTTTTCCATGGGCTGCTGTAACTGTGTGTTTCTTAGATGCGTTTTTTGTAGCCAAAAAAAGCCAAGAAAAAAAAAATGTGATATGACATAATCCTAATGGAACGCTTGGTTTGTTCATCTCATCCAGTGTCTATTCCCTAATCAAACCCATTCTTTTAAAAAAACATGTGATTTTACCATTATTTTACGTTACCAAAACTGTGATACTTCGGCAAAATATCAAGCAATTATTAGGATTCAGTTATTAAGGATTTTTTAACTCATGTTTTACAAAAATGGTTTGATCTATGGCGTCACTCAGACTCACATAGACATGAAGAATCATCGGTAACGCTTTAGATTACGGCCCGGAAAGTACTGCGTAAGTAAAGAGAATTTACAACATAACTTTCGGTAATTATAGTGTAACTATAAAGTAAGTACGTGTAGCTATAAGGGAACAATATGTAATACTGGGGGAATAAAGGGGTAACTATCAGGAAAATTAACACATTATTTATACTGTAAGTATTTTTTAATTAAGGGGTAATTAACTGTGTAGTTACAGGGTAAGTATGAATCTGCGGGCTGCAAATTAAAGTGGTGTTTGTTCCCCTCTTGTTTCGTGTAGTTACAGGGTAAGTACAATAAACAACACATACAAAATCTGATATCACTCGGAAATATTTATTTGACAAACAACTAAATCCAAAACAGATTTGACACTTATTAATTTTTTTAAATAAACTTTTAATTTCAAATAATAACATCCGGACAGAAAGAGAAAGTTTTGTCCCTTTTTTGCTTCTCTTGCTTGTCTTCCTCTTCATGTTCCTCTTCTTCTTTATCGTTATTTCCATTGATGGATCTTAAGAGGAATCCCAGGTCTTTTTATATTTTGTATTATTATTTATTAAAATAAAAAGTACACCAAGAAATGCTCTCATAATTCACTAATCTTTTCGCATCCGATCAGCTGTTAACAGCGCGAGCATGAGTAAAGAAGCTTCAAGCTTTCATGGCGTTCTCACGCAAGTTTCATCTGAAACACACGCGAGAACTGGTGTCTCTGTCTTCTAGTCTTGTTTGTTTCTCATTGCTATTAACATATATTATGTTATTGTTTGTATACTGTTGTGAGCATTATAAAAATAAAAACCGACAGCATCCAACATCCGCATGACCAGAGTTTCTCTGCGCGCTCATGTCACGCTTCACGTTACGTCAAGCGTGAACTCAACCCTCTCATTCACGCAGATAACTGCTGATCGGAAGCGATAGTCTACCGTTTAAAAAATGTAAAATATTGTTATTTTTCTTACAAACACTTATCGTTTCACTTCAGAAGACATTGATTCATCCATTGGGATCGTATGGATTACTGTAGTTATTGCTGTATGTGCTGTTTGATGCTTGAAATTTTAGGAACCCAAATGAGTTTTCATTAGCAGAGATTATTTATTTTTCTGTGTTCATATGAAGAAATAAAGTCGTATGTACATCTCGGATGGCATGAGGGTGAAAGACGAGTAAACGGAGAGGACATTTCTGCGTGCACTGTATTTTCAGTGTAGTTACATAATAGGATATCTAGAGACATGGGATTCCTTCTTAAGTTTCATCTGTGGCAAGGACGAAAAAGTAGAGGAACAAGACGAGGATAAAGCCAAGCAAGAGAAACGAATAAGTGTTGTAAATCTGTTTTAAAAAACAGTGATATCAGATTGTGTACGTGTTTATATTGTACTTACCCTGTAACTACACAAAACAAGAAGGGAACAAACACCACTTTAATTTACAGCCCGCAGATTCATACTTACCCTGTAACTACACAGATAACTACCCCTTAATTAAAAAATACTTACAGTATAAATAATGTGTTAATTTTCCTGATAGTTACCCCTTTATTCCCTCAATATTACATAGTGTTACCTTATACTTATACGTACTTACTTTATAGTTACACTATAATTACCGAAAATTATGCTGTAAATTCTCTTTACTTACGCAGTACTTTCCGGGCCGTAATCTAAAGCGTTACCGAATCATCTTATGAATCTCAACAATGGTCACAATCAACAAAAAAGATTAACAGATCAACTCTGAACATCACAACACACTACTAAAAGTCAACACAAAAACAACACCAAAAATAAAGGTAAAGGTAAATAGAAAGAATTAAAGAAACTAACCAGCATAATTTATTCATGCCGCAATGCATGCTGGGAGTCATGGATGATTTTTGTACAATGCGGGTATCCGGCATGCATTGCAGAATAAAGCTTTTGATTGTCTCCATTGTTGAGATTCATAGACCGATTCTTGATGTCTATGTGATTCTGAATAACATTGGTGTTCAAAATGTTTTCATGTCCTTTATATTATCTGTTTTTTGCAACAGTGATGGATCTCGTGCTGTAAAATTATTGGGACACCATAAAAAAATACATACAATATCATTATAGAATAGACTTTGAAGGAGCTCAGTGAATCAGACCATTAATAAACAATCAACATCGCCTGTTAACATTGTCTTTCGAGTTTGCTTGCGATAACAAATGTATATATAAAAAAAACCACACAATTACAGCAGGAAAGGAAACTACTGTTTTTAAGTCAAGGTTCAAAATCCCAACTAAAGCAAACACTGATCACCATAATGGTAACGTCAAAAGAAACAATAAAACAACATCTGTCAATTCTCAATAACAGCTTCTGTAGACGTCTGGTTAGTAATGCGTGAAGTTGTTTAATCCTCCTCTGCTGAGATCTTCAGATATTTAATGTCTTCTTTTATCTTCAGTTGATGAAATCAACTTTTCTCTGTTCATGTTTCTCTTTCCTTCAGTGATAGCAGGTGTTCATCAGTGTCTGAATTCACTCACTTCTTTTCACTCACTCTGTAAAGTGGACTATATCAGTAAACTAGTGTAGGGAATAGTGTATGAGGGTATAGGGTGTGATTTGGAACACAGCCTCTGAGTGTCGACTTTGAGCGCTGTTAATTCACAGTATATTCCTGTTGGCTATTTTCTCGAAAATGACAAAATATTACCCAGAATGCATTGTTGTCTACAGTATATTACTGTTTTATTGGAAAACAACATGTTACTTTCAAAATTTTGCTTTTTTTTACAGCATTTTTTTACAGTGCACATTTGAACTAGTTTTTAATCTTGAGGTTCCATGAACGTCTATATCAGACGTGCAGAACACGTCAAAAACAGACGTCATAAAAACTTTCGTTCTGGCTCCTCAGTGGACGTCTTTTCAACGTACGACTTTAGTGGCAAAGACGTTGAAAAGACGTCTTTTGGACATAACTTTGCTCAGTGGGCTGGAGCACACACACTACATGTGTTAAAACTGACACAACATGTGTCACTTTAAACATCTCATTTTAGAGTGTGTCAGCTCGAGATGAATGCGATGAAGTCAGTTATCTGCTGAGTCACTACGGGTGTGAATGAAGCTCAACTCACAGCTCTTGTCTAAACGTCTCCTACTCACCAATCCTCACACAGATCAATCTCATCCCAAAGCCAACTCTCAGGGAACTGCGTACGTGACACGATCTCATCAGAGTCTGTATAAAAGTCATCGTCATCATCTGTTGAAACAGATAAAAATGTGACAATAGAGCAAAAGGTCAAATCATCAAGTCAAAATGTATTAGGGCTCAAAGGCCCGATGGTGCTGGTGCGATTGTATTTGCCCTGTTTTTTTCATCCAATTATTCATTTTCTGAAAGTTTCTTGGGGGAACGCCATACGTTTGCGAGAAAACACAAAAGCATTGACTTATTATTTGTCCTCATATTTCTTTAGGGACGCCATAGAAATCATAGCTGGATCATTACTAATATATTATGATAATGCTCAAGATTATGTTCACTTTATTCCAATACAGGGTCCATTCAAGCCACAACGATAGACAAACAACAGCAGATGAACTCTAAAAACATGTTTAATCTTTAAAAGGGATGAATAGTTTCTCACCCAGTGATCTCCGGCTTCTTTCTGAAAGGACTGGACACTCCGGCGCTAGAGGAAATTTCATTAGAATGACATTAGCATGTGACACTGCAATGTGTGAGCGGGAATTCACATCAATTGATCTGTCAGTAGAAAAATCTGTAGGAAATTATTTCAATTTAGTGTTTATGGACAGTGCCCCTCTGGATTATTTTTAGTGAAATATAAAATATATCTTTTTTTTATTAAAATTGAAGAAATGAAAAACATACCTGTTCTTGTGTTGGTTCCTCCTGCAGTGCTGGACTCAAACATCAGTCCTGCATCACTGAAAACCCCCATACTGTCACTTCCACCTCCTGCCGTACAGCCGGTGTCATGTTTCTCTACAACATCCCAGATCTAGAGATGTAAAGAAGACACACCAGCAGAGGTGTAATGCCGCCTTCACGTGCTATTGGAAATTTGATCATTCCCACTTCTGAAATCGTGATTACGAACTCATCGCATTCAAATTTTGAAATGGGAGGGCGTTCATGTGCTATATTTACCTAGGAAACTCGTATTTACAATAATTCTGATAGCATGTGAAGGCAGCATAAAGTCCAGGATTCAAAAAGTAAAAGTCCTGCCATATTTTTATCCCACTCATGAACTCCTGGCTGAAGAACTGTGCTATTAGCAAATCCAGGTGTTTGGAACATGGCTCCACATGGCTGTGCTGGCTGGGTGGCCAGAGCAGGAGGGACTGCTCAATGTATGTATCTGACACAATTTTATTTTTCTCAGCCAAACTGACTAAATGTCCAGGTTCAGAAAATAAAACGTCCTGCTCCGTATTTTGTTCCAAACACCTGGATTTGCTAATAGCACAGTTTTCCGCCAGGAGGTTAAATGAACTAGTGAAATCAGCTGACTGAGTTCATGAGTGGAATACAAATATGGCAGGACTTTTACTCTCTGGCCCCTTGACTTTACACCTCTGATTATCACCAGTTACATACGTTTCATGTCAGAGCTGATTGTGCCATAACATCAGAAGGTCCTTCACCTTCATCTGAGTGAGTCTGTTCTTGTTAAGGACTTGCACAGCCTTGTCAACCACCACCAGCCCAACTCTAGCTCCAGGATCTCCAGTGATCTGCAGAGTGACTTCATCTTCTGTGCCATAGTATTTCTCCTTATGCTTCACCTGAAGCTTGAGCTGTCATTAAAACGAGAGATGATGTGTCAGTAAAACAGATCTATAGTTGATTAGCACATCAGCCATTTCTTGTGATGGTTGACTCACCGTTCCCATGCACGTGTCCTTCACGTCGACCCAGACTGAATCAGACACCACCTCAGACGAGCCCACATGATAATAAGCCACGAAGCGGAAGGACGGCACCATGTCTTCGGTTACACGTAGAGACAGAGTCACTAGAGATTGTTTTTTCCTCTTATACCTGTTTGCTTGAATGATCTGACCTTTACTCAAGATCTGAAAATGAGACAGACGAGTGAACACTATTTATGACATTCATACGGTTTCAAACACAAGCTGTGGTAGTTAATCAAATATTGACATAATAAATTAATACATTTGTGCTGAATAAGAAATGCCCATAATCTTTACCATGTATGTGTAATCTGGATCTTTGTCTCCTGGACTTTGTCCAGTGTTCAGATTGACTGTCATTAAGTCACCGATCTGAAGCTCTGCAGCATCAATGCCGATGTGCAGGTAGTTCTTGGATCCGCCTTTGGGAACATAAGCCTGAGCCGTCATCGTCTTCACTGCCTGCTGTTCATCTCTTAATTGTGGATCTTTAGTCTTTGCCTGAAAAGAACAAATACACTGTTTTCTAATGTGTTGTGTACAATATGACCCATTGCTTGTTCAACATATGCAAATTCTTTCACTAGTTCTCCAGTGGAACATGAACATTAGTTGAGTTAGCTGGTCTTACAGTGATCTGCAGTGTGGAAGATCCTCCTGGAGTGTTGATGATAACCTTGGAAATGCCATTGGCTCTTGTTTGACCTATGACCCCTCCAGGATTGACCTCCACTAACACATTGTCAGCAGGCGTCTGGTCAGGATTTGTTACAGAGACCTGATATAGAACCCAGAGCAAAAAAAACAAATAGATTGATTTGTTAGTTAGTTAGTTAGTTAGGTATAGTAGGTGTAGGTATATATAGGTAGGTATAAGTATAGATAGGTAGGTAGGTAGGTGTTAATAAGATACTTAAGTGAATAATTGAGTGATGATTGTTTGATTATTGAAGACACCTGATGATAATGAGCAGAATCACTGAAGGACAGAGAAACACAAGAACTGACTTCAGCCACAGCTTTAGATCAAATCAACTGAAGACATTCAATCTCTTTTTTTTTAATCATTTGTCTACAGTTCTTTTTGAGAACTAACAGAGGTTTAGATGTTGATGAGTTATTAAAAAATGTAGTTTTTTTTAAAGGAAACACTGATCACCATAACGGATTTTGAATAACTCCTCAACATCTAACCTCTGTTATTCTCAAAAAGAGAACAGGTCATTGAATCTTTGATTCAACCGATTCATTCAAAACACTGAATCATTCAGTAACGCTCTGTTCCTGCTTTGTTTGGAACGATTTTCGCTGCTGAAATAGAACAAAAAACAGTCAATATATTGCATCTAAAATGTAAGTAACTTTTTGTTAATGAATTGTTTATGGAACTGTCAGTGTCATATGAAATCAGTGACACATTTTGCGACCACATATTGGTCGTTTGATGTTTTTAACTGTATTATATGTTATAAATATAATAACTCCACATTGTGAATCATTACTGCAGTATGTGAATGAGTTTCTCTGTGTGAGCAGCGCTGATTGGTTTCCACTTCTCCTCATGAGGCTGCGCGAGCCTCAACAGCGCAACCTTACTGTCAGTTCATTACAAGAGTACAAGCGTTAATGTCGAGCCCTGAAACTGATCAGAAAATGTAACGAAACGTTGTAGAAATGTAGTAGAGTAGAAAGTATAATAATTAGGGATGCACCGATACCACTTTTTTTCAGACCAAGTACAAGTACTTACATTTGGCTACTTGCCGATACCGAGTACTGATACGAGTACTTCATTATAACATTAAAGTTACCATTACAGTTCTTCTAACAATGTTTTATTTTCATCAGATGTTTTTCACTTTCTGACTATAACAAAGTAAATACACAAATTGATGCTGTTGCTGACATTTTAACATTCAACTCTGTGTTTTCCTAAACAAACATGGCACTACTGCCCATTTCACATAAATGTAACCTGTAACATTCAGTGGATTCCAGTACCACACAACATAGTAGCAGAACAACTGAATTAAATTATTATGTTATCATAGCCATTCAGCCCTCTTCGGAAAAGTGAGAGGCTGGTACTTTTTGATGAAAAGATCTACAATGTGTGACACTGAGCTAAGGATGTGCGAGACTAATCGATTAAAAGTTAGTGCTGCTGCTAGACGACTTGGAAAATACTAGTCATTTACATTTCTTTGGCACATTTAAGGTTTTGCTTTAAATATATATATTTTTTACAAAGGCTATGTTTAAATTACTGTCATGCTAATGTTATATCTTGAAATGTTACATCTTAATGTTATTTTGAAAAGTGTATATCTGCAGCAAAACAATCATTTAATTTTACCTCAGGTTTTGCATGCGTTGGTTTTCTCTGGCACTCACGGAGACTTCAGATAAATCTCCACTCGGGTGAAGGAGGATTTTGAAAGGTTACACAAAACTTTTCCATTTTCTTCCATGTCATGTCAAACTAGTATAACAATTAAGCTTGCTTAGGCTTGTTATAGTACTACCGGCTAGTCATTGCACACATCCCTTCTAAACAGCCTTTCACTTTCAGCACTCACTACCGAGAGGTATCTGCCATCCAAGATGGCGGCGCGTGTACATCGCGAGGCTCAGGTTCTCTCCAGATTCTGCAATTTTGCGGTATTTTTCTTGTTCATCTTGGGTCTGTTCGTACAGAACAGTTGTGCCTTTACAACGTACACCCGCTGTGAGCTTTTGGATATTGGTTTGCGAATTTCCGACAGTTTTATGGACAATCTTCGACTCCTTCCTGAGATCGCTAGGACACCCGAGGCAATGCACTCTACCCGGCCGGGCGGAAGTGCTCGAAGACAGCGCCGTGATCGTAAACAAAGGCGGGGGAAACGCGGAGGAATACGTGCTAAGCTAATGCTTACTCCGCATCGGCTCTCTTTACCCAGCATTTTCCTTGCCAATGTACGATCGATAGTGAACAAAATGGAGGAGATTTGACTCAGCATCACACACAGTAAGAAACTTTTGAACTGTAACGTCCTAATCTTCACGGAAACCTGGTTAAACAGCGGAATACTGGACACCGCTATTGAGCTAGCGGGATGTAAATTCCTGTAAATTCAGTTCTGTTTATAGTAATAACCATCTCTCTATTTATACATATTCCCAGATAGCAACATTGTGTCGGCCCAGATCTGGCCCACATCTGGCACTTGTGGCATACTGATCTGGCCCACATGCTGCGTGGAATGACGGCCCTTGAGTGGACCACTCCTGTTTGCCAGATCTGGGCCACAAGCAGGCCAGAGCAATGCCACATGTCAGCCAAGAGCAAAGAAATAAACCAGAACTGGACCTTATCTGAGCCACAACATCTGTGTATATTAGATATGGAGTCATCTCAGCCTTAATAAACCTGTTAACAAACAGAATCACAGAAGAGAGAAGAGAACAGAAAAAGAGCCGAGCAGAAAGACAAGAACTACAACTGACTTCAGCCACAGCTTTAGATGAAATCAACTGAAGATAAAAGAAGACATTAAATCTCTGAAGATCTCAGCAGAGGAGGATTAAACAACTCCACAAACAGCATCACCAGCTTCACACATTACTAACCAGACTGACTTTATTTCTGTCAGACGACTACAGAAGCTCTTATTGAGAATTAACAGAAGTTTAACTCTAATGTGTTGAATCTGAAGTCACCGTAATGGTGATCAGTGTTTCCATTAGTTGGGCTCTTTACTCTTATTAAGTGTCTTCCTCTTTTGGCTGCTGTGAATGCGTGTTGGTAAAACACATTTGAAATAGCAAAGAAAGCTAAAGAGAAGTGACATCAGGTGAACATGATTACCTGGTGATGGGTTTAAAATCGTTGTGAAATCAATGATGACATTTGGTTCCAACAATTGTGTTATTAATGCATTTTCATTACGAACCCTTGAGTTACTGAAGCATCAGATCTTGCAGTGTTTTAACAATCAGTCAGAAGATTTTAACAAACATGAACAAAATAAAAAAGAAAATATCAGGTCGACACACACAGACATCAACAATCAGCACATGATTCTCAACAATGGTGACAATCAAAATTGCCATGTTGCAATGCATGCTGGGTACCAGCATAGTACAGAACTCCCAGCATGCATTGCAGCATACATATATTATGCAGCTGAATTTTCCTATTATTTTGTGTCACCATTGATGAGATTCATACGCCGACTCTTGATATCTGTGTGTATCTGATTGATGTCAGATTAACTTTTTGTGCTTTGTTAAAAATTAATAACTGATTATTATAAAACTGCAGGATCTCACGCTTCTGTACACAGGGTTTGTAGTGCAAATGTATTATTAACACAACACACTTGTTATGCTCAAATGATACCAGACAATATCATTTATAAAATGTTATTATAAAAACCATCACTAGGTGATCATAATCACCTGATGTCACTTCTCTTTAGCTTTCTTTGCTATTTCAAATGTGTTTTACCAACACACATTCACAGCAGCCAAAAGAGGAAGACACTTAATAAGAGTAAAGAGCCCAACTAATGGAAACACTGATCACTGTCATGGTGACTTCAGATGAAACACATTAGAGTTAAACTTCTGTTAATTCTCAATAAGAGCTTCTGTAGACGTCTGACAGAAATAAAGTCAGTCTGGTTAGTAATGTGTGAAGCTGGTGATGCTGTTTGTGGAGTTGTTTAATCCTCCTCTGCTGAGATCTTCAGAGATTTAATGTCTTCTTTTATCTTCAGTTGATTTCATCTAAAGCTGTGGCTGAAGTCAGTTGTAGTTCTTGTGTTTCTGCTCGTCTCTTTTTCTGTTCTCTTCTCTCTTCAGTGATTCTGCTTGTTAACAGGTTTATTAAGGCTGAGATGACTCCATATCTAATATACACAGATTTTGTGGCTCAGATAAGGTCCAGTTCTGGTTTATTTCTTTGCTCTTGGCTGACATGTGGTATTGCTCTGGCCTGCTTGTGGCCCAGATCTGGCAAACAGGAGTGGTCCACTCAAGGGCCGTCATTCCAAGCAGCGTGTGGGCCAGATCAGTATGCCACAAGTGCCAGTTGTGGGCCAGATCTGGGCCGACACAATGTTGCTATCTGGGACGTTACATGACTCCGGTAAAATCAGAGGCGGTGGATTGTGCATTTATATTAACAAAGCTTGGTGCACAAACTCTGCTATTGTTGGGAGTCATTGTTCAGCTAACCTTGAGTTTCTCATGGTTAAATGTAGACCGTTTTATCCACCGCGGGAGTTCACTTCCACCATTATCACTGCAGCCTATATTCCCCCGGATGCTGATGCTAAGCTTGCTATGAAAGAACTTCACGCAGCCATCAGTAAACAACAGACTGATCACCCGGAAGCTGTGTTTATTGTTGCAGGTGACTTTAATCACACAAACTTAAAGTCAGTGCTACCCAAGTTTCACCAGCATGTTTCCTGCCACACCAGAGGAAACAAAACCTTAGACCATGTTTACACAAACCTGGCTGGAGCTTACGTTGCAACACCCCTCCCCCACCTGGGACAGTCAGATCACCTCTCTTTGTTTCTCACCCCAAAATATGCACCACTCATCAACCGTGTGAAGCCATCAGTGAAGACCATCAAGGTGTGGCCTGTGGGGGCAGACTCCACACTCCAGGAAAGGTTTCTAAACACAGACTGGAGTATGTTTGCTTCTCAAGCCACCAGTGGCGCTCGCACGGACATTGACTCATTCACCTCCTCTGTATTGGATCATATCAATACCACCATTGACAGTGTTACAACCCAGAAACAGATCACCACATACCCAAATCAGAAGCCTTGGATGAACAGGGAAGTGCGACTCCTGCTGAAGTCACGCAATACTGCCTTCAGATGAGGTGATGCACAAGCCTACAGCACATCCAGAGCAAACCTGAAGAGGGGCATCAAAAAGACCAAGCACTGCTACAAGCTAAAGATAGAGGGACACTTTTCCAACTCTGACCCTCGACGCATGTGGCAGGGCATTCAGGCCATCAGTGATTACAAACTCACCCGGTCCACCCCTGCAGCCACTGATGTCAACTTCCTGAACGAGCTAAATGCTCGTTTTGAAAGAGACAACAGAGAAACTGCCACCAAGCTCAAACCCTCAGCTGACCACCCACCAATCACACTCTCCTCCACAGATGTCTGCAAGGCACTGAGCCGGATCAGCGCGCACAAGGCTGCTGGACCAGACAACATCCCTGGACGTGTTCTCAGGGCATGTGCGGAGCAGCTCGCTGGGGTTTTTACAGACATTTTCAACCTGTCTCTTGCCCAAGCAGCTGTACCATCATGCTTCAAACGCACTTCCATTGTGCCAGTGCCGAAACACTCTAGCCCGAGGTGCCATAATGACTACCGCCCTGTAGCACTCACACCCATCATTATGAAGTGCTTTGAGCGGCTGGTCCTGGAACACCTTAAAGACTCTCTACCATCCACATTGGACTCACACCAGTTTGCCTATCGCAGCAATAGGAGCACAGAGGATGCAGTTTCCATGGCACTGCACTCTGTGCTCACCCATCTGGACCATAAGAACACTTATGCACGCATGCTGTTTGTTGACTTCAGCTCAGCATTCAACACTGTCATCCCATCCAAGTTAATAGCCAAACTTGGAGACCTGGGCATCAACACTTCAATGTGTAACTGGATTTTGGATGTTCGATCAGGATCCACCTGCTCCACGTCCATCACACTCAACACTGGCGTACCACAGGGCTGTGTGCTAAGTCCGTTTCTCTACTCCCTCTTCACCTCCGACTGCAAGCCTGTGTATGGATCTAATTCCATCGTCAAGTTTGCGGATGACACTACGGTGATTGGTCTCATCAGCAACAACGATGAGACTTCCTACAGGGAGGAGATCCAGCACCTGGCCACATGGTGCGCTGATAATAACCTGCTCCTCAACACCACCAAAACGAAGGAGCTCATCGTGGACTTCAGGAAAGAGTCAAGAGGCACACACGACATCATCCACATCAATGGAATGGCTGTTGAGCGTGTCTCCAGTTTCAAGTTCCTGGGGATCCACATCTCGGCGGACATGTAGTGGACGACCAACACCTCCAGCCTGGTCAAGAAGGCTCACCAGCGTCTCTTCTTCCTGAGGACAATGAGGAAGAATCAGCTTTCCTCGGCTATCCTGGTGAACTTCTACCGCTGCGCAATAGAAAGCATCCTGACCAACTGTGTCGCAGTATTGTATGGGAGCTGCTCTGTTGCGGAGCGCAAGGCACTGCAGCGGGTGGTGAAAACTGCCCAGCGCATCACAGGGACTCCACTACCTGCCATCGGGCACATCCAGAGGAAACGCTGTCTGCACCGAGCTCGCAGCATCCGTAAGGACTCCTCTCACCCAGCCCACAGACTGTTTTCTCTCCTGCCCTCCGGCAGGCATCTCAGGATCCTCCGGACCAGGACCAGCAGACTTAAGAACAGTTTTTTTCCCCAGAGCTGTCTCTTTACTGAACTCAAACCCCCGGTTGATCCACTTCCCTCATAAACTGCTAACTCTCCTACCTCACATCTGCCTTCACTTTGTTTTTTGCACTACCATCTGTTTATTACAGTAACAACTGTTTACTTATGCATTTTGCACCACCATATCTTAACTGGATTATGCTCATTTGCACTGCCGACTGTATTTATAGTACCAATGTTTACATTTGCATTTTGCACCGTACTTCTAACTGCAATATGTAACCACTTTCCACTGCACTTTTACACTTTTTTTCGGATAGCTCTGTCCATAATTTATTGCACTACCTTAATCCACTGCTATTCCTCATCTTGCCTAACATATTATTGTATACCTCTAACTGTAAAATTCTGTTTAAAGTAATAGCCATCTGTATATTATATTCATAGTACATATTCACCTGTAAATTCTGTTTATAGTAATAGCCATCTGTATATTTATTCACTGTACATATTCACCTGTAAATTCAGTTCTGTTTATAGTAATAACCATCTCTCTATTTATACATATTCCCAGATAGCAACATTGTGTCGGCCCAGATCTGGCCCACATCTGGCACTTGTGGCATACTGATCTGGCCCACATGCTGCGTGGAATGACGGCCCTTGAGTGGACCACTCCTGTTTGCCAGATCTGGGCCACAAGCAGGCCAGAGCAATGCCACATGTCAGCCAAGAGCAAAGAAATAAACCAGAACTGGACCTTATCTGAGCCACAAAATCTGTGTAGATTAGATATAGAGTCAGCTCAGCCTTAATAAACCTGTTAACAAGCAGAATCACTGAAGAGAGAAGAGAACAGAAAAAGAGACGAGCAGAAAGACAAGAACTACAACTGACTTCAGCCACAGCTTTAGATGAAATCAACTGAAGATAAAAGAAGACATTAAATCTCTGAAGATCTCAGCAGAGGAGGATTAAACAACTCCACAAACAGCATTACCAGCTTCACACATTACTAACCAGACTGACTTTATTTCTGTCAGACGACTACAGAAGCTCTTATTGAGAATTAACAGAAGTTTAACTCTAATGTGTTGAATCTGAAGTCACCGTAATGGTGATCAGTGTTTCCATTAGCTGGGCTCTTTACTCTTATTAAGTGTCTTCCTCTTCCCCCTGGATTTTACACCTCTATAGATTTCACTAGATTTTCACACTTTTTAGTCAGTGTTTTATACCGAAACACTTAAGGGCATTCCAGGTTTGAAGAATTGTGGTGTTTTTTTTAAGTGGATGGTGTACGGTGACGTCACAATCTGAATGCCTCTCCTTTCTGCTTCCACCATTTCACTGCCTGAAACACACACACACACACACACACGATTAGCCTGTCATATTCAATCACACACATGCAACATAGATGTACCGTCTCTGTTGAGTCTTACCACTTTCTGTTAAAAGACTGACTGAGACATAGATTGATCGTCCAACCAGCTGGTTCATGTCTCTGAAGGTCTCGGTGATCATCTCCCTGGTCAGTTCTGCAGTACCTGCTCCTTTTATTATCTATTCATATGAGAAAGACAACAACATCAGTCTAGAAGACAAGGTAAAAATAAATGTATTGTTTTATTTAAGTCGTCCTGTAGGTGAGAAGAAATGAGATTGATCCCAACTTGTAAACAGTTTTCTCTCACCTGAACCTTTTGAAGAGAGGTAGCAATAATTGTTTTCTTCTCACCGTCCATCACACCAAACACCACAAACGCATTTCCATCCACCTCCTTTCCAAACAGGTACCTATAAAAGCACATACAATGACTGCAGTTTCTGTAAAAACTGAATGGTGATCCACATCCGCTTTCATTACATAGAAAAAGGCAGCTTGATCGTTTGTCTACCTTTCTAACAGTTATACATGTTTTGAATAACATGAGGGTATGTCTTTTTCATTTTTGGCCTATTTTGAACTTATCAGTTAAACCAGCAGGTAGTGTTGTAGTACTCGAGATCGGTCTTGGTCTCGAGACCGGTCTCGAGACCACTTTTTAAAGGTCTTGGTCTCGTCTCGGAATCGACCGCATTTTTACTCGGTCTCGTCTCGGTCTCGGACTCAGAGGACTCGGGATTTAATTTCAAGACCGGTCAAGACCACAACTGAGAGCATATCACGAAATTATTTGTTAACATCATTACTGTGATGATTAGACAAAAAAACTTCAGACCAAAAGCTTGACTCGTGTCTAATTTTAAATACTTTTAGTTTTTACTCCCCTCCCCTCCCCTCCCCTCCCTGTGCCGCGCCGCGCCGCCAACCCCCACATCGCATCACACACACACTCCACACGTGAATGCTTGAGACAGGAGAGCAAGCTGTGCCGTCACCGTGACCGTGGCTGTTGGAGAGATGTCAGCCAAATCTTCTGTCATACAATTTGGCTACCTAAACCACAAAGAGTTCATCTGCAAAAATGCATCCAAAAGAAAACATACAGCAGTGTGTAAGTTCTGCAACGCGACGCTTACTGAGACGGCTGGGACCACGTCAAACTTCTATCGACATTTGGAAAGGAAGCACAAAGAGAGGTAAGCTAAGTGCAAGTGATGAGAGCAAATTTTGCTGTGATGATAGCAAATTTTGCTGTACTAAATCCATGACCAAAAGTCATGTTCACCCATCCCTACCCATAGTGCTGAGCGATATTAACCAAAAACATAAGTCAAATCACATGTGAGATATTTGTTAAAACAACCTGATCTTCCCCGTTGCACAATAAAGCTGCACAATAACGTTACCAACATGTACATTAAAATATATAAAATAATTTGCCTACTAAGCCTTAATGCTTGGATCTGTATGGTACATATCCCCTCCCCTGTTATTCACATTAATTTAAGACAAAATGGACTGTCTAGATTAACACCTCATCGAGATTAGCATTTTTATGGAACTTTGAGTTTTAAAATGTGCGCGAGCGCTTTTCAAAAAGCAAACTCGCAAGCAGAAGGGGGTGGGGATTATAAGCTTTACTGGAACCAACCACCTGGGGGCGATCGAGGCGTTTAAGCTTCAGTTTTTAACAGGTGGTGTGGTAGGCTTGGTGTCCACAAACAAACTTAACTGTTAAATATAATACAAGTGTTATTAAATTATATCAATGTACACTATATTTCTTTACTTTATATCATCTATAGGATATATCGTGATATAGATTTGTCACCCATCCCCATCTGTTGTGTGTTTTATATGTGATATGATTTAACAATTTTATTCAATTTTGATACATTTGCAGTCATTTTATTTTTAAGATTGCTCTTTTAATGTGATTATTGTTCATACCAGCAGATATCTAACCAGTTTCTCCCTGAATTTTTAGGTTCTTGGAGTACAAGGCAGGGCAACAGACAGATGTCACACAGCCAACTATAGCGTCGTTTACACAGAAGGTGCAGGTCTACAGCCTACATTCACCAAGACAACAAGCCATCAGTAAAGCCATTATCCAAGATTTGATAATTGGGTGTTGTCTGCCTCTGTCACTTGTGGAAAATGAACATTTTAAACACTTTCTTGAGATTATGGACAATAAGTACACACCAATCTCTAGAAGAACAATTTCTGAGAAACAGATACCAGTGTTAGTTAGGACTGTCAAGGAAACTGTTTTAAAGAAGCTGGAGACCCAGTCATCTGTTTCTTTAACAACGGATCTCTGGTCTGATCGCAGGCTGCGCTCCTTCCTTGGAGTGACTGCCCATGTGTGCAACAAATCGAAGGATTCAGATTCCTATGCACTCGAATCGTACTTGCTGGACTGTAGGCCTTTTACAGGCAGACATAGTGGGGAACGAATTGCTTCTGCCTTTGAGGAGATTACAGAGGAATATGGTATACGTCAGAAGATAAGTTATATCATCACAGACAATGCTGCTAATATGAAATGCGCTTTCAAAGTTCACATGCCACAACAACAGTCTGATGACAGTGAGAGTGAGGAGGAGAATCTAGATGATGAACACCTGTGGGAGGACATTAATTTAGTGGAAGACACAGAATTACCATGGTCATCAGGTGAACGTCTTTCCTGCTTTGCCCACTCTCTACAGTTAGTTGTGAATGACGGCATGAAGGAGGTAAGGGCCATTTCCCGCACCATAGCCAAAACATCACGGTTCACAACGCTGTTACATAGCAGCTCACAATTTAAAGAAAAGTTTGAGGCTATGTTTGACTCTAAGACCATTCCAGCAGCAAACACCACACGCTGGAACAGCACGTTCAAACAAGTACAGGCCCTCACAGCTCTGGACCACAAATCCCTAAATGAAATGTGCAGTAAGGACTATGAGACTGTGATGTTTAGTGCTCGTGAGTGGAACCAGCTGAAGGAACTGAGTGCAGTTCTTGCTCCGTTCTCTGAGGCAACAGACCAGACAGAAGGGGATAAATCAGTTACCATCAGCATGGTGGTTCCAACTGTCCTGGGCTGCGTTTCCCAAAAGCATCGTAAGCCTAAGTTGATCGTAAAAACGATCGTACGAATGATCTTAATATTAAGGTCTGTTTCCCAAAAGCATCGTAACTTAAGTAGCACTTGAAAATGATCGCAGCTCTACGAGTGCTCTGGAGTAATCGTAAAGCTCTAAGTGTATCGTAAGAAGACAGAGTTATGAGGTCACCTACAGGACAACCGGCAGATTACACCTTTAACTTTATTCAAGTGCATTGTGATAATACTATAAGGTTTTGATTGTACTTTATTGTACACTTTTTTATTATTATTTTTATTTTAATATTCTCATTATTATCAATGTTGATAAAAAAAACAGTTCTGCTGCTTAATATTTTTGTGGAAGCTGACTTTATGATCACTGGATCTTTTTTTTTTTTTTTGAGGGCAGGTAACAAACTAAAAAATTATAATTACACATCTGAATTAAATGAGGATATTTATTTCGTCTTATTGAAATGTATCTTTTCGTGTTTTTTTTTTTTGTTGTTCTGCCATTTTGTCAGTGCCTCAGCCTGTAGGTAGTTGCTTTATATAGCCTAGACGTGTTTTGATTGCTAATCCACATCAGATGACAATTATTAGGTGAAACGTTCAGAGGAAACGATTCCATATAAGGTTATATTTCAGCACTTCGCAAATGGACAGCGACTCTTAAGTAGCACTTAGAGCGCGTTCTCGCGCGTTCATGTTAAGTACATTTTTGGGAAACGCACGTGGAATTGCTGCGAGTGATCGTAACTTCGCTCGTAGAATGCGCTCTTTAGAGCTAAGATACATCGTTATTGGGAAACCCGGCCCTGGACTTGAATACACACCTCCTCAAGATGGAGGATACCAGAATGCAGTGCCGGCCATTAGTTAAGGCCCTCCGTCAGTCTCTGGTGAAAAGATTCTCTGGAATCTTTACCAAAGCAAACATGGCCAAAGAGAGTGGAAGAGAGGAACCTTTTAGCCACAATGTGTACTTCTTAGCTACAATGCTGGATCCACAGTTTGGCTTAAGTTGGGTGGATCTGGATGTTAACAACAATGGGGGAAATGCAACATCAGTGAAGAAACTCCGAGATGAACTGAAGAAGACACTAACAGGTTAATATACAGTTAATTCTTATCCAGTGAAAACAAAAGTCTTGTAATTTGCAAATCTTAAAATGTCATAGATGTTTCAAATAGTAGTCCTTGAAAGGCCTTAATGGGGTTTTAATTTTTAGGTTTATTTTTGTCAGAAAACAAACTGACTAATTGCCTGTCATGGTCACCTGTAGAGATAAATCCAAGAAAAGTCTAGTATTTGCCTATGTACTTAAGTAAAAAAAGAAAGGCAACAGTTAGATGCATTACAGTAGCACTATATCTGACCTAAATAAATGCACTGGTCATACTAGAATAATTTAAGTAACTTCTTACTAAATCTTACTAATCTTACTAACCTGCCATATTCCTACCTAAAACTGACCTCTGAGTCTGCACTGGAACAAAGACCCTGTACTTAAGTTTATATTAAAACACAATGCTCATTTAAATGAGAAAAAAATAGACTTGTCTAAAAATCATTCTTAAATTATTTTTACATTTGTCCTAAAAGTATAAATGTAAACTCTCTGATATGTGCAGACATTCTATCTCTTTACATCTAACCAATGTATTATGTTTTTGCTTCTCAGACACTTTGATCTCAGAGGTGGAGAAAATAAGCAGTGAAGGAGAAGCAACTGACTCAGAGGCCATGAATGTGGATCCACCCAGTGATTCGCCACCAGTCAAATGCCCGCGCCTTCTGTCCCGCTACAAAGCTCACAAGAAGCGCAGCTCAACAACCCAGGATTCAAGTATTGAAACACAGATAAGCAAATACTTTGATGCCATCCATGATACAGATACTGACAATGCACTCTCCTTCTGGGCCAAAAACCATGACAGATACCCTCAACTCCACAATCTGGCCATGAAGGTGCTGTCGGTCCCTGCCTCCTCTGCTCCAGTGGAGAGGGTTTTTAGTAGAGGGGGCATTATAATGAGACCCCATCGTGCACGTTTGGGTCACAAAATGTTGCAATCTCTCATTTTTCTTAAATGTAACCAAATGCTACTTTAAACACATTTCGGTAACACTTTACAATACGGGTGCACTAGTATGCATTAATTCATACTTAACTAATGCACAGATAATCATGAGTTAATGTATTACTAATGGTGAACTAACCCATTTATTAATGATCACTGCATCAGCAACTAATGAAGATTCAGCATGATTAATATATTAAGTAATCATTAAATTGTTATTAGTTAAATGTGTCAATGTATTAATTCCTTAATAACATATTATATGAACTAATAATGTAAAGCAACGTGTTAATTACCTCAATGGGTCAAAGCCGTGCATTTCAACTTCCAGTTGTCTGCTTTAATGAATCATTAGCTAATGATTTACAAAGGTATCATTGTGTTATGACTTTACTTGTTGGGGCACATGACTATTAACTAATTCAAAATTAATTCAAAACCCATAACCACAAGTAAATATTACTTAATCAATTAGTTAATAGTCATGTGCCTCAACAAGTCATAACATAATGACACATTTGTAAATCATTAGCTAATGATTAATTAAAGCAGACAACTGAAAGTTGAAATGCGTGGCTTTGACCCGTTGTGGTAATTAATTTAAATGATTAGTTAGTATAATATGTTATTAAGGAATTAATACATTATGATATATTTAACTGATAACAATTTAATGATGACTTAATCTATTAATCATGTAGAATCTTCATTAGTTGCTGATGCAGTGATCATTAATAAATGGGTTAGTTCACCATTAGTAATACATTAACTCATGATTATCTGTGCATTAATTAAGGATGAATTAATGCATACTAGTGCACCCGTATTGTAAAGTGTTACCCACTTTTCCCATTGATCAGATTTTATTTTATTTTTCTCATTAACTACAGCTTTATGTTTTGTCCTTGGTGGCAAGCTTGTTAGAAGTGTTTTGCCACGGCAGTTCATTCAGGTCTGGCATATAATGTCATCAATGTTTGAGGTTCTCCCAATTACAATTTTTGTAATTTTTTTGGCCAAAATGCCTGCATCGTGTTAGGTGGATGGCAAACCATTGAAAAGGAGTTCTGAATAAATGGTTAAGTTCATTTCCGCTCTTAAGTGTTTATTCGCATTTATTTGCTTATAGAAGAAAAAGATAAATTCCCACATATCGGCAATGCCTGTTGATTATTTTATCAAAACTTCTCTCTTACACACCCACACACACGAGAGAAGTGCCAATCGTATGCATATTCCACATTTTATCAGAAGTGTGTCATGCAATGTGGGGATTTGCACTGGTCTTGGTCTTGACTCGGTCTCGGTCTTGACTCGGTCTCGGCCTGTCTTGGTCTTGGTCTTGACTTGGTCTCGACCCTTCAAAGTCTTGGTCTTGTCTTGGTCTCGGTTTAGGTGGTCTTGACTACAACACTACCAGCAGGTACAGAATGTAGTCTCCAATATCAGTTAGACATCACATTTTGGTTAAAAGTTAAAATTGGTTTAATGTCCAAAACTAACATTTGTTTCACATCAAGCTCCAACATTTGATTTTGGTTAGAATTAACATCCTATACCTAAAAAGTACATTAAGTATAGACTTCACTTATTGCTAAACATATTGACTACATTTCTGTCAAATATAAAGAGATTCAAAGATACACACAGAAATGAAATAATCAGCGTATGAATCTCAATAACGGTGACATGCTGAATGCCGCAATGCATTCTGGGTGCATCATACAAAACTAGGCAATGGCTCCCAGAATGCATTGTGGGATCAAGCACGTCACCATTATTGAGATTCATATGCTGATTATTGATGTGTGAGTGAGTCTAGTCGATGCTAGATATCAACATATTTAGTGAGTAATGAAACAATTACAGGCTTGGTGTATTTAATAAATCAAAATGATGATGTATTAGACTAGATTCTGGGTGACATCAGTAAAATTGACCACAATATGATGAACATATTTTTATCATTAATTAAGACAATATCATCTGATCACATTTTCTCTTGCAGTTGTTGCCAAAGCAATTAAGAGCTTCTGTAAACTTCTCACAGAAATAAAGTCAGTCTGATTAGTAATGTGTGAAGCTGGTAATGCTGTTTGTGGAGTTGTTTAATCCTCCTCTGCTGAGATCTTCAGAGATTTAATGTCTTTTTTATAGTCAGTCGTAGTTCTTGTGTTTTTCTCTTTTCTTCAGTGATTCCGCTCATTATCATCAGGTGTTCATCACTAATGGTCAATCATCACTTAATTAATCTCTTAATTATCTCATTAACTTTAACACTGATTCAGAGTTACTTTAACACTCTGTAGAGTGGGACCATATGTGCTCTGAGCAGTGTTCATTTAACACTGGGATTTTAACTGTGTAGTAAATGTTTTATAATTACCTGAATTAATCATGAATTACAGTAGAAATACATGTTAATAAAACATTTATTAACACAATGAGTAACTATTACTATATGTTTAAATAATAAGATGTATAAATATATATTTAAATAGTTTATTAATCTTTTACTTACACTTTCTAAATGATCTGATGAACCACTGACAACTCCTAAATAACTGGTTTGTAAATAATGTAATACTTAATTTAGAAATGATAAATTGATCTCAGGGGAATATGAGGGGGGAAGTACCATCATTTGAATATACTACCGGGTTTCTACTGATACAAAGCCTAATGCTAAATCACTGAAGTTACCCTTTAACTATTTACTAATGCTTAACTAATGCTTCATAGCGTGTAGCTATTACAAAGTGTTACCTAAAAAAAGGTACAGTGGAGGTACAATTTTGTTGTTGTTGAGGACAAAACTGGCTGTTAGAGTCCAGGTCAAACCCATCTGGCTCCTCATGGCTGTGCTGGCTGGGTGTCCAGAGCAAGAGGAGCTGCTCAATGTATGGATCTGACAATTTTATTTTTCTCAGCCAAACTGACTAAATGTCAGCGGTGGAAAGTCCAGATTCAGAAGATAAAACGTCCTGCTCTGTATTTTGTTCCAAACACTTGGATTTGCTAATAGCACAGTTTTTCAGCCAGGATGTACACTCTCAAAAAAAGAGTACAAAATTTTACCTTTTAAGGTACAAGTGTCCGTCACTGGGGTGGTACCCTTAAGGCAGGGGTGTCCAACCCTGGTCCTGGAGAGCTACCACCCTGCAGATTTTAGCTCCAACCTCAACCTCAACACCAGAACCAGCTAATCATGGTGTTCAGGGTGCTAGATAATTACAGACAGGTGTGTTGGAGCAGGGTTGGACACCCCTGCCTTAAGGGTACATATTTGTACCTCTAAGTCAGAAGTAGGCAAGTTCAGTCCTAGAGATGTCCTGCAGAGTTTAGCTCCAACCCTTCTAAGGCACCACAGTATAAAACGCATGGCTCCCAGCATGCATTGCAGCATTAAGCATGTCACAATTGTTGAGATTCATATGTAGATTCTTGATCTGTGTGTGTCTAAACTTTTTTTCTTCATAGAATAATATATATTTAGAATGCCTGATTTGTGACAAGAAAGTTTTGTTGATGAATATTATTTACTGACATTTTTAGTCAGTGATGAGTTTAGTCAGCCATTTTCTTTCATGACAATTTTTGTTTATGGCTTCTTTTGATTTGAACAGATTTTGTCAACACTATAGCAACAACCACAAACTTTCATACAAATCTTAGAGTCAAACTGCCCAACTAAAGAAAACACTCATCACCACAATGGTGACCAAATATTTTCAATAAGGCCAACATCTAAACCTCTGTTAATTCTCAATAAGAGCTTCTATAGATGTCTTTCAGGGTTGGAGTCAAACTCTGCAGGACAGTGACTCTCTAGGACCGAACTTGCCTGCCAATGGTTAAATTGTACCCTAAGGACCAATTGTGTAGCTTTAAAGGTACAATTATACATTTTGTTCTTCAAGGAACAAAATTGTACCTCCACTGGACCTTTTTTTTCTGAGAGTGTAGAATGAATCAGTGAAATCAGCTGACTGAGATCATGAGTGGAATAAAAATATGGCACGACTTCTACTCTCTAACCCCTGAATTTTATACCTCTGCTCATAGCACATTATTTAGTATTTTACATACAAATCTATTTTAATCAGTGTGTTCACACACTATAGATGTATTTTAATAAAGTGAAGCAGAACATATGTTGTCTTACTTGGCTTCAATGTCGACTGTCAGACTCTGATCACGCACATAGAAGAATGATCGACTGGGTTTTAATTTCACTTCAAATGTTGGAAGCACTAAAACCAAACCAGACAAAAGACACACAAACAAATACATACATTATTTTAGTTATCATCACATTTACACAACATACATTGTGTTGACACACATCTCACCATATTCTTTGACCTCAAAGTCAGCAATAAACGTCTTCTGAGGAGTGTTTGTGTACCGAGTGACCACCTTCCACATCCCAGTACTGAAACAAAACACTTCAATGATAAATAAGCATTACAACAACAGATAGAGTGAATCTTAACATATCACATCTATGAGTATTAGCTGTGTTGTGTGCGAGGTAGACATCATTAATCATTTAATAAAGTTCACAGGTTGAGCAGATTCAGTCACTGTTTCACACACCTGGCAACCTCAGGAATGGCGTATCTTCCGGACTCCATCCCTCTGTCTGGAAATATCATCTGTGATGAAACTGTGATGCCTTGTGGATTCTTAAGAAACACAGAAATCAGCATCAACACTGTGTTTGATGAGATCAGTGCAATGAGCATGTAATTGCACGTGTGTGTGTGTGTGTGTGTGTGTGTGTGTGTGTGTGTGTGTGTGTGTGTGTGTGTGTGTGTGTGTGTGTGTACCATGATCTCCACCGTGACTCTAGACTGACTGAGGGGTTTCATGTTGGGCGTCAGAGAGAAAATCCTGTAACGAACTGCAAAAGAGAGCAAAGCAAAAACTGAAATATGAGTTCTGATTGTTTGATTTCCTCAGATTCAAACACTGATAAAAGCAGCGGTCAGTTTAATAATAAACAGGATTATGTCATGCTGATGTAACATCTTTAAAATTCACTGTTGTATTTTTCCAAGTTTTTAGCACTGAATCGTACCTGTGCTAGCAGGCGTGTAGATGGGCTTGTCTGTCTGAACAAATATATATCCAGACTGGAATGAGACCATGACCACTTTCTCCAGGGTGTTGGATGGAAATTGAGCTTGTAGATACACATACTGCTTCTCCAGAGGATCTTTATAGAAGAAGTACTGATCATCAGGGATCTGGAGAACAGATAATCAGCCATCCTGAATTATATCTGATAATAAACTAATGAGAATCACAGCACTGTAATAATGGAGCTCTCACCTTTATATCTGTAAGGATCTGGTAGTTGTTTTCTGCAGTCAGTGTCACTGTTTTGTTCAGTATCTCGCCTTTCTTTGGGAAGTTCTTCACTGAGATCTGTACATCAAAATCTGCTCCAGAGTAATCCTGAGCCTCCACCAACACGTTCTCTGAGGAACCCACTCTCAGCAAATTAGGAGCTGTCAGAACAAACCTGAGGAGATCAAATCAAATATTAAAAACAGTAAGTGAACACTGTCTGTGTGTGTGTGTGTGTGTGTGTGTGTGTGTGTGTGTGTGTGTGTGTGTGTGTGTGTGTGTGTGTGTGTGTGTGTGTGTGTGTTTCTGTCTGTCTCTGTTTCTTCCTGTGAGCCTTCTCTAGTGGGTGAAAGGAGGAGACAATTATAGGTGCACCCACTAAAACCCAGTAGTTGTTATTTCCCTACTCTTATAAATTATTATAGTATATACTTTTGTATGCCTGGAATGTATGTTGTATTTGTATATTGGAATAAACAGTTGTAGTTCTTGGCTGTGTCCGAAATCGCCCCCTATACCCTTAAATAGGGCACTATTTCACTCATTGAATCCAACAATTCACTGCAATAACGAGCCGATGTAGTATGAGCAATAGCTTGTTCGATGCACCAGCACTTCGTAGACCGATCGGCTTATGACATCAAAGTACCGGAAGAGCGTTTCGAGAGCAAACGACACCTTATGCTTTTGAATCGCTCACCATAGACCGTGCTCTCAACGCTCTGTGAGAGTTGCGAGCTGAATGAATTGCTGCTGTCCGATTCGCCCTGTGTACCCTCAATCCCCATTATTACTCCACTAGTCAACTTAAAGGAATAGTTCACCCAAAAACAAAGCAGATAGTGCAACCATTGACTACCATAGTCAACCCTGCCGAGTTCTGCTTTGTTACAAACATTCTTCAAAATATCTTCTTTTGTGTTCAGCAGAACAAAGAAACTCATAGAGGTTTGGAACAACTTGAGGGGGAGTAAATGATGACAGAATTTTCATTTTTGGGTGAACTATCCCTTTAAAGGAGTGACTGAAAACGAGTGAATGAATTCTGACACTGAAGGCGCCGGAGGGGATGCCATTTTGTTTGAGCTTTGCTTGTTTGTTAAAATAAAATGAAATAAATAAATGTGTACAGCGTGGTTGATTGCTTTGTGTCACACGCAGTGCGTATACCAGCACAAGTATTCCCGACAGATTATTTTCTCAGAGAACAGCTGCTGCATCACCATGTCGTGCTTTTATGAAATATTATCTTCCATTATTATCTTGATTCAGTATGAATCCATATGTATATAGCCTACTGCACATATAAGGAAAAATAAGTTTGCCATTGCACTATTTTAAACGTTTCTTGGGTTAAATTATATGTGCTCGCATTCATTAATATTCACTTGTGTGTGCTTATATAAGTATCATTAACAGGGGCGTAGCACAAAATCCTGGGCCCTATGCATAGGCAGTCCTGATGGGCCTCCATGTTCCATGTTCCATTTATTCCAGACTTTTCAAGGGCCCTCTCTGCCCTTGGGGCCCTGCACAGCAAAATCCCCAGAGTAAAATTAACTCTACTCAGAGAACATATGGTCCCTCTCTGCATAGAGTTGAAATAACTCTGAAGCAGTGTTAAAGTTAATGAGATAATTAAGTTATTAATTAAGTGATGATTGAGCATCAGTGATGAACACTTAATGAAGGAGAGACACTACAACTGACTTCAGCCACAGCCTAAGATGAAATCAACTGAAGATAAAAGAAGACATTAATCTTAAAACTCTGGGGATTTTGCTGTGTGGTAATCAGTACTGTTTTTACCCCCAGTCCGACGCCCCTGATCATTAAAAAAAGTTATTAACATTTTAACATTTCACATTTAAAGAAATCTAGTGTTTGATCATATCTAAATATTTATTAAAATGCAAAACAATACTTTTAACTAGATGAGACACATGTATATTGATTAAAGAGCCATAAAGGCACCTACTGGGTAATGGCATTCCAAATAAAAATTATTATCAGGTAATCATAATCACCTGATGTCACTTCTCTTTAGCTTCCTTTGCTACTTCAAATGTGTTTTACCAACACACATTCGCAGAAGCCAAAAGAGGAAGACACTAA
Organism: Romanogobio albipinnatus; assembly: GCA_023566225.1. Taxonomy (NCBI): domain Eukaryota; kingdom Metazoa; phylum Chordata; class Actinopteri; order Cypriniformes; family Gobionidae; genus Romanogobio; species Romanogobio albipinnatus. The sequence goes on along the minus strand of CM042241.1, from coordinate 68,421,077 downwards.
ATAAGAGTAAAGAGCCCAACTAATGGAAACACTGATCACCATTACGGTGACTTCAGATGAAACACATTCGAGTGAAACTTCTGTTAATTCTCAATAAGAGCTTCTGTAGTCGTCTGACAGAAATAAAGTCAGTCTGGTTAGTAATGTGTGAAGCTGGTAATGCTGTTTGTGGAGTTGTTTAATCCTCCTCTGCTGAGATCTTCAGAGATTTAATGTCTTCTTTTATCTTCAGTTGATTTCATCTGAGGCTGTGGCTGAAGTCAGTTGTAGTTCTTGTCTTTCTGCTCGTCTCTTTTTCTGTTCTCTTCTCTCTTCAGTGATTCTGCTTGTTAACAGGTTTATTAAGGCTGAGCTGACTCCATATTTAATATACACAGATGTTGTGGCTCAGATAAGGTCCAGTTCTGGTTTATTTCTTTGCTCTTGGCTGGCATGTGGCATTGCTCTGGCCTGTTTGTGGCCAGATCTGGCAAGCAGGAGTGGTCCACTCAAGGGCCGTCAATCAACGCAGCATGTGGGCCAGATCAGTATTCCACAAGTGCCAGATGTGGGCCAGATCTAGGCCGACACAATGTTGCTATGTGGGTGAGACGTGCATTTTCTTATGCAATGGTCAACAGATTGTAAGTCAACAAGCTTAAAGTTAACCCTATAGCGCTCTCTACTTGTGTGGCACTGAACTTACTGGGAAAGGGTAATGTAGGAATAAGAATAATAAAGTAACTCATAAGCGTTTAATAAAAAAAAAAAAAAAAACGTATGTAGTTTTTTATATTAGCCTATAATATTATATACTATAGCTACTATATTGCATGGGCATCGGAAGGCATTTATATAAAAAAAAAAAAAAAAAAAAATATATATATATATATATATATATATATATATATATATATATATATATATATATATATATATATATATATATATATATATATATATATATATATATATATTAGGGCCGGGACTCGATTAAAAAAAAAAAATCTAATTAATTAGAGGCTTTGTAATTAATTAATTGAGATGAATCGCATTTTAATTGCAAATAAATATTTGACCTGAGAACAGTGAGAAGTAATTTTTTTCACATGGATTTTTAGTATACCATTGAATAATGACTGAATACATAAGCTTAATCAACAAAATATTGTTTATTTATTTCAGTCCAGCAGACCAGTGACTTAGTTACCCTGGTCTTGAAACCAGTGATCTGGTGGAGTGTGGGTTGGGTGTGGGTCCTTTTAACTTTACTCGGAGTCGGGCTAACGTCTATGCTAACTCCTATGTGTTTTGCGTTGAGGTGATATTTGAGGCTCGATGTGCTGCGGTGATACGCAAATTCCTTGTTGCATAGCTTGCACACAACCATGCTCTTGTCGACGCTTCCATCCTTTCGTTTTTTAAAACATAATTTCCCATCCATGGGGCCAAGCAAAGCAGTCTCGTCAGCTTCTTCGTTCATGTTCACTGTGGTTTGTTGTTGTCGGAAGTCAAGAACGCTAGTTGGTGCTCCAGTATAATCGGTCTGTCGAAACTCATTCATTGAAAAACGTTCCGCGGTGCAAAAATAAGTGTGGTTTTTATTTAATTTTTTTTTTTTTTTTGCGTAATTAATCTTAATTAACGTGTTAAAGTCCCATAATTAATAAATCTTAATTAACGCGTTAAAGTCCTGGCCCTAATATATATATTAGAGAAGTTGAAATAAACCATCTAACGTGTGTAATAATAAGTATTTATTATAAAAGATCGGTAAACAGACATGCTAAAAGTGAGTGGGTCCAATATCATTGGTCTTAAAAAGTGGGTGGGTCTTGTCCCACCCACATAATGGTTACGATGCCTATAGGATTCCGCTGTGCGCAACTCTCACAGTGCATTATGGGTATTCTCTAGCCATCGAGTGCACATCGGTTGTAAACTTGTTATAGCTGTGCATTGTGGGATTGAATGATTGTACTCCATAGTAACATCCACTATGGTTTCGGACACCACTACAAATGGCTGTTCCCTCAAATAGTGCCCTATTCAAGGGTATAGGGGCAGATTTCTACCAGGAGATGGCGCCCGCAGCTGAATCAATCATCCATCCATCTTCCAAACTGCACTGGCCCAGCACAATATCATGCATACAGGTATAAATTCCTTTTTAATTGATTATTAAATTGTTTGATTAAGGTTTATGCATGGGAGTTTCCACGGCAGAGTTCAAGATAAATATTTTGATTATTTCTGGAGCTGCCGGTTTGCTACGTTTCAAATAAACAGCAAGTAGAAACTGCAAAAGCGGCAGCCCTTCCAGCTCACTCAGTGTCCAAATTCACTCACTCGTTTTCATTCACTCCCTCAAGTGGACTATATCAGTGGATTAATGTAGGGAATAGTGAATGAGGGTATAGGGGGCGTATTCAAACACAGCATTTGTTTCTCTGTCCTTCAGTGCTTGTTAACGGCACTGTAAAAAGTGATTCTGAGTTTTAGTCAGGTGGACAAATAAAATCATGTCCTGTCTCACTACACAATAGGATGAGTTATAACAACCTCAACTTGAAGGTAAATGAAAAACTTAAAATAACGTGTTCATATAACAACAAAACATAGGTTCTTTCAATTTTATGCCTCATGCGCATGTGCCAGAAACTCTACGTCATGATGACATACTATTTGAACGCATTTGAACCAGACGCGCCATGCCATTTTCTGCACGAGAAGACGAGATCACGACACGAGTTGCTGATGTGAGAAAAAAAGATGGAGATCTTATTTGACGACTACATATGGATTTTTATAGTAGGCTATGTCATATTTGACGTTTGATTGGTAATTGAAGATACTGTTTTATTTGAAGTTGTTAACAATTTGTGTCTGTTGGAAACAGAAGTTCTTATTAAGAATTAACAGGTTCAGATGTAGAATTTTTTATTGAAAATGTTTGGTCACCATTTTGGTGATGAGTGTTTCCATTAGTTAGGCAGTTTGACTCATGGCGTTTTATGTTAGTTTGTGTAGCAATGTTTAACAAAGCACTTAATTTGTTGCAAAAAAAAGCTGTAACCAAAGATCAGGTGATGGATAAAAGCATAAACTGGAGTAGTTTATTACTTTATTCCTGTATGATCTGCTGCAACAAAGTTTTGCTGGTAAAATAATATTGTAAAATATAAGATTATCAATTTATTAGCGTTTGTGAGGTTGAAAACTTAATCATCTTGGTTGGTTTCTTCCTTAGCAACAAATTATGTGTTTTGCTAAACACTGTTGCAAAGGCCACAAACTTACACAAAGAGGTTTACTGCCCAACCAAAGGAAACACTCATCAATACAAATGTCAACTTCTGTTTCCAATGGACAACATTTCTTGAATTGGCTCAACTACAAAAGATTTGTTACAGAATAGTTGCATATCTTCAGAAAACAAATAGTGTCAAGTTGACTCAACTAAAACAATTTTATGTCACGGACAACTTATTTTCAGTTCGTATAACTGTTATTTACAAAAGTTGAGTCAACAAAAATAAGCTAGGGGAAATTGGTACTAAGATTTTTTGTTGTTGTACAACCTTCGATGAAGTCTAGTAAACTCAAAAAGTTAAGTTGTGATGTTGAGGAAAAATGACTATTTTATGTCAATTAAACTTGGTTAATAGTTGTGAAAACATGAAAAATTAAGTTCAACCAATATGTTTTTAAGTTGAAAAATCTAAGTGCTTATTAATTGATACAGTACGTTGTCCCAATTAAGTTATTTCAACAAATACATTTAAGTTGAGTTAACTTAACTACTAATGTTGGCTAAACTTAACTGAGTCAATGCAACAAGATGACTTGAGCAAGTCAAGTTGTGGCAACAAATAATTTTTTACAGTGCAGGTGTTCATCATCAATGCTAAATCATTACTTTATTAATCACTTAATTATCTCATTAACTCAAACACTGATTCAGTGTTAGGTTTAACAGCCTGTAGTGTGCACACTTTGTTTTTATTTAATCTGGGCTAGCCCATGTAGTCCTGCAGAGTTTAGCTCTAACCCCAAATAAACACACCTGAATCAGCTAATCAGTGTCTTACAAGGCCCTAGTAAGACACTGATGAGCTGGTTCAGGTGTGTTTAATTAGAGCTAAACTCTGCAGGACAGCGGCCCTCCAGGACTGAGTTTGGAGACCCCTGCTGTAACAAAACAATCCTGAGGAGATCAAATCAAATCTTAAAAACAGATTTATTAGTAAGTTTATGAACAAACAGTGTGTTTATTACTCACAGCGGGTCACACAGTGTGAGGAGGGGTGAGGAGAGAAGAACAACGGTCAGAAACAGCAGCTTCACGTCCATCCTGTCTGTCTGTGTGTGTGTGTCCTCCTGTGAGCGTCTGTGAACCTGCAGCAGATCAGATTTATACCCGCCCCGAGACCCTCAGTCCAAACTGCTCTCTGTCTCTCTCTGTGTTTGCATTTGTGTTTGAAATCACTAACACACGTTTTAGAAATAAACTGCACTTCAGTTCACCAGTGTACACAAGTCACATACAAGTCAAGCCACATTTATTTACATATAAAACTTTTATACAATACATATTGTTTGAAAGCAGTTTCAAAGTCATAGAGAGGAAAATAAAATCAATGATGTCATGATACTTAATCAAATATGATAAATTCAAATTCTGCTGTACAGCAGCTCTAGGGCAGTAGTGCCATTATTCGAACAGTATAGTACTTTTGTATTTTTATATTAATCAAATCTTTGATTTTGAGAATGGTTTATTGTCGATGTCTGAAACAGAGCTGTTGTCAGTAAAACTGAGTGCAGTTTTGTGTATCATAAAGATTTTATTTGATTTGAAGAGTTAGCAAGTCAAATTCAGATTTCCCGTAAATGATCTTTAAAAACTGGTTGTGTAAATTCAACCTTTGGTAAATTGGCAGCCGCTCTGTTGATCTTTGAGAGGTCGAGAGATTTACTGAACAGTTTACAGAGGCTTCTCCATGACTGACCCAGCAGGCACAGTACGTCAATGTGATGTCAGAAAGACGTACCGTATCAGCGTTTCTTCCACACGGATCCGCCGGTTTGGGAGCATGAATCCGATATATTTTTTGAAACCGGGTCCCAGAGTGGATAAATCTGAAAACGACACCCTTGCGTTTTCGTGTGTACAGCCAATCCGTACATTTTGTGAAACGGTGATGTCTTCACACCACATCCCGCATGGGAAAGACTAGAAAGGGATACAACTACGGGCACTGGGCATGCGCACATCAATATTGCCTTATTTAATTCCTGTATTTGCATTATTGTAAGGGTAGGTTTAGGGTTGGAGTTGGGGTAGGTGTAGGCGTTAATAAAACACATCTGGTAAGTAGCACATTTATTTATTGTTATTTTGTTGTGAGATTTCGCCTCACTTCCCACCATTGCTGTACCCCTTCTAGCCACAACTCTTCTTCTCTGTTTTTAGTGTATTTCTGTGGCAGAATTACAGCGCCACATACGGACCTGCCATGTATGGGCTACTAGTTTTGAGACGGTTTCAGCGCTCTTGTGTGTACACGAATATTTCTTGAAAGGAGGGGAAAAAAAGATTGGATTGGGAAAGCGCTGGCTTCGTGTGGACAGGGCCTAAACAGCCTGTAGTGTGCACACTTCATTTTTATTTAATCTGGGCCAGAGGTGGAAAGTCCAGGTTGAGAAAATAAAAAGTCCTGCTCTGTGTTTTGTACCAAACACCTGTATTTGCTAATATCGTAGTTTTTCAGCCAGGAGGTAGAATTGATTAGTGAAATCAGCTGACTGAGTTCATGAGTGGAATAAAAATATGGCAGGACTTTTACTTTCTGACCCCTGGACTCTACACTTCTGCATGAAGGGTCTGTGAATGTGTGCTTGTTTCTGAGACTGATCTGCTTAATAATGCTTTAATATTTGGATTTTGAATTCTGCATGTATTTGTATCTTAGCCATTTTCTACGAAAGTGTTAGTTTTTTTATTAGTATTATTTGAAGCACAATACAATATAATGTCAATATGAACATAACTGTAGAGAAAAGAGACTAAAATAAATTTGACTCAATGTCTGGCTGACTTAAAAGTATATTTGCAAGGCTATGGTATTCATAATTATCTGTTAAACAATGGAAGCTGTGTGTGTGTGTGTGTGTGTGTGTGTGTGTGTGTGTGTGTGTGTGTGTGTGTGTGTGTGTGTGTGTGTGTGTGTGTGTGTGTGTGTGTGTGTGTGTGTGTGTGTGTGTGTGTGTGTGTGTGTGTGTGTGTGTTTGTGTGCGTGCGTGCGTGTGTGTGTGTGTGTGTTTGTGTGTGTGTGTGTAGGGGAAGCTATAGGGCTGCTAGAATTAAATATTAATGAGTGCATTTTCTCTGTAGATTGAATTATTTTCCCATTTCCACCCCATAACTGCTCTGCACTCATCTTAATAACTCAAACACACATACACTTTTATATAGTGGATTTTCCATTGATTGTTTTTAAATTGAGCTAATTATATTTGCTCTAAATCTAACCCTCACACAAGCCTTTTCAGTTTTTTTTTTTATGAAACAGCAGAAATGAAAAAGGGACGTCCTCATACATAATGAAATTTGATCCACCATCACAGGCCTTCGCTCAGTCATGCATACTAAGTCCATTGCATTGGAAATATTATTATGTCTGATAAATGGATATAATCCCTAAAAATATATTTTATTTATTTATTGTATTTATTTATTTTGACTCCTCAAACTGTAGGTATGCACATCTGAATTTGCAGTGATCTTTAATAAACTCTTTGTTTATGAATAAGACAATACAAAAACTAAAACCAAAGTGAGAAGAAAGACCCCAATGGAGGCAGTGTGTGATTGGTCGACCAGTGTTCTTCAGAAAGCGAATCGATTGCTGTCTTTGTTAATTTATTATCTCTCATCCTGAGCTTATGCATTTTAAACAGGCTTGACTGACTATTACTCAAGGTTTAATGATTAATGATGGCACAATCCCAATGAAAATTAAAGCTGCAAGCAGCATTTATCGGGGTTCAATCAGTTAAGGCCTTTAAGGCCTTTAAGCACACAAGCATCAAAAGACATTAAGTTTTATTTAGCAAGCATTTAACAACTGCCATCATAGATGAAAAAGCCAATTTACAGCCTATACAGGCAGTTTACCATAGGAAATATATGGTTTTAAAGCGTTTTTACAGTTATAGCACCTTTTGCCTGAGTCTTCTTATAGTCTTGCCTGATCTCCACCACTTTTATTAGTAGTACTCAAAGTGTGCCCATACTGAATATATGTTAGAATATATTTAGACAATTATATTCAGTGGCGTAACGAACGAGCCAACACCGGGCCCTTAAGTAGGATTATCAAGGCGGGCCCCTTGATGACGCAATTGATGACGCAATGTCCGCGAGTAGGCTACCATGAATAGGGAAGGATATGATCATACACAGCATATAAGAGATGAGATGACTAACAAAATCAGGAGTAGCCTACGCTCACCAAAAACAAAACAAAAAAACAACAAAAAAAAACACTGGTGACAGCGCACCATAACACATTGTTAGGCCTAGGTCCAAATACATAAAAAGATGCTCTCTTACATTATAGTGGGATTTTCCGGGCTTTCCTATGTGCAACTGCAAAGTTGTCGATTAGATCAGGATTGTGCGCACAGGCAATAGGCTTGTTTGAGATGAGCCTTGCTTCGGCTGAAATGTATGCGAGAGTAGGCGGCTGCAGTGAGAGGAGGAGTGAAAAAAGCGCAGGCAAGCCGGACAGTTCTCTCTACTCACAGTGGATCTGACACCTGCGAGATCAAAGATGGATATCGCGGGATTCACGCGATTCACGCTCGTGCACAGTTTTGCTAATAAACTGGATGTAATTCAAGTTATGTTGCTTTTATATGAAAATAAATAAAATGAACAAGACACCCAAAGTACTTGTTATTTAATTCCATTCCAAATACATGTTTATCAATATTTCTTTCTTTAATACAGACATATGTGTTTTTATTTATTTAAATTTTTTATAAAAAATAAATTGCATAACCCAAAGAGATCGCACTGTCAGATAGTTTGGGAATATTCACAAACAACATATACACATAAAACATGATATTAGAGTTTTAAAATCAAACATTTTAAAAGAGAACAATACATCACAGTTGTTTAAACCCATGAGCATTAAGCTGTGTCGTCAGCAAGTCGTTTCCCATCATGCTTTTGATCAGCGCAGTCGGTGGAGAGCAACTGCGCGACTGCAGAATCCGACACGTGCGCCTTGCGCTCGCGAGATATTTTTGACATTCGTCAGCATGACATCAGAGAAAGGCGGACCGCACTCGGACACATTTCTAACCGGCATGCATCTCGCGCTGATCACCGGTGATCGGTTCTGCGCAGATTTTGCTCATCTCAAACAAGCCTGTTCTCAATTGACCCTTCGCAGGGAGTTTGATTGACAGGCGATCTGACTAATCATAATCCGCCATTTTGTCCAACAAAGCTTTAACATAGGAGGAGATTATGGAGGATTTGGAGATTAACATAGGAGGATTTAAATTTGAAAAATAAAAGTGTACTGACGTCTTAGCACTTTAAAACAACATTCCTTTTATGTTCATTCATGTTTATTTTAATGATATAAATTAACTAGAAGGAAGAGATGATCGGTTCACAAGCAGCTTTAACTGAGCCTCGAGTCTACAGCGATTAAAGAGTCACAAAATGGTATTTATTGTTTAAATGTCTCTAAAAAATGACTACATTTGAAAGGTGAGACTTTGTTTCATATCAAAAGTACTTGTCTGTCAGCGCGCAGTCTTTTCTCTGATCCGCAATGTATTTTTCACTGCGTGAGAACTTGGTGTGGTGTGAGAGTGGCGTCGCTTGTCAGACATAGCAACAGTAACTAAAGTGGGCGGGTCTTTGCGAACGGTCATTGACAGTATGGACGGGGATTCGCCAGTCCCAATTCAAAACAAATTTCATCACAATCCATCATTGTTCGTTTCGCATCAAAATGATCCATGGGTGAAATTGATTGGATTAATTTTTTTTTTTTTCAGTTCCTATCATAATTTTAACATTTAGGCGTTATTGTTTAGCTATTTACCTATGTTTTCAAATTTCCTTTGTTTTTTTGTTGTTGTCTCGATTTGACTAACGGCTTTGAAGATAACCACATTTTTTTAAAGCTCTAAATGACACTTACAAAAACCATAAGGCGAAATCTGGCATGTTTGGTATCGTTGGACTCGGCAAGGATTCTTAGGAGGTCACTCCTGTGAAAAAAACACGGGCTTGAAACTTCTAAGGCTCCTTCAAGGCATTGTGCCAATGACGTATACTGAGTTTTTTGAGATACACCAATGTTCTCATAGACTATCATGGCACCCTGGACAAAGACACTGCATGCCAATTTTCAGTAGACTAACGGTTGTGTGCGCTTATAGCTATTTTCATGATTTTTTTTCACTGTTATAGCACCACCAAGTGTCCAATTGTCACAATTTTTTTCATGTCAACTCAGATTGAGCTCATGAACAAGTTTAGCAAAAAAAATCTCTTTCCGTTCACAATTTATAACCATTTTAGTAAAAATGGCCCTGGTGCCATCAAAGATTTTGGTTCCCCTTATTGTCCGTTAATTGAAATTTTGAATTTTTTGGATGATTATTGATTGTCAGACTCCAGAGAATAGTCTTGCAGTGGTTTGGTTATGATCGGGCCACAAAGCTAGGAGAAGTCAGCAAAAATAGGTTTTTCAAAAAAATGCAATTTACTCGAATTGGCACCTGAAGGGTGAGCAAACCGGAGATAGCCATTTTGTCCGCCTTGAACCAAGGATTCTAACGATATAAGACACTTGATCCTGGGACAAGCGGTCTAAGAGTTATGAGCGATTTTGAACTTTTGGTTGCTGTAGCGCCACCTATGGGCCATTCGGGGTCATACTCTGATAGGTTGTCCCCAAATTGAGGCCTACCATCTGGCCCGGTTTCATGTCTCTAGGCCTTACGGTTTGGCCTGCATGATGCGTTTTACGAATCCTTACAATTACAATAGGGTTTCAGCATTTCATGCTTGAACCCCTAATAAGAATGAAGGCTTTTTGCCAGTTATAGCGCCACCTATGGTCCGAAATCCATGAAACTCTGCAAGTGTTACAGAATTATTATTATTTTTAGTACAGAAGTGAAACTAAATGAAAATGAGCAATTACACCTTGACAACTCGCTGAAATGTATATAAATATATGAGATGTTTAGTCTGTCGTGGATGGGTTTGATTTACTGTTTCATATGAAGATCTCTGCAAACTAACTACTGTGGACTTCTGTTCCATAAATCACACACACACACACACACACACACACACACACACACACACACACACACACACACACACACACACACACACACACACACACACACACACACACACACACACACACACGTTTTTGTGAATTGTGGGTACTTTCCATAGGCGTAATGGTTTTTATACCGTACATACAGTACATTCTATCCCCCTACACTGCCCCTGCCCCTAAACCTACCCCTCACAGGAGACATTCTGCATTTTTAAATTTTCAAAAAAACATTATTTAGTATGTTTATGAATCCATTTACATTGTGGGGACCGCTGGCTGGTCTCAGGTTTTACTACCACAATGTAATATAAACAAACACACACACACACACGCACACACACACACACACACACACACACACACACACACACACACACACACACACACACACACACACACACACACACACACACACACACACACACAGAGGGGTTTTTCAGGGGTTGGGCTTGGCCCCTTAGTTCCAGTGAAAGGAACTCTTAATGCTTAACCAAGATATGTTGGACAATTTTATGCTCCCACTTTTGTGGGAACAGTTTGGAGATGGCCCCTTCCTGTCCCAACATGACTGCACCAGTGCAGAAAGCGTCGCTCCATAAAGACATGGATGAACGAGTTTGTTGTGGAGGAACTTGACTGTCCTGACCTCAACCCGATTGAACACCTTTGGGATGAATTAGAGCGGAGACTGAGAGCCAGACCTTCTCGTCCAACATCAGTGCCTGACCTCACAGATGCGCTTCTAGAAGAATCCCCATAGACACACTCCTAAACCTTGAGGAAAGCCTTCCCAGAAGAGCTGAAGCTGTTAGAGCCGCAAAGGGTGGGCCGGCTCCATATTAAACCCTACGGATTAAGAATGGGATGGCATTAAAGTTAATGTGCATGTAAAGGCAGGCGTCCCAAAATCTTTGGCCATACACTCTCACTCTCACACATTTTGCATGTAATAAAGGCCAGCTCAAGTGAGGGATGTGCCTGTTATTCCCCCGTCATTAATTCTGTTCTCAGGTCATTTGCTGGAAGCACATTCTCTCTGTCTTTATGATGTAACTGGATTTTGGACTTCCTAACTGACAGACCCCAGAATGTTCGATCAGGATCCACCTGCTCCACGTCCATCACACTCAACACTGGTGTACCCCAGGGCTGTGTGCTAAGCCCGTTTCTCTACTCCCTCTTCACCTCTGACTGCAAGCCTGTGTATGGATATAATTCCATCGTCACGTTTGCGGACGACACTACGGTGATTGGTCTCATCAGCAACAACGATGAGACTGCCTACAGGGAGGAGATCCAGCACCTGGCCACATGGTGCGCTGATAATAACATGCTCCTCAACACCACCAAAACGAAGGAGCTCATCGTGGACTTCAGGAAAGAGTCAAGAGGCACACACAACATCATCCACATCAATGGTATGGCTGTTGAGCGTGTCTCCAGTTTCAAGTTCCTGGGGATCCACATCTCTGCGGACATGTCGTGGACGACCAACACCTCCAGCCTGGTCAAGAAGGCTCACCAGCGCCTCTTCTTCCTGAGGACACTGAGGAAGAATCAGCTCTCCTCAGCTATCCTGGTGAACTTCTACCGCTGTGCAATAGAAAGCATCCTGACCAACTGTGTGGCAGTATGGTATGGGAGCTGCTCTGTTGCGGAGCGCAAGGCACTGCAGCGGGTGGTGAAAACTGCCCAGCGCATCACAGGGACTCCACTACCTGCCATCGAGCACATCCAGAGGAAACGCTGTCTGCATCGAGCTCGCAGCATCCTCAAGGACTCCTCTGACCCAGCCCACAGACTGTTTTCTCTCCTGCCCTCCGGCAGGCGTTTCAGGATCCTCCGGACCAGGACCAGCAGACTAAAGAACAGTTTTTTCCCCAGAGCTGTCTCTTTATTGAACTCAAACACCTGTTGATCAACTTCCCTCATAAACTGCTAACTCTCCTACCTCACATCTGCCTTCACTTTGTTATTTGCACTACCGACTGTTTATTACAGTAACAACTGTTTACTTATGCATTTTGCACTAGATTAGATTCAACTTTATTGTCATTACACAAGTACAAGTACAAGGCAACGAAATGCAGTTTAGGTCTAACCAGAAGTGCAATAGCAGCAAGTGCAGGATATATACAATGGTTGCGTAAGTGCAGGGCATAAAAATGTACTGAATATATATATAAATATGTATAAGTAGAGAGATGGTTATTACTATAAACAGAACTGAATTTACAGATGAATATATACAGTGAATAAATATAAATATACAGATGGCTATTACTATAAACAGAATGTAAACAGAATGTACAGGTGAATATGTACTATGAATATAATATACAGATGGCTATTACTTTGAACAGAATTTTACAGATAGAGGTATACAATAATATGTTAGGCTAAGATGAGGAATATAGCAGTGGATTAAGGTAGTGCAATAAATTATGGACAGAGCTATCCGAAAGAAAGTGTAAAAGTGCAGTGGAAAGTGGTTGCATATTACAGTTAGAAGTACGGTGCAAAATGCAAATGTAAACATGGTTACTGTAAATACAGTCGGCAGTGCAAATGAGCATATTCCAGTTAAGATATGGTGGTGCAAAATGCATAAGTAAACAGTTGTTACTGTAATAAACAGTCAGTAGTGCAAATAACAAAGTGAATGTAGATGTGAGGTAGGAGAGTTAGCAGTTTATGAGGGAAGTGGATCAACGGGGGTTTGAGTTCAGTAAAGAGACAGCTCTGGGGAAAAAACTGTTCTTTAGTCTGCTGGTCCTGGTCCGGAGGCACCTGAAACGCCTGCCGGAGGGCAGGAGAGAAAACAGTCTGTGGGCTGGGTGAGAGGAGTCCTTGAGGATGCTGCGAGCTCGATGCAGACAGCGTTACCTCTGGATGTGCTCGATGGCAGGTAGTGGAGTCCCTGTGATGCGCTGGGCAGTTTTCACCACCCGCTGCAGTGCCTTGCGCTCCGCAACAGAGCAGCTCCCATACCATACTGCCACACAGTTGGTCAGGATGCTTTCTATTGCGCAGCGGTAGAAGTTCACCAGGATAGCCGAGGAGAGCTGATTCTTCCTCAGTGTCCTCAGGAAGAAGAGGCGCTGGTGAGCCTTCTTGACCAGGCTGGAGGTGTTGGTCGTCCACGACATGTCCGCCGAGATGTGGATCCCCAGGAACTTGAAACTGGAGACACGCTCAACAGCCATTCCATTGATGTGGATGGTGTCGTGTGTGCCTCTTGACTCCTTCCTGAAGTCCACGATGAGCTCCTTCGTTTTGGTGGTGTTGAGGAGCAGGTTATTATCAGCGCACCATGTGGCCAGGTGCTGGATCTCCTCCCTGTAGGCAGTCTCATCGTTGTTGCTGATGAGCCCAATCACCGTAGTGTCGTCCGCAAACTTGACGATGGAATTAGTTCCATACACAGGCTTGCAGTCGGAGGTGAAGAGGGAGTAGAGAAACGGACTTAGCACACAGCCCTGTGGTACACCAGTGTTGAGTGTGATGGACGTGGAGCAGGTGGATCCTGATCGAACATTCTGTGGTCTGTCAGTTAGGAAGTCCAAAATCCAGTTACACATTGAAGTGTTGATGCCCAGGTCTCCAAGTTTGGCAATTAACTTGGATGGGATGACAGTGTTGAATGCTGAGCTGAAGTCAACAAACAGCATGCGTGCATAAGTGTTTTTACTGTCCAGATGGGTGAGCACAGAGTGCAGTGCCATGGAAACTGCATCCTCTGTGCTCCTATTGCTGCGATAGGCAAACTGGTGTGAGTCCAATGTGGATGGTATAGAGTCTTTTAGGTGTTCCAGGACCAGCCGCTCAAAGCACTTCATAATGATGGGTGTGAGTGCTACAGGGCGGTAGTCATTAGGGCACCTCGGGCTGGAGTGTTTCGGCACTGGCACAATGGAAGTGCGTTTAAAGCATGATGGTACAGCTGCTTGGGCGAGAGACAGGTTGAAAATGTCTGTAAAAACCCCAGCGAGCTGCTCCGCACATGCCCTGAGAACACGACCAGGGATGTTGTCTGGTCCAGCAGCCTTGTGCGCGCTGATCCGGCTCAGTGCCTTGCAGACATCTGTAGAGGAGAGTGTGATTGGTGGGTGGTCAGCTGAGGGTTTGAGCTTGGTGGCAGTTTCTCTGTTGTCTCTTTCAAAACGAGCATAAAAGTAATTTAGCTCGTTCAGGAAGTTGACATCAGTGGCTGTGGGGGTGGAGTGGGTGGGTTTGTAGTCACTGATGGCCTGAATGCCCTGCCACATGCGTCGAGGGTCAGAGTTGGAAAAGTGTCCCTCTATCCTTAGCTTGTAGCAGTGCTTGGCCTTTTTGATGCCCCTCTTCAGGTTTGCTCTGGATGCGCTGTAGGCTTGTGCATCTCCTGATCTGAAGGCAGTATTGCGTAACTTCAGCAGGAGTCGTACTTCCCTGTTCATCCAAGGCTTCTGATTTGGGTATGTGGTGATCTGTTTCTGGGTTGTAACACTGTCAATGGTGGTATTGATATGATCCAATACTGAGGAGGTGTAGGAGTCAATGTCCGTGTGAGCGCCACTGGTGGCTTGAGAAGCAAACATACTCCAGTCTGTGTTTAGAAACCTTTCCTGGAGTGTGGAGTCTGCCCCCGCAGGCCACACCTTGATTGTCTTCACTGATGGCTTCACACGGTTGATGAGGGGTGCATATTTGGGGCTGAGGAACAAAGAGATGTGGTCTGACTGTCCCAGGTGGGGGAGGGGTGTTGCAACGTAAGCTCCAGCCATGTTTGTGTAAACATGGTCTAAGGTTTTGTTTCCTCTGGTGTGGCAGGAAACATGCTGGTGAAACTTGGGTAGTACTGACTTTAAGTTTGAGTGATTAAAGTCACCTGCAACAATAAACGCAGCTTCAGGGTGATCAGTCTGTTGTTTACTGATGGCTGCGTGAAGTTCTTTCATAGCAAGCTTGGCATCAGCATCGGGTGGAATATAAGCAGCAGTAATAATGGTGGAAGTGAACTCCCGCGGTAGATAAAACGGTCTACATTTAACCATGAGAAACTCCAGGTTAGCTGAACAATGACTCCCAACAATAGCAGAGTTTGTGCACCAAGCTTTGTTAATATAAATGCACAATCCACCCCCTCTGGTCTTCCCGGAGCCATCTAATGTTCTATCTGCCCGGAGTGTGTGGCGTCCCGCTAGCTCGATAGCGGTGTCCGGTATTCCGCTGTTTAACCAGGTTTCAGTGAAGATTAGGACGTTACAGTTCAAAAGTTTCTTACTGTGTGTGATGCTGAGTCGAATCTCCTCCATTTTGTTCACTAGCGATCGTACATTAGCAAGGAAAATGCTGGGTAAAGAGAGCCGATGAGGAGAACGCGTTAGCTTAGCCCGCAATCCTCCACGCTTCCCCCGCCTTTGTTTACGATCACGCCGCCTTCTACTACCATATCTTAACTGGATTATGCTCATTTGCACTGCCGACTGTATTTATAGTACCAATGTTTACATTTGCATTTTGCACCGTACTTCTAACTGTAATATGCAACCACTTTCCACTGCAATTTTACACTTTTTTTTCGGATAGCTCTGTCCATAATTTATTGCACTACCTTAATCCACTGCTATTCCTCATCTTGCCTAACATATTATTGTATACCTCTAACTGTAAAATTCTGTTTAAAGTAATAGCCATCTGTATATTATATTCATAGTACATATTCACCTGTAAATTCTGTTTATAGTAATAGCCATCTGTATATTTATTCACTGTACATATTCACCTGTAAATTCAGTTCTGTTTATAGTAATAACCATCTCTCTACTTATACATATTTATATATATTCAGTACATTTCCATGTCCTGCACTTACGCAACCACTGTATATCCTGCACTTGCTGCTATTGCACTTCTGGTTAGACCTAAACTGCATTTCGTTGCCTTGTACTTGTACTTGTGTAATGACAATAAAGTTGAATCTAATCTAATCTAATGCAGTCATTTCTGTTAATGAGGCTCCAGTTTATCATATATGTTTCAGCGCTGCTCCAGCATATGGTCTGATCATCTGATCAAATACCTCTCACATCACACAGCCCGACCGCACATTCTGCCACACGTTTCACCAGCCGCATTTCTTTTACGGCCTTACGGATTTACAGCTGAATGGATAATTTGACTGTGAATGACTCAGAGATTGTAATTGTGTGTCTTTTACAAAAGATGCTGATATATTCCCTCCTGTAGTCAGACACAGACCAGATCCTTCAGTTCATTTCCTGAGGTACTCGACATCAGCTCACACTCTCAAAAAAAAAGAGTACAAAATTGTGAGAAAGTGTCCGTCACTGGGGTGGTACCCTTATGGGTACATTTTTGTACCTCTAAGTCAGGGGTAGGCAAGTTCAGTCCTAGAGAGCCGATGTCCTGCAGAGTTTAGCTCCAACCCTACTAAGCCACCACAGTATAAAACACATGGCTCCCAGCATGCATTGCAGCATTAAGTATGTCACCATTGTTGAGATTCATATGCTGATTCTTGATATCTGTGTGCATCTAAACTTTTTTCCCCCTAGAATGTATTTAAAAATCTAAATTCAGAATCCCTGACCTGTGGCAAGAAAGCATTGTTGGTGAATATTATTTAGTATTGAGTTCAGTCAAACATTTTTCTTCATCATGACAATTTTTGTTTATTGCTTTTTTTATTTGAACAGATTACGTGTTTTGTTAACACTGTAACAAAAAAACACAATCTCAAATAAAAAAGCCAAGATTTAAACTGTCCAACTAAAGGAAACACTGATCACCATAATGGTGTAGCAAATTAGCTCTATATGAAATATTAATAATAAATAATAATTGGTTATAATTTATTATGAATATTTGGATTACTGTCGTAAATTAATATTACGATCAATGATCCTATTTGTCCCATGAACACTCAGGATCAATTTTTTATTAACTCTTTGTTTATTATTAATTTCTGGGGCAGGGGAAATGTCTTTCTTAATTTACAATACTACTAAGAGCAGTATCCAAGATCTAAAGGATTAGTGACTCCAGTTATGAGCTTGAGACACGGACAACTTTACGTGTAACATGAACAAGATTTTATTAACTAGTCTAAACACTTAAACTAATCTAACATACACACACATACATGCATACAGTTTACCAAGGGAAAGAGAGCTGAAGCAGAATACAGGAAAGCAAGAGGTTACAGCATTGTCTGAAATTCAGCAGATCAACAGCCTTGAGCAAACCATCAGTTTAATTCTAACATGCCCTTCTTTAAAAGGGGTAAGGATACTTAATGTATCAAATAATCAGACTAAGTTTGATACTTGCATGTCTCGCCCATTTGAATTAAACCGTCCTGATGCAATTTGTTGAGGCTCCAGTTGATCCTTGCTGATGTGGTCTTGACGAGAGAGAACCAGTGGTAGTCAGAGTATCTTTGGTGAATGGAAAGACAAGGCCGCAGCCTGGCACAAGCTTGGTGGGTCCTTAGAGGCTTCTAGTTCAGCATCATCTTCACGTCAGCATTTCAGAAAAAGAGTAAGAGCAAGCTAAAAGCTGATCAGTGACTTTAAAGCGTGAAGATGGCACCCCCCCTGGAGGTGCAAGAGCCAATGAGAAGATTTCCTTTGTGTTCTAGCAGGGCATTTGAATATGTACTTTCATTGGGTGTTTAAGGAAAGAATCTTTAAGATTCTTATAATACTAATGCATCACAAAGTTAGCAACATGTAATGTAAATTAACAAATCGGAGACGAAGATTGGCTTTTTTAGAGACCAAACATGCCGCACATATAATGTTGGTTAACCATAATATGCAAAGTCTGAAACATTAACCCAATTGAGTTTACAAGAATACAAACGCCACATAAAAGAGAAAATCATGAGATGGGAAAATTAGATACATGTTTACACATTTATGAAGTGGTTATATATAGACTATATATAGGATTAACAGGGTTTTTATTCCTCTTCCTCTGCAAGAGTTTAAGTGAGAGTCACAGCTCTCAGGACATTCTTTTCCGTCGTAAAACCCAGTCTCAGTGTGTGTTTTGTAACAAGACACTGCGTCCTGCCAGTGTGTTAGCTTCATTTGGGGAACGTTTCACAGGCCTTATTTGGGAGAGTGAGTTTGCTCAATTATTTATTATATAAATGAATAATATGTGTGTGTCTGATTGATCCAGACGCTACAATGGTGACCAAACATTTTCAATAAAACATCAACATCTAAACCTCTGTTAGTTCTCAATAAGAGCTTCTATAGATATCTTTCAGGGTTGGAGCCAAACTCTGCAGGACATCGACTCACTAGGACCGAACTTGCCTGCCAATGGTTAATTGTAGGGGAAATTGTACCCTAAGGACCAATTGTGTACCTTTAAAGGTACAGTTATACATTTTGTTCCCCAAGGAACAAAATTGTACCTCCACTGTACCTTTTTTTTTGAGAGTGCACCTGAAGATACGCAGTGAGCAGTGCAGCGATAGTTTTATGTTTATAAAGCGAGTTTCTCAAAATATATTGATAATCATTCCATGATATAATCTACAGTATATAATAGTGTAACTACATGTTTTCTGTCTGTTCAAATGGAAATTGATGCTCTCACAATGCCATGGGAAAGAAATTGTATTTAAAATGTCATACAATTTAGTCAAAATGTATTGTAACATGTTCTAAAATGTTATTGTGTTACAGATGACAAGGGGTTTGATGTTTATGTTGCACTGTATTCATTTTTGTGCTTGGCGTCATTAACTGCATTACCTGTTATTGGATGTTCGGGTTAAATATGTAAAGAGACTCCACCCCTGGGGTGGTTTTGGGGGGTTCTTTCATTGGGGAACAATAGCAGATGTTAAACTAAAATTTATAAAATGTGTTACGAAAGGTTCAATGTCACAACATTGATTCAGCACCCAGAATGCATTGTGGCATTAAAGCATGTTACCATTGTTGAGATCCTGCAAGATGGCTGAGCTCGGTCAGTTTCCGGGTCATAGGATGGAGGAGCGAGGAAACGAGGAAGGATATTGAGAAGCACCCCTTGTGTTTCTCTGTCCTTCAGTGATTCTGCTCATTATCATCAGGTGTCTTCAATAATCAAACAATCATCACTCAATGAATCACTTAAGTATCTTATTAACTCTAACACTGCTTCAGTGTTAATTTAAAGGGTCATGAAACCCCAAAACACTTTTTTTGAGATGTAAACAGATATGTATAGGCTCAGATATGCACATCCTTGAAAACACTAAAGGTACTCATTAATGTTATTCATATTAGGGCTGGGCGATATATATATCGTGAGATTGTTATGCGCATCTCATCAGTAAAGCCGGTTCCTTGATTAGTAGTAAATCGCCTTCACCTGCTTTCAGATGGAGCGGCATTTACTACAAAGCTAAAACTCCAGTGTTAAATTAAGAAAGAAGTTAGAGAAGTTAATGAGATAATTAAGTGATTAATTTAGTGATGATTGAGCATTATGGAAGACACCTGATGTTAACAAGCAGAATCTCTGAAGGAGAAAATCATAAATTGTAAGCCACCGTTATGGGGATGGGTGTTTGCATTAGTTGGGCTCTTGACCCTTATGTTATTAACTTTAGATTTTGTTTGTCTGCTGTTATTGATTTATAACAGTCAAATGAACAAAGAAAAGTGTGATTTGATAGTGTTGGCTATGTTTTGACATAATCATGCTGTGATCAGAAAAAATGAAACTTTTTGAGATAGTTTGGTTTAACTTGTTAGCAGCAACTTTGAGATTTTACAGCAGGTGACTATCAATTTTTCTTAAAATACAAAATATTTAATAAACATTGTTCTGATCAAAAGACTTTCAAATTAATTTATTTAAAAACACAGACATCAATAATCAGCCTGTGAGTCTCAACAATGGTGACAATAATAAAGCATGTTGCAGTGGCTACCACCAATCACAACTCATTAATGGCTCCCATCATGCATTGCGGTATGAATAAATTATGATCTGAATTGTCTATGTAATTTACTTTTCCTAATTGAATATTCTGCTCGTCACCATTGTTGAGATGCATAGACTGAATCTTGACGTCTGTGTGTGCCTAAAAGAAATCCTTTTTTTTTTAAACATCTTTTAAGAAATCCTTTATATTATATCTAAAAATTTGTATATTTATTCAGAATCACAGTTATGCTATAAACAACAACATAAATCAAAAACATAGTTCAAATGATGATTATCATAATATAACCAACAGATCACTTTTTATCTTTGTTCTTCTGGCAGTTATAACTCAGATATAGCAGCCTGACAAAATTTAAAGTTAATAACATAAGGGTCAAGAGCCCAACTAAAGCAAACACCCATCCCCATAACGGTGGCTTACAATTTGAGATTTTCTCCTTCAGAGATTCTGCTTGTTATCATCAGGTGTCTTCAATAATGATCAATCATCACTAAATTAATCACTTAATTATCTCATTACCTTCAACACTCTTGAGTGGACTCATATACACTCCCAGGAGTGTTAATTTAACACTGGAGTTTTTGCTGCGTACAAAGAGCCGCTCCTCCATGAACTGCCACCTTAACGTGGTGGAGGGGTTTGAGTACCCGAATGACCCTAGGAGCTATGTTGTCCGGGGCTATATGCCCCTGGTAGGGTCTCCCAAGGCAAACAGGTCCTAGGTGACGGGTCAGACTAAGAGCAGTTCAAAAACCCTTATGATGACAAGTAAAACGAGGACCGTGACGTCGCCCGGTACGGCGCAGCCGGGGCCCCACCCTGGAGCCAGGCCTGGGGTTGGGGTTCGTATGCGAGCGCCTGGTGGCCGGGCCTTCCCCCACGGGGTCCGGCCGGGCTCAGCCCAAAGGAGCGACGTGGGGACACCTTCCCGTGGGCCCACCACTCGCAGGAGGGACCGTAAGGGGCCGGTGCAAAGAAAATCGGGCAGCAGTCGAAGGCAGGGGCCTAGACGACCCGATCCCTGGACACAGAATCTGGCTCTTGGGACATGGAATGTCACCTCGCTGGCGGGGAAAGAGCCTGAGATTGTGCGTGAGGTTGAGAGGTTCCGACTAGAGATAGTCGGAATCACCTCCACGCATGGCTTGGGCTCTGGAACCACACTCCTCGAGAGGGGATGGACTCTTCACCACTCTGGAGTTGCCCATGGTGAGAGGTGGCGGGCTGGTGTGGGTTTGCTTATAGCCCCCCAGCTCTGCGGCCATGTGTTGGAGTTTACCCCGGTGAACGAGAGGGTCGTTTCCCTGCGGCTTCGGCTCGGGGATAGGTCTCTCACTGTTGTGTGTGCCTACGGGCCAAACAGCAGTGCAGAGTACCCGACCTTCTTGGTGTCCCTGGGAGGGGTGCTGGAGAGTGCTCCGACTGGGGACTCCGTCGTTCTACTGGGGGACTTCAACGCCCACGTGGGCAATGACAGTGAAACCTGGAGGGGCGTGATTGGGAGGAACGGCCCCCCTGATCTGAACCCGAGTGGTGTTCAGTTATTGGACTTCTGTGCTAGTTACAGTTTGTCCATAACGAACACCATGTTCAAGCATAAGGGTGTCCATCAGTGCACATGGCACCAGGACACCCTAGGTCGTAGGTCAATGATCGACTTTGTGGTCGTTTCATCTGACCTGCGGCCGTATGTCTTGGACACTCGGGTGAAGAGAGGGGCGGAGCTGTCAACTGATCACCACCTGGTGGTGAGTTGGATCCGATGGCGGGGGAGGAAGCTGGATAGACTCGGTAGACCCAAACGTACTGTGAGGGTCTGCTGGGAACGTTTGGCCGAGTCTCCTGTCAGAGAGATCTTCAACTCCTGCCTCCGGCAGAGCTTCGACCAGATCCCGAGGGAGGCTGGAGATATTGAGTCCGAGTGGACCATGTTCTCCACCTCCATTGTCAAAGCGGCTGCTCGGAGCTGTGGACGCAAGGTCTCCGGTGCCTGTCGAGGCGGCAATCCCCGAACCCGGTGGTGGACACCGGAAGTAAGGGATGCCGTCAAGCTGAAGAAGGAGTCCTATCGGGCCTGGCTGGCTTGTGGGACTCCTGAGGCAGCTGACAGGTACCGGCAGGCTAAACGGACTGCAGCCCGGGTGGTTGTGGAGGCAAAAACTCGGGCCTGGGAGGAGTTCGGTGAGGCCATGGAAAAGGACTATCGGCTGGCCTCGAAGAGATTCTGGCAAACCGTCCGGCGCCGGGGGTGGATGAGATCCGCCCTGAGTACCTCAAGTCTCTGGATGTTGTGGGGCTGTCTTGGCTGACACGCCTCTGCAGCATCGCGTGGCGGTCGGGGACAGTGCCTCTGGTATGGCAGACCGGGGTGGTGGTCCCTCTTTTTAAGAAGGGGGACCGGAGGGTGTGTTCCAACTATAGGGGGATCACACTTCTCAGCCTCCCCGGGAAAGTCTATGCCAGGGTACTGGAGAGGAGAATTCGGCCGATAGTGGAACCTCGGATTCAGGAGGAACAGTGTGGTTTTCGTCCTGGTCGTGGAACACTGGACCAGCTCTATACCCTCTACAGGGTGCTGGAGGGTTCATGGGAGTTTGCCCAACCAGTCCACATTTGTTTTGTGGATTTGGAGAAGGCATTCGACTGTGTCCCTCGCGGCGTCCTGTGGAGGGTGCTGGGGGAATATGGGGTCCGGGGTCCTTTGCTGAGGGCTGTCCGGTCCCTGTATGACCGAAGCAGGAGTTTGGTCCGCATTGCCGGCAGTAAGTCAGACTTGTTCCCGGTGCATGTTGGACTCCGGCAGGGCTGCCCTTTGTCGCCGATTCTGTTCATAATTTTTATGGACAGAATTTCTAGGCGCAGCCAAGGGCCGGAGGGTGTCAGGTTTGGGGACCACACGGTTTCGTCTCTGCTCTTTGCGGATGACGTTGTCGTGTTGGCCCCTTCTAACCAGGACCTTCAGCATGCACTGGGACGGTTTGCAGCCGAGTGTGAAGCGGCTGGGATGGGGATCAGCACCTTCAAATCCGAGGCCATGGTCCTCAGTCGGAAAAGGGTGGCTTGCCCACTTCAGGTTGGTGGAGAGTTCCTGCCCCAAGTGGAGGAGTTCAAGTATCTAGGGGTCTTGTTCACGAGTGAGGGGAGGATGGAACGGGAGATTGACAGACGGATCGGTGCAGCTTCTGCAGTAATGCGGTCGATGTACCGGTCTGTCGTGGTGAAGAAAGAGCTAAGCCGTAAGGCGAAGCTCTCGATTTACCGGTCAATCTACGTTCCTACTCTCACCTATGGTCATGAGCTTTGGGTCATGACCGAAAGGACAAGATCCCGGATACAGGCGGCCGAAATGAGCTTTCTCCGCAGGGTGGCTGGGCGCTCCCTTAGAGATAGGGTGAGAAGCTCAGTCACTCGGGAGGAACTCGGAGTAGAGCCGCTGCTCCTCCACATCGAGAGGGGACAGCTGAGGTGGCTCGGGCATCTGTTCCGGATGCCTCCTGAACGCCTTCCCGGGAAGGTGTTTCGGGCATGTCCAACCGGGAGGAGGCCCCGGGGAAGACCGAGGACACGCTGGAGGGACTATGTCTCCCGGCTGGCCTTGGAACGCCTCGGTGTCCCCCCGGAAGAGCTAGAGGAAGTGTCTAGGGAGAGGGAAGTCTGGGCATCTCTGCTTAGACTGCTGCCCCCGCGACCCGGCCCCGGATAAGCGGAAGAAGATGGATGGATGGATGGACAAAGAGCCGTAGTTAACTGACAAGCTGAGCCATATCGCATTAATTATCGCTGGCGATATGTCCCCGATATTAATGCGATATGGCTCAGCTTGTCAGTTAACTATGGCTCTTTGTAGTAAATGCCGCTCCATCTGAAAGCAGGTGAAGGCGATTTACTACTAATCAATTAACCGGCTTTACTGATGAGATGCGCATAACAATCTCACGATATATATCGCCCAGCCCTAATTCATATGTGAAAAATAGTTATTTTTGCATTTTTCAGAGTGATTTCTGTCTTCCAGTTTGAAAAGCTGAGTCGGACCAAAAGTACACGCTTCAGCTTTTGTGACGTTGCTCCAAGTATGGGGCTGCTCGAACATGCTGACGTTGACCGTTTCGAGCGATTCTCGACATTCATGACATAAAGCTCATTCAATCCAATCACTGCGCTGTAGTATGCATTAAATATAATTTAGTTATTATGCATGAGACAGTCACTTCTGTCAGGTTCGTCTTCCATCATTATTGTTGAGACATGGAGGGGAAGTTTTGGAAGCTGCGTGCGGAAAAGTCAAGGAGGAAAGTGAGGTGTTGTTTTCAGCGTGACGTGAAGGTGCTCCCTGGATTACTTTTGTGTGGGTAAAGACCGATAATCTACGGTGGAACAGCCGAGGCGGATGGTCGCGTTGATGCGAAGTAAGGGGGCTGAGCGAGCTGTAACCGGGACGCCATCTGTGGAAGCCATTGCTACGAAGGTTCGGTAAAGTAAAATTAACTTGAGGAATCGCACAACAAACCCACAAGCATTGACATAAATTTCTTAACTTATATCAGGAGTGCAAAATAACCGATCTGTAATTAACAATATTTTGAATGAAATATCATCAAGAATCAAAAGCCACGTCTTCTCCGTTTTATTTGTGGTCACAGACATGCACTAACCCGCATGTTTTCGGGCTCTTAGTGAAACAGTGTGCATATTAGGACAAATATAGATTTATTCTAGCAGCGCGCGTCGCTCGGCGCTTCAGATGCGGTCGAGACTATGAAACTTCAAAAGGGGTTGAGTCCCTTCGCTTATACCCCAATCTAGTTTATTTTCAGGTGCACCAGAAAAGGGGCTACTTTGGCTGATAAGCCTGGGTGACCTGAGGATTATAGTGAGGCTTCCCTGCCGAGTACATCTCCGTGGGCCCCCACTCCTCTATCGCAGCGCAAGCATGTTGAGACTGTGTTCGTGGGTGGTTCATGTTCTCTCATGAGAGCATAACCACGTCGGCACGTAGTTCATCTTGTCAAACAGTGTGCATATTTGGACAAATATAGATTTATTATCACGTTTGCAAAATATTTCATCATACAGAATAACATTTATTTTCATTTCTCACTGAATTATGCTGATCTGAAGAGCTGAATGACATTCAGAGTGATCTCCGTCTGTTCTTCCTGCTGCATGCCACTTATGATCTCAGGGCTCTCACATTCGCTGTACTCGTCCCTCATCTCATCTCTCTGTTGTAAACATTGTGAACCAAGAACATGTCTCAGAACCGCTGTCACTGCTGCAGTCGATATCGCTATCCATGTCACCTGTGTCTGTGCATTGCCGGTTTGTAAATTAGCTAATTTGAATGCACCTAATGACACTCCTCTATTTATGCAAACCATTCCCTCATTCCACACAATACCCAGCCCACCTTTTCGCAGTCGACCACGCCCCTTTTTGGAAGCCTTTTCAAATCGAAGGTGTGAACCCCCCCCCCCCCCCCCCCCCGCTGCAGTAGGGGGGTTCGCCTTCAGAACTGCCTTAATTCTACATGGCATTGATTCAAGAAGGTGAAGAAAGCATCCTTTAGAAATGTTGGCCCATATTGATAGGATAGCATCTTGCAGTTGATGGAGATTTGTGGGATGCACATCCAGGGCACGAAGCTCCCGTTCCACCACATCCCAAAGATGCTCTATTGGGTTGAGATCTGGTGACTGTGGGGGCCATTTTAGTCCAGTGAACTCATAACCATGTTCAAGAAACCAATTTGAAATGATTCAAGCTTTGTGACATGGTGCATTATCCTGCTGGAAGTAGCCATCAGAGGATGGGTAATAGTGGTCATAAAGGGATGGACATGGTCAGAAATAATGCTCAGATGGGCCGTGGCAATTGGCACTAAGGGGTCTATAGTGTGCCAAGAAAACATCCCCCACACCATTACACCACCACCACCAGCCTGCACAGTGGTAACAAGGCATGATGGATCCATGTTCTCATTCTGTTTACGCCAAATTCTGACTCTACCATCTGAATGTCTCAACAGAAATCGAGTCTCATCAGACCAGGCAACATTTTTCCAGTCTTCAACTGTCCAATTTTGGTGAGCTTGTGCAAATTGTAGCCTCTTTTTCCTATTTGTAGTAGAGGTGAGTGGTACCCGGTGGGGTCTTCTGCTGTTGTAGCCCATCCGCCTCAAGGTTGTGCGTGTTGTGGCTTCACAAATGCTTTGCTGCATACCTCGGTTGTAACGAGTGGTTATTTCAGTCAAAGTTGCTCTTCTATCAGCTTGAATCAGTCGGCCCGTTCTCCTCTGACCTCTAGCATCAACAAGGCATTTTCGCCCACAGGACTGCCGCATACTGGATGATTTTCCCTTTTCACACCATTCTTTGTAACCCTAGAAATGGTTGTGCGTGAAAATCCCAGTAACTGAGCAGATTGTGAAATACTCAGACCGGCACGTCTGGCACCAACAACCATGCCACGCTCAAAATTGCTTAAATCACCTTTCTTTCCCATTCTGACATTTAGATTGGAGTTCAGGAGATTGTCTTGACCAGGACCACACCCCTAAATGCATTGAAGCAACTGCCATGTGATTGGTTGATTAGCTAATTGCATTAATGAGAAATTGAACAGGTGTTCCTAATAATCCTTTAGGTGAGTGTATAATGACTGTCACAGAGTCCTTAATTCTTGTGGTCATCCAGTTATATAAATAAATCATAGCCTGTTTTAAATTTATAAAATGTAGGCAATTATTATTATTATTATTATTATTATTTTAAAAATCATGTAGAATTCAGATACATTTAATTATTTATCTAAAGAATACAGGGTTAATAAAGAATTTAGAATATTTTTCCCCTACCGATCAATGCACCACAATCCAATCCAGTAGGTGGCGGTAATGCACCTTCAGATCAAAGTGCAGCATAGACTTCAAGCGCCAAAAAGACAGAGACAGGACAGCGACAGTGTTTTTTAGAGGTAAGTACAAAAAGATGAATACAACTTTTTCATTTTTGGCAGTTGTGGGGCAGGACTTATTTCATTGTAACCTGAAATGTCATTGGCTAATTCCGTTTTTCCGGAAGTTAGTTGTGAATGGACGCCTGTTGTAAAAAGATTAGACATGGCTTCATCAACGGACCAGATGCAAGTGAGTTAAACTTTATTTACTGACTGGTTGCATTATTGATATAATATGTCCTTACCAGATACTGTATTAACTTAATTTATTATTTTTATGGAGCTGTAGCTACTGGGGAAAATGAGAACACTGTTATATTTGCTGTAGTTCACTGCTACTTACCACTATACTTCCACTAAACAGTATGTTTACCCAGCCACAATTATAGTTCTGGCACTTCAGTGATTTAATTTTAGATTAAAAAATATTGATTTTATGCCCATCTTGATCTATTTTTTTCATCATTGAAATAACATTGATTTTTCATCAGGTTTGCACCCTGAAATAATGTTAAATTTCAACATTGATTCAATTATATTTTAGTTGATGCATTAACATTTATTCAACATTGATTCAGTGTTTGTCTGCTATCTGGGGAAACTTCATGCTCAGCCAGATTCGCCTCAAACTCGTGCATTTGCCATACCAAGTGAAATTGGGCCTCATAATCTTAAAGGATTAGTTCACATCAAAATTAAAATGTACTGATAGGTTTTTCTTCTTGAATGTTCTAGAATGGAGTAATTCATCCCAGTATCGCTTCAATATTTTTATCGTCCACATCAACTCAGAAACAAGTCAGGAATAATCATCTGGACCCATTTATTTTATTTCGTTTAAATGTCTGTTTTTTCCCTTTTGAATAATATTCAGATATCCAGAAATTGTCCTTTAAATTCTCTTATGATTATTAAAATGAGATACAGATTTAAAATATCACACAAAACAAATTATAATGTTGGATTTGTGAATCAGAAAGGAAAAAGTCTCGCTTTGTATATCACAGCATGATTAACTAGTCAGGAGTCTCAAACGAACATTTTCAAGTTCATTCAGTCACCCTTTTCTTTTTTTAATATAATTACAAGTATTTTATCTCAAACAATATTATTTAATATAAGATGTGCTTAATTTCCTGTGCTCAATTAATGTTGATTATATAATTATATAGGACATTCTTCTCTAAGGAGGATATTCTCTAGTTCAGCGATGCCGATGTACTGATTCCTGTATTCTTGAGTTTGGCTTTCCTCTTTTGTCGGCCAGTATTCAACCCAGGTCTGCTCTCCAAAGATGTACTGCAGACTAAAACAACAGAACAGAGAAGACAAAACAGACTGAATTACAGACTTACACTGGATGCATTTATGAAGCACATGCATTATTTCTGGTGTACGGGTCAATGAACAATATGGATGTCCACACTGACAAAAAAGATAATTATCTGCATTTATGTTGGTTTTTATACATTTTTGACAAACATTTAATACACATTCAGTTTCACCGAACAAAACATTTTGATAACAGTTCAAAATATGTGATATTTTGTCATAATGGGGTCTTCTCAGTTTTTTGGTTTTCTCGTCACAAATAACTTCCTGCATAATGTTTTCGTCATGCTGACTTTGTTTTGACAGACAAAAGTTTTTAGATCGTAGTCGAAAACAGGCAAAAGGTCATGAGTTTTGATTTATATGCTGTTTGTCTAATGATCATGTTAGATGACATCTATCTTCTATCGCTTGTTTCTGCTTCTTCTTCGCCTGTGTTTTGATCAGGAGATTCTGCACTCTTTCAGAAGATGTGTAACCGTGCACCCTACCGTATAACAGTGAAAACATAGATTGCCAGAAATGTCCGTCAATGACGGGGAAAGAGTTGATCTCTGGACAGTTACACCACCCCCACAGAATTTCAAATTACCCCCATCAAAATGACTTAAAATTAATACTAAATGACACCTGTGATGAACGTGAGTTTATTATCTAATTTATTAGTCTATTCTAGGTTATTTAAAATGCATTTTGACACAAAACAACTGTCCCATCATTGAGCCATGAACACTCTACAGACTTTCAACACATAAAGCTCAGGCAAATCCTGTTATTCACAGACACACAATAGCTATGTTTCCATCCACCTATTTTTATGCATATTTTGGGATATCGCATCAAAAAATGCTGATTGGAAATTCTAAAAATGCGCATTGAAAACTTGTGCTCGTTTGAGTAGGATACATTATCTATCCGATACGAAAACATGCGCATAAACTATGATGGAAATGCATTTACAGAATAAATTCCTTGATGCGCATAAAGAAAATCATGTGACTTTCGCGATGTAACAGCATAACTGTACTAACCAGTGGAAAAATCTTGTTTGCACAGCATCTGAAATGCTGTTTTGGTCTTTAAGAAGTCTGTTATCAAAGATGCTCGGTATATTTCCCTCCTAGAACTGTCTTACACAGGGGTGGACTTACCATTAGGCAAAGGTAGGCGACCGCCTGGGGCCCCCGAAAGCCAAGGGCCCCCTAAAATGCTTGTTATATACGATAAGCGTTCAGCACAGATGCACAAGCGGTTGCTGTTCATTACCATGACAACCCCCTTTGCGTCCGCGTTGAACGTGCATCTTGTAGAAAGTGTAGGGGCCCTATACGCCTTATGATTTCCATGATTCCGAAAACGCTACATGATCACGGAATCCCTTCATAAAAACAAACGGAATGTCATGGAATGAATGGCGCAGACGCGCGGTTTTTGTTTTAAAGACGCTCGCCTTCACACAGAGACATAAAACATGCAGTATTCATATTTAAATATTATTTTCGCCATTTAACCCCTTTGTGTTCAGAGATCGCCGACGGCCCCGCGTTTGATAGTGTTTACATTGATCGCTAGTTTACAATATCATTTTGTCAAGTAATAAGGTCAACCAGTACATTGTTTGAAAGATAAGAGACTGCAGATTCGTATCTGTATAAGCATTATACAATCAAGATAACTTTGCAACGTTTTTTTGTCATTCTGTATGAATCTAAACAATGTGATATGACAACAAAGAGAGAGGATGTCCCTTACCTTTTTGTGCTTTGGAAATGTAATGTTTGGCAGAATAATGGTGACTTCGACCTTTTTTCCATGGGAAGAGTGCAGTGTACGATGTCCATAGTAAATATTTGTCCAAAATCAAGCAAACTGGTAAAAAAAGCTATAGAACTTCTGTTGTTTACTTCCTGAAGTTTACTAATCACGAGGACGCGGTCCTGTTTATTTGATGAACTGTACGCATGAAGCGCATTATTCAATGAAATATAACGTATCAATGTATTTAGTAGAGTGTCTGGAACTGAATGAGAACCGCCCAGAAGATATCTGATGAAAACTAGCCACGCAATTTTAGAAAAGATTGAAAGATGACAGTCACTTTTGGTGACGCATGATTATCCACATGCAAATGTGTTTGGTAAAAAAAAATAAAAACAGCAATGGGAAAGTCTTGTGTTGTCATCTAACATGTAGTCTATGCAATAACGAATACGCCGATGTGTTGATTAGCATAAATCTCGCGAGTATCACATTGTATTTTTGTTTGCGTAACCATTTGCATCCTGGAAAATTACTCACGCGCGCCCCTCGAGCAGTGTTGCCAAGTCCGCGGTTTTCCCGCGGAATTGGGCTACTTCAACACTGTTGCCGCGGGCTGTTTTTCATGTCCGCGGGTTGAAGCGTTCCCAATTATATGATATTTAGCCCCGGGAATGCGAATTTTAGTAGGCAACCATGCCAAAAAAAACACATATTTAACCTCCCAATTGCGGTTAAATCTCCCCCTGAAACGAGATTGGGCTTGTTTTGGGCTAGTTTTGAGTAGCAATTGGGCGGGTTTTGTTGTGAAAACCTGGCAACCCTGTACACTAGCTCACTAGCGCTCGCTCTGTCAGCATTCGCCTGCAATGGATCCACGCCGAGATCGGTAAGTGTCTACATTTAGTACGTTTTTGTTGCTTTGTTTTGTAGTTTTGTGTTTCTACATTACGGCTTATTAGTACATTCAAGTACCGCAAAAGTCCTTTTTTATTCAAGTGCTGAGTTAGAAGCTAGTGATGTAAGTTGTAACAATGTATCGTGGATAGTGAAAATCTGTATTGTGTATATTTCACCCAAAATAAAAATGACAGTGTGAGGAAAAAGTTAAATTTCACAGTGTTTTAGTGTCAGTACTACATTCAATTACTATAAAATGTTGAATATAATGTATAGTAATGCAATGGGGGAATATTTGTGGGACCTGATAATGACAAATGTCTTATGTTGCCACTAAAAAGTGACCAGCAATATTTTAAATATATCTAGTCAGTGAGTGGGTGAGAGTGTAAGCATATTTGTCTAAAATAATTCAGTCTTTTCGGCTATTATCACCAGAATAGTTTTTACTCTGTTGTCACCATTGTCCTGTGCGTAGTACTTTGTGGTAAGCAAATAATGTGAAGCAAGTAATGTTTCTTGAGAGAAGAAACTGTTTTGGGGTATGATTATTGTCTGATTACAGTCTGAGTCATTAGCTGGTAGTGTAAATGTTTCAATAAGGGAAACAACAGAGTGGGTATGGAGGTAGATCACTGTATGTGAAAGATCCTTTGAATTTGAATAGAAAATTTGTAAGCTTGTGTAAATGTGCCATCAGGGCAACAATAGAGTGGGTATATAGGTAGATCACTGTATGTGAATGATTCTTTGAATTTGAATAGAAAATCAGTAAATATGCACATACATGCATTTTTATAAACATTTAGGGGTGAAAAATATACCAGAGAAAGTATATAAATTGAGCTTTGTCATGTAGTAATGAGAAAATAGATTGAAATGATCAAACAAACCGGTTATACCTCATGGTAAAAGGTGGTTACCAAGTGTCCCTTTGGAGTCTCCAAGTGGCCTTTTTGGAAAGGTGCCTAGACATACTCCGAACTAAATGCTTGTAAAAAAGTCATTTTGGCTTGTATCAACTTCAAATTTGAAACGTACATTTAAAAGACATGTGGCTTTAGTTTACTTGTGTTTCCAGATCCATATATATTTCTGCCTTATGTATTTTTCTTGTTCATAAACCGTTATAATTTTTTTTTTAATTGTCCATTGTGTTTGAGCTTATTTATCTCTCTACTAGTAATTTCTAGAGTAATTTTGAGTCTTTCATGGTAAACTGTCAAGTGTCAGCTTTCAAATGATACCTTTGATTTGTGTGTAGTCAGAAGGACTCATTAGCAGCAACAATTTTATTTTGGGTATGTCATTTTGCACTCCTTTGCCAAAAGTGGGGGTGACTGGTAAGGGGTTAATATTCACATACACTAGTAGTCCATATCGCGATTTGATTGAAGTGTGCTCACTTGCATTGGATTTATTCATCCAAAATTTGACAAATTCCGTGTTAAACAGTAAATTACATTTTTATGACTGGATTGCGCGAGTCTGCGTTTTCTGCATCGCGGAAACCATAGGGTCCTACACTTCACGAGCATTGACAATGCTGCATTGTACCGTTTCATTTGATAGAAACTATCATCATAACACATACACACAGGAAAATGTCTTCAAGGCAACCCGTCAAAATAAAAGTTTGGACAGTGAAGCGTAGCCTATGCCTTAATGTAATAATTTTAACAGGCCTGAACATCTGTTGTGTAGCACTTTGAATGTGCACAAATTAAAGGATTTGTTTAATTTTCATTGGAATAAAAGATAAGTGTTGTATGCCTTAATTTGATTACCAGAAAAATGTAAATACATAAAACAAATATATATTTTATTAAACGTTTAATAAATTGCTCTTAAATTAAGGTTACATAAGTTTCATGATTTCAATTAATTAGACATGCTTTTTGATTAATTCAATTTAATATAACCATCCAGAATAAAAAAAAAAAAAAAAAAAAAAGGAATCTGGAATTAATTTATTTTCTGGAATTTGGAAATAAAATAAAACTGATTTCATAGGGCTCTACAAATGAACATAACATATGCATCTGAAGTTATAATTAAATACGGAGCAACAGTGCGTATTATGTTTATTGTTTGAGATTGCACTCACTCATTTCTGTGAAGGACCCGAGTAGATGACGCATGCACAGTTACTTTCCACACAGACACACTTCATTTTTGGTTGAAATAATTCTTATGTGTGTAATAATTTCCTTCATTCTAATTTAAATTTGTGAAATGGAGGGGTCGTGCAGCAGCAATCATCACAACAGTGAAAATAACCTCAAGGTTGTAAATGTGCAATTGTATAGAGCCCCATTCCTCTATTACCCCTTTTCCACCAAAGCAGTGCTAGAGCTAGTTCGGAGCCAGAGCCTAGTTTCAAATCGGTTCTTTGTGTTTCCACACCCAAAGCCCCAGCTCCGAGCCAGGAAAAGTGGTTCTTAAGTAGCACCAAAACATTCCTGGGCTAGAAGTAAGAACCGATTACGTCAGTATGGAGTACCACAAGGCTCAGTGCTAGGACCGCTACTCTTCACCCTGTACATGCTACCACTGGGAGATATTATTAGGAAGCATGGCATTAGTTTTCATTGTTATGCTGACGATACTCAGCTCTATATTTCTTCACGCCCTGAAGAAATTTACCAATTCACAAGATTAACGGAATGCATAGCCGCCATAAAACATTGGATGACTGGTAATTTCCTGCAACTCAATTCAGAAAAAAACTGAATTTTTAATTATTGGACAAAAAAGCTCCACAAGTAGTAACCTAGAATACTGTCTAACACTTGATGGCTGCTCTGTCAAGTCTTCGTCGTCAGTGAGGAACCTGGGTGTGCTCTTTGATACCAATCTTTCGTTTGAAAGCCACGTTTCTAGCATCTGTAAAACTGCTTTCTACCATCTTAAAAATATATCAAAATTACGGCACATGCTCTCAATGCAAAATGCTGAACAGTTAGTTCATGCGTTCATGACCTCAAGGCTAGATTATTGTAATGCTCTATTGGGTGGTTGCCCTGCTCGCTTAATAAATAAACTCCAGCTGGTCCAAAACGCAGCAGCTCGAGTACTTACTAGAACCAGGAAGTATGACCATATTAGCCCAGTTCTGTCAACATTGCACTGGCTACCTATTAAACATCGCATACATTTTAAAATCTTGCTTATTACTTACAAAGCACTAAATGGTTTAGCTCCCCAATACTTGAGCGAGCTCTTAACATATTATACTCCATCACGTCTACTGCGCTCTCTAAATTCTGGCCAGTTGTTAATACCGAGAATATCCAAATCAACTGCAGGCGGTCGATCCTTTTCCTATTTAGCTCCTAAACTCTGGAACAGTCTTCCTAGCACTGTTCGGGAAGCAGACACACTCTGTCAGTTTAAATCTAGACTAAAAACACATCTCTTTACTGTGGCATACACATAAAACACTTTTTCAATTAATTGATTGTTAGGCTGCATTAACTAGGTCAGCCGGAACCGGGAACACTTCCCATAACACCTGATGTACTCGTTACATCATCAGAAGAATGGCATCTACGCTAATGATATTCTCTCTGTTTTATCCCGAGGTTTACTGCAGTCAGCCAGATCCGGGCCGTATCCTAATCAGATGGTGGACCAGAGAAGACCAACACAGGACCCTGAAGTGTCTGCAGAGACCGTGTCAATTATCCTCCCCCTGCAACTGCCTCATCGACACGGCATCTAAATAAACCCGTCACCAGTGTGATGACTCCGATTGTTCGAATATTACCATTAAATAATACTTAAATCGATATGTCATCCGCAATAAACCCGTCTCCAGCGTGTTGCCTCCGATCATTCGAATATTGCACTTTAATAATTATTTAATCAACATCATCCTCAATAAACCCGTCTCCAGCGTGTTGCCTCCGGTCCTTTGAATATTCCGATCTATTATGACCTCTGACCTGTAAAGCAGCCAGAATAATAATAATAATACGCTGTTTGTTAATTGGCCAGAGGAGAACTGGCACCCCGACTGAGCCTGGTTTCTCCCAAGGTTTATTTTTCTCCATTAGGTCACCTAATGGGGTTTTGGTTTCCTTGCCACTGTTGCCTCTGGCTTGGCGTGCTCAGTTGGGGACACTATATTTTTCAACTAAACATCGAAATAAATCTAATTAATAAACTAATTTAACCATGTAAACTAAATTACTGATCTAATTATTGATCTAAAGCCCACACTGTCACCGTATGGAAATTGAAATGAACTGATGACATCAAATGGCTATACAGCTGAATAAAATTAGGCTGCATTATTTTGCTGTTTAACACTGTAAAGCTGCTTTGAAACAATCTACATTGTTAAAAGCGCTATATAAATAAAGTTGACTTGACTTGACTTGACGTCAGGCGCTGGGGGCGGGGTCAACAAGACGAACACAGACTTGAGATCCGCCATTGTTGAAATAGCAGCTAATGGAGCTAACAGCTGCTGCTCGTTTGTAATCTCTGTCAATACAAATTACGGCGAACTGCATGAATGCGTTGGATTCGCTGTGTTTTCGTTGTGTTTTGATGCTGATGTAGGATCGTAAAGCCATGTGAATCAATAGTAATGCAACGTTTGCAGTGTTGATGGAAGGCTTGTTGGCAGCGGTGCTGTGCAGAGACCGATCGCCGTATGATAACGAGTCCAGCGAGAGCATATGACTCCTTATGCTTTTGATTCACTCATGCGTTTTTTTAAATATTATACGTGGATCGGTCTGCACAGCGCCGATGCATCTCAAACAAGCCTGGTGTGTGTGTGTGTTTCCCGCTAGCGTTGCTGAGAAAGATGAGACGTATACAGTGACGTAAGACCTGGCTCTGTTGTGGCTCTCTAGCCTGTGGAAAAGCAAACTGTTCTTAGAAGGCTTCTCAGTTGAACCAACTATGAACTGTGACTAGTTCTGGCTCTGATCTAGCTCTAACACTGCCTTGGTGGAAAAGGGGTAAATTTAGCTTGAAGCCCCCAAATCACTAAATCCGCCCCTGGTCTTACACGACTGCGTTCCCAAACAGCACATCTGCCTCTGAAAGCATGACAACAAGTTTGTTGAGATGCACAAGTTTCTCTGAGATGCAAATAATTTATTATATATGAAAATGATTATATATGGTGGCTTCTCCTATGTTTCTTAGTGATTTTTTAGCGGTAGTTTATCAGGAAGTGACGATTATGTTCTCTTCGACTCACTGGATGTTTTATGCAATATTGCATTTTTGCGCAACTTTGGATGGAAATATGATGAGTGACACTTACCGTCCTCCTAGCCTTGACAGGTCAGTGGATTTGCCCATGATGAGGTACGATTTGCCTTTTTCCAATCCCAAATTTTTTCTGCAACTGGGACGAGCCAAAAAGGATCTGACTGCCCCCTCAACATCACCATCAGTGCCTACAGGACAGAACAGAGTTTAGGAAACACTTGCACTGCAATTTAGCCTCATGCACAGTAAATTCCCCGGTGTTGAATTAACACCGCTCGGTGTTCATATGGGACTTATGCGTTCAAATGCGCAGGGTGTTAAAGTAACACTGAAGCAGTGTTAGAGTTAATAAGATACTTAAGTGATTCATTGAGTGATGATTGTTTGATTATTGAAGACACCTGATGATAATGAGCAGAATCACTGAAGGACAGAGAAACACAAGAACACAAGACTTCAGGCACAGCTTTAGATCAAATCAACTGAAAAGACATTACATCTCTTTATTTCTGTTTGACTTGGCATTCTATGTCAGTTTGTTGTCTTTGTAACAGTATTGGCTGGAACACAAACTTGTTGAAAAGGAAGCCATTAACCTAAATTAACACGTGATATAGTTATTATCATAAAGAAAGAAAGAAAAAAAATATACATTGACTAAACTAATCTTTGAGAGAATTGGTTATATTGGTTATGTTAATATTTTCACCATAAATGCTGTACTGCCACACATCAATGTATTTAAATTTTAAATACATTTAGGGGGAAGTGTTTTTTTTTTTTGGACGGACACAGACATCAAGAATCATCATATGAATCTCAACAATGCTGCAATGCATGCTGGGAGTCATGAGCGTTATACTGTGATGATTATATATCCCAGCATGCATTGCAGCATGAAGCATGTCACCGTCATTGAGATTAATATACTGATTCTTGATGTTTGTGTGGGTGTGCGTAAAGTGTTTTTCTTCACAATGTATTTAAACAACACATTTCTCAATATTTGATATCAGGCAAGAAAGGATTGCTGATAAAAATCTAGTAATAACAATTGGCCAAATTAATTTTTTACGTTTCAAATATCATTCTCCTTTGTGCTATTGAAAGATATCACAAGACTGTTTTTGTTCATGGTTTATTTTGCAACAAATTATGTGTTTGAGTAAACACTGTTACAAATACCACAAACTGACATCAAAAGCCAAGAGTCAAAATGACCAACTAAATGAAACACTGATCACCATAATGGTGACCAAATATTTTCAATACAACATCAACCTAGCATGACGTCGTCATACTCAATTCTAGTCAGAATTTGAGTCTGATACTGCTCCGTTGGGCTGTGATTATGGGGCGTGTTTCAACCGAACCAGGAAAGACCTCAATTGGATAGACCTACAACCAATCAGAGCAACGGAGCGACTAGGGCTGGGCGATATATATCGTGAGATTGTTATGCGCATCTCATCAGTAAAGCCGGTTCCTTGATTAGTAGTAAATCGCCTTCACCTGCTTTCAGATGGAGCGGCATTTACTACAAAGCTAAAACTCCAGTGTTAAATTAAGAAAGAAGTTAGAGAAGTTAATGAGATAATTAAGTGATTAATTTAGTGATGATTGAGCATTATTGAAGACACCTGATGTTAACAAGCAGAATCTCTGAAGGAGAAAATCATAAATTGTAAGCCACCGTTATGGGGATGGGTGTGTGCATTAGTTGGGCTCTTGACCCTTATATTATTAACTTTAGATTTTGTTTGTCTGCTGTTATTGATTTATAACAGTCAACTTAACAAAGAAAAGTGTGATCTGATAGTGTTGGCTAAGTTTTGACATAATCATGCTGTGATTAGAAAAATGAAACTTTTTGAGATAGTTTGGTTTAACTTGTTAGCAGCAGCTTTGTGATTTTACAGCATGTGATTATCAATTTTTTTTTGTAATCCAAAATATTTAATTAACATTGTTCTGATCAAAAAACTTTCAAATTAATTTATTTAGAAACACAGACATCAATAATCAGCCTGTGAGTCTCAACAATGGTGACAATAATAAAGCATGTTGCAGTGGCTACCACCAATCACAACTCATTAATGGCTCCCATCATGCATTGCGGTATGAATAAATTATGATCTGAATTGTCTATGTAATTTACTTTTCCTAATTGAATATTCTGCTCGTCACCATTGTTGAGATGCATAGACTGAATCTTGACATCTGTGTGTGCCTATAAGAAAGATTTTTTTTTTTAAACAACTTTTAAGAAATCCTTAATATTTCATCTAAAATTTTGTTTATTTATGCAGAATCACAGTTATGCTGTAAACAACAACATAAACCAAAACCATAGTTCAAATGATGATTGTCATAATATAACCAACAGATCACTTTTTCTCTTTGTTCTTCTGGCAGTTATAACTCAGATACAGCAGCCAGACAAAATCTGAAGTTAATAACATAAGGGTCAAGAGCCCAACTAAAGCAAACACCCATCCCCATAACGGTGGCTTACAATTTGAGATTTTCTCCTTCAGAGATTCTGCTTGTTCTCATCAGGTGTCTTCAATAATGATCAATCATCACTAAATTAATCACTTAATTATCTCATTACCTTCAACACTCTTGAGTGGACTCATATACACTCCCAGGAGTGTTCATTTAACACTGGAGTTTTTGCTGTGTACAAAGAGCCGTAGTTAACTGACAAGCTGAGCCATATCGCATTAATTATCGCTGGCGATACGTCCGGGATATTAATGCGATATGGCTCAGCTTGTCAGTTAACTACGGCTCTTTGTAGTAAATGCCGCTCCATCTGAAAGCAGGTGAAGGCGATTTACTACTAATCAATTAACCGGCTTTACTGATGAGATGCGCATAACAATCTCACGATATATATCGCCCAGCCCTAGGAGCGACGCATAACGTTAGTTGTCAAATGTCAACAGAACTCAACTGCACTGTGTTGCCAAGTCCGCAGGTTGAAGCGACCCCAATTATGTGATATACAGACCCAGGAATGCGAAATTTAGCAGCCGTGCCAAAATAACACATATTCCCCCCCCCAAATGCCATTTTACCCGGAGAACCCCCCCACCCGGAAAGCTATTGGGCTTGTTTTTGGCTAGTTTTGAGTAGCGGTTGGGCGAGTTTTGCTGTAAAAACTTGGCAACCCTGTCTGTGCGCGCTGGAATAAGTCACGTTAGAAGAAGAAGATGTGTAAACGATCTTTGCCGGTGTTGTAAAGAATTTAAGGATACACAGAGTACTTACCAACACGATCATCATTTCTGAGAGAAATAGCAAAGGTGAATGCATATACGAACAAGTTCTCAGTTTAGGATTAGAACAAATTTAAACCAAGCGCCTTTAATGACGCGGATGATTACGTTACTGTTTATCATCTGTCCATCATCATCTAAAGCCCGCCCTGACAATTTCATTGGTCCGAACAGTTTCTGTTCGGGCATAATTACTTCTCTATGGATCAAGTCCAGACCGAACTGCCCGTGCAAAAACATTTTGTGGGTGGGGCTAAGTTCGTCTGGCATCCAGGCTAACATCAACCTCTAAACCTCTGTTAATTATTAATAATAGCTTCTGTAGATGTCAGAAATAAAGTCAATCTGGTTTATAATAAGAGAGATGTAATGTCTTTTCAGTTGATTTGATCTACAGCTGTGGCTGAAGTCAGTTGTAGTTCTTGTGTTTCTCTGTCCTTCAGTGATTCTGCTCATTATCATCAGGTGCCTTCAATAATCAAACAATCATCACTCAATGAATCACTTAAGTATCTTATTAACTCTAACACTGCTTCAGTGTTACTTTAACACCCTGCTGGTGGTTCCCATATGAACACAGAGCGATGTTAATTCAACACCGGGGAATTTACTGTGTGATGAAGTGTTTGAGAGGACAAACTGCTCTTAACAAGAATCAGACACATTTCAAATGCATTGCATGATCAGTGGAGAAACATGGAGAGAATACTGAACCGTACCTTTTCTCAGCACCTTGACCACCGTCACATTAT
Source organism: Romanogobio albipinnatus (assembly GCA_023566225.1). NCBI lineage: Eukaryota > Metazoa > Chordata > Actinopteri > Cypriniformes > Gobionidae > Romanogobio > Romanogobio albipinnatus. The sequence goes on along the minus strand of CM042241.1, from coordinate 68,380,525 downwards.
AGACGTCAGAGTCCTGTGCCAGATCCATCCCCACCACTGAGACTTTATAAACTGTCAAACATACGTCTTATATTGTTATTGGCATAATAACTGATTTGTATTGCGTTTACACAAGGGTTAAAGGAATAGTTCACTCAAATAGTTTTTGTTGTGCAGAAAAAAGAGAGGTCTGGATCAATATGAGGGTGTAAATGATAACAATTCCTCTAAGATATTTACCATTAAAAAATTACATTTTAAAAAAGTAATCAGACCGCTCACTGGCTGAATGATTTGGCTCCAGTGGTTCTTACGTTAACGGCTCACTGGAAGGGAAGATTTACAGTGATTTAACAGAGAAATGTGGGTCTGTTCCTCTCACAAAGCTTTCATTTGGCTTCAGGAGACATGGAATACATGCACAAGTGAGATGATCGATTTTCCGGAGTATGTTTGACATTTTTGGAGCTTAACAGACATGGTCACTATGAAAAGTGATGTCACATCTGTTTTTGTGAACTTTTTGCATTTTGTCTGATTTATATTGTTTGGTTGTGTACCTAACTTTATTATTTTTAAGCTTTATGCAGATGTTCCTTTTGTGTTCCACTGAAAAATAAAGCCTGGCGTGGCATTAGCATTCGCTATAAAATCTTATGAATGTGTGCGGAGAGGACCAACCTGCCGCATCACAAACACATTGTAAGGGGGACCCCTTGCTAACGCAGTAGAGGAGGCGACGCCCTGGTAGAGTGAGCCCTTAAGCCTATTGGCGAAGCTTGACCGTGCACTTCATAGGCAAGAGCAATAGCATCCCTGATGTAAATGGTAAATGGATGGTGAGCATTTATTTTATTTATGTTCTGTTAGTTATAACGGTTTTGTGAAACTACATCATGATAGTCATAAGTCCGGCAGATATCATCCTTTTTGAATGATTTGATGCGGTTTATTTGTAAAAACAGTCTCTGTGGGTTTTCCTGTGGATTTTAACTCTGTGTCACTCAAGATCCAAAACAGACCCTTAAAGGAACGCTTTGTCTTGGGGATCAAACAACCTCTGCCGTTATCTTGGTGTGGCCCAAAGTTTGCAAGGCCATAAAGTACTTAGCTGGGGGGGTTTGTTAGTTGGCGCAGGCAGAATGGAGCCCTTTATGGCCAGAGATTGTTGATTTGGAGTCTGGAGTGTTGAGTTGGGTTTTGTGTGGAATTAAGTTTGAACGAATCATCTGGAAGATTCATTTGTGTCTGGTGCGCCCTTAAATCCTACACAGTCTAACAATTAAATAACACACAGAACTGAATGTGTTTACCATAATCCATGCCAGCTTCACAGGCTTTATTCATTCGTTCATCTTCTTTGACATTGTTCTTCTTCTGGTAAGTGCAGTTTTCTGTGTTCAGAGAAGTTCATGTTCATGTACACACACACACACACACACACACACACACACACACACACACACACACACACACACACACACACACACACACACACACACACACACACACACACACACACACACACACAAATTGTGTTTCCTCATTCATATACAATACTAAAACCCATCATATCTGAATGGTGAAAATTGCAAGTGGTACCAAATAAAATATTACTAAATTACATGGTTATGGTCACTTTATACTATTATTTATGTGTAATGATACCTTCTGCACACTGGCACAAATCTCCCTTACACAGTCTGTGTAGTGCGCCATCTGCCCTTTCAGGGTGGTAGAACTTTGTACAGCGAGCATCTGAAACACACACACAGGTTTAAAGTAGGGAGGTTATTATTGATTAAAAATGTCACATCATTTTAAAAAATGTTATATAACAATATCTGCTCAGAAAAGCTCACAGATAAATATCATTTGAAGACATTATTGATGTGGCAGATGAGTAAATCAGGGGACCAGGACCTATTGTAGTGAGTTTTCTTTTATCTCCCATGATGAAATGGACAGGACCCTAAAACTCACACCTCCGAGTCCCTCAGTCATGAGACAAGGTGTGAATAACCACAGGCGCAAACTCATAAAACCGGTTTTACCATGTGGCTTGAAACCACAAAGGATGGATTCTATGAAGAATGGACACACAATGGACAAAACGGAGCATATCTTCTTCATATATAAGAATATACATAATAAGTGTTTTTTGTATACAGGTTTGTATACATGCAAAATATACAAATTTACCTATTAAGGTATACATGAATGCATAGGTAAAACGTTCAGTATTACCCAATGCTGTTTGGACTATGGCCTATGTTTAATTCTCTTTCAGATTAACCTAGGCATTGTGCTGAAAACATAAAGACAGTGTTCTGAACATGAACTTTAAGATACGCAAATTAACCTCATGCCACGGTGGCCACCTCTGATGGCATCAGCCAATCAAAACACTGGATCTGAAAGGTGCCATTTTGCACATCCCTCCTTCTCAGGAGAGATTAAAAGGCTTGCCTCTGAGACAGAGAATTGCTCTAGTTCTGGCCTCCAGTTTCTGGTTCCAGTCTCAAGAGTTTCCTGTCCCAAGCTGAAGGAACAATCTGTTTATCTCTCCCTTTTGAAAGAGAGAAACAAAGAAGTTCTGTAAGAATTGAATTTGGGGAGTTCAGAACAGGATCAATGACCATAAACTCAGCGTCCCCCATTTTCAAGATCTTCTGCACTAATTTAAGAATCCTTTCTTCAGAGATCCTCCAGATCTGCATGTTCTGGATTGCCCGGATTTGCCCTGACTTCAGATTCTAAAGATCCTTCCATCTGCGTGTTCCAGATTATAAGGATCGTCTACACAAACGTTAGAACCTTCAACTTCAAGGCTCCTTCATCTGCGTGTTCCAGAATAAGGACCTTCTCTGTGCTTCAGGAGTTCAAGTACTTTGTGTTCAAGGCTGTGAAACGGATTCTATCTCCTTTCATCCCACTGCAGCGCAGCCCAGCTCAGCAAGTGGAAGATGTCGGACTTGGCATTAGTGTATATCAGTGGTTCCAACAACGTTCCTGGAGGCCCACCAACAGTGCACATTTTGCATGTCTTCTCAATCAAACACACCTGATTCAGGTCATCAGCTCATTAGTAGTGACTCTGGTTGGGAACCACTGGTGTATATTGTCATCTAATTTGCATTAGATTCTGCATAGCTGATGTCAGTTAATAACAAATAATCTTGATTTACTTTACTGACTTATTGAATTCAGAATAAGAGTTGCCTTATCACTGTTTAGCCTTCCATAAGATAACTGCCATATTAACATTCAACTCAGTCACTCGCATTTATCATTCTTTTTACACTTTATCCATTCAGTAGTTGTTAGTTCAATCCTTTTATTACACTTGTGTCTTCCTTGTGTTGATAATACAGTACACTCTCAGAAAATAAAGTACATAATTGTACCTTTAGGGGTACAAGTGGCTTGTCACTGGGGTTGTACCCTTAAGGGTAAATTGTTGTACCAATAAGTCAGGGGTAGGCAAGTTCGGTCCTAGAGAACTGATGTCCTGCAGAGTTCAGCTCCAACCCTACTACCACAGTATAAAACTCATGGCTCCCAACATGCATTGCAGCATTAAGTATGTCACCATTGTAGAGATTCATATGCTGATTCTTGATATCTGTGTGTGTCTAAACTTGTAAGAGGCTCTACAAGTTAATGATATCTCACAAATCCTTCAGATTGTTCAGATGAAAAAACTTTCTACGGGCTATATAATTTTAATTCAGTCAACAATGTTTCATGATTGTTCTTTATTGTCAAGGTGAAATTCCTTGGCTGGTGCCCCACATCTGGCACATGTGGAATACTGATCTGGCCCACATCTAGCACATGTGGAATACTGATCTGGCCCACATCTAGCACATGTGGAATACTGATCCGGCCCACATCTGGCACAAATGGAACACTGATCCGCCCCACATCTGGCACATGTGGAATACTGATCCGGCCCACATCTGGCACAAATGGAACACTGATCCGCCCCACATCTGGCACAAATGGAACACTGATCCGGCCCACATCTGGCACATGTGGAATACTGATCTGGCCCACATCTAGCACATGTGGAATACTGATCCGGCCCACATCTGGCACAAATGGAACACTGATCCGCCCCACATCTGGCACATGTGGAATACTGATCCGGCCCACATCTGGCACAAATGGAACACTGATCCGCCCCACATCTGGCACAAATGGAACACTGATCCGGCCCACATCTGGCACATGTGGAATACTGATCCAGTCCACATCTGGCACAAATGGAACACTGATCCGGCCCACATCTGGCACATGTGGAATACTGATCCAGTCCACATCTGGCACAAATGGAACACTGGTCCGGCCCACATCTGGCACTTGTGGAATGCTGATCTGGCCCACATCTGGCACGTCTAATGCTGATCTGGCCCACATCTGGCACATGTGTAATGCTGATCTGGCCCACATCTGGCACATGTGTAATGCTGATCTGGCCCACATCTGGCACATGTGTAATGCTGATCTGGCCCACATCTGGCACATGTGTAATGCTGATAGGGTCCACATCTAGCACATGTGGCATACTGATCTGGCCCACATGCTGCGTGGAATGACGGCCCTTGAGTGGACCACTCCTGTTTGCCAGATCTGGGCCACAAGAAGGCCAGAGCAATGCCATAAATATATTAAATATGGAGTCATCTCAGCCTTTTTATTAATCATAACTAACATTCCTTTTCTTGTAGGATTAATATGCTTTTCAAACCTAAATGTCCCCAAACTTTGGGCCAAAGTCAGTGTGTGTGTCTGAATCATACCTGAAGGGGAAATGAATCTACCAGTGGCTACGTCACACATGTTCCCACCCCGAATATACTATTAAAACTTAATTTTGGAAAAATACTTTGTATCTTTATATTACTTTTCTGTTAATGCAATACAGTGAATGACAGCCGTCTGCGGTCACCCAGGGACTTACATTATTGGCAGTTTAGTGTAAGTGTGTGTATGTGTTTATGCACGTGCAGCGATATCTCACCTGGTGAGGAATATTCATATATTGTGACTGCGGCAGGTTGAAGCAGACCCACATTAAACATCTTCTGCATTCTGAAGGCGAGTCTTTCTGTGTCTTTATGAGAAACCTAATGAGACAAAAAATAAATAAAACAAATATTAAATATCATATGGTACACCGGAAATTGTCCATGTTAACATTTGTACAAGCAAAAAGTAATAATGCATTCAAAAAAATTAATTAAAAACTGTAGCCAAATATTTTTAATTATTATATTTGCATATAAATTGCAATTAGGGTTTCTTTCTTGCATTCATTTAACAATGCGCTGGAAAGAATTCTGTTTTGCATGAAACAAAATAAATGTTTTATAGTCATAGGCAAGATCTTGAATGTGCACATTTCCTTCTGCTTAAAGTATCATGTGAAATATGATTCTGATATGCCGTCTGTAATGTACACACAGGTGAATATGCAGTTATGTGGAACCACATGGCCTTACAGTTATTGAGCATCTGTCAGCCAATCAGAATCAAGAAATCAACAATACTGTGATATTAAGCAAAACACAAGGTTTCCAGATCAAAAGAAAACAAATATGTCTTTGACACCATCAGGCGACACAGTCCGCTGAAATACCTTATCCAAGAAGAGGATGAGGGATCCTCGCTCTGACAGCTCTTTATTTTTCTCATATTTCTGAATGGTTCTCTCCTTCCCTGAAGACAACTGAGGGCAAGAAAGTGAGAAAAAACCTCAATGCATCACATGATGACCAAAATGTTTTATGGCCTATATGCAGATGTGTGTTAGATTCCTCTTCTATAAATGTGAGGCATCACTGCATCAGTTTATCATCATAATACCTCTTTAAGATCCTTTTCTTCAACATCAAATCCCGTCGGGGTCCGTGTAACGCTTCACAATTCAATTTTCAGACCATATAGTGCAAATGCAAAAAATAAAATATTGAAACAAACGTCCATTTTTTCCATTTTCTCGGTTACTTCATCAGTGGATTTTTGCCATTTTCTCTCCTTTTTTCAAATTTCCTTTTGCTAAATTATGACTTAAGAAATTATCTTTTGAATGAATTGAAATCTAACCGATTTTATTTTCCTTCTATTTTTTCCCCAATTTACGTGGACTGTGCCATAGCTATAGCGGGGGAGGTCGCGGACTGTTTTACATCGTTTATGTAGGCTATAGCCTGCGTGCACGTTGAGAAGTAACTTATAGTTTAAAAGGCTAACACAGAGGACGCCATAGTTTTTGTTGTTAATAAATATATAATAGGCTAATAATACTGTGCTAAATGTAGAATTCAGGTCTGGCCATCGGGAGCAGCGGGCAAAACGGTGGCCTGGCTACTTATTTGCCCGCTGGTTTGTATTTATCTATACTTATTTGTTATTAGTGCACGTACACACACACACACACACACACACACACACACACACACTCACGTGCACGCATGCACACACACACACACACACACACACACACACACACACACACACACACACACACACACACCTACTTTATTATATTGATGCATGCCTCGATGTACCCGAATGATTTAAGAACTCGCCATTTGATAATTAACCGATACAAATTATGAATCCGCTACTCTTGACTTGCAGCATATCATTATATAGCCTACATATTTAGGCATATCAAAGCCTATCATTCTCGGCTAACGGCTTGTAATGAACCGAGTTAATGACTGCTAAATTTAAGGGCAAGAGAAGATGTGAGAAGCTATATTCAATGAAAAGTTCAATGTTGCCGTGGAAACGAGAATGATGATCACTAAGTGAAAACATCGGCAAATGAGTTTATTTAGGCCCAAATATTTTGAATGTTTGGCATGTAGGCTAGGCTAAGATGTGGATAAAAGCTAACTAAAATTTGCTGAACTTTATAACTTTAACAAAATTATAAAGAAAGAAAAAGTGAAAAGACAGTCACAGGCATAGGCTACCAATTCAGATAGATTTTAAACATTTTGCCTTATGTAAATATTACGGTGACGCATTGCTGCCACATACATATAATTTTTTTCACTCAATTATGTCATAATAACGAGATCTTATGAAAAAGAGACTACTGTCTCAATGTGACTACCCTGGTAAAACAAAGGATAAATAAATAAAAAAAATCTTATGTCGTTAAAACAACATCTTTTCTCGTAATAACGTGATCTTATGTCGTAAAAACAACATAATTTTCTCGTAATAACGAGATCTTATGTCGTTAAAACGACATGTTTTTTCTCCTAATAAGGTGTTGTATAGTGATGTGTGTATATATGTCTGTATCCACATTAGAGAATGTATTTAGCCCATGCCTTTGTCACACTTGTTTGAAAGCAGAAAAATATCTCATCCGCTGCCTGTATCAGTGGCAGTGCCCATAGCACGAAATTGTTGTAATTTATTGATTGAAGCCTGCAGTTCATAACAGCCATGGGTAGCAGGTGCCATGGATCACTAATGAAAAGCGTGTAACTTTAACCTAGTAATGATGGACCCCGGTGCAGCCACAAATATCATAACTGTCTAAAATAGGCCTACTGTAATTAAGACATATATTCCAAAAATTTATTAAAAACAGAAAGACGCTATTTCAGCCTTAGGCTACTCAAAGGCCGCGGAAACATGGCCAGTGGGTTCGTTACGCATGTCAATCCATTCCCGGGGTTCTTGGTTTGCTTCTTATGTATTAAATATACAGGCAATTAGATGAACCTTGATTAAAATTAAAATACAATTTATTGAAAACGAAATTCACTTCAAAGAAATGATTTCTGCAAAACAACACTCAATAAAAATCATGTCTGACCCCACTCCATGTTTCCAGACATATTGCGCGTCTTATAGCCTATCTTACTCATGCCGACGAAAGCGCCCGCGAATTCTTTAATATTTTTCATTTTTGCAGTTTTTTTTACCACTTCGTTATTTTGGCTCAGAATTTCGTTTGTTGGAAATATGAACTGAATTTAGAAATTACATTTGAAATTAAAACTTTGCGTTAATAAACAAAATACATTTTTGAAGCTTTTGGAGTGGAGGCTAAATGCAAAACGTAGCCTATTTAGATTCATAGTTAGGCTATATGTTTAAATATTAGCCTATTGTATTATTGTTTTAATTTCATATGTTGATGATGAAAAGTGAGCAGCATGAGTAAGATATAGGCTATAATACGCGCAATATGTCTGGAGACATGGGGGTCTTTTTCTATAAATTGTATTTTAATTTTGATCAAGGTTTCATAAACTAATGGCCTGTATATTTAATACATAAGAAGCAAAATAAGAATGCCGGGAATGGATTGCGTAAAGAACCCACTGGCCATGTTTCCGCGGCCTTTGAGTAAGGCTGAAAGCGTCTTTCTTTTTAATACATTTCTAGAATATACAGTGAGGAAAATAAGTATTTGAACACCCTGCTATTTTGCAAGTTCTCCCACTTAGAAATCATGGAGGGGTCTGAAATTGTCATCGTAGGTGCATGTCCACTGTGAGAGACATAATCTAAAAAAAAAAATCCAGAAATCACAATGTATGATTTTTTTTACTATTTATTTGTATGATACAGCTGCAAATAAGTATTTGAACACCTGTCTATCAGCTAGAATTCTGACCTTCAAAGACCTGTTAGTCTGCCTTTAAAATCCACCTCCACTCCATTTATTATTCTAAATTAGATGCACCTGTTTGAGGTGGTTAGCTGCATAAAGACACCTGTCCACCCCATACAATCAGTAAGAATCCAACTACTAACATGGCCAAAACCAAAGAGCTGTCCAAAGACACTAGAGACAAAATTGTACACCTCCACAAGGCTGGAAAGGGCTACGGGGAAATTGCCAAGCAGCTTGGTGAAAAAAGGTCCACTGTTGGAGCAATCATTAGAAAATGGAAGAAGCTAAACATGACTGTCAATCTCCCTCGGACTGGGGCTCCATGCAAGATCTTACCTCGTGGGGTCTCAATGATCCTAAGAAAGGTGAGAAATCAGCCCAGAACTACACAGGAGGAGCTGGTCAATGACCTGAAAAGAGCTGGGACCACCGTTTCCAAGGTTACTGTTGGTAATACACTAATGAAATCATGCATGGCACGGAAGGTTCCCCTGCTTAAACCAGCACATGTCCAGGCCCGTCTTAAGTTTGCCAATGACTCTGGATGATCCAGAGGAGTCATGGGAGAAATTCATGTGGTCAGATGAGACCAAAATATAACTTTTTGGTCATAATTCCACTAAACGTGTTTGGAGGAAGAAGAATGATGAGTACCATCCCAAGAACACCATCCCTACTGTGAAGCATGGGGGTGGTGGCATCATGCTTTAGGGGTGTTTTTCTGCACATGGGACAGGGCGACTGCACTGTATTAAGGAGAGGATGACCGGGGCCATGTATTTTGGGGAACAACCTCCTTCCCTCAGTTAGAGCATTGAAGATGGGTCGAGGCTGGGTCTTCCAACATGACAATGACCCGAAGCACACAGCCAGGAGAACCAAGGAATGGCTCTGTAAGAAGCATATCAAGGTTCTGGCGTGGCCTAGCCAGTCTCCATACCTAAACCCAATAGAGAATCTTTGGAGGGAGCTCAAACTCTGTGTTTCTCAGCGACAGGCCAGAAACCTGACTGATCTAGAGAAGATCTGTGTGGAGGAGTGGGCCAAAATCTCTCCTGCAGTGTGTGCAAACCTGGTGAAAAACTACAGGAAACGTTTGACCTCTGTAATTGCAAACAAAGGCTACTGTACCAAATATTAACATTGATTTTCAAAAAGGGTGTTTTATAGAAAGGTTGGTACAGTATTGACATTGTGGTGCTTCACCTTTCAATAAATGTCCATGAGTCTGACCTATCCAACACCATACAACTTGGTCATGTCTTGATTTAAAATGGTACACATTGCTTTGATTAATAATAATGATTATTTGGATGATTTGTCTTCAAAGACTTCAGAGCTTGTAGATATCTTGAATCAGTAACACCATGAAGTTCTGTCCTCTTGCATTTTCAATATGTTCCAGAGCAAGTAGCCTAGAGTATGAACTTCTGCTGTAAAAAATGGAACTTTGGTTTGGGATACGAATGCCATTCTGTTGGTGGCGAATTACTGCTGCTGCAGATACGTGATTGTCAATCATTTATAGGCCTATATATGATTTGGTAAAAAGGCTTCTTATGTCAAGGACATGTTGATGATAAATATGTGGATGTTTCAGCCTCCTTTAATAGCCTTTAATATAACTTTTTTCCAATGCATAACTTTTTTTAAATTCATGGAGGAAGGGGACAGAAGTGAATCTGATTTAGATTGTCAAGATGTCCAAGTTTACTATATGAGGTCTTATTCATATTTCAAAGGGCCTGATATAACTTGTACAGATTGTACAGGTGTAAATGTTGTGGGTAGAAGATCAATTTATATGCTGGATTATTTTTAATTGTCTTTGTCTTAATTGCATATTCAAGGAATAGTTTCAAGCCTCTACTAGTGAGTTTAATAAAAGTGGTTCTTGGTCGTAATCATAGGGGAACCACTTTTGGTGCTATATAGCACCATATCTTAACATGTATATGGTAGCGGTGCTATATAGCAACTCAGAAAAAGAACCAGTGAAGAACCACTGAAGAACCGCTGAAGCACACAGATTGGTGCTATACAGCACTTGAAAAGGTTCCCCTATGATTACAAGCCAAGAACCACTTTTAGTGCAATTCAGAACCGTTTTTAGAGTGTAATTTGGTTAAGTTGCTTCTGTATAGACTTTGTACTGAGAGGCTTTCAAAACTCAGGCAAGTCTCAATCATTGATGGTGAACAGTATAGCATTATTATTTTCTAGCAGAACTATGTTCCCAAAATCCAGATAGGAACGGACCAACAGTCCATATAGCTGCCAAATAGCTGTGCAATCAGCACACGGGTCTCTGCAGAGTTTAGCTCCAACCCCAATTAAACACACCTGAACCAGATAATTAAACTTTATCAAATCTTTTCTGAGCAATTTCTGAGTATATGTGGTTGTTAATGATAATGCTAAACAGAACATATCACTATTCTTTCATGCTTTATTTCTGCTACCCAAGTTAAGCAATATAGGTCTACTTATAGATGCCTGGATGGCCTCAGACCTGCAGAGTTTAGCTTCAATCCTAATTAAACACACCTGATTCAGCAATATATTGGAATATTATTTGAAAACCACAGTTTGGAACTAAACTTAGCAGGGCTGTGGCCTTCCTGAATTTTGCACCCCTGGATTAGGCTACATGGCTTTTCTATATTAGATCTGAAATATGCTCCTGTGGTTACTGCAATTGCATATTTTGTCTGATTTTGTTTATTTTGATAAAAGTTTCCTGAATATGCATTGTTACATTACATTTTACATTAACCAACCAGAAATGGAACTGAGATGTATATGGCTTAGGTATTGACAGCATTATTGTTTTATAGATGGGTATAGTGTCCCATCAGTAATTTATTTAGGCTACTAGCATTTACTATTTCATCGGGATGTCAGATTCTGTTTGGTCTATAACTTCTAACAACATTAAACACAGGAATACAGGAGATTAGATCATTCTAAAGAAAGTACACGTAGAGATACATCAGCGCGTTGCCATTGTCATTATTGCATGGTCAGATGTGCCAATGCATAGGCATACAGCGCTCTGGGTAAATAGATCCACGAACCCCCGCGCGCTCCCCCCATTCCCCCCACTGGTACAGTCCAACCGGGAGCGCAAAATAGAGAAATGAAAATCAAAATATGATTAATTTTTATGTTAGTTCTAAAATCAGATTCGGACGCATCAACCTAAACTAGTAAAATTGAAAAATTAAAACGAGAGGCAATTATCCCTTTGTAAATTGCTCAAAAGAAATTGAAAATGAAAGTTATAAGCCAACTTTTCATTTGGTTCATTTTGATGGTGCGAATTGAACAATGAACTGCAAAGCGTTACACGGACCCCGTCGGTATGCCAATGTCTAGAATAGTCAAAGAAGCATCGGTTTCATCGTTTTTGAAGCTGTAAAGATGGAGAAGAAGAGATAGAAGAACAGCAGATTTTATTAACCGGTTCTGGTCTTCAGTTTTGCTTCATCTACTGTGTGTTTAAGGCTGCTTTCACACTTGAGCTTTTGGTGCAAACCCGAGTCCGCTTGATGTCAGATTTTTTATATTGTTATATAAAACAGAGCTGCTAGTCTGAAATCTCCGCTGGAGTCATTATCTAGATCACGGAGGTAAATCAGCTGCCGCTAATAATCATGTTCATAATGCAAATGTCAAACTCTTATCAAGTAAACAACCCAGATTGCAAGCGCACCACTGAAACAATGATAAATCAATGTTAATGTGTCAATGTTAACTGCATTAATTGCGTGTGCAAACGTGATGTTGATTCAATGTTGACATTTCACCCAAAAATTAATGGTAATGGCATTGAATCAATGTTACAATGTAATGTTGGTAACAAATTATGCGCTTTGGATTTTTCAACATTAATTGCGGGTGCAAACGTGACATTGATTCAATGCAGTTAACATTGACACATTAACGTTGATTTAACGTTGTTTCAGTGGGGGCTTGCAATCTGGGAAACCAAGTGTGTAACAGCCTAAATGATCACATGTTGATTTTTTTTTTTATTACAAATAAAATGGTTTCTAGACATAAGGAAATGTGTTCACATACAGGAAGTCCATAGTGAGCTTGTAGGTTTCAATGGCTCCTTCTTGTTTTGCTAAAGGGAAAAAAGTCATTAAAGTAGTGAAATAAGATTTAAAACATAAAAGGTACAATAGGGGTTAGGGCTGGGCGATATATATCGTGAGATTGTTATGCGCATCTCATCAGTAAAGCCGGTTCCTTGATTAGTAGTAAATCGCCTTCACCTGCTTTCAGATGGAGCGGCATTTACTACAAAGCTAAAACTCCAGTGTTAAATTAAGAAAGAAGTTAGAGAAGTTAATGAGATAATTAAGTGATTAATTTAGTGATGATTGAGCATTATTGAAGACACCTGATGTTAACAAGCAGAATCACTGAAGGAGAAAATCATAAATTGTAAGCCACCGTTATGGGGATGGGTGTGTGCATTAGTTGGGCTCTTGACCCTTATATTATTAACTTTAGATTTTGTTTGTCTGTTGTTATTGATTTATAACAGTCAAATTAACAAAGAAAAGTGTGAGCTGATAGTGTTGGCTATGTTTTGACATAATCATGCTGTGATCAGAAAAATGAAACTTTTTGAGATAGTTTGGTTTAACTTGTTAGCAGCAGCTTTGTGATTTTACAGCATGTGATTATCATTTTTTACTTATAATCCAAAATATTTAATAACCATTGTTCTGATCAAAAGACTTTCTAATTTATTTAGAAACACAGACATCAATAATCAGCCTGTGAGTCTCAACAATGGTGACAATAATAAAGCATGTTGCAGTGGCTACCACCAATCACAACTCATTAATGGCTCCCATCATGCATTGCGGTATGAATAAATTATGATCTGAATTGTCTATGTAATTTACTTTTCCGAATTGAATATTCTGCTCGTCACCATTGTTGAGATGCATAGACTGAATCTTGACGTCTGTGTGTGCCTAAAAGAAAGACTTTTTTTTTAAACATCTTTTAAGAAATCCTTTATATTATATCTAAAATGTTGTATATTTATGCACAATCACAGTTATGCTGTAAACAGCAACATAAATCAAAAACAAAGTTCAAATGATGATTGTCATAATATAACCAACAGATCACGTTTTATCTTTGTTCTTCTGGCAGTTATAACTCAGATACAGCAGCCAGACAAAATCTAAAGTTAATAACATAAGGGTCAAGAGCACAACTAAAGCAAACACCCATCCCCATAACGGTGGCTTACAATTTGAGATTTTCTCCTTCAGAGATTCTGCTTGTTATCATCAGGTGTCTTCAATAATGATCAATCATCACTAAATTAATCACTTAATTATCTCATTACCTTCAACACTCTTGAGTGGACTCATATACACTCCCAGGAGTGTTTATTTAACACTGGAGTTTTTACTGTGTACAAAGAGCCGTAGTTAACTGACAAGTTGAGCCATATCGCATTAATTAGCTATTGCTGGCGATACGTCCGCGATATTAATGCGATATGGCTCAGCTTGTCAGTTAACTACGGCTCTTTGTAGTAAATGCCGCTCCATCTGAAAGCAGGTGAAGGCGATTTACTACTCAATTAACCGGCTTTACTGATGAGATGCGCATAACAATCTCACGATATATATCGCCCAGCCCTAATAGGGGTTACTAACTTTCAGTAACTTTTTCCATTTTAACAGTCAGATCAAAGAATGTACAGTCAGACTTCTTCTCAACAGGTCTGGCGTAGAACAGCGTCAGAACCTGAAAAGAGCAGCACGTCTCAGATTAGATGTTCAAACGCTTTAATCTCGCTGTTGACCGTATAAACGCTCATGAACACTCACTGAGAGAGTGGCTGTTCCAGTTCCTCTAGCCGTCACATTGAAGTCCTTGTTTATGTCCACCTGTTGATTAAAAATGATGGATAAGAAATAACAAAACTCCCAAAATTTCTCACATACAACAAAATCATTCAATTGTTATGAGCAGCACACAATTTGAAACAGGAGGGAGAGTTACTCACCTTGTGTGACCGTGTAAGATGCGCATCGCCTCTTTTAATGGCCCATCTGACAGGTCTGCTACTTCCTGCCATTGACAGCTCCACATCCAGATAGAAGTTTTGTCGGTCCTTCACCTGTGTGTGATACTCTGCCACTGCCTGGAAAACCATGATGGTCGCCTGGAAAACACAAGTTCAAATAAAAGTTCTGCACCTGTTTATTACAGTCAGATGATGAGATGTTAGTGTACCTGTGTGGTGCCAGAACTGCCATAATGAGTCTGTTGTCTGCCCAGCCAGCGCACTGCCTCTCCTGCTTTATCAAAGTCTTCGGCCTTCACAAGCGCCAGCACAGCATAGGCCGTCGCCTCGAGTGAGTGATGATGCTGTCCAGGGACAGTCCAAAACCTACCGGCTGGAATAGAAACAGGACTGTGTTGCTGTTCCCTCCATTCGTTCCATTATTGTTATTAACACCAGAGATGTAAAGTCCAGGGGTCAGAAAGTAACAGTCCTACCATATTTTTATTCCACTCATGAACTCAGTCAGCTGATTTCACTAATTAATTCTACCTCCTGGCTGAAAACTGTGCTGTTAGCAAATCCAGGTGTTTGGAACAAAATACAGAGCAGGACTTTTTATCTGATCCAACACCAACTGATCACGCTTACTCTGCTGTTCACGGCTTAACTAACAGCCAGACATTACAAATACTGTTAAAAATCAAGGGCCAGGATCCCAACTAAAGGAAACACTGATCACCATAATGGTAATTATTTTCCATATAGCGTCAACATGTTAATCTAAATCAATAACCTCTGTTAATAATCAATAAGAGCTTCTGTTGACGTCTTTGTTCATGATGTATAAAGCACAAGTCTTTTTGCTGATTTGTTACTGACCTTCTCCTTGGGTGGAATGCCTCAACAAGACTTCTTTATTGAGTTTGCCGGCATTGGCCATGACGTAGGAAGTCATTGCAACAGCATAAGGATTGGTCAGTTTTGGAAGTCGACCTTCTAAGAATGTAACAGCCGTCCTGATACTTTCATGCGAAATCTATAAAAGTGTGTGTAAGAGGATAGAAGTTCTGAGATCTACCTTCTACAGCAGTATCATTGACAAACTCTTCAATGTCATTTAATGTTACTTGCATGATTTCACCAATTACAGTTCTTTAGATTAACTTGAAGGTTCATAAATGATACAGTTGAAAGGCAGAGCCCAACTAAAGCAAAACATTATCTCCATAATGGTAATTCAAACCAAATATTTTCAATTAAACATCAATATCTGATCATCTGTTAATTCTCGAAAAGAGATTAATGTAAATGTCTGACAGATATAAAGTCAAACTGATTAGTAATAAGTAACAATGTGTATTCACTGGAAGTCAGTTGTAGTTCTTGTGTTTCTCTTTTTCCTGTTGTTGTTTCTCTTTGCTTTCCTTCAGTTATTCTTGTTAACAGCAGGTGTTCATCACTAATGATCAACAATTACTTACATATTCACTTAATTATCTCACTGCAGCACTGTCAGTGTTATTTTTACTATTAATATTCTGTCTGTTCTGATGTGACCGTTGTGATGAAGAGTAGAGCCTGTGCTTCAGTCAAGCAGAAGACCAAGAAACACTCATGCAAATCTTTTCACTGGTTTCAACTTCACATTCATGTGTGCTGTTGTCAGCTATCATTCTTCTGCAACAACCTCAGACTCAAAACTCACACAGGTTGCCGGCTTGAGTACATGCAACAGGAGTAAGTGCAATTGATAATGAAGTTGATTTATCCACGTTTTAATGTGCTCTCATTCATAGAGATTTTAAGTTGGAGGCCAATGATTCCCCGGTGTTCATATAGGAACCAAAAGCAGGGTGTTAAAGTAACACTGAAGCAGTGTTAGATTGATGAGTTATTAAAAATATTTGGTGATCAGTGTTTGCTTTAGTTAGGCAAACACTGCCAAAAAAAAAAAAAAAAAAATATATATATATATATATATATATATATATATATATATATATATATAAAGCACAAGCAGGATCATCCACTCAAAAGGATCCCCAGACTGCTATTATTTCAACCTCTGCTACTTAAATAAAAAATCCACAATCCACCACTGTTGGTGAAACACAGTCACTTGCATAAATTGATCCAGCACAGATCTCTCTGGCCTCTTGGATGGCAATCACAACAAAGGCTGTCAGAGAGGCTTCTGCATCTTTGCCTTGTACATCACCCTGGAATAAAGCATAAATAAACAGACAAAAACAATCTGATTATGTGTGCATTTAATAACACTTTGTGATGCTCGGATCAAATTAAAAAAAGGTTAAAGAGCATGATTAACACTAATACCATGGTCAGAGGTGTAAAATCCAGTGGCCAAAGAGTAGAAGTCCTGCCATATTTTTATTCCAGTATATTTAAACTCAGTCAGCTGATTTCACTAATTAATTCTACCTCCTGTCTGAAAAACTGTGCTATTAGCAAATCCAGATGCTTGGAACAAAATACAGAGCAGGACTTTTTATTTTCTGAACCTGGACTTTCCACTGCTGACATTTAGTCAGTTTGGCTGAGAAAAATAAAATTGTCAGATCCATACATTGAGTAGTCCCTCCTACTCTGGCCACCCAGCCAGCACAGCCATGTGGAGCCAGATGGGTTTGACCTGGACTCTAACAGACAGTTTTGGGCATGGTTATCGTCATGAAACTGGGATTTTGCCCTTATGACATGGAGTGTGATTCTTGATTTAATCAGCCAGCATAATTTTATTTACAATTATTGTCATTTTTTTTATTTACAGTATTTAGACACGTTTTGAACACGTAACCCAATCCCTTCCCTAAACCTACACATTTGTGTATTATAAAAAACAGGATATAACAGACAGATACGACTGCAGGCACAATTTATTCAACAAGTACAAATATTCCAAGTGTTCCGAGGCCAAACGATTGATTTGTGTGAAAATCCCCAAAAGCGATCAGCAGCGTTGAGTCCATCCGCCAAAGATCATAAACACATTTCAAATTTTACCGCCAGAAGAAACGTTACGGCACACTGTAAAACACACAACTTGAAAAAAGTTGAAATTACTGACTTTGTTGTGTTGGATCAGCAAAAATTAACACGCTGTAAAAAACACAAATTGAAAAAAGTTGAAAAGACTGATTTTGTTTTGTTGGTTCAGCAAAAATCCACACTGTAAAAATCTCGTACAACAAAAAAAATCTTAGTACTAATTTCCCCTAGCTTTTTCTTGTTGACTCAACTTTTGTAAATAACAGTTATATGAACTGAAAATAAGTTGTCTGTGACACAAAATAATTGTTTTCTGGAGAGATGCAACTATTCTGTAACAAATCTTTTGTAGTTGAGCCAATTCAACAATTTGTGTCTGTTGGAAACAGAAGTTCTTATTAAGAATTAACAGGTGCAGATGTAGATTTTTTTATTGAAAATTTTTGGTCACCATTTTGGTGATGAGTGTTTCCTTTAGTTGGGCAGTTTGACTCATAATGTTTAACAAAACACTTAATTTGTTGCAAAGAAAGCTGTAACCAATGATCAGGTGATCTAGATAACAGCATTATAAATTGGAATAGTTTCCTACTTTATTTCTGATATTTCATATTTACCAACAAAAGTTTTATGCAGCAGATCAATCATTCTGAATTTCAATTCTGATATTTAAATACATTGCAGGAACTTTTTTTTGTTGTTGACAAAAACACTGAAATCAAGAATCAGCATATGAATCTCAACAATGGTGACTTGTTTCATGCCACAATGCATGCTGGGAGCCATAATTTTAATACTTTGTTGGCTCCCAGCATGAAGCATGTCACCATCGTTGAGATTCATATGCTCATTCTTGATGTCTGTGTGTGGAAAACTTATTTTTTTCCCCCAGTAATGTATTTTAAATTCAGAATGTCTGATTTGCTGCATTAAAGTTTTGCAACTACAAAAGATTTGTTACAGAATAGTTGCATATCTCCAGAAAACAAATGTCATGTTGACTCAACTAAACATTTTTTATGTCACAGACAACTTATTTTCAGTTCGTATAACTGTTATTTACAAAAGTTGAGTCAACAAAAAAAAAGCTAGGGAAAATTGGTACTAAGATTTTTGTTGTTGTACAACCTTCACATTTTTTACAGTGCAGCTTTGACAGCATTGGCCGTCGTATGTCTCATGACCAATTACGTCAGCTTCGATTGCAACATGACATCATAACTTTGCGTAAACAGACACAAATAAAACATTAGCGAATCAAACATTAAGATCAACTCTGTTCTTTACATGAAGACATCGTGTGACTTCAGAAGACTTGGAATGCAACATGAGTTGATACTTTTACACTGTTTTTGGTCAGTTTTTGCAATAAATACCTGTGACTGTACTTGTATTTGCCTGTTATGTGTTTTATATTGTTGAGAGTGGGTTGGTTTAGGGCAGGAGTGGAGTTAGTTGCTCCAAAATATAAAAGTAGCCTATAAATATTCATAAAATCATGTCTACTTTTTACTGTCATTGACTTGCATTGGAATCACTTCCGTGGACCCATCACAGAATTTTTGGCGATTCCGTGAAACTGTTACAGATTTTGAGTTAAGGGACCCGTGTTCATTTCACGGAATTCTGTGAGACCAGGTTGGTGTGATAGTGTGTCCGAGTTATGTACTTCAGAAAATATACTCTGATAACAAATCACTCTGAATTGTAATGCAGACTCATGCATTTTCTGTGACGCTGCTTTGAGACGATATGTATTGTGAAAAGCATTATACAAATAAATATGAATTGAATTGAATATTACACAGTGAGGTACAATAATGAACATTGCTGGTCTCAGAAAGTCTTGGTGTGGATTTGACGTCTATGAGTAGCAGAAAAATAAGTGGGATCATATCCCCTCATGAAAAATCTTTAACCAAAAAAACAAATCTATGTATTACTTATTTTTGGATGTCTAATATTTTTATTCTGCTGTCTAAAGTTTTTCATTGCCACTGAGTTTTAAACTAAACATATTTCTAGGATTCTGGTTAAACTGCTGTCAGCTACAATACAACACTTTATCATGGCTGTGAGGTCTTACTGTAGTTCACTATAGTGATTCATTTAATCCCTGGTTCTGGATCATTTCATCATTCTGTCTGAACACATGTGAACACAAACAGGCCATGTTCAACTTACCACCATCTCTCCATGAATTACAGCTGAATCCTCTTTAAAGGATCCGTCTGCCAGTTGTTTGTGGAGAATCAGCCACCCGAGGGCACTGCAGATCACATTATCCTTTATAACAATTAAGCTCCAGGCCATGGTGAAGACTTTAGCCACATATGCAGTCAGCCTTCAACAGACAAACAGAAGGATATAAATACATCAAATTAATAACAAGTTATAATTATTATTACTTTTAAAAACTACATTAAATATAAATATATATATAACGCAGGAGAAATCAGGCATGAAACAAAGCAAAAGTGGCGTTACCATGTGCTGCTCGGCCTGTTTAGCCCGGCAGCGTAGGATCCGTCAAATTTACGGTAACCCAGCTGCTGCTGATAACCTTAATACGAAAAAGATAAAGAAAGATTATTTATTTATTACCTATATTTTATGCATTTTTTCAAGAGATTCTCTTTGAGAGTGATTTATGAATTTGCTTGATTTTCTTTATATCTATAGAATTCTGCTGACCTGTGTTGATATGTTTAAGGGCTTCAATACGGCGCTCCATGCCAACATTGTCCCACTGATTGGTGCTGTCCAGATAATGAGTGGCGATGACAGGTAGAGTCATAAGGATCATGTTCTCCTCTCTACTACCGTGGGGCTGGACAATGAGCTTACCCATGAAGTCTCCACTGATGGCCTGCTCGACTGTCTGAGAGATCTCTGCACCTGGAACGAGGAAACGCAGTCTGAGAATTCAGTCTTTATTGTCTTTGTTATGAAGGAATGTTTTGTATGTAACATTGGTTTTGTATCTACACTCTAAAAAGACGTGTTAAAAATTACACATGTAGTGTGTGTGTGCTTAGGGACAACACATGTAGTGTCAAATTTAACACACAACCTGTGTTGTTTCTTTAACACATCTCTGTTACCTGTAACTCAACTAATGTGTTATTCCTCTTACACAGAAGTGTGCTGAAACCTTTTACACACTAATGTGTTATAGTTAAACAACTTGTGTCAGATGTGTGTTGTTACATGTGACTGTAGGTGTGTATTTGAGTTACTTCCCGTGTTTGGATGAACACTGACACGTTTTTTAACTTGTTTTTTTGTCCAGTGACATTTAATAAAGAGTTTGTTTGAACATTTTATCATCTGGATGTTTTAGACATCATGAATCTACACACACAAGCTCTTATTGAGATGAACAGAGGTTTAGATTAGGGCTGGGCGATATATATCGTGAGATTGTTATGCGCATCTCATCAGTAAAGCCGGTTCCTTGATTAGTAGTAAATCGCCTTCACCTGCTTTCAGATGGAGCGGCATTTACTACAAAGCTAAAACTCCAGTGTTAAATTAAGAAAGAAGTTAGAGAAGTTAATGAGATAATTAAGTGATTAATTTAGTGTTGATTGATCATTATTGAAGACACCTGATGATAACAAGCAGAATCTCTGAAGGAGAAAATCATAAATAGTAAGCCACCGTTATGGGGATGGGTGTGTGCATTAGTTGGGCTCTTGACCCTTATATTATTAACTTTAGATTTTGTTTGTCTGCTGTTATTGATTTATAACAGTCAAATTAACAAAGAAAAGTGTGATCTGATAGTGTTGGCTATGTTTTGACATAATCATGCTGTGATCAGAAAACTGAAACTTTTTGAGATAGTTTGGTTTAACTTGTTAGCAACAGCTTTGTGATTTTACAGCAGGTGATTATCATTTTTTTCTTATAATCCAAAATATTTAATAAAAATTGTTCTGATCAAAAGACTTTCAAATTAATTTATTTAAAAACACAGACATCAATAATCAGCCTGTGAGTCTCAACAATGGTGACAATAATAAAGCATATTGCAGTGGCTACCACCAATCACAACTCATTAATGACTCCCATCATGCATTGCGGTATGAATAAATTATGATCTGAATTGTCTATGTAATTTACTTTTCCTAATTGAATATTCTGCTCGTCACCATTGTTGAGATGCATAGACTGAATCTTGACGTCTGTGTGTGCCTAAAAGAAAGACTTTTTGAGAAATCATTATATTATATCTAAAATTTTGTATATTTATGCAGAATCGCAGTTATGCTGTAAACAACATAAATCAAAAACATAGTTCAAATGATGATTGTCATAATATAACCAACAGATCACTTTTTAGCTTTGTTCTTCTGGCAGTAATAACTCAGATACAGCAGCCAGAAAAACTCTAAAGTTAATAACATAAGGGTCAAGAGCCCAACTAAAGCAAACACCCATCCCCATAACGGTGGCTTACAATTTGAGATTTTCTCCTTCAGAGATTCTGCTTGTTATCATCAGGTGTCTTCAATAATGCTCAATCATCACTAAATTCATCACTTAATTATCTCATTACCTTCAACACTCTTGAGTGGACTCATATACACTTCCAGGAGTGTTAATTTAACACTGGAGTTTTTGCTGTGTACAAAGAGCCGTAGTTAACTGACAAGCTGAGCCATATCGCATTAATTATCGCTGGCGATACGTCCCCGATATTAATGCGATATGGCTCAGCTTGTCAGTTAACTACGGCTCTTTGTAGTAAATGCCGCTCCATCTGAAAGCAGGTGAAGGCGATTTACTACTAATCAATTAACCGGCTTTACTGATGAGATGCGCATAACAATCTCACGATATATATCGCCCAGCCCTAGTTTAGATGTTGATGATTTATTGAATGTTTCATCTGAAGTCTCCAGAATCGTGATTAGCGGCTCCTTTATTTGAGCTCTTGACCCTTTACTTGGCTTTTAATTTTTCTCTTCCTGCTGTAACTGAACTTTATCAAATATGTTTATTATGGCGAGAGAAAATATGATCAGAAGTTTCTTGATCATGTCATAATTTCAAGATCTGATCAAGTTTTTGAGTAAATAGATAGTACACATTTACTTTATTTAAGTGCTGTTAGTTATGTAGGTTTTGTGAAACTACTCCATGATGTCCACAAGGGCAAAATAAAACAATGTTTTGAGAAAGTTTTGAGCTGCAGCAGAATCTCGTCAAACACACACACATCAATCAGATCATGAATCTCAACAATGGTGACAAACCAAAAGCTTCATGCTGCAATGCATGCTGGGAGTCATGGATGAGTTTTGTACTATGGTGACTCCCAGAATGCATTGCGGCATGAAGCTTTTGGTTTTTATGAGCTGATTCTTGATGTGTGTGTGTGTCTGTATAACACCATAGACTATAACATCCAGTACACACTGTGCATCTAAAAACAAATGTGCAGATAATGACAATGTTATAAAAATAATAATAAAAAAATTATATTTTTTTAATAGTAATCTCTCAGATATTAAACCCTTGCTGAGCTCATACAAATGTATGTGATGATAACATTATCATCTGATCATACTTTCTCATGGTTATTTCTGCTGCTTCAAATGTGCAAAATAAACACACATTCACAGCAAACAGAGAAAAACCGATGTGAAAGAGTCAAGGGTCAAGAGGTCAAATAAAGGAGCCACTAATCACGATTCTGGAGACTTCAGCTGAAACATTCAATCATGGGCGTCGGAAGCAAAAAAAATGTGGGTGGGTCCTTGCTAAACGTATAGTTCGGAAAGACAAAATAACGGAAATAGCTGTATCATTGAAAGCGGCAGTAGTGTAGGGTTAAGATGAACGGTGTCTAGTTTTGACACAAATTGACCCGCGGTTCGAGTCCGCCTTTTGCCGAACTCAATCTTCTCCCTTTTCCCATCACATATCAGATGGGAAAGGCATTTATTTTCAATAAAAATGAAGAAAAAATTAGAAAAGTGGAAATAAAGCGTCTAACGTGTGTTTAATAATAAGTGTTTATCGATTAGGGGTAGGTAAACAGACATGTGCTGAATGTTAGAGACAATAAAAGTGAGTGGGTCCAATATCATTGATCATAAAAAGTGGGTGGGTCTTGTCCCACCCACATACAATGGTTCCGACGCCCATGCATTCAATGAATCATCAACACCAAATCCTGTTCATCTCAATAAGAGCTTCTGTCTGACAGAAATAAAGTCAGTCTGGTCAGTGATAACAAGTGAAAAGCGGTGAAAGCATTTGAAAAAGACATTGAAAGAGAGGTATGATGTGATTGGCTGCCAAAACACCTGTTAATATTTAAGTTTTTATAAATTAGGATTGTATGTCATTTTAATGTATTGTTGTATTTATTTTAGAGCTTTTATGGGATGCCATATAAAATATACCTATATTTTTTTTCATAAACACAAACTGCCCTCCATCCACATTGTGTGTTATATCTACACAACATGTGTCAAAATACCATCAACACACTCAGTTTGTTGTTTTTTAACACATCTCTTTTTGCAGTGTGGTAAGTTAGGAGCTACTTTTAGCCTGAAGATGTTTTGTGAATACGGCTCCTGGTGATGGAGGAACAGATGATTGTAAACACTTCATCTGTCTTTAAACAAAAACATGCATGAAACTTTAAGAAGAAATCATTGCACATTCATGAAAACATATTTTTCCTTACCAGTAATCGAGATGTAGGTGTTAGCAGGTGTGTCTGGAATCCGATCAGATGGTATTTCAGCTCTAAAAACTACAGGTTTCTCCCCTGATCCATTTGAGATGAGAAACAGAAGAACAGGAGTCTTGAGTCATGTGCTGGTCAGATTTTGTTAGAGTAGGAGTTCATTCTGATCTCTTGATTGGCTGGAACTTTAATGATATTCATATCAAGTATTTTGGTAACGCTTTAGATTATGGCCCGGAAAGTACTGCATAAGTAAAGAGAATTTACAACATAACTTTCGGTAATTATAGTGTAACTATAAAGTAAGTACACTGTAAAAAAAAATATGTAAAAAAACGGCCACATTTTGACAGTAAAATGCTGTTTTCCATTAAAACAGTAATATACCGTAGAAAACAATGCATTCTGGGTAATATTTGTAATTTTCGAGAAAATAGCCAACAGGAATATACCGTGAGTTAACAGTGCTCAAAGTCGACACTCAGAGGCTGTGCTCCAAATCACACCCTATACCCTCATTCACTATTCCCTACACTAGTTTACTGATAGTGAGCGAAAATAAGTGAGTGAATTCAAACACTGATAAACACCTGCTGTTATCACCAAAGGAAAGAGATACATGAACAGAAAAAAGTTGATTTCATCAACTGAAGATAAAAGAAGACATTAAATCTCTGAAGATCTCTGCAGAGGAGGATTAAACAACTCCACAAACAGCATTACCAGCTTCACACATTACTAACCAGACTGACTTTATTTCTGTCAGACGTCTACAGAACTTATTTTGACGTTACCATTATGGTGATCAGTGTTTGCTTTAGTTGGGCTCTTGAACCTTGACATAATAACATTAGTTTTTCTCTATAGCTGCTCTAACTGTGTGTTTAAAATACATTTGTTATAGCATGCAAAGCCGTAAGAAAAAGTAAATAGATGATGTTGACTATTTATTAGTGTTCTGATTCACTGAGCTCTGTCAATCAATAGATGAAATTTTATATTTTGGTAACCTAATAATTTTACAGCATGAGACCATCAGTGTTGCAACAACCAGATAATTTGAAGGACAGGAAAACAGATTGTGGTCAAAACAGTTTGAATACCAGAATCATTCAGACTTAAATAGACATCAAGAATTGGCGTATGAATCTCAAGAATGGTGACAATCAAAAGCTTCATTCTGCAATGCAAATCATCCATGACTCCCAGCATGCATTGCAGCATGAATAAATTATGCTGATGAATAGCCTGGTTATTTTCTTAAATTTATTTTTGGTGTTGTTTTTGTGTTGACTTTTGGTAGTGTTTGTGATGTTCAGAGTTTATCTGTACATCTTTTTTTTGACTGTCACCATTGTTGAGATTCATATGCGGATTCTTCATGTCTAAATGGCACCATAGTACAAACCATTTTTGTATATCATGAGTTTAATAGTCTTTCAGAACTGAATCCTAATCACTGCTTGATATTTTACAAAGTGTCACAGTTTTGGTAATGTTAAATAGGGGTAATATTATATGTATATGAAAAAAAAAGAAGTTTTGTTTAGGGAATAGATACTGGATGAGATGAGCAAACCAAGCATTTCATTACGTTTATATAATAACCATAACCAATAACACCTGATCAGAGGTGTTTTGCTACAACAAATGTGTCTAATGCTGCGTTCACACCAAACGCGAATTGAGCGTCTGGCGCGAGTGATTTCAATGTTAAGTCAATGGAAAGGCGCGTTGACGCGCGTCTGGAGGTCCCGCGGCGCGGGAGGCGCGTTACGCGCGGCGCGAAGGACGCGAATCCGCCTCATTCGCGCGTCCAGTTCGCGCGAATGGCGCGAATTGGACGCGAATTGAGCGTCTTGCGCGATACGCGCGTTACACGCGAATGGTGCTTTTGTGCATTCACGCGTTTGAAGCGAATTCGCGTCTGACGCCCGAGTTGAAAAATTTGAACTTTGGCGTCAATTCGCGCCGCGTTAACCAATCAGGAGCCTGCTCGCTGCTGTCACGTGGTAAAGTGACGTGTATGAGAAACCCTGCATAAATTAAAAACAGTACTATTGTGTCACAAAATGTAGTTTTAAGACGTTTTCAGGTGGGAATGTGGTTGTTTAAAGCTCAAATCTGTGGTTTATTTATAAAGAGAGCGCCTATTTAAAAAAAATAATCTTGTGTTTTTGGAGTTGTGAGATCCAGGCTATCACTGGGCAATCACTGCTCATAACCCCAGTGAAGGCAGCCTTTCCTCGGCCAGTCCTTCTGGCGTCTGCCGCTGGCTCTGATGTCCTGTAGTGGTTCGTCTTGTGTGCGATCTAACGGGCGATCTTTGCTCTCATGGATATATAATTTGTTGTCTGCCAAATCGTTTTGATTGAGGGCAAAGAGAAGTTTCATAACTTTATATTTTAAGGATATTTAAACATACATGCAGTGAAGATAATGTAGGAGTTGCCTGGACCACATTTGTGTGGCTATTAATGCTTAATATATATGTTTAATGAAAATGAAAAGAGGCAGAGTGGTGTTTTATGACATATTTCTCCTGGAGTGCTTGAACGCGCGTCAATTTCGCTTCCAGCGCTCGATTTCTACGCGCGTCCAATTCTCTGCTGACGCGCGAATGCATTCAAAATGTACGCGCGTGAAACTAGACGCGGTAGACGCGATTTTGACGCTCAATTCGCGTTTGGTGTGAACGCAGCATTAGAAACACAGTTGTAGAAACCAAAGAAAAACTACTGTTACAAAATCAAGGATCAAGAGCCCTACTGAAGCAAACACTAATCACCATAATGGTGACCAAACATTTTCAATTAAACATCAAAAGTTAATTTGATCTGTTCATTTTCTACAAGAGCTTCTGTAGATGTCTGACAGAAATAAGGTCAATCTGGTTAGTAATAAGTGAAGCTGGTAATGCTGTTTGTGGAGTTGTTTAATCCTCCTCTGCTTTAATGTCTTCTTTTATTTTCAGTTGATTTCATCTAGGGCTGTGGCTGAAGTCAGTTGTACTTCTCTTTCCTTGAGTGCTTCTGCTTGTTAACAGCTGGTGCTCATCACTAATTCTCAATTATCACTTAACTAATCTCTTAATTGTCTCATTAACTTCAACAATGCTTCAATTACTCTAACACTCTGTAGTGTGGATACATATAAGTGTTCATTTAAAACTGAAGATTTTGCTGTGGGGTTTAAAGGGTTAATGGAATTAGATGAAAAAACCCCCCAGAGTGAAACGTAAATTAGCGGTTAACAACTGTTAATTAATTTACGGAAAAGTACTGTAAAAAAACAGCAATTTACTGGCAACCAGAGCTGCCAGTAGATTACCGTAAAATCAAAGAAAATACAGTAATATACTGTAAAACGTAACAGTCAGATTTACCAGATGAATCAAGATATTTTCACTGAAATAGTAGTGAAAGTTAATAGAAAAAAGTTGTGCGAAGTCAGTAACTGATAAGGAGAATAAATATTAAAATAAACTGTTTCTATGTGTTGTTGCACAAGATGATATAGAAGTGATCTTTTAGTTTAATTAATTTGTTTTGTGTGTCACCATTGTGCAGGAGAGTAGAGCCTGTGCTTCAGTCCAGGATGAGCAGAAAAACACTGATGAAATGCTGCCTGATACTTTATTTAAAGTCAGTGACTGTGTTTGCTAATGCAGTTATGAGCTGTTTGTTGAGTAATTTATCACATACATGTGTGCTATTGCTAACGATGAACTGTAAAAATTGAAGCTAAAGTCATCTACTTTCACTACTACACATTACGTGTTTGCAGTTTATATTAAGAAAGGTTCCTTTTCAGTGGACTCAAATTAAATGTTTACAGTACAAACACCGTATAAATACTAGTTTTAAAATGAGAACTGTTTGAAGCAATCAGTTTTTCAAATGAAAAGAGTTACCTTTCATGGTATTATTATGGTAACTTACTGTAAAAAAGGAGAGCTATAAATAAACAGTAGAGGGCTGTAAATTAACAGTACATTGCTGGCAACCACAGCTGCCAGTAGATTACCGTTATTTTACAGCAAATTTTTTACAGTGTACGTGTAGGTATAAGGGAACAATATGTAATACTGGGGGTATAAAGGGGTAACTATCAGGAAAATTAACACTATTTTTACTGTAACCTTTTTAATTAAGGGGTAATTATCTGTGTAGTTACAGGGTAAGTATGAATCTGCGGGCTGTAAATTAAAGTGGTGTTTGTTCCCCTCTTGTTTCGTGTAGTTACAGGGTAAGTACAATAAACAACAATGTGTTGTTTATTGTACTTACCCTGTAACTACACGAAACAAGAGGGGAACAAACACCACTTTAATTTACAGCCCGCAGATTCATACTTACCCTGTAACTACATGGAAAATTATCCCTTTTAATATATAAATATTTATATATAATATAAACCGTCACCGTTCTTAGCAGGATTGAGCTCCACATTTCGATGTGATTTAATCAGCACACCCTCAGACTGAGAGAGAGAGAGAGAGAGAGAGAGGGAGAGAGAGGGAGAGAGAGAGAGAGAGAGAGAGAGAGAGAGAGAGAGAGAGAGAGAGAGATAGAGAGAGAGAGAGAGAGAGAGAGAGAGAGAGAGAGAGAGAGAGAGAGAGAGATAATTAAAAATTCTTAAGTAAAATAAGTTAAATAAAAATGATTATATTAAATGACAAAATCCAATGAAAAGTGAATTCCCATCAGACGTACCACCACCTTCAGGGTCTTTCTCACTCCATCAGTGTAGTAAGAATCATATGCTGAAGCTTTGACCTCAATCATGTGATCTCCCAGAGTCATGGGAATAATCACGTATGAAACCGCTGTGCTGGAGTCTTTGTCAACGTTTACTGTTGTTCTGTATTTGCCTTTCTTACTGGCAGAGCTGCAAACATCTTCTGTCTCCATAAACTCCACACGCAGCTGAGAAAACAGAGAGCAAGACACAAATCACTTCAATATCTGCACTCTCAAAAAAAAGAGTACAAAATTGTACCTTTTAAGGTCCAAGTGGTCGTCACTGGGGAGGGACCCTTAAAGGTCCCGTTCTTCGTGATCCCACTGTTCAAATTTAGTTAGTGTGTAATGTTGCTGTTAGAGCATAAATAATACCTGTAAAATTATAAAGCTCAAAGTTCAATGCCAAGCGAGATATTTTATTTAACAGAAGTTCCCTTTCAAAGCCTACAGCGAACGGCTGGCTTGGACTACATCCTGGTACTTCCTTCATAACTTACGTCAGTAGAACAGTAGAACAGACTAACCTCCGCCCACAATAATACGTGGAAAAAAGGGGGCGTGGTATTGTTGCTGTCCCACGTGGAGAAGAGGAAGTGTTGCGTGGAGAAAAGGAAGTGTTGCGTTTGACTGTGTTTGTCGCCATGTCGTCGAGACGCTGTTATTTTCATCCCGGAGTCAAATCACCTTTGTTTGGCTTTCCCAGGGACGCTGTAGAGATCATTGAGCGCATACATCTCCCCGTAAAGAGGTGTGACCTTTCCGTGCAACGTTTGCTAAGCTGCTATCAAATCACAACACGGGAACCACTGGCACAATCAGAACTCGTTACGTATTTCTGAAGGAGGGACTTCATAGAACAAGGAACTCATCAGGCAGTTTTTAGGACAGTGAAAACAGCGGTATACAGATAAGTACATTGTGTTAAAAATACTGTTTGAACACATGTTATATTGCACACTGTAAACACAATCAAAGCTTCAAAAGAACACGAAGAACGGGACCCTTAAGGGTACATTTTTGTACCTGTAAGTCAGGGGTAGGCAAGTTCGGTCCTAGAGCGCTGCATTGCATTGCAGCATTAAGTATGTCACCATTGTTGAGATTCATATGCTGAACTTTTTTCACGTTTGAATGTGTTTAAAAATTGAAATTCACAATGTTTGATCTGTGGTAAATCAGTATTGTTGGTGAACATCATTTATTAACATTTTCAATCAGTTATGAGTTTAATCAAACACTTCTCTTCATGATAATTTTTCATTTGAGTGAAAAGATTATGTGTTATATTAACACAATAACAAACTTACATAAAAAAGCCACGAGTCAAGAGTCCAACACATAATCAACATTTTCAATAAAACATCAACATCTAAACCTCTGTTAATTCTCAATAAGAGCTTCTATAGATGTCTTTCAGGGTTGGAGCCAAACTCTGCAGGACAGCGACTCACTAGGACTGAACTTGCCTAGTAAAACTAATCCCGTCTGAATAGGGCTTAAGATGAACATGGTTTTAATGTACACCATAAATCTGACTATTTTTTAATATCAGATCAGATCTACCTTCTGTCTCTTTGGGGTGTAGTTGTGAATAATGGCTTTGATTTCCAGTTGTTCACCGCGCACAGCTGAATAAGGGATCTTGAGGTCAATGAAAAAGGGTTTAAAAACAACAATCTCCTCAGGTTCTGCCACACAGATGCCTTTGAGGAGGAACACAGACACACAGAAGGGTTAAAGGAGCATATCGTTAGCCTCATAGCATAATTGCCCAGATCATACACTCAAAAAAATATTTTGGTCTAAATATAAGTTTTATGTATTTGAATTACATTACAATTTTCCATCCATTTGGACTACATAGTTTTAACATAAACAAACAAATAAACTTAATGTGATTCATATTTGTCAGTCAAACGTAAATGAAATAGGTACGTTTTATGTAATGGTACACAGAAAAATGCCCATGATAAATTAACACAGCCTAGTGCACACTACTGAGATAAAGTACCATTGAAGCAGTGTTCAAGTTAATGAGATAATTGAGTGATGATTGAGAATTAATTATGAACACCTGATGATAATGAGCAGAATCACTGACGGAAAGAGAAACACAAGAACTACAACTGACTTCAGCCACAGCCTTAGATGAAATCAACTGAAGATAAAAGAAGACATTAAATCTCTGAAGATATCAGTAGATGAGGATTAAACAACTTCACAAACAGCATTATGAGCTTCACGCATTACTAACCAGACTGACTTTATTTCTGTAATTTCTGTTTTAATGAAAATAATAGTTTCATAGTATGGAAGTCACCATACTGGAGATGAGTGTCTGCTTTAGTTGGGCTCTTGACCCTTAATTTGTTTAGCTTTAGTTTTTCTCTGGCTCCTTTAACTGGGTATTTATAAAGCACATTTGTTATTTCAAGGGAATCCAAGAGAAAATATTATCAGGTGATGTTGGCTATTTGTTTAGGCCTGAATCACTGCTCTAATTTAGAGGACAATTTGCTGGTTATAGAGGTAATGTGTTATTAATTGTGTTGTATTCATAGTATTAGTCATGGGATTATGCAGCACAAGATACAGGACGGTTGTGTTAATTGAATAATATCCAGAAAAAAAGAGCACAAAAGGTTTTAATCTATGGCATTACTTAGACACACACAGACATCATGAATCAGCGTTTGAATCTCTACAATGGTGACAATCAAAAAAAATTAAGATAAACAGATCAACTTTGAACATAAAACAAGCAACTAAAATGTCACGACAAAAACAGCAAAAGTAAAAGCAATTAGTAAGTATCAAAGAAAATTTGTCAATTCAGATGCATAATTTATTCATGCCGCAATGCATGCTGGGACACATGGGGGGGGGGGGGTTGATTGGTGGTACCCAACATGCACTGAAGCTTGAAGATTTTAATTGATTGTCACCATTGTTGAGATTCATACATTGATTCTTGATGTCTGTGTATATCTAAGCAATGCCATAGATTTAAATCCTGCATATTATTCGAATACCACAACGGTGCTGTAACTCATGCTGTAGAATCACATGGCAACTATTATGATTAAAACAAAACTATTAACACAGTACCACAATAACCAGAGTATTAGACTCCGAATGAGATCAGTGATTTGGCCACACGATGTCATCAACAATATATAAAGAGCCAACATCACCAGATATTCTCTTGGATTCCCCTGTCATAACAAATGTGCTTTATAAACACACAGTTAAAGGAGCTAGAGGAAAAAGTTAAAGAGTTAAGAGCCCAACTAAAGCAGACACTGATCTCCAGCATGGTGACTTCAAACAAAACTATAAACAGAAAATTACAGAAATAAAGTCAGTCTGGTTAATAATGTGTGAAGCTGGTAATGCTGTTTGTGGAGTTGTTTAATCCTCTTCTGCCAAGATCTTCAGATTTAATGTCTTCTTTTATCTTCAGTTGATTTCATCTAAGGCTGTGGCTGAAGTCAGTTGTAGTTCTTGTGTTTCTCTTTCCGTCTGTGATTCTGCTCATTATCATCAGGTGTTCATAATTAATTCTCAATCATCACTCAATTATCTCATTAACTTGAACACTGCTTCAATGGTACTTTATCTCAGTAGTGTGCACTAGGCTGTGTTAATTTATCATGGGCATTTTTCTGTGTACCATTACATAAAACGTACCTATTTCATTTACGTTTGACTGACAAATATGAATCACATTAAGTTTATTTGTTTGTTTATGTTAAAACTATGTAGTCCAAATGGATGGAAAATTGTAATGTAATTCAAATACATAAAACTTATATTTAGACCAAAATATTTTTTTGAGTGTATTTGGGCAAACAATTACTTAGGCAATTATGCTATGAGGCTAACGATATCCTGGATGATGATGATGATGTTTTTCAGATCATGTATCCTGCATTTACAGCTTCATCTTACCAAGAGTAGGTGACAGACTGACAGCCAAGATCTGCCAGGTGGCAATAGAGTCTTTCAGGAGGATCACTTTATCTGTGGATGGTGCTGGACTGGGACATGAGAAAAATACAAGACACACACACAATTATTTAATCATCAACAAGGAGCCAACAACACCTGATGTCACTTTGTCTTTGCTTTCTCAGCCACAATTATTGTGTTTCACAACTATAGCAGCCAAAAAAAAGCTAACATAAGAGATATGGGGACCAAGAGCCAAACTAAAGCAAATACTTCCCACCACAATGGTGACTTCAAATGAAACATAAATATCAACATCTAAACCTCTGTTAATTCTCAGTAAGAGCTTCTGTAGACGTCTGACAGAAATAGTCAAAGTGTGTCTTATGTCTGTGATTAAGGGCAGCTCCAGTGTCTCAGTGGGAAACACTGTCTCCTCACAGCAAGAAGATCCTGGATTGAATCCCACGATTCTCTCACGATCCAAAGATGTGTGAATTACAGATGCTAAGTTGTCTAAAGTGTCCAAAGGTGTGAGCTAAGTATCTTTTATTTTCATGATTTCTGGACAAACACACACTGTCTGTGAGTTTCTTTGCAATTACAAATGGAAAATATGTTCACAAAGCACACTGTACAAAATGTACCTGTAAATTAACGGTAAAATACTGGTAGCAGGTAGGGCTGGGCGATATATATCGTGAGATTGTTATGCGCATCTCATCAGTAAAGCCGGTTAATTGATTAGTAGTAAATCGCCTTCACCTGCTTTCAGATGGAGCGGCATTTACTACAAAGAGCCGTAGTTAACTGACAAGCTGAGCCATATCGCATTAATATCGAGGACGTATCGCCAGCGATAATTAATGCGATATGGCTCAGCTTGTCAGTTAACTACGGCTCTTTGTACTCAGCAAAAACTCCAGTGTTAAATTAACACTCCTGGGAGTGTATATGAGTCCACTCAAGAGTGTTGAAGGTAATGAGATAATTAAGTGATTAATTTAGTGATGATTGATCATTATTGAAGACACCTGATGATAACAAGCAGAATCTCTGAAGGAGAAAATCTCAAATTGTAAGCCACCGTTATGGGGATGGGTGTTTGCTTTAGTTGGGCTCTTGACCCTTATGTTATTAACTTTAGATTTTGTCTGGCTGCTGTATCTGAGTTATAACTGCCAGAAGAACAAAGATAAAAAGTGATCTGTTGGTTATATTCTGACAATCATCATTTGAACTATTTTTTTGATTTATGTTGCTGTTTACAGCATAACTGTGATTCTGCATAAATATACAAAATTTTAGATATAATATAAAAGATTTCTTAAAAGATGTTTAAATAAAAAATGCTTTTCTTTTAGGCACACACAGACCTCAAGATTCAGTCTATGCATCTCAACAATGGTGACGAGCAGAATATTCAATTAGGAAAAGAAAATTACATAGACAATTCAGATCATAATTTATTCATACCGCAATGCATGATGGGAGCCATTAATGAGTTGTGATTGGTGGTAGCCACTGCAACATGCTTTATTATTGTCACCATTGTTGAGACTCACAGGCTGATTATTGATGTCTGTGTTTCTAAATAAATTAATTTGAAAGTCTTTTGATCAGAACAATGGTTATTAAA
Source organism: Romanogobio albipinnatus (assembly GCA_023566225.1). Lineage (NCBI taxonomy): Eukaryota > Metazoa > Chordata > Actinopteri > Cypriniformes > Gobionidae > Romanogobio > Romanogobio albipinnatus. The sequence continues at coordinate 68,345,782 of CM042241.1, read as the reverse complement.
TATTTTGGATTATAAGTAAAAAATGAGAATCACATGCTGTAAATTCACAAAGCTGCTGCTAACAAGTTAAACCAAATTATCTTAAAAAGTTTCATTTTTTTTGATCACAGCATGATTATGCCAAAACAAAGCCAACACTATCATATTACACTTTTCTTTGTTAATTTGACTGTTATAAATCAATAACAGCAGACAAACAAAATCTAAAGTTCAGAACATAAGGGTCAAGATCCCAACTAATGCACACACCCATCCCCATAACGGTGGCTTACAATTTATGATTTTCTCCTTCAGCGATTCTGCTTGTTAACATCAGGGGTCTTCAATAATGCTCAATCATCACTAAATTAATCACTTAATTATCTCATTAAGTTCTCTAACTTCTTTCTTAATTTAACACTGGAGTTTTAGCTTTGTAGTAAATGCCGCTCCATCTGAAAGCAGGTGAAGGCGATTTACTACTAATCAAGGAACCGGCTTTACTGATGAGATGCGCATAACAATCTCACGATATATATCGCCCAGCCCTAGTAGCAGGGTTTCCAGCTGCACTGTAAAAAAATGCTGTCAAAAAACGGCCAAATTTTGACAGTAACATGCTGTTTTCCAATAAAACAGTAATATACCGTAGAAAACAATGCATTCTGGGTAATATTTGTCATTTTCGAGAAAATAGCCAACATGTATATCCTGTGAATTAATGCTGCGTTCCAGGCAGGTTTTTGAGCCCGTAAGTTACGACTTCAAACCACGACTTACGACTTTGTAGCGTTCCAGGCAAAGTCACGTCAAACTGCTTGAGCGCAAGGAATTGTGGTGCTAGATGTAAACAAAACATGGCGAGCCGTACGGTGCTTATGCTCATTTACCATCATTTCTATCGCCAAAAGTGCTTACTCATTGCTTACTAGAAGGAAACGGAGGAGAAAAAACGACGCATTAGGCAAGAGAAGCTGTTATACCTTTTATTTTGATATGCCCAACATTTCCATGTAGCGATATACTTTCACAATATACATCGTTTCAGACACATAACATTGTAATACATAATCGTGTGTGTATTATTTATCATTATTATATTATTATTAATTTGATTCCAACGTTATATTGTCCCAAAGTCTATTTCTCACCGTGTACGACTTCAAAAAACACAGCATCCATGGGGGCTGCCATTGTTGCTTCGCGGGCTCTGTGACGTCAGAACTCGTAACTGGGAGTACATCGATCTAGTACGAGTTCACGGGTGGGAAGTCACGGTTTTGACTGCCGTTCCAGTCCACTTTCACGGGTAGAAGGTTGGAAAAACACGAGTTACGGGTTGCCTGGAACGCGGCATAACAGCGCTCAAAGTCGACACTCAGAGGATGTGTTCCAAATCACACCCTATACCCTCATTCACTATTCCCTACACTAGTTTACTGAAATAGTCCACTTGACAGAGTGAGTGAAAAGAAGTGAGTGAATTCAGACACTGATGAACACCTGCTATCACTGAAGGAAAGAGAAACATGAACAGAGAAAAGTTGATTTCATCAACTGAAGATAAAAGAAGACATTAAATCTCTGAATATCTCAGCAGAGGAGGATTAAACAACTTCACGCATTACTAACCAGACGTCTACAGAAGCTGTTATTGAGAATTGACAGATGTTGTTTTATTGTTTCTTTTGACGTTACCATTATGGTGATCAGTGTTTGCTTTAGTTGGGATCTTGAACCTTGACTTAAAAACAGTAGTTTTACTTTCACTGTTGTAACTGTGTTTTTAAAATACATTTATTATAGCAAGCAAACCCGAAAGACAATATTAACAGGTGATGTTGACTATTTATTAAAGGTCTGATTCACTGAGCTCTTTCAGAGTCTAATCTATAATGACATAGCATGTATTTTTTTATGGCGTCCCAATAATTTTACAGCATGAGATCCATCACTGTTGCAAAAACCAGATAATATAAAGGACATGAAAACAATTTGGAGCCAAAACATTTCGAACGCCAATATTATTCAGAATCACATAGACATCAAGAATCGGAGTATGAATCTCAACAATGGAGCCAATCAAAAGCTTCATTCTGCAATGCATGCTGGATACCCGCATTGTACAAAAATCATCCATGACTCCCAGCATGCATTGCGGCATGAATAAATTATGCTGCTGAGTAGCCTGGTTAGTTTCTTTAATTCGTACTATTTACCTTTATTTTTGGTATTGTTTTTGTGTTGACTTTTTGTATTGTTTTGCTATGTTCAGAGTTGATCTGTTAATCTTCTGTGTTGATTGTGACCATTGTTGAGATTCATAAGATGATTCTTCATGTCTATGTGAGTCTGAGCGACACCATAGATCAAACCATTTTTGTAAAACAAAATATTTTGTCACTATTATGGTGACCAGTGTTTGCTTCAGTTGGGCTCTTGACCCTTGACTTTATAACAATAGTTTACCTTGGACTGCTGTAACTGTGTGTTTCTTAGATGCGTTTGTTGTAGCCAAAAAAAGCAAAGAAAAAAAATGTGATATGACATAATCCTAATGGAACGCTTGGTTTGTTCATCTCATCCAGTGTCTATTCCCTAATCAAGCCCATTCTTTTAAAAATACATATGATTTTACCATTATTTTACGTTACCAAAACTGTGATACTTCGGCAAAATATCAAGCAATTACTAGGATTCAGTTATGAAGGAATTTTTAACTCATGTTTTACAAAAATGGTTTGATCAATGGCGTCACTTAGACTCACATAGACATGAAGACTCATCTTATGAATCTCAACAATGGTCACAATCAACAAAAAAGATTAACAGATCAACTCTGAACATCACAAAACACTACTAAAAGTCAACACAAAAACAACACCAAAAATAAAGGTAAATAGAAAGAATTAAAGAAACTAACCAGCATCATTTATTTATGCCGCAATGCATGCTGGGAGTCATGGATGATTTTTGTCTATGTGAGTCTGAATAACATTGGTGTTCAAATGTTTTCATGTCCTTTATATTTGGTTTTTGCAACAGTGATGGATCTTGTGCTGTAAAATTATTGGGACACCATAAAAAATTACATACAATATCATTATAGAATAGACTTTGAAGGAGCTCAGTGCATCAGACCATTAATAAACAATCAACATCGCCTGTTTACATTGTCTTTTGAGTTTGCTTGCGATAACAAATGTATAAAAAAAAAAACACACACACAATTACAGCAGGAAAGTATACTACCATTTTTAAGTCAAGGTTCAAGATCACAACTAAAGCAAACACCGATCACCATAATGGTAACGTCAAACGAAACAAAACAACATCTGTCAATTCTCAATAACAGCTTCTGTAGACGTCTGGTTAGTAATGCGTGAAGTTGTTTAATCCTCCTCTGCTGAGATCTTCAGATATTTAATGTCTTCTTTTATCTTCAGTTGATGAAATCAACTTTTTTCTGTTCATGTTTCTCTTTCCTTCAGTGATAGCAGGTGTTCATCAGTGTCTGAATTCACTCACTTCTTTTCACTCACTCTGTCAAGTGGACTATATCAGTAAACTAGTGTAGGGAATAGTGAATGAGGGTATAGGGTAGGGCTGGGCGATATATATCGTGAGATTGTTATGCGCATCTCATCAGTAAAGCCGGTTAATTGATTAGTAGTAAATCGCCTTCACCTGCTTTCAGATGGAGCAGCATTTACTACAAAGAGCCGTAGTTAACTGACAAGCTGAGCCATATCGCATTAATATCGGGGACATATCGCCAGCGATAATTAATGCGATATGGCTCAGCTTGTCAGTTAACTACGGCTCTTTGTACACAGCAAAAACTCCAGTGTTAAATTAACACTCCTGGGAGTGTATATGAGTCCACTCAAGAGTGTTGAAGGTAATGAGATAATTAAATGATTAATTTAGTGATGATTGATCATTATTGAAGACACCTGATGATAACAAGCAGAATCTCTGAAGGAGAAAATCTCAAATTGTAAGCCACCGTTATGGGGATGGGTGTTTGCTTTAGTTGGGCTCTTGACCCTTATGTTATTAACTTTAGATTTTGTCTGGCTGCTGTATCTGAGTTATAACTGCCAGAAGAACAAAGATAAAAAGTGATCTGTTGGTTATATTATGACAATCATCATTTGAACTATGTTTTTGACTTATTTTGCTGTTTACAGCATAACTGTGATTCTGCATAAATATACAAAATTTTAGATATAATGTAAAGGATTTCTCAAAAGTTGTTTTAGGCACACACAGACCTCAAGATTCAGTCTATGCATCTTAACAATGGTGACGAGCAGAATATTCCATTAGGAAAAGAAAATTACATAGACAATTCAGATCATAATTTATTCATACCGCAATGCATGATGGGAGTCATTAATGAGTTGTGATTGGTGGTAGCCACTGCAACATGCTTTATTATTGTCACCATTGTTGAGACTCACAGGCTGATTATTGATGTCTGTGTTTCTAAATAAATTAATTTGAAAGTCTTTTGATCAGAACAATGTTTATTAAATATTTTGGATTATAAGAAAAAAATGATAATCACATGCTGTAAAATCACAAAGCTGCTGCTAACAAGTTAAACCAAACTATCTCAAAAAGTTTCCATTTTCTGATCACAGCATGATTATGTCAAAACATAGATTAGATTAGATTAGATTAGATTAGATTCAACTTTATTGTCATTACACAAGTACAAGTACAAGGCAACGAAATGCAGTTTAGGTCTAACCAGAAGTGCAATAGCAGCAAGTGCAGGATATATACAATGGTTGCGTAAGTGCTGGGCATAAAAATGTACTGAATATATATAAATATGTATAAGTAGAGAGATGGTTATTACTATAAACAGAACTGAATTTACAGATGAATATATACAGTGAATAAATATAAATATACAGATGGCTATTACTATAAACAGAATGTACAGGTAAATATGTACTATGAATATAATATACAGATGGCTATTACTATAAACAGAATTTTACAGATAGAGGTATACAATAATATGTTAGGCTAATATGAGGAATATAGCAGTGGATTAAGGTAGTGCAATAAATTATGGACAGAGCTATCCGAAAGAAAGTGTAAAAGTGCAGTGGAAAGTGGTTGCATATTACAGTTAGAAGTACGGTGCAAAATGCAAATGTAAACATGGTTACTATAAATACAGTCGGCAGTGCAAATGAGCATATTCCAGTTAAGATATGGTGGTGCAAAATGCATAAGTAAACAGTTGTTACTGTAATAAACAGTCGGTAGTGCAAATAACAAAGTGAATGTAGGTGAGAGGTAGGAGAGTTTGCAGTTTATGAGGGAAGTGGATCAACGGGGGTTTGAGTTCAGTAAAGAGACAGCTCTGGGGAAAAAACTGTTCTTTAGTCTGCTGGTCCTGGTCCGGAGGATCCTGAAACGCCTGCCGGAGGGCAGGAGAGAAAACAGTCTGTGGGCCGGGTGAGAGGAGTCCTTAAGGATGCTGCGAGCTCGGTGCAGACAGCGTTTCCTCTGGATGTGCTCGATGGCAGGTAGTGGAGTCCCTGTGATGCGCTGGGCAGTTTTCACCACCCGCTGCAGTGCCTTGCGCTCCGCAACAGAGCAGCTCCCATACCATACTGCCACACAGTTGGTCAGGATGCTTTCTATTGCGCAGCGGTAGAAGTTCACCAGGATAGCCGAGGAGAGCTGATTCTTCCTCAGTGTCCTCAGGAAGAAGAGGCGCTGGTGAGCCTTCTTGACCAGGCTGGAGGTGTTGGTCGTCCACGACATGTCCGCCGAGATGTGGATCCCCAGGAACTTGAAACTGGAGACACGCTCAACAGCCATTCCATTGATGTGGATGGTGTCGTGTGTGCCTCTTGACTCCTTCCTGAAGTCCACGATGAGCTCCTTCGTTTTGGTGGTGTTGAGGAGCAGGTTATTATCAGTGCACCATGTGGCCAGGTGCTGGATCTCCTCCCTGTAGGCAGTCTCATCGTTGTTGCTGATGAGACCAATCACCGTAGTGTCGTCCGCAAACTTGACGATGGAATTAGTTCCATACACAGGCTTGCAGTCGGAGGTGAAGAGGGAGTAGAGAAACGGACTTAGCACACAGCCCTGTGGTACACCAGTGTTGAGTGTGATGGACGTGGAGCAGGTGGATCCTGATCGAACATTCTGTGGTCTGTCAGTTAGGAAGTCCAAAATCCAGTTACACATTGAAGTGTTGATGCCTAGGTCTCCAAGTTTGGCAATTAACTTGGATGGGATGACAGTGTTGAATGCTGAGCTGAAGTCAACAAACAGCATGCGTGCATAGGTGTTTTTACTGTCCAGATGGATGAGCACAGAGTGCAGTGCCATGGAAACTGCATCCTCTGTACTCCTATTGCTGCGATAGGCAAACTGGTGTGAGTCCAATGTGGATGGTATAGAGTCTTTTAGGTGTTCCAGGACCAGCCGCTCAAAGCACTTCATAATGATGGGTGTGAGTGCTACAGGGCGGTAGTCATTAGGGCACCTCGGGCTGGAGTGTTTCGGCACTGGCACAATGGAAGTGCGTTTAAAGCATGATGGTACAGCTGCTTGGGCAAGAGACAGGTTGAAAATGTCTGTAAAAACCCCAGCGAGCTGCTCCGCACATGCCCTGAGAACACGACCAGGGATGTTGTCTGGTCCAGCAGCCCTGTGCGCGCTGATCCGGCTCAGTGCCTTGCAGACATCTGTGGAGGAGAGTGTGATTGGTGGGTGGTCAGCTGAGGGTTTGAGCTTGGTGGCAGTTTCTCTGTTGTCCCTTTCAAAACGAGCATAAAAGTAATTTAGCTCGTTCAGGAAGTTGACATCAGTGGCTGCGGGGGTGGAGTGGGTGGGTTTATAATCACTGATGGCCTGAATGCCATGCCACATGCGTCGAGGGTCAGAGTTGGAAAAGTGTCCCTCTATCTTTAGCTTGTAGCAGTGCTTGGCCTTTTTGATGCCCCTCTTCAGGTTTGCTCTGGATGCGCTGTAGGCTTGTGCATCTCCTGATCTGAAGGCAGTATTGCGTGACTTCAGCAGGAGTCGCACTTCCCTGTTCATCCAAGGCTTCTGATTTGGGTATGTGGTGATCTGTTTCTGGGTTGTAACACTGTCAATGGTGGTATTGATATGATCCAATACTGAGGAGGTGTAGGAGTTAATGTCCGTGTGAGCGCCACTGGTGGCTTGAGAAGCAAACATACTCCAGTCTGTGTTTAGAAACCTTTCCTGGAGTGTGGAGTCTGCCCCCGCAGGCCACACCTTGATTGTCTTCACTGATGGCTTCACACGGTTGATGAGGGGTGCATATTTGGGGCTGAGGAACAAAGAGATGTGGTCTGACTGTCCCAGGTGGGGGAGGGGTGTTGCAACGTAAGCTCCCGCCATGTTTGTGTAAACATGGTCTAAGGTTTTGTTTCCTCTGGTGTGGCAGGAAACATGCTGGTGAAACTTGGGTAGCACTGACTTTAAGTTTGAGTGATTAAAGTCACCTGCAACAATAAACGCAGCTTCAGGGTGATCAGTCTGTTGTTTACTGATGGCTGCGTGAAGTTCTTTCATAGCAAGCTTGGCATCAGCATCGGGTGGAATATAAGCAGCAGTTATAATGGTGGAAGTGAACTCCCGCGGTAGATAAAACGGTCTACATTTAACCATGAGAAACTCCAGGTTAGCTGAACAATGACTCCCAACAATAGCAGAGTTTGTGCACCAAGCTTTGTTAATATAAATGCACAATCCACCACCTCTGGTCTTCCCGGAGCCATCTAATGTTCTATCCGCCCGGAGTGTGTGGCGACCCGCTAGCTCGATAGCGGTGTCCGGTATTCCGCTGTTTAACCAGGTTTCAGTGAAGATTAGGACGTTACAGTTCAAAAGTTTCTTACTGTGTGTGATGCTGAGTCGAATCTCCTCCATTTTGTTCACTAGCGATCGTACATTAGCAAGGAAAATGCTGGGTAAAGAGAGCCGATGAGGAGAACGCGTTAGCTTAGCCCGCAATCCTCCACGCTTCCCCCGCCTTTGTTTACGATCTCGCCGCCGTCTGCGTGCACTTCCGCCCGGCCGGGATGAGCGCATCGCCTCGGGCGTCCTAGCGATCTCAGGAAGGAGTCGAAGATTGTCCATAAAACTGTCGGAAATTCGCAAACCAATATCCAAAAGCTCAGCGCGGGTGTACGATGTAAAGGCACAACTGTTCTGCACGAACAGACCCGAGATGAGCAAGAAAAATACAGCAAAATTGCAGAATCTGGAGAGACACTGAGCCTCGCGATCTACTCGCGCCGCCATCTTGGTCATAAAAATGACCAAGACATAGCCAACACTATCAGATCACACTTTTCTTTGTTAATTTGACTGTTATAAATCAATAACCGCAGACAAACAAAATCTAAAGTTAATAATATAAGGGTCAAGAGCCCAACTAATGCACACACCCATCCCCATAACGGTGGCTTACAATTTATGATTTTCTCCTTCAGAGATTCTGCTTGTTATCATCAGGTGTCTTCAATAATGATCAATCATCACTAAATTAATCACTTAATTATCTCATTAACTTCTCTAACTTCTTTCTTAATTTAACACTGGAGTTTTAGCTTTGTAGTAAATGCTGCTCCATCTGAAAGCAGGTGGAGGCGATTTACTACTAATCAAGGAACCGGCTTTACTGATGAGATGCGCATAACAATCTCACGATATATATCGCCCAGCCCTAGTATAGGGTGTGATTTGGAACACAGCCTCTGAGTGTCGACTTTGAGCGCTGTTAATTCACAGTATATTCCTGTTGGCTATTTTCTCGAAAATGACAAATATTACCCAGAATGCATTGTTGTCTACAGTATATTACTGTTTTATTGGAAAACAGCATGTTACTGTCAAAATTTGGCCGTTTTTTTACAGCATTTTTTTACAGGGCACATTTGAACTAGTTTTTAATCTTGAGGTTCCATGAACGTCTATATTGGACGTGCAGAACACGTCAAAAACAGACATCATAAAAACTTTCGTTCTGGCTCCTCAGTGGACATCTTTGCCACTAAAAGCGTACGTTGAAAAGACGTTGAAAAGACGTCTTTTGGACATAACTTTGCTCAGTGGATCCTGGAGCACACACACTACGTGACAAAACTGACACAACATGTGTCATTTTAAACATCTCATTTTAGAGTGTGTCAGCTCGAGATGAATGCGATGAAGTCAGTTATCTGCTGAGTCACTACGGGTGTGAATGAAGCTCAACTCACAGCTCTTGTCTAAACGTCTCCTACTCACCAATCCTCACACAGATCAATCTCATCCCAAAGCCAACTCTCAGGGAACTGCGTACGTGACACGATCTCATCAGAGTCTGTATAAAAGTCATTGTCATCATCACCTGTTGAAACAGATAAAAATGTGACAATAGAGCAAAAGGTCAAATCATCAAGTCAAAATGTATTAGGGCTCCCCAGATAGCAACATTGTGTCGGCCCAGATCTGGCCCACATCTGGCACTTGTGGCATACTGATCTGGCCCACATGCTGCGTGGAATGACGGCCCTTGAGTGGACCACTCCTGTTTGCCAGATCTGCGCCACAAGCAGGCCAGAGCAATGCCACATGTCAGTCAAGAGCAAAGAAATAAACCAGAACTGGACCTTATCTGAGCCACAACATCTGTGTATATTAGATATAAAGTCAGCTCAGCCTTAATAAACCTGTTAACAAACAGAATCACTGAAGAGAGAAGAGAACAGAAAAAGAGACGAGCAGAAAGACAAGAACTACAACTGACTTCAGCCACAGCCTCAGATGAAATCAACTGAAGATAAAAGAAGACATTAAATCTCTGAAGATCTCAGCAGAGGAGGATTAAACAACTCCACAAACAGCATTACCAGCTTCACACATTACTAACCAGACTGACTTTATTTCTGTCAGACGACTACAGAAGCTCTTATTGAGAATTAACAGAAGTTTAACTCTAATGGGTTTCATCTGAAGTCACCATGACAGTGATCAGTGTTTCCATTAGTTGGGCTCTTTACTCTTATTAAGTGTCTTCCTCTTTTGGCTTCTGCGAATGTGTGTTGGTAAAACACATTTGAAATAGCAAAGGAAGCGAAAGAGAAGTGACATCAGGTGATTATGATCACCTAGTGATGGTTTTTATAATAACATTTTATAAATGATATTGTCTGGTGTTATTTGAGTATAATGAGTGTGTTGTGTTAATAATACATTTGCACTACAAACCCTGTGTACAGAAGCGTGAGATCCTGCAGTATTATATTAATCAGTTATTAATTTTTAACAAAGCACAAAAAGTTAATCTGACTTCAATCAGATACACACAGATATCAAGAATCGGCGTATGAATCTCATCAATGGTGACACAAAATAATAGGAAAATTCAGCTGCATAATATATGTATGCTGCAATGCATGCTGGGAGTTCTGTACTATGCTGGTACCCAGCATGCATTGCAACATGGCATTTTTGATTGTCACCAAATTTTCTTTTATTTTGTTCATGTTTGTTAAAAATGTTTAACTGCTTGTTAAAACACTGCAAGATGTGATAATTCAGTAACTCAAGGGTTCGTAATGAAAATGCATTAATATCACAACTGTTGGAACCAAATGTCATCATTGATTTCACAACGATTTTAAAACCATCACCAGGTAATCATGTTCACCTGATGTCACTTCTCTTTAGCTTTCTTTGCTATTTCAAATGTGTTTTACCAACACACATTCACAGCAGCCAAAAGAGGAAGACACTTAATAAGAGTAAAGAGCCCAGCTAATGGAAACACTGATCACCATTACGGTGACTTCAGATTCAACACATTAGAGTTAAACTTCTGTTAATTCTCAATAAGAGCTTCTGTAGTCGTCTGACAGAAATAAAGTCAGTCTGGTTAGTAATGTGTGAAGCTGGTAATGCTGTTTGTGGAGTTGTTTAATCCTCCTCTGCTGAGATCTTCAGAGATTTAATGTCTTCTTTTAAAATCAGTTGATTTCATCTAAGGCTGTGGCTGAAGTCAGTTGTAGTTCTTGTGTTTCTGCTCGGCTCTTTTTCTGTTCTCTTCTCTCCTTCAGTGATTCTGCTTGTTAACTGGTTTATTAAGGCTGAGCTGACTCTATATCTAATATACACAGATTTTGTGGCTCAGATAAGGTCCAGTTCTGGTTTATTTCTTTGCTCTTGGCTGACATGTGGCATTGCTCTGGCCTGCTTGTGGCCCAGATCTGGCAAACAGGAGTGGTCCACTCAAGGGCCGTCATTCCACGCAGCATGTGGGCCAGATCAGTATGCCACAAGTGCCAGATGTGGGCCAGATCTGGGCCGACACAATGTTGCTATCTGGGTCAAAGGCCCGATGGTGCTGGTGCGATTGTATTTGCCCTGTTTTTTTCATCCAATTATTCATTTTCTGAAAGTTTCTTGGGGGAACGCCATACGTTTGCGAGAAAACGCAAAAGCATTGACTTATTATTTGTCCTCATATTTCTTTAGGGACTCCATAGAAATCATAGCTGGATCATTACTAATATATTCTGATAATCCTCAAGATTATGTTCACTTTATTCCAATACAGGGTCCATTCAAGCCACAACGATAGACACACAACAGCAGATGAACTCTAAAAACATGTTTAATCTTTAAAAGGGATGAATAGTTTCTCACCCAGTGATCTCCGGCTTCTTTCTGAAAGGAAATTTATATTGGTTATAACAATTTAGTGTTTATGGACAGTGCCCCTCTGGATTATTTTTAGTGAAATAATTTTTTTTTTTTTTTTTTATTCAAATTGAAGAAATGAAAAACATATACCTGTTCTTGTGTTGGTTCCTCCTGCAGTGCTGGACTCAAACATCAGTCCAGCATCACTGAAAACCCCCATACTGTCACTTCCACCTCCTGCCGTACAGCCGGTGTCATGTTTCTCTACAACATCCCAGATCTAGAGATGTAAAGAAGACACACCAGCAGAGGTGTAATGCCGCCTTCACGTGCTATTGGAAATTTGATCATTCCCACTTCTGAAATCGTGATTACGAGCTCATCGCATTCAAATTTTGAAATGGGAGGACGTTCATCTGCTATATTTACCTAGGGAACTCGTATTTACAATAATTCTGATAGCATGTGAAGGCAGCATAAAGTCCAGGATTCAAAAAGTAAAAGTCCTGCCATATTTTTATTCCACTCATGAACTCCTGGCTGAAGAACTGTGCTATTAGCAAATCCAGGTGTTTGGGACATGGCTCCACATGGCTGGGCTGGCTGGGTGGCCAGAGCAGGAGGGACTGCTCAATGTATGTATCTGACACAATTTTATTTTTCTCAGCCAAACTGACTAAATGTCAGCCGTGGAAAGTCCAGGTTCAGAAAATAAAAAGACCTGCTCCTTATTTTGTTCCAAACACCTGGATTTGCTAATAGCACAGTTTTCAGCCAGGAGGTAGAATGAATTAGTGAAATCAGCTGACTGAGTTCATGAGTGGAATACAAATATGGCAGGACTTTTACTCTCTGGCCCCTGGACTTTACACCTCTGATTATCACCAGTTAAATACGTTTCATGTCAGAGCTGATTGTGCCATAACATCAGAAGGTCCTTCACCTTCATCTGAGTGAGTCTGTTCTTGTTAAGGACTTGCACAGCCTTGTCAACCACCACCAACCCAACTCTAGCTCCAGGATCTCCAGTGATCTGCAGAGTGACTCTATCTCCTGTGCCATAGTAATTAATCTTGTCCTTCACCTGAAGCTTGAGCTGTTAAAACAAGAGACACTGATTCAGACCTAGTTGATTAGCACATCAGCCATTTCTTGTGATGGTTGACCAACCGTTCCCATGCACGTGTCCTTCACGTCAACCCAGACTGAATCAGACACCACCTCAGACGAGCCCACATGATAATAAGCCACTAAGCGGAAGGACGGCACCATGTCTTTGGTTACAGGTAGAGACAGAGTCACTAGAGATTGTCCTCTCATCTTAAACCTGTCAGCTTGAACTATCTGACCTTTACTCAAGATCTGAAAATGAGGCAGACGAGTGGCAGACATTCATATGGTTTCAAACACAAACTGTGGTAGTTAATCAAATATTGACATAATAAATTAATACATTTGTGCTGCAGCTGAATAAGAAATACCCATAATCTTTACCATGTATGTGTAATCTTGATCTTTGACTCCTGGACTTTGTCCAGTGTTCAGATTGACTGTCATTGAATCACCGATCTGAAGCTCTGCAGCATCAATGCCGATGTGCAGGTAGTTCTTGGAGTCGCCTTTGGGAACATAAGCCTGAGCCGTCATCATCTTCACTGCCTGCTGTTCATCTCTTAATTGTGGCTCTTTAGTCTTTGCCTGAAAAGAACAAAAACACCGTTTTCTAATGTGTTGTGTACAATATGACCCATTGCTTGTTCAACATATGCACATTCTTTCACTAGTTCTCCAGTGGAACATGAACATTAGTTGAGTTAGCTGGTCTTACAGTGATCTGCAGTGTGGAAGATCCTCCCTGAGTGTTGATGATAAACTTGGAAATGCCATTGGCTCTTGTTTGACCTCTGACCCCTCCAGGATTGACCTCCACTAACACATTTTCAGCAGGCGTCTGGTCAGGATTTGTTACAGAGACCTGATATAGAACCCAGAGCAAAAAACAAACAAACAAAAAAAAAACAAATAGATTGATTTGTTAGTTAGGTATAGTAGGTGTAGGTATATATAGGTAGGTATAAGTATAGATAGATAGGTACACAGCAAAAACTCCAGAGTTAAATTAACTCTCCTGGGAGTATATATGAGACCACACTCAAGAGTGTTAAAGTAACACTGAAGCAGTGTTAAAGTTAATGACATAATTAAGTGATTAATTGAGTGATGATTGGCCATTATTGACAAACACCTGATGATAACAAGTAGAATCACCAAATGAGAAAAATAAAAAATGTCAGTCACCATTATGGCGAACAGTGTTTTCTTTAATTTTGATCTTGACCCTTGACTTTTAAAAAAGATTGCCTGGTGTTGGTTATGTTTTGACATCTTCATTACTTGATCTAAATCACTACCTCATTTAGAGCCTAGTCTCTGAGTTGGGTTTATCTTGTTGATTATAACATAAGATCCTGTATTTTCAATATAATTCTAAGGAGTTCTTAAAAGTTGTTCTGATTAAAGGCACACGCAAATCAATGCTTGATTTTATCCCTTGGAATCACAAGGCTGGTGTATACGTAACTCAGTTCCCTTACGAGAGTACTCTCGTATTGCGTTTGCTAAACGCTATGGGGGGAATTCCTTTCCTCGAGATATTGAAGCAAATTTTTATCCAAAAATACCTTTTACACGCAGTGCAGCTGCACAACTCTCAGCAGGAAGCAGCTGCGTGCTGATTGGCTGTGCTGCTGCAACTGCAGCAACCTATAGCGAGACCGTGGGGCGGACCAATCAGGTCCTACCAAATTCCCGCCACAAGGGGCAACAGCATTTGCATAGCCTAGGGTATAAAAGACCCGCTCTCGCAAGGTTAGTCAGATTAATTCTTCTTCAGCGACTTGCTATCGTTGAGCTCCGGATCGAAGCCTGCCGTCGACACGCACCCAGCGGAACACGCGGCCTGAGGACGTCGGATTCTCCGCCTTCAGCCTGCCTTCCAGCTGCGCCATCCGGCACATATCCTTTTCTATTACCTTTTCTGTTTTCAAAAAAGAGCCGAGGCGTTGTTTCAAATGTCTCGTTCCTGCGCCTCTTGCAGAGGCTTCATCGCGGACGAGGATCGGCACATCATCTGCGTGTCATGTCTCGGACGAGACCACTCGCAGATTGCACTCAACCAGGGCGGCTGCCCTGAGTGTGACGAGCTGGCGCTGCAGACCCTTCGGGCTCGGAGCCACGGAAGAAAAAACGTCGCGACCAGAGGCCACCGGAGCGCTCTGACGAGCACACAGCGGGCATGTCCCCGCGTGCCTCACCATCGCCCGTGTTGTTCGCCAAGGAGCAGCACAGCCCCCCTCGCAGGGCGGCCACTGCTGTTTCCTTCGGCGGACCGGAGGAGGAAGAGGATGACAGCCTTTCCCTTGCTGCATCCGGAAGCGGGTGGTCGGACGCCGCCTCGGAGCACGCCACTTCGACGCGGACGCGGACCTCAGTCGACTCTGAGCTTATGCGCTTGCTCACCATGGCCGTGGACGACCTCGGCATTGACTGGTCTCAGCCCGAGGAGCCCACGAGAAGCCGACTGGATGAGTGGTATTTCGAAAACCGCCGTCAACCGACCGCTCAAAGACCCGCTCCCTTCTTTCCAGAAGTCCACGAGGAGCTAACTAAATCGTGGAAGGCGCCATATTCTTCTCGCGCCAAATCCTCTTTTTCTCCAGCGCTCTCGGTAGTCGATGGCGCTCAGGAAAAGGGATATCAAACCCTTCCTCCCCTCGAGGGAGCTGTCGCAGCACACCTTTGCCCGCCCTCCGCCAGAGGATGGCAGTCAAAGACCGTGCACCCCTCCAAAGCCTGCCTCACTACGTCCAGCCTCGCCGGTCGAGCATTCGCCTCCGCCGGCCAGGCGGCGTCAGCACTTCACTCCATGGCGGTGCTTCAGGTCTTCCAGGCCAAACTCCTCCGTTCCTTGGACGAGTCTGTTCCTGATAGCGAGGCTCTGAAGGATCTGCGCGGCGCCACTGACTTGGCCCTGCGCGCCACCAAGGCCAATGCTCAGGCGATCGGCAGATGCATGGCCAGCCTGACGGTGTTGGAGCGCCATTTGTGGCTAAACTTAACTGAAATGAAGGACATGGACAAGACCGCTTTCCTGGACGCGCCCATTTCGCCTTCAGGACTGTTTGGTCCCGCCGTGGTTGGGTTCGCTGGGAAGGCCACATTCACAGCCAACGAGCCCGCAAGCAAGCGCGCGCGCCTGTACACAAACGCCGTTTTTACGGCGACCCATATGAGTCACAAAAAGAGCTTTTTCTCTGTAGGCAGTGTGCCAGCATTAAAGCATGTACCCCTACACCCAAGCACTTCCCCATGTCCCCCAGCCCCCTGCACTCAGGTGGCTGGAAACACTATTCTCACAGTCAACGAGCCCGCACTCAAGCGCGCTCGCCTGTACACAAGCACCAATACTCTATCTTCCCCGGCCCCCTGCACTCAGGCGGCGGGAAACAATTCCCTCATAAGCGCCAACTTGGCGCAAGGTTATTGGGCCACCGAGTCCCTGTTACTCAGCGACTCGCCCCACAGATTAATTCAGCCCCTGGCTTCGAAGGCCGAGGCCTGGCGGGCCATTCCCGGCATTTCGAAATGGGTGTTGAACATAATAGAACGAGGTTACTCGCTACAGTTTGCTCGCAGACCACCGCGCTTTCGCGCCGTGGAAGAGACAACGGTGAGAAGCGACAAAAGTCACGTGCTTCGAACCGAGATATCAAAACTGTTAATAAAGGGAGCGGTGGAAGCCGTACACCCCTCACAGAGCGAGTCGGGCTTTTACAGCCGTTACTTCCTTGTACCAAAAAAGGACGGTGGTCTCAGACCCATCCTAGATCTCAGACATTTGAACAAAGCTCTTATGAAGCGCCCGTTCAGAATGTTGAGAATGAAACAAATCCTCGCGCACATTCGCCCGGGAGATTGGTTTTTCACTGTGGATCTAGAGGACGCTTATTTCCACATACAAATAGCCCCCCATCACAGGCCATTCTTGAGATTCGCCTTCGAGGGGAAAACATACCAATACAAGGTGCTACCTTTTGGTCTATCTCTAGCCCCTCGCACGTTTACAAAGTGCATGGAAGCGGCGCTAACCCCGCTGAGACTTCGGGGAATGAGAATTCTCAACTATCTCGACGACTGGCTCATAATAGCTCAGTCAGAGATACAGCTACTAACCCACAGATCTTGGCTTCTCAACCATTTACAATGCTTGGGACTCAGAATCAACGTGGCAAAGAGTTTATTGTTTCCCACACAGAAAGTTTCGTTTCTGGGAACAGTATTGGACTCGCGGCAGATGAGCGCGCGGCTGACGTCACAGCGCGCGCTCTCTGCTCAGAACCGAGCGGTTTCCCTCAGGTCCGGTGCACACATTCCTCTCAAACACTTTCAGAGGATGTTAGGTGTCATGGCCTCGGCGGCGCCAGTTCTCAGACTGGGTCTGTTGCACATGCGCCCCCTACAGCACTGGCTGAATCGCCGCGTTCCAGCTCACGCATGGCTTTCGGGCCGATTGCAAATCAAGGTAGACCACAGCTGTGTGTTGGCTCTGGCTCCTTGTAAAAATCCCGTCTGGTACAAGACGGGCGTGAGTTTGGGCACTGTTACGAAGTGGAAAGTTATCTCGACAGATGCATCCAACCTAGGTTGGGGAGCCCTTCACGAGGGCAGGCCGATCTCCGGTCTCTTGTCAGACTCGGAGAAGTGCCTTCATATAAACTGTCTAGAGATGAAAGCAGTCACGATATCGCTAAGAGCTTTCCTTCCGTACATAAAACACCACCATGTCCTGATCCGAACAGACAGCAGATCGGTGGTAGCCTATTTAAATCGCCAAGGCGGTCTGAGATCTATCGACCTGCACTCAATGGCGGAAGAAGCCCTAATATGGGCAGAGCACAATCTGAGCTCGCTGAGAGCGACTCACGTGCCAGACATTCTGAATTTGGGCCCGGACATGCTGTCCAGGGGCAAAGTGTCCCCTGCAGAGTGGTCTCTTCACCCAAATATAATTCAGATAATTTGGGGCAAGTTTGGAGAGGCAAAAGTGGATCTTTTCGCCTCACAAAACAATGCTCAATGCCGAATATATTTCTCCAAGCACGAGGATGCGTTGGCCCACGAATGGCCCAACCTTCCTCTTTATGCGTTTCCCCCAATCTCAATGTTCCCTCAAGTCATAGAGAGGATCAGGGAGAGCAAATGCGCTGTGCTTTTAATAGCCCCACTTTGGAGAAATCAACCTTGGTTCTCACTGCTGAGTCAGATGTCAGATGCAGCTCCGTGGCCGATCCCGCTGAGGAGAGACCTCCTCATGCAGGCGGAACGGCAGATCTGGCATCCCCGTCCCGATCTATGGGCGCTTCATGTTTGGCCCATCAACGGGTACATGAGAACCTTTCTGTAAGCGTAATGAACACTATTACTGAAGCTAGAGCCCCCACAACTAGGCGGCTCTATTCAGGCAAATGGTCAGTCTTTTCAGACTGGTGTAAAGCGCGAAATCTGACCCCACATGATTGTGCAGTGTCAGAGGTGCTTACATTTTTACAAGAGCTTCTGGACGCGGGCCGCTCCCCCTCCACGCTCAAAGTTTATGTGGCTGCTATAGCAGCGTATCACATTCATGTGAACGGACTGTCACTAGGAAAGAGCAATCTCATTGTTCGCTTCCTTAAAGGGGCTAGAAGGCTTCACCCACCTCGCCCCCCTTCAGTCCCTATATGGGACCTGTCCACGGTCCTGGATGCCATGAAGAGCTCTGCATTTGAGCCTCTGCATTCTGTGAGCTTAAAGCTCCTGTCACTAAAGACTGCTTTTCTGCTAGCGATTGCATCAGTTAAGCGAGTGGGTGATCTGCACGCGCTCTCTGTGAGCGCTTCATGTCTGGAGTTTGGGCCAAACGACTCCAAAGTCGTCCTCAAACCAAGACATGGATATGTACCTAAAGTGCTTTCAACTCCGTTCAGAGCACAGGTCATTTCACTTTCGGCACTTTCGTCGCAGTCAGATGAGATAGATGCTAATTTGCTCTGTCCTGTCAGAGCACTGAGAATATACATAGAGCGTTCCGCTGCTTACAGGCAAGCTGAACAGCTCTTTGTATGCTTTGGCGGCCACACCCGAGGGTACGCGGTTACAAAGCAGACCCTGTCACGGTGGATAGTGGATGCTATATCACTGGCTTATGAGTCTAAAGATCTCAGTTGCCCCTTAGGCATTAAAGCCCATTCTACTAGAGGCATGGCCTCTTCGTGGGCTTGGTCTACTGGCATTTCTCTGAATGATATCTGTGCGGCGGCAGGCTGGGCCTCCCCGTCCACTTTTATCAGGTTCTATAATTTAGATGTTCCGGCTTTACAAGCTGGGCTTCTTGCTGTATGAGCAGATTTAACCCCTTAAGGCCCGATAAGTCCGGCCTGGGTTGGATATTGTTTAAGTCATAAGCATATTCCTTATACGGCCCAAAGTATCTGGCCACTCATTATTCCTGACCCGGTTATGTCAGTTCTATGCTTTATTGCACAAATATCGTGTTCATTCTCATTAGGGCCCGACTTAGGTCTGGCTCATTCTGAATTATTGATATCATACTACGGGCCCACGTAGGTTGGCCTGGGTTTGGTGTCGTCGGCTTTAGAGCCGTTAAGCAAGCACGGCGTTTTGCATTGGTCCCCCATAGCGTTTAGCAAACGCAATACGAGAGTACTCTCGTAAGGGAACGTTTCGGTTACTAACGTAACCTCGGTTCCCTAAGATGAGGGAACGAGTATTGCGTTTGCTTGCCGTGTTTGCTCACTTGCTCAGGAGTCGCTTCAGTCGATTAACCTGACTAACCTTGCGAGAGCGGGTCTTTTATACCCTAGGCTATGCAAATGCTGTTGCCCCTTGTGGCGGGAATTTGGTAGGACCTGATTGGTCCGTCCCGCCCCACGGTCTCGCTATAGGTTGCTGCAGTTGCAGCGGCACAGCCAATCAGCACGCAGCTGCTTCCTGCTGAGAGTTGTGCAGCTGCACTGCGTGTAAAAGGTATTTTTGGATAAAAATTTGCTTCAATATCTCGAGGAAAGGAATTCCCCCCATAGCGTTTAGCAAACGCAATACTCGTTCCCTCATCTTAGGGAACCGAGGTTACGTTAGTAACCGAAACGATATTAGGCTATAATCAATAATTCAGGTCAGTTGATGACTATTGCTGCCTTCACATGCCCTCGGAATTACCGTAAATACAAGTTTCCTAGGTAAAAATTACACATGAACTGCAATAAGCTCGTAATCACAACTTCAAAATCTAAATTATCAAATTTCCGATAACACGTGAAGGCAGCATTAGTCAAAACATAACCAACACCACTTGATCAACTTTTACTCTTTGCTTGTCTGGCTGTTAAAACAACCAAAATAAAAACTAATGTGTTAAATGTCAAGGGTCAAGATCCAAACTAAATCAAACACTGATCACCATAATGGTGAATTAAGAATTGTGGCGTTCTCCTTGGTGATTCTGCTTGTTAACATCAGGTGTTCCTCACTAATGGCCAATCATCACTCAATTAATCACTTAATAATCTCATTAACTTTAACACTGCTTCAGTGTTACTTTAACACTCTTATTTTAACACTTTAACACTCTTGAGTGTGGTCTCACATATACTCCCAGGAGAGTTAATTTAACACTGGAGTTTTTGCTGTGTAGGTGTTAATAAGATACTTACGTGATTAATTGAGTGATGATTGTTTGATTATTGAAGACACCTGATGATAATGAGCAGAATCACTGAAGGACAGAGAAACACAAGAACTGACTTCAGCCACACCTTTAGATCAAATCAACTGAAGACATTAAATCTCTTTATTTCTATAATTTGTCTGCAGCTCTTTTGAGAACTAACAGAGGTTTAGATGTTGATGAGTTATTAAAAAATTTCGTTTTTACTGAAGGAAACACTGATCACCATAACGGATTTTGAATAACTCCTCAACATCTAAACCTCTGTTATTCTCAAAAAGAGCTGCAGAAATATGATAGAAATAAAGAGATTTAATGTCTTTTCAGTTGAATTGATCTAAAGCTGTGGCCTTCAGTGATTCTGCCAGTGGTAGAGGAAGTACTGAATCTCAGTACTTAAGTAAAAGTACAAATGCCCAGAGATATATTTACTTTTGTAAAAGTAGAAGTACCAAAATGACAACCCTACTTAAGTAAAAAGTACCTGATTTGAAATGTACTTTAAGTATTAAAAGTAAAAGTACTTGCATAATTGATTCTCTTAATGTCTATATTCTAATAATTAAAAACATTATAGTCTGTGGCATTTTAACTAAGTTCGTTTTGGGTTAATGTAATTGTGCTTACCATCTGTGGCCCAGTTTACATTCTGATTTACAATTCTGGTTATCTATCAGGGTGATCTGCAGAGTTAAATATCATTATTCTGAAGCAATATTCTCACTATAGTGTTCAGTGAACAACTTTGATGTATTTAAATCTGCATATTTATGATATTTTTACCTTTTATAAAGGGCATTTTCCCCCTTATCTTATTAAATATATGATATGCTTCAGCTTTCCTTTTATATTCTTAAATTGTATCAATACATTAAATTAGAATAAGACAATATAGGGCTGTTACCAATCAAATTAAATAATATACACTGAAAAATTACAACTTAATTAAATTATGTTGTGAGATTGTTTTAAATATTTTTTGAATACAAATAAGAAATGTTGGAAAGAATGTTTTAAAGGGGTGGTAAAACACATTCTTTCGAAGGCTTGATTGTGTTTGTGGGGTGCAGTGTAACGTGTTCATGCTTCGTTTTTAAAAAATTGCATTATTTTTCATATATTTTACCTTTATTCTACACTGCTCTGTCCCTCGTTGTAAAAACGGTCTGATGGTTTCCGGGTTGTATGAAGCCAGTCCCTCAAAAATACGCAATGGGCTCAGATTGGTTACCTGGCCCAGTGTGTTGTGATTCGCTAACCGCCTAGTGCACGTTTGTCGGAAACGTCACGCCCCTTACCTTTACCGGTAGCCTCAGGCTACTAGCCTGTGCTTTGTGTAGTACAATGGCGTCAATAAAACCATACCAATTTGAGCCCGAATCAGACCCAGACAATTTTAGTGAAGATGATCGAGCAGAACCTGTTCAGTCCTCAAGAGTAAAGACTGCGGATCTATAGTGATCGCTACTGAATGGCACTGTTACTTATGTATTTTTTAGAACGATTTGCCAAATATCTGTCGCAAGAACGAACACTAAACATTGGCTTTACTATAGTATCCAAATCAAACACAGAACCATGTTTAGCATGCCTGTAGATAAACAATACATACAAGCTCTAATCAAAGAATAATTTACACTAATGCCAAGTTCGCTGTTGAGATTTTAAAAAGTTTGTAACGTGAGGTGTTTGTCGGATAACGTTAAGTATGAATGAGCATTTAACAAACTGGTTTGCAGAGCCAAATGAGCGTTGTCATCTGTTTACTTCCTTGCTACAACATAGACTACAATTAACAACACAAACTATTACAGGAAAACTCATCGACGAAAAACAGGCCCGTAAACAGCTTCTGTTTTTAAATCCATCTTTCAGGACAAGCGGTTGTAAAAATCCTGCATTGAACTTGTGAAGATTGTGGAAGCTTTCCTCTGTGAAATGTGCAGCGGGAGCCGCGCGTGCCCGTTGTGTTTTGCAAATACAGACGGATATTGTCCATTATGTCACATTTTCCGGTCTTCTCCTCCGACCCCTGTCATTTTAATAATTTAGAGCCTAGTCTCTGAGATGGGTTTATCTTGTTGATTATAACATAAGATCCAGTATTTTCAATATAATTCTATGGATTTCTTAAAAGTTGTTCTGATAAAAAAAAAAAAAAAAAAAAAAAACATTTCTGTGTTTAACATCTTTCTTCTTTTTTTTTTTTGGCACACGCAAATCAAGAATCAGTGTAGGAATCTCAACAATGGTGACAAACTTTATTCTTTATATAAAGAATTTTTACTTTATATAAAATTTTTATATATTAAACTTTATACATAAAATTTATTCATGCAGCAATGAATGATGGGAGCCATGGAATAATTTTGATTGATGGCTCCCAGAATGCACTGCAACATGCTTTTTGATGGTCACCACTGTTGAGATTCTCAGGCTAATTCTTGATGTCTGTGATTTTTTTTTTTTGCTTAGAACTACTTTTAAGAAAACCTTTGGAATAAGTTGAAAATGCTTGATTTTATCCCTTGAAATCTCAAGGCTGGTGTAAACGTAACTCAGATATTAGGCTATAATCAATAATTCAGCTCAGTTGATGACTATTGCTGCCTTCACGTGCCCTCGGAATTATCGTAAATACGAGTTTCCTAGGTAAAAATTGCACATGAACTAGGGATGGGCATTTTTGTCAATTTCTCATTTCGATCATCGATAGGTCTCAAAAACGAGTACTCGAGTAATTGGGGGCGGGGCATGTGCAGGGGGCGGGGCATGTCCGTCATTGAGATAATGAAAATACTGTTATGAAAATGGTTGTTGACAAATACAAACGTGACATGAAAACGGGTATATGAAAACATGAACATATAAAACAAAAAATAACTGCTAGATTATGATGCATAAATGTCTTTGAAAAAGAAACATCTTTATAAAATGACATAATAGTCAATAATATCGAGCATTGCCTTTGAGCTGAAACTGTGAAATAACACCACCCTGCAGAGCTTGCTAGCTGGTTAATAAACTCAACCAAACGCACCATATATCAATATT
Source organism: Romanogobio albipinnatus (assembly GCA_023566225.1). Classification (NCBI taxonomy): domain Eukaryota; kingdom Metazoa; phylum Chordata; class Actinopteri; order Cypriniformes; family Gobionidae; genus Romanogobio; species Romanogobio albipinnatus. The sequence goes on along the minus strand of CM042241.1, from coordinate 68,322,264 downwards.
AATATGAAGATTATTATGAACCTATTACGACATAAATCAACACAAAAGAACGTGAATGCGCACGTGAACTTCAGCGTGCTAGATTTTACAGGCGACGGGTTTGAAACGGAACATTTTGAATGCGCTCTTCCCTTAACAACGCTCATACACGGACAACGAAAGCACACAGAAACAACATTTTATTAAAATCCTGTTCTCATTATAATGCTTTGACAGATTGACTCTGCACATCATGCTCTTAATTTTATTATTCATGATCGAAGCGTTTACAGACATCACTGCGCGTTTTCGAACTCATAGCGAAAAACCAACTTTAAATAAACTAGGTCTACTGTTAAAAAATACGAGAACAGTATAGCAGTGCTGCATTACTAATATCAATGATTCTGAGAAAGAAATAGCCTATCTGAAAAGAATATGACCGTCTCTAAAAACCATCATGTCCAGCATGAAATATGCGTTTGAGCTGAAACTGAAGAGAATGAACAACAGCCGGTATAACGGCAGCGCTTTTCTAGCTTATTAAGCTCAACCAAACGCTTCTTATATTAGATTAATCAGATATAGACAACATAAAAGTATCTTACAACGTGCATCTGCAGATAAGAACGCGGATGCTCACATGAACTTCACGCGCTAGTCTGAGTGTTCTCGCTAGTTTCTCTGTGGATCAGCTGATACACGGGGAACTAAGCACAGATCATTTACAGCATTCTATTTCCATCGTGTTTTCATTATAATGCTATGTAGGCTATGACAGATTGGCGCTGCACATCTTGCACTAACCATTTAATGATCTCATGATTCCAGACATCACTGCAGTGCACGCCTTTATTTCGCCGCGGTCTGGAGGCGTGCTGTAAAACGCTAACCAATCAGACCTCCGCAAAACGATGCAATAACCAATAAAAAAGAGACAAATATATTTTTTTCAGGGCGATCATCGTTCTCATGATCGATGATCGCTGTCACGTTCGAGTACTCGATTACTCGACCACTGTTGCCCATCCCTAACATGAACAGCCTGACATTTTGAAACTTGAATGCAATGAGCTCGTGATCACGACTTCAAAGTCAAAATTATCAAATTTCCGATAGCACGTGAAGGCAGCATTAGTCAAAACATCCCTTTAACACTCTTATTTTAACACTTTAACACTCTTGAGTGTGGTCTCGCATATACTCCCAGGAGAGTTAATTTAACACGAGTTTTTGCTGTGTAGAAATTGATTTCTTTAAAAGCAAATATCTCCCTTTGCTTTAAACTTTGAACTTTGTAACTTTGCAGATGTTGTTTGTGCTCAAACAGCAACATTACACACTAGCTAAAGTTAGAAAAGTGAAATCGGGGTTTACCACCCCTTTAACATGAAACTAAACTGCCAGTAGGTGGCGGCAGGTATTAATGAGTGAATCGTTGAGCCGATTCGTTCAAACAGCTGATTCGTTCAAAAAGGCAGTCGTTTGTGAACAGGTCATTGAATCTTTGATTCAACCGATTCATTCAAAACACTGAATCATTCAGTAACGCTCTGTTCCTGCTTTGTTTGGAACTATTTTCGCTGCTGAAATAGAACAAAAAATAGTCAATATATTGCATCTAAAATGTAGGTAACTTTTTGTTAATTCATTGTTTATGGAACTGTCAGTGTCATATGAAATCAGTGACACATTTTCAGTCGTGATGGCATTCAGGAAAACAGCACTCTTGGTCGTTTGATGTTTTTAACTGTATTATATCAGTGTTTTTATAAATATAAAAACTCCCCATTGTGAATCGTTACAGCAGTATGTGACTGAGTTTCTCTGTGTGAGCGGCGCTGATTTGTTTCCACTTCTCCTCATGAGGCTGCGCGAGCCTCAACAGCGCAACCTCACCGTCAGTTCATTACAAGAGTACAAGCGTTAATGTCGAGCCCTGAAACTGATCAGAAAATGTAACGAAACGTTGTAGAAATGTAGTAGAGTAGAAAGTATAATAATTGCTGCAAAATGTAACGAAGTAAAAGTAAAAAGTATGCACTATTTATTCTACTTAAGTAAAGTACAGATACGTGAAAAATGTATTTAAGTAAAGTAACAAAGTATTGTACTGTGTTACATTCCACCACTGGATTCGGCTCATTATCATCAGGTGTCTTCAATAACGCTTAATCATCACTTAATTAATCACTTAATTATCTAATTAACTCCATTAACATAAACTGTCTGGGCTAACCCATGTGGGACCTCCATGGAAACAAAACTGGCTGCTAGAGTCCAGGTCAAACCTATCTGGCTCCTCATGGCTGTGCTGGCTGGGTGGCCAGAGCAAGAGGAGCTGCTCAATGTATGGATCTGACAATTTTATTTTTCTCAGCCAAACTGACTAAATGTCAGCGGTTGAAAGTTCAGATTCAGAAGATAAAAAGTCCTGCTCTGTTTTTTGTTCCAAACACCTGGATTTGCTAATAGCACAGTTTTTCAGCCAGGAGGTAGAATGAATTAGTGAAATCAGCTGACTGAGTTCATGAGTGGAATACAAATATGGCAGGACTTTTACTTTCTGGCCCCTAAATTTTACACCTCTGTAGATTTCACTAGATTTTCACACTTTCTAGTCAGTGTTTTATACCAAGACACTTAAGGGCATTCCAGGTTTGAAGAATTGTGGTGTTTTTTTTAAGTGGATGGTGTACGGTGACGTCACAATCTGAATGCCTCTCCTTTCTGCTTCCACCATTTCACTGCCTGAAACACACACACACACACACACACACACACACACACACACACGATTAGCCTGTCATATTCAATCACACACATGCAACATAGATGTACCGTCTCTGTTGAGTCTTACCACTTTCTGTTAAAAGACTGACTGAGACATAGATTGATCGTCCAACCAGCTGGTTCATGTCTCTGAAGGTCTCGGTGATCATCTCCCTGGTCAGTTCTGCAGTACCTGCTCCTTTTATTATCTATTCATATGAGAAAGACAACAACATCAGTCTAGAAGACAAGGTAAAAATAAATGTATTGTTTTATTTAAGTCGTCCTGTAGGTGAGGAGAAATGAGATTGATCCCAACTTGTAAACAGTTTCCTCTCACCTGAACCTTTTGAAGAGAGGTAGGAAAACTAGTTTTCTTCTCACCGTCCATCACACCAAACACCACAAACGCATTTCCTTCCACCTCCTTTCCAAACAGGTACCTATAAAAGCACATACAATGACTGCAATTTCTGTAAAAACTGAATGGTGATCCACATCCGCTTTCATTACATAGAAAAAGGCAGCTTGAACGTTTGTCTACCTTTCTAACAGTTATACATGTTTTGAATAACATGAGGGTGTCTTTTTCATATTTGGCCTATTTTGAATTTATCAGTTAATCCAGCAGGTACAGAATGTAGACTCCAACATCAGTCAGACATCATATTTTTATTAAAAGTTAAAATTGATTTAATGTCTAAATCTTACGTTTGTTTCACATCAAGCACCAACATTGGATTTTGGTTGGAATTGAAATCATATCCCTAAAACGTACTTTAAGTATACACTTCACTTATTGCTAAACATATTGACTACATTTCTGTCAAACATAAAGAGTTTCAAAGATACACACAGAAATTAAAGAATCAGCGTATGAATCTCAATAACGGTGACATGCTTAATGCCGCAATGCATTCTGGGTGCATCATACAAAACTAGTCAATGGCTCCCAGAATGCATTGTGGGATCAAGCACATCACCATTATTGAGATTCATATGCTGATTATTGATGTGTGAGTGAGTCTAGTAGATGCTAGATATCAAAATATTTAGTGAACAATGAAAAATTACAGTCTTGCTATATTTAATAATTCAAAAATTATCATGTATCAGATTAGATTCTGGATGACATCAGTAAAATACACCACAATATGATGAACATATTTTTATCATCAAGTAAGACAATATCATCTGATCACATTTTTTCTTGCAGTTCTTGCCAAAGCAATTAAGAGCTTCTTTAGACATCTCACAGAAATAAAGTCAGTCTGGTTAGTAATGTGTGAAGCTGGTAATGCTGTTTGTGGAGTTGTTTAATCCTCCTCTGCTGAGATCTTCAGAGATTTAATGTCTTCTTTATAGTCAGTCGTAGTTCTTGTGTTTTTCTTTTTTCTCTTTTCTTCAGTGATTCCGCTCATTATCATCAGGTGTTTATCACTAATGGTCAATCATCACTTAATTAATCTCTTAATTATCTCATTAACTTTAACACTGATTCAGAGTTACTTTAACACTCTGTAGAGTGGGACCATATGTGCTCTGAGCAGTGTTCATTTAACACTGGGATTGTAACTGTGTAGTAAATGTTTTATAATTACCTGAATTAATCATGAATTACAGTAGAAATACATGTTAATAAAACATTTATTAACACAATGAGTAACTATTACTATATGTTTAAATAATAAGATGTATAAATATATATTTAAATAGTTTATTAATCTTTTACTTACACTTTCTAAATGATCTGATGAACCACTGACAACTCCTAAATAACTGGTTTGTAAATAATGTAATACTTAATTTAGAAATGATAAATTGATAATTTATAAAGTATGAAAATACAATTATTAAACACATTATAGATATGCTAATAAATCAAGAATAAAGCATTTATAACTGTATTTATAAACTGCTTAGTAATGTCTATTAATGCTTTATAAATGATGAATCAAAGGGTTACTTCATTGATTTAGCATTAAGCTTTGTATTTAAACTGGGTCCTTTATGCAGTAGAAATGTGAAATTATTTTTAATTTGGTGCCTTCTAGACTGAGAAAAGACAGAAAATGTATTTTTGTCTCCCAGAATGCACTTGCTTCACTGCCCTTTGAGGCCACTCCATACACCGTCGTTTTGATCTCGATAGTAATACAATCATTTCGTTCAGTTAGAGAATAAACACTACAATTAAAAACTGAACGTGTCTTTTCAATAAAGTGTGAGTGAGCCGAGCAGTATCAGATTTCATTCATCACGAAGAGCTGAGCAGAGCTGAGGTAACGTTAAGAGCCAGTCTAGCATGTTTTCTGATCGCATATGGAAGCTAAACTATCACAGGAATTCATTGAAAAGTTGAAACACTCACTTTACTCTGCACCGCCCCGTTATGATTGTCCGTGCGGCCGTCTGTGTCTTGCATTCTGTGCGTGAGATCAATCCCCTATGGACGGGTTGATAACATGCGGAACAGCTCCCTCTACTGGCTGTAGTCTTTAGCCCTTGGCCAAAAATCCTCAGATGACGCAAAATGACGATATTTGCGTCATCTGAGGATTTTTTTCCAGAAATAAAATGCATAATTATCTCGTCTCAGGGGAATATGAGGGGGGAAGTACCATCATTTGAATATACTACCGGGTTTCTACTGATACAAAGCCTAATGCTAAATCACTGAAGTTACCCTTTAACTATTTACTAATGCATAACTAATGCTACATAGCGTGTAGTTATTATAAAGTGTTACCAAAAAAGGTACAGTGGAGGTACAATTTTGTTGTTGTTGAGGACAAAACTGGCTGTTAGAGTCCAGGTCAAACCCATCTGGCTCCTCATGGCTGCAGAGATGGGGACTCGAGTTTGAGACTCGGACTCGAGTGCGACTTAAGTCGCACACACAGTGACTTCAGACTCGACTTGAGACTCGTCCTCAAAAGACTTCAGACTCGACTCGGACTCGAGCTGCGGGACTCGTGAACAATGTTTATTTTTAGGAAACGTCTGATGAGCTCGATGTTATTCCCCTCCCTCCGGTACCTATAACCTTCCACGTAACAAGTGACGTACTACGTATCTGCTGCGCGCGGCCACACATGAGAGGACAACGAACAATCATGTCGACTGCACCTGCCGCTGCTGTGCCACTCATCATAAGTTTTAAAAGTGTTCTTGTATATGGTTTATGAGGACACAAATGTGTATAAAGAATATAAAGCATTCAGTTCATTTTATCACGAAATTCAAACGATAAATGCCGTTTTGACGCTCTAAAATGTGACGACTGATCACTGTATAGGCGCGTCAATTCAAGCGGCCGCGGCGCACGCGCGAGTGAACGCGTTCGATCATCTCTTCCAGAAGAATAAACATGAATTAATATCTTATGGTATGTTGAGAATAACACTTACTGAAACTTATTATATGTTGTGTAATCGCTCAATCAGTGTTTCAATTGCGCCAAGATGTCAAACAGCTTGAGAACAATGTCACTCGCATCATTTACCTCAGAGTCAGAAGTCATTCAGTCCACAGCTGTTAATTCACTAGAGAAATCAACTTATTCACTAAATATATGCACTATATATATATATATATATATATATATATATATATATATATATATATATATATATTAGGGGTGTAACGATTCGTTTTAATAACGATTCGATTCGTATCACGATTTGAGGTTGTCGATACGATTCAAGGACGATTTTGGTTCATTTAGAACGATACGATCCGAAACGATTCAGTGACTTGAAATCGATTCAGTAACTTTTTAGCCAAAAATTGTGTGACTGAAATAAATATCTGGATACTGGTCAGTGCAGGTGAAGTTTCCTAGATTCCTGTTGTTTCTTGTAAGGGAATCAGGTATCAATTAATTATGGATATAAACAAACAAGTAAACAACAATTAATGGCAAATGCATTCAAATTTTATTTGAATAAAGTGCAACCAACAGTTTAGGTTGAATTAACAGGAAGTTAACCTTTTCTGCTCTCATTTTCAATATTCAATACATTTTCAATAAAAGCACAGTAAGTGCAACCAACATTTCAACAACCTGCTACTTCTGCTTTTGTTATCCAACATATTAATATTACAATATTAATATCAAAAATAAAGTGCAACTAACTTCTCTTCAGGTTTAATTAATAGTAGGTGTACCTGTTACTTTTGCTGTTGTTTTTCAACATTAAAATAATACAAATACAATATTAATATCAAAAATAAAGTGCAACCAACATTTCTTCAGGTTGAATAAACTGGCGAAACCTGCTACTACTCTCAGTTTAATAAACAAACAATATTTAACAAAAGATAAAATGTAACCAACTACTCTTCAATGACTCTACATATTTCTTTTTCAAAAATATCAACATCAGTGGCGGCTACTGGTCTGTCAGAGAGGGGAAGCTCATTTTCGGCCTACATCATAAAATTGTCTATTTATTTAAAAGTAAATTCTGCCCTACGTTCCTTTTCAAGAAAGTTTCACCCACGACGCTAGCCTAGCCTACTAACGTTATATGAATGAATGAATGAATGAATGAATGAAGGAATGAATGAACGATCTAAAAAAAAAATATTAAACTCTGTAAAACTGAAACAAGGAATGTGGTGTATAATTGTGTGAAATGTATGATGAAAATCAAGCAATTTCGCCAAGCAAATATCAAAGAAATAGGTTGCAGCAGTTTTTATTTCGACTGAACTTGAGAAATCCGCAATGGGACTGAGCGCGAATAGCTTCAGTGATTCCTTATAGTACAGAATCGCTGTCAGTCAAAGGGAGATGCAGTCTTTCGACAGACCCTCCAATCATCACGCAGAAGCTCGGAGTCCGGGCCAGCCCACTCCCCATTCACCCCCAGAGACGCTGAGCGTCCGTGGGCGGGACATAATCGCAGCGTTTATCCAATGACCGTCTAGTTTCGAAGCGCTTAAAAAAAAGTTCACAGCAGCCCCATTGAAGTCAATGGACGCTGGGCTTCAATAGGGAAATGCACTGTGACGCTGCGGGAATGTATGAGAAGGAAATCGAGTCAGCCCACCTGCTATATGTAACTGATTCTGAACGAACTCGTCTTTGAGATGAACGTTTTCTAACGCATTTTTAGTCAATAAAATGTTAATACAATAGTACATATTTGACCATTAATTTTGTGACATTATAAGGGAAGCCGAGCTTCCCTTGCAGTCTTAAAAAAATCGCCACTGATTCAACATGATCTGACCGCAGAACACTTCTCTGTGCGTTCACTATGTCGCCAGCAGCACTACAAACTCGCTCTGCTGGCACACTGGTCCCAGGAATGCACAGGTAACATTTAGCAAGGGTTGAAAGTACAGGTAGCTCTTTCTCCTGGTGGCTTGATCATTTCTCGCTGGTTGGCTTCTCCTCTGCCATCCGCCGCTATGTTTTGTTTTCTTAGCGCTGCTGCGTGCGTTGATGTCACAGATAGGCAGAATGAATCGAGTAACGTTTAACGCCGTTATCATTAAAAGTGCTAAGAAAAAACATCCATTTAAAGTCTGACGTGCTTAAATCCAATGCGTTATTTCCTATGATCGATACAATCGATTGATTACCTTTTAAAACGATGTTAGATCGATATATGTCGTCCGGAAGTCCAACTTGCCGAGCACAGATCGATGTAGTTAGATCGTAGGAAAATAAATCGATACATCGATGTAGTAGATGAATCGTTACACCCCTAATATATATATATATATATATATATATATATATATATATATATATATATATATATATATATATATATATATATATATATATATATATATATATATATATATATATATATAATAAATTCTACTTAACCTGTTAGTGATGTCTTGATTATTTAATGCTATGTTTAGATAAATCTGTCATGAAAAGGACAGTCACTAAGATTATATTTCAACATGGGTATTAAAATAAAACCTAATCATGGTTGATAATCCAAACTGCTTAAAAAAACATACTAAATGGAGCTTTTTGAAATTCAAAAAAGGCCAAAAGTTTTCTGTGATTGGTAGGTTTAGTGTAGGTGGATAGATTATACCATTTGTACATTAGTAAAAACCATTACACCTATGGAGAGTCCCCGTAAACCACGTGTGGGTAGTGTGTGTGCACTTGAGTGCGTGTGTGTGACTGTGAGAGAGTGTTTCTGTGTGTTTGCTTGAGTGTGTGCTCTCTTTAAGTGGAAAAAAAGTGTGTTATTGCTTAATAAATTTTGCAATGTTTTTGTAATACCCTGAGTACCAGAACTTTGTGGTTTCAGATGTGCTTTGTTGCACATAAAATTGTTAGCTATTAGATAAGCATCTTACTTGTTGTCTTTTCATATTCACTTGTTGTCTTTTCATATTCATTGATCGACATCTGCAGGTTTAATGAGCTGATATGGTATGTTAATAGAGAAAGGTGTCAAAATAACTTATTACATGCTTTGAATTCCCTATATATAGCTTTGCAGTGTTCTACACAGCCTGGATGGGTCGCCGTATGTGATGCAACACTTATTATAACCAGAGACTTATTATAATAAAGAGACTTGAGACTTGACTTGGACTCTAGCTCAGAGACTTGAGACTTGACTTGGACTCGAGCCCAGAGACTTGAGACTTGACTTGGACTCGAGCCCAGAGACTTGAGACTTGACTTGGACTCGAGCCCAGAGACTTGAGACTTGACTTGGACTCGAGCCCAGAGACTTGAGACTTGACTTGGACTCTAGCTCAGAGACTTGTGAGCATCTCTGCATGGCTGTGCTGGCTGGGTGTCCAGAGCAGGAGGAGCTGCTTAATGTATGGATCTGACAATTTTATTTTTCTCAGCCAAACTGACTAAATGTCAGCGGTGGAAAGTCCAGATTCAGAAGATAAAATGTCCTGCTCTGTATTTTGTTCCAAACACTTGGATTTGCTAATGGCACAGTTTTTCAGCCAGGATGTACACTCTCAAAAAAAGAGTACAAAATTGTACCTTTTAAGGTACAAGTGTCCGTCACTAGGGTGGTACCCTTATGGCAGGGGTGTCCAACCCTGGTCCTGGAGAGCTACCACCCTGCAGATTTTAGCTCCAACCTCAACCTCAACACCTGAACTAGCTAATCATGGTGTTCAGGGTGCTAGATAATTACAGACAGGTGTGTTGGAGCAGGGTTGGAACTGAAATCTGCAGGACGGTAGCTCTCCAGGAGCAGGGTTGGACACCCCTGCCTTAAGGGTACATATTTGTTCCTCTAAGTCAGAAGTAGGCAAGTTCAGTCCTAGAGAGCTGATGTCCTGCAGAGTTTAGCTCCAACCCTTCTAAGCCACCACAGTATAAAACGCATGGCTCCCAGCATGCATTTCAGCATTAAGTATGTAACCATTGTTGAGATTCATATGCTGATTCTTGATCTGTGTGTGTCTAAACTTTTTTCTCCATAGAATTATATAAATATACATAAAACATATTTTAGAATGCCTGGTTTGTGGCAAGAAAGTATTGTTGATGATTATTATTTACTGACATTTTTAGTCAGTGATGAGTTTAGTCAACCTTTTTTTCATGACAATTTTTGTTTATGGCTTCTTTTGATTTGAACAGATTTTGTGTTTTGTCAACACTGTAGCAAAAACCACAAACTTGCATTCAAATCTAAGAGTCAAACTGCCCAACTAAAGAAAACACTCATGACCATAATGGTGACCAAATATTATCAATAAATCATCACCATCTAAACCTCTGTTAATTCTCAATAAGAGCTTCTATAGATGTCTTTCAGGGTTGGAGTCAAACTCTGCAGGACAGTGACTCTCTAGGACCGAACTTGCCTGCCAATGGTTAAATTGTACCCTAAGGACCAATTGTGTAGCTTTAAAGGTACAATTATACATTTTGTTCTTCAAGGAACAAAATTGTACCTCCACTGGACCTTTTTTTCTGAGAGTGTAGAATGAATCAGTGAAATCAGCTGACTGAGATCATGAGTGGAATAAAAATATGGCACGACTTCTACTCTCTGACCCCTGAATTTTATACCTCTGCTCATAGCACATTATTTAGTATTTTACATACAAATCTATTTTAATCAGTGTGTTCACACACTATAGATGTATTTTGATAAAGTGAAGCAGAACATATGTTGTCTTACTTGGCTTCAATGTCGACTGTCAGACTCTGATCACGCACATAGAAGAATGATCGACTGGGTTTTAATTTCACTTCAAATGTTGGAAGCACTAAAACCAAACCAGACAAAAGACACACAAACAAATAAATACATTATTTTAGTTATCATCACATTTACACAACATACATTGTGTTGACACACGTCTTACCGTATTCTTTGACCTCAAAGTCAGCAGTAAACGTCTTCTGAGGAGTGTTTGCAAACCGAGTGACCACCTTCCACATCCCATTACTGAAACAAAACACTTCAATGATAAATAAGCATTACAACAACAGATCGAGTGAATCTTAACATATCACATCTATGAGTATTAGCTGTGTTGTGTGCGAGGTAGACATCATTAATCATTTAATAAAGTTCACAGGTTGAGCAGATTCAGTCACTGTTTCACACACCTGGCAACCTCAGGAATGGGGTAGGATCCAGACTTCATCCCTTTCACTGGATTTATCTTCTGTGATGAAACTGTGATGCCTTGTGGATTCTTAAGAAACACAGAAATCAGCATCAACACTGTGTTTGATGAGATCAGTGCAATGAGCATGTAATTGAACATTAATTGAGCATGTAATTGTGTGTGTGTGTGTGTGTGTGTGTGTGTGTGTGTGTGTGTGTGTGTGTGTGTGTGTGTGTGTGTGTGTGTGTGTGTGTGTGTGTGTGTGTACCATGATCTCCACCGTGACTCTAGACTGACTGAGGGGTTTCATGTTGGGCGTCAGAGAGAAAATCCTGTAACGAACTGCAAAAGAGAGCAAAGCAAAAACTGAAATATGAGTTCTGATGTTTGATTTCCTCAGATTCAAACACTGATAAAAGCAGCGGTCAGTTTAATAATAAACAGGATTATGTCATGATGATGTAACATCTTTAACATTCACTGTTATATTTTTCCAAGTTTTTAGCACTGAATCGTACCTGTGCTAGCAGGCGTGTAGATGGGCTTGTCTGTCTGAACAAATATATATCCAGACTGGAATGAGACCATGACCACTTTCTCCAGGAGTTTGGATGGAAATTGAGCTTGTAGATACACATACTGCTTCTCCAGAGGATCATCAGAGAAGAAGTTCTGATCATCAGGGATCTGGAGAACAGATAATCAGCCATCCTGAATTATATCTGATAATAAACTAATGAGAATCACAGCACTGTAATAATGGAGCTCTCACCTTTATATCTGTAAGGATCTGGTAGTTGTTTTCTGCAGTCAGTCTCACTGTTTTGGATAGTATCTCCTTTTCTTTCTTTGGGAAGTTCTTCACTGAGATCTGTACATAAAAATCTGCTCCAGAGTAATCCTGAGCCTCCACCAACACGTTCTCTGAGGAACCCACTCTCAGCAAATTAGGAGCTGTCAGAACAAACCTGAGGAGATCAAATCAAATCTTAAAAACAGATCTATTAGTAAGTGAACACTGTTAAGGCTCACAGGAAGAAACAGAGACAGACAGAAACACACAGAATTCTCTAGTGGGTGAAAGGAGGAGACAATTATAGGTGCACCCACTAAAACCCAGTAGTTGTTATTTCCCTACTATAGTAGTCAATGACTGCCGAGTTCTGCTTTGTTACAAACATTATTCAAAATATCTTCTTTTGTGTTCAGCAGAACAAAGAAACTCATAGAGGTTTGGAACAACTTGAGGGGGAGTAAATGATGACATCATTTTCATTTTTGGGTGAACTATCCCTTTAAAGGAGTGACTGAAAACAAGTGAGCGAATTCTGACACTGAAGGCGCCGGAGGGGATGCCATTTTGTTTGAGCTTTGCTTGTTTGTTAAAATAAAATGAAATAAATAAATGTGTACAGTGTGGTTGATTGCTTTGTGTCACACGCAGTGCGTATACCAGCACAAGTATTCCCGACAGATTATTTTCTCAGAGAACAGCTGCTGCATCACCATGTCGTGCTTTTATGAAATATTATCTTCCATTATTATCTTGATTCAGTATGAATACATATGTATATAGCCTATTGCACATATAAGGAAAAATAAGTTTGCCGTTGCACTATTTTAAACGTTTCTTGGGTTAAATTATATGTGCTCGCATTCAATAATATTCACTTGTGTGTGCTTATATAAGTATCATTAACAGGGGCGTAGCACAAAATCCTGGGCCCTATGCACAGTGTTAGGTTTAACAGCCTGTAGTGTGCACAGTTTGTTTTTATTTAATCTGGGCTAGCCCATGTAGTCCTGCAGAGTTTAGCCTAACCCCAAATAAACACACCTGAATCAGATAATCAGTTTCTTACAAGGCCCTAGTAAGACACTGATGAGCTGGTTCAGGTGTGTTTAATTAGAGTTAGAGATAAACTCTGCAGGACAGCGGCCCTCCAGGACTGAGTTTGGAGACCCCTGCTGTAACAAAACAATCCTGAGGAGATCAAATCTTAAAAACAGATTTATTAGTAAGTTTATGAACAAATGGTGTGTTTAATACTCACAGCGGGTCACACAGTGTGAGGAGGGGTGAGGAGAGAAGAACAACGGTCAGACACAGCAGCTTCACGTCCATCCCGTGTGTGTGTGTGTGTGTGTGTCCTCCTGTGAGCGTCTGTGAACCTGCAGCAGATCAGATTTATACCCGCCCCGAGACCCTCAGTCCAAACTGCTCTCTGTCTCTCTCTGTGTTTGCATTTGTGTTTGAAATCACTAACACATGTTTTAGAAATAAACTGCACTTCAGTTCACCAGTGTACACAAGTCACATACAAGTCAAGCCACATTTATTGACATATAAAGCTTTTATACAATACATATTGTTTGAAAGCAGTTTCACAGTCATAGAGAGAAAATAAAATCAATGATGTCATGATACTTAATCAAATATGATAAATTCAAATTCTGCTGTATAGCAGCTCTAGGGCAGTAGTGCCATTATTCGAACAGTATAGTACTTTTGTATTTTTATATTAATCAAATCTTTGATTTTGAGATTTGTTTATTGTCGATGTCTGAAACAGAGCTGTTGTCAGTAAAACTGAGTGCAGTTTTGTGTATCATAAAGATTTTATTTGATTTGAAGAGTTAGCAAGTCAAATTCAGATTTCCCGTAAATGATCTTTAAAAACTGGTTGTGTAAATTCAACCTTTGGTAAATTGGCAGCCGCTCTGTTGATCTTTGAGAGGTCGAGAGATTTACTGAACAGTTTACAGAGGCTTCTCCATGACTGACCCAGCAGGCACAGTACGTCAATGTGATGTCAGAAAGACGTACCGTATCAGCGTTTCTTCCACACGGATCCGCCGGTTTGGGAGCATGAATCCGATATATTTTTTGAAACCGGGTCCCAGAGTGGATAAATCTGAAAACGACACCCTTGCGTTTTCGTGTGTACAGCCAATCCACATATTGTGTGAAAGGTTGATGTCTTCACACCACATCCCGCATGGGAAAGACTAGAAAGGGATACAACTACGGGCACTGGACATGCGCACATCAATATTGCCTTATTTAATTCCTGTATTTGCATTATTGTAAGGGTAGGTTAATAAAACACATCTGGTAAGTAGCACATTTATTTATTGTTATTTTGTTGTGAGATTTCGCCTCACTTCCCACCGTTGCTGTACCCCAACTCTTCTTCTCTGTTTTTAGTGTATTTCTGTGGCAGAATTACAGCGCCACATGCGGGCCTGGCATGTATCCATTACGAAAATGAACCATGGTTTTACTGCAAATAAAACCAAAAAAACATGGTTATTGTAGTTAAACCATGGTCACCACAAATTAACCATGGTTTTGCTACTCTAACCATAGTTTAACCATGGGATTGGTAAAACTGTGGTTATACACAGTAATTCCCCGGTGTTGAATTAGCATTGCTCTGTGTTCATATGGGAACCACCAGCAGGGTGTTAAAGTAACACTGAAGCAGTGTTAGAGTTAATAAGATACTTAAGTGATTCATTGAGTGATGATTGTTTGATTATTGAAGACACCTGATGATAATGAGCAGAATCACAGAAGGACAGAGAAACACAACTACAGCCGCAGCTTAAGATGACATCAACTGAAAAGACATTAAATCTCTCTTATTACAAACCAGACTGACTTTATTTCTGTCATTTGTCTACAGTTTTTTTTTTTGAGAATTAACAGAGGTTTAGAGGTTGATGTTTTATGGGAAATGTTTGGTCACCGTTATGGAGATCAGTGTTTATTTTAGTTGGGCAGTGAAACTTGCCATTTTATGTCAGTTTGTGGTCTTAGTAACAGAGTTTACTGGAGCACATACTTTGTTGCAAATGAATCCATAACCATAAATTATCAGGTGAAATAGTAATCATCATAAAGATTATAATTTTTCTTGACCAAACTAATCTTTGAGAAAAGTGGATAATAGAAATGTTAATAAAAGTTGTTTTAATAGATTTTCACCATAAATGCTCTACTGCCACAGATCAGTCATCCTATTTAGATTTTTAGATATTTAGGGGGGGGGGGATATTTGTGCACACGAATGAATGAATCTCAACAATGGTGATATGCTGCAATGCATGCTGGGAGTCATGAGTGTTATACAATGATGATTATATATCCCATCATGCATTGCAGTATGAAGCATGTCACCGTCATTGAGATTAATATGCTAATTCTTGATGTTTGTGTGGGTGAGTGTAAAATGTTTTTCTTCAAAATGTATTTAAACAACAAAATTCAGAATATTTGATATCTGGCAAGAAAGGATTGCTGGTGAAAAACTACTAATAACAATTTGACAATTTTATTTTTTATGTGTCAATCATCAGTCTCCTTTATGATGTTGAAAGATATATCATATGACCATCTTTGTTTATGGCTTAACAAATTATGTGTTTGATTAAACACTGTTACAAAGACCACAAACTGATATGAAAAGCCAAGATTCAAACTGCCCAAATAAATGAAACACTCGTCACCAAATATTTTCAATACAACATCAACCTCTAAACCTCTGTTAATTCTCAATAAGAACTTCTGTAGATGTCAGAAATAATGTCAATCTGGTTTGTAATAAGAGAGATTTAATGTCTTCAGTTGATTTGATCTAAAGCTGTGGCTGAAGTCAGTTGTAGTTCTTGTGTTTCTCTGTCCTTCAGTGATTCTGCTCATTATCATCAGGTGTCTTCAATAATCAAACAATCATCACTCAATGAATCACTTAAGTATCTCATTAACTCTAACACTGCTTCAGTGTTACTTTAACACCCTGCTGGTGGTTCCCATATGAACACAGAGCAGTGTTAATTCAACACCAGGGAATTTACTGTGTGTAAATGGTAATCAATTAGCCAAAAAAACATGGTTACTACACTTTTACTATAGTAAAACCATGGTTATTTTTCGTAAGGAATAGGCTACTAGTTTTGAGACGGTTTCAGCGCTCTTGTGTGTACACGAATATTTCTTGAAAGGAGGGGGAAAAAAAGATTGGATTGGGAAAGCGCTGGCTTCGCGTGGACGCGTGGATTTAATGTATGTTTAGTGTATATTGTTTAAAGTATATGTATATTGTAAGTATGTGTATATTGGCTAAAGCTGTGAGAACTACACTCACATTGTGTAAATTATTTATTGTTTATTGTAGAGTTTACTGTGCTGTGAGTAATTGTGGGCGCATCAGATGTGTAATCTGTTGTTGCTTAAATGTTGTACATGTCATGTCGTGACTGCTATGTTGCTCGGAACTGCACCAAGAATTTCACCTGCTGTTGCACTTGTGTATATAGCTGTGTGACAATAAAGTGAATTGAATTGAATTGACGGGGCCTAAACAGCCTGTAGTGTGCACTAGGGCTGGGCGATATATATCGTGAGATTGTTATGCGCATCTCATCAGTAAAGCCGGTTCCTTGATTAGTAGTAAATCGCCTTCACCTGCTTTCAGATGGAGCGGCATTTACTACAAAGCTAAAACTCCAGTGTTAAATTAAGAAAGAAGTTAGAGAAGTTAATGAGATAATTAAGTGATTAATTTAGTGATGATTGAGCATTATTGAAGACACCTGATGTTAACAAGCAGAATCGCTGAAGGAGAAAATCATAAATTGTAAGCCACCGTTATGGGGATGGGTGTGTGCGTTAGTTGGGCTCTTGACCTTTATGTTATTGACTTTAGAATTTGTTTGTCTGCTGTTATTGATTTGTAACAGTCAAATGAACAAAGAAAAGTGTGATCTGATAGTGTTGGCTATGTTTTGACATAATCATGCTGTGATCAGAAAATTGAAACTTTTTGAGATAGTTTGGTTTAACTTTTTGGAAGCAGCTTTGAGATTTTACAGCATGTGATTATCATTTTTTCCTTATAATCCAAAATATTTCATAAACATTGTTCTAATCAAAAGACTTTCAAATTAATTTATTTAGAAACACAGACATCAATAATCAGCCTGTGAGTCTCAACAATGGTGACAATAATAAAGCATGTTGCAGTGGCTACCACCAATCACAACTCATTAATGGCTCCCATCATGCATTGCGGTATGAATAAATTATGATCTGAATTGTCTATGTAATTTACTTTTCCTAATTGAATATTCTGCTCGTCACCATTGTTGAGATGCATAGACTGAATCTTGACGTCTGTGTGTGCCTAAAAGAAGACTTTTTTTTTTTTATAAAACAACTTTTAAGAAATCCTTTATACTATATCTAAAAGGTTGTATATTTATGCAGAATCACAGTTATGCTGTAAACAGCAACATAAATCAATAACATAGTTCAAAAGATGATTATCATAATATAACCAAGAGATACTTTTTATCTTTGTTCTTCTGGCAGTTATAACTCAGATACAGCAGCCAGACAAAATCTAAAGTTAATAACATAAGGGTCAAGAGCCCAACTAAAGCAAACACCCATCCCCATAACGGTGGCTTACAATTTGAGATTTTCTCCTTCAGAGATTCTGCTTGTTATCATCAGGTGTCTTCAATAATGATCAATCATCACTAAATTAATCACTTAATTATCTCATTACCTTCAACACTCTTGAGTGGACTCATATACACTCCCAGGAGTGTTAATTTAACACTGGAGTTTTTGCTGTGTACAAAGAGCCGTAGTTAACTGACAAGCTGAGCCATATCGCATTAATTATCGCTGGCGATATGTCCCCGATATTAATGCGATATGGCTCAGCTTGTCAGTTAACTACGGCTCTTTGTAGTAAATGCCGCTCCATCTGAAAGCAGGTGAAGGCGATTTACTACTAATCAATTAACCGGCTTTACTGATGAGATGCGCATAACAATCTCACGATATATATCACCCAGCCCTAGTGTGCACACTTCATTTTTATTTAATCTGGGCCAGAGGTGGAAAGTCCAGGTTGAGAAAATAAAAACTCCAGCTCTGTGTTTTGTTCCAAACACCTGGATTTGCTAATATCGTAGTTTTTCAGCCAGGAGGAAGAATTGATTAGTGGAATCAGCTGACTGAGTTCATGAGTGGAATAAAAATATGGCAGGACTTCTACTTTCTGACCCCTGGACTCTACACTTCTGCATGAAGGGTCTGTGAATGTGTGCTTGTTTCTGAGACTGATCTGCTTAATAATGCTTTAATATTTGGATTTTGAATTCTGCATGTATTTGTATCTTAGCCATTTTCTACGAATGCAGAAAGTGTTAGTTTTTTTATTAGTATTATTTGAAGCACAATAAAATATAATGTCAATATGAACATAACTGTAGAGAAAAGAGACTAAAATAAATTTGATTCAATGTCTGGCTGACTTAAAAGTATATTTGCAAGGCTATGGTATTCATAATTATCTGTTAAACAATGGAAGCTTGTGTGTGTGTGTGTGTGTGTGTGTGTGTGTGTGTGTGTCAGGGCCGTGCACAGACCTTTTGAGGGGCATGTGCTGAAACTGAAAAAGGGCACCCCCTCTGTTCACCTACCCCCAACACTTTATTATCAAACACACATTACATGCTTTATTTAAATTTTTTGAATATTTTCATTATTTTTATTGGGGGAAAAAATGCCTTTTCGAATTTCTGTGTGATCGGAAAATGAAGTAGAGCAAGTTCGGCAAAACGCGGATTCGAACCGTGATCAATTTGCGTCAAAACTTCAAGCCATGCGCTTTACCCCTGCACTATCATGGATATCATTTACATGGTGTCTTATGCAATTCTGACTGACCCAACCAGACTTTCTGTGAAAAAGACGGTCTATTTGCACTTAATGTAACGACAACATTACTGTAACCATGTTTTACTACACATGTGAAAACGAGAGAGTATAGAGATTCAAAAATTAGCTATAGATGGCCTAGCGAATATGTGCATATATCAACAACGTAAATTAATTAATCATGCGACCAAGATATTATTACATGTTAACAAATAAATTGTATTAGCAATCATAAATCAAAGAACAAATTTCTAAGAAATATATTTGACCTAGATGACGAGGATCGCTCTTGAAGGTCTATGGGCGCACCTTTGCTTATTTATGATTTTTCGGTGGCAAAAACTAATTAAATGTGGTTGTATTACTTATCAATATATTATTAACATTTTACAAAAGTCAAACTCAAATGCAGTTACCAAAACTATTGATTTATTGAAGCAGGAACAAAAAACACTACCACCAAAAAAAGGGCACTTCGGAGTGTAAGGGCAAAAAGGGCATCTGCTCTGCACAGGTTGAGCCCTACCTGTGCACGTGCCTGGTGTGTGTGTGTGTGTGTGTGTGTGTGTGTGTGTGTGTGTGTGTGTGTGTGTGTGTGTGTGTGTGTGTGTGTGTGTGTGTGTGTGTGTGTGTGTGTGTGTGTGTGTGTGTGTGTGTGTGTGTGTGTGTGTGTGTGTGTGTGTGTGTGTGTGTGTGTGTAGGGGAAGCTATAGGGCTGCTAGAATTAAATATTAATGAGTGCATTTTCTCTGTAGATTGAATTATTTTCCCATTTCCACCCCATAACTGCTCTGCACTCATCTTAATAACTCAAACACACACACACTTTTATATAGTGGATTTTCTATTGATCGTTTTTAAATTGAGCTAATTATATTTGCTCTAAATCTAACCCTCACACAAGCCTTTTCAGTTTTTTTTTTTTATGAAACAGCAGAAATGAAAAAGGGACGTCCTCATACATAATGAAATTTGATCCGCCATCACAGGCCTTCGCTCAGTCATGCATACTAAGTCCATTGGTGTTAGCTACTGTATACAGGCCACCAGGGCATAATACAGACTTTATCAAAGAATTTGCTGACTTTCTATCAGAATTAGTACTGGCCGTAGATAAAGTACTAATTGTTGGTGATTTTAATATCCATGTAGACAACGAAAAATACGTATTAGGATTAGCATTTAAAGATACACTAAACTCTATTGGAGTTAGGCAACACGTGTCAGGACCCACTCATCGCCATAATCATACTTTAGACCTAATATTGTCACATGGAATTAATGTTGATACCGTTGAAATTCTGCAGCAGAGCGATGACATCTCAGATCATTACTTAGTATCTTGTATACTTAATTTAGCTAAAGTTGCAAAGCCGCCCCCTCGTTTCAAAAATGGCAGGACAATCACTGCCGCTACTAAAGATTGCTTTTTAAATACTCTTCCTCATCAGTATCATCTCCTCAGCAACCCAGATAGCATAGAAGAACTCGATGTTGCAACAGAAACTATTGACTCTCTCTTTTCCAGTACTTTAGACACAGTTGCTCCTCTGCGCTTAAAGAAGATTAAAGAAAATAGTCCAACGCCGTGGTACAACGAGCACACCCGGGCCCTTAAAACAGCAGCCAGAAAAATGGAGCGCAGCTGGAAGAAAACAAAACTAGAGGTCTTTCGAAATTCGTGGAAAGAGCACATGATCGCATACAGAAAGGCCGTAAAAACTGCTAGATCCGCTTATTTCTCAACTCTCTTGGAAGAAAACAAACACAACCCAAGGTATTTATTCGATACAGTGGCTAAATTAACCAAAAATAAAGCTTCAACTTCTGATGATTGTAAACAGCACAGCAGTAATGACTTTATGAACTTCTTCACATGTAAAATTGATAATATTAGGAAGAAAATTTTAACCATGCAGCCGTCTACTACAGTATCACATCAGACAGAGCATTGTAGTGTCACTGAGGAAAAATTACAATCATTCACTGCTATAGGAGAAGAAGAATTGGCTAAACTCGTTAAATCATCAAAATCAACAACATGTATGCTTGACCCTGTACCGACTAGGCTATTAAAAGAGATGCTACCAGAGGTCATAGATCCTCTTCTTAATATCATTAATTCATCTTTGTCATTAGGATATGTACCGAAAACTTTTAAGTTGGCTATTATTAAACCACTTATTAAAAAACCGCAACTTGATCCTACAGAATTAGTCAATTATAGACCAATCTCAAATCTACCCTTTCTGTCAAAAATACTTGAAAAGGCAGTGTCTTCACAATTATGTTCCTTTTTAGAAAGAAATGGTATCTGTGAGGATTTCCAGTCAGGATTTAGACCGTATCATAGTACTGAGACTGCTCTCATCAGAGTTACAAATGATTTACTCTTATCATCCGATCGTGGCTGTATCTCTCTATTAGTGTTACTCGATCTTAGCGCTGCATTTGATACCATCGACCACAACATTCTTTTGAATAGACTCGAAAATTATGTAGGTATTAGTGGAATTGCTTTATCATGGTTTAAATCATACCTATGCGACCGTTATCAGTTTGTAGCAGTAAATGAAGAGATGTCACACCGATCGCAAGTTCAGTATGGAGTACCACAAGGCTCAGTGCTAGGACCGCTACTCTTCACCCTGTACATGCTACCACTGGGAGATATTATTAGGAAGCATGGCATTAGTTTTCATTGTTATGCTGACGATACTCAGCTCTATATTTCTTCACGCCCTGAAGAAATTTACCAATTCACAAGATTAACGGAATGCATAGCCGCCATAAAACATTGGATGACTGGTAATTTCCTGCAACTCAATTCAGAAAAAACTGAATTTTTAATTATTGGACAAAAAAGCTCCACAAGTAGTAACCTAGAATACTGTCTAACACTTGATGGCTGCTCTGTCAAGTCTTCGTCGTCAGTGAGGAACCTGGGTGTGCTCTTTGATACCAATCTTTCGTTTGAAAGCCACGTTTCTAGCATCTGTAAAACAGCTTTCTACCATCTTAAAAATATATCAAAATTACGGCACATGCTCTCAATGCAAAATGCTGAACAGTTAGTTCATGCGTTCATGACCTCAAGGCTAGATTATTGTAATGCTCTATTGGGTGGTTGCCCTGCTCGCTTAATAAATAAACTCCAGCTGGTCCAAAACGCAGCAGCTCGAGTACTTACTAGAACCAGGAAGTATGACCATATTAGCCCAGTTCTGTCAACATTGCACTGGCTACCTATTAAACATCGCATACATTTTAAAATCTTGCTTATTACTTACAAAGCACTAAATGGTTTAGCTCCCCAATACTTGAGCGAGCTCTTAACATATTATACTCCATCACGTCTACTGCGATCTCTAAATTCTGGCCAGTTGTTAATACCGAGAATATCCAAATCAACTGCAGGCGGTCGATCCTTTTCCTATTTAGCTCCTAAACTCTGGAACAGTCTTCCTAGCACTGTTCGGGAAGCAGACACACTCTGTCAGTTTAAATCTAGACTAAAAACACATCTCTTTACTGTGGCATACACATAAAACACTTTATCAATTAATTGATTGTTAGGCTGCATTAACTAGGTCAGCCGGAACCGGGAACACTTCCCATAACACCTGATGTACTCGTTACATCATCAGAAGAATGGCATCTACGCTAATGATATTCTCTCTGTTTTATCCCGAGGTTTACTGCAGTCAGCCAGATCTGGGCCATATCCTAATCAGATGGTGGACCAGAGAAGACCAACACAGGACCCTGAAGTGTCTGCAGAGACCGTGTCAATTATCCTCCCCCTGCAACTGCCTCATCGACACGGCATCTAAATAAACCCGTCACCAGTGTGATGACTCCGATTGTTCGAATATTATCATTAAATAATACTTAAATCGATATGTCATCCGCAATAAACCCGTCTCCAGCGTGTTGCCTCCGATCATTCGAATATTGCACTTTAATAATTATTTAATCAACATCATCCTCAATAAACCCGTCTCCAGCGTGTTGCCTCCGGTCCTTTGAATATTCCGATCTATTATGACCTCTGACCTGTAAAGCAGCCAGAATAATAATAATAATACGTTGTTTGTAAATTGGCCAGAGGAGAACTGGCACCCCGACTGAGCCTGGTTTCTCCCAAGGTTTATTTTTCTCCATTAGGTCACCTAATGGGGTTTTGGTTTCCTTGCCACTGTTGCCTCTGGCTTGGCGTGCTCAGTTGGGGACACTATATTTTTCAACTAAACATCGAAATAAATCTAATTAATAAACTAATTTAACCATGTAAACTAAATTACTGATCTAATTATTGATCTAAAGCCCACACTGTCACCGTATGGAAATTGAAATGAACTGATGACATCAAATGGCTATACAGCTGAATAAAATGCTGTTTAACACTGTAAAGCTGCTTTGAAACAATCTACATTGTTAAAAGCGCTATATAAATAAAGTTGACTTGACTTGACTTGACATTGCATTAGAAATATTATTATGTCTGATAAATGGATATAATCCCTAAAAATATATTTTATTTATTTATTGTATTTATTTATTTTGACTCCTCAAATTGTAGGCATGCACATCTGAATTTGCAGTGATCTTTAATAAACTCTTTGTTTATGAATAAGTCAATACAAAAACTAAAACCAAAGTGAGAAGAAAGACCCCAATGGAGGCAGTGTGTGATTGGTCGACCAGTGTTCTTCAGAAAGCGAATCGATTGCCGTCTCTGTTAATTTATTATCTCTCATCCTGAGCTTATGCATTTTAAACAGGCTTGACTGACTATTACTCAAGGTTTAATGATTAATGATGGCACAATCCCAATGAAAATAAACGTGTAAGTAAAAGACTGAAGTGAATTAATCAAATAAACAGATCCTGCATTAATAAATCATAGTGTTTGAGGAGCTCATAAGACGCAGGTCATTCTGCTTCTGCAACCCCTAACCTGAGACAGACCTGTTATTTTCTTATTGTTGATTCATATTTTCTACTATTCTACATGAGCTAAAATTAAAAGTCCAGGGTCAAGAGCCCAACTAAAGTAAACACTGATCGCCATAATGGTGACTTCAAACGAAATGGTCTATCATTGTCTTCACACTCCTTTGTATGTATTTGTATTAACAACCTACACTAAAAAAAAATATTCAGGCCCTTCAAAGATATGACACATTTACATTATATTCACTTTACTTAAACATATCTAATTTTGTCACAACTTAATTTAATTGTGTTCAGTCAACCTAATATATTTCAAACTGAAGTTTACTTAATTAAGTTGTATTAAAACTACATTAAATATTTGTGTTGACATAACTAACTGGGCAGTGGATCTGTAGTTCCCAGCATGCTTTGCAAGGAGAGTAAAATTAGGGATTAAAGTGTTATTGTATGTGTTTTTCTGTAAAGGGAAAGATGTTGCTAGTTAATGCTAGTGTTTAATGTTCAGTTTTGGACATTAAGAGAAGTTTCTGTAATGTTTTTTTAATTGTGGGGTTAGCGTTATGCTGAAGAGTGGTGCCTGTGCTTAGGCTGTGGGCACTCAGTGATCTATGCTAATGTCAGGAATGACACCTCTTGTCTTATATTTTCATTATATATATATATTGTGTATGATGATGACTGAAACTGCTTATAATTGATTTTCCAATTAAAAGCTTTAATTTAAAGTTGACAAGTATAAAAAGAGTCATGTTATAAGTATATATATATTAGTTAAACTTGATTTGATAAATTTGAGTTCCAATTACGTCTCAATTACATTTCATTGCATGAATGAGTTTTTTTATTGAGTTGGGGCTACACATATTTATTGGGAAACCTGCCCTCAATTCAATTGAGTTTGTCTAATGAGTTATTTTTCTTAGTGTACAACTTTGAGTAAAACATACTTGAGATACTAAAGTCAATCAGTTTCCACATGTAAAAAATATTGCCTTGGTTTGACCTGGTTTAAGGCAACTATTTGCATCAGAATGCTTGAGTATTTTGATCTCAACTAATTTGTTTGACCAATTAGTCTTAACATGTTTTAACATGCATTCTTAAGTAATACCAACACAACTTCAACTTAACTCAAATACTTTGTGTCTCAGAAATATAACTCAATTGACTGAAAGTAACTCACGTAATACACTTTAGTGTAGTATGGTAAATATTGTAAAATATTATACATATATCAAATATATTTTTCAATATATGAAATGCAGCAATTACTTATGTATTATTCAATATATTGTAATATATTCATACAATGTATTAGTCTGTATATTTCAACCATTTAATATATTGATCATAAATATATGGAAAAATATTTTATTTCCATAAGGGTGACTTCCATGATTTGCCAGTTAGAACATATGAATGTGAGACTTGAAAATGTATGAGACTACAAACATAAAGGACATTTGTTCAAGAATGCTGAAATTTGTTTTAGTATAATCACTTGTCATAGGATTAGTAAAAGCAATGAAGTGTTAGCCTGATACATCAATATTAAGTATATATTTTTGTGATTTATTGAAAGGGATTTGGGGTCCCTGAGATGCCAAACAGAGCAAACATCTCATCTGTTATTAAAACAGAAAGTCAGCTGGAAAAAAGATTACAGGGCATTCACTTTTATCAGCTTTTCCTCAAATGATTGTGTTGAATTTTAATGAAAGAGCTAGAGGACTGAACACGAGAATACAAAGTATCTCAATGCAAAACAGTTTGTTTCCAAGGAGATGTGTATTTGTTGACTGTGCAAGTGCAAATCCTTCGCCACTGTTGTATTTGTTGTTTAAGTGTGTTAAATGCCAAAGGATTTTGTTTCAGTCTTGCTGCTGTCGAAGATTTCTCTTTCTATAATAATTTCTTCTTCAAGGATAATTGATTTCAGAAGAGGCTTTATTCACACCAAACACAGCAATGAAGCCGGAGGGCCGTCAGCCACCGGCCCTCCTGCTACTTGACTTTTCTGTCATATATATACCATAGTTGTCTTCCTAACATGGTAACCACTGTTGTCTTCCTAACATGGTAACAACCCCCCTGGCTCACATATCACCACATTCTAAGTTCTAATTCTGTTCCTGTCCTTCTAAAGGGCATTCTCAAAGTCAGCACACTTTTAACCACAGTCAGCAGCCATTTGACCACCCTTGAAACATCATTACACATTTGAACATAATAGTGTCTTTTCATTAGCCATAAAATGCTAATATTTACATAATAAAATCTTCTACACTGCTTCAGTCTGTTTGTAAGATTGTGTATGTTTGTCTGTCTGCCCTGGATTGTGCTGCGTCCGTTAGAACAGCAAAGTGAGAGCAAAACACTTCCTATATCTTCTGTTGTTGAAGCTCTAAAGGTCACTGAACATATCGTTGCTGTCCGATGAAACTCACGTATGTCCAAAACGCTTACTTTTCAGGAAGTGAAAAAAACACTGTATTTCAAAAGCAGTTGAATGTAGCGTTGTCATACTTGGTACAGCATCTTTACATGTAACCATATTCTTGACAGTGTAATGATATAATCCACATTTGACCAAAATTGAGTTTAAATGGACATACGTGCATATTTTACAGTAACAGTGGTCGATACGCGTTCTTCCGATCATTAATTAGAATGGCAAAGTCGCGTTTCAGCAGAGGAATACGTGAGGAATACATGCTGGATATTCTCAGCCTCTGGCAAGCAGTGATCGCAGTATGAGTGAGGCATGTTCTAGTGACAATCATGACAGTAGCATTACAGGCTATAATTTGATCAGTTTGACTGAGAAAAAAAAGGCTGAATCTTATCAAAGAGACCGAGTTTATTTACATACTAGCAAGCAAACTAATCTGTGAAGAACTAGATTAGAACTAAACTGTGGAGAGCTTCAATGTCGTACTTTCGGCTATCCAGTGCTGAGCTTCGATGAAACAATTTCACGAGACCGGCGAGACCAGCGAGATGCTTCCACAGGGCGGGAGATACGCGGCGTGATTGACAGCTTTGACACCAAATGGATATACGTGAAAATCAGATGACATGTTTTCACAACTTTTCATTGGCCATTTAGATATGTGACGCATACTGTATACGGAAATGAACCTGGACATTCAATCCGTCGAAAAATCTCAAAATCGGCAAAATGGACATACGTGGTTTTCATCGGACAGCGACGATATGCATTTACAAATGGCTAAATCATACAGCTCCGAACATATGCATTTACAAATGGCTAAATCATACAGCTATACATTTACTTCGGTCAGTTTAGCTAATGTTTTTTCATCAAAAGTATCAGATAACAAGCCACCATCAAAACAATGTTAAATCAATGTTAATGTGTCAAAGTTAACTGCATTGAATCAACATCACGTTTTTACCTGCAATTAATGTTGAAAACATGTTGAAATTAAACCAAAAAATCAATGGTAATAGTATTGAATCAATGTTACAATGTGATGTTGGTTCAACATCATGCTTCTCAGAAAATTAAACACAACTACAACTAAAGCCACACAGCCTGAAATCAACTGAAGATAAAAGAAGACAATACATCTCCCAAGATCTCAGCAGAAGCTCTTATTGATAATTAACAGAGGTTTAGATGTTGATGATTTATGGGAAATGTTTGGTCACCATTATGGTGATCAGTGTTTCATTTAGTTGGGAAGTTTGATTCTTGGCTACTGTTAGCCCAGATTAAATATCTAAATAAACAGTTTAATTGCAACATACTTATCTTTTTTAAGATATAGTGCAATACTTTAAAAATTTTAGTAAATTCTACTACTTCTGTAGACATAGTTAAATGTGTAAATAACGTTAAGTGTAATGGATTAAATAAAAAAAGTTTATCGACTGACCACACCCACCTGGTTGACTGTTGCGAGGTTTAGACGACGCCATTTTCATGTGGTTGCAGCTGCATGTGGTTTTGTTGAGTTATTGGTAAGTAGTTAGAATATAATTGTTTTAATCTATTTTTTTTTTGTTGTATTTTTTCGCTGAGAGGCTGTTTGTGAGTACAGTGTTTTAAGTATGTTGTATTTTCGTGCTTGGGTACTGCTTGAACACACGACAGGCTGTTTGTTTGTCTTTTCCCCATTCTTATCAAAGGGATGATTGTGAGTAATGAAAAACACTAGCCTGACGTCGTCATACTCAATTCTAGTCAGAATTTGAGTCTGATTCTGCTCCGTTGGGCTGTGATTATGCGGCGTGTTTAAACCGAACCAGGAAAGACCTCAATTGGATAGACCTACAACCAATAAGAGCAACGGAGCGACGCATAACGTTAGTTGTCAAATGTCAACAGAACTCAACTGCACTGTGTTGCCAAGTCCGCGGGTTGAAGCGACCCCAATTATGTGATATACAGACCCAGGAATGCGAAATTTAGCAGCCAGTCCAGCCAAAATAACACGTTTTACCCCCAAAATGCCATTTTTCTCGGAGAACCCCCCACCCGGAAAGCTATTGGGCTTGTTTTTGGCTAGTTTTGAGTAACAATTGGGCGAGTTTTGCTGTAAAAACTTGGCAACCCTGTCTGCACGCA
This sequence comes from Romanogobio albipinnatus, assembly GCA_023566225.1. Taxonomy (NCBI): domain Eukaryota; kingdom Metazoa; phylum Chordata; class Actinopteri; order Cypriniformes; family Gobionidae; genus Romanogobio; species Romanogobio albipinnatus. Next base: position 68,293,633 of record CM042241.1, on the reverse strand, counting down.
CGCTAGAATAAGTCACGTTAGAAGAAGATGAGTGTAAACGATCTTTGCTGGTGTTGTAAAAAAAGAATTTAAGGATACAAAGAGTACATATAGTAAAGGTGAATGCATATACGAACAAGTTCTCCGTTTAGGATTAGAACAAATTCAACCTAAGCGCATTTGATGACGTGGATGATTACGTTACTGTTTATCATCTGTCCATCATCGTCTAAAGCCCGCCCTGACAATTTCATTGGTCCGAACAGTTTCTGTTCGGGCATAATTACTTCTCTATGGATCAAGTCCAGACCGAACTGCCCGTGCAAAACATTTTGTGGGCGGGGCTAAGTTCGTCTGGCATCCAGGCTAGAAAAACACGTTATTTTTAACAATTTAAGGAATTTCGCTGGGCAACTTGCAGGATTACTCAATCCCGCGCAGTGAACACGATACCGCTTTAATAAAGTTATTTGTGTGGCGCTTTCCGCGGCCCCTTTATGGTGCGTTTATTGTTCACTTTTATTGTTGAAGACCTTTTTTGAGCACTAAAAAAATCATTAAACAGGTCGTGGTATTTTATAGGCTTTTTTTGCGTGCTTGGCGTGGGCATGGTCCCGTTAACCCGTTTGAGTTCAACACGCATAAAGCACGACGCCAAGCCTTTACTCCCGTGAGGCGAGCTCCGCACACCGCAGCCCTTTTTCGTCTGTGCATTGTTCTCGCTGTTTCCTCGAGGGACTGTTTGCAAGCAAAGAAAATACTTTATAACAGACCATGGTATTTTCAATGTCATTTATTTGGTTTTGTCACTGGCCTGCAGCAGACACGGTCCTGTTTTATCCCTTTTGAGTGTTCTTTCCAGTGGAGCAGAAAGTTCGACAGGACGACCAGTTTAATAAATCTGGTGAGTGAATTTAAACTAACTTTATAATCCAAGTTTTATTTTTATAGTCATTGTATTAAATAGAAGTTTAATGCATGTTTGGTAACACTTTATTTTAAGGGTCCAGAATAATGCATTAGTTAAACTAGTAAATAATGATTTGCTTGTTCACAATTATGCATTAGTTAAGCATGGGCACAATAGTAATTAATGATTAACTTTACATTACAGTAAGGGCATATTAGCTATTATTTACTTAATAGGCCATATATTATTGTGTGTAGCGATGTAATTATATTTCTGTGTATTTTCCGTTAAGTTAACTGAACAATAAGCTAGTAACCTATGTTTAATTACTGCTGATTTTGCCGTTATAAATTGCTAAAATAGTGTAATAAAGACAATTTGACCCCCTATTCTGAAGTGAGTTTTATCCTCCTTAATTATGGCACTTATTGAGTAATATTTAAGTTTATTAACCATAATAAGCCAATAATTAAGCCTAACTACCATTAATACAGTACTAATAAAGGCAATTTGACCTCCTATTCTAAAGTGAAAGTTTTATTATCATTAATTATGGCACTTATTGAGTAATATTTAAGTTTATTAACCATAATAAGCCAATATTTAAGCCTAACTACTAGGGCTGGGCGATATATATCGTGAGATTGTTATGCGCATCTCATCAGTAAAGCCGGTTAATTGATTAGTAGTAAATCGCCTTCACCTGCTTTCAGATGGAGCGGCATTTACTACAAAGCTAAAACTCCAGTGTTAAATTAAGAAAGAAGTTAGAGAAGTTAATGAGATAATTAAGTGATTAATTTAGTGATGATTGATCATTATTGAAGACACCTGATGTTAACAAGCAGAATCGCTGAAGGAGAAAATCATTAATTGTAAGCCACCGTTATGGGGATGGGTGTGTGCATTAGTTGGGCTCTTGACCCTTATGTTATTGACTTTGGAATTTGTTTGTCTGCTGTTATTGATTTGTAACAGTCAAATGACCAAAGAAAAGTGTGATCTGATAGTGTTGGCTATGTTTTGACATAATCATACTGTGATCAGAAAATTGAAACTTTTTGAAATAGTTTGGTTTAACTTGTTAGAAGCAGCTTTGAGATTTTACAGCATGTGATTATCATTTTTTTTCTTATAATCCAAAATATTTAATAAACATTATTTAGAAACACAGACAACAATAATCAGCCTGTGAGTCTCAACAATGGTGACAATAATAAAGCATGTTGCAGTGGCTACCACCAATCACAACTCATTAATGGCTCCCATCATGCATTGCGGTATGAATAAATTATGATCTGAATTGTCTATGTAATTTACTTTTCCTAATTGAATATTCTGCTCGTCACCATTGTTGAGATGCATAGACTGAATCTTGAGGTCTGTGTGTGCCTAAAAGAAAGACTTTTTTTTTTTTATAAAACAACTTTTAAGAAATCCTTTATACTATATCTAAAAGGTTGTATATTTATGCAGAATCACAGTTATGCTGTAAACAGCAACATAAATCAATAACATAGTTCAAAAGATGATTGTCATAATATAACCAAGAGATACTTTTTATCTTTGTTCTTCTGGCAGTTATAACTCAGATACAGCAGCCAGACAAAATCTAAAGTTAATAACATAACGGTCAAGAGCCCAACTAATGCAAACACCCATCCCCATAACGGTGGCTTACAATTTGAGATTTTCTCCTTCAGTGATTCTGCTTGTTATCATCAGGTGTCTTCAATAATGATCAATAATCACTTAATTATCTCATTACCTTCAACACTCTTGAGTGGACTCATATACACTCCCAGGAGTGTTAATTTAACACTGGAGTTTTTGCTGTGTACAAAGAGCCGTAGTTAACTGACAAGCTGAGCCATATCGCATTAATTATCGCTGGCGATACGTCTGAGATATTAATGCGATATGGCTCAGCTTGTCAGTTAACTACGGCTCTTTGTAGTAAATGCCGCTCCATCTGAAAGCAGGTGAAGGCGATTTACTACTAATCAATTAACCGGCTTTACTGATGAGATGCGCATAACAATCTCACGATATATATCGCCCAGCCCTACTAACTACCATTAATACAGTACTAATAAAGGCAATTTGACCCCCTGATTTTATGAAGCGACGAGAATAGTTTTTGTGCACAAAAAAAAACAGAAATAACGACTTATATAGTGATGGGCCGATTTCAAAACACGGCTTCACAATGCTTCGGAACGCTACGAATCAGTGTATCGATTCATGATTCGGATCGAGTGTCAAACCGCCAAACTGCTGAAATCACGTCACTTTGCGCTCTGAATCGATACACTGATTCATAACGCTCCGAACCGCTGAATCGATACACTGATTCATAACGCTCCGAACCGCTGAATCGATACACTGATTCATAGCGCTCCGAAGCTTCAGGAAGCTGTGTTTTGAAATCGGCCCATCACTATACAGGTCGTTATTTAGTTTTTTTTGCGCACAAAAACTATTCTTGTCGCTTCATAAAGTTATTGTAGAACCACTGTAGAGAGATGGACTTTGTAACGACGTCTTTAGTACCTTTTATGGGTCTTGAGAGAGGAAATGACATTGGTGTCAATGGAGGCCTTTTTGAGCCATCAGATTTCAACAAAAATATCTTCAATTGTGTTCCGAAGATGAACAAAGGTCTTATGGGTGTCGAACGACATGAGGGTAAGTAATTATTGACAGAATTTTCATTTTTGGGTGAACTAACCCCTTAATGATATATTTGCCACATTTTTTAACCTTAAATGTACTATTTGCATAGGATGTGAGGGGAGGAACACAACTTGTATTTCATTAGCAATAATGTTAAAAAAAAAGACACAAGGGTGAGTAATGATAGAATCTTTATTTTTGGGTGAACCAACTTTAATGTATGTATATGAGGAAAAAACTTGACCAATGTATTTAGATTTTGAAAGACAGTGCTACCATAATTTCATTTATACATGGCCAGGTTGCAACTGCCATGTGGCCTAAAATCAAAGGTGAACATTTGTCCTATTTAGTGCATGACGTTAAGGCTGGTATTGATATCCTTTTTGCATTACTGTGGAGATTACATGGCTCGGTGATTACGTTTATAGATATTTTATGGATATAGGTTTTAGTTGTAAACACATTATTTAACTGGCATGATCTTGTTTCTTTCATTGTTAGGATGTCACTGACGAGGACTCGTACCACCAAATACCAGTAGGACTCCTATGCGTTGATGCAGAAAGTCCACAGCTGAACCCTTCCCAAGTGTGCATCATCTTGGAAGGGAATTCAGTTATGGAACCGGACAACCTGCCTCAGGCCTTCTGTCTTCTTTTTGGACTCATTTATGGCCTTCATTTGGACTATCCAAAGTGTATGAAAAACACTTTCCATTTCATCCAGCAGGTATTTCTTAAACTTGGAAAGATGGAGCTGGCACCATAAATTAAATCCTTGAAAAATCAGCTTTCAATTACAGTGTAAAATGGTGTCCTCCACAAGATATCTCTTTTTTTTTTTTTCCTATGTTCTGTGAAAAAAAAGGTCAGATTTTGTTCAATCGATAAGTGCTTTTATTCACAATAATACAAAAAAGATGCCTTGTATTTTCTTTCTTTCTTTTTATTTTATTTTAAAAGTTAGGTTTTTTTTGTTTTTGTTTTTTTGTGCAAAATAGTAGAATTAAACCAAAATGATTGATATACTGCATGCAACAGTTACAGAACTGGCACACTAGTTATTCAGTGAAATCACATAAGAACTTTTCACTTTCTTTGAAATTCCTAATTTAATTTGTATTGTGATCAGTAGATCCATAGTTCTTCCTCTTACACTGAGAAACTTTGAGAATTTGAGAATAATCTAAGCACACATTTCCTCACTCTGATAGTTCAGCAGACCATATCTGCAGGAAGTTAAATAATTTTACAAGTTCCCTGAAGAAGGGTAAAAACTATGTTTAGTTTTTTGAGAGTGATAGCAATAACAAAACCAAGCTGCACAATGCCAATATTCTGAACTGAGGTATGAAAGAAAATGGGCTGATGTTATATTTGTACAGTATGTATGTGTTTAAGTGCAAATGTTAAAACAAGCTTTCATGTTCTCAGGGGAATTCTCATGTTTTCAAAAAAGCTGTTTTTTATCCTCAAGATTATATCTACTTGTTAGATGCACTCTTTATTAGAGATAAAAGTTGGAAACCTCTTAAACTTGATGGCAAACTTGTTTTAAACTTGTCTTCATTGTATTGTTGCAATTTGAAATGTTTTAAATAAAAAAAAGAGAAATCTTTTGTTGTCTGATTGCTTTTGTATACAATTTAATGCAATTAAAAAGATAAGTGAAGTAATTAAACAGCGGTATTACTTAAAATTAAAGTATTTTGTCTATTCAACTTAAAATAGTTATTAGAACGGCTAATATATTTAAGTAAATTTAACTCAAGTTTATCAAGTAATCATTAAATTTTTTAGGGCAACCACTTTCCTCAAATTTTTTAAGTAAACTCAACTTATCCGGTTTTAGAGGGTATATATCTGAATAGTTTTGTGGTCTTTATTACAGCATTAATAAAGCACAAAATTTATTTCAAAGAAAGCTAGACACAAAGATGATTATCTGATATAGTTTTTATTAGATATAGCCTTTTGTTAAGAATAGATGATATGCACCAACAAAACTTTCTTAACACAGATCAGACATCGATTTGATTGTTTCAATGGTGGCTATTTGGGCTAATAATTCAGTAGGTCGTTAGCAGACAAAGAGGCTTTTTATCCAGTGAATATCTCACGTCTAAGATTGCTATTGGATGCTATTGTATTGGATTGCTTGATGTCTGTGTGTCTCAGAGAGGCTTCTGAATTACTGTGTGTGGTACTGGTAAACCCAGTTGTGCTTCATTTGCATAAAGTTTGGGAGGACACATATTTTATGCAAATGTTCATCACGTGGGACCAGCTGATTGGCTGGACTTCGCTGCCTTATGCTCATGCTCCTACATGCAAATCTTATTACACAAATGAAAGATTCAAGAACATTTCCACATCAACTGATCATTCAATCTTACTAGACAATTATGGGTTGTGAGAACAGCAAAGAAGGATGTGAGAACTGCAAGGACAATTGCAATAATGAATGCACATGCCTCTGTCATCAAGGTGACCAATGCAACATACTGGATGTGTGTGAGATGTGTGCAATAGCATGCAGCGAAAGTTTTTCTGGATGTGATTTTGTGGAAGTGTGTATACAGTGTTGTTCCGGCAGGTGAGTAGCGCTGGTTTGAGCTACAACTGTTTGCTTACAATCTGGACCTTAATTTTTCTTCAATCTATGAAAATGTAATCCATGGTTATTAATCAAACGGAAGCAAAATGTGTCCAAATATGCTTATGTTGGGACTAAGTGGTCCTTTCAGGAGTCACCTTAAAGGCACAATGTGTAAGATTTTTGGATTAAAATATCTAAAAACCACTAGAGCAATGTTATATATTTGTTGACTTTTTTACTTATCCCAAATGTTTCCAACAATGTTTAAATCTATAGAAATCTAATCATTGTTATATAGTATACATTCATGTTAAGTCTACCCATTAAGCCCATGTAACCTTTAAGCCCAAATTCAACTCTAAAAAAAGAGAAAGTCATATTTTATGCTGCTTTATTTTATCCCATCCAATGACGTGTTACTTCCCTGACATTGTTTTATTGCGTACCAATCACATTTGGAAATGTTGAGTTAGATGCTTTGTGACTCAATTACAAATAAATACATCATAAATTGTTTTATAGAGAAGAATATTTCCAGAAATTAACTTGTTTTAAAAGATGGACTTAAATGGCACAGCACCACAAAACACATGCAAACTTTAGCCAACACAAGCTAACATTAAATGAAACACAAAACACTTCTCAATGTGGGCACAATGAAAATTACTACACAGCAAAAACTCCAGAGTTAAATTAACTCTCCTGGGAGTATATGTGAGACCACACTCAAGAGTGTTAAAGTGTTAAAATAAGAGTGTTAAAGTAACACTGAAGCAGTGTTAAAGTTAATGAGATAATTACGTAATTAATTGAATGATGATTGGCCATTATTGAAGACACCTGATGTTAACAAGCAGAATCACCAAAGAAGAAAAATCAAAAAAAGGGTTTCTTAAAAGTTGTTCTGATAACACGTTAACTCACACGCAAATCAAGAATCAGTGTGGGAATCTCAACAATGGTGACAAACAGCTTGTAAAGCTCATAATTTATTCATGCAGCAATGAATGATGGGAGCCATGGAATAATTTTGATTGATGGCTCCCAGAATGCACTGCAACATGCTTTTTGATGGTCACCACTGTTGAGATTCTCAGGCTAATTCTTGATGTCTGTGTTTTTTTTTTATCAGAACAACTTTTAAGAAAACCTTCGGAATAAGTTGAAAATGCTTGATTTTATCTCTTGGAATCACAAGGCTGGTGTATACGTAACTCCGATATTAGGCTATAATCAATGATTCAGCTCAGTTGATGACTATTGCTGCCTTCACGTGCCCTCGAAATTATTGTAAATACAAGTTTCCTAGGCAAAAATTGCACATGACCACCCTGATATTTTGAAACTTGAATGCAGTGAGCTCGTAATCATGATTTTAAAGTCGAAATTATCAAATTTCCGATAGCACATGAAGGCAGCATTAGTCAAAACATAACCAATATCACTTGATCATCTTTTACTCTTTGCTTGTCTGGCTGTTAAAGCAACCAAAATAAAATCTAATGTGTTAAATATCAAGGGTCAAGATCCAAACTAAATCAAACACTTATCACCATAATGATGACTTAAGAATTGTGGCGTTCTCCATTGGCGATTCTGCTTGTTATCATCAGGTGTTCCTCACTAATGGCCAATCATCACTCAATTAATCACTTAATTATCTCATTAACTTTAACACTGCTTCAGTGTTACTTTAACACTCTTATTTTAACACTTTAACACTCTTGAGTGTGGTCTCACATATACTCCCAGGGGAGTTAATTTAACACTGTAGTTTTTGCTTTGTAGGATTTTTAGTCCACATCATATTTAAGCTCCATGCATGTCTTTGTACACATGTCTTACATTGGTAAACATTGTCTTTTTTCACCATTACTCACTATGGAACCACAGTGTGTGCTTTTACCGTACTAACCTATAGTTGTACCGTAATTTACAACTATATTTAGATAGGCCTAAAAATTACACACATTAGGACAAAACGGGCTCTCTCTCAAATGAATTAAAGTCCCTTAAGTACAACCGGGCATAACTCGAGAGCAAAACCGAATTAAGGCTTGAGACTCTGGAAATCCAGGGACCCTACTTTTCCCACAGTCCCGAGCCCCTGGAACCTTGCGGTTCCGAGATACTGCCACTCCCTGTCCATCTTTGAGCAGGGTATAACTTGGGACCCAAGATGAGTTGGCTTTCACTCAAGATAGGGTAATTTCCTGTGGAATTTTGACCGGGCATGACTCGGGAACCAAGCCGACTTGAGGGCTCCATACTCTGGGCATTGGGGGGCCCGCAAGGGGACTGGCCCAGAATATGGAGCCCCAACTCAGCTTTGCTCCTGAGATACACCTGGTCAAATTTCCAGCTTGACTCAAGCTACAACTCCAGAGTCAAGTCTTAAGGCTTCAGACCACCAGCCTGGACCCCCAGCCCCTAACACCTACTCATCCCACCCAGGGCTCTGTGATCTGTAAATCAATCATGATGGGGGCTTATTTAGAACACATGCAGGCTTAAATGATGCCAAAGTACCAATTAAACCCATGCCAGACTTCTGAATTTATTCATAAAATAGCAATATTCAAATGAGAGATAAATCTTGCCTTTTAACAAATGTAAACACATTTTTTTATAAACCATGTTAAGATCTATGAAAAAATCTAGACTTTGGTGGGCTTAATGGGTACACTTACCTTACACTCTCAGAAAAAAAGGTACAGTTGAGGTATAATGTTGTTCCTTGGTGAAAAATATGTATAACTGTACCTTTAAAGGTACACAATTGGTCCTTAGGGTACAATTATACCATTGTTTTCCTCTACTTAGAGCAGGGGTAGACAAGTTCAGTCCTAGAGAGACACTGTCCTGCAGAGTTTGACTCCAACATCTAAACCTCTGTTTAGTTTATGTTTGGTCACCATTATGGTGATCAGAGTTTCATTTAGTTGGCCAGTTTGACAAAAGAAAATATGGCCCTATTGAGCAAAAATAATTTCTTTATGATTATTAGTTTGTCTCTATATATCAATACTAATATATATATATATATATATATATATATATATATATATATATATATAATGAATATATATATAATCTCTTTCTCTCCGTATATATAAAAAAGTTAATATTATATTCTTTGTTTTTTTTTTGTTTTTTGTCTTAAGCATTTAATCTGGGTGGAGTAAAATGATTCCTGGAGATGATGGAGCAGTCTGGAGTGGAGAACATCACCCAACACGAAGCCAAGCCATTTCTAAAACGAATATTAAAATGAATTTGGTGTAAATAATGTAATGATTGTTCAACTGTTTACTGAGCTGATGGAAATCTGTTTTTGGCGAGTTATATAGTCATTGTGCAGCATGTCAGTGTGTTTACATGCACTTTAAAAGTGTGATTTCTGTCAGAACGCAATCATTTGTCAACTCAGCTGAAATCATAATAGTCCAATTTTTGTTAAGTGGGACAAGCAGACATAAATAATGTGATTGTGGACTTTTTTCAGTTTAAAAAATGTACTATACAACATAATTAACATTTTAAAATCATTTATTTGGAATACTTTAGTGAACAACAAGCTGTCCTGCTCTTACCGGCTGACGGTGATGGTGTTCAATGGTTTGTATGGATTTGTTTGAACTTATCAAGATTTATCAAAGGTCTTTTGATTTTCATACGTACTATTTTAACAGGACAGCTGTTCTTGGCTGGTTAATACTCTTCCCTGAAGTTCCCTCCCTATTGTGACGCGCCTACTTGAACAAGAAAAATGTAGGGCGGGACATGGATTGTTGTGGTTTGCTATTGGTCGAGCTCATGTGAGTGTCAGGTTGTCCCGCCCTCGCGCCAGTAAACAACTCATCAGAGAAAGTGAAGAGATGTGCTGCAAGAGGGAGGGGAAGTTATTTACGAAGCACATTCATTTTAAAACAATAATGATGAGCACAAATATATAATTTATTAAAAATACTGCATTATTCATTATTGCATTTCATGGTGACCTTTTTCAACATATTTTTCATTTTCCACAATTCTTTCTGAAATTATTGTAAAACTTATTGCATTTGTAAATGTTGTCAAATGTGGTTTGGGATAAATAACTATTTCAAAACCAGATCTTGCGTGAGTGCCATGACTATGCTAAATTTGGAATATTTAAATGAGAAAACATAACCCAGTAACACAGCTGGCCTAAATGGCGAGTCATCTGACACTTTTGAATGGATTTATCTTAATCGTACTACTATTTAACGTGTATTGAACGTTCAGTGAATGACGTCAATGGCTAAATTCAAATCAGCTTTCCTGCTTTGACTCACTCAGCTCTTGTTATATATCACAATAACTGTTCAGTGTTTTCAACCACATTTTTGTTGTTTCAGACATTTAAATACACATCAATACTAGGAAAATAATATACAGTGAGGAAACTAAGTATTTGAATACCCTGCTATTTTGCAAGTTCTCCCACTTGGAAATCATGGAGGGGTCTGAAATTGTCATTGTAGGTGCATGTCCACTGTGAGAGACATAATCTAAAAAATAAAATCCAGAAATCACAATATATGTTTTTTTAACTATTTATTTGTATGATACAGCTGCAAATAAGTATTTGAACACCTGTCTATCAGCTAGAATTCTGACCCTCAAAGACCTGTTAGTCTGCCTTTAAAATGTCCACCTCCACTCCATTTATTATCCTAAATTAGATGCACCTGTTTGAGGTCGTTAGCTGCATAAAGACACCTGTCCACCCCATACAATCAGTAAGAATCCAACTACTAACATGGCCAAGACCAAAGAGATGTCCAAAGACACTAGAGACAAAATTGTACACCTCCACAAGGCTGGAAAGGGCTACGGGGAAATTGTCAAGCAGCTTGGTGAAAAAAGGTCCACTGTTGGAGCAGTCATTAGAAAATGGAAGAAGCTAAACATGACTGTCAATCTCCCTCGGACTGGGGCTCCATGCAAGATCTCACCTTGTGGGGTCTCAATGATCCTAAGAAAGGTGAGAAATCAGCCCAGAACTACACGGGAGGATCTGGTCGATGACCTGAAAAGAGCTGGGACCACTGTTTCCAAGGTTACTGTTGGTAATACACGAAGACGTCATGGTTTGAAATCATGCATGGCACGGAAGGTTCCCCTGCTTAAACCAGCACATGTCAAGGCCCGTCTTAAGTTTGCCAATGACCATTTGGATGGTCCAGAGGAGTCATGGGAGAAAGTCATGTGGTCAGATGAGACCAAAATAGAACTTTTTGGTCATAATTCCACTAAACGTGTTTGGAGGAAGAAGAATGATGAGTACCATCCCAAGAACACCATCCCTACTGTGAAGCATGGGGGTGGTAGCATCATGCTTTGGGGGTGTTTTTCTGCACATGGGACAGGGCGACTGCACTGTATTAAGGAGAAGATGACCGGGGCCATGTATTGCGAGATTTTGGGGAACAACCTCCTTCCCTCAGTTAGAGCATTGAAGATGGGTCGAGGCTGGGTCTTCCAACATGACAATGACCCGAAGCACACAGCCAGGATAACCAAGGAGTGGCCCTGTAAGAAGCATATCAAGGTTCTGGCGTGGCCTAGCCAGTCTCCAGACCTAAACCCAATAGAGAATCTTTGGAGGGAGCTCAAACTCTGTGTTTCTCAGCGACAGGCCAGAAACCTGACTGATCTAGAGAAGATCTGTGTGGAGGAGTGGGCCAAAATCCCTCCTGCAGTGCAAACCTGGTGAAAAACTACTGGAAACGTTTGACCTCTGTAATTGCAAACAAAGGCTACTGTACCAAATATTAACATTGATTTTCTCAGGTGTTCAAATACTTATTTGCAGCTGTATCATACAAATAAATATTTAAAAAATCATACATTGTGATTTCTGGATTTTTTTTTTTGGATTATGTCTCTCACAGTGGACATGCACCTACGATGACAATTTCAGACCCCTCCATGATTTCTAAGTGGGAGAACTTGCAAAATAGCAGGGTGTTCAAATACTTATTTTCCTCACTGTATACACATTGATGCTTATGGAAGCGGCGATGAAATAACTTTTCGTGAGAAGAATTAATTTACCTGTAAATCCGACAGATTCCGTGATAGTCCGCTATCATTTTCCGATCAACTAACGTGATCATTAAAATATTTAAACACAAATTACATTTACTTAGACGCATTTCAGAATCGGAATATAAAATATTTTACAGTCTAGTCAAGTTGACGAATATTTTAAATATGAGTCATTTGTAGACAGAAATTAGCCTGACGTCGTCATACTCAATTCTAGTCAGAATATGAGTCTGATACTGCTACGTTGGGCTGTGATTATGGGGTGTGTTTCAACCGAACCAGGAAAGACCTCAATTGGATAGACCTACAACCAATCCCCAACCCCCCCCCCCCCCCCCCCTAATTGATTTTTTGGCTAATTGATTACCATTTACACACAGTAAATTCCCCCGTGTTGAATTAACACCGCTCTGTGTTCATATGGGAACCACCAGCAGGGTGTTAAAGTAACACTGAAGCAGTGTTAGAGTTAATAAGATACTTAAGTGATTAGTTGAGTGATGATTGTTTGATTATTGAAGACACCAGGGGCCTGTACCATGATGGTAGTTTAACAAACTCAGGGTTACAGAATTAGTTTAGAGTTGACAAAACCAAACCAATCTATTCAGGCTTTGTTGGTCCCATGATGCTGATCATCAGCTTTCTCTGTCAACTCAGGCTTTCATCCTGAGTTTAGGAGTTTAGCTGTGACATCAGTAGTGAACAGCCAATCACACGCTGTGGATCAGTGAAACTGAGATTCACTTCTCACGAGAGAAGCAGCGAGATTAATTTCTTCTGCAGAATATTACATGATTGAAAAATATTCATAATTTAAACAAATTTACACAGCAAGAAGAAAAGAGCTGTCTATACAAGAGTAGAACTTAAAGAAAATATTCACTACGTCAATGCAAGTAAAAGTTAGGAAGTTAGATTAGTTGATATATAGAGAATTGAGTAATGTAGTCATTTTTATATCTTTATTTATTGATTTTAAAGCTTATTTGTATGACCTTTTATATAGGCTATTTATATTAATTTTAACTAAGTGCCTATTAATGATTGATTAACTAAAATGATACATGTGTAATTGATTATTGGTATAAAAATTACATAAATGATATCTAAATCATTCAAAATTAATATTATTATAAATAAGCATTGTTAAAAGCCAGACACTTTAATAGCCATTTGCTATGTAGTGACCTTTCATTTGGAGTAGAAACAGGGGGAGTGACTTTATTGCATCAGAGGTGTGTCACTTTGCTCACAGCTGATTGGTCTAATTTCAGTTTGAGATCTCTTATCCAGAACATAACCTGTCCTGGAGCAGGTTAGCCATGGAGCGTAAGTTACTATGGAGATGAACACTGCTAAAAGCCAAACCACTTTAATGGTACCTAAAACCCAGGATTAGCACAAACTAAGCTTAAACATATCTGGCTAGCCAGCTAAACCGGCTTCATGGTATAGGCCCCTGATGATAATGAGCAGAATCACTGAAGGACAGAGAAACACAAGAACTACAACTGACTTCAGCCACAGCTTTAGATCAAATCAACTGAAGACATTCAATCTATCTTATTACAAACCAGGGGCCCGTTCTTCGTACCTCACTAACTCAGTTAGCTGGATTTGATTGTTGACGATTTGGCATGATCTTGGATTGTTTGGTTCTTCGACGCTCATCCTGGACTTGCTGTCATAGCAACAGGTCCGTTAGCTTAAACCTGCTCGCGAGCGGCTTATTTCATGTAAACAGGATTAGATTGCATCTTGAGGTGATACTTAAAATCTGTCCCAGCCACTGCTACTTTATTACAAGAGTTCATTACTGAACCAGGGGTAATAATAATCATTTTAAATAATAATAATATACAAATTTTAAATTGGATATGTATATGAGAATGTATATAATATTATAATGTTGTGTATAATACCATAAACACAGCCACTTGATTGAGCGATTTATTTGTGATGGAATAATTACTTTATAATTTTATTGGAGGTTTGCACACATGTTGTACAGTTAATCTGAGCCGTGCATTAATTTAAGTGATGACGGATATTATGGGATGGCTTGATGCAGCGCAGGAGATGCAGAGAATTTGATCTTGACCCTTAAGAAACTTTAATACTGTCACGTTACAAATCTGCTTCAAATTGAATTAAAAATTGAATTACAACATTGAAATAAAAATGTAAAGGGTGTACAAATACTGTATAAAATCGTGAATATAAATAATTGGTAATCATGTAAAAAAAAAAAAACATTTATCATTGATCTATTATAACTTTTATGTTGGTTTGGTCGTTTAGCTGTTTCCTTATAAAGGTCCAGATATTCGTGGGGTTTTTTGTGTGTAATTTGCCAAGTTTTTTGCCAGGTGGCTTTTTTAATTATATGATGTCATTACGTTGCTCTCTTGACGCCAGCCAATCGCTGCATTGCTGATCATGGTTTCGAGTATCGATGCATCTGCCCTCTTCAGGGAAAACAAGAACGCGCAGTGATCTTAGATCATTTAATCCAGATATTTAAATCCAATCCGCAAATTCGTTTGAAGAACCAAATTATCCAGACATCAGTTATCATGATTAAAAGATCTGGGATCTGTCAAATCATCTCAGATGTATTAAGCGAGGTACGAAGAACAGGCCCCAGATTGACATTATTTCTGACATCTACAGAAGTTCTTATTGAGAATTAACAGAGGTTTAGAGGTTGATGTTGTATTGAAAATATTTGGTCACCATTATGGTGATGAGTGTTTCATTTATTTGGGCAGTTTGACTCTTGGCTTTTCATGTCAGTTTGTGGTCTTTGTAACAGTTTTTACTCAAACACATAATTTGTTAAGCCATAAACAAAGATGGTCATATGATATATCTTTCAACATCATAAAGGAGACTGATAATTGACACATAAAAATTAAAATTGTCAAATTGTTATTAATAGTTTTTCACCAGCAATCCTTTCTTGCCAAATATCAAATATTCTGAATTTTGTTATTTAAATACAACATCAAGAATCAGCATTTGAATCTCAATGACGGTGACATGCTTCATACTGCAATGCATGATGGGATGTATAATCATCATAGTGAATCACTCATGACTCCCAGCATGCATTGCAGCATATCACCATTGTTGAGATTCATATGATGATTCTTTATGTCTGTGTGCACAAATATTCCGCCACCCTAAATATATCAAAAAATCAAAATTTAAGATGACTGATCTGTGGCAGTAGAGCATTTATGGTGAAAATCTATTAAAACAACTTTTATTAACATTTCTATTATCCACTTTTCTCAAAGATTAGTTTGGTCCAAAAAAAAATCTTTATGATGATAACTATTTCACCTGATAATTTATGTTTATGGATTCATTTGCAACAAAGTATGTGCTCCAGTAAACTCTGTTACTAAGACCACAATCTGACATAAAATGCCAAGTTTCACTGCCCAACTAAAATAAACACTGATCTCCATAACGGTGACCAAACATTTCCCATAAAACATCAACCTCTAAACCTCTGTTAATTCTCAAAAAAACAAAACTGTAGACAAATGACAGAAATAAAGTCAGGCTGGTTTGTAATAAGAGAGATTTAATGTCTTTTCAGTTGATGTCATCTTAAGCTGTGGCTGTAGTTGTGTTTCTCTGTCCTTCAGTGATTCTGCTCATTATCATCAGGTGTCTTCAATAATCAAACAATCATCACTCAATGAATCACTTAAGTATCTTATTAACTCTAACACTGCTTCAGTGTTACTTTAACACCCTGCTGGTGGTTCCCATATGAACACAGAGCAATGCTAATTCAACACCAGGGAATTGTGTATAACCACAGTTTTACCACTAATCCCATGGTTAAACTATGGTTAGAGTAGCAAAACCAGTTTTTGGTTTTATTTGTAGTAAAACCATGGTTCATTTTCGTAAGGGAGAGGATTTTATTGAACCTGAGCATCAGCACCACGACAAGACAGAGAACCCCAGCCCGGCTGGATTGACAGACACCTGGGGCCCGTTCTTCGTACCTCGCTTAATACATCTGAGATGATTTGACAGATCTCAGATCTTTTAATCGTGATAACTGATCTCTGGCTAATTTGGTTCTTCCAACGAATTTGCGGATTGGATTTAAATATCTGGATTAAATTATCTAAGATCACTGCGCATTCTTGTTTTCCCTGAAGAGGGCAGATGCATCGATACTCGAAACCATGATCAGCAATGCAGCGATTGGCTGGCGTCAAGAGAGCAACGTAATGACATCATATAATTAAAAAAGCCACCTGGCAAAAAAAATTACACAAAAACCCCCCCACGAATATCTGGACCTTTATAAGGAAACAGCTAAACGACCAAACCAACATAAAAGTTATAATAGATCAATGATAAATGTTTTTTTTTTTGTTTTTTTTTTTACATGATTACCAATTATTTATATTCACGATTTTATACAGTATTTGTACACCCTTTACATTTTTATTTCAATGTTGTAATTCAATTTTTAATTCAATTCGAAGCAGATTTGTAACGTGACAGTAGCCTATTAAAGTTTCTTAAGGGTCAAGATCAAATTCTCTGCATCTCCTGCGCTGCATCAAGCCATCCCATAATATCCGTCATCACTTAAATTAATGCACGGCTCAGATGAACTGTACAACATGTGTGCAAACCTACAATACAATTATAAAGTAATTATTCCATCACAAATAAATCGCTCAATCAAGTGGCTGTGTCTATAGTATTATACACAACATTATAATATTACATTCATTCTCATATACATATACAATTTAAAATGTGTATATTATTATTATTTAAATTGATTATTGCCCCTGGTTCAGTAATGAACTCTTGTAATAAAGTAGAAGTGGCTGGGACAGATTTTAAGTATCACCTCAAGATGCAATCTAATCCTGTTTACATGAAATAAGCTGCTCGCGAGCAGGTTTAAGCTAACGGACCTGTTGCTATGACAGCAAGCCCAGGATGAGCGTCGAAGAACCAAACAATCCAAGATCATGCCAAATCGTCAACAATCAAATCCGGCTAACTGAGTTAGCGAGGTACGAAGAACGGGCCCCTGTTCAAGTGCCCTCCCACCACCACAGTCTCCGACCGAACCCGAAACCGAGACAGGTGCCTCGGAAGCTGCTGATGGCGGCAGAGACCCGGCATTGACGGGTAGGTTAACGTACATAACCAGTTTGACAGCCTAAAAAAATGTAGGTCTATCTATTATTTTTTCCCCTTATTAAAAACCCTGATTATAGACAGATCGGCGCAGAAGCCTTTCATCTGCATCCGACCCGACCCACCGGCCTAAATAAATGATTTTCCTGATTTAGCTAGAGGCGAGCCCAGCATCTGCATTTCACCGTCTGTCCCCGTATGGTATGATATGTTATGTTGCTTTTTAGTAACGTAACGTTTAATTTTGACTGTTCATTTTTATGACCAGATACGCGTTTTAGGCTTATCAATGCATAGATGTGGGACTCGTTCTCTAGTTGAGCGTATTTCACATATTTTAAAAGTAGCCTATTGCCTAACGTTATATCTTTTGTCTTTTCCCGTCAGTTCACTACAGAGAAGTATCGCTTTGTTGTTTTTAATATTTTTAGAACCTTACGCTGATTAAATCATTATTTTATAAGATAAAAATGTGCTTATTTATGTAGGCTATTATGTAACTAGTGGCTCAAGTATACTAATAAATCATAATCTAACTTGCAGGGCTATTATTAGGGTTATAGGTTAACTCAAACTAAAACTAAGAACATGAAAACATGTTAACTGAAGTAAAATAAATATATTTTCATTTCAGCTAGTCATTTGTCATTTCCATTTAGTTTAACTTGATTTAATAAAAGAACTAAAACTGAAATAAGAACATTTTTAAAATAAAATCTGTATTTATTATTAAAAAAAAATGTTATTTCACATCCTGCCCAATGATATTCTAAACAATGTTGATATTTAAGGATATGGAAACAAATATAGTGAATGTAGGCAGTGCAATATATTATGTGCAAAAAGGTGGTTAAAATCACATTACATCCAACTATTTTTATGCGCATTTTGGGATATTGCATCAAAAAATACTGAATTGAAACGGCAAGATGCGTATGCGCTCGTTTGAGTCGGATACATTTTCTATCCGATACGAAAACATGCGCATAAACTACGATGGAAATGCCTTATCGAATAAATTCATTGATGAAACCATGGGACCTTTAATAAAATCCTTTTATTACACTTGTGTCTTCCTTGTGTTGATAATACAGTAAGAGGCTCTACAAGCTAAGGATATCTCACAAATCCTTCAGATTGTTCAGATGACAAAACTTCCAACAGTTTATATAATTGTAATTCAGTCAACAATCTTTCCATGATTGTTATTTATTGTCAAGGTGAAATTCCTTTACTGAAGCCTTGTAATATAGGAAGTAATCATCTGACACTCTCACACGTTCCTTAGGTGACGTGTGACCAAAAATGCAAAATATTAATACTAACTATTAATATTTAATACCAAAAATCACTTCACTTACCATCCTCCTTGCCGTGACAGGTCAGAGGATTTGCCCATGATGAGGAATGACTTGCCTTTTTCCAATCCTAAATGTTTTCTGTACCTGGTAGGAGCCAAAAATGGTCTCACTTTCCCCTCAACTTTCTTATCATCAGGACCTACATGACACTGGGACATTTAAACGTCAGCCACAGTTCAAGAGTTACATGCTCTGAAAACCTGTATTTCAATATACTTTGATGGACACACAGGAATAATGAACCATACTTTCTTTTAGCATCCGCTCCACCTTCATGTCGTAGATGTCAGAGTCCTGTACCAGATCCATATCCAATACCGTGACTTTATAAACTGTCAATGATACGTGTTATATTGTTATCAGCATCAGCTGTGAGAATAGATCTCAATGACTGAGGGAGGAGAACATGCATTTACCATAATCCATGTCAGATTCAGAGAGTGTATTCAAGTGTTCCCCTCTGGCCTGATGCTTCTTCTGGTAGTTATGAGATGTTGATATTTATACACAAACACACACATTCATAATAGACCCAACAGAAAGTTTTTCTCCCATTCATTAAAAAAACACACAAAAAAGTGCATTCATTTGATGAGAGAATGAAGTAAAATACCATTTAAACTGTTTCATTGAAGGCTCTTTTTGGCTCTTATGGCAAATTGCGTGTGATGTTTCTAATTTATAAGCTGCTTTAGATAAAAGCATCTGCTGAAAGAATAAGCATAAAATAATACAATACCTTCTGCACACTGGCACAAATCTCCCTTACACAGTCTGTATAGAGCGCCATCTGCCCTTTCAGGGTGGTAGAACTTTGTACAACGAGCATCTGAAACACAAGTTTAACAAAAGATGACTGCAACATCCTTTCTAGCACTTTGAAATCATACTTTATAAGTAGTGCCATTATTAATAGCACTAAATGACCATGTTAATTTGCGAGTTCTAGTTTAATTAAACAGAAGTGTGTTTATGCACGTGCAGCGGTAGCTCACCTGGTGAGGAATATTCATATATTGTGACTGCGGAAGGTTGAAGCAGACCCACATTAAACATCTTGTGCATTCTGAAGGCGAGTCTTTCTGTCTCTTTATGAGAAACCTAATGAGACAAAAAAAATCCCAAATTTATATCCCAGCAGGCACAGTACGTCAATGTGATGTCAGGAAGACGTTGGACTCCAACCAATCCAACGTCAGTCAGACGTCATATTTTGTTTGAAAGTGAAAATCGAGTTGACGTCTAAACCCAACGTTTGTTTGACATCAAGCTCCAACATCAGACAGACGTTTAATTTTGGTTGGAATAAGCACTGCACTGTAAAAAAGGGTGAAATGTATAAGCAGAGGAGGATTAAACAACTCCACAAACAGCATTACCAGCTTTACACATTACTAACCAGTATTACTAACATTTATTCCAACCAAAATTCAACATCTGCGCAACCAATTTTCATATTCAACCAAAATCCAACGTCTGACTGACATTGGAGTCTACATCCTGTGCCTGCTGGGATGATATATATCATATATCATACACTGAAAACTGCCCACGATAACAATTGCACAAGCATCAAATAATAATACGTAAAAATATCTGTGATAAAGGTTCGGGTAGGTAAGGAAGGAAGAAGACAGACGTCGGGGTGACTGGGACTCGTGCTTTTATTGGTAAACTCAGAACTTGAACATAAACAGCGCTCGTGGGCGCAAACAGGTCTCAAGACCGCAGCAATCTCTCAAAACTCTCGAAACACTCAATACTCTTGTTGTAACTCGTGGATGCAGCAGCGACAATGTCCCAGTCCCTCTCTCTCTCTCCGTCTCTCTCTCGCACCGGCTTTATACGGTCTCTCCACGCCAATTACTGAAATCAGAGACAGGTGTTCTTAATCTGCATTTGAGCCGCTTACTGCCAGCCCCAGGAACTGTCTAACTTCCTTTTTGGTCTTGGGCCTCGGACAGGTCGCAACTACTGCCGTCTTATCAATTTGGGGACGCACCTGCCCGTGACCCAAGTGGAAGCCCAGATACCTTACCTCCACCCACCCAATCGCACACTTCTTCGGGTTGGCCGTGAGCCCAGCCCTCCTCAGCGACTTCAGGACAGCCCACAAATGCTGCATATGACGCTGCCAATCCCCACTGTAAATGATAATATTTACACGAGTAGCAAAAAAGTGCCCCTTACTGCCTAATCTTCATCCTTTTGTCCACGAGTAGCCAAAAAGTGCCCCTTACTGCCTAATCTTCATCCTTTTGTCCACAAGTAGCCTAAATTGTCCCCTTCTTGCCTAATCTTCCTCCTTTTGTCCACAAGTAGCCTAAATTGTCCCCTTCTTGCCTAATCTTCATCCTTTTGTCCACGAGTAGCCTAAAGTGCCCCTTACTGCCTAATCTTCATCCTTTTGTCCACGAGTAGCCAAAAAGTGCCCCTTACTGCCTAATCTTCATCCTTTTGTCCACAAGTAGCCTAAATTGTCCCCTTCTTGCCTAATCTTCCTCCTTTTGTCCACAAGTAGCCTAAATTGTCCCCTTCTTGCCTAATCTTCATCCTTTTGTCCACGAGTAGCCTAAAGTGCCCCTTACTGCCTAATCTTCATCCTTTTGTCCACAAGTAGCCTAAATTGTCCCCTTAATGCCTAATCTTCATCCTTTTGTCCACGAGTAGCAAAAAAGTACCCCTTACTGCCTAATCTTCATCCTTTTGTCCACGAGTATCCAAAAAAAGTGCCCCTTACTGCCTAATCTTCATCCTTTTGTCCACAAGTAGCCAAAAAGTGCCCCTTACTGCCTAATCTTCATCCTTTTGTCCACAAGTAGCCTAAATTGTCCCCTTCTTGCCTAATCTTCATCCTTTTGTCCACAAGTAGCCTAAATTGTCCCCTTCTTGCCTAATCTTCATCCTTTTGTCCACGAGTAGCCTAAAGCGCCCCTTACTGCCTAATCTTCATCCTTTTGTCCACGAGTAGCCAAAAAGTGCCCCTTACTGCCTAATCTTCATCCTTTTGTCCACAAGTAGCCTAAATTGTCCCCTTACTGCCTAATCTTCATCCTTTTGTCCACGAGTAGCAAAAAAGTGCCCCTTACTGCCTAATCTTCATCCTTTTGTCCACGAGTAGCCAAAAAGTGCCCCTTACTGCCTAATCTTCATCCTTTTGTCCACAAGTAGCCTAAAGTGCCCCTTACTGCCTAATCTTTATCCTTTTGTCCACGAGTGCCAAAAGTACCCCCTGACTGCCTAATCCTCATCCTTTTGTCCACGAGTAGCCTAAATGGCCCCCTTACTCCCTATTCTTCACCAGAGTCTTCATCTTGTTCACAAAGTGCCTAAATTGTCCCCTTCCTGCCTAATGTTCATCCTTTTGTCCACGTGTAGCCAAAAGTACCCCCTTCTTGCCTAATCTTCATCATTTTGTCCACAAGTAGCCTAAATTGTCCCCTTCTTGCCTAATCTTCATCCTTTTGTCCACAAGTAGCCTAAAGTGCCCCTTACTGCCTAATCTTCATCTTTTTGTCCACGAGTAGCCAAAAAGTGCCCCTTACTGCCTAATCTTCATCCTTTTGTCCACGACATTTACATTTATGCATTTGGCAGACACTTTTATCCAAAGAGACTTACAGTGCCCTTCGTACAGGGACAATCCTCCTGGAGCAACATGGAGTAAAGTGCCTTGCTCAAGGACAAACTGGTGGTGACCACTGGGATCGAACCAGCAACCTTCTGCATATCAGTTCAGTGGTTTAACCCACTGGACCACCATCTCACCAGGGTAGCCTAAAGAGTAGCCTAAAGTGCCCCTTACTGCCTAATCTTCATCCTTTTGTCCACAAGTAGCCTATATTGTCCCCTTCTTGCCTAATCTTCATCCTTTTGTCCACAAGTAGCCTAAATTGTCCCCTTCTTGCCTAATCTTCATCCTTTTGTCCACGAGTAGCCAAAAGTGTTCCCTTCTTGCCTAATCTTCATCCTTTTGTCCACGAGTTGCCTAAACGGCCCACTTACTCCCTATTATTCACAATAGTCTTCATCTTGTTCACAAAGTGCCTAAATTGTCCCCTTCCTGCCTAATCTTTATCCTTTTGTCCACGAGTGCCAAAAGTGCCCCTTACTGCCTAATCTTCATCCTTTTGTCCACAAGTAGCCTAAATTGTCCCCTTCTTGCCTAATCTTCATCCTTTTGTCCACGAGTAGCCTAAAGTGCCCCTTACTGCCTAATCGTCATCCTTTTGTCCACGAGTAGCCAAAAAGTGCCCCTTACTGCCTAATCTTCATCCTTTTATCCACGAGTAGCCTAAAGTGCCCCTTACTGCCTAATCTTCATCCTTTTGTCCACGAGTAGCCTAAATTGTCCCCTTCTTGCCTAATCTTCATCCTTTTGTCCACGAGTAGCCAAAAGTGTTCCCTTCTTGCCTAATCTTCATCCTTTTGTCCACGAGTAGCCAAAAGTGTTCCCTTCTTGCCTAATCTTCATCCTTTTGTCCACGAGTTGCCTAAACGGCCCCCTTACTCCCTATTCTTCACCATAGTCTTCATCTTGTTCACAACGTGCCTAAATTGTCCCTTGACTGCCTAATCTTCATCCTTTTGTCCACGAGTAGCCAAAAGTACCCCCTTGACTGCCTAATCTTCATCCTTTTGTCCACAAGTAGCCTAAATTGTCCCCTTACTGCCTAATCTTCATCCTTTTGTCCACGAGTAGCCAAAAAGTGCCCCTTACTGCCTAATCTTCATCCTTTTGTCCACGAGTAGCCAAAAAGTGCCCCTTACTGCCTAATCTTCATCCTTTTGTCCACGAGTAGCCAAAAGTGTTCCCTTCTTGCCTAATCTTCATCCTTTTGTCCACGAGTTGCCTAAACGGCCCTCTTACTCCCTATTCTTCACCATAGTCTTCATCTTGTTCACAAAGTGCCTAAATTGTCCCTTGACTGCCTAATCTTCATCCTTTTGTCCACGAGTAGCCAAAAGTACCCCCTTGACTGCCTAATCTTCATCCTTTTGTCCACAAGTAGCCTAAATTGTCCCCTTACTGCCTAATCTTCATCCTTTTGTCCACGAGTAGCCTAAAGTGCCCCTTACTGCCTAATCTTCATCCTTTTGTCCACGAGTAGCCAAAAAGTGCCCCTTACTGCCTAATCTTCATCCTTTTGTCCACGAGTAGCCTAAAGTGCTCCTTCTGCCTAATCTTCATCCTTTTGTCCACAAGTAGCCTAAATTGTCCCTTTACTGCCTAATCTTCATCCTTTTCTCCACGAGTAGCAAAAAAGTGCCCCTTACTGCCTAATCTTCATCCTTTTGTCCACGAGTAGCCAAAAAGTGCCCATTACTGCCTAATCTTCATCCTTTTGTCCACAAGTAGCCTAAATTGTCCCCTGACTGCCTAATCTTCATCCTTTTGTCCACAAGTAGCCTAAAGTGCCCCTTACTGCCTAATCTTCATCCTTTTGTCCACGAGTAGCCAAAAAGTGCCCCTTACTGCCTAATCTTCATCCTTTTGTCCACGACATTTACATTTATGCATTTGACAGATGCTTTTATCCAAAGCGACTTACAGTGCCCTTCGTACAGGGACAATCCCCCTGGAGCAACATGGAGTAAAGTGCCTTGCTCAAGGACAAACTGGTGGTGACCACTGGGATCGAACCAGCAACCTTCTGCATATCAGTTCAGTGGTTTAACCCACTGGACCACCATCTCACCAGGGTAGCCTAAAGAGTAGCCTAAAGTGCCCCTTACTACCTAATCTTCATCCTTTTGTCCACAAGTAGCCTAAATTGTCCCCTTCTTGCCTAATCTTCATCCTTTTGTCCACAAGTAGCCTAAATTGTCCCCTTACTGCCTAATCTTCATCCTTTTGTCCACGAGTAGCCTAAATTGTCCCCTTCTTGCCTAATCTTCATCCTTTTGTCCACGAGTAGCCTAAAGTGCCCCTTACTGCCTAATCTTCATTCTTTTGTCCACAAGTAGCCTAAATTGTCCCCTTCTTGCCTAATCTTCATCCTTTTGTCCACGAGTAGCCTAAAGTGCCCATTACTGCCTAATCTTCATCCTTTTGTCCACGAGTAGCCAAAAAGTGCCCCTTACTGCCTAATCTTCATCCTTTTGTCCACGAGTAGCCTAAAGTGCCCCTTACTGCCTAATCTTCATCCTTTTGTCCACAAGTAGCCTAAATTGTCCCCTTCTTGCCTAATCTTCATCCTTTTGTCCACAAGTAGCCTTAATTTTCCCCTTCTTGCCTACTCTTCATCCTTTTGTCCACAAGTAGCCTAAATTGTCCCCTTCTTGCCTAATCTTCATCCTTTTGTCCACGAGTAGCCAAAAGTGTTCCCTTCTTGCCTAATCTTCATCCTTTTGTCCACGAGTTGCCTAAACGGCCCCCTTACTCCCTATTCTTCACCATAGTCTTCATCTTGTTCACAAAGTGCCTAAATTGTCCCCTTCTTGCCTAATCTTTATCCTTTTGTCCACGAGTGCCAAAAGTGCCCCTTACTGCTTAATCTTCATCCTTTTGTCCACGAGTAGCCTAAACGGCCCCCTTACTCCCTATTCTTCACCATAGTCTTCATCTTGTTCACAAAGTGCCTAAATTGTCCCCTTCCTGCCTAATGTTCATCCTTTTGTCCACAAGTAGCCAAAAGTGCCCCCTGACTGCCTAATCTTCATCCTTTTGTCCACGAGTAGCCTAAAGTGCCCCTTACTGCCTAATCTTCATCCTTTTGTCCACGAGTAGCCAAAAAGTGCCCCTTACTGCCTAATCTTCATCCTTTTGTCCACGAGTAGCCTAAAGTGCCCCTTACTGCCTAATCTTCATCCTTTTGTCCACAAGTAGCCTAAATTGTCCCCTTCTAGCCTAATCTTCATCCTTTTGTCCACAAGTAGCCTAAATTTTCCCCTTCTTGCCTAATCTTCATCCTTTTGTCCACGAGTAGCCAACGGTGTTCCCTTCTTGCCTAATCTTCATCCTTTTGTCCACGAGTTGCCTAAACGGCCCCCTTACTCCCTATTCCCCAGCCAACATTGCCATGTGGGCCCCATGTGGGTTTTTGATGGGCTGTCACTTGGGCCCTACATGGGCAACCCAAGTGGGGCCCATAGAATTTTGTCCATCGGCTCCACATGGGCCCCATGTGTGTTAGCCCATAGGGGCACATGATGAGTCCATAGTGGGCTCTAAGTGGGGCCCATTTGTGTATTCATTATAGGGGCCAACATGGGTCCCATATGGGTTCTAATAAATGGGGCCAAAGTGGGCCACATACAGAACCTTTATGGGGCCCAAATGGGTGATACCACTGGGCCCACAAATGGCCCCTCTATGGGTTTTTTTTGTGGGACCCAAGTGGGTGAGAACTGGGCCCCATTTATATTTCTTTTTATTCCTGTAAGTGAAATGAATGTGCTGATTTGCAAAATAAACTATCAAACCCTGCCAACTTTAAGTTAATCTATGTTTTACTAAACCTGTACCTGACCTTAATAATTTAAATTACATGAAAAAAATATTTCTACTGTGAAAAAAATGACTTTCAACTCAGAATTTGCAAATCACCTTTTTATTGATCATAAGAAAAAACAAGAAAATAAAAGTTAAATCACACGGGACATGAGCATTGAAAATTCTTCAGTCTATCACTCCTGGGATTGGGCAGACCCATCAGCTTCATATCTAAAGAACAGTAATGAAAGAAAACACAGAAAAGGCAATTAGTTTAAAATACTATCAAAACATTAACAAGAACACTCTCTTAAAAAGCATACATGATTATGATAATGTTACAAACAGAGGTGACACGGAGAACAGATGGCAGTTGACAGAGTTTATTGGGGTAACCAGGAGTGAGCAGATGAGGTGAGTATCAGGAATGGCAGTTCAGGTATATGGAGAGGGCAATGGGTGATACGATACGTTTGTTGATTGTAGATCAGGAAGAGATGCAGGAGCGAAGGAGACAAGGAACCAGGAGACGGGACAAGACGAGGAGACACTCAGGAGACACAGGAGATCAGGTAGGTAGCCGGTGAGTCCGTGGAAGTTGGCAATAGCGTGTGCATGTGCGAACGATACTGGACAGTGACTGAGTGTGAGCGTGGGGCTTAAGTGCAGGTGGTGATTGCAGTGCTGATGACGTGCAGGTGTGTGTGCTCAGTATTCAGGTTATTGGGAACGTTGCATCTGGGAGAGGGTGGAGCCTGGCGTGCTTGTAACAGATAAAGCCATGCCAGTACTTAATATTTCTGTCCAAATGACTAAACTGACACTTAAAGGGATATCTACTACTAAAACGAATTAGAACAAGTTAAAGGTGACACTATTCAGTTAAGAAATAGTGTAATTATAAGTAATTATGTGGTGAATCGTATTTATATCGTTGCTACAGGAAAATTATTTTCCAACATATATACATTGAGTCAAATTTTGCACTGCAGACATCGATGTCAGCTTTTAAATGATCCATGCTGGCATGGAATCATGGAACCAGTACCGCCCAATGTGTATTATATAAATATTTTAATAGCACAGCCATTTAAAATGGGTCAACCATGATAAAAGTAAAGCGATTACCAGCAGACAATTTTGGGGCATTAATGTAAACACAAATATTTGATACAAGTTGTGTTCATAGGAAAAACAATTAAACTAGCTAAAAAAACTGAACTAAACAAACATAAAATACTCACTTGTTTGTAAGGAATGGTGAATTAACCATAAACTGTAAAGGAATTAACTAATTTCTGTATCCAACACTGCTGTCACGTCACGTGACAAAAGAACGAGACTCGAGAGATGAGCTGTTTCTGGATTCAGCCTATGGGGACTTGAACGAACGACTCGAGAGATGAACTAATCTTTTCTGTTTCCGGTGACTGCATAACCTTGCCTATGGGCTGGGACTTGATGAACGAATGACTGGAGACTGGTGAACTAATCATTTCTGTTTCCTGTACAGAGCATATGGGATGTTGCGCATGCACAGTCAACACAAAATGAACGATTCGCTCTCTGAGACAACCCGTTTTTCTCGAGTCATATTGAAAATGAACGAATCGTTCATAAACGTGCTGGTGAACGCGCCCACGGTCATTTGCATGCCACTCACACACAATTAAACTATTGGGCTTCAGTCACAGTCATTTTGCACAAACCATTAATCCATTCAGTTCGTACAGTAAAGTGCCCCTTACTGCCTAATCTTCATCTTTTGTCCACAAGTAGCCTAAATTGTCCCGTTCTTGCCTAATCTTCATCCTTTTGTCCACGAGTAGCCTAAAGTTCCCCTTACTGCCTAATCTTCATCCTTTTGTTCACGAGTAGCCTAAAGTGCCCCTTACTGCCTAATCTTCATCATTTTATCCACGAGTAGCCTAAAGTCTCCCCTTTTTGCCTAATCTTCATCCTTTTGTCCACGAGTAGTCTAAAGTGCCCCCTGACTGCCTAATCTTCTTCCATTTGTCCACGAATAGCCTGAAGTGTCCCCTTCTTGCCTGATCTTCATCCTTTTGTTCACGAGTAGTCTAAAGTGTCCCCTTCCAACCTAATATTCATCCTTTTGTTCACAAGTAGCCTAAAGTACCCCGACTGCCTAATCTTCATCCTTTTGTCCACGAGTAGCCTAAATTGTCCCCTTCTTGCCTAATCTTCATCCTTTTGTCCACGAGTAGCCTAAAGTGCCCCTTACTGCCTTATCTTTATCCTTTTGTCCACGAGTAGCCTAAAGTGCCCCCTGACTGCCTAATCTTCTTCCATTTGTCCACGAATAGCCTAAAGTGTTCCCTTCTTGCCTAATCTTCATCCTTTTGTCCACAAGTAGCCTAAAGTGCCCCCTGACTGCCTAATCTTCTTCCATTTGTCCACAAATAGCCTAAAGTGTTCCCTTCTTGCCTAATCTTCATCCTTTTGTCCACGAGTAGTCTAAAGTGTCCCCTTCCAACCTAATATTCATCCTTTTGTTCACAAGTAGCCAAAAGTGCCCCCTGACTGCCTAATACCTGCCTAATCAGGTATTACAGGATCCCTGTATGCAGTACATGTACAATGCATTAATGGGTCATATTTCATATTAACAGTGGTTTTATGAGGTAAATCAAACTGTACACCACACAGGGGACACAGTATTCTTTGAATTATTGGAAACTTTTTGTCCTATTTTTAAGAAACATCATCACATATGGTAAAGTACACCTGTAACTTATTTGACAGGGTCCCTGTATGTATATTTCATAATTAAAGTGGTTTTATGTGTAAAACCTACTTTACACCACACAGGGGATGCAATACAACACACTGATGTACCTTACATTTACATTACATTTACATTTAGTCATTTAGCAGACACTTTTATCCAAAGCGACTTACAAATGAGAGCAATAGAAGCAGCTAGAACAGTCAAGGGCAACAGTATGCAAGTGCTGTAACAAGTCTCAGTTAATCTAACACAGAACACACGACAGATTTTTTTTAATTTTTTAAATAAATTAGACAGACAGAAAATGAATAGAATGTTAAGTGCTATTCTTGATTGGTCTTGATTGGACATTACAGTTATTAATTAACAACTATTAATTATGCATCACAGTGGGGTGAAATAGGCTGCGCACTGTGTGGACATGCACATTTTAGGCCGAAAGGGGACAAATGCGCATTCCGTGGCAGGAAGCGGATGCATTATTTGAAACATTTTGTCAGATTTTTAGGAAACATCATCACATATGGTAAAGTACACCTGTAACTTATTTGACAGGGTCCCTGTATGAAATCCATGTGCAATGCATAAATGGGACATATTTCATAATTAAAGTGGTTTTATGTTTAAAACCCACTGTACACCACACAAGGGATGCAATACAACACTGATGTACATTACAGTTATTAATTAAGCATCACAGTGAAATAGGCTGAAAGGGGACAAATGCGCACTCCGTGGCAGGAAGCGGATGAATTCTCGAAAACTTTTTTGTCTTATTTTTAGAAAACATCACATATGGTAAAGTACACCTGCAACTTATTTGACAGGGCTCCTGTACGCAGTCCGTGGACAATGCATAATTTGGTCATATTTCATATTTATAGTGGTTTTATGAGGTAAATCCAACTGTACATGCATCGTTAGCCTAAAATTTAACCGTACACGGACTGCATACAGGGGCCCTGTTGAATAGATCACAGGTGGGATACGGTTGGAAAATAGTCCCATCTGTAACTTATTTGATGGGGCTCCTGTACGCAGTCTGTGTACAATGCATTAATGGGTCATATTTCATATTTACAGTGGTTTTATGAGGTAAATCTAACTGTCCACCACATAGTGGCCACAGTACAACATACTGATGTACATTACAACTATTAATTAACAGCTATTAATTATGCATCACAGTGGGGCGAAATAGGCCGAAAGGGGACAAATGTGCACTGGACATGCACAGTTAGGCCGAAAGGGGACAAATGCGCATTCCGTGGCAGGAAGCGGATGAATTCTTGGAAACTTTATGTCTGATTTTTAGGAAACATCATCACATATGGTAAAGTACACCTGTAACTTATTTGACAGGGTCCCTGTATGAAATCCATGTGCAATGCATAAATGGGACATATTTCATAATTAAAGTGGTTTTATGTTTAAAACCCACTGTACACCACACAAGGGATGCAATACAACACTGATGTACATTACAGTTATTAATTAACAGCTATTAATTATGCATCACAGTGAAATAGGCTGAAAGGGGACAAATGCGCACTCCGTGGCAGGAAGCGGATGAATTCTCGAAAACTTTTTTGTCTTATTTTTAGAAAACATCACATATGGTAAAGTACACCTGCAACTTATTTGACAGGGCTCCTGTACGCAGTCCGTGGACAATGCATAATTTGGTCATATTTCATATTTATAGTGGTTTTATGAGGTAAATCCAACTGTACATGCATCGTTAGCCTAAAATTTAACCGTACACGGACTGCATACAGGGGCCCTGTTGAATAGATCACAGGTGGGATACGGTTGGAAAATAGTCCCATCTGTAACTTATTTGATGGGGCTCCTGTACGCAGTCTGTGTACAATGCATTAATGGGTCATATTTCATATTTACAGTGGTTTTATGAGGTAAATCTAACTGTACACCACATAGTGGCCACAGTACAACATACTGATGTACATTACAACTATTAATTAACAGCTATTAATTATGCATCACAGTGGGGCGAAATAGGCCGAAAGGGGACAAATGTGCACTGGACATGCACAGTTAGGCCGAAAGGGGACAAATGCGCATTCCGTGGCAGGAAGCGGATGAATTCTTGGAAACTTTATGTCTGATTTTTAGGAAACATCATCACATATGGTAAATTACACCTGTAACTTATTCGACAGGGTCCCTATATGCAGTCTGTGTACAATGCATTAATGGGTCATATTTCATATTTACAGTTGTTTTATGAGGTAAATCCAACTGTACACCACACAGTGGCCACAGTACAACACACTGATGTACATTACAACTATTAATTAACAGCTATTAATTATGCATCACAGTGGGGCGAAATAGGCCGAAAGGGGACAAATGCGCACTGGACATGCACAGTTAGGCCGAAAGGGGACAAATGCGCATTCCGTGGCAGGAAGCGGATGAATTCTTGGAAACTTTATGTCTGATTTTTAGGAAACATCATCACATATGGTAAATTACACCTGTAACTTATTCGACAGGGTCCCTATACGCAGTCTGTGTACAATGCATTAATGGGTCATATTTCATATTTACAGTGGTTTTATGAGGTAAATCCAACTGTACACCACACAGTGGCCACAGTACAACACACTGATGTACATTACAACTATTAATTAACAGCTATTAATTATGAATCACAGTGGGGCGAAATAGGCCGAAAGGGGACAAATGCGCATTCCGTGGCAGGAAGCGGATGAATTCTCGGAAACTTTATGTCTGATTTTTAGGAAACATCATCACATATGGTAAATTACACCTGTAACTTATTCGACAGGGTCCCTATATGCAGTCTGTGTACAATGCATTAATGGGTCATATTTCATATTTACAGTGGTTTTATGAGGTAAATCCAACTGTACATCACACAGGGGACACAGTACAACACACTGATGTACATTACAGCTATTAATTATGCATCATTAGCCTACACGGTAACCATACACAGACTGCATACAGGGGCCCTGTTGAATAGATTACAGGTGGGATCTGGTTGGAAAATAGTCCCGTCTGTAACTTATTTGACAGGGTCCCTATACGCAGTCCGTGTACAATGCATTAATGGGTCATATTTCATATTTCCAGTGGTTATATATGGTAAAACCCACTGTACACTACACAGGGGATGCAATACAACACACTGATGTGCATTACAGTTATGCATCATTAGCCTAAATTGAACTGTACATGGACTGCAAACAGGTGGGATTCTGTTTTGAACTTAGTTTTTTGGAGTAGATGAATTCTCAGATTTTTTTTTGTCTGATTTTTAGGAAATATTCTCACATATGGTAAAGTACCATAAGTAGCTATTAATTATGCATCACAGTGGGGCGACATAGGCGCACGCGTGGACATCCTCGCCCACCCTGCAAAGTCGGCCAATGGCTGGAGGCGGGAAATGGGGCAAAATAGGCAAAAAAGGGGACAAATGCACACTGCTTGGACTTCCCCGCCCACCCCACGACTTCAGCCAATGGCTGGGGTGAGGCAGGACATGGGGTCAAATAGGCCGAAAGAGGACAAATACGCACTACGTGGTTGTACCTGCCCACCCCGCAACGTTGGCCAATGGCTGGGGGCTGGAGGCAGGACATGGGCCGAAATAGGCTGCAAGGGGACAAATGCACACTCTGTGGATGTCCCCACCCACCCCCGAGACGTCGGCCAATGGCTGGGGGCTGGACACGGGGGCCAAATAGGCCAACAGGGGACAAATACGCACTCTGTGGACATCCCCGCACACTCCGCGACGCCGGCCGATGGCTGGGGGGTTGGAGGCGGAACAGGCAGCCTGGTGGGATGGGGTGCGTTGCCCCACCGTCTGCTTGATAGGATCACGGTGATCACATGTGGGTTAATGCCAAGTGTAAATGCATGTAAATGTTTTAAATGAAGACCTTAAGCTATGATTAGTACAGTAGCTACAGTTCATCTTTTTGCATGGGGATAATACATTTGCAGTTTCTGAAATATATTTTTATATAAGTATATATATATTAGGGCTGTCAAAATGAACGTGTTAATAACACATTAACACAAATTAATTTTAACGCCAGTAATTTTATTTTATTTATTTTAATTTTATTAACGCAACGCACATTTTCTGTTTGATTCGTGGCCTAGCCCGTATTGGAGAAAGTGAGAGCAGCCATAGACGTAAAGGATGCAGCAGCAAACTGAAATGGGGAAAGAAAAGGGTTAACATTAACCTAAGTATTCTGAAACAAGTGCAGTTATAGCCTACATAAGCTACCATTTTTTCTGTTTAACTGAAAAACTGTTTAACGTGTGTGCTGCAGTCCAAGTCCGAGCGTGATGTGCGAATACACTGCAAGCTCGCTCTCGCTCATATCCGAGGTAAATGATTAACACCATCACCACTTACAGTACATGTGTTTTATTGAACTAAATACATTACAGGCGGCTAAAACAAATGCACAGGTTACTTTTCTGAACAAGAGCGCTCCCGAGTCCGTGTTTCTCACACTGTTCATGTGAATCGTGGCACGGTTCGAGTGCAACCAAACCTTGTAACGCATTGTGTCCGGATGAGAAAAATAGGGATATATTCCTACTCGTTACAACCTCCTCCAGGAATGGTGTGGTATCAAATCAAATCAAATCAAATCACTTTATTGTCACTCAACCATATACACAAATGCAACAGTTGGTGAAATTCTTAGGTGCAGTTCCGAGCAACATAGCAGTCATGACATGACATGTACAACATTTAAAGCAACATCAGATTACACATCTGATGTGCCCACAATTACTCACAGCACGGTAAACTCTACAATAAACAATAAATAATTTACACAATGTGAGTGTAGTTCTCACAGCTTTAAACAATATACACATACTTACAATATACATATACTTTAAACAATATACACTAAACATACATTAAACAATATACATTACGCTATAATAATAATAGTAATATATAATGTACAGTATACAATATTCACAAATAGACATCCAATGTACAATAGATACGCTATATAATAAATAAATGTGTATATAATGTGTGTGTATCTACAGTGGGTTGTGCTGAGTGATATTCTGTCCAGTGTGTGTTATGATCCTGATGGATCAGGAGTTAAGTAGTCTAATTGCTTGTGGGAAGAAGCTGTTCTGGAGTCGGCTGGTGCGTGTTCTGATGCTGCGGTACCGTCTGCCTGATGGCAGCAGTGAGAGCAGCCCATGGCTCGGGTGGCTAGAGTCTCTGATGATCCTCTGAGCTCTCTTCACACACCGCCTGGCATAAATGTCCTGGAGGGAGGGAAGCTCACCTCCGATGATGCAGCTGGCCGTGCGCACTACCCTTTGCAGGGCTTTGCGGCTGCGGGCGGTACTGTTGCCGTACCAGGTGGTGATGCAGCCAGTCAGCAGGCTCTCTATGGTGCTGGTGTAGAAGCGTGTGAGGATGTGGCGGTTCATTCCAAACCTCCTCAGCCGTCGCAGGAAGAAAAGGCGCTGATGAGCCTTCTTCACAATGGCCTCGGTGTGGACGGACCATGAGAGTTCCTCTGTGATGTGGACACCGAGGAACTTGAAGCTGCTGACTCTCTCCACCGGTGCTCCATCGATGGTGATGGGGCGGTGTTCTCTCTCATTCCTCCTGAAGTCGACTACCAGCTCCTTGGTCTTGCTGACGTTGAGGGAGAGGTTGTGCTCCTGACACCATCGTGTCAGAGTATGCACCTCCTCTCTGTAGGCCGTTTCATCATTGTCAGTGATGAGACCTACCACCGTCGTATCGTCAGCAAACTTGATGATGGTATTGGAGCTGTGGGTTGCCACACAGTCATGTGTGTACAAGGAGTACAGGAGTGGGCTGAGAACACAGCCCTGAGGGGCTCCAGTGTTGAGAGTCAGTGATGAGATGTTGCTGCCCATTCTGACCACCTGGCGTCTGTTTGACAGGAAGTCCAGGATCCAGCTGCATAACAAGCTGTTTAAGCCTAGAGCCCGGAGTTTCACGTCAAGTATGGAGGGCACAATGGTGTTGAATGCTGAGCTGTAGTCTACAAACAGCATTCTCACATATGTGTTCCTCTTTTCCAGGTGGGAGAGAGCAGTGTGTATAGTGGATGAAATGGCATCATCAATGGAGCGGTTTGTGCGGTATGCAAACTGCAGTGGGTCCAGTGAGGGAGGGAGAACAGAGCAGATATGGTTTCTGATTATTCTCTCAAAGCATTTGCTGATGGGGGTCAGAGCAACAGGACGCCAGTCGTTTAAGCAGGTGGTTTTTGATTGCTTCGGTACAGGCACAATGGTGGACGTTTTGAAGCATGTGGGGACCACAGACAGGGAGAGGGACAGGTTAAAAATGTCCGTGAAAACTCCAGCCAGTTGGTTCGCGCACGCTCTGATGACGCGGCCCGGAATGCCGTCTGGACCCGCGGCTTTACGGATGTTCACCCGCCGGAAGGATCGGGTTACATCCGCTACAGATACAGAGAGTGAACTAACCTCTGCATCTTAAGCCACGAGCTCTCTCTCTG
This sequence comes from Romanogobio albipinnatus, assembly GCA_023566225.1. NCBI lineage: Eukaryota > Metazoa > Chordata > Actinopteri > Cypriniformes > Gobionidae > Romanogobio > Romanogobio albipinnatus. The sequence continues at coordinate 68,258,097 of CM042241.1, read as the reverse complement.
CGAGGGCGGTGTTAGTTCCATCAAAGCGAGCATAGAAGGTGTTTAGCTCGTCTGGGAGAGAGGCAGCGGTGTTCACGGTGGAGTTTGTGTTCCCTTTATAGTCCGTGATGGTGTTAATTCCCCGCCACATGCTTCTAGAGTCGGTGGTGTTGAACTGTCCTTCAATCTTGTCCCTGTACTGGCGTTTTGCTGCTCTGATGGTTTTCCGGAGGGCATAACTTGCTTGTTTATGCTCCTCCGCATTACCGGAGTTAAAAGTGAGGGTCCGCGCATTGAGTGCCGCGCGAACATCCCCATTTAGCCACGGCTTCTGGTTTGGGTACAGCCGAATTGTTTTGGTACCCTGGCCTGGTGCGCTCCCAGGTCAGCATTACAGCTTTCACATTACCAATTTTTCATACGAACTGTGCCCCGTTCTGAACTAAACTGCCAGAGTAAAAACACCATTTATTTTTATTTTTAAAGGGGTGGTAAACCACGATTTCACTTTTCTAACTTTAGCTAGTGTGTAATGTTGCTGTTTGAGCATAAACAACATCTGCAAAGTTACAACGTTCAAAGTTTAAAGCAAAGGGAGATATTTGCTTTTAAAGAAATCAATTTCTAAGGACTACAGCAAGCGGCCGCTAGGGATTACTACACATTCCTCCAGGTTTGCTGACATCACCAGCCCCAATATTTACATAAACCCATTTTGTATCGCCGTGGGGAATAGTTGTTGTGGTAGGCTAGTTAGTAGGCTGGAGTGTTGTTGCCAATGCCGACGAAACGCTGTTAATGTATCCACTTTGTTCAGCCTTTCTAGGGACGGGGGTGCGTTGCAGTGCGTTTAACATACAACGTTATATGCATGTGTGTATGAGACAGAGGGGAACACGGTCGCATTTGCAGCAGATATATGCTGCCCATCATAAATCAAAGCACGAGACAGACAGGGGTCGGAGGAGAAGACCGGAAAATGTGACATAATGGACAATATTCGTCTGTATTTGCAATACACGAGCCGCGGTTCAGCTGCGTGAGACAAACACTGCCAGTGTAAGCGCCGCTGATCCGCTGGAGCTCACAACTCCGAAAACGCCAGATAAAATGTACAAATAGGCACTCTTTATATAAATAAACCACAGATTTGAGCTTTAAACAACTACATTATCGACTGAAATAGTCTTAAAACTACGTTTTGTCACACATTAAAAGTAGATTTTAACAAAAAAAAGACGTGTAAACACAGCCCATGTCAGCCATTTCTCAACTAGACGAGCCGGCTGGCAGAAGCCCCTCCTATGACACGAATTCGCGTCTGTTGTGCAGTGAATGTCACACACGAATGAAGCGAATTTCACGCGCGAATGAAGCGAGTAAGCTCAAAATGTTCAAGTGTCCACCTTCGCGCGAATAGCGCGATTTATTCGCGTCAATCGCTTCCGGTGTGAACGCCACATGAGAAGGGCGAGCGGCGCCCGCTACACATTTCACGGAGGAAAGCTTCCACAATCTTCGCGAGTTCAATGCAGGATTCGCACAACGGCTTGTCCTGAAAGATAGATTTAAAAACAGAAGCTGTTTACGGGCCACAACCTGTAAGTATTATTTTTCGTCTATGTGTTTTCCTGTAATAGTTTGTATTGTTAATTGTACGTTGTAGCAAGGAAGTAAACAGATGACAACGCTCATTTGGCTCTGCAAACCAGTTTGTTAAATGCTCATTCATACTTAACGTTATCCGACAAACACCTAACGTTACAAACTTTTTAAAATCTCAACAGCGAATTTGGCATTAGTGTAAATGATTCTTTGATTAGAGCTTTTATGTATTGTTTATCTACAGGCATGCTAAACATGGTTCTGTGTTTGATTTGGATACTATAGTAAAGCCAATGTTTAGTGTTCGTTCTTGCGACAGATATTTGGCAAATCGTTCTAAAAATACAAAAGTAACAGTGCTATTCAGTAGCGATCATTATAGATTATAGGACTGAACAGGTTCTGCTCGATCATCTTCACTAAAATTGTCTGGGTCTGATTCGGGCTCAAATTGGTATGGTTTTATTGACGCCATTGTTACTACCCAAAGCACAGTCTACCGGTAAAGGTAAGGGGCGTGACGTTTCCGACAAACGTGCACTAGGTGGTTAGCGAATCACAACACACTGGGCCAGCTAACCAATCTGAGCCCATTGCGTATTTTTGAGGGACTGGCTTCATACAACCCGGAAACCATCAGACCGTTTTTACAAGGAGGGAGAGAGCAGTGTAGAATAAAGGTAAAATATATGAAAAATAATGCAATTTTTTTAAAACGAAGCATGAACACATTACAGTGCACCCCACAAACACAATCAAGCCTTTGAAAGAATGTGTTTTACCACCCCTTTAAAATGAGAGAAATCACTGCTTATTCTGAATTTTTAAGCTTAAGAGACATGAACAAGTTCTTTGAAAAACATCTGAACTTTGATAAATGTCTAGTCTTCATGCTCTATTGAGTATGGTTTCACTAATAATAAACATATATTTGCATAAAGCATGCATATTTGTCCATAACCATGTTGATTAGAGTATAAAAAACTTGAAACGTATTCATTTAAGGTACATTTAGAACTGATAAAAATGTGCGATTAAGTTGTGATTAATCGAGAGTTAACTCATGACAATCATGTGATTAATCGTGATTAAATATTTTAATCGATTTATATATATATTGGGCCCCGATCAGCGTTCAGTGAAGTGAACGCGTTTTTTAGGTTTGAAAACGCGAGGCAGTCTAATCAAGACAACTGTCACAACAACGGAAGGCCCGTCTCTTCATTCATTCGATTGGACAATGAGGGGAAAATGCAATGACGTCGGACAGTACCGTCACAAGGGCTGTGCCAAGTGTGCGACCGCACAGGGCCTCGTGCAAAGTAAGTGACAGCTGACTTGATGTAAAAGCCAATAGTTAAAGTTTATGTTTTTTTCCTACAAAATAGTTAAAAACATAGATAAAAAAAGTGCATCGTGATGCTGTATTATTCTGCTTGTTCAAAATGTATTATGCTGTAACTTACACTATTTCTCTGTGCGTGAGACTGTGCGTGTGACAGTGATTCATGCGCATACATGTCAGTCAGCGGGCATCGCACATCAAGTTCATAGAGAGCTTTATTCAGTCCATTCAAATTCTGATTTTGGCTGCCTCTGAAATAGGTTAAACCATATATTAGGCTACCTAAGACGTTCAAGTAAATAGGCTACACTAGAAATACACACTCATTCAAGGATGTGCATTTATTGCATGGACACCTGCATTTCATCTGACGGTACGCACAAAAGGTTTTTTATGTAACACTATACAGTTAAATAACCATATAGCCTAATTATTACTCACCTTTAGGAGCATCAGTGAGACCAATAGGACCACAGAACGAGTAAAGCCTATTCTATCTCTAGACGTTTTTAAATCTGAAAACTGCAAAAAGCAACGAAATTGTCAGACATCCATTTAGAGCATGTTCACAGAGGAAAACATTTGAAAAACAGCACTTGTTGTTCTTTCAATATACTGTCTGTTAATTTTACTGACTGAGAAATCTCTTCAGATAATTCAGTGAGACAGCAGTCCAAATGAATTCAAGTAAATTCAGGCAGTTTTGCAAACACGTTTGACACGTTCATAATTTAGAACATAATTTAAGTGTCAAAATGTGCACACTGCGCAGTTCAGTGTAAGGATCGTTTTCGCTGCTAAGACAAAAGCTGAGATCCACACCTCAACAATAGAACAATAAAAGTCAATAATCTTGAGAGAAAATCTCACAGAAACTGTGTGACACCACCCTGATCAAACATTTCACCCCCTCCCCATTTTGCCCTCTCCTTGCCCTGTTTTCAAGTCAACAAATGCAGATATACCAATGATGATATATCTTGTAAATCTATTGTTTTATCCATTTCATGTTTGGTGTCCTTTTAAAGGTCTCTGTGCGAATGGTAAAATGGTCTCAGTTTCACTGCAGTCACTTGTAGTTTTAGAAAGATTGAAAACTAATGAGAATTCTGTTCTCCTTTTGAGTGGTCTCTTCAAAGATATCTGATCCTCTCCCCCAAAACCTGGTGGTTGTGTTGCAAATATTTACAACCCCTTTTGTTCTAGTTGGAGTATTTAAGGGAGGGTAACAGAACTGTCAAGGGGGGAACATTCTGTAGCCAGAACCCCCATGCAGTTTATGTCATCGTCATTGAGGCACTCACACACATTGCATGTAGTGTGCCAGACATGAGGACTCTTTGAAATTATTTTCATATTGCTTTGCGATTGTGTTTATGTTTTTATGCTTGATCAGTTGTGTACCATGGATTCTTGCTTAATTATTTTCTTGCCTGGCCAAAATAAATGTTAATCTTGATTTATCTTGTATTGTTCTGAAATCATTATTCTAGTATGGATCGATGTAGACTCCTTTATTACCGCAAAATCCAGTGTTATGATAGATCACACCGATGAAGGCACGACTGAAGCATGGGGCGCAGAGTGCGCGATATTCCGATTTCTGACTATCGCTGAATTGGCAAGTTGTAGCTCGGGGATATTAATAAAATTACACTTTTTGTTGAGTGAGCATGGGCAACCACTTAAAGGTAAAATATCCACTCTGCATCCTCTGACTAATATCGGAAGTAACCATTTTGTGTTTGTGAACGCGCGGTCCGGACGCGTCTGTTCTGTGCGATATTGGGTCTCTTGATGAACGAATTGAAAACTAGGAAGATACAAAGAAAATCAACGATCTAAATTAAATCTCAACTAATCGTAAAATCAGCTGATAAACTCTAAACGTAACACACTTTATAGAGTCACATAAAATTGGAGTCAGATAAAATTATTCATGGTTTCAGATTTAAAATGAGATCTCAATAAATTAAGAGAACTTCACCAAAATGCTGAAAAGGCTTACACGCAGAATTCCTTTTGACCAAGCCGTTAGAATCCGTTTTTGGGCTAATGGATGGAAATTTACAAGTGGTGACCCCGACGTGATCTCCCGGTGGCGAGTGTCTTTTCAGCTAAATACTTGGATTGTCACAAGCAAGAGGTTTGATCTTCTTCTCTTTCTTCAGCTGTTATGGTAAGTCCATTCTTATTTGCCTTTTAGAAATGTTGGGAGTGTATAGTACTGAATACTGTATAAAACCGATGGGGCATGAAAGTTAGACAACCAAGTTGCTTATCAGAGACATGAAAGCAACAGTGTAGAGTAAAAATGATATCCCTTGCTTTAAAATTCTGCTTGTTTGCCTACGCAGCAAGAGAGGAAATTTTATTTCTGTACTCGAAAGAGGTCTGTAAATTAAATCCCTAAATTCTGAGGGAAAATGTCCAGTTACATTTGTTTATTTGCTTTGCGGCAGCAACGCAACAAAGAAAAAGAACAAATGGTCATGTTAACTTCTGAATTAAATCTTGTGAGTAGATGAGCTAAAATGTAATTGAAAAGATCTCACTGGAATCCTTTGTGTGTAAAATGTGAAGGTGGACAAAACTGGTAAAGGTCTGATGTCACAATTATAAATGTCTTATAAAATATAGCGTTTTACTATGGTCTTACTTCAGACCTTGCAATCGCTGCACTTTAGTGGGTTTATAAGTGTCTCAGAAAAGACTGAGAAAATTAACAGACCAAAGAGAATCTTTGTCTTTCTCCATCAGACCTGTGTTTGTCAAACCTTTCTTTTCATATGCAAATAGATTCTCCAAAGAATGCAATTGATAACTTCTCAGCCCAAAACAAGAAAATTGTGCCCAATTCTATATTGTGTAGTCACAAAAAATCTTTGAATTGAGCAATAATATGACCCGTGCTCTCAGTGTTTGCAGTTTATTGAACGTCCACATCAACTAAGTTTATAACTGGTTTCCAGTTTGGTCTTGTTGCGGTGCACACAATGATCAGGCCAGCACAGCAGTAGCTGCAGGGCTAATCTAAAAGATCAGTGAGATGATTCTGGACAAAAGACTCCACAGAGACCCTCTTGAGACCAGCAAATAAAATAATTTTTTAATTCATACTATTTTAATATAATATGATTTATATTATTTTTATGATGTAAATTATACTATACCCAGACAACAAATTAGCTCTTGCCGACGTCGGGGCGCGTGTGCCTGCCCGACATAAAGTGCCTCGGTGAGATGTCTTATGGAGATCGGTAGCTAATCGGCAAGATATCGGGAAGATGGTGGCATTAGAATGATCGCCGACCGTGAGCCAACGTAAACCCGAAATAATTATGACCTATGCGGCGCGATCCCACTAGAGCGAGGAAAGCATTCAGACGCCTCGCTCCCATTGACTGAACTGGAACAGCTGATTTTCGGCTGCATCGCTGGAAACGTCACAGCATGCTTGAAAATCAGCTGTTCAGTGTTAAGTCAAAGGGAGCGAGACGTCTCAATGCTTTTCGCAGCTCTAGCGGGATCCCACCGTTATATAGGTCTTATTGATTTGTTTAGGCTAACTGCTGTCAGATTGTGTGGACACAAGTTTCCTATTGTGTATCAACAACACTCAATAACAGTTTATGTGATGTGTTAATCATAAAATTTCTTCCCTAACAATTTGACAAGAGCTAGTTAAGTAGGCAACTAGCCCACTTACATGTGAGACTCCGTGGCTGCGCAGTCAGCAGCCGCTTCCGTTTGAGATGCCAGGTATTATGACAAACAAAAGTTTAAATTGAAAGTAAGTGATTGTTTATGTGTAGGGTGTATTTCATTCACAATCTGACAACCTTGTCAGTCTAACAGAAAAATAATGGATAAGTGATTTTAAAATTAAGTTTGATGGTCATGCAAATTAGGCTACAGGAGTTTTCCAGGACAAATAAACAGGAGGGCACCGGGAGATGACCTTAAATTTATTTTTTTTACTTTGTTTTTGCAAAATTAGTATCATTTATTTTAACACTCCACAAATCACACATAAAATTACAACAAAAATAAGAAATTCCCTCCAAATCAATTATTTCACTTATGCTTGCTCGCCCCGCCTTTGCCGCCCCCCATTCCTGTCCCTGCTCAGCCGCAGCCAGTTTCTCACGGTCATCTCTACCTCAGCCTCAGTGGAATTTGGTTGGGCAGGATTTCTTAACCCAGCACCTAAAACAGAAAACAAAAAAAACAAAAAAGCTACAGGGGGGGAAATAAGACAGTAGCACAAAAGTCTATATCTTCGTTTGATTGTTTCTATAAAGACAATTCAGAAAAGTCAGAGCATTTTACAAAAAAAACCTTGAGAGCTCTGGTTGAGAATAGTGTGAGGACAGTATAAATACATTTTAATATGCAAATGGCACATTTCTGAGCGTCACTTAAAGAGAATGACACATTTATTATTTTAAAAATGATTTTATTTACAACACGGAAACGCCTGGAACTCAAGGAAGTGTTGTGACGCATGACACAAAAGATAAAAGACTGACAGTAGGGGTGTAACGCTACACTAAACTCACGGTTGTACCTCGGTTTTGAAATCCAGGTTAGGTACAAGTTCGGTACAGCAGTTTTACAAAATTGCTTTTTATTTATTTTTTATATTTAACAGTGGTTTACTGAAGAAGAAAAAAAGTGTCCTTGAATGAATTAAATTATATCTAAAAGTTTATTGAAGATATTTCTGTAAATGATATAGGGAGCCCTTACTTGCACATTAATATTAAAGGTTAACAACAGAGCCCAAACTATTAGCCTAAATTCAGTTGCTATTTATTTTTAGGTATAATAATCAATACTCAAATAACACATTGTATGCAAACATGTAAACTTAACATAAGGCAGTTTTTGCAATAGCTTCTAAATATAATTATAAAATCGTTTTTTTTTCCTCCAATTCGTTGTTGAAATATAATGTATACACAGTGTCTGTCATTTTCATGACATGAAATAATTAAGACATCACTAACAGGTTAAGTAGAATGTAATGCATATATAGGCTAATATAGAGCATATATTTAGTGAAATAGTTGATTTCTCTAGTGAATAAAATTCTGTGGAGACTGAATGACTACCTGAGGTAAATGTGATGCTAACGTTACATGACATTGTTTAGTTTACAGTTATATTGACGCTGACCTATCCACCCTCCCCCAAAAAACAAAGACTCTCCGGTTCTACACGATTCACGTAAATGACCAAGGATACAATATCTGATTTAAAACACTTTTACTTATGTTTTATCCTCTAAGTTAGCCATAGATATATAACGTTACAGTAAGTTAGCAGCCAAGTTAACCAGATAGCTTGAGAAACATCTTGTGTAACTTAACCGTTAATGTTACTATCTCCAAAACGTAAGCCTACACTGGATTATGCATTCTACCAAATATCATATCATATGGGTCAGAGTTTACTTACAGGTGCGCACATTCTCAAGTTTTTTTTTATAGATCACAACCTTTGAGTGGGAAGTGGCGTACGCATGTTTTCAGCCCCGTTTTGTGTGTATGCACACTTTATAAATGAGGCCCCAGCTGATTTAATGTGGTTATCTGTGTTTAGAGGGAAATACAATGAAAGTCTAAAGCGTTACCAAAGCCTTTTACAAACATCATGTTATTTAAGCAATATCGCTCGAGTAGGAGTGTGATAGAGCTCTATACCATCACGGCTGTGATTATACCAGAGGCACGAGGCTGCAGGCCTAAATGACTAACCTTAAAACAAGAGATGCCAGGAAACAACTCTGCAAGCAGTGGAGGGAGGACGAAGAAAAATCTAATATATTAAAGAAAGAACATTAATATGTTACTCACAATTGTTGACACACAATATTACAGTACAGTCATTGCCAAATGTTGAGAATTATGTTATTATGAATATCTAATGTGGCGTTCACACCGGACGCGATTGACACGAATAATGTCAAATGCAAAGTGAAGTTTCATTACTTTTTTATTTTTAGGCTATAACTGTACGTTACTGTTGTAACGTTACCCTACTAGCACTGACTTTGAATGTTTGACTGAATTGTTTGCTTTATTTCATGTGTAGCCTATATCTTTTACTTGTACTTTTGTATTATTGATCATACATAAACTTGCATTTAACAAAAAGAGACTGGGTTGTGTTTCGTCATTTAATGCTATCACAGTGATAATCATATTGTCTGAACCAGATATTAATATACAGATTTTCTCCTCATTGTTGTCACTACTAGAACAAGCTCCTGATTGCATCTCTGCATTGACTTAACATGTATATCACTTGCACGAATCGCGTCCGGTGTGAACGCACCATAAGACAGATCAAAAGTCAAACTCCAAGAATGTGCCAGGCAGTTAAAAAAAAAAAAAAACTCTTAGGATGCCAATAATCAAGACAAGCAAACAGGAGCAAGTTATTACATGTGTGTATCGATATATATATATGTGCAAAATAAATTTAACTAGATACATCTTTATCAATAACGATTGAAAAATGTCCGATAGTGCTCAAAAGTCGACAATTGGGAATTTACATCATTAAAAGAAGTCTTTGTGAAGTCTTTGAGGTTAATTAAAACATACTTACGAAGGCAAAGACGTTGAGTAATATGGCTCTGAAAAGAGCCTTTGGGGTGTATGTAGTTCCTGTTGAGAAAAAAGAAACATGAAAAGGAGTCAACTATATTGCAAATGCCTTTGTGAATTAATATGCACTCAGTTTTAATTTATCTTTATTGACTAAAACAGTATGTTAAGAACATAGCAAATCAGAATTGTGGGATGACTTCTAGATTAATCACTTACAAAAATCAGATGAAAATCAATCACTGAAAAAAAAACAGAAAAGACAATTATTCTATTTTGTTTAAATTTAATAAATTCTAACAAGTTCAGTTTACTTAAAAAAAGTTTGGAAACCGATTGCCTTATTTTTGCAAAGCAAACTTAAAGAGAAAACTGAAGTAATTTTAATAATCAGCTAAAAGTAAAGAAAGCTTAAGTAATACATATCAAGTTAGTTTAATGCCAATTCTAGTTACCATACTCTAGATATTTACTAATCTTACTTAAGATTTAATCGTAAGAATACTTGAGTAGTTCCATTTAACTAACAGTGTTATATTATGTTCTGCAAACATCTTAAATAATATTATACTTAACATAGTTTTAATCTGTCATTTTCAGCTATGGTGACTTAAAAAACTATGTGCAATCGATTTCCACATTTTCTTCAAGTAAAGTGAACATATTTTTAGTAGTTCAACTAGCACGAATGCACAACACTCAATTAAGTAAGTGTAATTGCATCAAGTTGTTCTTACTTAAACCATTTAAGTTATGTCGACATAATTCTATCTGTGATCTGAGGAAGTGTACTCCCAGAATGCATTGCGGTACGAATAAATTAATTGCTTCGTTTGATTATTTTTGGCTTTATTTTACCATTTTATTTGCTGTCTTTTGTCATTATAACCCCAATAACGACAGCAAATAAACTTGTAAGTGTAAAAACAACAACAACAAAAAAATATTGTTACCATTGTTGTGTTTTGCATGCTGAATGTTGACTCAAGCATGGTCAACTGTAAGATATTGTCACAAATATAGAGGGATTATATCAACACAATTAAAAGTTTGTCATAAGGGTTAGCAATTCAATTTTAAAAGATCATTAATTGGCATTCAATTTATATATATATATATATATATAAAATTGAATTCCAATTAATATATATATATATATATATATATATATATATATATATATATATATATATATATATATATATATATATATATATATATATATATAAATTAATTACTTATTACTTCCCTTCCTTTGAAATCAGATAACTGCGATTTGGAACACTAATCACCATGATGGTGAGAAATTTTAGGAAATCAACATAAATTTATGAAGTCAGCTTATGTGATGCTCTCCCAAAATATTTAGTTGTATTGTCAATAGCATTCAAGATGCCTGGAAAATGAGTGAATGCAACTAAGAAGAATGATGACTGCAGAAGTGAAGGAAATTAGTAAAAAGTCTATGAAGAATTGTCCCGCCTCAACCTTTTGCCCCCCCACCTGTTTTTTGTTTGTTTGTTTTTTTGCTTTGGCAAAATGCTACTCAAACCAGTCAAGCAATGTTTACTTGGGTTTTCTGAGTAACAAATGCATTAGCATGCATATAGTTCAGATTAATATTTTTTTTTAAGTAAGTTCAACAAATGATTGGACATTAAGTAAAGTTAATTAAAAAGTCTAAGTAAGAACAACTATTGGATTTTACAGTGAGAAAGGTTAATAAAGGCTCTATTTTATGAATAGGTGTGTGTCCAAAAAAACACTTACATCACTTAAAGCTACACTGTGTAACTTTTTTAGTTTATTCTTAGCTAAAAACACTTAGTTCTTTCAAAAATATATGTGCTCATTAATGTATATTTACTTCTTTCAAGTAATAAAGTATTCTCGTAAGTTTATAATATGCCATTGAAAATACATACGGGTGAGGGGTTTGAATGCGGGTCGCCATGTTGCCCCTCCATCTTGAAAGTACATTAGCCAAAGAGGGACATACCCGTAAATTCAAGCTTCGCCTTTCGCGTTTTAACACTCGATGGCACCGTGTCGAATGTGGACGAGATCGAACTGGAAGCCATGTTAATCTTGGACTAAATCGGCCATCGTAGGAGTTAAAACGAAATCAGAATTGAGAGGAACAGAAACTAATATTCACTGGATGGTCATATACCTTTTCACCGCTAGATGGGGGAAAATATCACACAGTGTAGCTTTAACTACTTCATAACCACTTGTCTCTACAGCAGTGTTTCCCAACCTTTTTTCAGTCATGGTACCCTATGAAAATGTTCTCCATTTTGTGGCCCCCCCTCGCATACGTTACGCTAGGGGTGTAACCGTACATATTGCTCACGGTTCGGTTTGTATCACGGTTTTAGGTTCACGGTTTCGGTACGGTTCAGTATTTGCTATGTTCAGGGAAAAAAGGACTACTGTCAAATAAAAATAAAGAAAATAATAAGAACAAATAACTTAAATACAAGCAGCAGCACAAATAAATAATATTGAGCAAAGATACTTATAAAGTAAACTATGCTTTTCAGGTTTTTCAGGTAGGTCTAACATTATAATGTTATTATAATAGTTTTGAGGTACAGAAATTGATCAAATTAAAATAACATTGCAATTTTGACTGTATAAATTAAAGATTAATCCTATGAAGCTTACAAAAGCTATTCAATCAAGAGAAGCGAGTGATGTCCTTGTCTTTTGTTGTTTGACATTAAACAGACAGCAGTAAAGGCCCTTTTGAGACCTAATGCTCGGATATGCGTCGTCTTTCACGACTCTAAAAAGTTTACTTAAGGCATATACAGACTATGTCTGCTAGAATACTCATCAAGATGGACATGTTGACATACTTTTTGAGTGAGTTTGTCCGTTCAAGAGCTAGCCTTGAAAGAGAACTCAATATTGGCGCGCTGTGAGACGTGTGCGCGCTTCGGGTGAGTGCACAGAGACAAATTTTCTCACAGCGCGCGACTTCTCATTCGCGTCTTCTGGCACTAAACCCGGATGATGACGGCGAAAAGGACTGGTCATATTCGAACATACCACAGCACTAGCATTGAACAAAGTTTACAAATAGAGAATTATTTGAAAAATGCGGCACCCCGGTTGGGAAACACTGATCTACAGTGGCTGCGTGCTTGTACTGAACTGAGCTCTTTGATTGACAGGTCTACTTTTAACGTTACCATAGAAGCGCACAACAAAAGAGCAGCCTTTAATTTTAAACATGTCACTTAGACAAAATCATAAAAAAATGCCTTCAGAGTGTAAGGGGTTAATATTATAAAAGGACAGTAATTTTTGTGTGGACAAAAGACAGTCTGTTAATTTATGACCGTTTATTAGTTTAATACCAAACGATTCTCCTCAGGCTGAAAGAGAAAAACGAGTTCCCCTAAAAATACTGTCTAAAATAACTCATTGAAAATATTTAACACGCGAATATAAACCAGTTAATACCAAGTCAACAGTTAACAACTAACCAAGTCTAAAAACACGTAAGTTACGTCTGGCGCCAATTTCTGTCACCCGTTTATCGAAAACATTTCTCAGGAAACTCGACGTTTTTCTAACAAAATAAAATTTTTCAATAAAAAAAGTACACAAAACAAAATAAACACATACTGGCCTGACAATTGTGTGTTTGAAATGGATAAACATACCACAAGAGAGTCCAGTACTACCGAGGCGATATGCTTCTGTGTAAGTTAAATCACGCGCATAAAAATGTGCACGCGCCACCTGACCTAAACACCCCCTTGGTTAAAAAAATGACAATATTTACATTTGCAAATTATACTCAAAACAGATGCAGTAGATTTTGGTCCGCGCTTGAAAATTAATTTATAAAAAGATAACATAAACCTAAACAAAATGTCTCCAAAAAAAAAAAAACGTGATGTTTACGTTTAGAACTCATTTTGTCGTTTAAATTGCATAATTTTTTTAAAATCTTTTTTTCTGAACCTGTTTGGGACGTATGTTTGTTGGGTATTATCATCAGTACCGTCGCAAGGGCTGTGCCAAGTGTGCGACCGCACAGGGCCTCGCGCCTCTAGAGGGCCTCGCGCCTGGCCTGCATTTTATGAAGTTTATGTCTATTTTTTATTACAGTTTTTCCACCTAACATCGATAATAAATAAAATTCCTACTGTCTCTCAATAATGCATAATCAAGGACACGGGGAAAAAAAATCAGCAAATTATTATTGTTATTTTTCAAATTGCGATATGACGTTCTGTGTGGTCGCGCCACTATGAGCCGCTCACTCTGAGGAAAAAATGTCGGGTGCTGCACGAGAGCGCGACCGATTTCGCAAACACGAGTCGGGTGGTGAGAAAAGAAAAAGAATTAAAAAGAAAGAAGCATTTCAGAAGTCACTGAGAGGATCGCTGGATAAATTTGTTAACGCCAATATTGCGACTACAAGCAGCACAACCACGGAGACTAATCAGCAAGATGAAGTTCAAGGTGAGGCATAAATATAACAAGTGGTCGTGGACTAAAACTATATATAAAATGGATATATATATAAATATATAATCCGGCTTATGGGGTGAGCGATATGACGGTAGACACGATTAAACAGTAGAAATGTCAACTGGTAACGATTTTGGACTAACGTTAAAATGTCTCTATTGCAGTTACTCTCATGTGACGTGTCAGGCTGTGCTGCGCGGTCACGAAAGCTTGTCGTTTTCATGCGTTTTTTAGCTTTGTAGTTTAAACACATGTGATGTTAAAGCGTTAAAGCACAGTAAGCAGAGACAGCCAACTCTGCGCGCTGTCAGAGAGACTGTTTCTGAGAGCTGAAAGACGAGCTCCCGTACAGTCGGTCTTAAAGTGGCAGCATCTAAATTTACTCGCTATCATTATTAATGTTAATCAAACAACAACAAAATAGTGACATTTATCTATATTATCTCTATGACTGAATCACTTTTGTAACTATAATAAGAATAAATGTATATACAATTTACACAGTAAAGACTATGCATTATTTTTTATGCATTTTATGTCGTAATTCTAATGCTTGAAGTATTTTCATGTAGGTCTATTATACAATTTTGGTCATATCGCCCACCCCTACCGGCTTCTATTATTTTAGTTAAATTGAACCACACAATCAATTTATTTATTTTTCTACCACAACTTGTTAGAGTCTATACTGGAAGATGAGGTCCCGCCAACTCCCACTGATGAGTATTGCTCCGACACCGACTGTGAGAAAGCTTCAGCACAGCTTGTTGATCTTAACGACCCCATCAACTGGCCTGTGCATCTAGATGACAAGACAGTGACTTTACTTGTGGAAAAGGGTCCTGTCACGGTGTGCAACTTTAATTTTCCCTCAAATGAAGACAAAAGACACTTTTCTGAAGATTTCTATGTAAGAAAGTTACCCAATGGTGAAAAAGCTCATAGGGACTGGCTTGTCTATTCGAAGAAAAGAGATTCTGTATTTTGCTTTTGTTGTAAATTGTTCAAGAACTGTTCAAGTCAGCCTCAGACCAAACTTGCTAACGAAGGAAATAATGATTGGAGACATTTAGCTGCTGTGTTGAAACAACACGAAACATCCCGTGATCATATCACCAGTGCTGCAAAATGGATGGAGACTAAACAGAGATTAGAGACGATGACGTCTATAGACTATGCACATCAACGAGAAATTAACCGGGAACGGGCACACTGGCAGAGCGTTTTGACGCGAATTATAGCAGCCGTGCAGTATTTGTCTGAGCATAATTTGGCATTTCGAGGAACCAATGCAAAGCTTTACGAAGAAAACAATGGCAACTTTTTAGGGTTAATAGAGATGCTCGCCAAATTTGATCCCACTATGCAAGAACATGTCAGACGTATAAAAAATAAGGAAACTCATGCACATTATCTAGGGCCTCAAATTCAAAACGAGATCATTTCGATTATGGCCACAAACGTCAAAAACACTATTGTGAACAACACAAAGACGGCAAAATATTTTTCTGTGCTTCTTGTTTGCACACCAGATATGAGCCACCAAGAGCAAATGTCACTGATTCTCCGCTTTGTCAATATGACATCATTAGACGTGACTGTAGAAGAACACTTCATTGATTTCATCCCCATAAATGACCAAACTGGAAAGGGACTATCAAATGCACTCCTGGCTGAACTAGAGGCCCTTGGACTGAATATAAATGACTGTCGGGGCCAAGGATATGATAACGGGGCAAACATGAAAGGACAAAACCAGGGAGTCCAAGCCCATATTCTTCGCCTCAATCCCCGAGCTTATTTCATGCCATGCGGTTGCCATAACCTTAATTTAACACTTGGAGATATGGCAAGATGTTGTTCAAAAGCAATGTCATTCTTTGGTATTGTACAAAGGCTTTATACGATATTTGCAGGCTCTCCTAAACGGTGGGAAATACTTAAAGCGAAAGTCCCATCTCTCACTGTTAAACCTCTGTCTGAAACAAGGTGGGAATGTCGTGTAGATAGTGTAAGAGCAATACGCTATCAAACAAGTGATATTAGGGATGCTTTGCTTGAAGTGGCAGAGGACTGTAGCGACCCAAAAGTTAAAAGTGAAACCATGTCGCTGGCAAATGAAATCCAAAGCTTTGAATTCCTTATGTCTATGGTAATATGGTATGACATTCTGTTTGCCGTGAACACCGTCAGTAAGACACTCCAGTCGAAGGACATGCAGCTGGATGTCGCGTTGTCGCAGCTAAATGGACTAATTGACTTCATGCAAAAATATAGGGACACCGGATTTGTGGCTGCAAAAACCACTGCAATACAGATTGCTACTGATTTTGACATTGAACCTGTATTTAAAGGGGGGGGGACACACTCAGTTTCAGTCAGTCTCATGTCAATCTTGAGTACCTATAGAGTAGCATTGCATCCTGCATATCTCCGAAAAGTCTTTATTTTTATTATAATTATAAAAGGAAGATGCACTGTTCCGAGTCTTTCCGAAAAAAGCCGTGCGGCTGGGGGCGTATCGTGTGGGCGGAGCTAAAGAATGTCGAGCGCGCGCCGCTGTTACTGTGTTGAGTGCGTCTGAAAGCTGAGTCATCCCTAAAAGCGGGAAATATCTTTATTCAACATAAAAAATGGCTTTTAATCAGATACAGCCATACATCTATGATCCGGAATCAGACCCAGAGGCTGAAGTTGAACAGGAGCAGCAGCAAAAACGACTAGAGCAGGACATCTCTATGTGGTATAAGTTACACTAACTATATAATATGCTTAGCGGCTTGTGTTATTTACACATTTATACTTTAATTATATCGTGTGTGTGTGTGTGTGTGTGTGTGTGTGTGTGTGTGTGTGTGTGTGTGTGTGTGTGTGTGTGTGTGTGTTTACGCGTGGTTTGTGTAGACATGATTTGTAGTAAGCGGACTGGTTTTGCGCGTCAGGCTAGTGTTTACATAGAAAGACATGGAATAGTAGCGCATTTGAATGAAGAAGCGCTTATTTAGTTCAACATATTTCCCCATTCTTTGTGTATTGTTGTTTGGAGTGCTTTTACAATACACAAACATACACATATAGTGGCCAGCTAAACAAATGTACACACTATACATCGCATGCTCCATTGATCAATACGTGGTCATGTTTGGGCTACTTGATGGGAATAGGCAAAAACAGACATTTGAAGCAGTCTTACTCACTGCCTGCGGTTCCAACGTTGAGACCTTTATCGTTGGGACCGCTCCAGGCGATTTGAAAATCCGGAAAAGCAAATTCCATCCACTTTTGCCTTAACGCGGGGTTATTTGGCTACGAGCCAGCGCTTTGATGGGCGTAGCCTATTGCTTTCACGCTCTCTCTCTCTCTCTCTCTCTCGCGCGCGCGCTCTTCCGGTAGAATTGTTCGTACGGCCCATACAAGGAAATTCCGCCCTGTTGACGTCAAGCGGACCCATGATCGAAAAAAACTTTCCGAAACTTATGACTAACAGGAAGTACTAATTTTGGCAAAGAAATACTCCCATCAAACGTCCACCTTAGCTTTTGAAACTGTGTCCATGTTTAGCATGGGAATCCAAGTCTTTAACAGTGCAAAAAGATCAGTATGCATGAAACAGCATTTCACCCCCCCTTTAAAGCATTACGACGAGTGAAAAGCAAACGGGATGAAAATCAAAATGAATATACCCCAGACCCAGAGCAAGCATATGTAACAGACTACTTTTATGTGATAGTAGATCAGGCTCTCACTGCTCTGCATACCCGTTTCAAACAAATGCAGGAGTTTGGCAACATGTTTGGATTTCTTTTTGATCTGACCAAACTGTGTGAAATGGAGGAAACAGAACTGCAAAGACAGTGCACAAGACTGAATGATGCTCTGAGTGTGTCTGAATCTCAAGATATAAATGCAGTGGACTTTTTCCACGAGTTGAGGATACTTCGAGAGATTATTCCAAAGGGAGTAACTACAGCACTTCAAACACTTCGGTTTATCAGAAGGATTGAGGGAACCTTTCCCAACTGTGAAATTGCACTCAGGATCCTACTGACTATCCCAATAACGGTGGCATCAAGCGAGCGAAGCTTTTCAAAATTGAAACTAATTAAAAACTATTTGCGCACAACCATGTCACAGGAAAGACTATGTGGTCTCGCCCTTTTATCAATTGAAAAAGATATTGCGTCAAAGCTGGATTACACCGATTTTATTGCTGAGTTTGCAGCAAAAAAGGCAAGGAAAGTGACTTTCACCTAGTTCAGTCATATGGAGAGTCAGACTGTATGGAGTTAATCTCATATAAATTATTGTTCTTAGTTAAATGTGTTCAACAATCATATGAATTGTTTTTACTTAAATGTTCAACCATCATATTAATTATTGTTTTTATTTAAATGTTCAACCATCATATGAATTATTGTTTTTATTTAAATGTTCAACCATCATATGAATTATTGTTTTTATTTAAATATTCAACCATCATATGAATTATTGTTTTTATTTAAATGTTCAACCATCATATGAATTATTGTTTTCTATTTAAATATTCCAAATCTAAACATTCCAAATTATTATAATTTTTGGAAATCTGTAATTTAACCATATAAATGTCAACCAGTTAAAAATTTATTCAGCCTGTAACTGCAGAAATTCTTGACATAAATCTATAGGCCTGATGATGTATATACTTTGTCTCTATGTGTGTAAATACTCTGAAAACAAAATTCTAAAATCTGAATGAAATAGGCTATAGCCTTTAGCCCTGAATGATTAAAGTGTAATAATCTGTCTGTCATTCACTGTCATTGTTCAACATGTCAGAATAAAATGACAGATGAACTGATGTAAAGTCAATGGCCAATGGTTGAAGTTCACTTTTTGTCCATTGAAAGACTATATAGCCATGGCTGATAGTATAGCCAATGACTTTGTCTGAGCTATGAATACAAAATAAATAATAATAGGCTATAATTCATATTTTTTATTTTGTTTGTCATTGTTGTCCAATTTTATCATTTTAGTGTTGAATGAGTAAATCTGTTTGTTAGAATGACTAAAAAGTTTTAGTCTAGTCTGCTTCACCGTTCTATCAGCGCTCGTCAGTGACAGAATGAGTGAGGCGGCCAATCAGATCAGAGAAGGCGGGTCTTGCTGTCAGTCATAACCACAACGCAACGAGAGTTCATGGAGAGATGCTTGTACTGTACAGCTGAGCTGACAACTGTTTTACGATAGAAATGTTCAGCGACCAACAGTAATAGACTATCTAGTGATGCAAACTACTCAACGTTCTAAATTTAGCCGTCTTGAAATGAAATTATGCGTTATAAGTCATGTAAATCATAAATGAATGTGACAAGAAACGTTTGCGTTTTCACTATTAGACGAATAAGAGTGAATGTTTGAATGTTTCTTCATACCGCTCTTATTTAGGCTAGTTATTCCTTAGATCGCTTTTAATCCTTTAATTGCTTTATTATTATTGTTGTTGTTGTTGTTCTTAGGTAATCATTATGCAGTAGATCTTACAATTGTTATGAGCGTGTGAGTGACATATGACGTGCATGCTGCATGTCAGTGAGCACAATAGCCTATCACACACGTCAAGATTGTATAGAGTTTTACTCAGTCCATTTTAAATTCTAATTGCAGCATCTGAAATAGGTCAAACCACTTTTGATCAGATATGCGAAAGTTCGGTTTGTTACTATAGCAATACCCGGCCGCATACACGCGCGCAAATCAATTGTATAGAGGGCCTCGCATGTCAACTTCGCACAGGGCCTCGCACCCCCCTTGCGACGGCCCTGATTATCATCATATATAAATTGTGGCATACGGACAAGCTCAACATACCTTCGCGCTTACACCGCCAGCTTGATGTGGACCTGTTGCTAGGCAGCAGCAGTTGTGGGGAAGATAAAAAAAGAAGCGGGATCGGCAAAATGGTTCTTCACGGTTCCTCCGCCGATCTCCGGAGTGTGCATGGATTGGAGTGGCTGTATACCATCGCGGCGAGAAAAAAAAAGTTTTTTTGGTGTGCAGGGGAAAAACCCCTTCCAATACTTTGCCGCTGGTGCCCTCCAATTGCCAACGTTGGTAAGACTGAACGTGCTGTCTGGGTAATGCCCAGGAATGGGGTTTAATCTCATGATGATTCAGCATTATTTAGAAGAGGAAAGAATGTTGGGAAAGTATGAGAATGATTAGAAGGTAGAAAGATGGGATGTGCAAGTAGGAAACAAGATGGCAAGAGCACTATTAGTGTTGAAATGATGGGAAGGAGAATATAAATGGTTAAAGAAAGAACTGTTAAGGAAGAAAACTGAAATGGAAACATGAAGAGAAATAACTTCTTTACCTTCTATTGGTGCAAGAATTCAAATGAGAAAAATTACAATGCCCAGTTAAATAATTAACCTGATTGCTGTAACTTGAATAGACTGAATTCAGTCAAGGCCTAACAATTTACATTTCATTGATCTGCAACCCAATGAGAAAGGGGAGGTACAAGTTTTCCATTGCAATGAAACCTGCAAGTGTAGCAAATTCCTCTCTGGGAGTGTCAGATTACATGGGACCTGATTGGGGAAGTTATCTTACTGGGAATGTAATGAAAGTTGTGTGTTATGTTAACTTAAGGCATTCACTCTACAGGGGTTACACACCACAGGGATCCAAATGGTCAAGAGTTCAAATGGCACCATAAATGCCAAATGACCTGATGCTCTAAACACAGATCTGGCTTGTATAAACAGCATCATTTAAAGAGATTGCCCTAGGGGACCAGGGTGTGATAATGATCACAATACAGCACATTGTGTAAACGCAATTGCTGCAGCAACTTAAGGTGTAACTGATCTGACTGCATTTACACACAGTCAGATCTGACCATTATAAATCAGTTTATCTGACCTTTTTCTTTACAGAAACATGATCATGATAAAGATACATGTCGTTGTAAACTAAAACAAATTTTCTCATAATGGCATAAAACCTTAACAGGTTAAAGCCATCTACAAAAGATGTCGGGCTAAGACCATTAAAGAAAAAATAAGATAGCACCATCTATCTTAATTAAATTTGTATAAAGGTTCAATATTAAACTGTATTTCTCTTTGTGGGTTTGTTTTCCTTTCAGGCTAATGGCTGCGACCCTTCAGACCCAGATTCCATTGGGGTCTGAAGCTCAGGACACACACACACAACTTAACATGTAGGAGATGGGAGTGAAGAGACTTCATGAAGCCATTCACACCTCACATCACACATAGTTACATGGCTTCCCAGGGTAAAAACTGGAATAAAATTATACAACACAGATTATGGTAGGATAGACACTACCCATCTCCTATACACATACACACATACACAACACACACCCTTAATTCGATCACCGCACAACACATTTTTCCTGGCATAGATCGTAGGACTATCCAGGCCAAAATCATTCACATAATGCAAATGTATCAAACACTATTAATCTTCACACATACAGGACAAAATAAATTATTTTCATAATTCCCTTTTTATTTGTGTTGAACAATTTTACGGCTTACAGCCATGTCAACTTCCTGTATTTAACACTGCAAGATGCATAAAACATGTGCATGGCTTTGTCACACATTAATTGATTAACAATTAATTGATCAGTAAACTGATGGACAAAATGTTTAATATGTCCGGTCCTTAGCATTGTTGCAAACTGGAAGGGCCCCTAGTTTCCAACAAATGACTAATGACAATAAAAAATATATTTAAAGAGTTAGATCTAGAATGCAGGCATTTTTATAAATTAATTAAAAAATTCTCAGTCAGACCTGCATCATTGCTCCGCCTGTACATCAAATGCGCAGAAGATGAGTACCAAAGTTTAACTAGAGATTTGAAATCTCTGTTTTTGTAAATCTCATTCTCTAAGTAATCTAACTGAAACATAAGAATTCAATAATGATTTGCATTTTAAACAATTGATGTAGACAATTTTATAATGGCAATTATTCAATTGTGTATTTCCATGTTTAATTATATTTTAATTATGCATACTGCTGGTAAATATACTGTTCTATTGACGGTTTTGATGCCCTTCCTTTAATACATCCAGACCATGTTTAAATTCCTCTTCCATATCACTAGTGGTATTGAAGAATCTGGCGATCAAATGAGACCTACTCCCTAAATTTATGACACTGAGAAATGAGACCGTTTTTACCACTCGCACTTCTGACAAGAGTTTATCATGTGTTGTTATTTTGATGTTTTTGTGATTATCCAACAACTCTCTTTTTCCATCTCACAATAACCACAAAGTCATTAGTATTCAATTATTGCATGGTTATTCAGAATTTGTTCAGGTGTCTCACACACAATGGAGCATCATCAGTGAAAT
This sequence comes from Romanogobio albipinnatus, assembly GCA_023566225.1. Lineage (NCBI taxonomy): Eukaryota > Metazoa > Chordata > Actinopteri > Cypriniformes > Gobionidae > Romanogobio > Romanogobio albipinnatus. Next base: position 68,235,671 of record CM042241.1, on the reverse strand, counting down.
GATTCCTTCACCCATGGAGATCTGACCTGCCCGGCAAACCAAACCTTCTGCTTGAAGGTGATCCGAGGATTTCTCAAAGGGTCAGCTGTAGATAAGTATCCTGGGGAGGACACAGATGTTTCCTCAAAGTGTAAAGACACTTTCCACTGACACTTTCTGCTCATGCTGACTAGCACACCTGACTTGGGACAGCAAGTCATTCTACAGACTGAAAACCATCACAATCATGGGCAGGTGGAAGGAAACCTGACCAACAGGATCACAGATATCCTGCCTAATTGCTACAGCATCCAATCAGCACAGTACGCCTACACTTAAAGGGACTGTGCCGCTGAGGTGTATTTCAGCAGAGTTTTCAACTTCAGGTTCAGCCTGTCTTAATGTTGTTATTTCAGGTGACTACTTGACTCCGGAACCCATTGACTTGTGTTGTTAACTCAAGGATCAGCACCATGAACACTTCGGAAACAACATCCAAAATATGGAAACAAGGAATGTCCAAATATGTCCCCTTGGGAACTAATCTGAATTTGTCCCAAGGGGCCAGGGGTCGTCTGTAAGAACCGGTTTTGCTGCTAAGACAAAAGCTGAGATCCAAACCCCAGCAATAGAACTATAAAAGTCACTAATCTTGGGAGAAGATCTCACCGAAACTGTGTGACACCACCCTGATCAAACATTTCACCCCCTCCCCATTTTGCCCTCTCCTTGCCCTGTTTTCAAGTCAACAAATGCAGATATACCAATGATGATGTATCTTGTAAATCTATTGTTTTATCCATTTCATGTTTGGTGTCCTTTTAAAGGTCTCGTGCGAATGGTAGAATGGTCTCAGTTTCACTGCAGTCACTTGTAGTATTAGAAAGATTGAAAACTAATGATAATTCTGTTCTCCTTTTAAGTGGTCTCTTCAAAGATATCTGATCCTCTCCCCCAAAACCTGGTGGTTGTGTTGCAAATATTTACAACCCTTTTGTTCTAGTTGGAGTATTTAAGGGAGGGTAACAGAACTGTCAAGGGGGGAACATTCTGTAGCCAGAACCCCCATGCAGTTTATGTCAGTGTCATTGAGGCACTCACACACATTGCATGTAGTGTGCCAGACATGCGGACTCTTTGAAATTATTTTCATATTACTTTGCGATTGTGTTTATGTTTTTCCGCTGATCAGTTGTGTACCATGGATTCTTGCTTAATTATTTTCTTGCCTGGCCAAAATAAATGTTAATCTTGATTTATCTTGTATTGTTCTGAAATCATTATTCTAGTATGGATCGATGTAGACTCCTTTATTACCGCAAAATCCAGTGTTATGTTAGATCACACCGATGACGGCACGACTGAAGCATGGGGCACAGAGTGCGCGATATTCCGATTTTTGACTATCGCTGAATTGGCAAGTTGTAGCTCGGGGATATTAATAAAATTACACTTTTTGTTGAGTGAGCATGGGCAACCACTTAAAGGTAAAATATCCACTCTGCATTCTCTGACTAATATCAGAAGTAACCATTTCTTGTTCGTGAACGCGCGGTCCGGACGCGTCTGTTCTGTGCGATATTGAGTCTCTTGATGAAAAAATTGAAAACTAGGAAGATACGAAGAAAATCAACGATCTAAATTAAATCGCAACTAATCGTAAAATCAGCTGATAAACTCTAAACGTAACACACTTTATAGAGTCACATAAAATTGGAGTCAGATAAAATTAATTATGGGGTCAGATTTAAAATGAGATCTCAATAAATTAAGAGAACTTCACCAAAATGCTGAAAAGGCTTACACGCAGAATTCCTTTTGACCAAGCCGTTAGAATCCGTTTTTGGGCTAATGGATGGAAGTTTACACTAGCATACTAAGTTGACACATTCTATTTACACAATAAAATTTGCAGTTATTTACAATATGTGTAAATAGTAATTACATGTAATTTATACTTTATTTTGAGAGATACATACTATTTGCACCTCAGTATTGTTGCACAGGTACGCTATTTGCACTTGGTGTGAATAGACACTTCGTTTAAAATATCACACACAAATTATAATGTTGAATTTGTGAATCAGAATGGAAAAAGTCTCGCTTTGTATATCAGCATGATTAACTAGTCAGGAGTCTCAAACGAACATTTTCAAGTTCATTCATCACCCTTCTTTTCTTTTTTAATAGAATTACAAGTATTTTATCTCAAACAATATTATTTAATATAAGATGTGCTTAATTTCCTGTGCACAATTAATGTTGATTATATAATTATGTAGCACATCCTTCTCTAAGGAGGCTATTCTCTAGTTCAGAGATGCCGATGTACTGATTCCTGTATTCTTGAGTTTGGCTTTCCTCTCTTGTGGGCCAGTATTCAACCCAGGTCTGCTCTCCAAAGATGTACTGCAGACTAAAACAACAGAACAGAGAAGACAAAACAGACTGAATTACAGACTTACACTGGATGCATTTATGAAGCACATGCATCATTTCTGGTGTACGGGTCACTGAACAATATGAGCGTCCACGCTGATAATTATCTGCATTTATGTTGGTTTTTATACATTTTTGACAAACATTTAATACACATTCAGTTTCACCTGAACAAAACTATTTAATAACAGGTCAAAATATGTGATATTTTGTGTCTAACAGGGTCTTTATCAACACTTGAATGTGGGTAAGTTTCATTAAAAAAAAAAAAAAATCTGAGAAAATCAGATTGGATTCAGTCCAGTCGATCAAGTCCATCAACACCTCAAAGCTTCAGTCATTTCCTCTTCCTGGGTCGACATTTAATTTAGTAACGTTAGGCAGTTTTGATTTGTTTGTCTAATGATTGTGCGCAAGCAATGCTTCTATCGCTTGTTTCTGCTTCTTCTTCACCTGTGTTTTGATCAGAAGATTCTGCACTCTTTCAGAAGATGTGTAATAGCACCAACTCACCTAATGTTTACGTCATGCTGACTTTGTTTTTAGATCGTAGTTGAAAGGTCATGAGTTTTGATTTATATGCTGTTTGTCTAATGATCATGTTAGATGACATCTATCTTCTAGTGTTTTGGTCAGGAGATGTGCAATAGCACCCCCTATCGTATAACAGTGAAAACATAGATTGCCAGAAATGTCCGTCAATGACGAGAAAAGAGTTCATCTCTGGACAGTTACACCACCCCCACAGAATTAATCAAAATTACTTTATCTCACGTTCATCACAGAAGATTTGTATTCAAGTCATTTAGTATTAATTTATTTATAAGCATTTTGACACAAAACAACTGTCCCATCATTGAGCCATGAACACTACAGACTTTAAACACAAAGCTCAGGCAAATCCTGTTATTCACAGACACACAGTGACACTTACCGTCCTCCAAGCTTTGGCAGGTCAGTGGATTTGCCCATGATGAGGTACGACTTGCCTTCTATCAATCCCAAACTTTCTCTGCAACTGGGATTACCCAAAAATGATCTGACTTCCCCCTCAACATCATCATCAGTGCCTACAGGACAGAACAGAGTTTAGGAAACATTTGCACTGCAATGCAATTTAGCCTCATGCTGAACATGTATTTGAGAGGACAAACAGCTAAAAGGTCCCATGGCATGAAATTTTCATTTTATGAGTTTTTTTTTAGTTCCCCTAGCCTGTATTATGGTCCCCAAGTGGCTAGACATTTTGATGGGTGTAAACCGAGTTCTGTGTGTCCTGCTCTGCCTTTGAGAAAATGAGAGCTCAGATGAGCTGGAATCTTCCCTGTATGCCGACATACGGGGAACGGTTACCTCCCCTTCCTCTGCTTTGCCCGCCCAGAGAATTAGGAGAAAATGGATTCCGTTTATCAGTCGCGATGTCAGCACAGGCTTTACAAACAGACTTACCATATGGATTCAACAGCACCGCCACAAACAGTGAGTAACAGTGTTCATTAATGCATGATCTGTGATCAGTAATTTCTGATGTGTAGCTAATCATTCAAGTTCACACAGACTTTCTTTCTAAATCGTTTAATACTGTCAGTCCCGCTTCTGGCTGTCTTGATGACCTAAGCATAATGCATCAGTGAATCAAACCAGTGACTAAAACGATAAACTTTACATCGTTTCTGTTAGTAGCATGAAACATCTGTTATTTAAATGATTACAGAGAGCGATCAAAGAACACTCTCTTTATAATATTCGGATCTGTCAATCACACGTCGTGAGTGTATCTGCACACTTGCCCAAACTGCCATTATAATGAATGACGCTGTTATGCTGCACGAGGCTCTTACTATATTCATATCGATGTCATGTTTGCTTGTGCAGACCTCGCTCGCTAAACCACGCCCCCTCCACCACATAATCTAATACTCATTTCAAATGCAAATATGTCGGCCAATCACAACAGTGGCCGATTTCACTGAAGTCTCACAGCAGACACGCTCCTTCAAACAGAGCATTCAAGCCAGAGGGATAATCCCGCTAGAAAAAATGTGTCTTTTATTTCTAAATTATGACATTTTGTTATTATAAAATAATAACAAAAATCCATGCCATGGGACCTTTAACAAGAATCAGAGTAACATGGAGAGAATATTGAACCGTACCTTTTCTCAGCACCTTGACCACCGTCACATTATAGACGTCAGAGTCCTGAGCCAGATCCATCCCCACCACTGAGACTTTATAAACTGTCAATCATACGTGTTATATTGTTATTGACATAATAACTGATTAGATTGGATTTCACACAGAAGTCAAATATATATTTTTTTAATGGTTAAAGAATAGTTCACTCAAATAGAGAAATTGTCATCATTTACACCCTCATGTTTTTACAGACCCCTGACTTTCTTCTGCACCACAAAAACTAAGATATTTCCCATTAAAAAATGTAACAAAAATGCATGTGATCAAACCGCTCACTGACTGATTCGGCTCCAGTGGTTCTTACGTTAACGGCTCACTGGAAGGGAAGATTTACAGTGATTTAACAGTGAAATGTTGGTCTGTTCCTCTCACAAAGCTTTCATTTGGCTTCAGGAGACATGGAATACATGCACAAGTGAGATGATCTATTTTCTCTGTTTGGTCACTATGTGAACACGTCATATCTGTTCCCTTTCGTTCAGTCACTACGACGTACGTTAGTGACTAACGAATGGGGGTTTCGCCTAGAAGCCTATCATCTTCGAGCATAGAGAAAACGCCCAATGGGGTGACAATGCCATGGGGCATGTGGAATTTGCATACGTAACTCCGCCTCACCGCGTGAGTATATAAGGAAGTACGTGGCAATATCGCATTATGTTTCTGCTTTCGGAGCCAAGAGTACCTACCTCTTCACTCCTCACAAGCCTTCTGAGACGCTGTCAGCTTCTTCGAGACGAGCAACTTTCCAGTCGGTGTTGGTGTGACGGCGCGTTCCAGTGATCGCATACTTCCTGCCTGCTGATCTGCGCAGTGGTCTGCTAGACAGCTGGTGTGTGTTTCCCTGGGCGCTTCGGCATCGACTGCGAGGTTTCCTCTCACAAAAAGAGCTTGCGCGTGGCACGTCTTTTTCAAGACGGTTCGCCCGTGCACTTCCGGGTGCGATCGATCTCCGTTGCTGTCTATGGGCACATTCACTGCTTGACGTGTTTGGGCTTCAGCACGTTTGGGCAGTGATTGTGGATGTGTCATGTTCCCACTGCCGGAACGTGACCATCGCGATGTCGCGGTCGAGACTCAGTGATCTCCGCGAGGAGAGAGAGTCCCCTCTGCCACACCCCAATCTACCGTCTCTGAGAGAGGTGGTACTTTGGCTGGTGGCCAGGGTGACCTGAGGGCGGTGCTGTGGGAAACCCCGATGATACGTTCCTCGGGCCACGCCCCCCTCTCGCATATCGCTTCCCACGAGTGCTGGACTGAAACAGCGGCCCGTCTCTGACGCCTCGTTCATTTCGTTCACACTCCAGATAGCAATGATGTAGAAGTATTGATTCACTCAAGCCAGCTGGCAGGATGTCCAATCATCAATATCCCTGACTCTGCTGATTAGATCATACCAAACAGAGGTTCGTTATGTGACTGGCTATCTAAAGTTAATGAACAGCTCAAGAGTTGAATAGTTCTTCACAGACTTCACAGCCTCAGGGCGGTCTTGTGACTTCTCGAACACACATATCCTGTGTGCAACAGGCTAACAATACAATAGACACAGAACTGTTTTGCCGACTTCAGCGCACACACACACGCAGTTGACCATGTGAAGTTCGAACACGCACACACACACCCATTCAGCCATTCATGGGCTTTTAAAAAAAAAACAGCCTCCAGAATGTTTAAATATATATAGTGTGTTGATTTGATGTCTTTATACAATGTATTAGAATAACTAGGATGTTTACTGTTGTAAATCAAAAACCTGTATGCCAGTAACTGCGATAATCTTGTATATCTGGACGCACAAATCGCAGAATGATCGTTCTTAGTATCTCTGTTATCGCAAAAATATGACTAGGCCAAATCTTGCTCAGAAATCAGATTTTGATGCATAATTTCAGAAATACCAGCTTTCTAAAGAAATAGAGGCTTTAGAATTTCCACCCTACTGATTAACTCAGAGGAGGGGGTTCAGAGAACAATGGAACACTCGCGCCTTCTCTTTCCACGGACGTGATTGGATCCTTCAATAAAACGGGCTCGGCCACTCCGTCTATAAGAGCAGAAGTTTATCATTAACTCCTTGCGCTCCGCCATTCCGAGAAGACCACCATGGCCTTTGACCTTCCCTTGACAGAGGGATTCCTTTGGCACCAAGCCAAGAGAGAGAGACCTGCAACTTCTGGAGCGACTTTCCTGAACTTCACAGAAATTCACCGGACTCACCTCCGTAGCGAACTTCCACGACGATTCGAACTCAGACACGTACACGAGAGAGCCTAATGCAAGTATTATATTTCACCTTTAACTGCTTGTACGAGGTTGTCTTAATTAATCCTGATTCACGAAATCATAAATGTCTGAAGGGTTTTGGTGAAGTGATTGAACTGTCTGTCTCTCTCTCTCTCTCTCTCTCTCTCTCTCTCTCTCTCTCTCTCTCTCTCTCTCTCTCTCTCTCTCTCTCTCATCTCTCTCATCTCTCTCTCCCTCGTGGATTCTCTCTTTCCATCATTCTTTTCCTTTTGATTTTATTCTATTAAGTTTGATTTTTCCTTGTTTGTACCATATCATTTGTTTCTCCTATATATATGCATATTTACCCCCGTGTGATTCGTAGCTTTGTATTCTGTAGTTTATTAAAACCCAATAATTGCATTAAATTGAATCCGTATTGTTTTGCTCACAAATCTCGAAGTCACTGAAGCGTAAGATCTAAGCTACCCATTTAAGCTTGATTTGCATGTATTACTACTTTAGTAATACAAATTGTGCAAACATAAGAGATATTATTTGTCTTGATCAAACAGATCAATGTTTCTTAAGGTTTGTAAGATTGATAATTGATGAAGAAATCAATTTGGATAAAGGTTACTTTTAAATGATTAAAGGTTCCGTTATACGTTAATTTTTCTGTACAACAAGCTAATAACATTCATAAACTCATGAATATTCATACCATTTGAATTAATTATTCCCCAGAACTTATTGTTGTTACAATGAGATGTCGATCGCCGCATCCCAAGGTGGGCTAGAGTCCTTTGGGGATGACGATTAGGTTGTGCTCCGCCTTCGGGTGTGCCAGCGCTGCCTGATCTGACCTAGAGTTGACAGCCATGTTATCTCGGGCAGCCGCGAGTCTCGCGCGGGTGTGGAACTCCGCCCTGTTGCGAGTGCTCGTGGTTGCACGATCGGTTTTGGGGGCGGCACCCGACAGCTGTTGGGCCCCGCCCCCAATGCCTTTCGCTCCCGAGGTGCATGAGGAGATCACGCGGTCGCGGAAGTCCCCGTGCTTCCCGTGACCGTTTGGTGGCCTCCTCCGCCTTCTCTGCCCTTGATGGGGCCACGGCCTAGGGTACACTGGGGCCCCCCCCACTGTTGAACACTCTGTTGCGCACTACGGTGTCCACAGAGGGCTTTGACGTGGTGTGGCTGTCCTAAGCACCCTCCCTAAGCCTGTGGGCTCGTCTACTTCGGTGGCGTGGTCCTGCAGAGCTACGGGGCAGGCAGCCGCCCCTTTGCACATGCACAAGGGTGGAGCCGACCCAGGACTCTTCCATGAGCTGCGTGCCGCCACTGATCCAGCCCTCTGGGTGGTGAAGGTGGCCACACGCTCCCTCGGTCGGGCGATGTCCACAGCTGTGGTCCGGGAAAATTTCCTGGCCTTACCTGCTGATATGGGGGAGTTGAGTGAGCCCGCCTCCTCAACTCGCCCATATTCCAGGCTGGCCGGGACGCTACGCCTCCCATGTCCGGGCCGATAACGCTGCCTCGCTGCCCCACCCTGGGTACGTCTGTGGTCCGAGCGACCCCGTTGGTCAGTTCCTGGAGCCTGGCTTCAGCTTCAGGGGCTGTCCGCTGGGTCGCGAAGGCCATCAGGCTCGGCTATGCGATTCAGTTCGCGCAGGCTCCTCCCCGCTCTGGGGAATTCGCTGTACCGTGATCGGGGCCAACGCCCCCGTCACACGTGTGGAGGTTGCCACCCTACTGGCGAAGGGTGCAATCGAGCCTGTCCCTCCAGCCGAAATGAAGTCGGGCTTCCTTAGCCCTTACTTCATTGTACCCTAGGAAACCGGTGGGTTACGGCCAGTCCTGGACCTGCCCATCCTGAACCGATCCCTTCACAGGCTTCCGTTCAGGATGTCGGTAGTGAACGCCTCCTCGGACGCGTTCGTCCGGTAGATTGGTTGCAGCGATCGACCTGAAGGACGCTTACTTTCATGTCTCCTTCCTCGATGCGGACCGTTCCTACGGTTTGCCTCGAGGGGCGGACATTCAGTACGCAGTCCCCCCATTCGGGCAGCTCTGTCCCTTCGTGACACTACGTAGTCTATCGAGGCAGCCCTTGCGCCACTCAGGCAGCACGGGGTTCGCATCCTGAACTACTTCGATGACTGGCTCATACTGGGTCACTCTCGTAAGCAGGTCTGCGGACACAGAGTCCAAGTGCTCCGGCACTTAGCCCGTCTGGGCCTTCAGGTCGACTGGGAGAAGAGCAACTCTGCCCCGTGCAGAGGATCTCTTTTCTCAGTATGGTTTCCGACTCGGTCGCCAGGTGCGTGCTGCTTACCAGCGAGCGCGCACGCAGTCTCTGCTGACTTGCCTCCGTCAAATCGAGGGCAAGAGTGCGGTTCCACTCTGAACTTTTTCAGAGGCTCCTGGGGCATATGGCATCTGCAGCCGCGGTGACGCCGCTCGGATTGCTTCATATGAGACCGCTTCAGCATTGGCTTCGCGATCGAGTCCCGAGGTGGGCATGGCAGTCTGGCACGCTCCGGGTACAAGTGACTCGGGCCTGCCTTCAGACACTCACCCCGTGGTCGAACCTCAGTTTTCTACGGGACGGTGTGCCCTTAGAACGAGTTTCCAGGCATGTTGTCGTATCGACGGATGCCTCTGCCACGGGTTGGGGTGCCATGTGCAATGGACAAGCAGCCGCTGGCTCCTGGAAACAGGACCCCAGCACCTTCTGCATGTCAATTGCCTCGAGTTACTGGCAGTACGGTTCGCCCTGCACCACCTCCGGGCGTTGCTGAGGGGTCAACATGTGCTTGTCAGGACAGACAACACGGCTGTAGTAGCGTACATCAACCACCAGGGCGGTCTACGCTCCCGCCGTATGTCTCAACTCGCCCGCCACCTCGTTTTATGGAGTCAGAAGCGCCTGAGGTCCCTTCGTGCTGTCCATATTCCAGGAGCCCGGAACCGTGCAGCCGACGAGCTCACGGTTTCAGCCACTCCTGGGAGAATGGTGACTCCAGCCATGACGGCCAGCTGATTGGGAACAGTTTGGGACGCGCAGGTAGACCTGTTTGCCTCCCACGACTCTTCCCACTGCAGCCTGTTCTATTCCCTGACCGAGGGCACGCTCGGCACGGATGCACTGGCGCACAGCTGGCCGCGGGGCCTACGCAAATATGCGTTCCCCCCAGTGAGCCTACTCGCACAGCTCCTGTGCAGGATCAGGGAGGACAAGGAGCAGGTCCTTTTGGTCGCCCCGTACTGGCACGGCTGGACCTCGTTCCCCGAACTCTTACTCCTTGCGACAGCCCCTCCCTGGCTTTTCCTCTGAGACACTCAGAGATGGGGCAGCCTATGGCACCTGCGTCCAGATCTTGGAACCTCCACGTGTGGCTCCTGGATGGGACGCGGCAGGTTTGAGTGGCCTACCACCTCCGGTGGTCGCCACCATCACTTCCGCTAGGGCAGAGTCCACTCGGCATGCCTATGCGTTGAAGTGGAATCTCTTTGTCACCTGGTGCTCTTCCTGCCAAGAAGACCCCTGGAAATGCCGATCGGGTCCGTGCTATCGTTCCTCCAAGAGGGGTTGGAGCGACGGCTGTCTCCCTCCACCCTTAAAGTGTATGTGGCCGCAATATCTGCCTACCACGATCTCTTGGGGGACAAAAAGGTAAGTCAGCACGACCTGATCATCAGGTTCCTGAGGGGGGCGAGGAGACTGAATCCTCCTCGCTCTCCTCTCGTACCCTCTTGGGACCTCGCAGTAGTTCTAAGTGCTCTGCAGAGGCCTCCCTTGAGCCTTTGCGGTCGGTTGATATTAAGTTCTGTCGATGAAGACGGCTCTGTTGACCGCATTGGCCTCTCTTAAGAGGGTCGGGGACCTGCAGGCATTTTCGGTTGACGAAGCGTGCTTGGAATTCGGGCCGGCTAACTCTCACGTGATCCTGAGACCCCGGCCTGGATATGTGCCCAAGGTTCCCACCACTCCGTTCAAGGACCAGGTGGTGAACCTGCAAGCGCTGCCTTTGGAGGAGGCAGACCCAGCCTTGGCATTGCTCTGTCCAGTACGCGCTCTCCGCGCTTACGTAGACAGCACGCAGTGTTTCAGGACCTCAGACCAGCTCTTGTCTGTTATGGTGGAGAGCGGAAGGGAAGAGCTCTCTCAAAGCAAAGGCTGTCTCCCTGGTTAGTGGACACCATTGTTTTGGCTTACCAGCAGCAAGGTCGACCATGTCCCCTTGGGGTTAGGGCACACTCCACTCGGAGTGGCGCCTCGCTAACAGACATCTGCAGAGCTGCAGGCTGGGCGACACCGAACACATTCGCCAGATTTTACAATCTCCGAGTGGAGCCAGTATCCGACTATGTACTTGCCCCCCCGAGGGGCCGGTTTTGGGCCAGGCTCAGGTGTCATCGCTTGCTCGCCATTCCACTCCACGGACTGGATACGTGCGATATTTTCCCTCAGGTGAGTTCCCCGAGAGCCCTGAGTTCCTCCAGCACCGCGTACACCGATAGCTGTGTGTCTGCCCTCTCACGAGCCCAGACCCTCGTGTCCGGCCAGGTGCCCCGTGTGCATGGTTCCCCTCCGGCGACCCCCACACGAGTATTTCCACCATTAGCCTCCCTTGCGAGCAGGTGTCTTTCCCTTGGCAAGCCCCTGCCACCCTAGGGTTAAAAATTCCACCTGCGGCTGGTACCCTAGAGTTTTCCATATGCAGCCCTTAGCGGGTCATATGTGTACTCTTAAGTCCTCCCTACGGGCAGGCATCTTGGCATTCCCTCACTGGGATATGCTTCCCAGTGTACCTTGGTATTCCTGTGTTAAGCGTGAGTCCTTCGTCCATATTAGTCTTACGACAGGGAACTCACACTTACGCAGGGCACTGGAAGACAGCTGAGTGGCGAGATTATATTGAACCCCCATTCGTTAGTCACTAACGTACGTCGTAGTGACTGAACGAAAGGGAACGTCTCGGTTACGGATGTAACCCTCGTTCCCTGAGGAGGGAACGGAGACGTACGTTCCGTTGCCACTTCAGCTGTGCTACCTGGAACGCAGGAGTTCAGTCTTGGCTTCTCAAGCAGGTAACATAATGCGATATTGCCACGTACTTCCTTATACAGGGAGTGCAGAATTATTAGGCAAATTAGTATTTTGACCACATCATCCTCGTTATGCATGTTGTCTTACTCCAAGCTGTATAGGCTGGAAAGCCTACTACCAATTAAGCATATTAGGTGATGCGCATCTCTGTAATGAGAAGGGGTGTGGTCTAATGACATCAACACCCTATATCAGGTGTGCATAATTATTAGGCAACTTCCTTTCCTTTGGCAAAATGGGTCAAAAGAAGGACTTGACAGGCTCATAAAAGTAAAAAATAGTGAGATATATTAGAGAGGGATGCAGCAGTCTTAAAATAGCCAAGCTTCTGAAGCGTGATCATCGAACAATCAAGCGTTTCATTCAAAATAGTCAACAGGGTCGCAAGAAGCGTGTGGAAAAACCAAGGCGCAAAATAACTGCCCGTGAACTGAGAAAAGTCAATCGTGCAGCTGCCAAGATGCCACTTGCCACCAGTTTGGCCATATTTCAGAGCTGCAACATCACTGGAGTGCCCAAAAGCACAAGGTGTGCAATACTCAGAGACATGGCCAAGGTAAGAAAGGCAGAAAGTCGACCACCACTGAACAAGACACACAAGCTGAAACGTCAAGACTGGGCCAAGAAATATCTCAAGACTGATTTTTCTAAGGTTTTATGGACTGATGAAATGAGAGTGAGTCTTGATGGGCCAGATGGATGGGCCCGTGGCTGGATTGGTAAAGGGCAGAGAGCTCCAGTCCGACTCAGACGCCAGCAAGGTGGAGGTGGAGTACTGGTTTGGGCTGGTATCATCAAAGATGAGCTTGTGGGGCCTTTTCGGGTTGAGGATGGAGTCAAGCTCAACTCCCAGTCCTACTGCCAGTTTCTGGAAGACACCTTCTTCAAGCAGTGGTGCAGGAAGAAGTCTGCATCCTTCAAGAAAAACATGATTTTCATGCAGGACAATGCTCCATCACACGCGTCCAAGTACTCCACAGTGTGGCTGGCAAGAAAGGGTATAAAAGAAGAAAATCTAATGATATGGCCTCCTTGTTCACCTGATCTGAACCCCATTGAGAACCTGTGCTCCATCATCAAATGTGCGATTTACAAGGAGGGAAAACAGTACACCTCTCTGAACAGTGTCTGGGAGGCTGTGGTTGCTGCTGCACGCAATGTTGATGGTGAACAGATCAAAACACTGACAGAATCCATGGATGGCAGGCTTTTGAGTGTCCTTGCAAAGAAAGGTGGCTATATTGGTCACTGATTTGTTTTTGTTTGGTTTTTGAATGTCAGAAATGTATATTTGTGAATGTTGAGATGTTATATTGGTTTCACTGGTAAAAATAAATAATTGAAATGGGTATAAATTTGTTTTTTGTTAAGATGCCTAATAATTATGCACAGTAATAGTCACCTGCACACACAGATATCCCCCTAAAATAGCTAAAACTAAAAACCACTTCCAAAAATATTCAGCTTTGATATTAATGAGTTTTTTGTGTTCATTGACAACATGGTTGTTGTTTAATTATTAATGTTGTAAAATTAATCCTCAAAAATACAACTTGCCTAATAATTCTGCACTCCCTGTATACTCACGCGGTGAGGTGGAGTTACGTATGCAAACTCGCCATTGGGCGTTTTCTCTATGCTCGAAGATGATAGGCTTCTAGGCGAAACCCCCATTCGTTAGTCACTAACGTACGTCTCCGTTCCCTCCTCAGGGAACGAGGGTTACATCCGTAACCGAGACGTTTTATTCAACTGTTCTGTGCTGACTTTTTCCATTTTGTCTGCATTTTTTTCTCTTTTTTTTGTGTACTTGATTTTTTTTTTTTTCTATGTGTAAACTTTATGCAGTTGTTCCTTTTGTGTTCCAATGAAAAAAACAACAGTTTCATGCGGTTTTGAACAACGTGTGTAAATAATGAATCTTTATTTATGAAAGTATCACAGTCATGACAATGAATTAACACAAAGAACTGAATGTATTTACCATAATCCATGCCAGCATCACAGGCTTTATTCATTCGTTCATCTTCTTTGACATTGTTTTTCTTCTGGTAAGTGCAGTTTTCTGTGTTCAGAGAAGTTCATGTTTACACACACACACACACACACACACACACACACACACACACACACACACACACACACACACACACACACACACACACACACACACACACACACACACACACACACACACTTGTTTGTTTCCACATTCATAAACATGAATATAAACATCAAAACTGAATGTTTAAAATTACAAGGTTACGGTCACTTCATACTATTATTTATGTGTGATAATACCTTCACACTGGCACAAATCTCCCTTACACAGTCTGTGTAAAGCGCCATCTGCCCTTTCAGGGTGGTAGAACATTGTACAGTGAGCATCTGAAACACACACACACAAACACATACACACATTTAATGAAAAATGCTACATCATTTTAAGAAATATTATATAACAATCTCTGCTGAGAAAAGCCCACAAATAAATATAATTTGGGGCCATGAACTGAGAAATTAAAATTTCCTTGAGCTTTTAAGAGGTCATCATGCTATAAGAATATCCTGTAGGTTCGAGAACTGAAAACTTTTATTGTAACCAAGCCCAGCGAACTACTCGTCCTGGAATGTGCCTGTTTAGGTGAAAGATCACCTCAGTAGAAGAAAAATCAATGCCTACATCATTGTTGGAACTTTGGCTCTGCCCACTGGCCTGTTAGTGAGATGACAGGAGAAATCACTCAACTACAAATAACATTACCTTACAAAGGATCCTAATGTGTCTTTATATTTACATAATTTAAATTAAATTAGCATAATAGGGAAGTATGGGTGTTTATATTTATTTATTTATAATTAATCGTAACATGTTATGATCAAACTATAAATCTTTAAATTACCCAAAAGGGAAATACCCAGCCTAAGTATGTGTACAATATATATATAGTTAACAACAATGGATTGCAATTAACTATGAATATATATGCCAAATCTGTAGGCTACAGAATAACTTTAAAATAATTAATTCAAATTCAACTGATCCGTTCGTCTAACGAACCAACAGTACAATCTTTATAAACTCTCAGAAAGTTTTATTCTTTATCAAATCTTCAGGAAGATTATCCTTCTGCCACGATGAATAACTTTCTGAACTAGATATTAATTTAAGTATTCAACAACACTGTATGCAGGCTTGTAGCTAGATCTGAACATTAAAGTGACTATGTTTTTGGGAGCGGCAACAATGACAATCAAACGTGGATACAATGGTTTGATGACGGGAGGAAGATGCGAAGGAAGAAGAGCAGAAGAAGACATGTCCTTTGTCTTTTAAGTCCAGTGGTGGTGTGCTTTACCCCACTGCATCCCACGCTTTGCACTGCACTTGGATGATGTAAGGCTTGGATGAGCTGCTCGGCCATGGAAACCCATTCCATTAAGATCTACACACTGTTCTTGAGCTAATCTGAAGGCCACAGGAAGTTTGGAGGTCTGGAGCTGTTGACTCTGCAGAAAGTTGGCGACTTCTGCGCACTGTGACCCTCAGCATGCGCTGACCCCGCTCTGTGTTTTTACGTGGCCTACCACTTCGTGGCTGAGTTGCTGTTGTTCTCAATTGCTTCCATTTTGTTATAATCCCACTAACAGTTGAGTGTGAAATATTTAGCAATGAGGAAATGTCACGAATGGACTTATTGCACAGGTGTCAACCGATCACGGTACCACACTTGAGTTCTCTGACCTCCTGAGAGCTACCCGTTCTTTCACTAATGTGTGTAGAAGCGTCTGCATGCCGTGCTTGTTATAGACCTGCGGCCATGAAGTGTTTGATCACCTGAATTCAGTGATTTGGAGGGGTGTCCCAATACTTTTGGCAATATAGTGTATGTCAAACAATGAGACAGTAATTATATTCTTACGCAGATTACACAACAGTACATAATATATATATATATATATATATATATATATATATATATATATATATATATATATATATATATATATATATATATATATTGAATTGAGCCATGCTACAAAAATCACTTATGATGTACACGACTAAATGTGTTCATTTTTCAATCCTTCATTTTTTTTATAACTAATGTCTCTACATGACCATGTTAATTTGAGAGCTTCAGTTTAATTAAACAGAAGTGTGTTTATGTGTTAATGCACGTGCAGCGATAGCTCACCTGGTGAGGAATATTCATATATTGTGACTGCGGCAGGTTGAAGCAGACCCACATTAAACATCTTGTGCATTCTGAAGGCGAGTCTTTCTGTCTCTTTATGAGAAACCTAATAATATAGAAACCAATGCAAATGTATGACTACATAACATCATATTATACACTGCATGTTGTCCATGCTAAAATGTGCACAAGCGACAAATAATACAATACATAAAAAAAATGTTTCTTCAAAATTAGTAATTATTATATTTACATTAGTGCTGTCAATCGATACAAAAAATATTAATTAATTGCACATTTTCTTTAAATAAACATTAATGACAGACATCATTAGTGGCTGCTGTGACTTTAAGCGCTGTCTCACGCATCTCATTTCCTCACACCTCTAAGTTCATTTAAGACGTTATTTAACTCATTTTAGACTGCTCTTATGAGAATAAGCAACAAAAAGGGCATTTTGGCATAATTCTGTGCATTATTGTTTGTCGTGTGTATGAGGAGTGCGTCTCAATCAGCTCCCTAGTTCAGTAGTCAGGCCACTGATCAGAGAGTCGGCCACATTCATGTACAAGATATACCGACCTAGTGTAACCACTCCTGTTCCAACTGCCCGCTCTTTGCGGGACTCGAACTCGGGTTCGCCAGCATGAGAGTCGGAGGCTCTTAGGAGTGAGGTTTACTCGCACAGTGACTACTAGCTGGCCTCCATTACACTAGGAAGGTAGGAAGCTTGAGATGCACTCAGGACATTCACAGACAGCGTGTTCTCTTGTCTTGTGGTGCTTGGATGGTTTAAAAGCATTCGAATGAAAAAAGCATGATCATATAATGTAACACTAGCCCAAGGATGACAATATTTAACGCAATTAACGCAGCATCCGCTTTTTTTCTAATGCGTTAAACTGAAAAAATTAATCGCATGCGTCAACGCACTAATTTTGACAGCATATCAATTGCATATGATATGCGATTTAACAATGTATAGCTGCTATTACACCACAAAGACACATAAATGTTTTATAGTCATAGGCAAGTCATAATTGGCTATATTTCAATTAGCATATTCTCTTCTGTATCATGTGAAATATGATTCTGATATGCCGTCTGTAATGTACACACAGGTGAATATGCAGTTATGTGGATATTACAGTTACTGAGCATCTGTCAGCCAATCAGAAATAAAGAATTCAACAATACTGTGATATTAAGCAAAACACAAGGTTTCCAAATCAAAAGAAAACAAATCTGTTTTTGACATCAGGTGACACAGTCCGCTGAAATACCTTATCCAAGAAGAGGATGAGGGATCCTCGCTCTGACAGCTCTTTATTTTTCTCATATTTCTGAATGGTTCTCTCCTTCCCTGAAGACAACTGAGGGCAAGAAAGTGATAAAAAACCTCAATGCATCACATGATGACCAAAATGTTTTATGGCCTATATGCAGATGTGTGTTAGATTCCTCTTCTATAAATGTGAGGCATCACTGTATCAGTTTATCATCATAATACCTCTTTAAGATCCTTTTCTTCAACATCAAATCCCGTCGGTATGCCAATGTCTAGAATAGTCACAGTAGCATCGGTTTCATCGTTTTTGAAGCTGTAAAGATGGAGAAGAAGAGATAGAAGAACAGCAGATTTTATTAACCAGTTCTGGTCTTCAGTTTTGCTTCATCTTCTCTGTGTTTAAGGCTGCTTTCACACTTGAGGTTTTGGTGCAAACCCGAGTCCGCTTGATGTCAGATTTCTTACATTGTTATATAAAACAGAGCTGCTAGTCTGAAATCTCCGCTGGAGTCATTATCTAGATCACGGAGGTAAATCAGCTGCCGCTAATAATCATGTTCATGATGCAAATGTCAAACTCTTATCAAGTAAACAACCCAGATTGCAAGCAACCATCAAAACAATGATAGATCAATGTTAATGCGTCACGTCTGCACCTACAATTAATGTTGAAATTTCACCCAAAAATCAATGGTAATGGAACTGAATCAATGTTACTATGTGATGTTGGTAACAAATTATGCGTTTTGTTAACACTGTTACAAAAACCACAAAATCACATAAAAACCAAGAGTCAAACTGCTCAACTCAAGGAAACACTGATCACCATAATGGTGATATAAACATTTCCAATAAAACATCAACATCTAAACCTCTGTTAATTCTCAATAAGAGCTTCTGCTGAGATCTTGAGATGTATTGTCTTATTTTATCTTTAGTTGATTTCAGGCTGTGTGGCTTTAGTTGTTGTGTTTCATTTTCTGAGAGTGTAAGCATAATGCTGAACCATGATGTAAAATTAGTTCAATGCAATTACCATTGATATTTAGATTAATTGCAGGTGCAAACGTGACGTTGATTCAATGCAGTTAAGCTTGACACATTGATTGACATAAAAAAATAACGTATTAGGAAATGTGTTCACATACAGGAAGTCCATAGTGAGCTTGTAGGTTTCAATGGCTCCTTGTTGTTTTGCTAAAGGGGAAAAAAGTCATTAAAATAGTGAAAGAAGATTCAACACATAAAAGGTACATTAGGGGTTACTAACTTTCAGGAACTTTTTCCATTTTAACAGTCAGATCAAAGAATGTACAGTCGGACTTCTTCTCAACAGGTCTGGCGTAGTACAGCGTCAGAACCTGAAAAGAGCAGCACGTCTCAGATTAGATGTTCAAACGCTTTAATCTCGCTGTTGACCATATAAACGCTCATGAACACTCACTGAGAGAGTGGCTGTTCCAGTTCCTCTAGCCGTCACATTGAAGTCTTTGTTGATCTCCACCTGTTGAGTGAACGCAGATGTTATCACAATAATCAATCCATGATGTAACAGAGATACCCAATGATTTTATTGTCCAAACACAACACACAACAAAATGATGGATGACAAATAACAACACTCCCAAAATTCCTCACTTTCTCACCACTTGACATGAGCAGCACACAATTTGAAACAGGAGGGAGAGTTACTCCTCACCTTGTCTGACCGTGCAAGATGCACATTGCCTCTTTTAATAGTATATTTGACAGGTGTTCTTCCTGCCACTGACAGCTCTACAGACAGATTTAAGTTTTGTGGGCATGTGAGATACTCTGCAATGGCCTGGAACACCATGATGGTCACCTGGAAAGTACAAGTTCACAAGTTCAAATAAAAGTTCTGCACCTGTTTATTACAGTCAGATGATGAGATGTTAGTGTACCTGTGTGGTGCCATAACCGCCATAATGAGTCTGTTGTCTGCCCAGCCAGCGCACTGCCTCTCCTGCTTTATCAAAGTCTTTGGCCTTCACAAGCGCCAGCACAGCATAGGCCGTCGCCTCGAGTGAGTGATGATGCTGTCCAGGGACAGTCCAAAACCTGCCGGCTGATTCAATCACAAAACAGGAATAGAAACAGGACTGTGTTGCTGTTGAAAAACTTGCATAATTCTTTAAGAATTTCCACTAGGGTTGGTTTCATTGCTGAATGTTGTATAAAGAAAAAAACACAAATTGTTGACGTTGCAGTGACTGACCTTCTCCTTGGGTGGAATGCCTCAACAAGACTTCTTTATTGAGTTTGCCGACATTGGCCATGGCATAGGAAGTCATCGCAACAGCGTAAGGATTGGTCAGTTGTGGAAGTCGACCTTCTAAGAAGTCAACAGCCTCCCTGATACTTTCATGCAGAATCTATAAAAGTATGTGTAAGAGGATAGAAGTTCTGAGATCTACCTCCAACTGCAGTATCATTGACTTACTCGTCAATGTTACCTGTATGATTTCACCAATTACAATTCTTTAGATTACTTTGTCATGAGAGCCCAACTAAAGCAAGTCAAGTCAAGTCAACTGTATTTATATAGCATTTTTTACAATGCAGATTGTTTCAAAGCAGCTTCACAGTGTTAAACAGGAAAATTATGCAACAGAATTTCATTCGGCCGTACAGCCACCCCGGAGAAAACGGTGATGTCATCAGCTCATTTCAATTATCATACAGTGACAATGTGGGCAGATCAGTAATTTAGTTTATATAGTTAATTTAGTTTACTAATTAGATTAATTTGGATATTTAGTTGAACATTTAATTGAAACAATAATCAAACCAAACATTTTCAATTAAACCTCAATATCTAAACCTCTGTTAATTCTCAATAAGAGATTCTGTAGACATATGACAGAAATAAAGTCAAACTGGTTAGTAATAAGAGTAATAATGCGTGATGGCTGGAACCGAACTTCCCATCGCTAGCAGAATCACATGATTACTAATATGAATAAAACAAAAGTTAATAACACATTACCACTATAACCAGAACCAGACTCTGAATGAGAACAGTGATTTTGGCCTCTACATGATGATTATGTTGTCATCATCACTTAACAAGAAAAGGGTCAAGAGCCCAACTAAAACAAACACTGATCTCCATCATGGTGACAAATGAAAAATGAAACTATTATTTTCATTAAAACAGAAATAAAGTCAGTCTGGTTAGTAATGTGTGAAGCTGGTAATGCTGTTTGTGGAGTTTTTTAATCCTCCTCTGCTGAGATCATCAGAGATTTAATGTATTCTTTTTACTACAGTTGATTTCATCTAAAGCTCTTATGCTGCGTTCACACCAAACGCGTATAGAGCGTCAGGAGCGAGTGATTTCAAAGTTAAGTCAATGGAAATGCGCGTTGACGCGCGTCTGGAGGTCCTGCGGCGCGATAGATGCGTTTCCGCCTCGTTTGCGCGAATGACATGAATTGAGCGTCTTGCGCGATACGCGCGTTATGCGCGAATGGTGCTTTTTGTTCATTCACGCATTTGAAGCGAATTCGTGTCTGACGCCCGAGTTGAAAAATCGGAACTTTGACCTCAATTCGCGCCGCGTTAACCAATCAGGAGCCTGCTCGCTGCTGTCACGTGGTAAAGTGACGTGATGATAAACCCTGCATAATTTAAAAATACTACTATTGTGTCACAAAATTTAGTTTTAAGACTTTTTCAGGTGGGAATGTAGTTGTTTAAAGCTCAGATCTGTGGTTTATTTATAAAGAGAGCGCCTATTTAAAAAAATTTTGTGAGATCCAGGCGATCACCGGGCAATCAGCGTTCATTAACCCCGGCGAGAGCAGCCTTTCCTCAGCTAGTCCTTCTGACGTTTGCCGCTGGCTCTGATGTCCTGTAGTGGTTCATCTTGTGTGGATCTAACAGGCGATCTTTGGTGTCATGAATCGATAATTTGTTGTCTGCCAAATCGTTTTGACTGAGGGCAAAGAGAAGTTTCATAACTTAATTTTTTTTAAGGATATTTAAGTGAAGATAATGTAGGAGTTGCCTGGACCACATTTGTGTGGCTATTAATGTTTAATATATATTTTTAATGAAAATGAAAAGAGGCAGAGTTGAGTTTTATGACATATTTCTCCTGGAGCTATTTCGCTTCAAATGCTCAATATATACGCGAGTCCAACTAGATGCAATTTTGACGCTCTATTCGTGTTTGGTGTGAACACAGCATTAGTCAGTTGTAGTTGTTTCTCTGTCCTTCAGTGATTCTGCTTGTTAACAGCATTGATGATCAATCATCACTAGTGCTGGGCGGTATACCGGTTCATACCGAATACCAGTATTTATTTATTTGTATGAATATGAATATGAATTTGTATGATATGAATTTTGATTATACCGCAATACCGGTATATGTCGCTTAAACAACGTTCGGAATGCGGCGCAGCGCGTCATTGTTAGAGAGGGGAGCCATTTCATTGAGGTATTGTAGTAAGAGCAGTCAGAGAGCACAGTTGAGATCGCATTACAACACAGCCTATGGCTGAATCCTATACTCTCATTCACTATTCCCTACGTTATCACTTTATTTGAAGGAGTGAATGAAAACGTGCGTGAAGTCGGACAGGCAATGTGTGTACATCTGGTGTAGGGGAGAGCGGGGTTGGTTGGCACACTTTTCACTCTCTGTCATATTTCTCAGTCATGCTATATGTTAAAATAACCCAACCAGTAACAACTGAAAGGTTAAGATCTCAGCTAATCAACAGATATATTTAATGTTCACAAATTATTCCAAATGTTTTTTATTCATCATTAAAGTCATGTTGTGCGTTTGTGCCAACCAGCCCCAGTATGGGGGTTAGTTGGCATGATGTTAGCCACATAGCATAGCTCATCAGAGACATTTAAATTTCATATTAAAATATAGATGATTCCTATCTCTATCAACTGAAATCCTTACATTTTATATATCTCTATCTATCATAGTTCTAAAATGTATTTAGTGAGTTGGGGGCATTTTTGTTTTGACACTGTAAAATAGAAAAGTTGTCCTCACCTCAATAGTTAGTGACAGTTTGATGATTTTAGTAAATGGGTGTGTTCAGGTCAAGTTGGCAGTCATTTTAATGTTATATTTTTTTGGCAACACCCTCTAGTGTACTGGAATTTAACTGTGTGCCAACCAACCCTTGACCCAACCAGCCCCACTCTCCCCTACACTCGTTATTGCGGTGCAATGGGATAGAATGAGTGCACTCAATAACGTAGGGTTTCGAACACCACTACGAAGCGCTGTCCCCTCCAAATAATGCTATATTTGAGGTTATGGGGGCGATTTCGGATTCAGCCCTTGATTACAGTGGAGAATTCAAACTACACACGGCGTGAGAGAGAGAGAGAGAGCGGTTTCTGCGCGGAACGCCGCAATGGGTTTAACAATGCTCAACACATGGATTATATAGCACTGATATAGACCGGAGCGAGCGTGTTGAAATTTTTTATGGACATATTTCATAAACTCCAGTGCTCTAGACATGAACCAGAAGTGTGTATGCGCGCATATTTCATCACGTCTTATTAAAATGAAATGTATGCACTGATACAACCGTATGTCTGATCACGAACACGCTGACACGATGGATTATTCTGCTACACAAAAGACAATGATGTTATTTAATAAATAAACTGACGATTCAAAGAAGAATGGGCAAAAAAGTAACTGCTTTATTCTTTCTGTGTTAAACTGATGTGTGTCATTCGTTCAGCGAGTGCTCTTAAATGTATTGCAATGCAAATATCCGCGTTTCTCCTCGTTTTGGCAGTTTGATATTAAATCGGGTTCGATTTTTAAAATGCTTAAGGTGCCCTCAACTCAACTTTTAAGTATGTAAGTATGACTCTGAGCGTGTTGCAGGTCTGTGTTTTATTGGTTGTTGTCTCTCCCCAACATTATTTTGTGAGGCTTTGTAAACCTGTTGGCCTATTAACTATAGAACTATAGTGTGGAATTTTTCTACAATATTCACTCGTCATCACAGTAAAACAGGGCATTCTAGTCAATCTGCTGCAGTATTTCCTCTCTCAATCAGTAGAAAATGTGATTAACACCCGGTCATGCATAGGGGAAAAAATACTGTCATATACCGTGAAACCGATATAATTTAGAAAAATACCCGTGATATACATTTTTGGTCATACCGTACTCCAGCACTAATCATCACTCTATTAATCTCTTAATTACCTAATTAACTTCAACACTGCTTCAGTGTTACTCATAACACGTATAACGGTGTGGATTATATAAACACTGAGCAGTGTTCATTTAACACTGGGACCACTAAAAGTGACCACTAAAATGACAGACTCCTCTATTTTAAAATCCACGAGCCACCACTGGTGGTGAAACACATTCACTTACACCAACTGATTCTGGACAGATCTCTCTGGCCTCTTGGATGGCAATCACAACAAAGGCCGTCAGAGAGGCTTCAGCGTCTTTGCCCTGTACGCCACCCTGGAATAAAGCATAAATAAACAGAAAAAATCTGACTATGTGTGCTTTAAATCATTTAATAACACTTTGTGTTGCACCGATCAGATTAAAAAAAGTTTAGAGAGTGTGAGTAACACTGTTGTACCACGGTGCAGTACTTTTCTATCAAGAGAGAAACTCCATTCTAGAGCGCAAATGGAAATAAACTCATTTAGAGGTCTGGAAATCGCATGGAAAGACAGCACTTCTCTAAAAGGCTCTAAAGGCAGACAGGGCCGAATAGAAAATAACAAAACAATCCAAGGTTTTTATATAGTACAGTGGCCAGATTAACAAATAATCAGCCTCAACAAAATATTCCATTACAGTCAGGAATACAATTATAAATTATACCTTTGACAGCATTTTATGATTATTTTTTCACCCCCAATTATCACTACTGAAGAACAGTTGCTGTGCTTTACTACTATAGGACAGGAAGAGTTAAATAAACGTATTGCATCTAAACCAAAGAGTTGTGACAGTAAATTCCCCGGTGTAATTCAAGAAGAACTGTAGAGGTCTGACAGTAATAAAGTCAGTGTGGTTTGTAATAAGAGCGATTTAATGTCTTCAATTGATTTCATCTAAGGCTGTGGCTGAAGTCAGTTGTAGTTGGTGGCCGTTTCTCAATCTGCGTTCTTGTCTGTACTTGTGTTCTCATGGACTTGTGAAACGTCATCAGTCGCTGCCCAAGTACTGTTCCAATTCAAAGTTCACATCTAGCCATAGACAAGTACAGTTCAAATCCCCGGAAGTGTCCTTGATCCGCCCCTTTTATCGAGGATGCATCGAGAGGAGACTTCAGACAGACCGGTATCCCAGAATGCATCTCAGACCAGCGGACGCAACGATCAGTAATGCCATGCCCCCCAACACCCGCATGATACGATGAACTTGGTTGTGCGCCGAGCCTCTACTACTAACCTAACCGAGAGCAGAGCGGCATTATCATCACGGGGTGCGGCATTGTTTTGTCACTTGCAACACATCCAGAATACACATAATTTCTGCTTAAAATAAGCCTAAAATGCAAAACAAGACCAATTTAGGATAGTAAGATTTATTTTTAAGCACAAACCTAATAAAACATTTGAAGTAAAAAAATTTTTTTTAAATTTATTACTTATATAGTAGTATAAACTTGTGAAAATTAAAATATTAAATACAATTATAAAATGTTAAAATATTTGTTAAATAGTTTTATTTATCATATTTATGTTTTATTTTTGTAATGTGTTTTTGTTAAGTCATGTTATAATATTGTTTTGAACTGCTTGTTATTTACAATGGCAACTATTAACTGTTTTAATTTTTGTTTTTTTTTGCGGGTGCGTTGAATTGTATTAAAACCACATAAAAATCCTAATAATCAAACTAAATCAGAATAATTATTAATGTTAATAATAATATAGAGAGCCCACAACAACAAATAAACAAACAAAAACATTTTAAAATATATTGTCCCGTTTTTTAATTAAAAGATAATAACAAATGAGATTTTAGTGATATTTTGACCACTCAAAGAGGAAATGTCCCCGGTTTCCATTTCAGAAATCTGCTCACCCTAAACTACATATTAGGCTAATGTTTAACATAGGCCTATTGTTTTTTGTTTTTTTTATCTAAACGAAAAGAGGCAGGGTTGTGTTTTATACTTCGTTTTGTTATAAATATATAAGATAATCAATGTAGCTGCCTGAACGACATTTGTGTGGCTAAGATTTTTTTGTAAAAATAATGAAAAGAGGCAGTGGTGTTTTATGACATATTTCGTTTTATTGTAGCCTAAAATATACGTTTCTCTATACCAAGTAGGCCTTCGCGAACTTCTGACTTCGCGTCCGTGGTAGTTAATTCAGGCTCGCCAAGTTTAACTCCGGAGAACGAACTCCCGAGGACGGGAGGACAATAGTCCGGTATATATGTATATTTTAGGCCAGGGTTATTCAAATCTTGCCCTGGAGGGCCAATGCGCTGCAGTGTTTAGCTCCAACCCTAATCAAACACACCTGAACATGCTTATCAATGTCTTCAGGTTCATTAGAAAATCACAGGTAGGTGAGTTTGATCAGGGTTGAAGCTAAACTCTGCAGCGCATTGGCCCTCCAGGGCAAGATTTGAATAACCCTGTTTTAGGCTACAATAAAATGAAATCTATGATAAAACACCACTCTGCCTCTTTTCATTTTCATTAAAAATATATTAAACATATTATAGCCACACAAATGTAGTGCAGGCAATGTTATTGCATGTATATTTATAACAAAACGAAATATTAAAAAACCTGCCTCTTTTCGTTTAAATAAAAAAAAAAACATTAATATGTGGTTAAGACAAGTGTGATTATCACTGTAATAAAATTAATTATGACATAAAACACAAGCCAGTCTATTTTTGTTAAACGTCAGTTTATGTGTTTAATAGCCTAAAAATATAAAGTTATGAAACTTCACTTTGCCCTCAGTCAAAACGATTTGCCAGGGAACAAATGATAGATTCATGAGACCAAAGATCGGCCGTTAGAAGACGAATTATATCTGAAGACATCAGAGCCAGCGGCAGGCGTCAGAAGGACTAGCCGTGTTAAGTCTGCTCTGGGCGGGGAGAGCGCCCGCTGAGCGCCGCTGATCCACTGGAGCTCACAACTCCGAAAACGCCAGATCACATTTTCTATAAGGCGCTCTCTTTATAAATAAACCACAGATTTGAGCTTTAAACAAGTACATTCTCGCCTGAAAAAGTCCTAAAACTACATTTTGTGAAACATTAACAGTATTTTTAAATTACAAGGGGTTTCTCATCCGCTATTGACGTTTGCTGGTTGGTGCGAGATGCATTCTGGGATACCGGTCTGTCTGAAGTCCACAAGTCTCCTCTCGATGCATCCTCGATAAAAGGGGCGGATCAAGGACACATCCGGGGATTTGAACTGTACTTGGCTAGATGTGAACTTTGAATTGGAACAGGACTTGGCAGCAACTGATGACGTTTTACAATTGACGACTGATGGCGATTCCCCCCGTCCTCTGGAGTTCGTTCTCCCGAGTCGAACTTGCAAGTCTGAACTACCAAGGACGCAAGTCAGAAGTTCGCGTACTTGGTATTGAGAAACGGCCCTTGTGTTTCTCTGTCCTTCAGTGATTCTGCTCATTATCATCAGGTGTCTTCAATAATCAAACAATCATCACTCAATGAATCACATAAGTATCTTATTAACTCTAACACTGCTTCAGTGTTACTTTAACACCCTGC
This sequence comes from Romanogobio albipinnatus, assembly GCA_023566225.1. Taxonomy (NCBI): domain Eukaryota; kingdom Metazoa; phylum Chordata; class Actinopteri; order Cypriniformes; family Gobionidae; genus Romanogobio; species Romanogobio albipinnatus. Next base: position 68,208,453 of record CM042241.1, on the reverse strand, counting down.
TGGTGGTTCCCATATGAACACAGAGCGGTGTTAAATTACACTTATATTCAGGGACAAGCATTAAAGTGGTTTAGATCGTACCTATCAGACCGTTACAATTTTGTCTATTATGTAATTCCAACCAAAATTAAGCGACTGCCCAACATTGGAGCTTGACGTCAAACAAACGCTGGATTTAGATGTTAAACCAATTTTAATTTTCAACCAAAATCCAATGTTTGACAGGTGAACACAAACAGGCCACATTCAACTTACCACCATATCTCTGTTAGTTACAGCTGCATCCTCTTTAAAGGATCCGTCTGGCAGTTGTTTGTGGAGAATCAGCCACCTGAGGGCGCTGCAGATCACATTATCCTCTATAACAATTAAGTTACTGGCCATGGCGAAGACTTTAGCCACATAGGCAGTCAGCCTTCAACAGACAAACAAAATGATACAAATAATTCAAATTAATAAGTTATAATTATTATTACTTTTTAAAACAATATTAAATATATATATATATATATATATATATATATATATATATATATATATATATATATATATATATATATATATATATATATATATATATATATATAAAACACAGAAGAAATGTGCATGAAACAAAGCAAAAGTGGCGTTACCATGTGCTGCTCGGCCTGTCTACCCAGGCAGCATAGGATCCGTCAGATTTACGGTAACCCAGCTGCTGCTGATAACCTTAATACAAAAAAGATAAAGAAAGAATAATTTATTTATTACCTTTATTTTATGCTTTTGTTCGAAAGTTTTCAGGAGAGCATCTTATATTTGTATGATTTTCTTTATATCTGTTGTATTCTGCTGACCTGTGTGGATATGTTTAAGGGCTTCATTACGGCGGTGCATGCCAACATTCTCCCACTGATTGGTGCTGTCCAGATAATGAGTGGCGGTGACAGGTAGAGTCATAAGGATCATGTTGTCCTCTCCACTACCGCGGGGCTGGACAATGAGCTGACCCATGAAGTCTCCACTTTGCTCATCTGTCTGAGAGATTTCTCCATCTGGAAAGAGGAAACGCAGTCTGAGAATTCAGTCTTTATTGTCTTTGTTATGAAGGAATATTTTGTATTTAACATTGGTTTTGTATCTGGACAGTTTAAAATTCTTTACGTTTAAGATCAGATTGTACTTACCAGCTGTAAATTACATTTTTATATTATTACAGGTTATGTTAACAAAATCTTTTCCTTATTTACAGAATTTTTAAAAGACCAAAGGATTATTCAAAATGTTAATGCTAAGGGATCTGGTCAATGGTAATGCACTGCTTTACAAACACTCTCACAGTAAAGCGTGCTAATATAGATTACAAGAGAAGGAAATGAGAAACTAATGTCTTAAATAAGAGTCACTTGAGCATCGATTTGTGGCAAGCAAGAGGTTTTTAAGTGGAATAGTGTAATTCATTGAGAATTTGTGTGTCTCCAGAATGTGGTTTTGATCACAATCTACAATGCATTGTGGTTCATCTACAACAGGGGTCTCCAAACTCGGTCCTGGAGGGTTTAGCTCTAACTCCAAATAAACACACCTGAACACGCTAATCAGTGGCCCTAGTTAGACACTGATTAGCTGGTTCAGGTGTGTTTAATTGGGGTTGGCGCTAAACTCTGCAGGACAGCGGCCCTGATCTACACCTTTTTTTTAATCAAGTGCTAAAACTACACACAAGTTTTCAACAGGGTCAGTGGATTTTAAAGTAACTGTAACTGTGTTTGTTATGGCAAGAAAAGCAAGAGAAAATGTGATCAGATGATTGTACTTGATGATAAAGATATGATCATCATATAGTGGTCTATTTCACTGATGTCATCCAGAATCTAATCTTTTGATACATGATATTATTATTATGTCCTCTCCATTACCACGGAGCTTGAAAATGAGATCCTCCATGAGATCCTCCATGAAGTCTCCACTTTGCTCGTCTGTCTGAGAGATCTCTTCACCTGGAAAGAGGAAACACAGTCTGAGAATTCAGTCTTTATTGGCTTTGTTATGAAGGAAGGTTTTGTATATTACCCTGGTTGGTAACACTTTATAATAACTACACGCTATGAAGCATTAGTTAAGCATTAGTAAATAGTTAATTCATCATTTATAAAGCATTGATACACATTAATAGGTAGTTTATAAATAACGCTATAAATGCTTTATTCTTGATTTATTAGCATATCTATAATGTGTTTAATAATTGTATTTTCAAACTTTATAAATTATAAATTTATCATTTCTAAATTAAGTATTAGATTATTTACAAACCAGTTATTTAGGAGTTGTCAGTGGTTCATCAGATCATTTAGAAAGTGTAAGTAAAGGATTAATAAACTATTTAAATATACATGTATACATATTATTTAGACATTTAGTAATAGTTACTCAGTGTGTTAATAAATGCTTTATTAAAATGTATTCCTACTGTAATTCATGATTAATTCAGGTATTTATAAAACCTTTAGTAGTTGTCAGTTATAACTATTTATGTGAGCTCATCTAAAGTGAGGACTATTTATGCCTCGTAAAGCTTTTACAAAGGCGATATAAGGAGATATCGCAGGGTCCAGGGTCCACAGGCAATGTGTGGACTCCCCTCTGGACCTGTAGATGCCAGCCAAAATCAGTAGCCCCATGTAGGCATGTAGATCTGTGGAGTCCACCTCGATTCTCATTGTGCGGCGCTCATGGAGGTTGGTCATGCTGACAATGAGGTCAATCATCTCCTCCGTAAAAAAAACTGATTGAACACAGAATCCACGTTCTGGACCCTTGGCATAGCACGTCGGCCCTAGAGTCACGCCTCTGGCAGGCTTAAGAAAGGGAGTTGTCTCCACATTGGTGGAAAACCACACTTCGCCGTTTCTCCCAATCCATCCAGATCCAGGATCCTCTGAATCCTCCTCGCCTTCAGTGGAAGCTGGAGAGGATGATGAGGGTGCCACAACAAAATCAGGATCTGACTCTCCTGAGTCTGTGGTGTCAGAGGGAGAAGACGATACATCCTGCAGCTTCGTGGAGGGGTCAGGCTGCATAATCATTTCTAAAACTTCGGTCCAATTCAAGCACCTTCTCATGTTGCTTGCTGCTCTTCTCACCATCAAATGATCAGCAGGATGGCATGCAAGTGTGTAAATCCACTTACCTTGTTTTTGTTTAGTCTGCACTTCTCACCATCAAAAGGCAGCAGGTGCATAAATACACTTACTTTGTTTTTGTTTACTCCATGTAGTTCTGAGAGCTGAGGTGCATATTTTGATTTTCTCAGATTCATCAAGGTAAGTTGAAGTAAGCTCTCTCTCTCTCTCACACACATGCACACAGACAGACAGACAGACAGACAGACAGACAGACAGACAGACACACACACACACACACACACACACACACAGAATAATATGCTGTTATACTCCATAGAAAAATCCATAGAAAACTCCATTGAAAAGCCAGAAACTAAGTTTTTTTGCACAGTCCTATCTAAAGGGTTAATAGTGCCAGCTGGTTGTGGACCTGCCACCTGGTTTATCAACTTTAAAATTGACAAATTTTACCTCTTCCCAACAGGGAAAACCATCAACAATAAAAAATGCATGAGTATATGGTGTCATGGTGTTGCAATCGAAAAATGTGGTTATAATGGAAGTCAATGTGGCAAAAACAGCCACGAACAGTAATTAAATTAAATTAAAATCTGATGCTGCACAAAAACTAACAATGCATCAAAGCCAATGTTGTTTCTAATCTTTGACATGTCCAAGACTGAGATAAAAGGTTTAAAAAAATCCAGTCCACAATCACATTTTATATTGAAATAAGTAATTTTGTGTTTTTTTCCCCCAAATCAGTGACATAATTTATGAATTTGGCAATTAAAGAGTTAAAATCCTGATTTTTTTTTAAACATTTAGAAGTTTTGATCAGGACTGAGGTTGATTAATAGATTTAATAGGTTGGTTAAAAATATTTATCTGATACATTTTTACAGCAGTTTAATTTAGTGGCTGTTTTCATCCACGAACATAACGAAAGGGTAGTGAATTTGTCCAGAGTGTACGGTTGAGTTTTTGAGAAATTTCAGAGCATTTTCCCAAAATATATGTTAAAATAAGATTTGTCACCAAAAATCATTCCATTTGCTGAAACACAGAGAAAGTTATGGCCAAATTAAAACTCAAAAACCCCCCATAGTGGATGAAAACATCCCCAACAGCACATAAGGATTAAGGCACTGTATGTAAGTTTTCACCACTAGAGGTCACTAATTGATAACAGAGGCATAGCTAGATGATGCTGTGAATGAGCGTGGGATCATGGGAGTCCACAGCCGATGGAAAGCAATCCGAAGGATTCGGGCAGAAGTCATGTTCATGGATGAGCTAATGTATTAACGTTTTATTAACATCACTTTTGTTGCTAAACGACATGCAGTTAATTTTAATATATATTGAATGATGGGGGAAGCTCTCTCCGATAATGCTATGATAGCCACTTGACAAAATAGTGTTGTCTATGAGATGGTAAAAACATGGTACTCGTGGTAAATCACTTAAACAAGCGATTCAAACAATAAGACTAACCATGTTGAGCTATATAATGATCAGTTTTCTGTTGATGAATGTATCCACACAGCAAAATCCTCAGAGTTAAATTAACTCTGCCCAGAGTACATTTGGTCCCTTTCTACATAAAGTTAAAATAACTCTGAAGCAGTGTTAAATTTAATGAGATAATTAAGTGATTAATTAAGTGATGATTTTGAATGAGTGATGAACACCTGCTTTTAACAACAGCTGGAAAATGAGATCACGCAAGTTTCCACTGATGGCCTGCTCGACAGTCTGAGAGATCTCTCCACCTGGAAGGAAGAAAGAGGAAACGCAGTCTGATAATTCAGTCTTTATTGTATTTGTTATGAAGGAATATTTTGTATGTAACATTGGTTTTGTATCTGGACAGTTTAAAATTCTTTAAGATCAGATTTTACTTACCAGCTGTAAATTACATCTTTTATTACAGGTTATGTTAACAAAATGTTTTCTTCATTTACAGAATTTTTAAAAGACCAAAGGATTATTCAAAATGTTAATGCTAAGGGATCTGGTCAATGGTAATGCACTGCTTTACAAACACTCTCACAGTAAAGCGTGCTAATATAGATTACAAAAGAAGGAAATGAGAAACGAATGTCTTAAATAAGAGTCACTTGAGCATCGATTTGTGGCAAGCAAGAGGTTTTTAAGTAGAATACTGTAATTCATTGAGAATTTGTGTGTATTAAATCAGCTGTCCAGAATGTGGTTTTGATCACAATCTACAATGCATTGTGGTTCATCTACAACTTTTTTTTAAATCAAGTGCTAAAACTACACAAGTTTTCAACAGGGTCAGTGGATTTTAAAGGCACCATATGCAAGTCATGTTCATGGATGAGCTATTGTATTAAAGTTTTATTAACATCACTTGTGTAGCCACTTGACAAAATAGTGTTGTCTATGAGATGGTAAAAGCATGGTACTCGTGGTAAATCACTTAAACAAGCGATTCAAACAATAAGACTAGCCCTGTTGAGCTATATAATGATCAGTTTTCTCCTGATGAATGTATCCAACACAGCAAAATCCTCAGAGTTAAATGAACTCTGCCCAGGGTACATTTGGTCCCTCTAAAATAACTCTGAAGCAGTGTTACATTTAATGAGATAATTAAGTGATTAATTAAGTGATGATTTTAAATGAGTGATGAACACCAGAATCACTGAAGGAAAGAGAAACACAAGAACTACAACTGACTACAGCCACAGCTTTAGATGAAATCAACTGAAGATAAAAGAAGACATTAAGGCCCCGTCCACAAGGAGACGTGTTTAGCTGTATAGGTAAAAATGTTGTACCGTATCAGCGTTTTGTCCGACGGATTGGGCATTTTGGGAGCATGAAACCGATATTTTTTTAAACCGGGTCCCAGAGAGGATACATCTGAAAACAAAACCCTTGCGTTTTCATGTGTACAGCCAATCCGTATATTTTGTGAAATGGTGATGTCATCACACCACGTCCCGCACGGTAAAAAGACTAGAAAGGGATATGGCTACGGGCACTGGGCATGCGCACATCAATATTGTGTCATTTAATTCCTGCAGTGTTTCCCCCTACAGTGTATTCACAGCGGCGCAGCGCAGCTGCAAAATCTTCACATGATCAGTAATATCACATCATTCACTTACACAGCGTAAAAGCACAACAGCCAACTTTTATTTATTATTTGAATTGAAAGTCAATTCTTTTTTGAAAGTCTTGACTAAGAGCATGAAATCCTCCCTTAGCCTGTCATTGTTCAGGACATGTAGGCCATATGGTTAGGCTACGTTTCAGGTGATTACAAGGCCGAAGACAAGTCTGCAGCTTTCTGAACATTACGGCTACATTAGCCCTATTTACATGCACACCTTTATGTCACTCCGATTAAAATCATTTCGATTGAAAAATTTGGTGGACAGTTTACATGAGACGTTATCTAAACCGATCACGTGCTGACTTTCAATCGGAATCATTTTGTGACATGCGCGCACAGTTTGTCTGCCGCATGATTCGTAATGTTGTCAGTTTTAGTAGCCTAACTACGACGTTCGTGGATCAATAGGCTTTAGTTCTGTGTTCATAATTTTTATATTTATTTATCATTTTTTGTGTTATCGTTATCAATCCGATAAGAAAATTTGACTGATATAGTCAAGCCGAATGAATGTATTTCTTTCAGCTGAGACACTTCAGACGCGCTGTTTGCCATGATGGTTTTGTATCGCTTCAAATATGATTGGAATCACTTCGAAATGGAAAATACAGTTATGTGCAACATGTGCAGCACAAGTATATAGGCTACAAAATATTATAATGAGAACACGACTGTAAAAGAATGTTGTGTTTCAGGGTGTTACACCTTAAAGCAAGTTCGCTTATGCATTTGCAGATTTTTGTGCCATTTTAAGTCATAATATTATATTTATTCTACGTATATATGATTAATCTCATATGCGTTTGGTTGAGTTAATTAACGATGCAGTAAAGCGTTGTACCGGTCTTTAGCTTCAGCACGCGCAGTTTAAACAGAAATGCACATCATTAATAACAAATAATTCTCTTTTTCACACACCCCTCACCCGATTGGGAGGGGTGGAGGTACTGGTCTGCTCATCTCAAATGATTGGAAATTTGAGCCCATTCCTTCTCTATCTGGCAACTGCTCGTTTGAATCACACTCAATCACTATCACTCACCCTGCTAAAATCCATGTTGTAGTTATTTAACTGGGTAACTTCTTGGAGGAGTTAGATATTTTACTCTCTCACTTCCCCGAGGATGGCACTCCTCTGGTACTGCTCGGTGACTTCAACATTCACCTTGATAAACCCCAGGCTGCAGACTTCACCACTCTTCTGACCTCATTCGACCTTAAGGAAGTATCTACTACAGCTACTCACAAATCAGGTAACCATCTAGACCTTATCTACACACGCTACTGCTCCACAGACGACACTTTAGTTACTCCATTGCACACCTCAGATCACTTTCTCATCACTCTTAACCTCCTACTAACTCCTGACACAACAAACACTCCTCTGCTGATCACCTTTCGGCGTAATCTACGCTCACTCTCTCCCTCTCGTCTATCCACTATGGTTTCCTCCTCACTCCCTCCACCTGCTCAGTTCTCAGCACTGGACACTAACAGTGCTACTGACACTCTTTGCTCCACTCTAACATCTTGCTTAGACAACCTCTGTCCCGTTTCAACCAGGCCAGCCTGGCTGTCTGATGTTCTCCGCGAACATCGCTCTGGGCTCCGGGCGGCAGAGAGGAAGTGGCACAAAACTAAAAACACTACTGACCTGACCCTGTATCAGTCTCTCCTCGCTTCCTTCTCTGCTAATGTCTCCACTGCTAAACTACATACTACCACATCAAAATCCACACCTGCTCTGACTCTCGTGCACTTTTCAGAACGTTCTCTTCGCTCCTTTGTCCTCCCCCCCCCCCCCCCTCCTTCAACAACTCTTGCAGCTGACGACTTTGCATCATTTTTCACACAAAAAACCTCCTCCATCAGCAGCCAATTCTCCACACCACAAACCGACACGCACATCTCAATAACCATCACACATACGCTCCCCTCTTTTTCTCTGCTCTCTGAAGCTGAAGTCTCCAAACTCATCCTTTCCAACCACCCCACTACCTGTCCGCTTGACCCTATCCCCACTCACCTCCTTCAGGCCATTTCTTCTTCTGTTACTCCTGCACTCACTCACATTGTCAACACCTCTCTTCACACCGGGACCTTCCCCACAGCATTTAAGCAGGCTCGGGTAACCCCACTGCTTAAGAAACCCTCTCTGAACCCAGCACTTTTAGAAAACTACAGACCGGTATCCCTTCTGCCTTTCAATGCAAAGACACTCGAGCGAGTTGTTTTTAACCAGCTCTCTACGTTTCTTGAACAGAACAACCTCCTGGATATCAACCAATCAGGCTTCAAAAGCGGCCACTCAACTGAGACTGCCCTGCTCTCGGTTACGGAGGCACTGAGACAGGCAAGAGCGGCTTCCAAATCCACAGTACTTATCTTCCTGGATTTGTCTGCTGCTTTTGACACAATTAACCACCAGATCCTCCTGTCAACTCTCATGAAGATGGGCATCTCAGGAACTGCTCTCCAGTGGCTCAAGTCCTACCTCTCAGGTAGGTCCTTCAGGGTGTCATGGAGAGGTGAAGTGTCTAAGTCACATCATCTAGCCACTGGAGTTCCACAGGGCTCAGTGCTTGGACCACTTCTCTTCTCCATCTACATGTCATCACTGGGATCTGTCATTCAGAAACATAGCTTTTCCTATCACTGCTATGCCGACGACACTCAACTCTACTTCTCATTTCAACCAGATGATCCCACGGTTGGTGTTCTTACCGCTGCCTGCCTAACAGACATTTCTGCCTGGATGAAGGAGCATCACCTGCAACTCAACCTTGCAAAGACAGAACTGCTTGTGGTCTCAGCCAACCCAGCACTTCATCATAATCTCTCCATTCAGCTAGGATCATCAACCATAACTCCGTCCAGGACAGCCAGGAACCTTGGAGTTGTGATTGATGATCAGCTAAAATTCACTGACCACATTACTGCAACAACCCGGTCCTGCAGATTTGCATTATATAACATCAGGAAGATTAGACCCTTCCTATCAGAGCAGGCCACACAACTCTTGGTCCAAGCTCTTATTCTCTCCAGACTGGACTACTGTAATGCTCTTCTAGCGGGCCTTCCGGCATGCACTATCAAACCCTTGCAGCTGATCCAGAATGCAGCGGCGAGGGTGATCTTTAACGAGCCGAAGAGAGCGCACGTCACGCCTCTCTTCATCAATCTCCACTGGCTGCCAATAGCCGCTCGCATCAAATTCAAGACACTGGTACTCGCCTACAAAGCAACCATTGGCTCTGCACCAATATACCTAAACTCGCTTGTTCAGACTTACACACCCTCCAGGAACTTACGTTCTGCCAGTGAACGACGCCTTGTGGTGCCATACCAAAGAGGCATGAAATCAATTTCACGGACCTTTTCCTGGACTGCCCCCTCCTGGTGGAATGACCTCCCTATCTCAATTCGAGCAGCCTAGTCTGTAGCCATTTTCAAAAAACAGCTAAAGACACGTCTTTTTTCAGCAGCACCTGACCAATCAAGAATAGCACTTAACATTATATTCATTTTTTGTCTGTCTAATTTATTTATTTAAAAAAAAAAAAAAAAAAAAAAAAAGTCCTGTGTGTTCTGTGTTAGATTAACTGAGACTTGTTACAGCACTTGCATACTGTAGCCTTTGACTGTTCTAGTTGCTTCTATTGCTCTCATTTGTAAGTCGCTTTGGATAAAAGCGTCTGCAAAATGACTAAATGTAAATGTAAACTACTGGGACTGTCATATACATAACACTGTAATGAGAATTTTTTTAATAAAACGTTGTGACTTCTCTGGGTTTAGTTGTGATTCAGCGCGCTGTGCTCTTCCCACAACAGCGCACTGAATCACAACAACTAAACCCAGAGAAGTCACAACGTTTTATAAAAAAAAAATTAAACGGATTCTGACCAGCAGTCAAGTTCACTTGTGCATTTGTGTCATTTTAAGCATATATAAGTCGTAATATTAAGCTTATGTTGTATAAACATCTGATTAATCTCATATAGGATGCGTTTGGTTGAGTTAATAACCCTCAGCGCTTCACTGTACCGGTGATCATCTTCAGTTTCAGCACGCGCTCTCAAACAGGGGAAGACAGGAGTTACAGGCCTTCTGACTAACTTGGTTCACCTGTGCGTGATTTTGTGCAAATATAAGTTGTAATATTATATTTATTTCGTATAAATATCTGATTATTCTCATAGGCCTATATGATACGTGTTCAGTTCACCTCCAGCACGTAACAGCAGCGCTGCTGGAAAGATTTCTAGGGGAAACACCATCCTGTATTTGCATTACTGTTGGGGTAGATGTAGGCGTTATTAAAACAATCTGGTAAGTAGCACATTTATGTCTTGTTATTTTATTGTGAGATTTCGCCTCACTTACTACCATTGCTGTACACCTTCTAGCCACAACTGTTCTTCTCTGTTTTTAGTGTATTTCTGTGGCAGAATTACAGCGCCACACACTGGTCTGGCATGTATACTACTACGTTTTGATTGATATTTTTTGAAACGAGGAGAAGAAAAAAAGATTGGATAGGGAAAGCTCTGGCTTTGTGTGGACAGGGCCATAATCTCTGAAGATCTCAGCAGAGGAGGATTAAACAACTCCACAAACAGCATTACCAGCTTATAAAATGCACAAAAACACAACACTGCCAGAAGTTTTTGCCCAAACTTCTTATCTTAACTTTAAGGTTACTTTTATCATGTAAACTACCTATATACACATAAGCCAAACAGGCTTATTTTACTCTATCCGATCATTTGTAAGTGTGAAGTCGTGAAACAACTGCCACAGGAAATCAAGACATTATTTTCTTTTTATGTATTTATTAAATAAATAATATTTCTTATTTTGTTAAAGCTGGAGGCTTTAATCTTTATAATTATACTAAATTTTTCCAGATGAAGTTAGAGTGTGATGTTTTAACATGCAGTGAATGTTGAACGACAGTAATTTGGGGCCGTCTGCGATCCTTGACTGCAAAGGGGTTAAACAAAAAATGCATACAACTTTAAGAAAAAAAACAATTACACATTCATGAAAACATATTTTTGCTTACCAGTAATTCTGATGTAGGTGTTAGCAGGTGTGTCTGGAATCCGATCAGATGGTATGTCAGCTCTAAAAACTATAGGTGTCTCCCCTGATCCGTTTGAAATGAAGAAACAGAAGAACAGAAGAATGAAGGAAGAGTCATGAGTCATGTGCTGATCAGATGTTGTATGAGTAGGAGTTCATTCTGATCTCTTGATTATTGAAGTAAAATATTATTGTGTGGTTGACAGTAAATCTCACCATCCTGAGCAGGATTGAGCTCCACATTTCGATGTGATTTAATCAGCACACCTTCAGACTGAGAGAGAGAGAGAGAGAGAGAGAGAGAGAGAGAGAGAGAGAGAGAGAGAGAGAGAGAGAGAGAGAGAGAGAGAATGACTATTGATTATTATATTAACAAATGACCAAATCAAATGAAAAGTGACAGAATTCCCATCAGACGTACCACCACCTTCAGGGTCTTTCTCACTCCATCCTCATAGTCATCGTCAAATATTGAAGCTTTGACCTCAATATCATGATCTCCCAGAGTCATGGGAATAATCACGTATGAAACCGCTGTGCTGGAGTCTTTGTCAACGTTTACTGTTGTTCTGTATTTGCCTTTCTTACTGGCAGAGCTGCAAACATCAGCCGTCTCCATAAACTCCACACGCACCTGAGAAAACAGAGAGCGAGACACAAATCACTTCAATATCTAGAGGAAACCTCAACCAAAGTAAATGCATTTCAAACAAATATGAAATGTGTGATGATATTTCTGATATTTCTATGATTTGACTCCAGCAGAAATGGTTACTTTGATGCACATGGTTTTAATTAATTTAATTAAAAGGTGCAGTGTGATTTATATAATTTATATAATAAAAACATATCTGTTCATCAGAAGTATATAGTCCAGGGTTCAGAAAGTAAAAGTCCTGCCATATTTGTATTCCACTCATGAACTCAGTCAGCTGATTTCACTAATTCATTCTACCTCCTGGCTGAAAACTGTGCTATTAGCAAATCCAGGTGTTTGGAACAAAATACAGAGCAGGACTTTTTATCTTCTGAACCTGGACTTTCCACCTCTGTTCACATTTCTAAGTCTCTGCTGCCCTGTGGTGGACAACTTGAGACACTGACAATCACAAGATCTCAGCAGAGGAGGATTAAACAACTCCACAAACAGCATTACCAGCTTCACACACTACTAACCAGACTGACTTTATTTCTGTCAGACGTCTACAGAAGCTCTTATTGAGAATTAACAGAGGTTTAGATGTTGATGTTTTATTGAAAATAAACTTTACATCTCTGCTTAATATGCACATGACGACAGAGAGGGGATGGTGGTATGTAAATCGAGTCACCCCTCCCACTTCTGCTAGTTTTATTGAGATTTCTTATCCTGTGTGAATTGGCCATTGATATTACAGATGTCCTCTAAAATTACATTACTCCATCTACCCTTGTAAAACGAATCCCGTCTGAATAGGGCTTAAGATGAACATGGTATAATGTACACCATAAATCTGACTATTTTTTAATATCTACTCAGATCTACCTTCTGTCTCTTTGGGGTGTAGTTGTGAATAATGGCCTTGATTTCCAGTTGTTCTCCGCGCACAGCTGAATAAGGGATCTTGAGGTCAATGAAAAAGGGTTTAAAAACAACAATCTCCTCAGGTTCTGCCACACAGATGCCTTTGAGGAGGAACACAGACACACAGAAGGGTTAAAGCAGCAGATCCTGGATGATGATGATGATGATGATGATGATGATGATGATGATGATGATGTTTTTCAGATCATGTATCCTGCGTTTACAGCTTCATCTTACCAAGAGTTGGTGACAGACTGACAGCCAAGATCTGCCAGGTAGTAATAGAGTCTTTCAGGAAGATCACTTTATCTGTGACTGATGCTGGACTAGTTTATGAGGAAAATACAAGAAAAACTGTCAGTTATTTGCTATGAGTCACTACGGGTGTGAATGAAGCTCAACTCACAGCTCTTGTCTAAACGTCTCCTACTCACCAATTCTCACACAGATCAATCTCCCAAAGCCAACTCTCAGGGAACTGCGTACGTGACTTGATATAATCAGAGTTTGCATAAAAGCCATCGTCATCATCATCACCTGTTGTAACAGATAAAAATGTGACAGAATAGAGCAAAAGGTCAAATAATCAAGTCAAAATGTATTAGGGCTCCAAGGCCCGATGGTGCTGGTGCGATTGTATTTGCCCAGTTTTACCAATTATTCATTTTCTGAAAGTTTCTCAGGGGAACGTCATACATTTGCTAAAAAACTTGAAAACGCAAAAGCATTGACTTTTTATTTCCCCTCATATCTCATATTTCTTTCTAACATGTTTGAAGGACTCCATAGAAATCATAGCTGGATCATTACTAATATATTCTGATAATCCTCAAGATTATGTTCACTTTATTCCAATACAGGGTCCATTCAAGCCACAACGATAGACAAACAACAGCAGATGAACTCTAAAAACATGTTTAATCTTTAAAAGGGATGAATAGTTTCTCACCCAGTGATCTCCGGCTTCTTTCTGAAAGGACTGGACACTCCGGCGCTAGAGAAAATTTCATTAGAATGACATTAGCATATGACACTGCAATGTGTGAGCGGGAATTCACATCAATTGATCTGTCAGTAGAAAAATCTGTAGGAAATTATTTCAATTTAGTGTTTATGGACAGTGCCCCTCTGGATTATTTTTAGTGAAATATAAAAAATATATATTTTTTAATTCAAATTGAAGAAATGAAAAACATATACCTGTTCTTGTGTTGGTTCCTCCTGCAGTGCTAGACTCAAACATCAGTCCAGCATCACTGAAAACCCCCATACTGTCCCTTCCACCTCCTGCCGTACAGCCGGTGTCATGTTTCTCTACAACATCCCAGATCTAGAGGCACAAAAGACACACCATTTAAATATGTTTCATGTCAGAGCTGATTGTGCCATAACATCAGAAGGTCCTTCACCTTCATCTGAGTGAGTCTGTTCTTGTTAAGGACTTGCACAGCCTTGTCAACCATCACCAGCCCAACTCTAGCTCCAGGATCTCCAGTGATCTGCAGAGTGACTTTATCTTCTGGTACATAGTAATTCATCTTGTCCTTCACCTGAAGCTTGAGCTGTTCAAATGAGAGACACTGATTTAGACCTAGTTAATTAGCACATCAGCCATTTCTTGTGATGGTTGACCAACCGTTCCCATGCACGTGTCCTTCACGTCGACCCAGACTGAATCAGACACCACCTCAGACGAGCCCACATGATAATAAGCCACGAAGCGGAAGGACGGCACCATGTCTTTGGTTACAGGTAGAGACAGAGTCACTAGAGATTGTCCTTGCCTCTTAAACCTGTCAGCTTGAACTATCTGACCTTTACTCAAGATCTGAAAATGAGGCAGACGAGTGGCAGACATTCATACGGTTTCAAACACAAGCTGTGGTAGTTAATCAAATATTAACATAATAAATTAATACATTTGTGCTGCAGCTGAATAAGAAATACCCATAATCTTTACCATGTATGTGTAATCTTGATCTTTGTCTCCTGGACTTTGTCCAGTGTTCAGATTGACTTTCATTTGATCACCGATCTGAAGCTCTACAGCATCAATGCCGATGTGCAGGTAGTTCTTGGAGTCGTCTTTGGGAACATAAGCCTGAGCCGTCATCATCTTCACTGCCTGCTGTTCATCTCTTAATTGTGGATCTTTAGTCTTTGCCTGAAAAGAACAAATACACTGTTTTCTAATGTGTTGTGTATAGAATATGCTCAATTGCTTATTCAACATATGCTAATTTTTCCACTGGTTCTCCAGTGAAACATGAACATTCGTTGAGTTAGCTGGTCTTACAGTGATCTGCAGTGTGGAAGATCCTCCTGGAGTGTTGATGATAAACTTGGAAATGCCATTGGCTTTTGTTTGACCTCTGACCCCTCCAGGATTGACCTCCACTTCCACATTTTCAGCAGGCGTCTGGTCAGGATTTGTTACAGAGACCTGATATAGAGAAAAAAAACAATAAAACAAATTAAAAAAAGGATATATAGGTAATATGGCAAAAATATATTTCTATTTCTATTCTATATCTATATATAAACGCCACAAAATGAAAGAAGAAACTATTGGAACATCTGTTTCATGCAGACTTTAATCGTTCATGATATTGTCATATCACACACACTTTCTAGTCAGTGTTTTATACCGAAACACTGAAGGGCATTCCAGGTTTGAAGAATTGTGGTGTTTTTTTTAAGTGTATGGTGTACGGTGACGTCACAATCTGAATGCCTCTCCTGTGAGCTTCCACCATTTCACTGCCTGAAACACACACGCACACACGCGCACACACACGATTAGCCTCTCATATACAATCACACACATGTATGTAAACATACATATATACAGTCTCTGTTGAGTCTTACCACTTTCTGTTAAAAGACTGGCTGACACATAGATTGATCGTCCAACCAGCTGGTTAATGTCTCTAAAGGTCTCGGTGATCATATCGCTGGTCAGTTCTGCAGTACCTGCTCCTTTCATTATCTATTCATATGAGAAAGACAACAACATCAGTCTAGAAGACAAGGTAAAAATAAATGTGTTGTTTTATTTAAGTCGTCCTGACTTTATCCCAACTTGTAAACAGTTTAAATTCTCTCACCTGAACTTTTTGCAGGGAAGTAGGAAAACTAGTTTTCTTCTCACCGTCCATCACACCAAACGCCACAAATGCATTTCCTTCCACCTCCTGTCCAGACAGGTACCTATAAAACCACATACAATTACTGCTGCAAACTGGTGATCCACATCCGCTTTCATTACATAGAAAAAAAGCAACATGAACATTTGTCTAAATGTCTTCTTTTCTTTTTCCAGTTATAAAGGTTTTGAATAACATTTTCGAACTATTTTGAAATAATCAGTTAAGGAGCTTTATTCCTGGGGTCCGTTCTTCAATTTTATATCAATGTTGTAATTAAATGTTTAATTAAATTTGAAACAGATTTGTAACGTGACAGTATTAAAGTTTCTTAAGATCAAGTTATCTGCATCTCCTGCGCTGCATCAAGCCATCCCATAATATCAGTCATCATTTAAATGAATGCAGGGCTTAGAGTAACTGTACAACATGTGTGTAAACCTCCAATAAAATTATAAAGTAATTATTCCAGCACAAATAAATCGCTCTTTTTCTGTCTATAGTATTATACACAACATTATAATATTATATACAGTCTCATATACATACACAATATAACATTTTTATATTATTATTATTTAAAATTATTATTATTGTCCCTGGTTCAGTAATGAACTCTTGTAATAATGTAGTAGTGGCTGGGACAGATTTTAAGTATCACCTCGGGCCAGTTGTTCAAAACATTTAATCTGGATCAAAATGATCTGGATTTGGAAATGTTATGTTTTGCTATCCATGTTTTGCTAGTTCAGTGAGTTTCATAATTTATTATAAGCCAATATAAGCCCACTGTATTTCAAATCACATAAATGATGCCTTCGTAAAGCATTTTTAAGGAAAATACTGGCGGGCGAGTCCACACACTGTGAGCGTAACATCAAGCAAAGCGCAAGCACGTGTGTGTGAAGAACTGGAAGCAAGCAGAATAGGGGTGTTTCTAAAGCACACGCAGCGCCATTGTGCATATGCGGTTAAAAGCTCAGCATCACAATGCATAATTTTTTTTTTTCTCACACCCCTAGTTAAAATCAGGATGGAAAATAGCCATTTATTTGTAAATTATGAACATTTTTCTATTTAAAAAATCATATCAACATTATAAGTGCACCACATTGAACATTATAAAATAATTTTTAAAAATCCATTTCATGACCGCTTTAAGCAAAATGCATTTAATTAATGAAAGTGTTACCACATATTGTATAGTGCAGATCAATTGAGAAGGGACTGATACAACTGAAACAATATTTATACCACCAGTGAAATGGAGAATAACCACAAATGAAAAAATAAAGATAAACGTCTTTGTCTTTGGAAGTTATACGATCTCAATGAAAAGCTTTGGTTACTCATAGCACATTACTTCAATGTGTAACTGGATTTTGGACTTCCTAACTGACAGACCCCAGAATGTTCGATCAGGATCCACCTGCTCCACGTCCATCACACTCAACACTGGTGTACCACAGGGCTGTGTGCTAAGCCCGTTTCTCTACTCCCTCTTCACCTCAGACTGCAAGCCTGTGTATGGATCTAATTCCATCATCAAGTTTGCGGACGACACTACGGTGATTGGTCTCATCAGCAACAACGATGAGACTGCCTACAGGGAGGAGATCCAGCACCTGGCCACATGGTGCGCTGATAATAACCTGCTCCTCAACACCACCAAAACAAAGGAGCTCATCGTGGACTTCAGGAAAGAGTCAAGAGGCACACACGACACCATCCACATCAATGGAATGGCTGTTGAGCGTGTCTCCAGTTTCAAGTTCCCGGGGATCCACATCTCGGCGGACATGTCGTGGACGACCAACACCTCCAGCCTGGTCAAGAAGGCTCACCAGCGCCTCTTCTTCCTGAGGACACTGAGGAAGAATCAGCTCTCCTCGGCTATCCTGGTGAACTTCTACCGCTGTGCAATAGAAAGCATCCTGACCAACTGTGTGGCAGTATGGTATGGGAGATGCTCTGTTGCGGAGCGCAAGGCACTGCAGCGGGTGGTGAAAACTGCCCAGCGCATCACAGGGACTCCACTACCTGCCATCGAGCACATCCAGAGGAAACGCTGTCTGCATCGAGCTCGCAGCATCCTCAAGGACTCCTCTCACCCAGCCCACAGACTGTTTTCTCTCCTGCCCTCCGGCAGGCGTTTCAGGATCCTCCGGACCAGGACCAGTAGACTAAAGAACAGTTTTTTCCCCAGAGCTGTCTCTTTACTGAACTCAAACCCCCGTTGATCCATTTCCCTCATAAACTGCTAACTCTCCTACCTCACATCTGCCTTCACTTTGTTATTTGCCCTACCGACTGTTTATTACAGTAACAACTGTTTACTTATGCATCTTGCACTGCCATATCTTAACTGGATTATGCTCATTTGCACTGCCGACTGTATTTATAGTACCTACTGTTTACATTTGCATTTTGCACCGTACTTCTAACTGTAATATGCAACCACTTTCCTCTGCACTTTTACACTTTTTTTTCGGATAGCTCTGTCCATAATTTATTGCACTACCTTAATCCACTGCTATATTCCTCATATTGCCTAACATATTATTGTATACCTCTAACTGTAAAATTCTGTTTATAGTAATAGCCATCTGTATATTTATTCACTGTACATATTCACCTGTAAATTCAGTTCTGTTTATAGTAATAACCATCTCTCTATTTATACATATTTATATATATTCAGTACATATCCATGTCCTGCACTTACGCAACCATTGTATATCCTGCACTTGCTGCTATTGCACTTCTGGTTAGACCTAAACTGCATTTCGTTGGCTTGTACTTGTACTTGTGTAATGACAATAAATTTGAATCTAATCTAATCTAATCTAATTATTTTTTCTTTTACATACAAATCTATTTGAATTATGTTATTGAGTTCACACATTAAAGATGTACTTTAATAAAGTGAAGCAGAACATATGTTGTCTTACTTGGCTTCAATGTCGACTGTCAGACTCTGATCACGCACATAGAAGAATGATCGACTGGGTTTTAATTTCACTTCAAATGTTGGAAGCACTAAAACCAAACCAGACAAAAGACACACAAACAAATAAATACATTATTTTAGTTATCATCACATTTACACAACATGCATTGTGTTGACACACGTCTTACCATATTCTTTGACCTCAAAGTCAGCAGTAAACGTCTTATGAGTGTTTGCAAACCGAGTGACCACCTTCCACATCCCAATACTGAAACAAAAGCATTTAAACAAATGATAAATAAGCATTACATAACAGATCAAGTGAATCTTATAACACAGATCACATCTATGTGTATTAGCAGTGTTGTGTGTAGTTCAATTCAAGACTTGGCTTCATATACTGATTGGCTTCTTTACTCTGTCTCCTATCCACCAATAAGCTGGTGTGTGGTGGGCATTGTGGCGCAAATTATGGCTGCCGTCGCATCATCCAGGTGATGCTGCACATTGATGGTGGTTTAGGAGAGTCCCCCCTTCCATGTAAAGCGATTTGAGTACCCAGAAAAGCGCTATTATATAAATGTAACAAATTATAATTATTATTATAAGACTTATTATCCTGAGGTAGACAATAATTCAATATCAATATACACTCTCAGAAAAAAGGTACAGAGGAGGTACAATTTTGTTTCTTGGGGAACAAAATGTATAACTGTACCTTTAAAAGGTACACAATTAGTCCTTAAGGTACAATTATACCATTGTTTTCCTCTACACAGTAAAATCCCCAGAGTTAAATGAACACTGCTCAGAGCACATATGGTCCCACTCTACAGCGTGTTAAAGTAACTCTGAATCAGTGTTAAAGTTAATGAGATAATTAAGAGATTAATTAAGTGATGATTGACCATTAGTGATGAACACCTAATGATAATGAGCAAAATCACTGAAGAAAAGACAAAAAAGAAAAACACAAGAACTACGACTGACTATAAAAAAGACATTAAATCTCTGAATATCTCAGCAGAGGAGGATTAAACAACTCCACAAACAGCATTAACAGCTTCACACATTACTAACCAGATTTATTGTATTTCTGTCAGACGACTACAGAAGCTCTTATTGAGAACTAACAGAGGTTTAGATGTTGATGTTTTATTGAACATGTTTGTTTATTGAACCATTATGGTGATCAGTGTTTCCTTTAGTTGGGCAGTTTGACTCGTTTCTTTATCTGAGTTTGTTGTTTTTGTAACAGTGTTTACCAAAACACATTATTTATTACAAATAAAGCTAGAAACAAAGATGGTCATGTGATATAGATTTTACCATCATAAGATCAAATGATTGATCTCATCTCTGATCAAAAGTGCTAATTATTTGTTAATAGATGATTTTCACCCTTTATGCCACAGAGCAAGACATTCTGAATTTTGCATATTATATACATTCCTGGAAATTTTTAGACGCACAGATATCAAGAATCAGCATATGAATCTCAACAATGGTGACATGCTTTATGCTGCAATGCATAGAGGGAGCCATGAGTTTTACTATGGTGGCTCCCAGATTGCATTGCGGCATGAAGCATGTCACCATTATTGAGATTCATAAGCTGATTCTTGATGTCTGTGTGTGAGTAAATCTCACAGTTAGAAGAGCGTATTGTGTGATGTGTTATTAAACCGGAGAATAAAACTTATGTACACATTTTAAAAATGGGTTAGTTTATCTGATTGAAATACTGTTGGTTCTCCTGCTGTAGAGTCACAAGGCTACTATAATCAATGACTCTCAGGAGATCAGCAAATTAGTGATGGGAAGTTTAATTGTTTTCCGCAAACCAGTTCTTTCGGACAGTTCGTTTCAATGATCCAGTAAAAAAAAACAGATCAATGGTTCTTTTACGTCCTCACGTAATGATGTCATTTCTATCATCCCGGCAGATGAAAATACATTAAAACGTCTCATGTTACTGGTGTAACTATGTTCTCTGAATAGGGAACGAGACGCTGTGTAGCTATGATGCAATGGGAACGCCCTCTGGGTGTGCCGATTGTCTGAAGCTCTTATAGAATCATGGCAATCCATTGGCTGATGGCTCAAGCACCGCCCGACGCTCTTACGTCGTCATATTATACTGGCGCGCGTACCATCCGCTTCTCAGATTTCTCTGCCGAAAAGGGAGGCCTGTCGGCAGCGCGAGAAGCTTGGCAGCGAACGCAGTTCCCTACTCAGAGAACATAGGTTACACCAGTAACCTGAGACGTTCTCTTTCATAGGTTCACTCAACGCTGCGTAGCTATGACGCAATGAGAATGATATACCACACATGCCAAGTTAAGCGCTGCCATATCTGGCTCAACAAATACCAGATAATATGCATGGCCGAAACAAGAAGATAGAACATGCGAACCCGGAGCCATGTCGAGATCCAAACTATAGAATCTGACAAAAGTGTGCGGGGAGGACCAACCTGCCGCTACACAAATGTCCTCCAGAAGAGCCCCTCTAAAAAGCGCTTGAGAGGAATTCACTTCTGGTAGAATGTGCCCGAATGCTAAGAGGTGAAGGTAGACCACACACCTCATATGCCAGTGAAATAGCCTCCGTCACCCAATGGGTGAATGGGTCGCAGTCCACAGTCCTTCTTCATTCAATTTCCGTTGAAAGGGACCTTTTCTAACGCTCCTTTGAGGAGGAGAGAAGCAAGTTCCTGTTGTAGTACAGAAGCGTACAGAAGCCTCTGAGGTGCTGTTCACTACAGTTGGAATACCCCCGTCAAAGCACGGGTTGCGACCGAACTGCGAAGGAGTGCGCTTGGCGTCCTGATGCGGAGTGGGAGATGTCACGGTCTGAGTGGAAAAAGTAGGTTCTACCGGCTCCTGGAGAAAACCGAACGTGTCTTTGCTAAGCGAGCGTCGGATAGTAAGCCAATCGGACGTGAGGGGAGAAAGCAAGACGCGTCTCCTTCCTTCAGCACCGGAGGAGGCATGGGTCGGGCCAGGAGGGTTGGATAAGGAGAGCTGGCGACAGGTGGGCAGAAATGCTTGTGCATTCCCAGCCAGCACAGTCATGTGGGGCCCATATGGGCGTCACCTGGGCTGTCTAACTGGGGCCCAGCCTGTTTTGTCCTCAGTTTCCATGGAGGCCCCACATGGGCTAGCCCAAATGAACTGAACACTACTCAGTGTGCACACTACAGGCTGTTAAATGTAACTGAATCAGTGTTGGAGTTAATGAGATAATTAAGTGATTAATAGAGTAATGACTGAATATTACTGAAGACTCCTGATGATAACAAGCAGAATCACTGAAGGACAGAGAAACACAAAAGACTTCAGACACAACTTCACAAAAGCATTATCAGCTTCCCTTTTTACCTATTAGATTGACTTTCTGTCATCTTAGTTTTTATTGATAATTCCCACTGAGCAAAGGTGTACGTTGAAAATACGTCCACTGAGGAGCCAGAATGAAAGTTTTTATGACGTCTGTTTTTGACGTGTTCTGCACGTCCGATATAGACGTTCATGGAACCTCAAGGTTAAAAACTAGTAATGTGCTCATTGTGGACATATTTTCCATTTGTAATTGCAAAGCAACTCACAGACAGTGTGTGTTTGTCCAGAAATCATGAAAATAAAAGAAACTTCGCTCACACCTTTAGAAACTTTAGACAACTTAGCATCTGTAATTCACACATCTTTGGATTGTGAGAGAATCGTGGGATTCAGTCCAGGATCTTCTTGCTGTGAGGAGACAGTGTTTCCCACTGAGACACTGGAGCTGCCCTTAATCACAGACATAAGACACACTTTGACTATTTCTGTCAGACGTCTACAGAAGCTCTTACTGACAATTAACAGAGCTTTAGATGTTGATATTTATGGTTAATTTGAAGTCACCATTGTGGTGGGAAGCGTTTGCTTTAGTTGGGCTCTTGGTCCCTGTACTTGAGTTAGCTTTTCTTTGGCAGCTGTAACTGTGTGTGTGTGAAACACAATACTTATGGCTGAGAAAGCAAAGATAAAGTGACTTCAGGTGTTGTCAGCTCCTTGTTGATGACTAAATCATCAGAAGTCTAGAATCTGATGTTGTGCTTTTGAGTTTTATGTTCTTTTTCGGCAAATAATAATTTGTTTATATACTATAACCTTGTGAATCTGCTGTATTGACACCAATAGCAATAAACAAATCACTTATCCTGAAAGATGATAAAACAGCATGTGCACATTGTTTTGAAAAAATATTTCTCATAGTCACACACAGACATTAAGATTTTGCATATGATTCACAACAACGGTGACAATCAAGCATGAGTTTTGTACTTTGAAGCTACCCATCATGCATTGCAGCATGAAGCTTTTTTTTTGTTATGATTGTCACCGTTGTTGTGAATCATATGCAAAATCTTGAGCTCTGTGTGTGACTATGTGAAATATTTTCTCAAAACAATGTGCACATGCTGTTTTATCATCTTTCAGGATAAGTGATTATTTTATTGCTATTAGTCCCGATACAGTGTATTCACAAGGTTATAGTATATAAACAAATTATTATTTGCCGAACAAGAACATAAAACTCAAAAGCACAACATCAGATTCTAGACTTCTGATGATTTAATCATCAACAAGGAGCTGACAACACCTGAAGTCACTTTATCTTTGCTTTCTCAGCCATAAGTATTGTGTTTCACACACACAGTTACAACTGCCAAAGAAAAGCTAACTCAAGTACAGGGACCAAGAGCCCAACTAAAGCAAACGCTTCCCACCACAATGGTGACTTCAAATTAACCATAAATATCAACATCTAAAGCTCTGTTAATTGTCAGTAAGAGCTTCTGTAGACGTCTGACAGAAATAGTCAAAGTGTGTCTTATGTCTGTGATTAAGGGCAGCACCAGTGTCTCAGTGGGAAACACTGTCTCCTCACAGCAAGAAGATCCTGGATTGAATCCCACGATTCTCTCACGATCCAAAGATGTGTGAATTACAGATGCTAAGTTGTCTAAAGTGTCTAAAGGTGTGAGCTAAGTTCTTTTATTTTCATGATTTCTGGACAAACACACACTGTCTGTGAGTTGCTTTGCAATTACAAATGGAAAATATGTCCACAATGAGCACATTTGAACTAGTTTTTAACCTTGAGGTTCCATGAACGTCTATATCGGACGTGCAGAACACGTCAAAAACAGACGTCATAAAAACTTTCATTCTGGCTCCTCAGTGGACGTATTTTCAACGTACACCTTTGCTCAGTGGGAATTATCAATAAAAACTAAGATGACAGAAAGTCAATCTAATAGGTAAAAAGGGAAGCTGATAATGCTTTTGTGAAGTTGTGTCTGAAGTCTTTTGTGTTTCTCTGTCCTTCAGTGATTCTGCTTGTTATCATCAGGAGTCTTCAGTAATATTCAGTCATTACTCTATTAATCACTTAATTATCTCATTAACTCCAACACTGATTCAGTTACATTTAACAGCCTGTAGTGTGCACACTGAGTAGTGTTCAGTTCATCTGGGCTAGCCCATGTGGGGCCTCCATGGAAACTGAGGACAAAACAGGCTGGGCCCCAGTTAGACAGCCCAGGTGACGCCCATATGGGCCCCACATGACTGTGCTGGCTGGGTTCTGACCCAACCTCGAACGTAAGGCAGGGCTCTCCTTTTTCTGACCTAAGGGTGATCACCGGGCATCAGCGCTCATTAACCCCAGCGAGAGCAGCCTTTCCTCAGCCAGTCCTTCTGATGTTTGCCGCTGGCTCTGATGTCCTGTAGTGGTTCATGTTGTGTGGATCTAACGGGCGATCTTTGGTGTCATGAATCTATAATTTGTTGTCTGCCAAATCATTTTTACTGAGGGCAAAGAGAAGTTTCATAACTTTATTTTTTAAGGATATTTAAATGTACATGCAGTGAAGATAATGTAGGAGTTGCCTGGACCACATTTGTGTGGCTATTAATGTTTAAAATATATTTTTAATTAAAATTAAAAGAAGCAGGGTGGTGTTTTATGACCTATTTCTCCTGGAGCGCCTTGAATGTGCGTCTATTTCGCTTCAAACGCTCAATTTATACGCGCTGTGGACGCGCGAATGAATTAAAAATGTTCAAGCGTCCAACTAGACGCGGTAGACCCGATTTCGACGCTTTATTCGCGTTTGGTGTGAACGCAGCATAAGATGAAATAACAGAAGTCAGTTGTAGTTGTTTTTCTCTTTTCTGCTCATTATCATCAGGTGTTCACCACTAATGGTCAATCACCACTTAATTAATCTCTTAATTATCTCATTAATTTTAACTCTGCTTCAGTGTTACTTTAACACTCTGTAGAGCGGGACCATACAGTATGTGCTCTAAGCAGTGTTAATTTAACACTGGGTATTTTACTGTGTACTTAGAGCAGGGGTAGGCAAGTTCAGTCCTAGTGAGTTGCTGTCCTGCAGAGTTTGGCTCCAACCCTGAAAGACATCTATAGAAGCTCTTATTGATAATTAACAGAGGTTTAGATGTTGATGTTTTATTGAAAATGTTTGGTCACCATTATTCCTTCAGTTTGACTTTGACTTTGACTTTTTATGTGAGTTTGTGTTTTTTTGTTACAGTGTTAACAATAGTGATGTGTCGTTCATGAATGATTCGTTCATTTTGAACGAATCTTTAATATGACTCGAGAAAAATGGGTTGTCTCATGCGATTCGTTCATTTTGTGTTGACTGTGCATGCGCAACATCCCATATGTTCTGTACAGGAAACAGAATACAGAATTGGATACAGAAATTAGTTCATTCCTTTACAGTCTATGGTTAATTCACAATTCCTTACAAACAAGTGAATAGTTTTTTATGTTTGTTTAGTTCAGTTTTTTTAGCTAGTTTAATTGATTTTCCTATGAAGACTGGACACATTGGATTGTTCAGAACGGATAGGCATAACAAATGTTTATTGCACATATCTTCTGATGATTTTATAATAATAAATATATTACAATAATACGACTGTAATGTTGTATATGTCGCGAGACACTGAACAGGGAAGCAGTAACATGAAAAAAGAATGAACGACTTGAAGACTCGAGAGATGAACTAATCATTTGTGTTTCTGCATTCAGCCTATGGGGACTTGAACGAACGACAAGAGAGATGAACTAATCTTTTCTGTTTCCAGTGACTGAAAATTGCATATGGGTCTGGGACTTGATGAACGAATGACTCAAACCCGAAGACTCGAGACTGGTGACCTAATCAATTCTGTTTCCGGACGCATGTATTGCATATGAGGGAGGCTTTCCAGGGAACAGACGTGTTTAAATGTGAAGTGACAAAGGAAAGAACGATTTGGATCGGGAGGTGAGGTGAACTAACAGACTGCATACATAGACTGAAGCAATTTAAGCAAATAATTCATAATTTATTTCTCAAAGTTTGGCAATGGCTGCATTAAGTTATAGTTTATTTTTTATTCCAAAAGTACTAAATGTGTTGAAAAATTTAGCATGTAACGTTTTAATTAGATTCTGGTGAAATGAACAAAATTACTTGAAAAAAGATTTGTTCATTTTGCTGAAAGAGATTCAAAGATCTGAGTCAGTAAAATGATCCGAACTTCCCACTACTAGTTAACAAAACGTCTCGGTTACGTATGTAACCCTCGTTCCCTGAGGAGGGAACGGAGACGTACGTTAGTGACTAACGAATGGGGGGTTTCGCTTAGAAGCCTATCATCTTCGAGAATTCAACAGCGCCCAATGGCAGTGCCAATGCCATGGGCATGCGGAATTTGCATGCGTAACTCCGCCCCACCCTGTGGGTATATAAGGAAGTACGCTGGCAACATCGCATTATGTTACTGCTGCAGGAGCCAAGACTGAACTCCGCATACCAGCAACACAGCTGAAGTGGCAAAGGAAACGTACGTCTCCGTTCCCTCCTCAGGGAACGAGGGTTACATACGTAACCGAGACGTTCCCTTTCGTTTAGTCACTACGACGTACGTTAGTGACTAACGAATGGGGGTTCCAATACAACAACGCCACTCAGCTGTCATCCAGTGCCCTGCGTAAGTGTGAGTACCCTGTCGTAAGACTAGTACGGACGAAGGACTCCCACTTATCACAGGATTACCAAGGTACACTGGGAAGCATATCCCAGTGAGGGAATGCCAAGATGCCTACCCGTGGGGAGGACTTAGAGAATACACATATGACCCGCTAAGGGCTGCATATGGAAGAACTCTAGGGTACCAGCCGAAGGTGGATTTTTAACCCTAGGGGTGGCAGGGACTTGCCAAGGGAAAGACACCTGCTCGCTGAGGAGGCTTACGGTGGAAATACTCGTGTGGGGGTCGCCGGAGGGGAACCATGCACACGGAGCACCTGGCCGGACATGAGGGTCTGGGCTCGAAAGGGCAGACTGAACTGATGTCGGCGTCAGCAGTGCTGGAGGAGCTCAGGGCTCTCGGGGAGCTCACCTGAGGGAAAATATCGCACGTATCCAGTCCTTGGAGTGGAATGGCGAGCAAGTGAAGACACCTGAGCCTGGCCCATTACCGGCCACCCGTAGGGGCGAGTACATAGTTGGACACTGGCTCCACTCGGAGATTGTAGAATCTGGCGAATGTGTTTGGTGTCGCCCAGCCTGCAGCTCTGCAGATGTCTGTTAGCGAGGCGCCATGCGCTAAAGCCCAAGAAGAGGCCACACTCCGAGTGGAGTGTGCCCTAACCCCAAGGGGACATGGTCGACCTTGCTGCTGGTAAGCCAAAACAATGGTGTCCACTATCCAGTGAGACAACCTCTGCTTTGAGAGAGCACTTCCCTTCCGCTCTCCACCATAACAGACAAAGAGCTGGTCTGAGGTCCTGAAACATCGCGTACTGTCTACATAAGCACGGAGAGCGCGTACTGGACAGAGCAATGCCAAGGCTGGGTCTGCCTCCTACAAAGGCAGCGCTTGCAGGTTCACCACCTGATCTCGGAACGGAGTGGTAGGAACCTTGGGCACATATCCGGGCCGGGGTCTCAGGATCACGTGAGAGTTAGCCGGCCCGAACTCAATGCGCGCTTCGTCAACCGAAAATGCTTGCAGGTCCCCGACCCTCTTAAGAGAGGCCAATGCGGTCAGCAGAGCCGTCTTCATAGACAAGAACTTAATCTCAACCGACCGCAAAGGCTCAAGGGAGGCCTCTGCAGAGCACTTAAGACTACTGAGAGGTCCCAAGAGGGAACGAGAGGACGAGAGCCCCCCTCGAGAGCCTCCCCGAGAGCCCCCCTCAGGAACCTGATGATCAGGTCGTGCTGACTTACCTTTTTGTCTCCCAGGAGATCGTGGTAGGCAGATATTGCGGCCACGTACACTTAAGGGTGGAAGGAGACAGCCTTCGTTCCACCCCCTCCTGGAGAAACGAAGCACAGACCCGATCGGGCATTTCCAGGGGTCTTCCTGGCGGGAAGAGCACCATGTGACGAAGAGGTCCCACTTCAACGCATAGAGGTGTCGTGTAGACTCTGCCCTAGCGGAAGAGATGGTAGCGACCACCGCAGGTGGAGGGCTACTCAAACCAGCCGCGTCCCGTCCAGAAGCCACACGTGGAGCTTCCAGAACGCTGGACGCGGGTGCCAAGGGGTGCCCCGTCTCTGAGTGAGAAGGTCTTGACTCAGAGGAATAGGCCAGGGAGGGGCTGTCGCAAGGAGTAGCAGTTCTGAGAACCAGGTCCGGCCGTGCCAACGGGACGACCAACATGACCTGCTCCTTGTCCTCCCTGATCTTGCACAGAACCTGTACGAGAAGGCTCACTGGGGGAAACGCATAATTGCGTAGCCCCGACGACCAGCTGTGCGCCAGTGCATCCGTGCCGACCATAGGTCAGGGAATAATACAGGGAGCAATGGGAAGAGTCCTGGGAGGCAACAGGACTACCTGTGCGTCGCCGAACCGTTCCCATATCAGCTGGACCGTCTGGGGATGGAGTCTCCATTCTCCAGGAAGTGGCTGAAGCCGTGAGAGCTCGTCGGCTGAAAGGCTCAGGACTCCCGGGATGTGGACAGCATGAAGGGACCTCAGATGCTTCTGACTCCATAAAACGAGATGGCGGGCGAGTTGAGACATACGACGGGAGCGTAGACCGCCCTGGTGGTTGATGTACGCTACAACGGCCGTGTTGTCTGTCCTGACTAGTACATGTTGACCCTTCAGCAACGCTCGGAAGCGGTGCAGGGCAAACCGTACTGCCAGTAACTCGAGGCAATTGACATGCAGAAGGCGCTGGGGTCCTGTCAGGAGCCCGTGGCTGCTTGTCCATTGCACATGGCACCCCAGCCCGTGGATGATGCATCTGTTGATACAACAAGATGCCTGGAAACTCGTTCTAAGGACATTCCGGTCCGTAGAAACTTGAGGTTCGACCACGGGGTGAGAGTCTGTAAGCAGGCCCGAGTCACTTGTACCCGGAGCGTGCCAGACCGCCATGCCCATCTCGGGACTCGATCGCGTAGCCAGTGCTGAAGCGGTCTCATATGTAGCAATCCGAGCGGCGTCACCGCGGCTGCAGATGCCATATGCCCCAGGAGCCTCTGAAATAGCTTCAGTGGGACCGCACTCTCGCCCTCGATTTGACGAAGGCAAGTCAGCAGAGACTATGTGCGCGCTCGCTGGTAAGCAGCACGCACCTGCGACCGAGTTGGAAACCACACTGAGAAAGGAGATCCTCTGCACGGGGCAGAGTCGCTCTTCTCCCAGTCGACCCGAAGGCCCAGACGGGCTAAGTGCTGGAGCACTTGGACTCTGTGTCCGCAGACCTGCTTACGAGAGTGACCCAGTATGAGCCAGTCATCGAAGTAGTTCAGGATGCGAACCCCGTGCTGCCGAGAGGCGCAAGGGCTGCCTCGATAGACTACGTAGAGTCACGAGGGGACAGAGCTGCACAAATGGGGGGACTGCGTACTGAATGTCCGCCCCTCGAAACAAACCGTAGGAACGGTCCGCGTCGAGGAGGGAGACATGAAGTAAGCGTCCTTCAGGTCGATCGCTGCAACCAATCTACCGGACGAACGCGTCCAAAGAGGCGTTCGCTACCGACATCCTGAACGGAAGCCTGAGAAGGATCGGTTCAAGACGGGCAGATCCAGGATTGGCCATAACCCACCGGTTTCCTAGGGTACAATGAAGCAAGGGCTGAGAAGCCGGACTTCACTTCGGCTGGAGGGACAGGCTCGATCGCACCCTTCGCCAGTAGGGTGACAACCTCCGCACGCATGACAGGGGATAGGCCCCATCATAGCGGGCGGCCTCCCCAGAGCGGGGAGGAACCTGCGCGAACTGAATCGCGTAGCCGCGCCTGGCGGTCTTTGTGACCCAGCAGAACAGTCCCGGAAGCTGAAGCCAGACTCCCAGGAACTGCACCAGCGGGGTCATTCGGACCACAGACGTACCCAGGGTGGGGCAGCGAGGCAGCGTTACCGGCCCGGACATGGGAGGCTGTTGGGCGTCCCGGTGCAGGGGCACGGTTAACTGCTGCGTCCTGACAGAGGAGACCAGGGAAGGACGCACGTTCCACTGGGGTCTGCTCTGAGAGGAGGCTGGCGAGAGAGAGGGACGAGAGTGGCGCGGCCCGGAGGCGGCACACACTGCCATCACCGGTCTCTGGGTCCTCAGAGACAGGAACATGAGTTCTTTCCAAGCGCTGCTAGCCCGGGGGCCAGCAGCGGAAGGATTTTCCCCCGGCCCTCCACCGGGGGAAGGAGAGGCCCTGCAACCATCCCCTGGAAAGAACTGGAACCCATCTCTGAGTTGTCCACCTCCAGCCTGGCGTTTAGCCAGGCTGAGGAGCGGACTGGGCGACATCCTGCAACCATCTCCACAGTGCGGCCCGGAGAAGGCTGCTGCTGGGGCCGGACGGGAGGAGGGAGGGCGCCCTCGGCGGCGAGCGGACTGAGGCGACTGGGCCGGCGGCTGGTGCAGCAGCCAGCCACCGGGGCAGTACGTGTTACAGCCTCAGTCTGCTCTGGGGCGGCCGAGAACTGTTGGGCGCAGTTCTCAGCCGCGCCGCCGAAGAGGCCAGCCTGGGATATGGGCGAGTTGAGGAGGCAGGCTCAGTCAACCCCCCCATATCACCAGGTAAGGCCAGGAAATTCTCCCGGACCACAGGTGTGGACATCGCCTGACCGAGGGAGGGTGTGGCGACCTTCACCACCCAGAGGGCGGGATCAGTGGCGGCACGCAGCTCAAAAAAGAGCCCTGGGTCAGCTCCACCCTTGTGCATGTGCAAAGGGGCGGCGGCCTACCCCATAGCACTGCAGGACCACGCCACCGAAGTAGACGAGCCCACAGGCTTAGGGAGGGTGCTTAGGACAGCTTAGGACCCCACTGTTGAACAACAGAGTTGTTCAACAGTGGGGGGGGGCCCAGTGTACCCTAGGCCGCGGCCCCATCAAGGGCAGAGAAGGCGGAGGAGGCCACCAAACGGTCACGGGAAGCACGGGGACTTCCAGGACCGCGTGATCTCCTCATGCACCTCGGGAGCGAAAGGCATTGGGGGCGGGGCCCAACAGCTGTCGGGTGCCGCCCACAAAATCCGATCGCGCAACCACGAGCACTCGCGACTGGGCGGAGTTCCACACCAGCACGAGGCTCGCGGCTGCCCGAGATAACATGGCTATCAACTCTAGGTCAGATCAGGCAGTGCTGACACACCCGGAGGCGGAGCACAACCTAATCGTCATCCCCAAAGGATCTAGCCCACCTTGGGATGCGGCGATCGACATCTCGCCGCTATCTGCACTGTAAAATCCAACAGTTGTTCTTACTAAGACTTTTTTAGTAAACTTTACTTAATGTCCAATAATTTGTTGACCTTACTTAAAACAAGTAAGTAATCTGAACTATTTGCATGCTATGCCTTCGTTACTTAGAAAACTCAAGTAAACATTACTTGACTGGTTTGAGTACCATTTTGCCAAAGCAAAAAAACAAGCGGGTGGACAGGTGGACGGGCAAAGTGTTTTTGAGGCGGGGCAATTTTTTCTAGACTTATCACTCATTTCCTCCACTTCCTCTCACCATAACTGTGATTAGTGTTCCCTTTGGTTGGACACTTGGAACTTCATTCATATTATAGTAATTAACTTCCCATTAATGCAGCAATGCAACAAGAAATTGATTTCAAAACAAGGGAAGTAATATATATATATATGTATATATATATATGTATATGTATATATGTATATGTATACAAAAAAAAAATATATATATATATATATATATATATATATATATATGTATGTATGTAATATTTGTCCATTAATGATATAGAACATAACTATTTTTCATGTCAAATAATGACCTTTTAACATTTGTTTTGCTAATATTTATGGCATAACCTTTTAATTGATATAATTGATATGATATGAGTTGATATAATCCCTCTATGTTTGTCACAATATCATTTGACCATGCTTGAGTGTGTCACACACACACTTCAACATTCAGCATGCAAAACACAACAATGGTAACAAGGATTTTTTTTATTTTTTTTATTTTTTTTTTATTATTAATTCAACCTTTACTATTTTACTTGCTGTCATTATTGGGGTTATACTGACAAAAGACAAATAGTAAAATAAAGGCAAAAATAGTAAAACGAAGCATTTAATTTATTCATGCCACAATGCACTCTGGGAGTACACTTCCTCAGATCCCAGATAGAATTAAGTTGACAAAACTTAAACGGTTTAAGTAAGAACAACCTAATGCAATTAAAAAGATAAGTGAAGTAATTAAACAGCGGTATTACTTAAAATTAAAGTATTTAGTCTATTCAACTTAAAATAGTTATTAGAACGACTAATATCTTTAAATAAATTTAACTCAAGTTTATCAAGTAATCATTACTTAAATTTTTTAGGGCAACCACTTTCCTCAAATTTTTTAAGTAAACTCAACTTATCCGGTTTTAGAGTGTGGAGTGTGAACGAAACGAACGAGGCGTCAGAGACGGGCCGCTGTTTCAGTCCAGCACTCGCGGGAAGCGATGTGCGAGAGGGGGGCGTGGCCCGAGGAATGATCGTCGGGGTTCTTATACCACGCACCGCCCTCAGGTCACCCTGGCCACCAGCCAAAGTACCACCTCTCTCAGAGACGGTAGATTGGGGTGTGGCAGAGGGGACTCTCTCTCCTCGCAGAGATCACTGAGTCTCGACCGCGACATCGCGATGGTCACGTTCCCGCAGTGGGAACATGACACATCCACAATCACTGCCCGAACGTGCTGAAGCCCAAACACGTCGAGCAGTGAATGTGCCCATAGACAGCAACGGAGATCGATCGCACCCGGAAGTGCACGGGCGAACCGTCTTGAAAAAGACGTGCCACGCGCAAGCACTTTTTGTGAGAGGAAAGCTCTGCAGAGTGCCGAAGCGCCCAGTAATAACACACACAGCTGTTGCAGATCACTGCACAGATCAGCAGGCAGGCAATGCGAGATCGCTGGAATGCGCCGTCACACCAACACCCTGGAGAACCGCTCGTCTCGAAGACTGAGGAGAGGACTTCAGAATTCAGGCTTGTAGGAGTGAAGAGATGCTCTTGGCTCCAAAGCAGAAACATAATGCGATGTTGCCAGCGTACTTCCTTATATACCCACAGGGTGGGGCGGAGTTACGCATGCAAATTCCGCATGCCCATGGCATTGGCACTGCCATTGGGCGCTGTTGAATTCTCGAAGATGATAGGCTTCTAAGCGAAACCCCCCATTCGTTAGTCACTAACGTACGTCGTAGTGACTGAACGAAAGGGAACACATAATCCAATAAAACCAAAAAAATTTACAAAAATAGTCATGAAGAAAAATGTTTGACTAAACTCATCAGTGTCTAAAAATATTAATAAATATTATTCGCCAACAATACTATATTGCCACAGATCAGGGATTCTGAATTCCAATTTTTAAATACATTCTAGGGGTAAAAAGTTTAGACGCACACAGATATCAAGAATCAACATATGAATCTCAACAATGGTGACATACTTAATGCTGCAATGCATGCTGGGAGTCATGAGTTTTGTAATGTGGTGGCTTAGTAGGGTTGGAGCTAAACTCTGCAGGACATCAGCTCTCTAGGACCGAACTTGCCTACCCCTGACTTAGAGGTACAAAAATTTACCCTTAAAGGTCCCGTTCTTCGTGTTTTTTGAAGCTTTGATTGTGTTTACAGTGTGCAATATAACATGTTCATGTTTCGTTTGTAAAAAAAACAGAATTTTTCACACAATTTACTTATCTGTATACCGCTGTTTTCACTGTCCTAAAAATGGGCTGATGAGTTCCTTGTTCTATGAAGTCCCTCCTTCAGAAATACGTAACGAGTTCTGATTGTGCCAGCGGTTCCCGTGTTGTGATTTGACCGCAGCTTAGCGCACATTTCCCGGTTCCTGTGTTGTGATTCGACAGCAGCTTTGCGCACGTTGCACGGAAAAGTCACGCCTCTTAACGGGGAGATGTATGCGCTCAATGATCTCTACAGCGTCCCTGGGAAAGCCAAACAAAGGTGATTTGACTCCGGGATGAAAATAACAGCGTCTCGACGACATGGCGACAAACACACTCAAACGCTTTTCTCCACGCAACACGTCCTCTTCTCCACGTGGGAGAGCAACAAGACCACGCCCCCTTTTTCGCGTATTCTTGTGGGCGGAGGTTAGTCTGTTCTACTGTTCTACTGACGTAATTAAAGCAGGAAGTACCAGGATGTAGTCCAAGCCGGCCGTTCGCTGTAGGCTTTGAAATGGAACTTCTGTTAAATAAAATATCTCGCTTGGCATTGAACATCGAGCTTTATAATTTTACAGGTATTATTTATGCTCTAACAGCAACATTACACACTAACTAAATTTTGAACAATGGGATCACGAAGAACGGGACCTTTAAGGGTACCACAACAGTGACGACCACTTGTACCTTAAAAGGTACAATTTTATACTTTTTTTTTTTTTTTTGAGAGTGTATATCGCAATATCATTTTTCAATAATTGTTATGATTTTTAAACACATTTCCAATATTTTGATATACATTACAGCATCTCTCACTGACTGACGTATATATTGTGATATATATTTTGGCCATATCATCCAGCCCTAGGTAGACATCATGAATCATTTAATAAAGTTCACTCAGGTTGAGCAGGTTCAGTCAGTGTTTCACACACCTGGCAACCTCAGGAATGGGGTAGGATCCAGACTTCATCCCTCTATCTATAAATATCATCTGTGATGAAACTGTGATGCCTTGTGGATTCTTAAGAAACACAGAAATCAGCATCAACACTGTGTTTGATGAGATCAGTGCAATGAGCATGTAATTGAACGTGTGTGTGTGTGTGTGTGTGTGTGTGTGTTCTATTATAAGTGTGTACCATGATCTCCACCGTGACTCCAGACTGACTGAGGGGTTTCATGTTGGGCGTCAGAGAGAAAATCCTGTAACGAACTGCAAAAGAGAGCAAAGCAAAAACTGAAATATGAGTTCTGTTGTTTTTTTTCCCTCAGATTCAAACACTGATAAAAGCAGCGGTCAGTTTAATAATAAACAGGATTATGTCATGATGATGTAACATCTTTAAAATTTACTGTTGTATTTTTCCAAGTTTTTAGCACTGAATCGTACCTGTGCTAGCAGGCGTGTAGATGGGCTTGTCTGTCTGAACAAATATATATCCAGACTGGAATGAGACCATGACCACTTTCTCCAGGAGTTTGGATGGAAATTGAGCTTGTAGATACACATAATGCTTCTTCCGAGGATCATCAGAGAAATAGTTCTGATCATCAGGGATCTGGAGAACAGATAATCAGCCTGAATTATATCTGATAATAAACTAATGAGAATCACAGCACTGTAATAATGGAGCTCTCACCTTTATATCTGTAAGGATCTGGTAGTTGTTGTCTGCAGTCAGTGTCACTGTTTTGGACAGTATCTCCTTGTCTTTTGTTGGGAAGTTTTTTACTGAGATCTGTACATCAAAATCTGCTCCAGAGTAATCCTGAGCCTCCACCAACACGTTCTCTGAGGAACCCACTCTCAGCAAATTAGGAGCTGTCAGAACAAACCTGAGGAGATCAAATCAAATCTTAAAAACAGATCTATTATAAACAAACGGTGTGTTTAATACTCACAGTGGTTCACACTGTGTGAGGAGAGAAGAACAACAGTCAGACACAGCAGCTTCACGTCCATCCTGTGTGTGTGTGTGTGTGTGTGTGTGTGTGTGTGTGTGTGTGTGTGTGTGTGTGTGTGTGTGTGTGTGTGTGTGTGTGTGTGTGTGTGTGTGTGTGTGTGTGTGTGTGTGTGTGTGTGTGTGTGTGTGTGTGTGGTGTGTGTGTGGTGTGTGTGTGTGGTGTGTGTGTGTGGTGTGTGTGTGTGGTGTGTGTGTGTGTGTGTGTGTGTGTCTGTTTCTTCCTGTGAGTCTTCGCTAATGGGGTTAAAGGTGGTGACAACTATAGGTGCACCCACTAAACCCATATATATATATATATATATATATATATATATATATATATATATATATATATATATATATATATATATATATATATATATATAAATAAATAAAGGTGCTGGTCATTTAATATCATCAAAAAGTTGATTTCACTAATTCAAAAAGTGAAACTTGTACAGGTGCTGGTCATATAATTAGAATATCATCAAAAAGTTTATTTATTTCACTAATTCCATTCAAAAAGTGAAACTTGTATATTATATTCATTCATTGCACACAGACTGATATATGTCAAATGTTTATTTCTTTTCATTTTGATGATTATAACTGACAACTAAGGAAAATCCCAAATTCAGTATCTCAGAAAATTAGAATATTGTGAAAAGGTTCAATATTGAAGACACCTGGTGCCACACTCGAATCAGCTGATTAACTCAAAACACCTGCAAAGGCCTTTAATGGTCTCTCAGTCTAGTTATTGTTATGGGAAAATGTAATCATAGCTATACATTAAACATTGCGCATGAAATGTTTATTGATTTGCATATTTTCATACAGAACCAGCTTACTAGGTAAAAGGTCATGTATAGATTTGAGCAAGTGCTGCTTTTCTTGTCATGTGTGGACATTTACAGGAGGAGTGACTTTGTTTGGGAAACTGATAAAAAGCTGAGTGTTGTTATGTCTAGTTAGTGTGCACTCTGCAGACATTGAAGATGGCTGTATGACTGTGACTCATTTCTTGCAAGAAATTAAATCTTTATAAAGACAATTGGGCAGGTTTTGTCTCTTATTCAGTAATGCGGTGATAGTTTGAAATTTTGCCACGACAGTTGGTGTCAGAAGCGGAGATTCCATGGATGTGCCTTCCGGACCCTGGGAGCGGATGGTGACTGATCATCCTGGACTTTAGAGTCACAGCTCTACCCCGACATATTGAGGGAGAGAGGCCAACCGCTCAGGGGGTCTGGAGGGTCCGACCACTGGAACAAACGAACCCGAGGTGGCAACGGGACGCTTCTGGTAAGAGACAAACTTAAAATTCGGGGAAGAATTTTTGAAATTGAAAATTGAGTAAATTGAAAATTGAAATTGGGGTGGATAAACCATAGTGGGGTCTGACTCTGTGGCAAATGCAACGTGGTTGATTCGTTTATGGGATAGAAACTGAAACCATGTGGGCGAATGCAACGTGATTAAAATTGAGAGAATTTTGAGATATCACGTGGGCGAGGAGACCGTGCTGTGAGCCGGTTTTGGGCTATTGGGAGCCAATAAGAGAGGACACTATTGGGAGTGTCCGCCCGTCTGGTCTTGGGTGAAGAGATCAGATCTGAACGGAGACGTCCGACAGATTCATTAGCGTACGCTAGAGGGGAAAAAGCCACAGAGACAGACAGCCAGTATGGGGAAGTCCCAAAGCAAGCTAGCTGAATATGATACACCGTTATTTTGTCAAATGAGAAAATTATATGGGAAAAATGCATGCAAGGCAGAGAAGTTAATTAATGATTTCCAAAATGAGGGAACACCAGACTGAAAGAGGTGAATGAGTCAGTTGAAGAGGGGAGATAAACTGAAAAGCTGAAATGTGTGTGAGAAATGCGAACAAACAGTGAAATGTTGGGGGAAAGAGGCAGATAAGAGAGAAAGGAAAATGTTGTCTTATCACGCAGAAGTCACAGCTGTTTAGAGATCGCCGGTGAGTATGAACGTTGACTAAATTCTGGCTAACATTTTAAGTGATATGATCGGTAATTTGATTAGTCAGTATAAAGATTTTAAGATGAACAAGAGCAAACGCTGTAAGCAGCTCCGCTCTGAAGCCCTGACTTCAAAGAAATTTGCTGGACTGATGAAGGGAATGGGCAGAAATGTTTTTATTGTAATTGGAAAGTTGATCAGCAAGTTGACTGGCTACAAACAAAGAGAGAACAAGAAAATTCAAATTTCTAGATGTTTGTGCTTATTCATTAATTTGTAAGAATGGGTGAGGTGCCGTTATACCTGAAGGGAAAATCCCAGAAGTGACTGAGATGTACAATTGAGAAACTAAAAGTAATGTTGATGAAAAAGCAGATAGCACCATAAAATGCAAGACATTGTCTTTTTTATTGGACCGCGAGCGAACTCTGTCCTCAGACAGACTGCCACTTTTGGAGCACACAGGTTGCATTGCTTCATAAGCTAAAGATGAGAGTGTTTAATTGTGCTCAGCGTGGCCATTTTGGACGTAATTGTGTCCGAACACCCATAAGGTGTAGAAAGTTTGGCAAATCAGGCCACCAGACTAAATTCTGTAAACGAAACCCAGTAAAAAGAAAGTAACAGAGATTTACACTCTGTCTATGAAAATGAGATAATAAGATTAACGAAGTCTTTAGTGATTATTTTTGAAGGAAGGATTTGAGATAATTTTAATATGAGGTTAAAATTAAAAATGAAGATGATAAAAGATGCTGCAAAGATATATAACTCCTGATTAACCGAGTTTTAAATGAAAAATATAGAATAAATATGTTCTTGCTCTTCTCATTTTTGCAAAGCTCTGATAATGATGATTTGACTGAATATTGGGTTGTTGAAATAACTATAGGTGTTAAAATGCTGAAAGCCCTAGAAGCTGATGTTTTGGTTTCAAAAGATAAGCTTGTGCTGAGCTGAAATAAACAATTTGTAATCTCAATCCGGCCACCACGTGGCCTAACTTGAGTAACAGAGACTCAATCTGAGTGGAATTTATAGTTTCTGAATTCATTGTGGGGGAAAAATACAAATATGAAATTCTGATCATTTGAAAATGTCAATTCTGGCAAAGGATAGAGTTAAAAGGAAAATGTCTGATGTTTATTTGAAAACAATTTAAATTTGTAGCCAGATCTTACACTGAGCTAGTATGAGGAGTGAAAAGTTTATGAAAATGCAGTGTACCAGCCCTGAAGGCCTCAGAGTCTCTCTCTCATCCCAGACCAGCTCAAAGCTGATATCTGACCCTGTGCCACAGATGATAGAAGATATTGATGAGTAAAGGCACAGGCATCATGTGAACATAATAGACAGTTATTTGTTAAGATATAAAAAAAGGTGCCATCAAGAGGGCAATAAGACATGTTTTAAAAATACAGACTTTTAATGAACTGAAATGTTTGACTAATGTTTGATAGGACCAGTAACTTCTGTCTGCTCTTAGCCCTCACCATGTACAGAACTGATGGCCTTGGTCACAGATGTAGCAGAACATTAAAATGAATGGACAGGTGTTTTGACTAAATTCACTGAAAATTATCTAAGCACTGCTATGGAGCAGCTTTGAAGAAGTATGATGGATTTTAGTGATTAAGTTGTGTTATAATTAACCTGTCTCCATGTTTTTGCTAATTTGAAAGCAGACCAGATGGCTCTGGTGACTCTTGAATGCACTTTCCAAAAGGCTCCAGAAAATATCTGATCCTGTTTAGGGTCAAAGATCTCAAAGCGATGACGAGGTTGAGCACGATGTGGTTTCACCGATGACGGGTAAGACTTCCTACGGCCTGACAGGATAGCAACCCAAGCCAGGGAAATCACGATAAGTCGCCTTGGACCCCTTACCAAAAAAAACAAAAACAAAAACAAAAAAATATAAGGAGGGGGTTTTATGTGAGGTGTGTATGAGAGGTGAGGCAGATGTCTGTGAGGCCAGCAGCATCTCTGTGTTGGGGGGGAAAGCTGTGTTTCGTAGGGGCCAAGGTCAAGACTGGACACAGCAGCTCCTGCCCTAATAATGGCCCCTCTATACCGCTCACCAAATACCGCATAGATTGAGAGCCAGGAAACACCCTGAAGAAAAGAGCTATGATTTGCATTTAAGAGCCAGCGGAGACCATACTGTGATTGTGATTGATAACTGTGTGGAACAGAACAAAATGTATTAGTATCAGTAAAGCTGTATGATATTGAACTAATATGTCTCTATCATAGTCTTAATCCTGCAGGTCATTAGGATGGCAGAGGATAATTTGGAGACATGGTGATGGCTTTAAGAGGACGGCTTTTGAAGTTTAAAGAGAAGTTCTGGATAACAGAGGTATCTAAACTAAAGATAACTTGAAACAATTTCACAGTATTACTTATTGGAGATGTTCTAATTTGAAAGTTCAACAGTTAAATTTCTAAACTTTGTGAAGGATTAATAAATTAAGGGTTAGTGAATTTAACATTATAGTAAAAGTCTTAGAAGACTGTTGAAAAGATAAATCTGGGTGAGAGAGGGAGAGAGAGACTGCTTCAGTGGAATCAGGGATTGTACTCGGCCTGCGACTGAGACAAAACAAAAACAATGATATCAGAACAAAACAACCCAACAGACTTTTCTAAAAATAGATTAGTAATGAACAGATTTGAAACTGGTTAAGAAACCATGTAAAAGCACATTTTGAGAATGAGCAGTTCATATGTATGTGTCCTGATTGAGTGTAGTGTGCCATTAACCTCTGGAATGAGTGTTTTTATCATCACAGATGGGTTAGTTAAGTGAAACGACAAACGCTAAAGAAGCTGATTATTCTGAGCGAATCTGGTGAAAAGATGATCCAGAACATGGACGAGCTGTAAATGGATTGGTATCCAGCTCAGTCTGTTAATGGTAATTATGACTACTTTGTCATTCATGATGTTGTTTTGAATTAATCTATGGATTAGTGCAGATGTTAAAGCGGAATAGTTAGAAATTGCCGCCCATCATGGGTTTAACACCCTTGTAGAAATTCAACAGAGGGTCGGAGTTTAAATAATGTCAATTGATTAAGAATGGCAAATGTAAATTTATAGACTGGACGGCAAAGTCACTATCTAAATTATCCAGAGACTAGTATTTATGAAAGGTCAGAGGGCGAACAAAGGGAGAATTTCTAAGAAAAAAAAAAAAAGAGTTTTATTTTAAGTTTCCTCTGAATGGAGGCATGACATTAGATGTCTAAGAGAGCTTCTATTTATGTATTAAGGGCTGAAGGAGCAGGCAGAGAAGGCTTTCTGTGTGACTGGGATTGAGATAAGAGGAATATAATATTTTGGTTTCTGCAGAGCAGTAGAGATAAGAAACAATAATGATCATATGGTGCATCTTTTTGAGAGAGGAATAATGTGACAAGTTAAAACAAGAGAGAAATAGCCCAAAAAGATTGATTTTTTGGTGGAAAAATTGAGTTATGAACACCCTAACACACTAAGTGTTAATAGACATATATGAATTGAAAAATCATTTTGAAACAGCTTTAAAGAAATTGATGATGACTTATAGTACAAATTTGAATACTTTATAAAGTGATATGGGAGATTATGCAAATTTGCAAGTTCTTGGTAAAGTTATAACAATTTTGGGTTTAAGTGGCAAGGTGAGGATTTGATTATAAGTGCCACTGCCAAATGACATGAATTAAGAGGTTTAAGATTTTGGGCCAGTTGGAGTGAAGGTCTAAGGAGGTTTAATGGACAGGGGATGGAGAAAAGGGTACTTTGGAAAAGAGCCCTGATGAATTGATTTTGAATGGTTTACTGATAACAGGAACTGAAAAGATTTTGATAAAAATTGGATATTGAGTATGAGTAAGTATGATGTCACGAGATAAAGATGAGTGAACGAGCTGATTGAATGTAATACGAATTGATAACTATGTCATTTTGATGAAGTGTATTTAACATGAACAAATTTAGATTTATGTTCATTAGTGGTTAAATATGGTGTGGACTATGATTAGAGAGAATGGGTCTGCTGGAAATAGTATGTTTAGCAAAAACAGGGTGGTTTGAAGAATGATGTTGAACTGACTAGAGGAAGGTTGATTGTGAAGCACAGTGAGAAACTGTGGGCATTTAGATAAGAATGTAGCATGAAATCGAGGTAGAGAGCGAAGTGACCCCATTGGCAGACACAAAAGAGAATCAGTGCATGATAGACATTTGTGCTTTGGAACTGTGTCCTGCATGAGGTGTCATCTGAACTGTGAGCAAAGCACAAAATGTAAACTGAAGGATGTTTTATGTAGAGACTTAGTTAAAGTGTTAAGATGGATTATTATCTATCTTACTTATTTTTATCGTTTAGTTTGAGTTGGACCACTATTGTGTTTTGGACCCCAAAAAGGTCTGTTATGATTTTGATTAATTAAGAGAGCAACTGATTGTTTGTTTCTTCATAGGTGTTTTCTAAAGTGTGTATTGGGTCTCTGAGGAGTGACTGAGGGTCTGGCCTAGGGATGTGTGATGTGTCACTAAACGCTTGATAGCAACAAGGTGTCGTGTGTTTGGATTTTGTAGGTATCACACACCCCTAACATGCCGGAAGTGCAGTAACAGTGCTTGCTCACTTAGCCCGGCTTCCAGAGATGAAATATGGATTTGTCTTTCGTTTTATAGAATATTTTCAGTATGTTTTGGGGAAACCCTTCTGGTCAAGACTGCAGTTTGTAGCTTGACGGAAGCATGCAAGCTGCTGGAGGGTAAGAGTGTAACGATGTACACAGACTAACGTTATGCGTTCGGAGTTGAGCACGATTTTGGGGCGCTGTGGAAAAGCAAGAAAATGTTAAAGTCTGATGTGCGCACAATTATGAATGCTGCTTTTGTGTCTAATCTGCTACACACAATTTTCTTGACTGGCTAGGTTTCTATCTGTAGAATGCGCAGCGAAACTAACAACAAAGAGTTTATTTCAACAGGAAACGATGACAGCAGACGCAGATGCGAAGGCCGTGGAGGTGCAACAGACGACACAGCCAGAATGTTTTTATTATCTGAAATAACCACAAATGTTTTGCCTTCCTTATAGACTATGCAATTTTTCAACTCAGGGCCAGAGGAAAGCAGCGATGGGAACAGTGCGACCGCACTGTGCAAAATGGCGTCTGGACGAGTAGTGATGGCAAGCCTTGTTTACCCCAAAAATATTTTCGATGATTATGATTAATGGCTGCATGGGCGATCACGCAGCCAAAGGGGGAATGATACTCAAATGGAGGTTTATGAGGAGGTTTTAATATTTGCTGAAAATTTTCGCATCTTGATGCATATTGATATACACGAAAACGAGAAAAGGCCTCGAGTAAATCGGAGCCCGTTTGAGACCACCATTCATGGGAATGGAAGGGGGTAAACAATAGCTTACATCAATAGAATTGTGAATTATTGCAAAGAGATGTCTTTTCTGTTGTCTAAGGTCTGTGTGCAGGTAAAATTTGGGGAAACCAGCTGGGACTCCTTTACATGACATCAAACCAGGTGATTTCGTGTTGATAGAGGGTAACGGGAGGAGGAGCTGGAAGGCGAAAAGGTGGCTGGGGCCTTACCAAATCCTCCTAACAACGCATACTGCCGTACAAGTGTCTGAGAGGGCGACGTGGGTACACGCAAGCCACTGCAGAAAGTTTTCCACCAGCAGGAAGGGGAGGAGCGAAACCGGAAGTGAAGAAAGCCATGACGAGGTGCCAGGTGAACAAAGCCTGTACTTTGGCACGGCTGCAGAAACAACAGCTAGAGATAAAGACGAGCTGCTGGCTTTGTCTGCAAATGTCCCATGCCTGCAAAGCAGTAGCACTGACTGTTGTAACACTGAATGAAACTGACTGTTTGATCCCACAGCAAGTGACTGAGATAGTGAGAGCTGCGAAGGACATTGAGCATGGGAAAATCCCAACAAAACAACCAACATCTGACTGTGAGAGGACTGAAGTCAGAGTCTGAGTCAGGATTGACACGAACAATGAAACAACTGA
This sequence comes from Romanogobio albipinnatus, assembly GCA_023566225.1. Classification (NCBI taxonomy): domain Eukaryota; kingdom Metazoa; phylum Chordata; class Actinopteri; order Cypriniformes; family Gobionidae; genus Romanogobio; species Romanogobio albipinnatus. The sequence goes on along the minus strand of CM042241.1, from coordinate 68,164,207 downwards.
GAATTTTACAGCGGTAGTGACTAACTTTACCTGCCAGTTTAGAAGACCAAATTACAATTCACCTGCAACAGTTTGGGTTTATGGTTAAGCTTATCATTTTATGTCGAGTGTTGGCAGGTTGCTGTTACCCAGCTTTGATGAATGTGGGGACATCTGTGTATTTACCGGGTAATGAAAACAAGAAAAAGGATAGACAGAGGATAAAGTTAATTCTGTGATAGGGACTTTACCAGATAGAGCAAATGTGGGTTGGTCTATTTTCCTGGGGGTGGGTACAGCAGAATCGATAAACAAGAAAAATGGGTTAGCATGGACTGACTAGCTATAGCTAATAGCACGGAGCACACTTTAACAATGGTAGATGAGGAAATGAAGCAAATCCGAGATGCAGATATCCAAAACAGACTAGTTTTAGACATAACAGCTGAGGAGGAGAGAGTTTGGAAAATGCTTAGGGTATCGTTTTGCTTTCATATTCCAGATTATAGTGACAATGTAACCAATATAATTGAGTACCCTACATGAGACAGGCTGTAAGAAAACTGGAGAGGGAAAAAGCTGATGGCTGATGGTTTGGTTGGATGACAAATCTGAAGGGATGGGGATATTGATTATGTTTTAATGTATTGCAGGTTTTTGAAATTGTTGTACTGATTTGTATGTGTTCACAATGTATTTTCAACGCATTTCCAGGATGGTTCAACGAGTAGTGAAGTCCAGTGTATCACAACAGATGGTCAAATTAGACATTTATGACGAGTACGACGAATGGATGAACAAATTTAGTGATAGGAGATAGTGACTAGCAAAGAGAAGAATGAAACAAATTAGGGGATTATGTTTTCGTTGATTTAAATCTGGGCGGCCTTTGGAGGCCTCAGATATCTAAATATTATAACCATGTTTTTGTTTGAAGTGAAAGGGGGGGCTTTAACCACAAAAATCAGCCTATGCATATTTTCTTTCTTCACAAATTCAAGAGTGTGATGAGAATAGATTATTGAATTGGATTATTACTAATTATTTTTCATTCAGTTTAGATTTTCACTTTAATTATTTAAAAAACTTTGTTCTTACATTTATTCATTTTTCATATTTAGCTTTTTTAACCTTACTATTATGTTTACTTATTTTTGAGTTTCAGTCATAAATATATATATATACAATGATAAAATTTTTCATTATGGTTTATCAATGATGTGATAAAAAGAGGGGATTGTTATGGGAAAATTTAATCATAGCTATACATTAAACATTGCGCATGAAATGTTTATTGATTTGCATATTTTCATACAGAACCAGCTTACTAGGTAAAAGGTCATGTATAGATTTGAGCAAGTGCTGCTTTTCTTGTCATGTGTGGAAATTTACAGGAGGAGTGACTTTGTTTGGGAAACTGATAAAAAGCTGAGTGTTGTTATGTCTAGTTAGTGTGTACTCTGCAGACATTGAAGATGGCTGTATGACTGTGACTCATTTCTTGCAAGAAATTAAATCTTTATAAAGACAATTGGGCAGGTTTTGTCTCTTATTCAGTAATGCGGTGATAGTTTGAAATTTTGCCACGACATTATGTAGGCTACACAATCATGGGGAAGACTGCTGACTTGACAGTTGTCCAAAAGACGACCATTGACACCTTGCAGAAGGAGGGCAAGACACAAAAGGTCATTGCAAAAAAGGAGAGCTCTGTGTCCAAGCACATTAATAGAGAGGTGAAGGGAAGGAAAAGATGTGGTAGAAAAAAGTGTACAAGCAATAGGGAAAACCACACCCTGGAGAGGATTGTGAAACAAAACCCATGTGGGGGAGATTCACAAAGAGTGGACTGCAGCTGGAGTCAGTGCTTCAAGAAGCACTACGCACAGACGTATGCAAGACATGGGTTTCAGCTGTCGCATTCCTTGTGTCAAGCCACTCTTGAACAACAGACAGCGTCAGAAGCGTCTCGCCTGTGCTAAAGACAAAAAGGACTGGACTGCTGCTGAGTGGTTCTCTGATGAAAGTAAATTTTGCATTTCCTTTGGAAATCAGGGTCCCAGAGTCTGGAGGAAGAGAGGAGAAGCACACAATCCACGTTGTATATCATTATAGTATATATTACAGCAACAACTCTGAGAGTGTATGCCTGAGAGTTTAATAAATGGTGTATTTCAATAAATTAGAATAAATAGTTCATTTATTTCAGTCGTTCAACTTAAAAGGTGAAACTAATATATTATATAGACACATTGCATTCAAAGTGAGATATTTCAAGCCTTTATTTGTTATAATTTTGTTGATTATGGCTTACAGCTTATAAAAAAAAACAATTCAGAAAAATAGATGACATGAAAACAATTTAAAAAAAGGATTTTAAATACAGAAATGTCGGCCCTCTGAGAAGTACAATCATGCATATGTACTCAGTACTTGGTTTGGGCTCTTTTGCATGAATTACTGCCTCAATGCGGCATGGCATGGATGTTATCCGCATTTGTGGCACTGCTGAGGTGTTATGGAAAACCTGGATGCTTCAATAGCGGCTTTTAGTTCTTCTGCATTGTTTGGTCTCATGTCCCTCATCTTTCTCTTGGCCCAATGCCCCATAGATTCAGGTCAGGCGAGTTTGATGGCCAATCAAGCACAGTAATCCCATGGTCATTGGCAGTGTGGGCAGGTGCCAAGTCCTGCAGGAAAAGGAAGTCAGCATCTCCATAAAGCTTGTCTGCTGAAGGAAGCATGAAGTGCTCTAAAATGTCCTGGTAGACGGGTGCGTTGACTCTGAACTTAACAAAGCACAGTGGACCAACACCAGCCGATGACATGGCTCCCCAAACCAACACTGAGTGTGGAAACTTCACACTGGACTTCAAGCATCTTGGACTGTGTGCCTCTCCATTCTTCCTCCAGACTCTGGGACCTTGGTTTCCAAATGAGATGCAAAATTTGCTCTCATCAGAAGAGAGGACTGGACCAGTGAGCAACAGACCAGTTCTTTATTACTTTAGCCCAGGAAAGACGCTTCTGACGGCATTTGAAGCCCATGTCCAGGATCCGTCTGTGTGTGGTGGCTCTTGATGCAGTAACTCCAGTCCACTCCTTGTGAAGCTCCGCCACACATTTGAATGGCCTTTTCCTGACAATCTTCTACAAACTGTGGTTCCCTTCTGCTTGTGCACCTTTTTCTCCCACACTTTTCACTTCCACTTAACTTTCTATTAAAGTGCTTTGATACAGCACTTTGAGAACATCCGACTTCTTTTGCATTTCCTTTCTAGCCTTTCCCTCCTTGTGGAGGGTGGCAGTGATGGTTTTCTGCACTTCCCCATGATTGTGAATTGTACTGAACTGGACTGAGACCATTTAAAGGCTCAGGAACCCTTTGCAGAGGTTTTGGATTAATTCACTGATTAGAGTGTGACACTTTGAGCCTACAATACTGAACCTATTCACAATATTCAAATTTTTTTAGATTTTGAAGATTTAACAAATAAAGGCTTGAAATATCTCACTTTGCATGTAATGAGTCTATGTAATATATTTGTTTCACCTTTTAAGTTGAATTACTGAAATAAATGAACTTTTCCACTATATTCTAATTTATTGAGATGCATGTGTATTAAAGCTACAAGTCGTATGCCTGAGAGCTTAATAAATGAAAACCACAAAATCATGCAATTTACATAAGTTGTAGACTCCAACATCATCAGACGTTGGATTTTGGTTGAAAATGAAAATTGGTTTGACATCTAAATCCGTTTGTTTGACGTCAAGCTCCAACATTGGGCAGACATTGAATTTTGGTAGGAATTTGTTATGGCAAGAACTGCAAGAGAAATTGTGATCAGATGATCTCAGCTATTTGATGATGATACAGATATGATCATCATGTAGTGTTTGATTTACTGATCATATTCAGAGTCTATATGACAGAAATAAAGTCAGTCTGGTTAGTAATGTGTGAAGCTGGTAATGCTGGTTGTAGAGTTGTTTAATCCTCCTCTGCTCATAAATTTCACCCTTTTTACCTTATTATTAATTTATTTATTAATTTATTTATTTTTTACAATGCAGTTATTCCAACCAAAATTATGTCGGAGCTTGGGTTTAGACATCAACTAGACAAATTTTCAACCAAAATATGACGTCTGATTTACATACTGCCTGCTGGGATCATACAGAATGTAAATACTCTGTATTATGCTGTTTTAGATAACTAGGAAGGATGTCTGGTCAGGACGTACAGTCTGTAACGTGTAAATACAGGATCTTCAAAGGCTGTAAAACATGTTCTAAAGATGTTTTGCGATGTTTTACAACCCAGCTCTGGTAAATCTGCAAGGGTCTGGCATTGTGACCTCTGGATTGCATTGTATACCTCTACATTTAGACTATATAAAATGTAGGTTTCTCTCAAGAAATTGATAAAACACTATAAAAACATTAATAAAACTTTTGCGCAGTGTATTTGATTTGACGCACAGTAAACACTAGTGTGAGGCACGTGACAGAGCGCTCAGTGTTTCCCACACACTCAAAGAGAGAGTCTTACATCACACAGAATTAATGTGCTACATGTAAACAATATTCTTTGTTGTATTTTCCTGTAAATTAACGGCGTTCAATATGGAGTTATTCAATCTTTATGAACAGGAAGAAACTAATGCACAAACGGCATCTCGTTGGCTGGCGCACACCCATTACTGTGCCTGCTTTAATTTCAGCAAATCAGTTCAAGTGAACGCTGACAACGTGATTAATATTCATGAACCCAGAATCTCATTAATCCTTAGTGCGGTTTATTTTTATTAGTAGTAGAATTCGTAGTATTATTATCTTATCAGTATTATGTTTAGTTTTATTTTATTTTTTACAGCAACACTGAATGATTAACCATGTCTTAAGCTCCACCAGTCCTGAGTTCAGTTAAAAGGACAAATATGCATTCATATGTTTTCATTCGCACATGATTACACGATAATTTTTAGTTCAAAGTAATGAAGTTCTATCATTAAATCATTATTTGCAATTTTTTTTTGTAATCTGAAGACATGGTTGGGATAATTATTACTTTTGCTGTTTCTGCTATTTTTACCACTGTGTATGAATAAATACAGAATTTGTGTTTACATTTAAAACTTGTAATTGATTTGAATTATTATTGTTTGTATTGTGTGATGTTTTTCAGCACAGTTGTAGTATTTAAACATTACCTGCAATTTTACAGAATTAAATTATATCTGCAACTTTTCCTTTTCATGTTTTTCGTGTTTTCTTTTCATGTTATCTCAGGCAGCCGCGAGCCTCGGGCTGGTGTGGAACTCCGCCCTGTCACAAGCGCTCGTGGTTGCGCGATTGGTTTTGGGGGCGGCACCTGACAGCTGTTGGACCCCGCCCCCAATGCCTTTCGCTCCCGAGATGCATGAGGAGATCACGCGGTCCTGGAAGTCCCCGTGCTTCCCGTGACCGTTCGGTGGCCTCCTCTGCCCTCGATGGGGCCGCGGCCAAGGGTACACTGGGGTCCCCCCACTGTTGAACACTCTGTTGCGCACTACGGTGTCCACAGAGGGTTTTGACGTGGCGTGGCTATCCTAAGTACCCCCCCCCCCCCACCCCCAAAGCCTGTGGGCTCGTCTACTTCGGTGGCGTGGTCCTGCAGAGCCACGGGGCAGGCCGCCGCCCCTTTGCATATGCACGAGGGTGGAGCCGAGCAGTGAAGGTGGCCACACGCTCCCTGGGTCGGGCGATGTCCACTGCTGTGGTCCGGGAGAAACACCTGGCCTTACCTGTTGATGTGGAGGACGTTGAGCGGGCCCGCCTCCTCAACTCGCCCATATCCCAGGCTGGCCTCTTCGGCGGCGCGGCTGAGATCTGCGACCAACGGTTCTCGGCCGCCCGAAAGCAGACTGAGGCCGTAACACGTACTGCTCGAGAGCGCCCTCCCCCCTCCCGCCCGGCCCCAGCAGCAGCCTTCACCTGGGCCGCGCTGTGGAGGTGGTTGCAGGATGACGCCCAGTCCACTCCTCAGCCTGACTAAACGCCAGGCTGGAGGTGGACAACTCAGAGATGGGTTCCAGTTCTTTCCAGGGGATTGTAGCAGGGCCTCTCCTTCCCCCGGTGGAGGGCCGGAGGAAAATCCTTCCGCTGCTGGCCCCCGGGCTAGCAGCGCTTGGAAAGAACTCATGTTCCTGTCTCTGAGGACCCAGAGACCGGTGATGGCAGTGTGCGCCGCCTCCGGGCCACGCCGCTGTCGCCCCTACCTCTCGCCAGCCTCCTCTCAGATCAGACCCCAGTGGAACGTGCATCCTTCCCTGGTCTCCTCTGTCAGGACGCAGCTGCTGACTGTGCCCCCACACCGGGACGCTACGCCTCCCACGTCTGGGCCAGTCACGCTGCCTCGCTGCCCCACCCGGGGTACGTCTGTGGTTCGAGTGATCCTGCTGGTCAGTTCCTGGGAGCCTGGCTACAGCTTCCGGGATTGTCCACTGGGTCGCGAAGACCATCAGGCTCGGCTACGCGATTTGGCTCGCGCAGGCTCCTCCCCGCTCTGGGGAGCTTACCAGCGAGCGCGCACGCAGTCTTGGCTGACTTGCCTTTGTTAATGCGAGAGTAAGAGTGCAGTCCCACTGAAGTTTTTCAGAGGCTCCTGGGGCATATGGCATCTGCAGCCGCGTTAGCGCCGCTTGGATTGCTTCATATGAGACCGCTTCAGCTTTGTCTTCACGATCGAGTCCCAAGATGGGCATGGCGGTCTGGCACGCTCTGGGTTCAAGTGACTCGGACCTGCGTACAGACTCTCACCCCGTGGTCGAACCTCAGTTTTCTACGGATAAGGCATGTTGTTGTATCAACAGATGCCTTCTCCACGAGCTGGGGTGCCATGTGCAATGGACAAGCAGCCGCGGGCTCCTGGTCAGGACCCCAGCGCCTTCTGCATGTCAATTGACTCGAGTTGCTGGCAGTACTATTCGCCCTGCACCGCTTCCGAGCGTTGCTGAAGGGTCAACATGTACTAGTCCGGTCAGACAACATGGCCAGTAGCGTACATCAACCACCAGGGTCTACGCTCCCGCCATATGTCTCAACTCGCCCACCATCTCGTCTTATGGAGTCAGAAGCATCTGAGGTCCCTTCATGCTGTCCACATCCCGGGAGAACTGAACTGTGCAGCCGTCGAGCTCTCACGGTTTCAGCCAGACGGTCCAGCTGATATGGGAACGGTTCGGCGACGCACAGGTAGATCTGTTTGCCTTCCAGGACTCTTCCCATTGCTCCCTGTATTATTGCCTGACCGAGGGCATGCTCGACACGGATGCACTGGCGCACAGCTGGCCGCGGGGCCTACGCAAATATGCGTTCCCCCCAGTGAGCCTTCTCACACGGGTACTGTGCAAGATCAGGGAGGACAAGGAGCAGGTCATGTTGGTCGCCCCGTTTTGGCACGACCAGACCTGGTTCTCGGAACTGCTACTTCTTGCGACAGCCCCTCCCTGGCCTATTCCTCTGAGACACTCAGAGATAGGGCACCCGCGTCCCGCATTCTGGAAGCTCCACGTGTGGCTTCTGGACGGGACGCGGCTGGTTTGAGTAGCCACCTGTGGTGGTCGCTACTATCACTTCCGCTAGGGCAGAGTCACACCGGCATGCCTATGCGTTGAAGTGGAACCACTTCGTCACCTGGTGTTCTTCCCGCCAGGAAGATCCCTGGAAATGCCCGACCAGGTCCGTGCTCTTGTTCCTCCAAGAGGGGTTGGAGCGAAGGCTGTCTCCCTCCACCCTCAAAGTGTATGTGGCCGCAATATCTGCCCACCACGATCTCTTGGGGGGATAAAAAGGTAAGTACAGCACGACCTGATCATCAGGTTCCTGAGGGGAGCGAGGAGACTGAATCCTCCTCGCTCTCCTCTCGTTCCCTCTTGGGACCTCGCAGTAGTCCTAAGTGCTCTGCAGAGGCCTCCCTTTGAGCCTTTGCGGTCGGTTGATATTAAGTTCCTGTCGATGAAGACGGCTCTGCTGACTGCATTGGCCTCTCTTAAGAGGGTAGGGGACCTGCAGGCATTTTCGGTTGACAAAGCGTGCCTGGAATTCGGACCGGCTAACTGTCATGTGACCCTGAGACCCGGCCCGGATATGTGCCAAAGGTTCCCACCACTCCGTTCCAAGCCAAGTGGTGAACCTGCAAGCGCTGCCTTGGAGGAGGCAGACCCAGCCTTGGCATTACTCTGTCCAGTACGCGCTCTCCTCGCTTACGTAGACAGGACGCAGTGTTTCAGGACCTCAGACCAGCTCTTTGTCTGTTATGGTGGAGAGTGGAAGGGAAGAGCTCTCTCAAAGCAGAGGTTGTCTCACTGGATAGTGGACACCATTGTTTTGGCTTACCAGCAGCAAGGTCGACCATGTCCCCGCGTTCCAGTGATCTCACATTGCCTGCCTGCTGATCTGTGCAGTGATTTGCAACAGCTGTGTGTGTTTTCCCTAGGCGCTTCGGCACTCTGCAGAGCTTTCCTCTCACAAAAAGAGCTTGCGCGTGGCACGTCTTTTTCCGGGTGCGGTCGATCTCCGTTGCTGTCTATGGGCGCATTCACTGCTCGACGTGTTTGGGCTTCAGCACGTTCGGGCAGTGTTTGTGGATGTGTCATGTTCCCACTGCGGGAATGTGACCATCGCGATGTTGCGGTCGAGACTCAGTGACCTCCGTGAGGAGAGAGAGTCCCCTCTGCCACACCCCAATCTACTGTCTCCGAGAGAGGTGGTACTTTGGCTCCACCCTCCTGCCCGGCCCCAGCAGCAGCCTTCACCTGGGCCGCGCCAGGGAGGTGGTTGCAGGATAACGCCCAGTCCGCTCCACAGCCTGACTAAACGCCAGGCTGAAGGTGGACAACTCAGAGATGGGTTCCAGTTCTTTTCAGGGGTAGCAAATCCTTCCGCTGCTGGTCCCCGGGCTAACGGCGCTTGGAAAGAACTTGTGCCCCCATCTCTGAGGACCCAGAGACCGGTGATGGCAGTGTGCGCCACCCCCGGGCCGCGCCGCTCTCGTCCCTCTCTCCCACCAGCCTCCTCTCAGAGCAGACCCCAGTGGAATGTGCGTCCTTCCCTGGTCTCCTCTGTCACAGCTGCTGACTGGGCACCCACCGGGACGCTACGCCTCCCACGTCTGGGCCAGTCACGCTGCCTCGCTGCCCCACCAGGGGTACGTATGTGGTTCGAGTGACCCCGCTGGTCAGTTCCAGGGAGCCTGGCTACAGCTTCCGGGACTGTCTGCTGGGTCGTGAAGACCATCAGGCTCGGCTACGCGATTCAGTTCACGCAGGCTCCTCCCCGCTTCCAGGGAGTCCGCTCTCCATGGTGGGGCCCAATGCCTCAGTCATGCGTGCGGAGGTTGCCACCCTACTGGCGAAGGGTGCGATCGAGCCTGTCCCTCCCTTACTTCATTGTACCCTAGAAAACTGGTGGGTTACGGCCAATCCTGGATCTGCCCGTCCTAAACCGATCCCTTCACAGGCTTCCGTTCGGGATGTTGGCAGCGAACGCCTTCTCTAATGTGTTCATCCATTTACATTTACATTTACATTTATGCATTTGGCAGACGCTTTTATCCAAAGCGACTTACATTGCATTCAAGGTATACATTTTGTCAGTTCTTGCTTTCCATGGGAATCGAACCCATGACCTTGGCGTTGCTAGCGCCATGCTCTACTGTTTGAGCTACAGGAAAGCCATCCAGTAGATTGGTTTGCAGCGATCGACCTGAAGGGCACCTACTTCTATGTCTTCTACCTCAACACAGACCGTTCCTATGGTTTGCTTCGAGGAGCGGACTTTTCAGTACACAGTCCTCCCATTCGGGCTAGCTCTGTCCCCTCGTGACTTCACGAAGTCTGTCGAGGCAGCCCATGCGCCACTCAGGCAGCACGGGGTTCACATCTTGAACTGCCTCGGCGACTGGCTCACACTGAGCCACTCTCGAGAGCAGGGTGCGAACACAGAGTCCTAGTGCTCCAGCACTTAGCCCGTCTGGGTCTTCGGGTCAACTGGGAGAAGAGCAAACTCTGCCCCGTGCAGAGGATCTCTTTTCTCTGTATGGTTTTCAACTCGGTCGCCATGTGCGTGCAGCTTACCAGCACGCAGTCACTGCTGGCTTCCCTCCGTTAATTCGAGAGCAAGAGTGCGGTTCCATTGAAGTTTTTTTTTCCACTGGGGCATATGACATCTGCAGCCGCTGTAACGCCGCTCGGATTGCTTCATATGAGACCACTTCAGCACTGGCTTCACGATAGAGTCCCGAGATGGGCATGGCATTCGGGCATGCTCCGGGTCCCAGTGACTCGGGCCTGCCTGCCGACCCTCACCATGTGGTCGAACCTCAGTTCTATGGGCCGGTGGGCCCTTAGAACGAGTTTCCAGGCATTTTGTTGTATCAACAGATGCCTCCACCACGGGCTGGGGTGCCATGTGCAATGGACGTGCTGCCAGTACGGTTTGCCCTGCACCGCTTCCAAGCGTTGCTGAAGGGTCAACATGTACTAGTCCGGTCAGGTCAGTAGCGTATATCAACCACCAGGCTGGTCTACGCTCCCGCCGTATGTCTCAACTCGCCCGCCATCTCGTTCTATGGAGTCAGTAGCATCTGAGGTCCCTTCGTGCTGTCCATATCCCGGGAGAACTGAACCGTGCAGCCAACGAGCTCTCACGGTCTCGGCCCCTCTCCGGAGAATGGAGACTCCATCCCCAGACGGTCCAGCTGATTGGGAACAGTTTGGCGACGCACAGGTAGATCTGTTGCCTCCCACGACTCTTCCTATTGCAGCCTGTTTTATTCCCTGACTGAGGGCACACTCGGCACGGATGCACAGGTGCACAGCTGGCCGCGGGGCCTGCGCAAATATGCGGCCGGGAGTTCAGTCTCTGCTCCACAGCATAACATAATGCGATGTTGCCAGCGTACTTCCTATGCTGTGGGGCGGAGTTACGCATGCAAATTCCACATGCTCATGGCATTGGCACTGCCATTGGGCGTTGTAAGACTCCTCGAAGGTAAGTGGCTTCTAAGCGAAACCCCCCATTCGTTAGTTACTAATGTTACGTCTCCGTTCCCTCCTCAGGGAACGAGGGTTACATATGTAACCGAGACGTTCTGTTGACAACTATGCGTCAATCAACATACGTCACTTACTCCGTTGCTCTGATTGGTTGTAGGTCTATCCAATTGAGTGCAGAGGCAATTTCTTTCCTGGTTCTGTTGAAACACGCCTCATAATCACAGCCCAATGGAGCAGGAGCAGACTCATATTCTGACTAGAATTGAGTATGACGACGTCAGGCTAAAAAAAGGCATGAATCATCCCACCTTTCACCTAAAATGACTATTTGTCAACTGTAATTATTTGCTTTACTGTTGTTTAGAGACATACACAAAAAATGTGTATCTATGACTGAAATGCACAGCTTTAAGTGTAATAGTTAGAAACGTTTGAAATGTATTAGTTTTATAGTTGTAAGAGAAAAAAAAACAGCAAATACTCACTTTTCAGGTTGAGGCATCATGTCCTCATCATCGATATACCATAAAAATGTCCTAAAACAAATAATTTGTTTAGTCTCAAACACACTCATGTAGAAGGACTGTTATTTAATTCTCTTTATGCTGTATTTGGTCATGTGTTTTTAATGAAGTCATATGAACATGTTTGACCATGCTCAGTGAGTACTCTTTACAAACTGTACAACAGTACAGAAACAAAACAAACAAAATGTGAACAGCGGCATCGACTAGAGGAAAATTGTAATTTACAAATCAACAAACCTTCCCAAAAGACCAGGGGCCTGTACCATGATTGTACCAACAAACTCAGGGTTACAGGATTAGTTTAGAGTTGACAAAACCAAACCAATCTATTCAGGATTTGTTGGTCCCATGATGCTGATCATCAGCTTTCTCTGTCAACTCAGGCTTTGATCCTGAGTTTAGGAGTTTAGCTGTGACATCAGTAGTGAACAGCCAATCACACACTGTGTGTAGCGCCTCTCTAGCGTGCTTGACTATAATGAGAGGTGGCTATCCTGAATTCTTTAAATACTTATTTAATCAAATAAGTGAGGTTTCAATAATAAACTTATCCGTGTTTTACTTGTGTGTGAATGTAACTAACTTATTATTACATGAAATGCTTGTTCCCTTTTAAATCACTAATTAAACACTGATATTTACACTTTTACAGGAAATGACATGTCCTGGAATTACTTTTATTCTAGAAACACTTTCCTATTTAAAATCACAATTTTACTCTTTTCTTAATTAACTTCAAATATCAAAAGAGTCAGTAACCACAACTGTTTTATAAAAAAGTATACCAGATTTACTCAGAAAAAGGTCAGAAATTAAATATATCTGGTTAAACTCACTTTTCAAATCACAAATGCATTACAATTCACATATCAAACACAAGGGCCCAGGAAAATAAAATAGCCGGCAAAAACCCCTAGCTTAATATGAAATACCCTTTAAATGTTCAGCTGATGCAGGCCTGAATGTAGCTCGGGTGCGTTGTAGCCTTAAACCGAATGGCTGCTTCACCACACAGGCCAAACAAAAAATGGTACCTTTACTCCATGTGAATGTAACCTCACGTGCACAAGATCAAAGGCGTCAGCAGCAGAAGACAGGACGAGAAGATTCGCATTGAAGAAAAGACAGGAAGAGAAGATTCACATGGCAGACGATCTCAGCAAAGTCCCCCACTCGATAACGCTATCCGGCTCCGTCAGGGTCTTTGATCATCGTCAGTCTCCACACAGGCTTTACTAATCGAGGTCGCTGGCCGCTAACTTGTCAGCAAAGTCCATGCAAAACGTAACCACTAAATCAGCGGCTAACTGAAACTTATATCTGTCTTACTGTTATGAGTTTACCACTCACACAGACAGAAATATCACCATTAACGATTGGTATAAGAGTCCTTATTGAACACTTTCACTCATCTCGTGCGTGCATTGCATTCTCCGCAACCGTCTTTTTTCTTTTCCGCAAAACCTCCGCGTTCATCTCCCGTACTGTGTACCTTGACCTCCGCTGTGATTGGCTCATACACAAACTTTCAGAAATAAAATAAATTCACAAAACATTTGTGTAACTTTTTCTTTCTATTCTCACAGGCATATTTAAAGCATTTTAACATACATTATTACCCAACAAATAATTAACATTTTAAATGCTGTATTCAGTAAACCATGAACATTACCCAATAGGTTTTTCTCTCATAGAACAAAATCATAACTTTATTTATTTATTTTTTTTAACCTTAAATTGTATTTATTAAACTATGAAATTATTTATTCAATCGTGTATATCTTATACTAATGAATATATTTCAACAGGGTTACACCCTCCCCCTTTTAAATGTCTGTGTGTCCTCATCAGACACTAATAAACTAACAAAGGAGTCCTAAGGGCATAATAACTACGGTGTCTAGTGTTTTCCTATTTTAATGACTATCCCTCTGTGAACTATGGTCAAAGGCTCATCTCTTGATCTACCAGGCTCATCATAGGTAAGTCTAATAGTTGGCTTGACAGTTCTCTTAGGTCTAGGCTCAGAGCTGGGCTGCCTTCTATCCTCCTGGACCTCAGATACTTCTTGTTCAGACTCCGATCCAGCTTCACTAATCTCTTCCAGAGCTACTTCTGGATCATACTCCTCATCCTCAGATTCCGGTTCAGAGTTGTGATCAACCTCTTCGGGGTCTGAATCATTTTCATGAACATGTTCACCTTCAGGGTCATTTTCATGTTGTGTTTCAGGGTCATCTTCTAACTCAACTACTGGCCTGGCAGTATTCAGCACCCTTGGTACAGGCTCTCTCCGAGTGACATGGTGAGGGACATAATACTCCATGTCAGAGGATGAATCGGAAAACTCCAATAACTCCTGAGTCTCTGGTCTTGAGTCCCTTTGAATTCTCTTACGAGTGTCTGCTCTGGTCTTGGGTTTCTCAGGCAGATCAGAATCCTGGTCAGTGCATGGCATTCTCACCAGCTGTCCAATTGGAAGAAGGTGGTCCCTGTGTATAGTCTTTGTACCTAACCTTCCATCCTCTCGTTTGATCTTGAACACAGGTAGTTTTGGCATCTTCCCAATGACAACATACGGATCAGGACTCCACTTGCTTTCCAGTTTGTGCTTGCCTCTCAGGCCAAGATTCCGGAGGAGTACTCTGTCACCGATCTCTATGGACTGAAAGGTAACTCGGCGATCATACAACCTCTTGTTTCTCTGGTGCCGTTTGTCTGCAGCATCAGAGGCTAACTTGTAGGCTTGCTTCAAGTCTTCCTTCAGCTTGGTGACATATCGGGTGTGAGACGCCTCTTCTATGCCATCTGGGGATGTTCCAAAACACAAGTCAACAGGAAGTCTCGCCTCTCTGCCAAACATCAGATGGTAAGGAGAGTACCCTGTGGCATCACACTTGGTGCTGTTGTACGCGTGGACCAGGTGAGGCACATGTTGACTCCACGTACGCTTCTTCTCCCGGCCTAACGTACTTAGCATAGAGAGCAGAGTTCGGTTGAACCTTTCTGGCTGCGGGTCACCTTGCGGATGATACGGCGTTGTCCGCGACTTGCGTATCCCCATCAAGGTCAACAGTTCTCGGATCAAACGGCTCTCAAAATCTCTTCCTTGATCCGAATGGATCCTTGAAGGCAGTCCATAATGTATGAAATATTTCTCAACCAGGACCTTTGCTACAACCTGGGCCTTCTGGCTTTTAGTTGGGAAAGCCTGAGCGTATCTTGTGAAATGATCCGTGACCACTAACACGTTACTTATGCCTTTGGAGTCAGGCTCCATGGAAAGAAAGTCCATGCACACCAAATCCATAGGCCCATGGCTTATGATCTGGTGCAACGGAGCAGCTCTCTGTATAGGGGTCTTGTGAGTGACACACTCCCCACAGTTCTTGATATATTCTTCCACTTGCACCGACATCCTAGGCCAAAAGAATCTACTTCGGAGCAGGTCAACAGTTCGCTCTTGTCCAAGGTGCCCCAGGTCATCATGCATGGCCCGCATAACCATCTCCCGGAACTCGCTCGGCAGGAGGAGTTGACTGATCACCTCTCCGGATGGTCTCTTGCTGTACCGATACAGTAATCCATCTTTCATTGCTAGCTTCCCAGCTTCCCTTTTCAATCTGGACAACTCAGGACTCATGTTCCCCTCCTCTTGCCAACGCCCATGCTTGACGGCTTGGATGGCCGGTCCAATGGCTTCATCCTCTTCCTGAGCCTTCCTGAGACTCAGTTTAGACATGAGTTCCAGAGACTTTAACTCCATGTGTGTGGGAAATGCATACAGGTCAGGAACAGAGTGGGGAGATGCTCCAGGCTGAATAACACAGACTGGTGTACTGCGTACAGACTCTGAGATGCAGACTTTCTGGCAGATGGTTTTCACTCCAGACTGAGGTATAGTCACCCACCCATTGTCGTCTTCCTCTTGCATGTTCCTCGACAAAAGGTCGGCATCAATGTTCTGTCTGCCAGGGCGATACTGCACATCAAACTCGTACGTAGATAGGGCAGCTAGCCAGCGATGCCCCACCGCATTGAGCTTGGCGGTGGACAGCACGTACGTGAGCGGGTTGTTGTCGGTACGTACGGTGAATCTTGCCCCATATAAATAGTCGTGGAATTTGTCGACTACTGCCCACTTAAGTGACAAGAATTCCAGCTGATGTATGGGGTAGTTTCTCTCTGCAGAGCTAACTTTCCTGCTTGCAAAGGCAACTGGTCTCAGACCTTCAGGATGTTCTTGGTAAAGAACAGCACCAAGACCCTTCAAGCTGGCATCCACATGCAGGATGTATGGATGTTGTGGATTGGCAAATGCCAGGACAGGCGCATGTGTCAGACGGTGAATTATGTGATGAAACGCATCTGTACAGGATTTGTCCCATCTTTCCCCGAACGGCTCCGATTCTTTCAAGTAGACTTTGCTCACATCGTGGACATACTTATTTCTCTTCTGAGTTGGAGCATATCCCTTTGTGAGTTCAGTCAGTGGTCTAACAATTTCAGAATAGTTCTGAATGAATCGGCGGTAATAACCGCAAAATCCTAGGAAAGATTGTAACGTCTTCAGGTTTGTGGGCATGGGCCATGTAGTAACGGCCTCAATCTTGTTTGGATCGGGGGCAACTCCATCTGCAGACACAATGTGCCCCAGATACTTGACCCTTGGCAGACAGATCTGACACTTGTCCACTGAGAGTTTCAGCCCAACTTCACCGAGACGATCTAGGACCCTGAGCAGTCTCTCCTCGTGTTCCTCGAGAGTCTTCCCAAACACTATCACGTCGTCCAGGTACACCAGCACTTGTAAGAGGTTCATGTCACCAACAGCCTTTTCCATCAACCTTTGAAAGGTTGCTGGTGCCCCAGTAATGCCTTGAGGCATTCGTTCAAACTGAAAAAATCCTAAAGGACAAATGAATGCCGTCTTCTCCTTGTCCTCTTCGGACATAGCTATCTGGTAGTAGCCTGAGCGCAAATCCAGCACAGAGAACCACTGACTCCCCGTTAATGCATTCAGTGCATCTTCAATGCATGGTGTTGTGTACTGGTCAGGGATGGTTCGGCTATTCAACAGTCGGTAATCTATGCACATCCTAATAGCACCAGTCTTCTTTCTGACTACAACTATAGGGGATGCATAGGGGCTTCGCGACTCTGTTATGATCCCTGCCTGCAGCAGTTCTTGTAAATGCTTTCTCACATCTTCGATATCTGCAGGGGCTAGCCGGCGTGATCGTTGACGGAAAGGCCGGGAATCAGAAAGTCGGATTCTGTGCTCTACTCCTCTTGCTAATCCCACGTCCCACTCGTGCATTGAGAATACATGAGACTTCTGAGCAAGTTTCTTACGTAATCTGTCCTTCCATTGTTCTGAGATAGGAGAGTCCCCAAAGTTGATCATGTTCTCATCAAAGTCAGAGGAAGCAGTCTCCTTAGGGGGAATCGTCGCAACTGAATCAATGTGGTACACGCATCCAATCACTGTTCCCACAGGTATGGAAGTTTCTCTTGAGGAGTCATTTTTTAGTAA
This sequence comes from Romanogobio albipinnatus, assembly GCA_023566225.1. NCBI lineage: Eukaryota > Metazoa > Chordata > Actinopteri > Cypriniformes > Gobionidae > Romanogobio > Romanogobio albipinnatus. Next base: position 68,147,123 of record CM042241.1, on the reverse strand, counting down.
TACTCTCAAACTGTTGTCATCCAATGCCCCGCTGGGCACAACCATGGGATGAAAAATCACATCAGCAGGTAAGGCAGCTGCAGGTGAGGAGTCTATCATCAGGATTTCTTGAGCAACAGGCTTCTTCAGCTCGACTTTGCACACAACCTGAGTGTCACCCTCTGGGGGTAAGACCAAGGGACCTGGACCCATCCATCGGACATGGCCAGCCTCCTCCTCTTGGACTGGGACTGCAACACCCTTTAGAGTAGGTTGATCTTCCTTGACATGAACACGAAGGCCTAGTGTTTGGGTGACATCAATGCCATTATCCTTGCACTGATTCACCAAACGTCTAACATGGCTTGCATTGGTGCCCACAATGACAGACGTCTTATCTTCAGTCCTAGGGTTTGGACATATGAGAGCTAGGACAGTTACAGTCTGACTGGTTCCCAACACCTCAGCTGGATACTCCACATCAACTACCACGTAGCCACGGTAAGGGTAGCTAGCCCCAGACTCACTTAAACCCCATAGCGAAAGACCAGATACTGGCTGAATGGGGATATCCGACAAGTACTTCAAGTACCAGGGTTCAAAAATGATCGTCACCTGAGAGCCACTATCTAACAAAGCAGTGCAGGGTTGTCCATTAACCTTCAGTGGCACCAGACTAGGCGGCCCAACTAAGCCATCGGGAATTGGCACACCCTCAGGCATGTCTGCTGTACTTTTCTCAACAGAACAGTTAACTGCATTAGCTGTTGCATCACTTGACGGCTGGTTGTTCTTGGACAGCTTCAACGCTTGGATAAGTCTCTTGATAACTTTAGCCTGGTTTTCTGGGCTTTGGCACTTCCTTGCAAAATGCCCATTCTCACCACATCGATAACAGAAGTGTTCCTCCGATACTTTGAACGATCGTTGTGGGGAGCTGGCTACTGGTTTAGAGGTATTCACAGCTGAAACGGCAGCTTGAGGTTCAGCTACTTTATTTGTTACTTTCTGTTGCAAGCGCTTCATTTGTTTTTTCAAAGCTGCTATCTCACCGTCCGAACTGCACTCACTGTACATTACATTTGGGGGAATTTTCTCACTGCTAACTGATGTGTCGTGGGCTGGCTTAGACACGACAGCAGCAACCAAGGCCTTAAGTTCTTTGATCTCAGCCTTCAGGTTCTGAATTTCAGTCTGTTTCACATCAGCATTCTGCCTTACATTTCCACCTTGGATGACAGGAGTAATCTTCTTTCGTGAGGCCTCATATTCCTCTTCTGTGCGTATCTCTTTTAACAACTGGAGAAAGGTTGGGGGCTTTTCTCTCCGCTCTCTTAAACGAAGGTTAACTAACATCAGATCAGAGGCTATCGCACCACGCAACAATTGGTCGAGTCTTACTCTATCCGCACATCCAAGGGGGAGACCATCTCTTTGCACCACCCTATTCAACGACTGTTCTAGACGTCTGAGGAAGTCAGACAGCTTCTCACCTGGTTGTTGCTGTAGTAAACGAAATGCAAAATACAACTCCTCCCCGGACTCTGCTGTCCCAAAAGCATGCTCTAGGGCCTCTAAGCAGTCTTCGGGGCCCACATCAGGATCACTGGCTCTGGCTGCTTTTACAATGTCTAGTGCCGGGCCTCTGAGACTTTCCATCAGTCTCCGCCTCTTCTCTTTGTGAGAGCATTCACACTCTTCCACCATGAGCCGTGCTTGACCCAACCAGTGGTCGAACTGCTCTTCCCCAGCTGGGGTGGGCAGCAACCCAGAGAAAGTTCGTAGGCGGCGATAACTTCCTTGCTCATTTGAGGACTTGGATGTCTTGTCAAGTAAATCACTTACAGCTCGCAGGATGGCCTCTGTTGACTTGGCAGCAGCTTCATCTTCTGGGAACAATGTGTGAAGGCCTTCAACATGTTTACCTGGAGCTTGCTGCGTTCCGGACATATAAACTGGTGTACTGGCTTGTGTAGCTGGATCTGCTATGATAACGGGCCACGACCTTCCACCATCAATAGGAAGCACTTCACTGGGAACAATTTCACCTTTTACTTCCTCCTTACATTCACACAAGACCAAGTATTGGTTTAGTTGGCTGTTGAAAGTTCGGCCTCTGACTCGCACACGTCCCAAGCACTTCACAGTTTGCATGGTCTCTTCTATTGCACTTGGGTCTACATCTTCCTGCATGAGCACCAGAACTGCATGAGCCTCGTCTAATGCCTCGCCACGGCACCATCCTTTTAATTCTGATACTAGCTCTTTCATATGTGCCATATTAGCTTATCAATTAGCGCTATTTAAAGCTTCAGAATGCTAATTTTCAATGTAAACTAAACAAGGGAGAAAAAACAAAAAAAACAAAACAAGAAACCCACACTAATTATCCCAGCGGTGCCTCCATTTTATGTAGCGCCTCTCTAGCGTGCTTGACTATAATGAGAGGTGGCTATCCTGAATTCTTTAAATACTTATTTAATCAAATAAGTGAGGTTTCAATAATAAACTTATCCGTGTTTTACTTGTGTGTGAATGTAACTAACTTATTATTACATGAAATGCTTGTTCCCTTTTAAATCACTAATTAAACACTGATATTTACACTTTTACAGGAAATGACATGTCCTGGAATTACTTTTATTCTAGAAACACTTTCCTATTTAAAATCACAATTTTACTCTTTTCTTAATTAACTTCAAATATCAAAAGAGTCAGTAACCACAACTGTTTTATAAAAAAGTATACCAGATTTACTCAGAAAAAGGTCAGAAATTAAATATATCTGGTTAAACTCACTTTTCAAATCACAAATGCATTACAATTCACATATCAAACACAAGGGCCCAGGAAAATAAAATAGCCGGCAAAAACCCCTAGCTTAATATGAAATACCCTTTAAATGTTCAGCTGATGCAGGCCTGAATGTAGCTCGGGTGCGTTGTAGCCTTAAACCGAATGGCTGCTTCACCACACAGGCCAAACAAAAAATGGTACCTTTACTCCATGTGAATGTAACCTCACGTGCACAAGATCAAAGGCGTCAGCAGCAGAAGACAGGACGAGAAGATTCGCATTGAAGAAAAGACAGGAAGAGAAGATTCACATGGCAGACGATCTCAGCAAAGTCCCCCACTCGATAACGCTATCCGGCTCCGTCAGGGTCTTTGATCATCGTCAGTCTCCACACAGGCTTTACTAATCGAGGTCGCTGGCCGCTAACTTGTCAGCAAAGTCCATGCAAAACGTAACCACTAAATCAGCGGCTAACTGAAACTTATATCTGTCTTACTGTTATGAGTTTACCACTCACACAGACAGAAATATCACCATTAACGATTGGTATAAGAGTCCTTATTGAACACTTTCACTCATCTCGTGCGTGCATTGCATTCTCCGCAACCGTCTTTTTTCTTTTCCGCAAAACCTCCGCGTTCATCTCCCGTACTGTGTACCTTGACCTCCGCTGTGATTGGCTCATACACAAACTTTCAGAAATAAAATAAATTCACAAAACATTTGTGTAACTTTTTCTTTCTATTCTCACAGGCATATTTAAAGCATTTTAACATACATTATTACCCAACAAATAATTAACATTTTAAATGCTGTATTCAGTAAACCATGAACATTACCCAATAGGTTTTTCTCTCATAGAACAAAATCATAACTTTATTTATTTATTTTTTTTAACCTTAAATTGTATTTATTAAACTATGAAATTATTTATTCAATCGTGTATATCTTATACTAATGAATATATTTCAACAGGGTTACACCTGGATGAGTAAAACTTCTCGATTCTCTTCTCGCGAGAGAAGCAGCAAGATTAATGTCTTCTGCAGAATATTACATGATTGAAAAATAAGAATTTAAGAATTAAGAATTTAAACAAATTTACACAGCAAGAAGAAAAGAGCTGTCTATACAAGAGAACAACTTAAAGAAAATATTCACTACGTCAATGCAAGTAAAAGTTATGAAGTTAGATTAGTTGAAATATAGAGAATTGAGTAATGTAGTCATTTTTTATAGCTTTATTTATTGTTTTTAAAGCTTATTTGTATGACCTTTGTATAGGCTATTTATATTAATTTCAACTAAGTGCCTATTAATGATTGATTAACTAAAATGATACATGTGTAATTGATTATGGGTATAATAATTACATAAATGATATCTAAATCATACAAAATTATTATTATTATAAATAAGCATTGTTAAAAGCCAGACACTTTAATAGCCATTTGCTATGTAGTGACCTTTAATTTGGAGTAGAAACAGGGGGAGTGACTTTATTGCATCAGAGGTGTGTCACTTTGCTCATAGCTGATTGGTCCAATTTCAGTTTGAGATCTCTTATCCAGAGCATAACCTGTCCTGGAGCAGGTTAGCCGTAGAGTGCAAGTTACTATGGAGATGAACACTGCTAAAAGCCAAACCACTTTAATGGTACCTAAAACCCAGGATTAGCACAAACTAAGCTTAAACATATCTGGCTAGCCAGCTAAACCGGCTTCATGGTATAGGCCCCAGGAGAGAGGATTTCTATATTCATTTTAAATGGTTCATGCTATTTATTTTTTAGTAAGACAAATCAGGCATAATTATTTTGCTATATTTAAACAAACAATCGGTGAAACTCACTCTGAGCCTAGAAACCCATCCCCCTATATTATATATATATAATATATATATATATATATATATATATATATATATATATATATATATATATATATATATATATATTAAATAATGTATGTGTGTGTATGTATAATGTGTGCGTGTGTGTGTGCGTGTGGGTGTGTGTGTGTGTGTTTTAGAGCCCGTCCAATACAAACATTTGGTGATTTAAAAATCCGATACATCGGCCAATATATATTTATAAAAAATAATTACAATGTCAACTGGCTTATCCCTTTACATGCACACTTTTAGTTCTATCCATCAAGCTACAACAAACCATTTTCAATCATTATTTACTGCCTGCACAGCAAAAACTCCAGAGTTAAATTAATTCTCCTGGGAGTATATGTGAGACCACACTCAAGAGTGTTAAAGTGTTAAAATAAGAGTGTTAAAGTAACACTGAAGCAGTGTTAAAGTTAATGAGATAATTAAGTGATTAATTGAGTGATGATTGGCCATTATTGAAGATACCTGATGATAACAAGCAGAATCACCAAATGAGAAAAATAAAAAAAAGTGTTTGCTTTACTTTTGATCTTGACCCTTGCCTTTTATTATTTTTTGTTTGGTGCTGTAACTGAGTTGTAACAGCCAGACAAGCAATGACAAAAGCTGATTGCTTGGTGTTGATTATGTTTTAACATCGTTATTACTTGATCTTAATAACCTAACCTCACTAACCTCATCACTAACCTCGTTTAGGGCCTAGTCTTTGAGTTGGGTTTATCTAGTTGATTATGACATAAGATCCAGCATTTTCAATATAATTTTAAGGATATCTTAAAAGTTGTTCTGATAAAAAAAACATCAAGAATCAGTGTAGGAATCTCAACAATGGTGACAAACAGCTCGTAAAACTCATAATTTATTCATGCAGCAATGAATGATAAGAGCTTTTAATAAAACCTTTGGATTAAAGGAGAACTCTGGTGAATTTTTAAATTAATCTTGATCGTTATATCTTTGAGTACTGTCTATAGAAAAAAAACCGAACCGGATTGGTGCTTGCAACACGGAGCTGTTACAGTTAATGCCCAGAGCTCCCACTCAGCTAACACGTCAGCTATGGGGGCATGTACATAAAGAGTGTCTTTGTGCCTCTTAACAGACACAAAATGCAATTAAAATGTCTGTCCAACATGAACAGGGTGCTTACATGACATGACAACGAGATCTGTTTAGCAACTTAGCCATTGTTTAAACTCACCGAGATAGTGTTTTAGACGGCAAGCTGTAGTCTCGCGCTGAAGTCCCGTGGGAACTCAGTTGTAGCCGGTAAAATGTAAACAGTCCAGGGGGGATGGGCAACAGTGATCGAATACTCGAGTACTCGAACGTGACAGCGACGATCGATCATGAAAACGATGATCGCCCTGACTTTAAAAAATATATTTGTCTATTTTTCTGATTGGTTATAGCGGCATTTTTGGTGGTAACTGGGGTCTGATTGGCTAGCGTTAGACAGCACGCCTTCCAGACCGGTGAAATAAAGTGAAACTGAAGCGTGCACTACAGTGACGCCTGGAATCACTGTGATCATGAAATACAGTTAAGTGCAAGATGTGCAGCGCTAATCTGTCAAATACATCGCATTATAATGAAAACAGGATTGTAATAGAAGTTCCCCGTGTATCAGCTGTTAAAGGAAATCCACAAGCGCGGTGAAGTTCATGTGCGCGTCCGCGTCCTTTTCCGCAGATGCAAGTAGTAAGATTCATTTTATGTTGTCTATATCTGATTAATCTCATAATGGACATGTTTGGTTGAGTCTAATAACCAGCTAGTGAAGCGCTGCCGTTACCAACTCGTGTTCCTTCTCTTCAGTTTCAGCTCACATGCAATGCCCGGCATTATCGACTCTGGGTTATTTGAGACGGTTATATTCTTTTTAGATAGGCTATTTATTTTTCAAAAGCATTGATGATATTAATACAGCAACGATATTTCGTTCTCATATTTTTTAACAGTAGACCTATGTTTTATTTAAAGTTGTTTCTCATTATGCCTTCGAAAACGCACAGTGATGTCTGTCACTTTGATCAGGAAAAATACAAATAAGTGCAAGATGCACAGAGCCAATCTGTCATGTACCATGGCTGTCAAAAAATAATTCAAATTTCAAATATTTGTCGAATTTACAAAAAAATGCACATTCGAATGCAAACATTTTTGGTAGAGGCGCGAGACATGATGACGTAACTGACGCGGTTTGTTTATCCAGTACAGCGGTGCGGCTGTAAAAAGGCGTAAAAAAATGGGCAACCTGTTCAACGGCGTATTCAGTCAGACACAGAGCAGTGCAGAAGAAGGCAATCAGAGCTTTGGAGCATGAGATGGATAAACGAAAAAGAAGATACGCTTCCTGCTGACGAAAATCCTCTCAGTTGGTGGCAAAATCATGCGGTATAACGTTATGTATCCACATATTGCGCAGCTGGCAAAGATACTTGATCATACCTCAGCAAAAAACGCTCAGCACTCGCTGCAGGTCAAGTTGACTGTTTGGAGTTTTTCACCAACAATATGTAGATGTTTAGTGAGTGGAAATTGTTTGTTTCTGAATGTCCGTTTGCTATTTTGTGTCCACATTACGAAGCGTGTTTTCTCAGGTCACTGATGCACTTGCAGTTTTATGCACTTTTGTTACCTAATTTGCTCATTAATTAAATTATACTTTATTTAATAACAATTGTTTAAAAAGTTAATGCACTGTAAAAAGTGAATGTCATTTCATTTCAATAAAATATGCGATGCTTGATTTGGTTTACATTTGCTTGTTGCGCTCGCTTGTGCACTCTCGAGACCATACAGTACTTTTTCCTGCTAACATTTAAATATTGCCTTTAGAATTAGAATATAATTCGAATCATGTACATAACATTATAATGAGAACACAATTGTAATAGTGTTGTAAATTATCTGTGCTTAAGTTGCCTGTGTATCAGCGTTGTTGTTAAGGAAAGAGCGCATTCAAAATGTGTAAAAACTAGCAAGACCAAGTTCACACGCGCATTCGCATCCTTTTGTGCTGATGCAAGTAGGTACACTGATTAATCTAATTAATTTGAACACCCTGCTATTTTGCAAGTTCTCCCACTTGGAAATCATGGAGGGGTCTGAAATTGTCATCGTAGGTGCATGTCCACTGTGAGAGACATAATCTAAAAAAAAAAAAAAAACATTCCAGAAATCACAATATATAAATGTTTTACTATTTATTTGTATGGTACAGCTGCAAATAAGTATTTGAACACCTGTCTATCAGCTAAAATTCTGACCCTCAAAGACCTGTTAGTCTGCCTTTAAAATGTCCACCTCCACTCCATTTATTATCCTAAATTAGATGCACCTGTTTGAGGTCGTTAGCTGCATAAAGACACCTGTCCACCCCATACAATCAGTAAGAATCCAATTACTAACATGGCCAAGACCAAAGAGTTGTCCAAAGACACTAGAGACAAAATTGTACACTTCCACAAGGCTGGAAAGGGCTACGGGGAAATTGCCAAGCAGCTTGGTGAAAAAAGGTCCACTGTTGGAGCAATCATTAGAAAATGGACGAAGCTGAGTCAGATGAGACCAAAATAGAACTTTTTGGTCATAATTCCACTAAACGTGTTTGGAGGAAGAAGAATGATGAGTACCATCCCAAGAACACCATCCCTACTGTGAAGCATGGGGGGGGGGGGGGTAGCATCATGCTTTGGGGGTGTTTTTCTGCACATGGGACAGGGCGACTGCACTGTATTAAGGAGAGGATGACCGGGGCTATGTATTGCGAGATTTTGGGGAACAACATCCTTCCCTTAGTTAGAGCATTGAAGATGGGTCGAGGCTGGGTCTTCCAACATGACAATGACCCGAAGCACACAGCCAGGAAAACAAAGGAGTGGCTCTGTAAGAAGCATATCAAGGTTCTGGCGTGTCCTAGCCAGTCTCCAGACCTAAACCCAATAGAGAATCTTTGGAGGAGCTCAAACTCCGTGTTTCTCAGTGACAGGCCAGAAACCTGACTGATCTAGAGAAGATCTGTGTGGAGGAGTGGGCCAAAATCCCTCCTGCAGTGTGTGCAAACCTGCTGAAAAACTACAGGAAATGTTTGACCTCTGTAATTGCAAACAAAGGCTACTGTACCAAATATTAACATTGATTTTCTCAGGTGTTCAAATACTTATTTGCAGCTGTATCATACAAATAAACAGTTAAAAAATCATACATTGTGATTTCTGGAATTTTTTTTTTTTTGATTATGTCTCACACAGTGGACATGCACCTACAATGACAATTTCAGACCCCTCCATGATTTCTAAGTGGGAGAACTTGCAAAATAGCAGGGTGTTCAAATAATTATTTTCCTCACTGTATATAAATAATAATAAATAATTACAATTGAATTTGAATTAAAGGAAGCAGATTTGAATTCAATAAAAATTTGAAGAAATTCTTATACATGTCCATCTTGCCATAGCAGCTTCCTCTGCACCTGTTGAGAGAATCTTTAGTGTTGCAAGAAAGATCTTCAGACCAGAACGGACTCAATGATAAAACATTTGAGGAGCTGAGAATTAGATGCAAAGGTGTTGCTCAGTGAGTTTTGCATTGGAATGAAATGACATTTCAAACTGCATTTACAACGACGTTGTGTTGTTTGATTAATTTGAAATGAAAATATCATTAGTTCAAAACGAATTAAACAACATTGAGGGAGTGATTTATTTCAAGAATTTGATCATTATCTGTGTTTTAGAATAAAAGGATTCAACTATGCCAAGGTTAATTCAGTTTTCCATTCTAGGGCACCTTTAAGGTGGAACGGATTGTTCGGTGAATAAGGAGCTGGCAAAAAAGGAGCTGGAGTCAGCCTCGTATTACACAGCCTGTAACAGAACAAACCTGAGGAGATAACATCCAATCTTAAAAACAGCTCTATTAGTAACAAACGGTGTGTAATACTCACAGCGGGTCACACTGTGTGAGGAGGGGTGAGGAGAGAAGAACAACGGTCAGACACAGCAGCTTTACGTCCATCCTGTCTGTGTGTGTGTGTGTGTGTGTGTCTTCCTGTGAGCGTCTGTAAACCTGCAGTATGACAGGGGGGAAAGGTCCAAAAATAAGACTAATGATTTGTCTTGGGAAATCATTATCAATAATAATAATCATAACCTTTATCTCCATACCAAAATTCCAGATGGCCAGACAGTGATTCATCTTTTATAAATCGTTAAAATATGAATCTGTGAGCACAGAGACTGTTGTGTAGACCAGTGTTTCCCAACCTTTTTTCAGTCATGGCACTCTTTGAAAATGTTCTCCATTTTGTGGCACCCCCTCGCATACATAACGCTAGGGGTGTAACGGTACAGATTGCTCATGGTTCGGTTTGTATCACGGTTTTAGGTTCACCGTTTCGGTACGGTTCAGTATTTGCTATGTTCAGTGAAAAAATGACTACTGTCAAATAAAAATAAAGAAATAATAATAAGAAATAATTTAAATACAAGCAGCAGCACAAATAAATACTATTGAGCTTATCAGGTACAGAAATTGATTAAATGTAAAATAGCATTGCAAATTTGACTGTATAAATTAAAGATTAATCATTTTTAAACTTACAAAAGCATTTTAATCAAGAGCAGTTAGTGATGTCCTTGTCTTTTGTTGTTTGACATTAAACAGACAGCAGGAAAGGCTACTGCCCCTTTAAGACCTAATGCACGGATATGCGTCGTCTTTCTCGAATGTATAAAGTTCATTTAAGGCATATACAGACTATGTCTGCTAGAATACTCATCAAGATGGACATGTTGACATACTTTTTGTGTGAGTTTGTCCGTTCAAGAGCGAGACTTGAAAGAGAACATCTCGGTTACATATGGTAACCCTCGTTCCCTGAAGGAGGGAACGGAGACATACGTCGGACGTCACAGACGAATTGGGATCACTTCAGGGAGCCCCTATCAGCTTCGAGATATAGAGAACAGGCCAATGGGTCATTGGCATGCAAGATTTGCATCTCGCACTCCGCCCCGCGCTGCGGGTATAAACAGGAAGCGAGAGCGAATGCAGCTGTTTTTCACTGAGGAGCCAAACTTAGTGACTCGGCCATGCAGTGATGGTACAGCAACTGTGGCGACGGGACGTACGTCTCCGTTCCCTCCTTCAGTGAACGAGGGTTACCATACGTAACCGAGATGTTCCCTTTCAGTCGGTCACATTCAACGTATGTCAGACGTCACAGACGAATTGGGATCCCTTTGGAAAACGCCACAGTTACTACCACTTCCAGCGCCCAGCGATGAGCCCCTCAGACCCTGTCTGTTAGCGGGCGGGGAAAATCACGCAGGGAGAGTGAAAAAAGCTGCTGTTCCGCAAGACCCATTCAGCTGACTTTATTGGATAACGCTGGGAAAGCGTGCCTGTGCAGGCCGCTGCGTAAGCCACATCCTGCCCAGAGGGAGTTACCATGTGGAGATTACACATATGGGCTGGCTGTGGGCAGCACAACATATGGAAGTCCCAGGGTTGTCCCCGGCCAATTAAAGGCGGGGAACAACACCTCCCTGAGACGGCAGAGGAAAGACACGGGCTCGCCGTAGGGAGCTGTACAGTGGAATAATACACACATGGGACCGGCGTGGGGGTCACAACATATGGAACCCAGCCTAACACCCATACGAGTGTTAGACCTAGCGTCGGACACTCCGCTACATCTGACTGCCACGGGTAACGGAGGACTCAACAGGGTTCGCCGTTCTGGGGAACTCAACTGGAGCGGTTAGCGCACGCATTCGGTCCCTAGGAGGGGAATGGCGCAGCAAGCCGACACAAGAACGGGCACTCCGGTGTTACTGACTATGGGAAGTGAGCACACAGGAAGATACCGGCTCTACACGAAGGCTATAGAATCTAGCGAACGTGTTAGGTGTCGCCCAGCCCGCAACTCTGCAAATATCTGTCAGCGAGGCGCCGCGAGCCAGCAACCAGGAAGAAGCAACACCCCTGGTGGAGTGAGCTCTTAACCCGAGCGGGCAGGGCACGTCTTGGGATTCATACGCCAAGACGATGGCATCCACTATCCAGTAGGCCATCCTCTGCTTGGAGACAGCCTTTCCCTTCTGCTGTCCTCCGTAACAGACGAAGAGCTGCTCTGAGGTCCTGAAGCTTTTCGTTCTGTCCACGTAAGGCCAGAGAGCACGGATGGGACAGAGAAAAGCTAGGGCTGGGTCTGCCTCCTCCGAAGGCAGCGCTTGCAGGCTCACCACTTGGTCCCGGAAGGGAGGAATGGGAACCTTGGGCACATATCCAGGCCTGGGTCTCATGATCACATGAGAGTTACCAGGTCCAAATTCCAGGCATGATTGGTCGACCGAAAATGCCTGCAGGTCCCCTACCCTCGTGATGGAGGCCAATGCAGTCAGGAGAACTGTCTTCAACGACAGAACTTTTAACTCTGCTGACTGCAAATGCTCAAAGGGTGCTCTCTGCAGTGCGGTTAGCACCAGACAAGTCCCAAGAGGGTATAGAGGGAGGGCGAGGCGGATTTAGTCTCCTTGCCCCCCTCAGGAACCTGACGATCAGATTGTGCTTATCTAAGGACTTTCCATCTACTAGATCATGATTAGCGGCGATAGCGGCAACATAGACCTTGAGGGTGGAGGGAGACAGCCTTCGCTCCAACCCATCTTGTAGGAAGGAAAGCACGGAACTGATCGAACACCTTCGGGGGTCTTCTCGGCAAGAAGAGCACCAATCGACGAACAGGTTCCACTTCAACGCATAGAGGTGCCTCGTAGAGGGGGCTCTGCCGGAAGTGATGGTGTCAACTACTGCTTGCGGTAGGTCACCTAGAACCTCCGTGTCCCGTGCAGGGACCAAACATGGAGTTTCCAGAGGTCCGGACGCAGGTGCCAAGGGTGCCGCGTCTCTGAGTCAGGAGGTCCTTCCTCAGAGGAATGGGCCCAGGAGGTGCTGTCCCGAGGAGCACTAGTTCAGGGAACCAAGTCCGGTTGGGCCAATACGGAGCGACCAACAGGACTTGCGCCTCGTCCTCCCTGACTTTGCACAGTGTCTGTGCGAGAAGGCTCACTGGGGGAAAGCGCATATTTGAGTCGGCTGTGTGCCAGGGCATCCGAGCCGAGGGTCCCCTCGGTCAGGGAATAGAACCACTGGCAATGGGTTGTCTCCGGTGCGGCAAACAGGTCTATCTGTGCGGACCCGAAGCGACTCCATATCAGCTGGACCACCTGGGGATTGAGTCTCCACTCTCCCGGGAGCACTGGCTGTCGTGAGAGCTCGTCGGCTGCACGATTGAGCAGGCCCGGAATGTTAATGGCACAATGCGACCTCAGATGCTTCTGACTCCATAAGAGGAGATGACGGGCGAGTTGTGACATGCGACGGGAGCGTAGACCACCCTGTTTGTTGATGTACGCAACGGCCGCAGTGTTGTCCGTACGGACCAGAACGTGCTTGCCTCTGAGCGGCACTTTGAAGCGGCTGAGTGCAAGATGAACTGCTAACAACTCGGCAATTGATATGCCATTGCAGTTGAGGCCCCGTCCACAGACCCGAAACTGCAAGCCCGTTGTATGAGGCATCCGTGGAGACAACAGCATGCCTGGACACTTGATCTAGGGGAATTCCCGCCCGTAGAAACAAAGGGTCCGACCATGGGCTGAAGGTTTGGCGGCACCTCTGAGTCACTTGAATGCGGAGGGTCCACTGTGCCACGCCCATCTCGGGACTCAGTCGTGTAGCCAGCGTTGAAGCAGTCTCATATGAAGCAATCCGAGCGGCGTTACTGCGGCTGCGGATGCCATATGCCCCAGGAGCCTCTGAAAGTGTTTCAGTGGTGCCGCTGTCCTGCCTTTGAACGAATTCAAGCAGTTCAACACTGACTGGACGCGCTCCTCATGCGCTGTCATGGCGACCAAGTCTATCTCCATAATGAGAAAAGAGATCCTCTGTGTGGGACAGAGTTTCTCTTCTCCCAGTTGACCCGAAGCCCCAACTGGCTGAGGTGACTGAGCACCATGTCCATGTGTTCGCACAACTGCTCCCGCGACTGGGCAAGGATCAGCCAGTCGTCGAGATAGTTGAGAATGAGAACACCACACTCTCTCATGGGAGCATTGGCCGCCTCAGCGACCTTTGCAAAGACACGGGGCGACAGGGACAGGCCGAAGGGTAAGACACAGTACTGATATGCCCATCCCCCGAACGCGAAGCGCAGAAATGGCCTGTGTCGAGGGAGAATCGAGACATGAAAGTACGCGTCCTTCAGGTCGATCGCTGCAAACCAATCTTGGGGACGGATGCACCTGAAGATGCGTTTCTGCATTAGCATTCTGAACGGCAGCCTGTGAAGGGACCGATTCAAGAATCGCAGATCCAAGATCGGCCATAACCCGCCGCCTTTCTTGGGTACAATGAAGTACGGGCTGTAGAACGCAGACCTCATATCGGCTGGAGGGACCGGCTCTACCGCATCCTTCGCCAGTAGGACTGCGATTTCCGCCGTGGGGAAATGGTCCTGAGTTTCTCTATTCTTTACCAGATGTGTTGTATACATTACACTGATATCACGTGGCTCACGTTCTTATACCATGAGATATATATGATGTAATTCTTTTCCATTGGTTAAATCCATATTACGCCTCTTTTCTTTTTCATATATATTTGAAATCCTTTGTTCAATAAATTGAAGATTTTCCTTCCCTCAGATCCGAGAAGTCATTGTCTTTGAATCACTGAGAAATGCTGAGAAGGGCACAAAACGGGACCAAGTAATTGAAACCTTTCAACAACTTATAGGGGATAGGGGAGAGTGCACAGCAAAAACTCCAGTGTTAAAATTAACTCTCCTGGGAGTATATGTGAGACCACACTCAAGAGTGTTAAAGTGTTAAGATAAGAGTGTTAAAGTAACACTGAAGCAGTGTTAAAGTTAATGAGATAATTAAGTGATTAATTGAGTGATGATTGGCCATTAGTGACAAACACCTGATAATAAGCAGAATTGCCAAAGGAGAACACCACAATTCTTTAGTTTGGATCTTGACCCTTGACAATTAACACATTAGATTTTGTTTTGGTTGCTTTAACAGCCAGACAAGCAAAGAGTAAAAGTTGATCAGGTGGTGTTGGTTATTTTTTGACATAGTCATCAACTGAGCTAAATCATTGATTATAGCCTAATATCTGAGTTACGTGTACACCAGCCCTGTGATTCCAAGGGATACAATCAATCATTTTCAATTTAATCCAAAGGTTTTCTTAAAAGTTGTTCTGATAAAAAAAAAAAAACCAAAAAAAAACATTTTCACAGACATCAAGAATCAGCCTGAGAATCTCAACAGTGGTGACCATCAAAAAGCATGTTCCAGTGCATTCCGGGAGCCATCAATCAAAATTCTTCCATTGCTCCCATCATTCATTGCTGCATGAATAAATTATGAGCCTTACAAGCTGTTTGTCACCATTGTTGAGATTCCTACACTGATTCTTGATTTGCGTGTGCTTAAAAAAAAAATATATATATATATATATATATTTTTTTTTTAATCAGAAAAACTTTTAAGAAATCCTTAAGTATATTGAAAATGCTGGATCTTACGTTATAATCAATGAGATAAACCCTACTCAGAGACTAGGCTCTAAATGAGGGTAGTGATTTAGGTCAAGTAATGATGATGTCAAAACCTAACCAACACCAAGCAATCAGCTTTTGTCATTGCTTGTCTGGCTGTTACAACTCAGTTACAGCACCAAACAAAAAATAATGTAGTAAAAGTAAAGCAAACACTGTTCCCCATAATGGTGAATGAAATGTTTTATTTTTCTCATTTGGCGATTCTGCTTGTTATCATCAGGTGTTCCTCACTAACGGCCAATCATCACTCAATTAATCACTTAATTATCTCATTAACTTTAACACTGCTTCAGTGTTACTTTAACACTCTTATTTTAACACTTTAACACTCTTATACTCCCAGGAGAGTTCATTTAACTCTGAGTAAAAACTGGCAGCAAAAACTCCAAAGTTACTTTAAAGTGAGGCCATGACAGTAATGCTTTCAACTGAAGAATTTACACATATTTCAGGATGTGGTGCATCCCAGAGAGCAATAACTTTAGATTTGAAATAAATTTCAGAAATAGAGCTTTTGGGGGAAAAAATTGCCCCGCGGCTCAACTTGCCCCTGGTGCAGGTTTCAATGTGCCACAAGTTGTTCCTTTGAGGAGAATACGTTGGGGTAATTTGTGCTAGTGATTTCGGAAGTAAAACAGAACATTTTAATGTTATGAACTGTAAATGAGCAATGGAAAAATAAAGTTTTTACCAAAATATCAAAACCTGTTACAAGTTAAGTTATCCATTTAGGTCTGCATTTTATTTGATTGGTGTGCTGTCATGGAATTCTTAAGTAAAGTTCTTTGTTTATTCTCCACAAATGAGGTGTGCACAAATACTAAAATTACATTTTCAACCAAACATATTTCATGCTTTCAAAAGATGAATCAAAGACTCCCTTTTTTACACTTAAAGTTAACAGCATTTTGCAGAAAGATGGGGGCATGACTGAGTTCCCTTTCGTTCAGTCACTACGATGTACGTTAGTGACTAACGAATGGGGGTTTCGCTTAGAAGCAAATTACCTTTGAAAATTCAACAGCGCCCAATGGCAGTGCCAATGCCATGGGCATGCGGAATTTGCATGCGTAACTCCGCCCCACCCTGTGGGTATATAAGGAAGTACGCTGGCAACATCGCATTATGTTGCTGCTTTGGAGCCAAGAGCATCTCTTCACTCCTACAAGCCTGAATTCTGAAGTCTTCTCTTCAGTCTTCGAGACGAGCGGTTCTCCAGGGTGTTGGTGTGACGGCGCATTCCAGCGATCTCGCATTGCCTGCCTGCTGATCTGTGCAGTGATCTGCAACAGCTGTGTGTGTTTTCCCTGGGCGCTTAGGCACTCTGCAGAGCTTTCCTCTCACAAAAAGAGCTTGCGCGTGGCACGTCTTTTTCAAGACGGTTTGCCCGTGCACTTCCGGGTGCGATCGATCTCCGTTGCTGTCTATGGGCACATTCACTGCTCAACGTGTTTGGGCTTCAGCACGTTCGGGCAGTGATTGTGGATGTGTCATGTTCCCACTGCGGGAACGTGACCATCGCGATGTCGCGGTTGAGACTCAGTGATCTCCGCGAGGAGAAAGTCCCCTCTGCCATACCCCAATCTACCGTCTCTGAGAGAGGTGGTACTTTGGCTGGTGGCCAGGGTGACCTGAGGGCGGTACGTGGTATAAGAACCCCGACGATCATTCCTCGGGCCACGCCCCCCTCTCGCACATCACTTCCCGCGAGTGCTGGACTGAAACAGCGGCCCGTCTCTGACGCCTTGTTCGTTTCGTTCACACTCCAGATAGCGGCGAGATGTCGATCGCCGCATCCCAAGGTGGGCTAGATCCTTTGGGGATGACGATTAGGTTGTGCTCCGCCTCCGGGTGTGTCAGCACTGCCTGATCTGACCTAGAGTTGATAGCCATGTTATCTCGGGCAGCCGCGAGCCTCGCGCTGGTGTGGAACTCCGCCCAGTCGCGAGTGCTCGTGGTTGCGCGATCGGTTTTTGGGGGCGGCACCCGACAGCTGTTGGGCCCCGCCCCCAATGCCTTTCGCTCCCGAGGTGCATGAGGAGATCACGCGGTCCTGGAAGTCCCCGTGCTTCCCGTGACCGTTTGGTGGCCTCCTCCGCCTTCTCTGCCCTTGATGGGGCCGCGGCCTAGGGTACACTGGGCAGTGAGCTCCCAGAGAGCCCTGAGCTCCTCCAGCACTGTCGATGCCGACATCAGTTCAGTCTGCCCTTTCGAGCCCAGACCCTCATGTCCGGCCAGGTGCTCCGTGTGCATGGTTCCCCTCCGGCGACCCCCACACGAGTATTTCCACCGTAAGCCTCCTAGCGAGCAGGTGTCTTTCCCTTGGCAAGTCCCTGCCGCCCTAGGGTTAAAAATCCACCTTCGGCTGGTACCCTAGAGATCTTCCATATGCAGCCCTTAGCGGGTCATATGTGTTTTTTCTAAGTCCTCCCTACGGGTAGGCATCTTGGCATTCCCTCACTGGGATATGCTTCCCAGTGTACCTTGGTAATCCTGTGATAAGTGGGAGTCCTTTGTCCGTACTAGTCTTACGACAGGGTACTCACACTTACGCAGGGCACTGGATGACAGCTGAGTGGCGTTGTTGTATTGGAACCCCCATTCGTTAGTCACTACCGTACGTCGTAGTGACTGAACGAAAGGGAACGTCTCGGTTACGTATGTAACCCTCGTTCCCTGAGGAGGGAACGGAGACGTACGTTCCTTTGCCACGTCAGCTGTGTTGCTGGTATGCGTAGTTCAGTCTTGGCTCCTGCAGCAGCAACATAATGCGATGTTGCCAGCGTACTTCCTTATATACCCACAGGGTGGGGCGGAGTTACGCATGCAAATTCCGCATGCCCATGGCATTGGCACTGCCATTGGGCGCTGTTGAATTCTCGAAGGTAATTGGCTTCTAAGCGAAACCCCCATTCGTTAGTCACTAACGTACGTCTCTGTTCCCTCCTCAGGGAACGAGGGTTACATACGTAACCGAGACGATATTAATAGTCTTACTTTGTTATAACAACACTGCCTTTTAAATTTATAAGGGCTATATTTATGAAGTCACGATGCTTCAGTGCTGTGTCACATCCATAATGATTTACAGAGTAAGTTTATATTCTATAATAATTATTAATACATATAATTTGAAACTTTCTAAGCAAAGACAAAATTTGTTAATGCTAATTATGATTTACAATTAATTTAACTTTTTTGCTCTAAACAACCTTAATGATGCGTTACGGATGTGACCGTTACGGATGGTTCATAATAAATATAGGCCAAGCATGTGATGTGACCAGCGCATATTTGTTCACCACATAGGCGTAATTTACGAGTGGGACACCACTTTTTGCCAGGCTCATATTGTCCCCACCACTTTTTAAAAGTAATTGAAAAATAGATTGCGGAAGGTGTGTATTAAAACAAAAGCCAGGGGCGCGGGAAGTGGGAGGGGGTGCTGCACAGGATTGCAAATGCAATGCAGATTTTTGTTAATTTACATTTATTCATTTTTAGCATTTAGTAATTTATTTGTAATAAACACTTTAAGTGGCCCATTAAAAAGTATTATTTATATGTTGAATTATGTTTTTAAAACATACATGAGATCATATTGTGACCATTGCGGTGTGCGTAGAAAGAATGGTAATATTTCTTCCAGAGTGAGAGTGCCTTTCTGGAGATCCCGTTCATTTCTAAAGCTCAGCACCACGCGCTCAACCCAGAATGCCATTTGTGACATGCTGGTTCGAATATAGGCCTATCTGAAATAAGTAGCTAGGGCTGCCCCCAACTAAAGTTATTTTTCAAGTAGTAGTTCATTTAAGTCGTTGTTCACACAGCGCCAGCGGCTCCATGCCATTGTCTGCTATGCTATATTAGCTTATTATTTAAAACATTGATTAAAATTAGATACAATTTATACAAAACAAAAATAACTTTAAAGAAAGGCTTTCAACAAATGAAGTGGTAAAAATCATTTCTGACCCCATGTCTTCTGACATATTTCACATCTTATGTGTCCTGTTCACTTTTCATAATCATCAACGTAAATGAAATAAAAAAATAACAATAATTTCGGAATGTGTCTTATTTAATAAAAATACGCTGTACCATATTCAAATGCAGTGAAAATCAATACTGACTGCAGTTTTTCTCTTTAGTTCTTGACATAGGCAGAGCCAATGATTTTGAGCTATGAACAATTAAAAAAATTAACAATAATATAATTAATATTTTCTCATTTTATATGTCTTATCATATCCTTTTAGTGTAGAATGAGTAAAGCTGATTGTTTTTAGGATGACAAAAAATGTTAAAAGTTAAATTTTTAGGCTGATTAATTTTAAGTATATGCAAGTCTCAGACAACTGTTTTATGATAGAAATGTTCAGCTACCGACAATAATGCAAACTACTCAACTTTTTGTGAAATTTCGCAGTTTTGATTTGAAATGCAATCATGATTCATGTAATTAATAAATTAATGTGACGATGAGGCAAAAAACGTTTGCATTTTCTACATAGGCAGGCCTATTAGACATACGAATAACAGTGAACTCTTTTAAAATAAAATATTTGCAAATAGTTTAAATTGATTACTTCAAAAACTACATTTAGACCTAGAACTTTACCATTCATTTTTTATTCCCTTAAATCCCTTTAATCCTTTAATTATTACATTGATTTATTATTATTATTATTATTATTATTATTATTATCAGGGTTCGATTTGTAAAAAAAAGAAGGGGGATACTTTTTAAAAGTTTTTTTTTCCTTTAAAAATAAAATCACACAGTGGATATTTTTTGGCAGCTATAAAATAAATAAATATTACAATAAATAAAGTTACAATAAATATTCTGATTTAACTTTGAGCTTTGAAGTATTAAACTGTAGTTATTAATATTTTGAATAGGCCTACAATAACGAGACACAAACCTGTACATATTCAATTGCGTTTGCTCACATTTATTTTTGATCACAGTGCTTCAGTACACAAGGCTGCAAACTTTTAGTCCACATTTGGAGAAATATTTATTCACACATTTACCTCATATTTGTTTAGAGAAGACCAACGCATGACCCTGAAGTGTCTGCAGAGACTGTGATTAGACTCCCCCCCTAAAACTGCCTCATCGACACGGCATCCTCAATAAACCCGTCTCCAGCGTGATGACTCCGATTGTTCGAATATTACAATTTAATAATACTTAAATCGATATGTCATCCGCAATAAACCCGTCTCCAGCGTGTTGCCTCCGATCATTCGAATATTGCACTTTAATAATTATTTAATCAACATCATCCTCAATAAACCCGTCTCCAGCGTGTTGCCTCCGGTCCTTCGAATATTCCGATCTATTATGACCTCTGACCTGTAAAGTTGCCAGAATAATAATAATAATAATAATAATAATAATAATAATACGCTGTTTGTTAATTGGCCAGAGGAGAACTGGCACCCCGACTGAGCCTGGTTTCTCCCAAGGTTTATTTTTCTCCATTAGGTCACCTGATGGGGTTTTGGTTTCCTTGCCACTGTTGCCTCTGGCTTGGCGTGCTCAGTTGGGGACACTAAATTTTTCAACTAAATATCCAAATAAATCTAATTATTAAACTAAATTAACCATATAAACTAAATTACTGATCTAATTACTGATCTAAAGCCCACACTGTCACTGTATGATAATTGAAATGAACTGATGACATCACCATTTTCTCCAGAATGGCTATACGGCTGAATCAAATTATGCTGCATTATTTTCCTGTTTAGCACAGTAAAGCTGCTTTGAAACAATCTGCATTGTTAAAAGCGCTATATAAATAAAGTTGACTTGACTTGACTTTAGATAGAATAGAACCATAATTTCTTAATGATTCGCAGAAAGACGATCCATTAGTCAATATTGCGTGATAATAATTTAGGCTACCTTACGATGTCGCAAATTGCAGCGTTCTGTCTCATTCACTGATCTATAAATGATCAGTGGTCTCATTAGTGGTCTATTATTTTTATTTATAATAATATAAATCACCCCCCCCCCCCCCCCTCACCGATGTTGTCATCGTGTTTTATAGACTCAATATTGTTTCTTATGCAAAAACTTTTGCGATATTTTCTAATAGTTGATAAAAAAATATAGCGAAATGACGGCGTTTCCATTAACTGATGTTATGCGACTAAAACATTTTTTAAGTCATTCCAAAAATGATGCTACGTATGTTGTTAGGTTTATGTATATCCCAGCCACCGCACGCCATTATTTTTAATGGAAAGAGATGTGCGTGTTATCCAAGAACTGATGGAGAGGAAAGCCCCTTATACTTGAGCAGCACATATGAGGTGTTTCTGGGTGGTTCTCTCTCTTATCGGCTTCAAGGTCTTGATAAATTGTGGCATTTTATATTCTATTGTTTTTATGAGTTTAATAAAGAACTCTGTCTCGTCTTCTGTCCAAACATACCATCATCTGTAAAGAATGATGGACGCAGGTTATTGTGACGCATTTGCCACATACAGAGACGAGCAAAATGTTTGAATTTGGTGGTGTAACTCAAAGGTTTTTTTTTTACCACTTCGTTTGTTGGAAATATAAACTGAATTTAGAAATGCTTTAGAAATGAAAAACTTTGCGTTTAATAAACAAAATATATTTTTGAAATGAAGACAGCGTTTGGAGTGGCAAGCAAATAATCTGTTCCCTGAATCCACGGCCTTTGCCGTTATTGTGAGTGTACACAAATAAAAGTAGACAGTTTACTGTTTATAGTTATATCTTGCACTTATCTGTATGACTAAAAATTACGGAGTGTGAGTTGTTTCCGCTGTCATAATGGAAAAAATCCATTAGAAGGCGCCGACGACTTCATCAGACAAAGGGTTAAAGAAAACTTAGCCTGTTTCATGGTTAGGCTATGTTAAATATATTAATATTTAATCATTTAAATATTATTATTTTAATTTCACATGTTGATTATGAAAAGTGAGCAGCATGAGTAAAGCACATAGTTCAGATGCGCATATGTCTGGGGACATGGATTTTTCATTGAATTTTGTTTTATAGAAAGTCTTTCTTTAAAATTAATTTCATTTTGCATAAATTGTATTTTAATTTTGATCAATATTTAATCACCTTTTTGGCTGTATATTTAATAAATAAGAAGCAAACCAAGATTGTCGGGAATGGATTGACGTGCGTAAACACGGCCTTTGAGTAAGGTATACTTTATTTAATAGCTGCCGATGTATATTAGCAATGTTATATCTTCCAGGGTCTAAAGTAAATACCACATTAGCAAGCAGTATCATGTCCGAATTGAGTTTTGAACATGCACACGCTGGTTACATTTAACAGCAGAGATCCACGTGAACGCAGCTAATCTATAACAGTGATTTCAGTGTTAATTTGATTAGCCTAAATGTGGCGCCTTACCGCACAGATGTCTCAAAGGTAAAAGTTTGTTGATTTAAATAGCCAGCAGCAGAGACCGACAAATAGGTCTCTGTTAAAGTTTTTAAAGCATTTTATCTGATTTTCCACAGTCAGGCAAGTGCCAATTTCAGATCTGTCACGTCCGTAACGATGCTTTTTCCTCATAAATGCAAAAACAAAAAATAAATAATTTATGTTCTATAGAGAGCCTACACTTATCCTTTCAGTTGGTATTATTTCATTTGTCTTGTGCATTTTAATTCGCAGAATATCTTCAAAGTATGTTGTCACCCAAATTCTGCATTTTGTTTTTTTGTCACGTCCGTAACGCATATTTATTTTCCTCTTCTAAAATATAAAACACGTGTACAGACTGATATTTTTCTGATGCCTGAATTCTATGATTAGGGTTTTAAGAAAATATAAAGAGATGGTTCAATATATTGATAATGAATACATTCTATGAGAATTTATATTTCAAGTTTTGACCTCAAATGTCACGTCCATAACGCTGGAATTGCTCTAATGCTATATGGAAGCAAGACAAATTAAATACAAAATTACTCATTTAAGGCTTATTTAGATATTGTCACCCTATTAAACTGTTGGAATAAGTCATATTTTGTCGTATTTTTTGCTTAAATATAGATATTTGTGAATCATTTCAGGCTAAAATGCTTTGGTAATAGATGACTGTTGACATACATGGGTCATTCCACGAAATCGGTGCCTTTTCAACTTAGAAAAATTAAAATATAAAATAAGTTGAATCTATGTTTTAAAAATATCCATGAAATGAAGACAGCTTAAAATGACAATAAATTCTATTGTGCCATCTCAGGCTACAATTTTTTTTATTTTATGACTATTTATCTACCTCATGTTTTGATATTTTTGTCATCCCTGTTACAGACACAAGCGTTAGTATATACAATAGTTTTAATTAGAAATATGTTATAGTTTTAACGTTTTTGGGCAGTATTTTAGTCCCTCTTTTCAGTTGGATTGTTTCAAATTTTGGATATTTTTTTTCAATCTTATATTTGTCATTCAGATGGCCAAGAATTTACTAATTTTAGAGGATGATCACATGCCAATTAAGAAAAATATATATTTTTACAAGAGAGATATTAAAAGAAGGGCTTTGTTCAAAATACAATGTTGATAGGTTTACAATGGAAAAACTGGGAAGGCCATTTTAAATATAATTTTGATATTTTTTATGAAATTAATGACGGTAACAGGATTGACATCATGGTAACAGGACTGACCAGAGTAACAGGGATGACAGGACACACATTCTTCAGCATACACTGCACAAATTTGTTTACATAATATTGTAAACTTTTTAAATTGCATTATATTTTTTGCACTTACTTGGCATAGGTGTATTAGTGAAGCACATTACATTTCAAAGATATCTAAAATGTTGACTACCATTTGACTACCATAGTAGGAAAAAAATACTATGGTAGTCAATGGAGGGCGAGATCTGCTTGGTTACAAACATTCTTCCAATATCATTTGTTTTTCTGCTGCACTTAATGGCATTCTACTATCATCTGAAAAAGTGCATTAAAATGCAAATATAAAATAGAATTTAAATCATCACACAAATGTTAAAACTATTTAAACAGTTAATACTTTAATTACCAATAATACTAATACCAACAATTTTAAATAAAAATTTAACTGATCCTCATACCACCCAATCTGAATAATATAGGCATTAGCTCAATAATACACGCAGGATGACATTTAAAAATGTTTGCATTTTACACAGATAAACTTAAAAAACAGTGTGGCTTAGGTGACACATGTAATGTCATCCCTGTTACCCACATGTCACAACCTGTTACTAGAAAAGTAACAGGGCTGACGGTAACAGGTTTGACAAATTCAAGCTAATTTGCTAACTGCTAGCTAACAGTCAATACCACAAAAGCACATGGTGTAAACTTTGAAGCGATATTACTTGTAGATATTGATTTCATTATGTTAAATAAATAATCATTTTAATTTATACTTTAAAAATGGTAACAGTTTTGACATTGCATGATGTCCCCACCTCAGTCAACCCTCATAAATCATCAAAAATAGAACATTATAAAAGAGAGAGAGAAAATTACTTGTGTTTTAACTGTTGGAATAATGATGAGAGATTATGTAATTTCCTGGAAGTGATGTCACTGGAATGTACAATTATTTTAAAGGGGTTTTTGGTGAGGGTAACAGGAATGACATGGAATCAAGGGACAACGATAAAATGATTTATATGTTAAAAAAAAAAAAGTATACTTATGCCCAAACACTGCTTAACAATGAGAATATACTTATAGCTATATGCAAATGTGATTTTAGAATAATTTTGCCTTCAGTTTGCAAATTAAAAGTCCTGCTGAAAAAGAACAATCATATCGAGGGACATGGCAAAAACCTTACCCTTATCATCTTAGAAGCAATTTTAATTACTTAAAATAATATTTAATTGACTTTAATTTAATGTAATATTGAGGAAACAATACATAGTATTATTATGTTTTTAAATCACAAATTTGTGTTGTTATAATAATTCTATGTCTGATTATTTCTTAGGGACACAAAAGGCACCGATTTCGTGGAATGACCCACATAGAAACGGTCAATTATCTAACATACAAGAATAAAGTGACTAGGCTCATTTCTGAACATCCTATTGTGACTTAGGCCACTTAAAAACTGAATAAAACTTGCTGAACTGCTAAACTTCAAAACTGAAATCAATGTTAGCTTAAATTAAACAAATGGCAGGTAAATAAAACACGGATTAGGCATGCCCATCTCCTCACTTCTCCAGATTATCCCTGTGGGTATGTAGGTCTGGACTGTCCTACTACTCAACATCCCACTTGTCAACGCTGCAAGGGGATCGCTACTTCAGGAGTAAAGTTAGTTTTAGGTTTGATATTCGCCGGATTTTCGTTTTCCCTTGATACAGTTCTAAGAGTCAACAATCTTTCAGAGACATAAATACCATGAATAGTTTTAACAATTATGTAACTACTGTATAGCAACATAAACAATTAATTAAAAACCACTTACGTGTATTACAGCTGCATATTTATGCCTGATTTATACCCGAGAATGCTTTGACGAGCCATCACCAGGCTTCTTGACAAAGGGAATGTCTGTAAATACCCCAATAGCGTAAAAACGTCTAATTTGTATAAGTTAAAATTACTTTTAAAATAAAAAATAAATACAAATAATTCGAAGTTGTAGTACGTTAAAAAAATGTAAGACATATATCATCATATATGTAGGCCTACTGTACACAAATATTTTTAGAAATAATTACTGTTAAAGGTATTTTTCATATTACTGTAATGCAATGTAAGTTTTTTCCCTACTCCAAAGGTTGTAGTACGTTCCTATTACAAGACTGACTTACTACAGGTGAAATTATGCCAACATCTCCCTTACTGTATGTATATATAAATATTAATGTACTGTATGTACAGTAAGGGCGATATTGGCATAATTTCACCTGTAGTAAGTCAGTCTGGTCACTAGGAATGTACTACAACCTTTGGAACACGAAAAAAACCTTTTGATGAGTTACTGTAATTGTTTTTCTATAAATATTAATGTACTGTACGTACAGTAAGGGCGATATTGGCATAATTTCACCTGTAGTAAGTCAGTCTGGCCAGTAGGAATGTACTACAACCTTCGGATCATGAAGAAACCCTTTTGGTGGGTTACTGTAATTGTTTTTCTATAAATATGAGTGTACTGTACGTACAGTAAGGGCGATATTGGCATAATTTCACCTGTAGTAAGTCAGTCTGGTCACTAGGAATGTACTACAACCTTTGGAACACGAAAAAACCCTATTGGTGAGTTACTGTAATTTCTTTCTATAAATATTAGCGTACTGTACATACAGTAAGGGCGATAT
Source organism: Romanogobio albipinnatus (assembly GCA_023566225.1). Classification (NCBI taxonomy): domain Eukaryota; kingdom Metazoa; phylum Chordata; class Actinopteri; order Cypriniformes; family Gobionidae; genus Romanogobio; species Romanogobio albipinnatus. The sequence continues at coordinate 68,120,438 of CM042241.1, read as the reverse complement.
TGGCATAATTTCACCTGTAGTAAGTCAGTCTTGCCAGTAGGAATGTACAACCTTTGGATCATGAAGAAACCCTTTTGGTGAGTTACTGTAATTGTTTTTCTATAAATATTAATGTACTGTACGTACAGTAAGTGCGATATTGGCATAATTTCACCTGTAGTAAAGCAGTCTGGTCACTAGGAATGTACTACAACCTTTGTAACACGAAAAAAACCCTATTGGTGAGTTACTGTAATTGTTCTTCTATAAATATTAATGTACTGTACGTACAGTAAGTGCGATATTGGCATAATTTCACCTGTAGTAAGTCAGTCTGGTCACTAGGAATGAATGTACTACAACCTTTGGAACACGAAAAAACCCTATTGGTGAGTTACTCTAATTGTTCTTCTATAAATATTAATGTACTGTACGTACAGTAAGTGCGATATTGGCATAATTTCACCTGTAGTAAAGCAGTCTGGTCACTAGGAATGTACTACAACCTTTGGAACACGAAAAAACCTTATTGGTGAGTTACTGTAATTGTTCTTCTATAAATATTAATGTACTGTACGTACAGTAAGGGCGATATTGGCATAATTTCACCTGTAGTAAGTCAGTCTGGCCAGTAGGAATGTACTACAACCTTTAGATCTTGAAGAAACCCTTTTGGTGAGTTACTGTAATTTCTTTCTATAAATATTAGTGTACTGTACATACAGTAAGGGCGATATTGGCATAATTTATCCTGTAGTAAGTCAGTCTGGCCAGTAGGAATGTACTACAACCTTTAGATCTTGAAGAAACCCTTTTGGTGAGTTACTGTAATAGTTCTTCTATAAATATGAGTGTACTGTACATACAGTAAGGGCGATATTGGCATAATTTAACCTGTAGTAAGTCAGTCTGGCCAGTAGGAATGTACTACAACCTTTAGATCTTGAAGAAACCCTTTTGGTGAGTTACTGTAATAGTTATTCTATAAATATGAGTGTACTGTACATACAGTAAGGGCGATATTGGCATAATTTCACCTGTAGTAAGTCAGTCTGGCCAGTAGGAATGTACTACAACCTTTAGATTTTGAAGAAACTATTTTGGTGAGTTACTGTAATTTCTTTCTATAAATATTAGTGTACTGTACGTACAGTAAGGGCGATATTGGCATAATTTCACCTGTAGTAAGTCAGTCTGGCCAGTAGGAATGTACTACAACCTTTGGATCATGAAGAAACCCTTTTGGTGAGTTACTGTAATTGTTTTTCTATAAATATTAATTACTGTACGTACAGTAAGTGCGATATTGGCATAATTTCACCTGTAGTAAGTCAGTCTGGTCACTAGGAATGTACTACAACCTTTGGATCATGAAGAAACCCTTTTGGTGAGTTACTGTAATTTCTTTCTATAAATATTAGTGTACTGTACATACAGTAAGGGCGATATTGGCATAATTTCACCTGTAGTAAGTCAGTCTGGCCAGTAGGAATGTACTACAGCCTTTGGATCATGAAGAAACCCTTTTGGTGAGTTACTGTAATTTCTTTCTATAAATATTAGTGTACTGTACATACAGTAAGGGCGATATTGGCATAATTTCACCTGTAGTAAGTCAGTCTGGCCAGTAGGAATGTACTACAGCCTTTGGATCATGAAGAAACCCTTTTGGTGAGTTACTGTAATTTCTTTCTATAAATATTAGTGTACTGTACATACAGTAAGGGCGATATTGGCATAATTTCACCTGTAGTAAGTCAGTCTGGCCAGTAGGAATGTACTACAGCCTTTGGATCATGAAGAAACCCTTTTGGTGAGTTACTGTAATTTCTTTCTATAGATATTAGTGTACTGTACATACAGTAAGGGCGATATTGGCATAATTTAACCTGTAGTAAGTCAGTCTGGCCAGTAGGAATGTACTACAACCTTTGGATCATGAAAAAACCCTTTTGGTGAGTTACTGTAATTGTTTTTCTAGAAATATTAATGTACTGTACATACAGTAAGGGTGATATTGGCATAATTTCACCTGTAGTAAGTCAGTCTGGCCAGTAGGAATGTACTACAACCTTTGGATCTAGAAGAAACCCTTTTGGTGGGTTACTGTAATTGTTTTTCTATAAATATTAGTGTACTGTACGTACAGTAGGGGCGATATTGGCATAATTTCACCTGTAGTAAGGCAGTCTGGCCAGTAGGAATGTACTACAACCTTTGGAACACGACAAAACCCTTTTAGTGAGTTACTGTATTTTTTTTTTCTTCTATAAATATTAGTGTACTGTACGTACAGTAAGGAGGATATTGTCTAAAACGAGATATTGGCAAAATATAATAAATATTTTCGCCCGCTAGGCATTTACATAGCCCTGTAAAAATGTATTTGAATGAATTGTTGAGACTCGATTTGCACTGTGTGGTGAATTTGCAGACGGTCCCTTAAGCAGCCTATGCGGAAATGCGGCGCATATCAAACCTAAAACTAACTTTACCTATAAACAGAGCGCGCTCATCTGGCTGTACCACGAAGTTGTTTGGGTGTGGGTAGTTTCTTGAGCACATCACCTCTAGGGATGACTCCATCTTCTTAAAGGGTTAGTTCACCCAAAAATGAAAATTCTGTCAGTATTACTCACCCTCATGTTGTTCCAACCATGTAAGACCTTCGTTCATCTTCGGAACATAATTTAGTATATTTTTGATGAAATCTGAGAGCTGTCTCACTCCTCCATAGGCTTTCAGAGGGAATGAAACTTGATGGCCCAGAATAGTAAGTAAAAACGTCATTTAAGGAGTCCAAATGACTACAGTGGCTCTGTATTAAGTCTATCATGCGAAGAAAATACTTTTTGAGCGGAAAAACAACAAAAATAACGACTTTATCACTAGTATTGTTGTTCAATTTGAGTGCCACGACGCATGCACGAGAACTGAGATTCTTCTTCTACTACTACTTGACTGGCTGCTCACTCTTTCGGAGTAGGGTTAATGTCAGTTCTCGCGCATGCGTCGTGAACTCTCGTCAGAGACTCAAATTGAACAACAATAATAGTGTGATAAAGTCGTTATTTTTGTTGTTTTTCCGCTCAAAAAGTATTTTCGTCGCATGATAGACTTAATACAGAGCCACTGTAGTCATTTGGACTCCTTAAATGACGTTTTTACTTACTATTCTGGGCCATCAAGTTTCAGTCCCTCTGAAAGCCTATGGAGGAGTGAGACAGCTCTCAGATTTCATCAAAAATATACTAAATTATGTTCCGAAGATGAACGAAGGTCTTACATGGTTGGAACAACATGAGGGTGAGTAATTACTGACAGAATTTTCATTTTTGGGTGAACTAACCCTTTAAATGTAAACGGCCTTTCCATCCACAGACTTCTTACAACTTTGGCACAACTTAACCCAGGCCCTTTGGCACAAATCACCCCTGAACCACAAGTTTGGAAAAACTAGCATGATCCAGCAGTTAAGAGCTAACATCATAGTACAACTGTATAGACTCATTGTGAAGCCTGCTAAAGCACTAAAACATGTGTGAAATGTTTTCGAACTTGTCTTGTTCAGACACTACAATCAAAAAACCTTACTTTGAAAGGTAAAAAAAACAGTTTTTTGAGCTAAAACATGCTTACCTCTCATGTGTCTCTCTTCTTTGGATAATGAGTCAAATGGATGGCTTTCCAAAATGATGTGGTCACATGACCAATTTCTTCCAGAAGCAACGGGTGGAAGTACTTCCCCCTTGGCACAAATCACTGTATAAACACTTTTTTTTTTATTTTTTTTTATTCAAGAACCGTACAAATATACAAATACCTTCAGGAGAACATTAGAGTTAAGACATAAAAGACATTTGTATGTAGAGTCAAATATCTAAAGGAAGCATTAAGGAAAAAAAACAAACGTTTACATACATATGAAAAGGACATATCAAGACAAGAGACAATATAAGTAAATAAAATAAAATAAATTAATTAAATTAAAGGGGGGGGGGGGTCAATACATGAGAAAGCTGGTTAAACTTGAACATCAGATTCATTACAAAATAATTTTTCATATTGTTTTAGGAATCGATCACAATTTTTATTGCTGGTTAACCTAAAAGATTTAAGCAGCGAGTCTACCTCGATCAAAAAGGTGACAAAGTAGGAAGTGAGCTCATAAATTTCTGTTTATGGATGAAAAATTTGTCAAACAAAATAAAAAAATAGAAAATATATTCTTTAGATTTGTTGGAGTCAGTGTAATAACAAATAACATCTTTCAAATTAAAAGATTGTGTATTAATGGGAGTTTTATTTAAATGGGAATACAAGTTAGACCAAAACTTTTGAACCAAATCACAAGAGTAGAATAAATGTATCAATGTTTCATCTTCATGTCCACAAAACGAGCAAGTACTAAGAATATCAACATATTTGGATATTGTTAAATTAACCGGGTATATCTTGTGTAATATTTTAAAGTGGACTTCTTTGGTCTTATTAGGAATAAAATATTTATATGCTGACAGCCATGCTTTTCTCCAGTCTATATTGTCGATTAGAGCAGCCCAATGAGCTCTGCCTCTAGGGCGAATGTGGTCTCTTTTCTGAAAAATTTGTCGTATATGTTTATTATTACCACTGTATAAACACTTTTCTCACATGGCAACGACTCACTCTATAAGTGTGCGCGCCAAAGTATGGCGCGTACAAAGTGCCAAAATTAAGCCTCCGAATGACCAATCGAACGTCAAACCGAACGTCTATCCGTCTTGTTCTTTGAGCTTCTTACTGACCGGGTGACCCACGTGATGACCTGATGTGATGTCAGCTTTTTTCTTTTTTTTTTCACCATGTAAGTAGGCCTATCCAAGCTGATGTGTGAAGACTCTAAACCCATCCGGAATTTTTTTTTTTTTTCTGGCCAAAACATATTTTAAATATATGGTAAATGTATGTTGTAAACAGTGAAATATATTCGAAGTTCGATGAAATATATTTTTGAAAGTGAAAATATATTTTGTTCCAGCCTTCATATACCAAAATGTATTTCGAAATGTATTTCAGCGGCAAGAAAATACATTTTCAATCTGTAACATGGATCCACTGGAGGCAAGTTGAGAACCCAAGTGCAGTTCTTTATTTATAATAAACAAACTTAAAACAAAGACTTGGCTTAACTTGGCAAAACATAAAACAAAGTCATGGCATGGCTAAACAAAGACTCACCAACAGCAGGTTACAACAATCAAAAGCAGTGTCCCAATTCGGGGGCTGCATCCTTCAAAGGCAGCATTTGAAGGCCGATTGCGTCACTGCAGCGCGACGAAGGCTGTCCCAATTCGAAGGGGTCTTCAAATGCAGCCTGCCGTCCGTGTTGCCAAGTCCGCGTTTTTTCAGCCGAATTAGGCTACTTTTAAGTTGTTGCCGCGGGTGAAAAATTATTTCCGCTGGTTTGTTTCTACCCCATAAGTACGGTTTCGCCGCTCCAACACCCCCCAAACGTACAACTCCAGTGGAGAATTCGGCCGCTCGATGGAGAAAATCGCATTGGGAGTTTTGGACTACTTTTGTTGCAAAGACCTGGCAACCCTAACCACCGTCCTTCTCCCCGGCCGCGAAGGATAGAACCAACCAGGACAAGTGGATCCTTCGCAGTGTATACCTCTGCCCATCCCGCGGCCGAGGAATGCACTTATAAATGTAAGTATTGTGTTTTAATTTACTCAAATAACCAACGAAACGTTTTAAAAGCCGGTGGTCTTTATTTCTGTGTTACCACTGCACGGCTTTATTCGTTAGGTGATCTGATTTAATATTTCGTTTTGTTTTATGGATAAAGTAGCAGACAGCTTCATTAAAATGAGGGCAGCAAATGAGTATTTATTTACCGGGCCGAAAAACTCGGCCAGTGTGGATTGGAGTAGGCTACGGCCCATTTGTAGTATTTCCATAGGTGTAGGTAGGCTATATGGGGGCCTTATCCTATACAAAGCCCACAACAAAAAGAATATAGAATTTGAGTATCTATAAATATGATTTCTGGAGTATTTTGTATGTTTGTAGGCTACTGATGCATCATATTTTTTAATTTTCTTAAGATTGCACCCCTGCCTTGCAGGTAAAAAAAAAAAAAAAAGTATGCAAGTTAATTATTGACAGACATGTTTATTTCCTCTGCCTTATGATTGAAAGTGTCCTGGGACAGGTGAGGGAGTGGGAAACTTGGCCATGGTTTGTCTTCATGAATGAGGTGTTGGGACAACCCCACTGTCCTCATTGCCTCCATCCCTGAGGACACACCAGGGCCGAGTTCAGCAGTGGATGAGCAAGATGAGGAGGAGCAACTCCAGCCAAGAGGAAACGAGACCGAGAGGATGAGCTGATGGAGAGACTGAGGGAGGACATGAAGAGAGAGACAGAGGAGAGCAGGGAGAGAATGGACTGATTGTTTTCTCTTCTTGAGAGATAGTTGAGAACTAAAATTTTGGTTTTGTAAATTAAAATGTGTAAATTAAATATTATCGTTCTACACATTATTTTTGTTATGCAAGTTATAATTTGTAAATGAAATAAATAATTCTGTACATTTATTTTTGTCATGTCAATTATTTTGTAAATGAAACAATAAATTGTTCTATACATTTTAATTTACAGTACTTTTTACAACTATTTACATAAATTAAGTTTAAGATTAGAAAAACAAAATACATTTTAAAATTAACAGTACATAAAACAGATGGAAGAAAATGTTTTTATGTTGTCTTTTATTGAGCTGGGCTGGGAGTCCCTGGTGAAGCGGGACATCATCTGGGATCAGTGCATTTTCCACTGTCTACCAACAGGTTTGCAGTGCTGACTTATTCGACGGCTGCCATGTAGCTAATATGTTTTCAGAAAGAGGGAAGAATAAATTAAATTACCTCATCCTCAAATAAAAACCATAAAATATGTTAACATGCATAACTGTTCTATGAGCTGAACTATGACTGCAGGACAGCGGCCCTCCAAGACCAACGGTGCCTATCCCTAATCTAGAAGACATATTTATTTAAGACAGTGTATTTTATTTTTAGATTCTTTTTTAAACGATAACTACTATCAAAATGTAATAATCATGTGTAAAAAGTCCGTTTTTCATAAAACCACAATATTTGCCTCTGAGATGAAGTTGAATAAAAATCTGAGGTACTTCACAATTATACTCAAATACAGAGTAAATGTATTTTGTTACATTATTAGTAATATTTAGCAACTGTTGACAGCTGCCGTTGAAGAGAACCCAAATAAACATTTATACTGGACTTTAAAGTTATATTCAACTGCCTAAAAACAAAACCACTAAAGATGTAGTATAAACTATATAAAATCGTATGTTGGTAACATATTTAGTCAACATTTTATTTTTATCAGTAGATACATTAGATTACTGGAGTAAATTGAAACCCAATACTTGCATTTAAAAGTGTAATCTGGCAATTTCTCTTCAAAAATCTGACGTCGCGGCGCGCAATGAATTCTGGGGTAGGCAAGGCTGCGAAGCATCCATCCAACTATCCTTCGTTTCATGGGAAAAGAAGGACGCATTTGCAGGCCATATTTTGAAGGAGCCTTCGAAGGACCTACGAATTGGGACAGCCTTCGTCGCGCCGCGGTGACGCAATCCGCTATACCTTCCACTGTAAACGAGTCTCAGTGCGTCCTTTGGAGGCCGCGTTGGCCGCGCACTTCAAAGGACACGGCCTTCAAAGAATGCAGCCCTTGAATTGGGACACAGCTAATATCAGACAAAGACACATCTTCTTCTTCTTCTTTTTCATATTTTACGGCGGTTGGCATCCAGTTTTATGGTGCATTACCGCCCCCCTCTGCTCCGGAGTGTGAATCAGATAATAGGTTTACAGACTAAATCACCCACATACCCCCCCCCCCCCCCACACACACACACACACACAACACCTCCCTATTAAACATTACCCTTCACACTTTAACCCTCCTACCACTTTGCTTCATATCCGATTAACCACCCCAGTATCTCTCAAAAATTTCATAAGAATACTAGCCTGCACCCTATGACCCTTGCTTAATAACTCTTTTAATGTTAAGTTCTTCACCCCTATTTCACTCAACTTAGTCCTCATCACCTCTCTCTGATCATTATACCTACTGCATCTCAGAACTACATGCTCTACTGACTCCTCCTCCCGGCATCCCTCACACATTCCATCCTGATGCTTCCCTATCAACTTAAGTGTTTTATTTAACAAACAATGCCCCAATCTTAACCTAGATATCACCTCCTCCTCCCTCCTATTTCCACTTCCTACCCATGTATTTTTAACATCCCTTTGAATTCTATACAAATGTCTTCCCTTCCCCTCCCCATCCCATCTTTCTTGCCACTTTTGAATTATTTTCCCCCATATCACACTTTTGACCTCCGACTTACTAAAGCTTACTTGCATTTCTATATTCCCTTTTGTTAATGCCCTTTTTGCTAGTGTATCTGCCTTTTCATTCCCCTTTATCCCTACATGTCCTGGAACCCATATAAACTTTACCTGTCTTCCTTGATTTACTATTCTCGTTAATGATTGCAATACCTCATATAGTATATCTTGACGACTTTTGGAATAAAATGACCTTAAACTTACTAAAACTGAAGATGAATCTGAACATACCAATACTTTGTCCTGCCCCACCTTTTCCACCCATCTTAATGCAATTAACATTGCCAGCATCTCCACTGTATATACTGCTAATTTGTTAGATGTTCTTCTATTTATTCCTACTCCTTTATCTGGTATTACTACCCCCAATCCTGTTAATTCTGTCTCTGGATTCTTAGCCCCATCTGTATATATTTGAATATAATCATTGTACTTATCCTCTACTCTACTATTAAATACTCTTTCCAGATTTATATCCTCCTTTGCCTTCCTTTTTTCCTCCAACACAAACCAGTCCACCACAGGCCAAACTAACTTCCATGGAGCTATCTCTGGGAAAACTACCGTGGGGCTTATCTTCATACCAAAAACATCTAATTCTTTAGCTACATCATTTCCAATCCTACCAAAATTCCCTTTTTGATTTCCCCCCCACTCCCAGCTCTCCTGCAATACACTTTTAGTGAGATGTGATTCATTATGCCCCTGTAAACTAGCCCAATAATTTGCCATCAACTGCTTCCTTCTTAACTCTAACGGTAATTCTCCCATTTCGACCTGAATGGCTGACACTGGCGTTGTTTTAAAAGCTCCGCAACATATTCTGAGAGCCTGAGCCTGTATTACATCTAGCTTTCCCAAATGAGATTTTGCTGCTGCTCCAAATAGTATACTCCCATAGTCTAAAACTGATCGAATTAATGCCACATACAACCTCTTCAATGATGCTCTACTAGCACCCCATTCTCTTCCCCTCAAGCATCTCATCACATTTATTACTTTTTTCCCTTTATCCTCCATTTTCCTTATATGGTCAGCAAATGTCAATCTAGAATCCAACGTAACTCCCAAAAATTTAAAATTCCCAACCCTCTCTAATTCTCTACCATACATTTTTAATTTCATTCCTTCCTGTATTTTCTTCCTAGTGAAAAAGACAGACAGAGTCTTTTCAGTAGAAAATTTAAATCCCCAATCGTAGCCCCAATCTACCACTTCATCAATAGCATCCTGAATTTTCCTAAATACAAATTCTACATTCCTACCTCTCTTCCACAATGCCCCACACTGAAAACCCTAATAAGTTGATTGAACTCATTTGATTTGAGTAAACTCGTTGCCTCAATTTATTTGAGTAATGGAGTCTCCCAAAACTTGTATATTTAAGTTCACTCAACTTGGTGCTCATGTTGACTGTACTTAAATTGTTAAGTTCACCAAACTCGGTGTTTATAAAATGTACTTAAACAATTCAGTCCACTTAAGTTGGTGTTAAGTTGTTCTTACTTTAACCGTTTAAGTTTAGTCACCTTAGTTCTATCTGGGATCTGAGGAAGTGTACTCCCAGAGTGCATTGTGGCATGAATAAATTAATTGCTTAATTGTATATATTACTTCCCTTCTTTTGAAATCATACAACTATGATTTCTTGTTGCATTGCTATAGGAAGTTAATTACTATAATATGTATGAAGTTACAAGTGTCCAACCAAAGGGAACAGTAATCACAATTATGGTGAGAGGAAGTGGAGGAAATGAGTGATAAGTCTATAAAAAATTGCCCCACCTCAAAAACAAAATTGACTTCTTGCCATTAAAAATCAAACAAAAAATAACTTTATATCTAAATATTTTTACTTACCAAATGTAAGATTGCACACAATGAAAAGGTCTCCATCTTGATTTGAATCAGCAGCAAGCAACAGACGAGGCGAAAAGGACTGCCTTTTTAAAATATCCTCCAATCAGTGCATTAGTTTAGTTATTGCCAGGCAGAACTCCTTGCATGGCCAATCACATCAAAGCAAGAACAGAGTGAGCTATTTTAATTAATTATGATTTTGAGTTAATTAAACTTGAAATCTTAAGTTTATGTATTTTGTAGGTTAACAAGTTATACTAACTTATATTTATGAGTTTCTTGACTAAACTAGAAATATTTAGTCAAGATTACTTGATTGTTTAAGTAAAGACAACATTAGGGTTTACAGTGCATCATCTGCGAACAAAGACCGTCCTATGTCTTCTGGTATTCTCCTAAACACATCATTAATCATAATAATGAATAGTGAAGGGCTTATCACACTCCCTTGCGGTGTCCCGTTTCCGGTTATGTATTGTTTTGACATTTCTGTCCCTATCCTCACTTGTATTCTCCTTCCAGAAAGAAAATCCCTGACCCAGTTAAACAATTTCCCTCCTATCCCAATCTTATTTAACTTGATCAATAATCCCTCCTTCCACATCATATCATATGCTTTTTCTATGTCAAAAAACACTGCTATTACTGTTTCTTTATTTGCTTGTGCCTTTCTTATTTCAGTCTCTAATCTTATCACTGAATCTATTGTGCCTCTTCCCTTCCTAAATCCACTCTGACAGCTATCCAATACTCCTCTTTTTTCAATTACATATGTTAATCTTTCTGCTATCATCCTTTCCATTATTTTACATATATTTGAAGTAAGAGCTATCGGTCTGTAACTACTAGGTTTAGTTGGATCTTTACCAGGTTTCCTTATCGGGATCACTACGGCTTCTTTCCAGCTATTTGGTAATTTTCCCTCCTTCCATATTTTATTGTATACCTCCAACAGCTTCAAAAGTGATACTTCCCCCAGTTGTTTTAACACAATGTAACAAACTTGATCCTTTCCCGGAGATGTAGGTTTAGCTCTTTTAATTGCTCTGACCAATTCTGCCAAAGTAAAAGGCTCATCTAATTCACTTCCAAACTCTTCTTTCCAAGTCTTCTCCTTCTCCCTTCTTCTGTCAGATTTTCTGACCTATGAACCTTTATGAATGATTTAGCCATTATTTCCACTTTCTCCTTATTTGAAACTGCTACTTCCTCTTCTGTTGACATAACTGGATACTCCCACTGCCTCCTGTCTCCCCCATCCTTTTAATCATTCCCCACACTTCTCCCACCGGTGTTGTTCTTCCTATTCCATCACAAATATTTCTCCAACTATTCCTCTTTGCCTGCCGAATTATTCTTCTAACCACTGCCTGGGCCTTCTTATACAGTATTAGATATTGCATACTATGTGTTCTTTTAAGCATTCTGAAAGCTTTATTTCTGTCCCTTACTGCTTGTTTACACTCTTCATTCCACCACGGCACCAGACTTCGATTTACCCTATTACCTCCCTTAGGGATAGCTTCCTCTGCTGCCATAATAATTGCAGAAGTTACCTGTTTATTAACCTCATCTATCCTTCCAGCCACATCCACCCTTTTCATTGCACCCTCACTCACTTCCATAAACCTTTCCCAATTGGCTTTGCCAAAATTCCACTTAGGAATTCTAACATTTGGACCTACTCCAAATTTCCCACCCACTGTGCATAATACTGGGTAATGATCACTCCCCACTGTAGTTGCTGTCCAAACTTCCCAATTACTAATTCCTGCCAGAGAACTCGACACTAAAGTAATATCTATTGCTGACTCTTTCCGTGTTAAAACATTTATTCTGGTTCCTCGACCATCATTCACACAAACCAATCCTCTTTCATCCATCAAATCTTCGACTACTTTACCATTAGTGTCTGTATATAAACTTCCCCAAATTGTACTATGAGCATTGAAGTCTGAACACCATATTACCCTATTCCTATCCTGCCCTGATATCTTTAGTAGCTTATCTATTTCCAACCTCTTACACGGATTATAATAATTAACAATATTAATTGCCCCACCTCTATCCCACAGCTCCACCACTAAACATTCCTGATCTTTACTTTTCTCCAGTACTCTGAAAGATATACCCGTCTTTATGAATATTGCACATCCTCCTCCTCCTCCCTCCCCAGTATTTCTATCTCTCCTTATTGCTGTATATCCATATATTATGAAATCTAAATTTGGCTTCAACCACGTTTCTTGGATACACACTACATCTGGCTTCTCATCCAATTCATTTAAAAAATGTTTAAACTCCTGTCCATTGGCTACTAAACTCCTTGCATTCCATTGTATAATAAAAACCATTAATATTAACCAACCCATGATGACTCTTGACTTGACTGATTAGTAAGGGTCTTCCTTACCTCTTCCCATGACAGTCCTACTAGTCCTAAGTGATTAACTGCTGCCTTAACCACCAATTGTATTTTCTCATTTTTAGATTTTACTTCTGCTGTACTATTTATCACTCCAGCTATAAATGTTACAAGTTCCCTTTTACCCACATATATTCCTTCTGGTATACTTTGTTGTTGCTCTTGAGTGACCATATCCTCTACTTCATGGATTTTACTATCCCTCTCCTTTGTTACTTTTACAGCCTCTGCATATGTAATTTTTCTCTCCACTCTAATCCTTTGGATATTTGTCTCCCGTCTCATTACCTCACAACCACCATCCGCCACATTATGATCTCCTCCACAATTGCAGCATTTTGGAGATAACCCTGCCCCACACTTCCCATATTCATGATCCCCTCCACATCTTGCACATCTTCTCTGCCGGTTACAATTTTTTGCAGTGTGACCAAACCTCTGACAATTAAAGCACCTCATTGGTTTTGGAACATAAATCCTCACTGGATAACTCATGAACCCCAGGAAAATCCTCTTTGGCACTGCTTCATCCTCAAATTCAATTGATACCGTTTAGCTGTCCTTTGCACTTCCATCCCTTGTTGTTTTCATTCTTTGAACACTCACAACTTTAGCTCCCTTAATATTTTTCTTTAACTCGTCCGTTGTTACACTCAACGGCACCCCTGTGATCACTCCAATCCTCCCATCTTTCCTCCTTATTCCCACCCTTCCACTATTTTCCACTTTACATTTTGCTATTTCCTTTAATTTCAGAGATTTCTCCATTTGTCCAGCATCTGCACACCTTACCAATAAATTACCATCATTAAGGATTTTCGCAAATTCAATCTCCCCTATCTTACTTGCCAGAGATGAAGTTAGCACAAATGGGCTAACTTTCTTCATGGTCTCCTGTCCCTTTTCATTAAATCGAATCACAACCTCAAATTTCTCCTTAACTTCATTCTGAAACATCTCCTGTCTATCTTCATCACTTTCCGACTCCCCTTCATTATCACTTCTTACTCTTTTGTTCCTTTTATCTTTATTATCAATCATCCATCCCCTCTTTCCTACTTCAGTTCCTTCATTTCTCCCTTCGTTATAATCCATTTTCTCCCACCTCCCTACCTCTGATCCATTCACGGAGCAGTCGTGCTCCACCGCCTTTCAATATGATCCAAAGTTGTCAATCCGGATTACAAATCAAAACAAGTTTCCCACTCCACTCGTATGTTGCAACCGGTTTGCTCTCCGGGTTCAAAACAGTTGCTCGACAAAGAACACCCTGTGACAGATCCCCCCCTCTATGGGCGGCCCCTGACGCCCAAACAATACCAAACACCACTGGCCTAACAGAGAGTCTTAACAAAAAGTCTTGGGGGGGCGGTCTTGGGGGAGGGATGGTGGGCCAGGCCCGTGCAGGGGCACCGGACCCAGACATGACCTGGACGGGCCTGGGAGCGTGGGCGGACCTGGACCCTGTGGCGTGGGCGGACCTGGACCCTGTGGCGTGGGCGGACCTGGACCCTGTGGCGTGGGCGGACCTGGACCCTGTGGCGTGGGCGGACCTGGACCCTGTGGCGTGGGCGGACCTGGACCCTGTGGCGTGGGCGGACCTGGACCCTGTGGCGTGGGCGGACCTGGACCCTGTGGCGTGGGCGGACCTGGACCCTCAGGCGTGGGAGGACCTGGACCCTCAGGCGTGGGAGGACCTGGACCCTCAGGCGTGGGTGGCCCTGAGGCGTGGGTGGCCATGGCGGCAACGGCAGTTCACCAGGCCATGGCGGCAACGGTAGTTCACCCGGCCATGGCGGCAACGGCAGTTCACCAGGCCATGGCGGTAACGGCAGTTCACCAGGCCATGGCGGTAACGGCAGTTCATCAGGCCATGGCGGTAACGGCAGTTCATCAGGCCATGGCGGTAATGGCGGTTCAGGGGCCCACAGAGGCGTGGCCTTCATGGCCTCCATGTACCCCTTGCCCCCCCCCCCAACATTTTCTTGGGCGGGACAGCGGGGCCGTGGGCTGGAGCCTGGACGGGGCCGTGGGCTGGAGCCTGGACTTGGGCTGGAGCCTGGACTTGGGCTGGAGCCTGGACTTGGGCTGGAGCATGGACGTGGGCTGGAGCATGGACGTGGGCTGGAGCATGGACGTGGGCTGGAGCATGGACGTGGGCTGGAGCAGATGACTCTGGCTGGGTTGTGGTGGGTACTGTGGGGTTACAAGGCTCCTCTTCTGCAAAACCCACAGTGAACGAGGAATCACTCAGCAGAAGTGCAAAGTCAATATACTGGGCCAGAGTCCACAGCAAAGTGCTCTCAGGCATTAAATAAGCTAGGTGCTCATTCAGGCCAAAATAAAAAATGTCCTTGAGTGCCTGGTCATTAAATTCTACTTGGCAAGATAGTCCACAAAACTCCTCAACATAATTTTCCAGGGGACGATTCCTCTGGCGTAAACGAAGCAGGGCAACTGCTGGGTCCATCTTGTTGGTCTGATATTCTGTAACATGGATCCACTGGAGGCAAGTTGAGAACCCAAGTGCAGTTCTTTATTTATAATAAACAAACTTAAAACAAAGACTTGGCTTAACTTGGCAAAACATAAAACAAAGTCATGGCATGGCTAAACAAAGACTCACCAACAGCAGGTTACAACAATCAATATCAGACAAAGACACATGGCAAACATGAGGGCTTAAATACACACACTAATGACAAGACAAGTGACACCTGTGAACAGTGATTAAACAATGAACCAATGACAGGACAAGACACCAGATCACATGAGGGCATGGGAGTCACATGACACTGGAACATGACAAAACCAGGAAGTGCATGACAAGACTGTGAACATGACAAACTCAAACATAACCATGAACATGATAACCAAAACAGAACCAAGAACAATGAACATGAACCATCACCAAAACACCCTGTGACACAATCGCCTACATAGACAAAATGCAAATGTGGATGGAACATAGCATATTTGCGATCAAAACCTATACTAGATTTTGTATCCATCATTTAAAATGTGTTAGAAGTATTTTAAACCCTTACAGGAAAAAACACATGAATTATCTGTGTTTTCCACGTTATCCACTTTTGTCCACATGATTTTCCCAAAATACAGAGTGATTGATCACTGTGCAGTCAGAAGAATCCTCACAAATGTTTTTTTGTTATTTTTTGTTATTTGTTTTGTTTATTTTGTAATTTAATGCAAGTTTAATATGACAATTATACCATTTAAATGTACATCAAATAAAAATGTAAATATAAATAAATTGCTAGATGTATGACATTAAGAACTGCGTCATCATTTGTGCGCACGGACTTTGGACTACTGCGCATGCTCCTCATTTTGCTCTAACGGTCAACTACCAGCGGGAGTTCTCAGAGGAAAATGTAAGAGCTATAAATTTAATTCAAGTATTCATATGTTTATGTTAATAAAAAAATTTTTGCATATGTTATGTTAATTGTCACTTTATCTGTTGTCTTTTCAAGGTTAACGTTTTCGAGGTAACAGTTAGCGTTAACGTAAAATCAGAGATAACGTTAAATCTTTTGATTTCCATTTGTAGTTATCTTTCATTTGGACACTTAGCAAAAACTACACAAAAATCTGTTTCATATTTGTGCCTGTTACTGATATCATCAGTGGAGCCTGTACATTTTTGCTGTATTTAAATGTTAAAGACTTGTTAATTCGACACACGTTATTCGCTCATCATTTGAGGTCTGGCATATTCTGGTTTGGTATTAATGCCGATTCATTCACAAACAAAGTTTTCTATTTATGTTTTAATGTTTTGTTGGTTTAATATATTGTTTATGTTTACTATGTAATAGTTTTTGTTCTCTACTGCAGAATGTCAAGCTGTTTTCGAGGAACCAGTTGAGTCAATAATTCAGTGAGTTGATTATAACAAAAGATGCTTATTTGTTACCACCTACAGGTTTAAATGTGTAATTAATTACTGTAAAAATGTAATATACTTTTCATTTTCAGTAGCAGAAGCGACAGATTATGCAGTTTATGCAGGGTGAGGATAATCTGAGACACAATCTAAAGGGATAGATCACCCCAAAATGAAAATTAGCCCATGATTTACCTCAAGTAATCCTAGGTGTGTATGACATTCTTCTTTCAGACAAATACTATCGGAGTTATATTAAAAATGTCCTGGCTCTTCCAAGCTTTATAATGGCAGCGAATGGCTGTTTCTGTTTTGAAGTCCATAAAAGTGTGTAGCGTTTTAGGGTTACATATATTATTAAATTAAATTTATCTCAATAGGAAATTATGGGTATTAATATTTAGGGATTTATGATTAATCACAACAGGTTATAATCGAATCATAAATCTCCAAAATCACCCAAAAAGGGGGATACCTAACCTAGGTATTTATGCAATATATATATATATATATACACTGTCAGAAAAAAAGGTACAGTGCTGTCACTGGGGCGGTACCCTAAGGTACAAAACCGAAAAGGTACTAATATGCACTCTTAAAGTACTTATATGTACCTTTTAAGGTACTAATATGTACCATTTAGTACCTTAGGGTACCGCCCCAGTGACAGCACTGTACCTTTTTTTCTGACAGTGTATATATGGTTAACAACAATTTCTTTAATTAATGTATATTAAATAATCACAGAATAACCTCTAAGGAGTGGATTATTAATTCCTCTGGTCCGTTCCATTTAACAAACGAGCAGTACAATCATTATCAACTCTCACTTCTGGGTCTTCTACCCAATTTTCGGTGAGTTTGTCCCTCTGGCCACAAAGGACAAACTTTCCGAGTTATGTTATTCATTAAAGCATAAGAGCTCGTAGCTTAGATCTGACATTAAAGGGACTCATGTTTTGTGAGCAACAACAATGACAATCAAAACGTGGATACAATGGTTTTAATAGTGATTGATACTACGGTTACATACGACTAAATAAAGGATACATGTATATACAGATTAATGGAAAGTAAAGAAGGAGGATGAGGAGAAAGGAAAGGAAGAAAGGTATGGTCCGGTCAGACACTTTCCCAAACATAACCACTAGAGCCAGCAAGAACAATTATCCTCTTAAACAGGGGTACAATATCTTAAAACGCATCTAAATTTCGATAGAATTGATACTTGCATGGTTTCTTTGTGTTGTGTAAAGCAAGATGCGTGCGTTGCGTTTCTCAGAGCGTTCATGCGCTGAAGTTCTTTCTCCGTTTGGTGTTTCCGGAGCTTGGTCGGTCCGCGGGAGATTTAAAGGTGTTTAGAAGCTAGTCTTGGAAGGGAAAGTTCATCTCGTCCAAGCTAAGAAGGTTCCTCGTGCACAGTGATGCACACGCTCTGATGGAGCACGCTGCTGGCCGTGTCGCGGAGCGCGTCATCTTCAAAGGAAACGACCAGCTTGGCTGGGCCGCGCGGGCTCGGGGCCGCGCTGACGTGATGGGAGGAAAAGAAAGTTTGTTTTGTTGGAGTCTTTGCAAGTTGACTGAGCACAGATATGTTTGAAGTTCTCACTTATATCTGTTTGAAGTTCTCACAGGGCCATCATCGAACCCCTGGTCATCCTCTTGTGGGTCATTAACCTGACAGCGAGGGCAATATGACTGAGACTCGCCGGAGCCACTAGGTGCAGGGATCTGATTTATATGCAGAGCTGAGAGAAAGGCATCTCTGCTGTTTCTCCTAGCTTTGATCCCAGAGAGAGAGAGACTCCAGACGCTACAAGTGCATCCATCCATTATAAAAGTGCTCCACGCGGCTCCGGGGATTAATAAAGGCCTTCTGAAGCAAATCGATGGGTTTTTGTAAGAAAAATATCCACATTTAACACATTATGAAGTAAAATATATAGCTTTCGGCGGACCGCCTTCTGTATTTAACTTGCACAGAAAGTGTAGCGCCTCTAGCAGTTCAAAATGCTTACGTTATCATCGTGCTAGTTATGCTTTTTTACGCTACATCCGACGTTATCATCATGCTAGTTACACTTTTCCATAAATTGAATATGGAAGGCCAGTACCGTCGCAAGGGCTGTGCCAAGTGTGCGACCGCACAGGGCCTCGCGCCTCTAGAGGGCCTCGCGCCTGGCCTGCATTTTATGAACTTTATGTCTATTTTTTATTACAGTTTTTCCACCCAACATCGATAATAAATACAATTCCTACTGTCTCTCAATAATGCATAATCAAGGCCACGTGGAAAAAAAAATCAGCAAATTATTATTGTTATTTTTCAAATTTCGATATGACGTTCTGCGTGGTTGCGCCACTGTGAGCCGCTCACTCTGAGGAAAAAATGTTGGGTGCTGCACGAGAGCGCGACCGATTTCGTAAACACGAGTCGGGTGGTGAGAAAAGGAAAATAATTAAAAAGAAAGAAGAATTTCAGAAGTCACTGAGAGGATCGCTGGATAAATTTGTCAATGCCAATATTGCGACTACAAGCAGCACAACCAACACGATCATGGAGACTAATCAGGCTGCCGGGTTGCAACAACAAGATGAAGTTCAAGGTGAGGCATAAATATAACAAGTGGTCGTGGACTAAAACTATATATATATATATATATATAATCTGGCTTATGGGGTGAGCGATATGACGGTAGACACGATTAAATAGTCATTGTTGTCCAATTTTATCATTTTAGTGTTGAATGAGTAAATCTGTTTGTTAGAATTACTAAAAAGATTTAGTTTAGTCTGCTTAACCGTTCTAACAGCGCTCGTCAGTGACTGAATGAGTGAGGTGGCCAATCAAATCAAAGAAGGCGGGTCTTGCTGTCAGTCATAACCACAACGCAACGAGAGTTCATGGAGAGATGCTTGTACTGTACAGCTGAGCTGATTTTGAACTGTTTTACGATAGAAATGTTCAGCGACCAACAGTAATAGACTATCTAGTGATGCAAACTACTCAACTTTCTATGAAATTTAGCCGTCTTGAAATGAAATTATGCGTTATAAGTCATGTAAATCATAAATGAATGTGACAAGAAACATTTGCGTTTTCACTATTAGACGAATAAGAGTGAATGTTTGCACGTTTCTTCATACCGTTCTTATTTAGGCTAGTTATTCCTTAGATCGCTTCTAATCCTTTAATTGCTTTATTATTATTGTTGTTGTTGTTCTTAGGTTATCATTATGCAGTAGACCTTACAATTGTTATGAGCGTGTGAGTGACCGTGCATGCTGCATGTCAGTTAGCACAATAGCCTATCACACACGTCAAGATTGTATAGAGTTTTACTCAGTCCATTTTAAATTCTAATTGCAGCATCTGAAATAGGTCAAACCACTTTTGATCAGATAAGCGAAAGTTCGGTTTGTTACTATAGCAATACCCGGCCGCAGACACGCGAGCAAATCAATTGTATAGAGGGCCTCGCATGTCAACTTCGCACAGGGCCTCGTACCCCCCTTGCGACGGCCCTGTGGAAGGTGGTCCAGCGGAAGCTAAATATTTTACTTTACAACGTGTTGGATATGGATATTTTTCTTACACAAACCCATTGATTTAACCCCTGGAGCCGTGTGGAGCCCTTTTATAATGGATGGATGCACTTCTTTGGGCTGCCATTTATAAAGCTTGGAAGAGCCAGGCCATATTTTATTATAACTACAATTGTGTTCGTCTGAAAGAAGAAGGTCATACACACCTAGGGTGACTTGAGGGTGAGTAAAACATGGGGTAATTTTAATTTTTGGGTGAACTATCCCTTTAGAATAAATCATTTTTAATCATTGGTCAAATATTAATGGATGTTATTTGTTTAATTTATTAATTGATATGTTGCATGTGCTTATGTCTTTGTCTCTGTCAGGAACAGTGTTAGCCCATCTGCCAATACAAGACACATCCGTGTCCACATGCTGACCACCCCACTGGCCCAACACTTGTGCTGAGAGGCTCTGACCAGTAGCTTTGCTCTGCAGAGCAAAGTCAAGCCACTTTTTCATTAAAAAAAGTGTTCATAGTCAAGCCACTTTTATTTCTATAGGGCTTTATACATTACAGATTGATTCAAAACAGCTTCATGATAATAAACAGGAAAATACTCCACCCAAAATTGAAAATTCTCTCAGAATATGATTTTTCTTTATTCAGAAGAATATAAATGATGATTTTTAGAAAAATAATCCATGTCTGTGAGTGTACGTGACCCCCCAGGTTGACGCTTCAAAAACCACACATAGTGAACACAACAGTAATCAATGTGAGCCAAGTTGAAGTGAAACAAGGTGTGTTAGAAAAATACATTTTTTAAACTCTCACTTCTCAAGCTTCAACATGCATTTAAATCACAACATGCAGACGTTGAGCCCATATTTGACTGCTTTGACCGAAACAATGGTTTGTACTACTTTGGAAGACATTGATTAATCAACTGGGGTCATATGGACTACTGTCATGGTCACTTTATTTGGTTTTTGACCTATCCACTTGTGTGGACACACAGTGATGGAGTATTTTTCTTAAAATCTCTGTTTTCCAAAGAAAAAAAGAATGTCATATGCATCTGCGATGGCATGAGGGTAAGTAAATTATGGCTGGTTGCCACCCGTCCCGTGAAATACGGAATCGTATTTGTCCCGTATTTTACATAGGTCCACACATAGTTCAATAAACACATAAGGATTTTGCAGTGTGGAGAACACAAATGGCAAATATAAATAAATCAATTTCACAATAAGTAGTAGAGAAGTTAATTTGCGCGTTTTTTGGCAGCGTCTCTCGAGACCATGCGCTGTACACTCTCGCGGTTTCTTTAAAAACATGTCGAGCTCGCTTCCACCGTTTGAACACAAGAGGATCTCCAGATATAGGGCTGAATAGAAAAAGGTATCAATGGGTCTGTCCAGTAACTCATGATGAACCTCAGGCCAACTGCACACTTTGCAGAGAAGCATTTCAGTCGCTCAGACTGACTGACTTAAAACAACATGCGGTGACCGACACATCCGTGCTTCTAAAGGTAGGCCTATTGGTTTTTTTTTATGGATGATATATTAACATAATGTTATCAGAGCTTGGCAGACAGAATTATTATATTTTTTAGACAGGTTAGTTAATAGATTATAGCCTAATTAATGTTATTATTCATTTATCATTTAGCTAGGCTATATTAATAATACATAATAAATAATCCTGTCATATAAAGCTTGTGACATTTAAAAAAATATATTTAGATAAAAATAGGACAAATAATTACATAACAATATAGTCATAATTTATATAAATTCATAAAAAAATCTACATTTTTGAATTTCAGTCACAAAAAGTGATTACTGGTTCAGAATGACTGCTTAAAGGGACAGTTCACCCAAAAATCTAAATTTTGTCATTATATTTATAATTGTCATTATATCACCCTCAAGTTGTTCCAAACCTGTATAAATGTCTTTATGTTGAACACATAGGAAGATACATTCCAACTATGGAAGTCAATGGTGCCCCCAAAGCAGCCTGGGTACAAACATTCTTCAAAATATCTTCTTTTGTATTCAGCAGAACAAAGAAACTCATACAGGTTTGAAACATCATGAGGGCGAGTAAATGATGACAGAATCTTCATTTTTGGGTGAACTATCCCTTTAGTGCTACCAAAGAGTTCTTTATAAATAAATAAAATAATCAAATGTAAAATAATATAAAATGTGTTCTGGTGCAAGTTCACATACTTGATCTCACGTTTTCTTATGGTTTATTGTTGAAATAATTAGTTCATGAGTTTATTCTTTATTTGTGTCCTTGATTTTTTTTTTTTTTTCGGGGGTGAAAGGGTGTCCCTTATTTTGTCACACTGAAGGTGGCAACCCTACTGGAGTATCTCTAAGTTAACTAGCTTAAAGGGTTAGTTCACCCAAAAATGAAAATAATGTTGTTTATTCCTCACCCTCATGCCGTTCCAGACCCGTAAGACCTCCGTTCATCTTCGGAACACAAATGAAGATATTTGTGTTGAAATCTAAAGGCTCAGTGAGGCCTGCATAGCCAGCAATGACATTTCCTCTCTCAAGATCCATTAATGTACTAAAAACATATTTAAATTAGTGATAAACCGATTTCAAAACACTGCTTCATGAAGCTTCGGAGCATATCGATTCAACGGTTCGGAGAGCCAAAGTCACGTATTTCAGCGGTTTGACACGCGATCCGAATCATGAATCGATTCGCTGATTCGATATGCTCCGAAGCTTCTTGAAGCAGTGTTTTGAAATCGGTTATCACTATATAAGTCGTTCTTTAGTTTTTTTGGCGCACAAAAAATATTCTCGTGGCTTTATAATATTAATAGTGAACCACTGTACTCACATGAACTGATTTAAATATGTTTTTAGTACATTACTGGATCTTGAGAGGAAATGTCATTGCTGGCTATGCAGGCCTCACTGAGCCTTTAGATTTCAACACAAATATCTTAATTTGTGTTCCGAAGATGAACGGAGGTCTTACAGGTGTGGAACGGCATGAGGGTGAGGAATAAATGACATTATTTTCATTTTTGGGGGAACTAACCCTTTAAGTTAATCTGCCTTTGTGAGATTCCATTATCCCTTTATTTTAAGTGAAAGTGCAGTGCAGAAGTGTAAAAAAGGCTGATTCTACCTCACCTGCATTTTCAGTTTCTTAACCGCACGGTCCAAAAAATATGCCCATTAAATATATTTAAAATCAAACATACCTATAATTGTTTTAGTTCCCCTGTGAACAAAAATATCAGGAAATCCAAAACTAGCCATAAGACAATGTGTGCCCTCTGTACCCTGTTCAAATGTTTATGTATTGTGTTGTCTTTTGTAGAAGGGAAGAGCAACACTGACAGTGGTGCATAGAAGAGCCCATGACGAAGCAATCATGGCCACCATATACGGTAAGTCAATACTTGGTGAAAGGGAAATTTACTAGAAAAATTCAGTTCAAATATAGCTGTGATCTTTATCTACTTCAGTGGCAGTCAAGAAGAGATGTCCAAATGTGTCCAAAGAGACTTTGGTGATTAGTCAATTCTAAACGGTGAATTCACTGCTTGAAAGTGGGAAAAAAAATTTAATCTTTTGAATATACTGTATTATTGTAATTTATTTGAACATTGTAAAGTATGTTTCTTGGAAATTTTTATTCAAATATTCATGTGTAGCAGACAAATAAAGTTTCTCTTTAAGTGTGACATGTGAATGTATTTTCTTGAATTGAAATATATGGAGGGCAAAACATATTTTTAAATGCTTTTGAAAAATATATGTATATCTTGAAAATATATTTTAAAAATGGCCAAAAAATATATTGGTAGAAAATATATTTATGTAAATATATTTCAAAATATGCAAAAATATATTTTAAAATATATTTTTGCAAATTTGCCATTTTTTGTATATTTTGAAATATATGTGAAAATATATTTTAAATTGATATATATATATATTTTTTAGGTAAAATAACTGTATTTAGTGCTTCTAGTGTCTTTAATAGACACTAGAAGCACTAAATACAGATATTTTACCTAAAATAATACTCAACCATTCCTGCATCCTGCTGTACTACCCTGAATAAGCCTTTAAAGCTGTTGTAGGCTATTCTAAGTTTTTCTGAGTGATGAACTGAAAAAGCTTCCACCTGTATATCATGACTTTCTCTGTATTCTATAGATTAATTTTATATTGTCTTTTATTGTTTTACAAGTAAGAGTTAAAAGTTTGAAGATAAAGAGTTTTAATTTCTAAGTCTTCAATGTCATGGGACCATGTTGTCTTTAATTGTCCATTGACTTTTCATGGTAGTAAAACATTGAGTATGTTTGTAGTAAAGCTAATAGAACTAGATGTTTCAATCCCTTTAGTAGGAAACTCTTGACAGTAGCAGACGGTGTGGAGTGGTGAAAAGAAGGGTAAGGTATGTCATTGGGGTCATCAGGTGGGCACCCTACTTCATCAACGTTTCGTTGATTGAAGCCCACAACGTCTCCAGAAGGCTCAACGGTGTACCCAGCGTCCCAGGTACACCCCCCTCCATGCCTTACCTTCCATATCCCTGATGGGCTCTGCATGGCAGGGCATCCTTGTCCCTGAGTCCGGCCTAAGCCTGACTGCATACCATCTGTCTCTACCTTGCTGCCCAGTTAGGGTCTTTATCCTTGATCCAGAGCCAGTTACTGCTTTTTTTTCGGCAGCGCCTGACATGGACTTGATGGCCTGTTGGAGAGAGCAACCCTTCACCCCTATTTTTTTTTAGTAAACTGGTAGTAGATGTGGCAACAAATCCCCTGCATCCCACCTCTACTGGGAAGATGCTGGTCTTCCAGCTGTTCTGAGATGCTTCAGCTGCCAGGTCGGAATATTTGTTCTTTTTCCTCTCATAAGCCTCTTCAACCCCATCTTCCCATGGTACTGTTAATTCTACATATGCCAGCTTTTTTGTTGGAGACCACAGGACAATGTCTGGCCGGAGTGTTGTAGCCACTATTTCTGGGGGAAACACAAGCTTCTTATCAAGGTCTACTTTCAATTTCCAATCCCGCGCTGACTGCAGGATGCTTGCATCCTTAGGTGTTGTACTATTCTCTTGATGTTGGCCAGCTGGTATGAAATTTGTGAAGTTAACCTGTCCTGCCGATGTTTGTGGGAGATTGTTTGTGGTGGTTCGCCTCTGTTCCATTATTGATGCCAGCTCTCTGAGTACTTGGTTATGCCGCCAAGTATAGCGCCCTTGGGTAAGACTTGTAGTACACCCTGATAGAACATGCCTTAGGGATGCAGGTACTTGACACAGGGAACAGGCAGGGTCTTCTCCATACCACTCTTTCAGATTTTGGGGGGAGGGTAGCAGGTCATATGTGGCTCTGATTACAAAACTCAGCCGAGCTCCCTCCATCTGCCAGATGTCACGCCAGCTGAGCTTTTTCTTCTCCAGACCCTCCCAGTTGGTCCATCTCCCCTGCTTGGCCATTGAGATGGCTTTGGCATATCGCTTTTCCTCCTCCTGTCTCCTGACTTCCCCTATCACTAGCTGTCTCTTCTCTATTGATGTTGCTTTATTCCACAGAGGGTTAGTTTTTGGGATGAGTCCGAACCCTGCCGTCCCATGCTGTACTTGTCCAACTATGTCTCTGAGGTGAAGTGCAGACTTTGCACTCTGAACAGCTTCTAATGGAGTCCACTTCCTTCCCGCTACCACCTGGGGGGCTGCTGTTCGAATGACTGCATCCTCGGATTCAGTTAGGGTCATGATGAGCCTTGCTTTAGTGCATTTGAACTCTTACACGAGCCCTGTGATTGGTAATTCCAACTTGCCATGTCCATAAAGTCCGACAGAACTTAAACAACGTGGAATTCCAAGCCATTGCTTCCACTGTGTGCTTATCAGCCGTTCCAACTTTTCAATCTTGGTGATGGGGATCTCATACACAGTTAATGGCCACAAGAGTCTTGGGAGTATGCCAAACTGAAAGCACCATGACTTGAGTTTTCCTGGCAACAAGGTCTTGTTGATGCGCTCCATGTACATGTTGGTATCATTTTTCAGTTGTTCAAACTGCTCTGTGTCTCTGAGCTTCGCATCATACCATCTCCCCAAGCTCTTTACTGGAGAGCTTATTCAATAAACACATGGCTTATTTTTACCATGATTTCCTCTGCTGACACCGCTGACTTGTGGGCTGGTAGGACAGTGAGTTGACATAAGCCGTTTATGTTTTTGGATATCAAAATGAATTCTGATATATGAATATCTTCTGCAGAGAGAGAGGTCATGTCAACTCCACACTAGGGCTGGGCGATATATATCGTGAGATTGTTATGCGCATCTCATCAGTAAAGCCGGTTCCTTGATTAGTAGTAAATCGCCTTCACCTGCTTTCAGATGGAGCGGCATTTACTACAAAGCTAAAACTCCAGTGTTAAATTAAGAAAGAAGTTAGAGAAGTTAATGAGATAATTAAGTCATTAATTTAGTGATGATTGAGCATTATTGAAGACACCTGATGTTAACAA
This sequence comes from Romanogobio albipinnatus, assembly GCA_023566225.1. Classification (NCBI taxonomy): domain Eukaryota; kingdom Metazoa; phylum Chordata; class Actinopteri; order Cypriniformes; family Gobionidae; genus Romanogobio; species Romanogobio albipinnatus. Next base: position 68,093,740 of record CM042241.1, on the reverse strand, counting down.
GCAGAATCACTGAAGGAGAAAATCATAAATTGTAAGCCACCGTTATGGGGATGGGTGTTTGCATTAGTTGGGCTCTTGACCCTTATGTTCTGAACTTTAGATTTTGTTTGTTGTTATTGATTTATAACAGTCAAATTAACAAAGAAAAGTGTGATCTGATAGTGTTGACTATGTTTTGACATAATCATGCTGTGATCAGAAAATTGAAACTTTTTGAGATAGTTTGGTTTAACTTGTTAGCAGCAGCTTTGTGATTTTACAGCATGTGAGTATCATCTTTTACTTATAATCCAAAATATTTAATAAATATTGTTCTAATCAAAAGACTTTCTAATTTATTTAGAAACACACACATCAATAATCAGCCTGTGAGTCTCAACAATGGTGACAATAATAAAGCATGTTGCAGTGGCTACAACCAATCACAACTCATTAATGGCTCCCATCATGCATTGCGGTATGAATAAATTATGATCTGAATTGTCAATGTAATTTTCTTTTCCTAATTGAATATTCTGCTCGTCACCATTGTTGAGATGCATAGACTGAATCTTGACGTCTGTGTGTGCCTAAAAGAAAGACTTTATTTTTATCTTTTAAGAAATCCTTTATATTATATCTAAAATTTTGTATATTTATGCAGAATCACAGTTATGCTGTAAACGACAATATAAATCAAAAACATAGCTCAAATGATGATTGTCATAATATAACCAACAGATCACTTTTTATCTTTGTTCTACTGGCAGTTATAACTCAGATACACCAGCCAGACAAAATCTAAAGTTAATAACATAAGGGTCAAGAGCCCAACTAAAGCAAACACCCATCCCCATAACGGTGGCTTACAATTTGAGATTTTCTCCTTCAGAGATTCTGCTTGTTCTCATCAGGTGTCTTCAATAATGATCAATCATCACTAAATTAATCACTTAATTATCTCATTACCTTCAACACTTTTGAGTGGACTCATATACACTCCCAGGAGTGTTAATTTAACACTGGAGTTTTTGCTGTGTACAAAGAGCCGTAGTTAACTGACAAGCTGAGCCATATCGCATTAATTATCGCTGGCGATACGTCCGCGATATTAATGCGATATGGCTCAGCTTGTCAGTTAACTACGGCTCTTTGTAGTAAATGCCGCTCCATCTGAAAGCAGGTGAAGGCGATTTACTACTAATCAACTAACCGGCTTTACTGATGAGATGCGCATAACAATCTCACGATATATATCGCCCAGCCCTACTCCACACTAGATCTAACATGCATTTTCACTGTCTCTCATTTTCTGATCTTGTCTCATTATCATTGAATACTGTGCTAGGAGCATTAAGTGGTTGGCAGCATTATAATCGAATGCATTATAATCGTCCCAAATCCTTGTTAATGTACATAAAAACTTAATCTTAGTCTGTAATATTGTATATATTAATATTAGAAACAGTGCTAATAATAGTAGACAAGGAGATGCCAGATATGTTATAAATTAATTTAAGGTTATTTATTTTTTTCGATTCTCCCACGATTCTGAAAACAAAACATTAGACAACTTTGATACTACTTGATGTTATACTATAAATGAGTCTATTAAAATATGTAATTTAAATTAAAGTAAGTAATTTTATATTTCAAAAAAAATTATGAATGAAGACTCAAAAGTTTTTGAACGGATCTCTTGACACCTAGTGGAATAACATTGTAATAGAATCTTTATTTAAAGTCTAACATTACATTCAAAGGTAATTTACTCATTTTGATCACGGCTGCCGTAACATCAGTGTTTATATTTCCGGACCATAAACTTTTATTCAGAGGCAGAAAGTCCAGGGGTCAGAAAGTAAAAGTCCTGCCATATTTTTATTCCTCTCATGAACTCAGTCAGCTGATTTCACTAATTAATTCTACCTCCTCGCTGAAAAAATGTGCTATTAGCAAATCCAGGAGTTTGGAACACAATACAGAGGAGGACTTTTTATCTTCTGAACCTGGACTTTTCACCTTTTTTTTGCCCAGATTATATAAAAATTAAGTATGCACACTACAGGCTATTAAATGATTAAGTGATTAATTGAGTGATGATTGTTTGATTATTGAAGACACCTGATGATAATGAGCAGAATCACTGAAGGAAAGAGAAACACAAGAACTACAACTGACTTCAGCCACAGCCTTAGATGAAATCAACTGAAGATAAATTTACTTTATTTCTGTCTGACATTTACAAAGCTCTTATTGAGAATTTACAGAGGTTTAGATGTTGATGTTTTATTAAAAATAATAAATTCACCATTATGGTGATCAGTGTTTTCTTTAGTTGGGCTCTTGACCCTTGCCTTTTTAACATCAGATTTTCTCTGAGTGAAATAAAAATACTGTAGGATTTTTACTTTCTGAACCTTGACTGCCAGCTGCGGTCTGTCCTTGGTTTACTAAATTATTATGGGTGTTTCATACCGAACATTGCTATGCTGCTGAAAGCTCTGCACAAATTGTTGTGCCATGAGAATAAATAGAGGTGGACCTCTGAATGCAAAGGAGACACCATAAGGTCAAATGCCTTCACTTATTCCCATCCAGCTGCCCTGCGATGCTTCCCTATGGTGTGGGAGCTGTCTTGTCCCACATCATGCCAAATGATCAAAAAAGGCAGATAGCGTTTTCTTCCAGGAGTCTGAGTAAAAGACTGAGAAAAAGAAGGCCTTTGTACAAAAGCTACCAGAGGAATTGTCAAGAAAAGGAAAGGCCATGTTCAGACTTGTTTGATTTGAAAGTGATGGAGATGCAACGTGAAGTAAATATACTGGCAGCAAGAGAGGGAATGCCATGGTGTGGGCCAAAAATTGCAGTGAGTGGGCGATGATCAGTCAGCAACGTGAACTTCCTTCCAAAGATGTACTGATAAAACTTGAACTCGCTATTTTGATCATGCTGATTTGTCTGACTGCAGTGAGGCTTGTGCGTGTGTGATGGAGAGTTCGCGGTTATATCCACCGATCGGGCGGCCCAAGTAATAAAAAATAACATTCAAATCAACCGCCCTGTGGAATGAATCATTCTGGTTGCCGTTTCTCCACGCGCTTACAAAACAATCCCTCACGTGTTCTCACGGGGAAGCAGAATCTCATTGTAATATTCAAACCTGTTATGCAATCATAGCAGTGGGCCTTTACTTCCAAGTCTTCAGTGCAGCATGCCCATAAAAACAGATCGTTCCATGAGAGAGGCTCAAAACCAGGGTAGAAAATAGCCTTTTTTTAATCTACTTTTACCTCAGCTTCATTCAAATATTTTTTTGAAGGTCTACTGATCTGAGCAACTTAAATCAAAGCTAATTATTATATATTATTTTACGTTTAGTATGTCTGACACATATCCACTGGCAACACAGCTGTTATTTTATAATAATACAGTTCTTTTCAGCAGTTTCAGTCAATGTCTCTAATCATCAGACAGACTTAGAAGTATTTAGAAAGGGAAAAAGTCTTACCCGATCAATTGATACAAATGGCTGAAGATGCGATCCCGTTCCATGATGCCAAATGTAGACTTGAAATTAAACTCTTTCCCCATTGGACCGGACACCAGTTATCGTGCCAAGATATCTATTTTATTTAATACTTTTATCAAACATAGGAGAGAGAGACAGTGAACCAAACAAGGTCTTCATGCCAGCTTCTCTGGTCCTCTGGACAAACCGCATTACCAGGAAACGTGATGTCCATTAAAATGGAATGTATAAATGTATAAGTCAACATATTCACGGAATATATAACAAACCGTTAAGTACATATGCATTGAAACTTTCACTACGCACACACATGGGCCTTATTGTCCACAGTCCTCTCCCCACACTCAATGTATTCAAACATACAATGATTAGATTCAAGTGTATTGTCTTATTGCTATTTAAAGCGCCGCCACACGCTCTCCAGAAAAAAAGAAATGCAGATTGCAAAGCATACATGAAAAACATAACATAACATACATAACACAGTACACGTGGTCACGTGATGGATTTTTTTGTTGGGACTGAGTAAGGGAGATAGGAAGGAGGAAAGGGAGGGGCAGACGGTTGGACGGGGGCAGGGATAGGGGTGAGGTATGTATGATGCGAGTAAGAGTCTGAAGAGTCCTGTGTTGTGTGAGCTTGTGTTGTGTGAATGTGAATGTTAGCCATAACTTAAGATGTTTTCGAGTTCAGTTCTATGGCTTGTCCTTGAAGGGAGATATGGCAGTGCACAGGGAACGATAGCAAGATAGCAGGACCCAGCTGTCAAGCTGACCTCCCAACCGAGAGAGATAAGGGTAGCCGATGAGGTGAGGGAAGGAGGGGGTCAATATCTTAATCCATTTAGCTGATCTTCGGTAATTTTCCGGACCATAATCAATCAATCCGTTCTGATTCTCAGCGTCAGTGGCGAGCGTCCGGTTCGTGAATTGACTTCGACATTTCATCCAGTTTCATGATCAGACCAGACATACTGGGTAGCAGTTCACTAGCCTGACCCCCGATGGAGCCCACTCTTCCCTGCGTCTCTCCACAGTCCGGGCTGAGATGTTACGATACAGTTCCTCAATCTGTGTCACTCTTTGATCTAATACCTTCAGTCGGTCACACACACATCCCCGAAGCACTCTTTAATTTCCACAGACAGCGGCTGGATGAATTATGAATTATGAATAAATTATGAATAAATCCTCTACATCCTCCACGGACAGGACTTCCAGGAACACGACTTGCCAGTTGTTCCAGGCGTCCCGAGTGTAGCCAGCAGCAAAGGTCCCGTCCGGGCAGGTGGGTTGTAAATGATTATGAATCCTGATAAAAAGTAATAATACAGATACACAATGTTAACTGATTATGAATACTAATAAAAAGTTAATATTGAATAATAACATTTATAGAGTAGTAATGTTTAATTTTCTGTAATCAACAAATAGGTGTTATATAATTGGACATCCTTCATTGAGGAGCTTATTCTCTAGTTCAGTGAGGCCGCTTTTAGTATTCCAGTATTCAACCCAGGTCTGCTCTCCAAAGATGTACTGCAGACTAAAACAACAGAAAAGAGAAGACAAAACAGACTAAATGACTGACTTGGCTAACCTGTATCCATTTACAAAGCACATGCATCATTTTCAGTATAAGGGTCAATGACAAATAAGGATGTCCAAAGTCTTTTAAAAATCTTTGCATTCATGTTGGTTTCATATATATAAAAAAAAAAAAAAAAATACACATTCTGTTTCACATGAACAAAAGGTGTCTTTTAAAATCAGGTCAAAATATGAGATATAAGTCTTTGGTGTTCGTCACATTTGGCATCCTGCATGATGGTTACTTCATACACTGTAAAAAAAATTGGGCCCAATAAATGACTTACAAATAATTATCCCCATGCAAAAAATATGCATTGTACTAATCATAGCTTAAGGTCTTCACTCAAAATTAAAATTTGTATATTCACTGAAAAGATTTAATTGTGCTCTGCCAATATATGAAGTCGAAGTGAAAAATCCATGTTGGATGAACAACCCAGATATCAACATTGTGTCGGCCCAGATCTGGCCCACATGCTGCATGGAATGACGGCCCTTGAGTGGACCACTTCTGTTTGCTAGATCTAGGCCACAAGCAGGCCATAACAATGCCACATGTCAGCCAAGAGCAAAGAAATAAACCAGAACTGGACCTTATCTGAGCCACAAAATCTGTGTAGATTAAATATGGAGTCATCTCAGCCTTAATAAACCTGTTAACAAGCAGAATCACTGAAGAGAGAAGAGAACAGAAAAAGAGACGAGCAGAAACACAAGAACTACAACTGACTTCAGCCACAGCCTCAGATGAAATCAACTGAAGATAAAAGAAGACATTAAATCTCTGAAGATCTCAGCAGTGGAGGATTAAACAACTCCACAAACAGCATTACCAGCTTCACACATTACTAACCAGACTGACTTTATTTCTGTCAGACGACTACAGAAGCTCTTACTGAGAATTAACAGAAGTTTAACTCTAATGTGTTTCATCTGAAGTCACCGTAATGGTGATCAGTGTTTCCATTAGTCATGCTCTTTTGGCTTCTGCAAATGTGTGTTGGCAAAACACATTTGAAATAGCAAAGGAAGCTAAAGAGAAGTGACATCCGGTTATTATGATTACCTGATGATGGTTTTATAATGACATTTAATATATGATATTGCCTGGTGTTATTTGAGTATAACAAGTGTGTTTTGTTAACACATTTGCACTAAACCCTGAGTACAGAAGCGTGAAATCCTGCAGTATTATAATAATAGGTTTTTAGATTTTAACAAAGAACGAAAAATTAATCTGAAGTCAATCAGCTACACACAGATATCAAGAATCGGCGTATGCATCTCATCAATGGTGACAAACAAAATAATAGGAAAATTCAGCTGCATAATATATTTATGCTTCAATGCATGCTGGGAGTTCTGTACTATGCTGGTACCCAGCATGCAATGCAACATGTCATTTTTGATTGTCATCATTGTTGAGAATCATGTGCTGATTGTTGATGTCTGTGTGTGTCTACCTGTCATCATAGGTTAAATTTTTATTTTTGTTCACATCTTCTAACTGATTGTTAAAACACTGTAAGATCTGATGCTTCAGTAACACAGGTTTCGTAATGAAAATGCATAAATAACACAATTGTTAGAACCAAATGAGATCACTGATTTCATGACAATTTAAAAACCATCACCAGGTAATCATACTCACCTGATGTCACTTCTCTTTGGCTTCCTTTGCTACTTCAAATGTGTTTTACCAACACACACATTCGCAGAAGCTAAAAGAGGAAGACATTAAATAAGAGTAAAGAGCCCAACTAATGGAAACAATGATCACTGTCATGGTGAAACACATTAGAGTTAAACCTCTGTTAATTCTCAATAAGAGCTTCTGTAGACGTCTGACAGAAATAAAGTCAGTCTGGTTAGTAATGTGTGAAGCTGGTAATGCTGTTTGTGGAGTTGTTTAATCCTCCTCTGCTGAGATCTTCAGAGATTTAAAGTCCCTGTAAAGTCAAAATTAAGTATGTGTTCTGAGTTTGTCAAACCACAGAAGAATGTGTTATTAACCACCCAGCCAAATTTGAATGATAAAAAAAGTCGCCAAGTAAATAAAATAAGCTATCAAAATCTTGAAAAAATGAGCGGTATTCTCTGCTCTCAAACGCTGGGGGCGTGTCCGCTAACTGCGCTGAAACCACGCCCACTCGCGGGAAAGCTGCCGCCGCCTCAGTCAATATGTGTGTGTGTGTTTGCGCTATATGATTCAAAATGAGTAATAGTCTAATTGACTTGAATTTGTGATGTTAGACTTGAATAGTCAATATATTTCCCATATTTGTTTATGTCTGATATTAACTGAGAATATGACAGGAAGAACGAAAGACTCAAACCCGAACTCGAGACTCGAAAGAACGAATCTTTTCTGTTTCCGTTACTGACAGCATAGACTCTATGGGACTGACAGGAAGAACGAAAGACTCAAACCCGAACTCGAGACTCGAGACCCGAAAGTGCGTCATCGAGCCACCGTTTAGCCCCGCCTAGAAAATCCGGAACACAGCAACAGTGAAAAACTGTTTAACGGTCTAACTTCTGAATTCAGTACTACACAGTTCACAGTCTTTGCAGTGTGTTTTAGCAATACATGTCTAACATTTATAATGTGTTTAGAATTTTTTTTTAGAATTGCCTTTACAGGGTCTTTAATGTCTTATTTTATCTTCAGTTGATTTCATCTAAGGCTGTGGCTGAAGTCAGTTGTAGTTCTTGTGTTTCTGCTCGTCTCCTTTTCTGTTCTCTTCTCTCCTTCAGTGATTCTGTTTGTTAACAGGTTTATTAAGGCTGAGATGACTCCATATCTAATATGCACAGATTTTGTGGCTCAGATAAGGTCCAGTTCTGGTTTATTTCTTTGCTCTTGGCTGACATGTGGCATTGCTCTGGCCTGCTTGTGGCCCAGATCTGGCAAACAGGAATGGTCCACTCAAGGGCCGTCATTCCACACAGCATGTGGGCCAGATCAGTATGCCACAAGTGCCAGATGTGGGCCAGATCTGGGCCGACACAATGTTGCTATCTGGGTAGTTACACACTATAGCTAGCAAGACCTATACATACTGCATCTCACCTGATAACTGTAGCTCTTTGGGGAACCGCTGTAAAATGTCATCACGGACGTCCCTGTCATGATGCTGCTTGAGATGTCATACAGTGCTCGCTGTTCCTGCCAGAGTTCAGCGAGATTCTCTTTTTCAAGTGTCCGCTGCCATCGTCGCTTTCTTCTTCTGTGGTATTCCAGCTTGGGATTGGTCAACTTCAGATGGATCGACACATCGGCTCATTGAACCGCCCACACGGCACAAAAGCTGACAGCTCCCGAACTTTTTCGACATGTTTAAAAATGATTGTGAGGTTGGCTCGTCTCGTAATTCCTCTCACACGCTGCGAGCCGCAACCATACGAGCATCAACGATTTCCATGCGATTGAAAAAAATTGCCTGCAAGCTCGTACGACCGCTAAAATTGCATTGTGTACTCCCGGCTTATGTAGAGAAAAACAATGGTATAATTGTACCTTTAAAAGGCATGCCAGGCATTCTCAACTAGGGCTGGGCGATATATATCGTGAGATTGTTATGCGCATCTCATCAGTAAAGCCGGTTCCTTGATTAGTAGTAAATCGCCTTCACCTGCTTTCAGATGGAGCGGCATTTACTACAAAGCTAAAACTCCAGTGTTAAATTAAGAAAGAAGTTAGAGAAGTTAATGAGATAATTAAGTGATTAATTTAGTGACTATTGATCATTATTGAAGACACCTGATGATAACAAGCAGAATCACTGAAGGAGAAAATCATTAATTGTAAGCCACCGTTATGGGGATGGGTGTGTGCATTAGTTGGGCTCTTGACCCTTATGTTATTAACTTTAGATTTTGTTTGTCTGCTGTTATTGATTTATAACAGTCAAATGAACAAAGAAAAGTGTGATCTGATAGTGTGGGCTATGTTTTGACATAATCATGCTATGATCAGAAAAATGAATCTTTTTGAGATAGTTTGGTTTAACTTGTTAGCAGCAGCTTTGTGATTTAATGGCATGTGATTATCAATTTTTTTTTATAATCCAAAATATTTAATTAACATTGTTCTGATAAAAAAACTTTCAAATTAATTTATTTAGAAACACAGACATCAATAATGAGCCTGTGAGTCTCAACAATGGTGACAATAATAAAGCATGTTGCAGTGGCTACCACCAATCACAACTCATTAATGGCTCCCATCATGCATTGCGGTATGAATAAATTATGATCTGAATTGTCTATGTAATTTACTTTTCCTAATTGAATATTCTGCTCGTCACCATTGTTGAGATGCATAGACTGAATCTTGACGTCTGTGTGTGCCTATAAAAAATTTTTTTTTTTTTAAACAACTTTTAAGAAATCCTTAATATTTCATCTAAAATTTTGTATATTTAGGCAGAATCACAGTTATGCTGTAAACAACAACATAAACCAAAACCATAGTTCAAATGATGATTGTCATAATATAACCAACAGATCACTTTTTATCTTTGTTCTTCTGACAGTTATAACTCAGATACAGCAGCCAGACAAAATCTAAAGTTAATAACATAAGGGTCAAGAGTCCAACTAAAGCAAACACCCATCCCCATAACGGTGGCTTACAAGTTGAGATTTTCTCCTTCAGAGATTCTGCTTGTTATCATCAGGTGTCTTCAATAATGATCAATCATCACTAAATTAATCACTTAATTATCTCATTACCTTCAACACTCTTGAGTGGACTCATATACACTCCCAGGAGTGTTAATTTAACACTGGAGTTTTTGCTGTGTACAAAGAGCCGTAGTTAACTGACAAGCTGAGCCATATCGCATTAATTATCGCTGGCGATTCGTCCGCGATATTAATGCGATATGGCTCAGCTTGTCAGTTAACTACGGCTCTTTGTAGTAAATAACGCTCCATCTGAAAGCAGGTGAAGGCGATTTACTACTAATCAATTAACCGGCTTTACTGATGAGATGCGCATAACAATCTCACGATATATATCGCCCAGCCCTATTCTCAACCCTGGTCCTCGAGGCCAACTGTCCTACAGAGTTTAGCTCCAACCTTGATCAAACTAGTAATCCTGAAGAGTTTAATTAGCTGTTTCAGGTGTGGTTGATTAGGGTTGGAGCTAAATTCTGCAGGACAGTGGGCCTCGAGGACCAGGGTTGAGAATGCCTGGTGTACCTTTAAAGGTACACTTATACCTTTTGTTCACCAAGGAACAAAATTGTACCTCCACTGTACCTTTTTTTTTCTGAGAGTGTATAATGAAAGAGTGAGAACTGGAGTTAAACCAAGGTTCCAACACCCCATATGGTTCTTCATTTTGAATACCCAATTTTAATTGAGGAGGAATGTGGCCGCTCTACTTCCAAGCCTTGTGCCAGACCACCAAAAGGCCATTGGTAAGATAAAACATGCAAATTACATCACCAGTCAAGCCTCAGGGTCTAAGGCCTAGTCCACACGTACACGGGTATTTTTATAACTGGAGTTTTTCCTTCTCCGTTTAAAAAAACAATCGCGTCCACACAAGCACGGTTTAAAAAAAATCTCCGTCCACATGAAAACGCAAAACCGCGCTATGATTGGCTGCCTGATTTCCACATGGGTCCCATCCACGGAGGGATGCTATGGGCTCAGTGAAACCCTTCTACAAGTTTACTTTGGACTCAGTGACAGGTAACTGTATATACAGGGGCAGGGCTCAAGTGGACTGAAGCTTCACACACTTGCCTTACTATGTTGTATTATTGAATTCTGGCACCTCTGTTCTGCAATACAATGAGATAACTGTGCATGTATCTGTATAGGCTACATGTGATAAGCGCTATTAGCAGAGTTATTAAAAGTTACGTCCGCGCTTGCATAGACTCGACTCATGTAACGTTAAACAAAATCGATAACGGCGCACAAACTGACGTCAAACAAAGGAGAGAACGGCGCACATTTTGACTTAACAAGCCTAAATCTCCGGTTTCACCGTCTACACGACAACGCTGTAACCGGAGTTTCTAAAAAACTTCACCCTGGCCGGAGTTTTCAAAAAAGTCCGGTTTCAGTAACCGGATACTGCGTTTGCGTGTGGACGAACAGCCAAACCGCATAGAAAAAGCTGCGGTTTTGAAAATACCCGTGTTCGTGTGGACAGGGCCTAATATAAGCACTGGTTTTAAACTCTCAAAGAAGGAACGGTCACGCTGATGACATTCTCCATTGCATCAATCCAAGAAAATCAAGAAATGGAAATCAGGTAGCCAATCAAAGCGTGGTTTTGCATTTTCATGTGGACAGAGATTTTTTTTAAACCGTGCTTGTGTGGACGCGATTGTTTTTTAAAACGGAGGAGGAAAAACTCCCGTATAAAAATACCCATGTACGTGTGGACTAGCCCTGAGAGTTCTGAATAAACACGAGTCCCAATCACACTGACCCTGTCTTCTTCCTCCTTATTCTACAAACTTTGTAACACGTGGAACCCCTCTCGAATAGTTTTACTACGTTTTTTTTAACCATTACAGCCGTCGAGATGAACGAATCGTGAAAGTGTTGATTATAGCATTCCCATCACATGAACGGCTGCAGTGATGAGCACTGAGTACACAGACAGTCTGCTGATCGCGTGAATGCAGTGATCTCGTCATTGCAATGCTATTTCTCTCACAAAATGTTTTCAACACAACTAACAGCAAACACAATATCGACTTGAGCTTTGTGCAGCATAACAGCGTCATTCATTATAATGGCAGTTTGGTCAATTGTGCATATACACTCGCAACGTGTGATTGACAGCTCCGAACATTACAAAAAGGGTGTTCTTTGATCGCTTTCTGTAGTTTAATCATTTAAATAACAAATTTGTTTCATGATACTAACAGAAACGATGTGAAGTTGATCGTTTAGTCACTGGCTTGATTCACTAATGCATGAACAGTATTAATTGATTTAGAAAGAAAGTCTGCGGGAACTTGATGATTAGCTACACATCAGAAATCACTGATCACAGATCAGGCATTAATGAACACTGTTACTCACTGTTTGTGGAAGTGCTGTTGAATTCATATCGTAAAGTCTGTTTGTAAAGCCTGTGCTGACATCGCGACAGATAAACTGATTTTCTCCTAATTCTCTGGGCGGGCAAAGCAGAGGAAGGGGAGGTAACCTTGATGATGACATATAGGGGAGATTCCAGATCGGCTCGTCTGAGCTCTCATTTTTCTCAAAGGCAGCCAGAACTCGGTTTACACCTATCGAAATTTCTAGCCACTAAGGGACCATAATACAGGCTAGGGGAACTCATATTAATGTTAAAAAAACTCATAAAATGGAAATTTCATGCCATGGGACGTTTAACCACGAGATAGGCTTGAATCATGGGAAAATGCCCTGTATATTAAACAACTCCACAAACAGCATTACCAGCTTCACACATTACTAACCAGACTGACTTTATTTCTGTCAGACGTCTACAGAAGCTCTTACTGAGAATCAGCAGAGGTTTAGATGTTGATGTTTTATTGAAATTAAAGTTTAGTAATGTTTACTTTAGTTGGGCTCTTGACCCTTCACTTTTTATCATAACTTTTTCTCTGGCTGTTTGTTATGATGTTATCAGCAGAGAAAGTGTGATCAGTTGATGTTGGCTCATTGATGATGAGAACATAATCATCATGTTGTGGTTTAATTCACTGATCTTATGTCATTGTTTTTCCCGTTTTGTTAAAGGTCCCGTTTTTTCTGTGTTTTTTTTAAGCTTTGATTGTGTTTACAGTGTGCAATATAACATGTGTTCATGTTTCGCGTGTAAAAAAACAGCATTTTTCACACAATTTACTTATCTGTATACCGCTGTTTTCACTGTCCTAAAAACGGGCTGATGAGTACCTTGTTCTATGAAGTCCCTCCTTCAGAAAACGTAACGAGTTCTGATTGTGCCAGCGGTTCCCGTGTTGTGATCATAGATTGTGATTCGACAGCAGCTTAGCGCACGTTGCCCGGTAAGGTCACGCTTCTTACCAGAGATGCATGCGCTCAGTGTTCGAGTGACGTTATTAAAGAAGGAAGTACCAGGATGTAGTCCTAATCGGCCGTTCGCTGTAGGCGTTGAAAGGGGAACTTCTGTTAAATAAAATATCTCGCTTGGCATTGAACTTTGAGCTTTATAATTTTACAGGTATTATTTATGCTCTAACAGCAACATTACACACTAACTAAAGTTTGAAAAATGGGATCACGAAGAACAGGACCTTTAAAAAAGTGTTTGTATTAGTCATCGAATGTTCGCTTTGTAAACAATAGGGCGGTACTTCCGCCCACGTTCGGGGTGACCTTTTCAACGTACGCTACATAATGCCTGGCTCGTTGCAGACCAGCACAAGACGATCAATTGTGGTTAAAAAGTATATACATTCGGGTTTTTTTTTTAGAAAATGACCACAGTAAATTCCCCGGTGTTGAATTAACACCGCTCTGTGTTCATATGGGAACCACCAGCAGGGTGTTAAAGTAACACTGAAGCAGTGTTAGAGTTAATAAGATACTTAAGTGATTCATTGAGTGATGATTGTTTGATTATTGAAGACACCTGATGATAATGAGCAGAATCACTGAAGGACAGAGAAACACAAGAACTACAACTGACTTCAGCCACAGCTTTAGATCAAATCAACTGAAAAGACATTACATCTATTTATTTCTGTCATTTGTCCACAGTTCTTTGTGAGAATTAACAGAGGTTTAGATGTTGATATTTTATGGAAAATCACCCTTATGGAGATCAGTGTTTATTTTAGTTGGGCAGTTTGACTTGGCATTCTATGTCAGTTTGTGGACTTTGTAACAGTATTAGCTGGAACACATACTTATTGAAAAGGAAGCTATGAGCCTAAATTATCACGTGACAGTTATTATCATAAAGAAAGAAAAAAATATTGACTAAACTAATCTTTGAGAGAATTGGTGATATGTTAGTAGATTTTCACCATAAATGCTGTTCTGCTACACATCAGTCATCATAAATGTACAGGTTTAAATACATTTAGGTGGTAACTTTTTTTTTTTTTTTTTTTTTTTGACGCACACAGACATCAAGAATCATCATATGAATCTCAACAATGGTGGAATGCTGGGAGTCATGAGTGTTATACTATGATGATTATATATCCCATCATGCATTGCAGTATGAAGCATGTCACCGCCATTGAGATTAATATGCTGATTCTTGATGTTTGTGTGGGTGTGCATGAAGTGTTTTTTTTCATAATGTATTTAAACAACAAAATTCAGAATATTTGATATCTGGCAAGAAATGATTGCTGGTGAAAAACTACTAATAACCATTTGACAATTTCATTTTTTTATGTGTCAATTATCAGTCTCCTTTATGATGTTGAAAGATATATCACATGACCATCTTTGTTTATGGTTTCCTTTCCAACAAATTATGTGTTTGAGTAAACACTGCTACAAAGACCACAAACTGACATCAAAAGCCAAGAGTCAAACTGCCCAAATAAATGAAACTCTGATCACCATAATGCTGCATTCACACCAAACGCGAATTGAGCGTCTGGCGCGAGTGATTTCAATGTTAAGTCAATGGAAAGGCGCGTTGACGCGCGTCTGGAGGTCCCGCGGCGCGGGAGGCGCGTTACGCGCGGCGCGAAGGACGCGAATCCGCCTCATTCGCGCGTCCAGTTCGCGCGAATGGCGCGAATTGGACGCGAATTGAGCGTCTTGCGCGATACGCGCGTTACACGCGAATGGTGCTTTTGTGCATTCACGCGTTTGAAGCGAATTCGCGTCTGACGCCCGAGTTGAAAAATTTGAACTTTGGCGTCAATTCGCGCCGCGTTAACCAATCAGGAGCCTGCTCGCTGCTGTCACGTGGTAAAGTGACGTGTATGAGAAACCCTGCATAAATTAAAAACAGTACTATTGTGTCACAAAATGTAGTTTTAAGACGTTTTCAGGTGGGAATGTAGTTGTTTAAAGCTCAAATCTGTGGTTTATTTATAAAGAGAGCGCCTATTTAAAAAAAAATAATCTTGTGTTTTTGGAGTTGTGAGATCCAGGATATCACCGGGCAATCACTGCTCATAACCCCAGCGAAGGCAGCCTTACCTCGGCCAGTCCTTCTGGCGTCTGCCACTGGCTCTGATGTCCTGTAGTGGTTCGTCTTGTGTGGATCTAACGGGCGATCTTTGCTCTCATGAATATATAATTTGTTGTCTGCCAAATCGTTTTGACTGAGGGCAAAGAGAAGTTTCATAACTTTATATTTTAAGGATATTTAAACATACATGCAGTGAAGATAATGTAGGAGTTGCCTGGACCACATTTGTGTGGCTATTAATGCTTAATATATATGTTTAATGAAAATGAAAAGAGGCAGAGTGGTGTTTTATGACATATTTCTCCTGGAGTGCCTTGAACGCGCGTCAATTTCGCTTCCAGCGCTCGATTTCTACGCGCGTCCAATTCTCTGCTGACGCGCGAATGCATTCAAAATGTACGCGCGTGAAACTAGACGCGGTAGACGCGATTTTGATGCTCAATTCGCGTTTGGTGTGAACGCAGCATCATGGTGACCAAATATTTTCAATACAACATCAACCTCTAAACCTCTGTTAATTCTCAATAAGAACTTCTGTAGATGTCAGAAATAATGTCAATCTGGTTTGTAATAAGAGAGATTTAATGTCTTCAGTTGATTTCATCTAAAGCTGAGGCTGAAGTCAGTTGTAGTTCTTGTGTTTCTCTTTCCTTCAGTGATTCTGCTCATTATCATCAGGTGTCTTCAATAATCAAACAATCATCACTCAATTAATCACTTATTCATTGAGTGACGATGTTAATAAGTATCTCATTAACTCTAACACTGCTTCAGTGTTACTTTAACACCCTGCTGGTGGTTCCCATATGAACACCGAGCGGTGTTAATTCAACACCGGGGAATTTACTGTGACCGATCGTTTCACTAGATAAGACCCTATTCCTCAGCTGGGATCGCGCAGTACCATTTGAAGCACTTCAAAGCCCTTTGAAACTGCATTTATGTGGACGTTCAACATTTTGGTTGCAATTGAAGTCCATTGTGTGGAGAAAAATCTTGAAATGTTTTCCTCAAAAAAAGTAATTTCTTTTCCACTGAAGAAAGAAAGACATGGACATCTTGGATGACATTGGGGTCAGTAAATTATCAGGAAATTTTCATTTTGAGGTGAACTAATCCTTTAAATGGTTTTATTTTACATTTGACTGCATTGTTTTTATTTTATGAAGGTTTTTCTCAGACTAATTAGAAAGATATATTATATGATATTTCTGGTATGCCAAACAAAAGTCTTACAGGTTTGGAATGACATGAGGGTGAGTAAATAATGACACAATTTTCATTTTGGGTGGAAATAACCCTTCAAAAATATCATATAACCAATTTAATCTAATATTCAAATGTTAACAGTTGTTTTCTCTATAGCTTTACCATATACATCTGGACACTTTATTTCAAAATCGAATCAAATTCAGTTTTATTTCTTTGTAATAATTTGTAGCCTTTATTTACAATTAAACTGAGATACAGATTCAAAATATTACACCAACAAAAAAAGATATATAATGTTGGATTTGTAATTCAGAATGACAAAATAAATCCAATTTTAATTACTGTAGAGTCCAAAAGGAACACTTTCAAGTTTCATTCAGTCAGCCTTTTTTATACAATTACAAAGTATTATGGCTTAAACATTATCTCTTGCACATTTTCAGTAAATCAATCATTTGCAATTTTTAATAATGTTTTTTTTTTCTTTCTTTTATTCTGTTATGTAATTATGTAGGGCACCCTTTTTCGGTGAGCTCATCTATGAATTTAGAGAATCCAGTTGGAGTTTGGCTTTCCTTTTCTGTGGGCCAGGATTCAATCCAGGTCTGCTCTCCCAATGTGTACTGCAGACTAAAAACAACAGAAAAGTGATGAAAAAATACTACACACTGCACCTTTAAATAAAGTGAACTAAAAAGTGTTAGTTAGAATCACTGTTGGATTGTAGAGTGCAGATACCAGTCATGACAGAGCCTTGCAGTTCATGACCCTCTTTAAAAATCTTTGTATTTATTTTGGTTTCATACATTTTTGAAAAACCATTATTTATACCAAATATTATGCTTAGGGTTACTCAATTTTCAGATTTTGTTTTTTAGAGTAGTAGAATTAAAAATGACAAAAAGCCAAAAATTACACTGATCCATAAACAAGCCTCTACAGACTTTAAACACATAACGGTCAGGCAAATCCCATAATTCACAGATATACAGATAACATATACACGTACTTCACTCCTTCCCTTAGCAGGTCAGTGGATGTTCCCATGATGAGGTACGACTTGTCTTTTACCAAAGCCAAACTTTCTCTGCAACTGGGACGAGCCAGAAATGATATGTTTTTCCCCTCAACATTCTCATCACTGCCTACAGGACAGAACAGAGTTTAGGAAACACTTGCACTGCAATGCAATTCATCCTTCTGGTGAACATATATTTGAGAGGACAAACTGCATTTAACAGGAATCAGACACATTTAAACACATGGAGAGAATATTGAACCGTACCTTCTTTCACCACCTGGTCCACCTTCATGTGATAGACATCAGAGTCCTGTGACAGATCCATCCCTTTCACTGAGACTTTATAAACTGTCAAACATATGTGTTATAAATTGTTATTGCTTGTTTAGTGTTAAGCTCCAACATCAGAAAAGTGTCAAATTTTGGTTGGAATAATCAATATCATTTTATCACAGTTATCACTCACTTGCCATCAGTGTTGGGAACGTTACTTTAAACAAGTAATTAGTTATAGTTACTTCTTACAAATAGTAACTGAGTTAGTAACTGAGTTACATCATTATAAAAGTAACTAATTACCAGGGAAAGTAACTACTGCGTTACTTTTTTTTTTTTCTCAAATGTTCAAATATGTCAAATAACTTGGATGCCCCCAATTTAAATATGTTGAATGAATTGGACACTAAATAGAATAAATTGTTATTATTAAACATTGTACATTAATGTACACTATTGTAATGTTGCTGTGGGACAATGTGAGAGACACCTATCAAATTCAATATATTATTGTAAATATTATCAGTAGGCCTACTATAGGGTAAATATTGTGTAAATATGATCAGTACTATACTCCTTTGGTAGTGGAGCTCACGTTATCACCTGGGTTTTTAGCCACTAATTTTGTGGCGGCATGTGATGATGTGAGGAGTTTCATTAGATTAGAATTACTGGCCACAGACGTGGAGAGACTCTTTCTTCCTGGGCATAAGCTGCACGTTACAGAAACATTCTTACCTTTCACCTCAACGAGGGAAAAGTAGCACTTATATTTCCAGTTTGCGAAAGCTACCTTTGAAGTCGTTGGACTTGCCATCGCTGACTGTGCATATGCGTGTGCGTCATAGGTGTGTGTGTGAACTCAACCTATCAACCTCAACCTTGTCTCCCACCCACCAATCATCATCAGTTATGTGTACCACCCAACCCACCACCCAACACGCATGGCTGGCGTGTGCGCACACACACACGTTGCAGGTCCGACTGACAGAGAGCCTGTTTGGATGAAAACCGCTTCAGTGAGCTCAATTATAATAACGCCGCATTTTTTTCTCAGTAACGCTAACGGCGTTGTAACGGAAGAAACAGTAATTTGTTTGATTACTCGTTACTGAAAAAAATTATTCTGTTAGTAACGCCGTTTATCTATAACGCCGTTATTCCCAACACTGCTTCCCAGATAGCAACATTGTGTCAGCCCAGATCTGGCCCACATCTGGCACTTGTGGCATACTGATCTGGCCCACATGCTGCGTGGAATGACGGCCCTTGAGTGGACCACTCCTGTTTGCCAGATCTGGGCCACAAGCAGGTCATAACAATGCCACATGTCAGCCAAGAGCAAAGAAATAAACCAGAACTGGACCTTATCTGAGCCACAACATCTGTGCAGATTAAATGTGGAGTCATCTCAGCCTTAATAAACCTGTTAACAAGCAGAATCACTGAAGAGAGAAGAGAACAGAAAAAGAGACGAGCAGAAACACAAGAACTACAACTGACTTCAGCCACAGCTTTAGATGAAATCAACTGAAGATAAAAGAAGACATTAAATCTCTGAAGATCTCAGCAGAGGAGGATTAAACAACTCCACAAACAGCATTACCAGCTTCACACATTACCAACCAGACTGACTTTATTTCTGCCAGACGACTACAGAAGCTCTTATTGAGAATTAACAGAAGTTTAACTCTAATGTGTTGAATCTGAAGTCACCATGACAGTGATCAGTGTTTCCATTAGCTGGGCTCTTTACTCTTATTAAGTGTCTTCCTCTTTTGGCTTCTGAGAATGTGTGTTGGTAAAACACATTTGAAGTAGCAAAGGAAGCCAAAGAGAAGTGACATCAGGTGAACACGATTACCAGGTGATGGTTTTAAGATCATTGTGAACTCAAAGATGACATTTGTTTCTAACAATTGTGTTATTAATGCATTTTCATTACGAACCCTTGAGTTACTGAAGCATCAGATCTTGCAGTGTTTTAACAATCAGCTAGGAGATTTTAATAAACATGAACAAAATAAAAAATGTACCCAATGATAACAAGTAAACACACACAGACATCAACAATCAGCACATGATTCTCAACAATGGTGACAATCAAAAATGCCATGTTGCAATGCATGCTGGGTACCAGCATAGTACAGAACTCCCAGCATGCATTGCAGCATAAATATATTATGCAGCTGAATTTTCCTATTATTTTGTTTGTCACCACTGATGAGATTCATACGCCGATTCTTGATATCTGTGTGTATCTGATTGATGTCAGATTAACTTTTTGTGCTTTGTTAAAAATGAATAACTGATTATTATAAAACTGCAGGATCTCATGCTTCTGCACACAGGGTTTGTAGTGCAAATGTATTATTAACACAACACACTTGTTATACTCAAATAACACAAGACAATATAATTTATAAAATGTTATCACAAAAACCATCACCAGGTGATCATAATCACCTGATGTCACTTCTCTTTAGCATCCTTTGCTATTTCAAATGTGTTATACCAACACGCATTCGCAGAAGCAGAAGCCAAAAGAGGAAGAATAAGAGTCTTTACCCAATAAGAGTAAAGAGCCCAGCTAATGGAAACACTGATCACCATTACGGTGACTTCAGATGACACACATTAGAGTTAAACTTCTGTTAATTCTCAATAAGAGCTTCTGTAGTCGTCTGACAGAAATAAAGTCAGTCTGGTTAGTAATGTGTGAAGCTGGTAATGCTGTTTGTGGAGTTGTTTAATCCTCCTCTGCTGAGATCTTCAGAGATTTAATGTCTTCTTTTATCTTCAGTTGATTTCATCTGAGGCTGTGGCTGAAGTCAGTTGTAGTTCTTGTCTTTCTGCTCGTCTCTTTTTCTGTTCTCTTCTCTCTTCAGTGATTCTGTTTGTTAACAGGTTTATTAAGGCTGAGATGACTCCATATCTAATATACACAGATGTTGTGGCTCAGATAAGGTCCAGTTCTGGTTTATTTATTTGCTCTTGGCTGACATGTGGCATTGCTCTGGCCTGCTTGAGGCCCAGATCTAGCAAACAGGAGTGGTCTACTCAAGGGCCGTCATTCCACACAGCATGTGGGCCAGATCAGTATGCCACAAGTGCCAGATGTGGGCCAGATCTGGGCCGACACAATGTTGCTATCTGGGTTGCCATAAACACAATTAGAGCAGACAGACAAAAATAACGTTAAAAATTCAAGTCAAACTGCACAACTATAGTAAAAACTGATCACCATAATGGTAACCAAACATCAACATCTACAGTCAACAGTTAATTCTCAATGAGAGGTTCTGTAACGCCTGACATAAATAATGTCAATATGGTTAGTAATAAGTGGCTGTTTTGCAAGATTGTTCATTAATAAGAAAAAGGCAGCATGCTTCAACATGAAGGAGTGTAAATAATGAATCTTAATTTCTTGAAGTATGACAATCATGAACATGAATTAACACAGAACTGAATGCATTTACCATAATCCATGCCAGCTTCACAGGCTTTAACCAAACGCTCCTCCGGTTTGACACTATTTTTCTTCTGGTAACTGCAGTTTTCTGTTTCAAGAGAAGTTAGAAGTTAAAATAATGTTAAACACACACACACACACACACACTTGTAATCACACAAAAACAGGGCAGCATTTCCCAAACGCCTCGAATGCCTAAGTTGATTGTAGAACCATCACCACCAATTGTCTCAAAATTTAAGCTTAAAAAAAAAGAGAAACAACAAGAACTACAACTGCTTCCAGCCACAGCCTTCAGTGTTGCCAGATTGGGCAGGTTTTGAATTTGATTGTGTTAATGCTTGAGTCACAGACACACTTCAACATTCATCATTGAAACACAACAATGGTAGCTACACTAAGTCAAGAGTAAATCGAAAATAAACTATCAAGTACTCTCTACAATTGTTTTTTATTTACTAGAACTCTTGTGTAAGTTAACTATAATAACTAAGCATATGTCAGTACATAATTCTATTCCTATTGCACTTTATTTATTTATTTTACATGCTTGTTTAAAAGTAAGTCAGATTTTACATTTACATTGTTCAGCACATTGGATCAGACTGTTTTAAGGGCTGTTTTAAGAACTGTTTTTTCCGACATTTTTATGAGCATTACAAGTGGACAGTAGGAAATAAAATGCTACAATATTACAGGATATTAACTCTTATTTATGGGTGGCAATACCTTCGGCACACTGGCACAGGTCTCCCTTACATAGTCTGTATAGAGCGCCATCTTTCTTATCAGGGCGGTAAAACTTTGTACAGCGAGCATCTGGAAAAGAAAAACACACACACACGTTTAATGCAGGAAGGTCAATTGAATAAAACATATACATTTGACTAAATTTCATGATATGCAAATTCATTGCAACAATGTTCTGTTGTACTTGAGACTTGTGAGACTCAAATCAGCATAGTTACTGACTGCAATGTGTTCATGCATGCACACCAATACCTCACCTGGTGAGTAATATTCATATATTGTGACTGCGGCAGGTTGAAGGAGACCTACATCAAACATCTTGTGCATTCTGAAGGAAATTTTTTCTGTATCTTCATGAGAAACCTAATGAGACAGCAATCAACACAAATGTATAATATCTCATACTATAGCCTACACTGGAAACTGTCTGCATCGACATTTGCAGAAGCCATAACAACTAAATGCAAAAGAATTGCGATTGGTGATTCTAACTTGCCTCTGTTTAACAATCTTTAGTTGCATTTACACTGCAAACACAGTGTTGCCAGCTGCATAGACAACAGTAAACAAAATAAAAATATATTATAGCCATAGGCTAGATACACTATATTGCCAAACGTTTTGGGATGCCTACCGTTACATGCACATGAACTTTAATGCCATCCCATTCTTAATCCGTAGGGTTTAATATGGAGTAGGTCCTCCCTTTGCAGCTCTAACAGCTTCAGCTCTTCTGGGAAGGCTTTCCACAAGGTTTAGGAGTGTGTTTATGGGGATTCTTCTAGAAGCGCATTTGTGAGGTCAGGCACTGATGTTGGACGAGAAGGCCTGGCTCTCAGTCTCCGCTCTAATTCATCCCAAAGGTGTTCAATCGGGTTGAGGTCAGGACAGTTAAGTTCCTCCACACCAAACTTGCTCATCCATGTCTTTATGGAGCGATGCTTTGTGCACTGGTCATGTTGGGACAGGAACGGGCCGTCCCCAAACTGTTCCCACAAAGTTGGAAGCATGAAATTGTCCAAAATGTCTTGGTAGGCTGAAGCATTAAGAGTTCCTTTCACTGGAAAGCCAAGCCCAACCCCTGAAAAACAACCCCACCCCATAATCCCCCCTCCACCAAACTTTACACTTGACACAATGCAGTCAGGCAAGTCCCGTTCTCCTGGCAACCGCCAAACCCAGACTCGCCCATGGGATTGCAAGACAGAGAAGCGTGATTGGTCACTCAGAGAACACTTCTCCACTGCTCTAGAGTCCAGTGGTGTTGTGCTTTACCCTTCTACATCCCACGCTTTGCACTGCACTTGGTGATGTAAGGCTTGGATGAGCTGCTCGGCCATGCTAACCTATTCCCTGAAGCTCTACACACTATTCTTGAGCTCATCTGAAGGCCACAGAAGTTTGGAGGTCTGGAGCTATTGACTCTGCAGAAAGTTGGCGACTTCTGCGCACTGTGACCCTCAGCATGTGCTGACCCCGCTTTGTGATTTTACGTGGCCTATAACCTTTGTGGCTGAGTTGCTGTTGTTCCCAATTGCTTCCACTTTGTTATAGATACCTGAATACCTGAATTCAATTATTTGCATGGGTGTCCCAATACTTTTGGCAATATAGTGTATATATTAAAAGTGCACATTGTGTCTTGAGCTTAAAATATTAAATGAAATATGACTCTAATATGTAGACTAAGATGTGAATAAGCAGTGAACCACACTGACGTGCAGTTACTATTAGGGCTGGGTGATATATATCGTGAGATTGTTATCTCATCAGTAAAGCCGGTTCATTGATTAGTAGTAAATCGCCTTCACCTGCTTTCAGATGGAGCATAAAAATGATACTTTATGAGATAGTTTGGTTTAACTTGTTAGCAGCAACTTTGTGACTTTACAGCATGTGATTATCATTTTTTTCTTATAATCCAAAATATTTAATAAACATTGTTCTGATCAAAAGACTTTCAAATTAATTTATTTAGAAACCCAGACATCAATAATCAGCCTGTGAGTCTCAACAATGGTGACAATAATAAAGCATGTTGCAGTGGCTACCACCAATCACAACTCATTAATGGCTCCCATCATGCATTGCGGTATGAATAAATTATGATCTGAATTGTCTATGTAATTTACTTTTCCTAAGTGAATATTCTGCTCGTCACCATTGTTGAGATGCATAGACTGAATCTTGAGGTCTGTGTGTGCCTAAAAGAAAGACTTTTTTTTTTTAAACATCTTTTAAGAAATCCTTAATATTGAATCTAAAATGTTGTATATTTATGCAGAATCACAATTATGCTGAAAACAACAACATAAATCAAAAACATAGTTCAAATGATGATTGTCATAATATAACCAACAGATCACTTTTTATCTTTGTTCTTCTGGCAGTTATAACTCTGATACAGCAGCCAGACAAATTCTAAAGTTAATAACATAAGGGTCAAGAGCCCAACTAAAGCAAACACCCATCCCCATAACGGTGGCTTACAATTTGAGATTTTCTCCTTCAGAGATTCTGCTTGTTATCATCAGGTGTCTTCAATAATGATCAATCATCACTAAATTAATCACTTAATTATCTCATTACCTTCAACACTCTTGAGTGGACTCATATACACTCCCTGGAGTGTTAATTTAACACTGGAGTTTTTGCTGAGTACAAAGAGCCGTAGTTAACTGACAAGCTGAGCCATATCGCATTAATTATCGCTGGCGATACGTCCGCGATATTAATGCGATATGTCTCAGCTTGTCAGTTAACTACGGCTCTTTGTAGTAAATGCCGCTCCATCTGAAAGCAGGTGAAGGCGATTTACTACTAATCAATTAACCGGCTTTACTGATGAGATGCGCATAACAATCTCACGATATATATCGCCCAGCCCTAGTTACTATGGACATTTTGGAACATCTTTCAGCCATCAGAATCACAACTTCAACAAAACTTTGCAGAAACATAAAAAAAAGCACATGGTTTCCAGATCAAAAGAAAATAATACGGTCAATGAAATGATCATGAAATAGGCCTATAGTTTGTTGAAATACCTTATCTAGATAGAGGATGAGGGATCCTCGCTCTGACAGCTCTTTGTCAAGCTCAAATTTCTGAATGTATCTCTCCTTCCCTGTGGACAACTGAGGGCAAGAAAATTAAATTATCTATTTACAGATTTATATTGAACTGAGATGCTCCAGATGCACAAGACCGTGAGTTTTTGTTATAGAATGGAGTCATTTACACATTGCTAAATAAATTACATACAGTATCATCACTGCATCAGATTATCATCATAATACCTGTTTAAGATCATCTTCATTCACTTTAAATCCCGTCGGTAAGCCAATGTCCAGAATAGTCATGGTGGCATCGGTTGCACTGCTGTTGTATCTGTGAAAATGGACAGATCAAAAGAAAATGTTCTTTAAGGCTGCTTTCACACACTGGTGTGTATTTAGTAAATTGGAGTATAACACAGAGCTGCCTGTCTCAATATAAATTGTCTTTGTACAGTTAGAATTTATATTTAAGCGTAGCGTGTAACTCATAATGGGGCTGGACCAATCAGCAGTAGGGGGCGTGACCACTCATGATGGGGGAGGAGAGTGAGTAAACCAATTAGCAGTAGGGGGCGTGTAACTCATGATGGTGTAGGTGCTTGTTGCTGCAAAATGCTTGCTCAACTTCACGCACGGCCGAGCAAAGCGATTGGCGGTTGACTTGACGCAGTGCATGGCGGTTGATTCGAGAGCAGGCTTCTCACTCAGCCAGCGCAGCTTCTCCAAAGCGGCTACACAAGCTCTGATGACAACACAGCTGTTTCACGATTGGCTCTGATGACAACACAGCTGTTTCACGATTGGCTCTGATGACGACAGCTGTTTCACGATTGGCTCTGATGACAACACAGCTGTTTCACGATTGGCTCTGATGACGACAGCTGTTCCATGACTAGCCGGATTTACTGCATGACAGCAATCTTGTGCAATCTTCCACTAAACTATGGGGTTCCATTTGTGACAAAAAACAAGTCGCCTGATTTGTGCTTTGTACTATACATTTGTTCTTGTCAACAGTCATTGCCTACTTGTTCAGATAAATTAGTATATGTTTATGTGTGTGCTCTCTGTTATGTCTTTACTGCAATAATAACCAACTGCAGAACCGCAGAACCCATATACGTCACTCACAACAGTCTGAGAGCAACAGCGCCACGCCACAGTGACGTCACTCACAACAGTCTGAGGACCGGAAGTGGGCGGAGTTAACGAAAACTAAACAATCGGCATGGCGGAAAAAGAGAATACGGTAAACAGTTGTTTTTGTGTTGTTGTTTTAATCTATCAAGTTTATTTGTGTTGTATTTTTGATCCATAGTTGTTGTATTAACACTTTATACAGCACGTGGCTCTAATCTTTTTTTAAACGAGCTTTACGATGTCTCTCGCATCTGTTGATATGGTCTTGCTTTAAGTTACATATTTATTGTTTGTGATTTTACTTTGTTGTTGGCGCTGTATTTTTTATTTAATTACCTTTTCTGATACTGACCAATGTGTTTTATGTGGATTTTTTTCGAATTTATAGAGGCACATTACGATTTGGAGAGGCTCAGCTTTACTTCATTTTCATCAATGCAAGACATTCTGCAACAGTTTTCACTGCCCAGTGTTTTTAAACTGACCAGATGGCACTAGTTGAATGCACACCGTCAAATTCACTTCAAAAAGCAGCTATCCATGAAGGTATGAATGTTTTGAGTGGCAAGAAATAGTATTTATTTGTTATCCCTTTAGAATTAGTTGGTTTTCTGCATGTCATCTCATCTTCAAAGTTTCAAGTAGATATATTTATATATAAGCACAATGTGCTTAAGCTAACAAAATACAAACAACATTTCATGTGTCTGAATATGTCCTATTAAAATCAAATCAAATACACAACCAAACATGTGATATGAATTGCCAAATATAGATATTGTTCATTTGGATGACGTTCTGAAAGTTTCTTTTATATTCTGAATTTGCAGTAAGTGGTAATTTTTGCTTGAGAACAATGAAACTTGTCTCTCTTGTACAATTTTTATGGTTTCATTATATATAATATTTCTGTTTGATTATGTTGCAGTAAATTGACAATCAGACTCACCCCAGGACAGGACGATGGAAGCTGATCAAAAACAAGGTTAGTTTTAAAAGGCTCTCATAAAGACATAAGCTACTTATACAGATTGTGTGTTATTATATCTGTCACATCTTTTCCAGGAATAACTTAATAATGTTCTATTGTTTTAGACTGTTCCACAACAGTTGGTCGGCTCTATTGACTGTGGGATATTCATGTTAATAGTAAGAAATTTTTTTAAAAATAAGAGCTTCTCTTCATTAGGATGAAAAACATGAGGGCTTTTCACACTTGAAATAGTAAACCCCGGGTATACAGAATCCTGGGTTATCTTGTTTCACACTGATCATCATTTACCTGAGACAATTAATCCTAGGTATTCATACACTGCCGTTCCGCACTGTACTGTACTAAGCCATAGGATAACATCCTTATTTGCAGTGTCACTGATTGGACGAACACTGCACACAATATGTTTACAGAAATGCTCAAGCTTTGCATGTCCTCGTATTACAAGTTTATCCTGAATGGACATTTCAGACTATAAAATAATTAAAATGGTCTCTTCTTCACTGCAATTGTTGCGTTTTCTGTCAGCATTTGACGTTTTTCCTCTCCACCGCTGAATTTATTATTTATATAGAATGCACCGTGTTTCAGTGACTGTCCAAAGCACGTAAATATAAAAGTGTGAAATGTTACTTTACCCAGGGTTAAAAGTGTGTTTAGAACGACGATAAGCACAGTGTGAAAGCTTGCCTTTGATTTCTGTATACATTTTGAACTGAAAATGGTTAATTAATTTGATTTGTGACAGGGTATGATTTGTCACAAATATAGACATGAGGAAAATTGAATTTCAAAACTTTTTTACAAACTATTATACATGCTACATCCTTCAACACACGAGATTGTTAAAAAACTTCCAACATTTCATCCCATTTTTTGTATCCTTCTCTCATGAAGGAGCCACGGACCACAGAAGACCTCTGCACTGCAGTTGAACTACCAAACGTTTTCAGAGGTTTCGTGGAGGAGCCGTGCTTTCTGAAATTGAAAGAGGAAGACCAGGAAAAAGCCCTTCAACTTTCACAGGCTGAAATGGTTGACCAACAACTTGCCAAAGAGCCTTTAGTATTTTTTAAGTGTTTGGACTAAAGGAGTCTCAGAATTAATTGTATATTTATGGAGATTTCATTTGATTTAATTTGTCATGTACCATGCTGTGCAATAACTTTGAACCTAGTTCAATATATTCTCTTTGGTCTGATTGTGTATTTTTTTAAAGCAAACCCCAGCTAGTATGATGCCTTTGGGGAAGTAAATAATGTGTGTGTTGTTTTAGGATTTGATTAATCTGAATCTGCTTGAATTATGCATTCCAGTGTAGAATTGTGTAATGTGTATTATGTACTATGAAAAAAGGTTCATTCTGAAATGCTTGAGTAAAAAATATTTTGTCATATAAATAAATGTTCAAATGCTCAATCTTTGTTTTCATTTTTAGTGTTTTAAGCTTTATGTTCAATTGATCTAATATAATCTTTAAAGACATAATATAAATAGAAACTTTTTACTTTAAAAATCCTTAACAAAACGTTGCAATGGGGTTTATATATATATATATATATATATATATATATATATATATAAACTTACATTTTATATATATATATATATATTAATTTACATTCCATATATATCTTGCGTTATATATTCAATGTGTAATGTGTGTATTTTTATGATTTAACTATGTACTATTAATGAAAAGTGAGTATATCTATCTATCTATATCTCTCTACAATTAGAACGTATTAATAAAATACTTGACATTATTAACATGGTTTGAAACTTGGGTTTGAAACGCTCCAATGTATGATTGCTCCATGAGCATTGAGCAATGTATACGAAGATAAATCAGCTCCGTCCACTTCCGGCATGAGACCGTGGTGTGGTGCTGTTGCTCTCAGACGGTTGTGAGTGACGTCACTGTGGCGTGGTGCTGTTGCTCTCAGACTGTTGTGAGTGACGTATATGGTTCTGCGGTTCTGCAGTTGGTCGTGTCTCCTTTACTGTCGTCTTGCTATGTCATCTTTGCTGTCGTCCTTACTATGTTGTCTTGCTATGTCATCCTCACTGCTGTCTTGCTATGTCATCCTCACTGTTGTCGGATGGACCTCCTCACAGGACGACACAGCAAGACGACAGTAAGGATTACATTTACATTTAGTCATTTAGCCGACGCTTTTATCCAAATTGTTCTTGAATATTCAGAGTTTTTCCTTATTGAAAATAAGGTATTTTCATCAAATATCCTGTGTTGGAATTGACTTGTTAATAAAGTAATGTGATAAAATGTCAACCCTGTTGTCTGTGTTCATTTTGCTTAATATATTTATGTTTTTAGTCATTTTTGTCTTTTGGGACAGGGAGAAATAAACAACTGTTACTACAATTTAAAATATTTAAGAGGTAGCCAACCTCACAGTTTCACTGCAAAACATTTCTCCAATTTAAAATTTTCTAGTGACCGATCACATCTACATTTTTTAGTGGGCCAAATTGAATCTCTGTGAATTAAATTGTACCAATTCACAGAAATTCAATTTGGCCCACTGAAAAATTTAGATGTGATCGGTCACTAGAAAATTTTAAATTGGAGAGGCCTGAAATGTTTTGCAGTGTTGGTAAATTACATTTTTCCATTACCTCAACATATTATTTCTAATTGAGCCCATGTTAACAGACTGTTGCCACAATGGATAAAATTCAATTCTCAGAAATTCAATTTGGCCAATTGAAAAATGTAGATGTGATCGGTCACTAGAAAATTTTGAATTGGAGAGGCCTTCAATTTTTTACAGTGTACTTGGTATCGGATCGAAAAGAAAATGATTGATATCGCCCATCCCTAGTTTTCTTCTTATTTGTTCACATACTAAAATCGCGCATTACCATCATCTATTGTTTCATCGCGCATCTTGCGGCTTAACGGTTCACACAGAGAAGAGATCGACTGATGATTATGTAAAGGATGTACAGGAGTGGGTTGATAACTTCACACAAATCGACTAAAGGTTACACTTGATTTATACAAACGATTAAAACGCTGTCTGTGTTGAAGACTTCAAGCACATACAGGTGCATACTGTATTTCCTCAAATAAAAGACGGGGCCTTTATTTACCTGAACTGCAGAAGGTCACCAGCTTTTATTTGAAGCAGGCTTTTATTAGGGGCAGGCCTGTATTTCGAATTCCATCTATTTGAAAATTCCATCTATTCATGTTTTAAATGAAAAGCCATAGCGTTCCAGAGGACAGATATCATCAGGGGCGCGGGAAGTGGGGTGGTTTCAAAGGATTACAAATGCAATGCAAATTTTTTTAGAATTTAATAATTTATTTGTAATAAACATTTTAAGTGGCCAATTAAAAAGTATTATTTATAAGTTGAATTGTGTTTTTAAAACATGCATCATGAGGTCATATTGTGACTGTTGCGTGTGTGCGTTGAAAGAGCGGTAATATTTCCTCCAGTGGAGATCAAGCGTCTTTCTGGAGATTCATTTCTGAAGCTCTTTCCGCTCAGCACCGCCGCTCAACCCAGAACTCCCTTTGTAACATGCTGGATCAAATATAGGCCTATCTGAAATAAATAGTAAGGGCTGCCGCTGACTATAAAACCCTTTGAAGTTACATAAAACACTGCTAAAAGTGATAAACATTTAAATATATGTTGCCTGAGCTGTAATAACACCCCTCCCAAGATTTATTCAAATGAATCCGAATGGAGGAATATGATCTTTTTTTATGTAATTTCCACCTGGTGGAAACAATTCCACGCTGAGTGCAGAACACAACTGTACAGCTAACAAATCCTGCAGTATCCACAGTCTGGTCTCTCATACCCCTTTTCCACCAAGGCAGTGCTAGAGCTAGTTCAGAGCCAGAGCTAGTCCCAGTTCATAGTTGGTTCAACTGAGGAGCCTTCTAAGAACCGTTTGCTTTTCCACATGCTAGAGAGCCACAACAGAGCCATGTCTTACGTCACTGTATACGTCTCATGTTTCTCACCAAAACTAGCGAGGCAGCGGCAGTGTTAACAAGTCTTCATCACTGTTGCCGCGGGCTGTTTTTCATGTCCGCGGGTTGAAGCGACCCCAATTGTGATATTTAGCCCCGGGAATGCGAATTTTAGTAGGCAACCAATTTTAGTAGGCATCAAAAAAACACATATTTTACCCCCAAATGTGATTTTTACCGGGGAAGCCCCCCTAAAACGCGATTGGGCTTGTTTTGAGTAGCAATTGGGTGGGTTTTGTTGTGAAAACCTGGCAACCCTGGGCAGCGGGAAACACAAACACACACCAGGCTTGTTCGAGATGCATCGGCGCTGCGCAGACCAATCCACGTATGATATAAAAACCCACATGAGTGAATCAAAAGCATAAGGAGTCATATGCTCTCGCTGGACTCGTTATGATACGGCGATCGGTCTCTGCACAGCACCGCTGCGAACAAGCCTTCCATCAACAATGCAAACATTGCGTTACTATTGATTCACATGGCTTTACGGCATCAAAACACAACGAAAACACAGCGAATCCAACGCATTCATGCAGTACGCCGTAATTTGTATAGACGGAGATTACAAACGAGCAGCAGCTGTTAGCTCCATTAGCTGCTATTTCAACAATGGCGGATCTCAAGTTTGTGTTGGTCTTGTTGACCCCGTCCCCAGCGTCTGACGTAATCGGTTCTTACTTCTAGCCCTGTTCTAGCCCAGCAATGTTTTGGTGCTACTTAAGAACCACTTTTCCTAGCTCGGAGCTGGGGCTTTGGGTGTGGAAACACAAAGAACCGATTTGAAACTAGGCTCTGGCTCCGATCTAGCTCTTTCCTTGGTGGAAAAGGGGTATCACACGTTCTCATTTTGCAGTGTGTATGCGGTGAGTACTTATACAATGCAGGAGCAGCACGCGCTCATTTGTTTTTAGATACTTTTTAAAAGTGCATAGTGAGTCGACTGTTGTCAGGAAGAGAGTTCCATAGCTTGGGACCAAAATGACTAAAGGCTGACTCACTATACCCTGAAGCACTCATTATCTAGTCATGGTGGTAACCAGCTGCCGCTAGTACTCACATTTATGACGCATACATAATGTGGTTGTGGGAAAAGTGCGGAAGGATCGAACTCAGGCTCCAACCAAGTAAACAAACCAAATGTAAAAAAAACAGCCAAACAGCCTAGAGCAGCACATGCTGAATAATTACAAATAAAATGGTTTCTTGACATAAAAATAAACAAATTAGGAAATGTGTTCACATACAAGAAATCCACAGTGAAGTTGTAGTTTTCAATGGCTCCTTCTTCTTTTGCTAAAGAGAAAAAATGGTAATAAATAAAACCGAAAAATTTCAGCTTTCTTTTAAATCTCAGTTTTATTTTAGCTCTAAATGTATGAAACTCTTTGTCAGTCTTACTTTGAGGGTCTTTTTCCATTTTAACAGTCAGATCAAAGAATGTACAGTCAGACTTCTTCTCAACAGGTCTGGCGTAGTACATCGTCAGAACCTGAAAAGAGCAGCACGTCTCAGATTAGATGTTCAAACGCTTTAATCTCGCTGTTGACCATATAAACGCTCATGAACACTCACTGAGAGAGTGGCTGTTCCAGTTCCTCTAGCCGTCACATTGAAGTCCTTGTTGATCGCAAACTGTTGAGTGAACGCAGATGTTTTTAGAATAATCAAATCCATGATGTAACAGATGTAACAGGTATAAAAATTGTACTGTTAAATGCAAGTATTGTTAAGTAGATTTCACACAAAGTTGTTGATTTACATATACCCAGTGTGGCTGCCTGATTTAAATGAGTATTTCCCCTTTAATTGTTGTGATGTCATGAGCCCTCTATTTTGTCTCCTCTTCTTCCCTTTTGGTATTGTAAGCTCATGGGAGAGGTTGCTTTCTTTTGACTTATAATAATCTTATTTAATCTTTGTAATTATTGCTTTAATGTCAATAAAACATTAATGACAAACACTGACACTGAGTTTCTCCTCACCCTGTTTGACCGTGTAAGATACATATTACTTCTTTTAATAGCATATCTGACAGGTCTGCTTTTTCCTGCCTCTGACAGCTCCACATCCAGATTTAAGTTTTGTCGGTCCTTCTGCGTGTGAATCTGAATCTGCGTGTGATACTCTGCCACAGCCTGGAACACCATGATGGTCGCCTGGAAAACACAGAAAAACGTTCAAATCCTGTGTCGTTTATACACCTGTTTTATTGTATATTACAGCAGATGATGAGATGTTAGTGTACCTGTGTGGTGCCAGAACCGCCATAATGAGTCTGTTGTTTGCCCAGCCAGCGCACTGCCTCTCCTGCTTTATCAAAGTCTTTGGCCTTCACAAGCGCCAGCACAGCATAGGCCGTCGCCTCGAGTGAGTGATGATGCTGTCCAGGGACAGCCCAAAATCTACCGGCTGATTCAATCACAAATCAGGAATAGAAACAGGACTGTGTTGCTGTTACATAACTGTTTTTGAGTAAGTCGATAGCAAGCAGTTCATATGACAGGATTGTATGGTGGCCATACGTCCGGATTTTGGCCGGACAGTCCGGATTTTAAGCTCCCTATCCGGCACAGCCTCAAGCCGGACACTCATTTGTCCTCCTTTTTGGAGTTGCGCTGAATCGACCTATAAAAACCCGCTCTAGAATCTTTATTGGGACACAGCAGCATAGTGTCTAATGCCATAAGATCTCTGGTCAATCAAATGATTGGCTGAAAGCTGTGTCAAATAAATATCTGATATATCATTGGTTAAAGCTACACTGTGTAACTTTTTTAGTTTATTCTTAGCTAAAAACACTTAGTTCTTTCAAAAATATATGTGCTCATTAATGTATATTTACTTCTTTCAAGTAATAAAGTATTCTCGTAAGTTTATAATATGCCATTGAAAATACATACGGGTAAGGGGTTCGAATGGGGGTCGCCATGTTGCCCCTCCATCTTGAAAGTACATTAGCCAAAGAGGGACATACCTGTAAATTCAAGCTTCGCGATGGCACCGTGTCGAATGTGAAGAGGGGGAATGCTGGATTGAACTGGAAGCCATGTTAATTTTGGACTAAATCGGCCACCATAGGAGTTAAAACGAAATCAGAATTGGGAGGAACAGAAACTAATATTTATTGTATGGTCATATACCTTTTCACCGCTAGATGGGGGAAAATATCACACAGTGAAACGTCAGACCTCATTTAATCCGGAATGGACAAAAGAGCACGAATTTATATCAAAATGCACACTGTGTCGCTGTGAAGTGGACGTTAGTAGTCAAGGGAAAGTTGCCATTGACCGACATGCCATAAGACATAAAAGTAACCGACGAGCCGCAGGTAGGCTACCGTCTTCCTGAGCAACATACCTCAGGATGACAAAATCTCCCCTGCAGAGCTTTGTAAGGTCTATCATAATCATGCAGTCAAGCATCACTAGGGCTGGGCAATTTTATCGATTCTGCGATATAAATCGATATTTTTTCTCCCAAGAAAGTATCGATTTTTTAAGCCGCGAGTATCGATACATAAGTCCCATTCAAATCCCCGTGTTTACCTCCATTTGCGTTGCAGGAAGAGCGATTTGGTCAGCCAGCCGCTAGTATCGCTGTAGAGCAAGTTACCCGTACTACTAACTTCACACAGACGCCGACGTCTACCTCTTCTTGTTTACGGAGTCAGAGCGAGGAGATTCAAAAAAATGGCGGCGAATATAAATCCAGCGCCTTCATGTTTAAAAGCAGATGTGTGGGAGCACTTTGGGTTTAAAAAGAAGAAGGAAAGCGACGACTTAGACTCAGGGGTCAACAACATGAGTCGCCCGCAAGAACCACATGAGTTGCCCGCGGGTCTGTTCTAAAAATAGCTCACCATAGCAGCTGCGTTCAGTCGCTTTGTTCATTTAAGCGCAGGGCTCCAGACTGAAGCCGAATATATACTAGTGTCTGTAAATAATAAACTGCAATATTACTCCTGCATGTTCTGCGTCTGTGTGGATGACGAGCGCGCGCGCACTCGCTCTTATAGTCTCTGCCGACACGAACGCATTAACCTTCACTTCATGAGAATTTACCGTTTCATTTGAGAAAACTGGGTGCGTCTCATTCTGCTCCTGGTTCAGTAGTCAGGGCACTGATCAGGACATGAGTCAATGGGCTGATCCCTGATCAGTGGCCTGA
This sequence comes from Romanogobio albipinnatus, assembly GCA_023566225.1. Classification (NCBI taxonomy): domain Eukaryota; kingdom Metazoa; phylum Chordata; class Actinopteri; order Cypriniformes; family Gobionidae; genus Romanogobio; species Romanogobio albipinnatus. The sequence goes on along the minus strand of CM042241.1, from coordinate 68,058,381 downwards.
CTGAACTAGGGAGCTGAATGACTGAGACGCGCACCCACTGTCATATCATGAACACAGACACTGGTAATCACGGCAACCCGTCAAAATAAAAGTTTGGTTTAACGTGAAGAGATTGACTACAGATTGTAGCCTACAGTAAATTTAGCTACGTATCTATGTAATAATAATACGTCTCTACTAATAATAATAATTATGAAATAAATAATACTAATTATTAATGGTTGCTTATTTTTCACTTGATCTTTCATTTATAAACAATGTTTACTTTTAAACAGCATACAGCCTTTACATGTTTATGTATTATTTACTTATGATTATCATCATATATAATAAAACATTTATTTAAAAAAAAAATAGTGGTATTGTACAGACTACTGGAACTACTACTATACTCTTTAAGGTGTAAAACAGTTTGGATAGTTGTTAATATGAGAATTATGATGCATTATTTAAGAGTTTTAAGTATTATATAACATGAGTAGCTCTCTTTGACTTTCTTTTTTAAAAAGTAGCTCTCAAATGAAAAAAGGTTGGAGACCCTTGACTTAGACAAAGCATCGTGGTTTGCAAGCTGAGTAGTTATTAGTCTACACCGAATGTCAAAAATAATGATTGATGGTGACCCCTTGACCTTTGTCTTTGAAGTTTTTGACCTCTGACCCTGGGCCCCACCCCTAGGCGTCAACCTTTGACCTTGAGTTATGGGTTATGAACGGGTTATTGTTATGAGATGTGTTGTCCATTGTCTTTTGACCATCTGGAATTGATCAGCCCTCCGGCAGGGGAAAACCAGCGTTGCCTTTTGTATGTCCAAATTGTATATGATTAATTTAGTGCTGAGGTCAGGTTAAATTGAAGGTTAAGGGGTAGCGGATGTGCAGACAATGTGGCGGCTTCAGCATTCCAACAGAGTGGTAAATAAACAGAGGGTCCACATCAGTGCCACAAGTAAGTGATCGGGGGATGAAACTAAGTAAGTAAAAGAGACAAAAATATGTTTTAACATAGCATATCATAAGGGTGAAACTCAATATGATCACTCTCTCTCTCTCTCTCTCTCTCTCTCACGCAGATGCATGTGTGTTTCAAACGATTGAGTGAATTATATTTTAAATTAATTTACTTTATATATATATATATATATATATATATTACGGTATGATAGTCCTCATACTAAATCACTGAAACACAGAAAATGACATGCTTTAAAATGTCAGACCAGTCTGACTTTCTTTCTAACTTTTCCCAAATACATTATAATGTTAAAATGATTCAAAGTCTAATCTTAAAAGGTTAAATTTGATGTAAACAATTCTTTAAAGTTTGAATAAATTTGTATATTTATCTCCCTATAAGACTGTTGAATAAACCAACACAACTTAAACCATTACTAAATATACCATTACTTTAACTGTTCTAGATATAATTTATACCCATTAAGATTCAAACAAATAAATAGACATGTTTTTAAATGAACTATGTATGTTTTAAAATGATTTCAAACTGTATGAAACATCACAGAGGCTTCTCTCTCAGGACACGGGAGGAAGGATGTCACACACACACACACACACACACACACACACACACACACACACACACACACACACACACACACACACACACACACACACACACACACACACACACACACACACACACACACACACACACACACATCTATTCATAGTATGACAATGTACTGTTTGTCGCAGAACCTTACGGCGCTTTAAGTAGCCGCACATCAACCATTCGCGGGACAATCGAGAATGCTATGTACCGTGAACCCATGGAGTAGCGACGACCTGAGACAACAAACGGTTCTTCATCTAGCAGTGGGATGCTGGAGCCAGTCATTGTTAAAAAAGGCTCAGAACATGGTAATGAATCTTAAAAACCTTACATTTTTAAGCACATAAGCTCCATTCATACAGACACTTGCACCTCTGGGTATCAGCTCAGATCACAGCAATCGATCACTCATGCTGTCTCCCAAGACCCTGCAGGCGTTGACAAATAATAGTCCATTGACGACATCAGCTGGACAGTGGTTGTATAGTGGGGTTGCAAGAAAATAAGTATATTAATATATTTACACGGTCTATCTTTACACATTAATGTGATGATATAGTTTCGCGGAAAATATTTATGGTCTCACAATTCGTATTTCATGTAGCATAATTATACCATATGGGTAAAATAACAACATAGACATGCTTTATATAATTTAAACCATAGATCTGATTTATACAATTTAAATCAATATACCATACGTGTAAAATATAATTATAAACACTCACCGTGTAGAATCCGCTTTATAAACTATAATAATTCAAAATATTCTACTTAAAATCAGTTTGAAATGTAATTCCTATCATTATGAGTAAACGAGAGCAAATCGTTAGCGTCTCTTATAAGTATATATTCTACCCTCAATAGTTCTATTGAAAAACCAAGTTCATAGCTAGAGAGGACCGCCCATGAGAGGCAGGCCGCGCCTGTTTAAATATTCGAGTCCGTAGTGTTCCGGACCTATTCATTTCTAACTTGTGAAAAACTGATATCCACACGCGTCTTTCATCATCATCATGGTTAAATTTATTGGTAAGTCTATTGATATTTTTTAATATGTTATTTGCTGTGGCGTTATTTGGGGTAGTTTGTTAAAAAAATATTGTGGCATGATATTGATATTGTGGCATGCTTTAAACTACGTTATTTTGCCATGTCTTGTTCTGTGAAATTAATGTATGCTGTTTAAACGCACGGCCATGGGACGGCCTGGTTATTATTATTCGAAATGGGTTTTATTGTCATTAGCGTTAAAATATGATTATGTCTTTTTTCCATACCATCAGTAATCATGGGGACAAGTTATGAGCAAGTGGTATTTATTCGTATTTATGCTTAGTTATATGCTTTAGTGGATATTCTATATTGGTTATTTGCATTGATTATTCATCGATTTGGTGATATTCCATACGTTTTAAATATGAGATTTTATTGTTCACGCCACTGTAATCAGGCTGTGATTTACCCTATGTGAACGGGTGTTTTAACTTATGTTGTATTTAAACGTTATTCTATATTGATCATACATTGGAGCGATGGTATTATGATAATTTTAACATTACATGAAATAAAATATGAGAATTTATTGATCATTGGGCATAATTAGATTATAATTTCTTTCACCGGCTGTCGAGTAACTAATATCTCTTTGTTTTATTCTATTCACGCAGTTATGGTTATCGGTGATACATTTATTTGTTTTTAAATCATTCTGAGATAATATCTATTACGTACGGCTTTTATTCTGTTCCCCTGAGGTGTAGGACTTTTAAGTCGATATTTACGGATGTTACTTGGGTAATGCTCTGAATAGCTATTGTCCTATTTTTCTATTTAGCCACGATTCCGCGGGGGTGATGTAGCTATCCATTATTTAATTTATGTTTTTCATTCTTCACGAGTAAGATGTTTGTTTCTATTCGATGCGTTTTTTGTTGTAACATGTTTCCGGTAGCGTCAGCTTTTATTTTGAAATTGGAAAGCGAATGTTGCGAGATGAATTGGGTATGTTGTGCGTTTCGATATTAAATTACTGCAGTGCTTTCTAAATATTGTTTACCCTAGGAGTTAAGGCTCTATTTGTTATACTGATAAATTCGATTAACAGCTATTTATTTTCAGGAAACCTCATTGATTTTAATATTACCAATCTATTTTATTTATTGCTGATTTGTTTAAATTATAAATCGTTCGACAGAATGACGTTATTAATGTATTAATATTGTAATTGTGATATTTTATTTATTGCTTTATTTATAAACCTTTCAATTTATTTTTCCAATTTAAAATGTAAATACAATATTTTATTCATTCATTATATTATTATTGTACTATATGTCCACTATCATTATGCTCTTAATATCCATATAAGACAATATGTAATTACTGTTTTATTTATTGTTATTAATTATATATTCACTGAATATTTCCTTCATAAACAGGTCTATTTATGTTCTAGGTACACCCACTGGCCTTGATGAGGCCTTAAATGCAGCGTTTCGAGCCATAGACAATTGTAAGTATGTTTTAATATTTTTATTTTCTTATTTCACATATTTTAATTATCATTAGGCATGTTATTTTATTTTATTTTACAGTGCTCAGCACACCAGACAGTACACAGCACGTGGCCGAAGGTAATATAATGCTTACGTCTGATTTAATATTCTAAATCTTTATAAACTATTCTTTAAAACAGAGCACGTCATAATCTTTTTAAAACATTGTCTTTAGAATTAGCAGACCTAGTGACACAACCAGGGTTCGAATTAACACAAGCAGTAACCCATGCGCCCCATGCGAACGACTCTGATGGTAAATATATATATATGCGTTCTTTTTGCCCTTCTTTCACATTGACAGTTTATTTAAAATGCTTTAAACTATTCTTTTTCATTTATTTATATATATATATATATATATATATAGAAATAATATGTGTCGATTTATCTGGAGATGAAGAGACAAAACCTGTTCAGCAGTCTCAGATGAGCCACACCGTCACTGCTGACTCAGTAGACCCCAACGGTAAAAATATATTTTTATTTTTATTTTTTACCTGGTGTCTGGTTATTAAAAATGTTTTAAACTGTTATTTTTATATAGAAATAATCTGCATAATATGTGTCGATTTAACTGGAGACGAAGAGACAAAACCTGTTCACCAGGCTCAGCTGAGCCACCCCGTCACTGCTGTCTCAATAGACCCCAACGGTAAAAATATATTTTTTATTTTTATTTTTATCTGTTGACTGGTTATTAAAAATATTTTAAACTGATATTGTTATTTTTATATAGAAATAATCTGCGACGATTTGACGCAAGAGCCACCATCCACACCCCGCAAATCACAGCAGAGAAGTACCGGTACTAGTCCATCATCACATTATCAGGATTTGGATGTTAAAGTTGAGGAATACGAGGGGGGACATATCGCTTCACCTCCAAAGAAGCGACGCTATAACAGCGGATCCGATTCGGCTTCTAACCTGACCCAACCCGACAGAGAACTAAATTGTGGTAAGACCCCCTTAAAATTGATTATATATTCTGGGTTATTGCAATATTTAAATAGATTTATTTGATCTACAGATACCCACTCTATTGTAATTGTATTAATTAAAATTACAGATAACGGCGTACAGGCGGCTGGTGACTTTGAGAGTTGGACAAATTCTCAGGTCGATGCGTGGGACCGCTCATCATGGACAAGTGAGGAAAATGATAATGACAGAGACTCATCAGTACGAGGTAGAGACACACCATACCCCTATCCCGAGCTGGAGGCAGTAGAGGAGGCAGAGGAGGGTGAGTTATTGGAGGAACCTGCCGATTTGTACGAAGAGGAAGAAGAAGAAGCAGGAGATTATGGTCAGAATGTCGATCCATACATGGTCAGAATAGATGAACATTTTGCTCATCTTCATAGAAGACAAGATTTAAGTGACGAGCGGTATGTTGGTCTTCATAACGCTGTGATAGCAATCAATAACCATGTAGCTGCATTGTCTGTAGGTATTCACAACAGATTGAACGTGTTCCATAATGATGTAGAAGCACAGTTTGCTACCGGTCATTACAGATTCGATGACTACGATACATGGTTGCAGGAGTTGTTGTCTATTTTACGACGCGAATTGCCAGCAGTTGAGAACCGACTCCGCAGATTGGAGTCAAGTATTGATGATAATTTTGCACGTGTCCATAGAGAATCAAATGACATTCAGAGAGAGAGACATCTACAAGTCAGTCTTCTTGGTGCTATTACGAATCGTCTACTCCGTAACTAGATAGATTACCCATGTTATGACTGCTTTTTTTTTATTATATGTCTTTTATACATGTGATTGATTGATCCTTTGAATACTGTTTGTTGTTTTTTATTTTTCACAATTTGTTGGTAATATTGTCTATAACACTAAATAAAATTAGAAATGGAATCAGAGATGTCTTTTCCCGCAGACGCGGTACACAACCACCAGCCAGACCAAACACTTTCAGACCTGTTACAAAGTCTTCATGAAATACAAAACGGTCAGCAGTTGGGTGATAGATTACAGACATTGTTAAATATGTATTCAGATTTTGAAGAAATCGTTAACGCAGACCCTCCATCAAATGATGATTTACCTCAATTGGAAACCGCTATCGGGTATTTTCCAAATATCAACCCCTCCGAAAGATTGGCTGAAATATTAAACATGTACGACGTACAAGACGGTGATGGTTTAAATAATACCCCAAAGACGGTATACGCCGATACAGGTAATCGGGGTAATAATGTTGAACAGCAGCCATCCTCTAACACATCTTCCCTGGCAGGTAATTCCAGTACTGTAGGATCGACAGACACCATTCCAGAACCACCAGCTGGTAATGATAGTACTAACCATACAGCAAGTAGCGACCCAGACATTCCTACAAGCACGTCGGCACTAACCCGCGCAGACATTGATACGTTAATTCGGGAGGGTGGGGTTGTCGACGGTTATCATGTTTTACCGAGACCTCGTTTTAACAGCGTGCAATTGCGTAGAGCCATGAATCTGAGAGAAATCAACACCACTGATCTGGCCACGTATCACAATTTTTTACACGATACCTTTAGCGATGTAGTGTCGATCGCTAGAGATATCGGGGGGGATAGATGCGTTATCAGTTTATCGATGTCCGCGGCGTCTTTGAAGTCCCCGATTATTTCAGTTTTATCAACAGGGAATAATTACGACGTTGGCATGGTTCTTGATCAATTTGAAAAAGTTTTACAGAGCGACGATCGGATATTAGCAGATGAGGCGGTCGAGATCGATGTGAACATAGCCATGAACAGTCGCGGTGGCGGACAGCGTCGCAAACTCACTGACATAGCGATTGATCAAGTGGTTAAACGTAAAAAGACAACGTTATTTTGCCCCGTAAATATGACCAATGAATTATGTTTCTCTATCTGTTTAGCGCATTTTCTCAACCCCAAATTACTTGACAGCGAGCTAGAAAGATTAGCGACCATTATCCACAACAACGCCGGTTTCACAAACGACGACAAAATCGCTCTTGATAACATAGGTACGTTCGAAAGTCTATTAGGCATCAAAATCGTTGTTTTTTACAGATCAAATGCGGGAGCGATAGAAGTGTACAAAAATCATGATGAGCTTCATCCGAAAACAGTATGCCTCTATTTGCATGGGGGTCATTACTACATGATACAAAATCTGACAGGGTTCGTCGGTGCTCCGTATGTCTGTGAATTCTGTTATAAAGGTTACACAAATCGCAGAATTCATCATTGTAATCACGTTTGTAACGTATGTTTTGATAGGTATGTACCATGCGATATTATAAAATATTGCAAACTATGCAACAGGCGGTACACAGTAGCAAAGCATCCGCATAAATGTGCTCCGCCCAAATGTGTTCATTGCCACGAAGTTCTCCCGAGTCTCGCTGTGCATCAGTGCTTCATACAACCCCTTAAACCCAAGGAGCCCAATACAAAATACATTTTCTACGATTTCGAAACTCGTTATGAAAATGGAAAACATGTCGCCAATTTTGTATGCGCGATCACTTTTAAAGGGGTGAAATTCGTAGCCGAAGGTACCGACTGCATTGCAAAGCTGATCACGCGGTTCAGACAACCGCGATATAAAGGCTACTGTTTCATAGCCCATTACGCTTCCAGGTTTGACTCGTTTCTAATTCTGGAGTATTTTTGCAAAGCAGGCCTCACACTCGACGTCATATTGCAGGGTTGTAAATTAATCTTCATGTATGATGATACTTTTGAGCAGCGTTATATTGACAGCTATGCTTTTGCGCCAATGGCGTTGTCGAAGATGCCCGCGGCGTTATCGTTATCCACGTGCGAGAAAGGTTACTTTCCACACGTCTTTAACACAGTCGAGAACGAGCGGTATATCGGTCCCTACCCCGATAAACAGTACTACAACTATGGTAACATGTCCGACAAGGATATGGAAAAGTTTGACACCTGGTACGACACAACTAGGGGTAAAGTGTTTGACTTCAAGCGTGAGTTGCACGAGTACGGCGTGAATGATGTGGTTTTATTACGTGAGGCATGCATGAAATACCGTGACGCATTCATAGAGTGTACTAAACTTGATCCCTTCTCATTTACGACGTTAGCCGGAGTGAGTATGGGAGTATTCAAAACGTATTACCTCGACAGCGATACGATAGCGCTAACGTACAATAACGCATACATACGTCAAAGTAAGACATACTCAAACGCGTCGATCGAATGGTTAGAGTATGTAAAAAAGACTCGAAACGTAGACATTCACCATGCGCTAAACCATGGTGAAGTGTCTGTCGGTCGTTACTTTTTAGACGGGTACTACGAACAGGGCGGGGTGAGACATGGACTGGAATATAACGGATGCGTCCACCATGGTCATTCGTGTCGCTTTGAACCCCATCAGAGTCACCCCATGTCGGGGGTAGCCTATGGTGTTCTAAGGACTCAGTTTGACGACAAGGTCGAAATTTTACAGAACGCGTACGGGTTACAAATCGAGGTGCTATGGGAATGTGAGTGGAGCCAAATGAAAAAGACAGACCCCGCTGTGATGGAATTTATGAGCACTTATGTGGCCCCAGAGAGACTGAAACCCCGAGAGGCGTTGTTTGGAGGGCGTACTAATGCTTATAAACTCTATCACAAAGTGGATGATGCTGAGCAGATAAGTTACCTAGATTTCACCAGCTTGTACCCCTTTTGTCAAGCTCGGAAAAGCTATCCGATCGGTCACCCACAAATTTTTTTCAAAGATTTCGAACCGATCGAAAATTATTACGGATTGATAAAAGCGACCGTCTATCCTCCCCGCAAATTACTACACCCTGTTCTCCCTTACAGGTGCAACGGGAAACTCATGTTCCCGTTATGTCGCACATGCGCCCAAGCTCAAAACCAGACAACTGACTGCGTTCATAATGATGAGGAGCGGGCTCTCGCTGGATGCTGGGTCAGTCTCGAACTTTTAAAAGCGATCGAGAAGGGTTATGTTGTAGCGAAAATAGATGAGGTGTGGCACTTTCCACAGCAGTCAGACAGTCTGTTTAGTGAATACGTAAAGACGTTTCTGCGATTGAAACAACAGGCATCGGGGTACCCTTCGAATGTCATCACGGACTCTGATAAAGAGTCTTACATTCGGGAGTATTTTGAAAAAGAGGGGATTCAACTTGACCCTGAAACGATTACCTACAACCCCGCCCAGAGAGCTATCAACAAATTGCTCTTAAATTCGCTCTGGGGCCGGTTCTCGATGAGAGACCTGTTGCCACAAACAACCCTCGTGAAAGACTGCGAACATTTCACCAGAATTGTATTTGGTGATACGTCCACGTTGTCATATTTCACATTTGTCTCGGAAGACGTGGCGCTCGTACAACATCTACCTGCAAAAGGGGATGTTGTTGAGACTCGTGACATTAACGTATTCGTAGGGGCATTTACAACCGCTCACGCGCGGCTAGAGTTGTACGATCTCATGGACCGTCTCGGCGATCGGCTATTATATTCAGACACGGACAGCGTCATTTTTGTGTCTAGGGAGGGAGATTGGATCCCTCCTCTGGGGGATCATTTGGGCGAGTTGACGAGTGAAGTAGACGATGGCGATTATATCACAGAGTTTTGTTCCAGTGGTCCAAAATCTTATGGGTATCGCACCGCCAAAGGTAAAGCGTGCATGAAAGCTAAGGGTATAACACTGAACTCTAAAAATTCCAAAGCCATCTGTTTGGACAGTCTTATTGGTCTGGTTGATGGTTATGTGACTTCGTCTGATGATTCGCAATACATCCTGGCGCACACTGAAAACATTGTGAGGAATAAAAAGACTCTCACACTGCACAACAAATCAGTCGTTAAAAGGTTTAAGGTGGTGTATAATAAACGGAGGATTTTGCCTGATTTCACCACCCTTCCTTATGGCTACTGATCCGATGATGCACAGGGGGTCGCGCAATGTCTCTGATTTTGATTTCCGACTTCAATTCCCTTTCAGTTGTGTTATCAGCGGACCGTCCAGTTCTGGAAAGTCTTATTTTGTAAAACTTTTGTTGGCAAAAGGTTTGAATGTAATTTCCAAGAAAATTGAAAACATTGTTTGGTTGTATGATTGTTGGCAACCTTTGTACGATGATGTACTTAAATTGTATGACATTAAATTTGTACAAGGAATACCAGAGAGTCTGAATGATGATGATTTACTACCTGTCACTAAAACAAATCTTCTCATCGTGGATGATTTGATGCAGCAAGCTAGCGCTAATTTGGAGCTTCAAAGGGTTTTTACGCAGTACGTGCACCACCGTAATCTCAGCGCTATTTATATAGTGCAAAATTTATTTGTACAGGGTAAATCCAGCCGGACCATTAGCTTAAACGCCAATTATATAATTCTGTTTAAAAATCCTCGGGACGTCAATCAAGTAGCGATGCTGGGACGCCAGATGTACCCCGGAAACACAAAATACTTTATGGAGTGTTATCACGACGCGGTCAACCAACCTTTTGGCTACATAATGATAGACTATAAAGCAAAAACTCCTGAGCAGTACCGCCTCAGAACAGGATTGCTTTCCGACCATCAAGTGGTTTATATCCCGAAAAATAAAAGAAGAACGTGATCATCGCCATGTCGACCAGACTTTGTAAGCATCTCCCGCTGTTAAAACTGTTACATAAATCCACACCGAAACAACGGCGTCTTATTTTACATTCAGCATCCGACGAGCTCATTTTAGCTTTGTGCGAAGTAGCCCTTAACATACTCTATGGAACGATTCCTATCAATCGGCAGCAATACCAAAAACTGAAAAGGAGGAAATCGGAAATTAAACTTGTCACCAATAAAAAAATTGGTATATCGGCCAAGAAGCGTGTCTTCAACCAAACTGGTGGATTTCTTTTACCGCTGCTGAGCATCGCAGTGCCCTTTATTTCAAGCTTAATAGCCTCTAGACAGAGGTAATGGAGTATGCTGAGAAGATGTATTTAGTACCGCGAAATCAGCTGGAAAAGCTAAAAAATGAAAATGTCCGTGAGAATATTCAACAGACCGTAGAGAATGATCTGGATTCTGCCATAAGAAATATTTTACACAGGACCGATTTGAATCAATACGAGAAGGCCAAACTTTATACAAATACCCTGAGCAGGTTTTTGACGATCGTAAAACAGGGCGACCGTGAAAGTAACGTTTTAACGCTGTCGCTACCACATTCCAACCCTGATCATAAAGACGAAACCACCCCGACTAATAACTTCGACACCGGGGGTCTAGAAGATGTCGTGACCGAAGTTCTGAAGAATGTACCATCGAGGAGCACAAAAAACAGTCGGTACATATTAGACAAAATGTCTAAAGCTAAAGGGGTCAGCGCATGGAACGAGTCCGGGGAGTTTGTGTTCAAGGGTAGAACTATACAGGGTTCACACATGCTCGATTTGTTAAAAAATGTCACAGCCCCTCAAAAGGTACGCGATGACAGAAGGCCTCTAGGATGGTCCGAGTTTCTACAGGCGTTTGGTGAATTAAACATACCGTTTTCTACGGTCCCGAACCTTCATGTTAGACGTTTGATTACTACTTTAAAGAGCAAGCCTGATACTCGACCATTGGAACAAAGTCGTCGTTCTAAAAAGATGAGAAAAGTCCGCTCTTCATCACCCCGGTCAGAAAACCCGCCGATTAAGTCACTGAATATCGATCGGACTCAATGGTTAGAATTTTAAGACTTTTTCATATTTTTGTCATAACTTTGTTCTGTACCTGTAGTACATATTTAATTTTGAAATAAAAGACAACAAAAAAAAAGATGATGGTTTAAAGAGTTTTTTATTTATAGACCATACAAATATATTGCAAGTTCTCAACATATCACATTTGAGGCATTACACGACTGAACACAATGAATACATTGAAACAATTTCTCATTACAGACATTAGGTCTTAATCTTTTCACAAAGAGCGCAACCATTTTATCATTTCTAATATAATCGGCACTATAGAGTCTCATTACGTGGTTGTAGTCAAGTCCCCTGGATAAATGGTACAGAAAAAACACACAGTGCTGTCCGCAGGTGTCCGATGTAAAATCCTGGACACGGGTGTCTGAATATACTGTATCGACGGCATTGGCTGTTAGAAACTTATTTATGTCCGGTGGGAATAGGGGGCTGTCAGGAGGATTGCCGTAACTATCGAAAAAACACGCAGCCCCGTCTTCAGTTAAGTAAACGGCCGTCCAATGCTCACCCGGCATGTGTGTGGGGTGGGTGTTAATTATCGTCATTGATGGATAGGTCCTTATAGGACTTTCGGGGAGTTGATCACACGGTAGGACACCAATAAAATAGGTGTTACACTTAATTTTATCCATGATGGCTGTGAGTTGTAACGTATTCATTTCAATAGTAATCTACCAGAACCTGACGTCGGTTAGACACTTCAATAATGCTGTCAAAAACCGAGTAAACGATCAAATTAATAGTGCTCGTTAGTGCGTTTTTGAACCGCACTTCAAGCCGCATATTCCCTGACTTGATGAGGGATATATGTTGGCCGCTGTCTTCGTCGGGGGTGAGATTAAAGGCGTAAAGCGAGTATCCGTTGAGAAAATCACTCCTGTCGATAGAGAGCGCTTGGTTTTTAAGATGTCTTCCTGACGCCATAGCTAGTTGGTAAAATTCACGCACCGCCAACCCCGCTTCGAAGTTCGGTTGTAGAGGCTTCGCAGGAAACTGCTGGCCGTCCACATGTAGGGCCAAGTATTCCACGTCATAGTGACGGAACGCAAAGGGGTTTTTACCGTAGGTGCCGGTGAACGAGTCGTTATCGACCATAGCAAGAACGACCGATTTTGGCAGTGTTCCTAAGAACAAATTTTCTTGATTTGAAACCCTCGAGCCCGCAGGTATGGAGAAATTTTTTAAGCACACCCTATCAATTGGGTACTTGGCTGTTGCCGAGAGCAGTGCCTGGGCATGGGCCAGTCTCACGGATGGGGACACACTCACTTTTTTGACAAACAGCGAGGCTGTCTCGATTTTTAATTTGTAAGCAACATCCCCGGTTCTCATCAGGCAGAATTCGTCTTTACCTCTGATCATGCGTATTTTAATGTCAATCCCATTCAGCATTAATTTTTCTTGAAAGAAGATGTCGCTGTGAATGGGTGCCAGCAGCTCCAGTGTTTTGCTCTTGTTTGTGTATGCCGCTCTCTTCCCCAATCCGGTGTTACGACCCGTGGGGTCAGCAATGTCCATCTCCCCGGCGGTGTCCTTATAAAACAGACCGGCCGAAAATTGCGATTCCAGAGTATCTTTACTGTAGTTGATGAGACTCTCGATGATGCATCGATAAGGATATGTGTTGGAACTCTGCGATATCAAACGGTCACCGAGACTCACGTCAACTTGTGAAAATATAGTAGCTCCGGGGTAATTTATTAGACCGACCTTTGCGTCGTCCGGGAGGTCGCCACCATCGGGAAGCGTGATTTTAAGCCGCAGATACAGTAATGTGTTATTTAGGTCCACATAATCCTCACCGGTCCCCGCTATAAAGAACTCCAACGGTGCAGAGTCCGATATAGCGGATAAAGGGGGTACTTCTAAATAGCTGTTTTTCTCAATGACCGTCTGTGTCAGCGGGACTGTGAATAAATCCAGCTCAGACTTGATACACTCTCCAGACATGCGATGCAGTAATGCCATGTTAGAATATGGATTTTATGGATCTCTTAACCGATACGTTTCGTTTCACAGTCTTACGCTTTCTGCGAGCGACTGAGAACTTCTTGGGTCCACGTGTTGTTTTCTTCTTCTTCTTTAACGGGTGACCACGCCTCCTCACACCCGGTGGTTTAGACACTCTCTTACGGGACATCACCATCAGACCTGAACCCTCTTGAGAATTTGAGTTGTTGCTGTTATACGGTCTCGATAATGCGCTTGAGACCACGTCCGTTACTATATTTTTAGCGGCCGATTTTAGGTGCGGTTTAGCGATGCTGAATCCTCTTTTTAGAAACGGTATGGCCATCCTAAACAACCCTCTGAACAACCCTCCTAGGCCGGCCCCATACATAACCCCGCCTCCAGAGTATCCTGGAAGACCACCTCCTGCTTGGTTTCTATAATAATTAACATATTCCGAGGCATGCGTCTCACGGGGGTTATAATGATAAGACATTTTTAAATAATAGAATGTTTCGACGGTTTAAAGTGAAGTTTTACAACAACTTTCCCGTATGAAAATGGTATTTCACAGTTCCGATCGTCCTTCAGCTCTATAGTTATGTCTGTGATGAGCTCCTTGTTGATCGATCCGTAATGAGGTTTGTCGTATCTAATACTAACCGTATCCCTGTTTTCACCCGTTATATGTACACATCTCAAAAGGGGTACATACGAATCCCCGACGGCTTGATATTGGATAATGTCTGTGTAAACGTAGAGCGTATAGACCCCCGCGTTGATATCAGCTTGATGAGGGGAGTACGTAATGACGTTTGTTGTAAAATCCGCTTTTTCATGGTACGCTGAACGTCCAAGAGGTTCATTCGCGGCCAACCCAAAAATAGTGGCAAGTTTCCCGCGGAAGCTTACCGATACATTAGGTTTCGCTAGCAGAAACACTTTGTTTTGCAAATGATCATAATTCATTACCCCCGTATGACCGAGAGCTACATTTACTGCTCGGGTTACATCACGAATGGTTGCGTAGTATCCGCTGGTTATTTCCAGGTTCCTCGTTACTATAAATTTGTTTTCCCTGGGTTTATTTAAGTCCTTCTCACTAGGTGGTGGGGCCGTGTGTAGGATGAATTCTTTAAATTTGATCTCGACGTGTTTATTTAAATCCTTCTCGGTAGGTAGTGGCGCCGTGTGTAGGGTGAATGCAGCATCTTTGTCATTAACGGTGTACCAACTTCTAGGATATTCGATTTCGGCGAGGCCTACTTCCCATTTCCCTTTCAAGTTGATGGATGTAGATAGTCTTGTTCTGTAGCTTGATATACGGTTTTCAGGATAGACCCCCTGCGAAGCATTGCATGGTAATGTCACGTAGAACCCGTTGTCATCCATGATAGTCCTTTACGTGATTGACCCGCTTTGTTATGCGTCTGTGGGTTTTAAGGGTTTTTGCAAATCCACCAGAGTTTTTTTATCGACGTAGCTATTAAATTTCGAAGGCCATCCTACCCATTTCACTAACACCAGTGTAGATCGCCCTTGTTTTTTCTGGCCTAAAATCTTTTCCACCTTAAAAGATTTGTTTTTGCTCACAATAATCTTTTGCAATTCTTTTTCATAAAAAACTCCGTCGATGAGCTCACCGTCATAATCAGACAGTCTGTATACCGGAGGTTGACGCGGTATGCATGCGGATATGGTGAAAAATTCCTCTGTGTAGTTCTGTTCATATCCTTTGGCGAACGGGCCTCTAACTTTAGATATCCTAACAACGTCTCCGACTTTATATTTGAATACGGTCACTTCATTCTTTTTTATATTACCGTACAGGTTTTGAAACACGTCCGACTGATTTTCTTTGTTAACGTCCAATGGTCTCATCCTAATACTGCGATGATAACTGCTGTTGTAACCATCCATAATATCTTGTAAAACATCTATGTATCGATGCGAATTTGTAGCGGTTAAAAATCGCCACATGCGACTTTTTAATGTTCTATTAAAACGTTCCACGACGCTAGCTTTCAAATCGGTAGCCGTAGCGAAATGGTTAATATCATGTTTTTTCATCAAGTCTTGAAATTGTCTGTTAAAAAATTCCTTTCCCTGGTCCGTTTGTAATTTCTGTGGGACCCGACCCTCTTCGAGTATAGACTCAAACGCCTTAGTAACCACAACGCCGCTCTTATTCTTTAGCACTCGGCACCACGCATACTTGCTAAATACATCGATGCACGTCAGCAAAAATTTATTATTATCATTATCCTTGGAATACATCGACATGTCCACAAGATCCGCTTGGAACTGCGCATCAATACCATACACCATTACTCTGTTACGTTTGTATTTTACAGGTGCTGTCCTATGTAATGTGTATGCATCCTCCCCGGCCAGCCAATCTGCAACCTGTTTATCGCTTAGACGGACACCGCTAGCCTTAAAGATGCCATCTTTTAGCCGCTTTTTACCCCCTAAAGAGCCAGGGTTGGATGGCGTATAATAAGTCTCCTTCATAAGCTCAGACATGTTATCGTGTCAGCCTATGCAAAAGAATAAGACGTACACCAAAAGTGCGTTAAACTTTTATTAAAAACAGATGATAATGTTACAGACATTAAAAGAAAAAAATGATGAATAAATGTTCAAAGTAATAAAAAAAGAATAGATGATGATCACATACTCAACCTAGTAAAACATTACTTTGATATCACGCTAAGTGGTCTAACCAGAAAAGAAATTCACGGCATATCTTTAAATCATGGTCTACGATATGGTCAACTGTTGTTTTTATAATGGCATCAACATTGAAGTCATCATCGTCATATTTTAACATGCAAAGATCCGTTACAAATGCGCAGATACAGACAATGTCGGCGATACGTAACTCAGATTCACACATTACATCGAGAACATCTCTTATTACAGAAAATGGGTCGGGGGTATTAACACATATGTCATGCATTTTATCCCATGTCGCGGTCATTCCTCTTATATTTTCCATATGTTTCTTGAGATTTGTTGCAGGCACGTATTCCACATCGTCGACATCATCAGGATGACATGCGTCACTGATCACCTCTATCAGCAATATTTCGAGTTGTCTTCTGTAATGTCCTTTAAACAAACTTTCTATGATGCTCTTTTGACTGCATACAGATCCCATGATGCCACTGCTGACGGTTTCTTGGTTACCAGTCATGCATAATGGGGTTGCCTTGCCAGAGATCAACAGCGTCGGAGACAATTTGCTTACGGGCCTTGTCCGCGAGCTTGTCCCTGATTTCCTGTAGTTTCGCAGAGATGAATGGTTCGTCTCGCAATTCATGTAGAATTGCACAGACGGCTCCCTGAATCTGGTCCGGATTGGATTTTAAACCACAACGGTGTAGAGCATTGGCTATAATGGAACGGAGATCAGGTTTAAACAGTTTGCAGGTCAGGTCATCATAGTGGGTATCGAAAAAGTATGCGGGCGGTTCAAACAGGCAGGAATGTTGTAGCTGGCTAGGATGATTCGTAGCACAGCCCTCACAGGTCTCCTTCAGCTTACCATCGATGAGATACTGCAGCATCGCAGCAAGGGTCGCTTTTATGATTTTGAAACCAATGTCCGTGAAACAGCCGTCTGTAACGTCTAACCCGTTAGAGGGGGCAGCAGAATTGCACACCCCTGTTAGGAAACTCAGGTTTCGATATCCCAGCTCGGTACAGAATTTATCTAACCATCCATTGGTGGGGGGTACGATGTTAGCCCCGCCACCCCAGTCGTTTTCTAAATGCGATTCCCACTCTTTGCGCTGGTCCGATGGTCCAGGGATGTCTGTCAGCATATGATTGGTTGCGTTATCGTCGGGGGGTTCGAGTCCGGGGCTGAGAGAAGCCCCGTAGTCACAGATGGATACGGGTTCTGAAGTGTAGTCTTGAGACATTTTATATGAATGAACTGCTGAGTGGGTCTGGCTACTCGCTTTTATGGGCGTAGTGAATGGGCGGGGACGGTAGATCATGCAAATCACGGCGCGGGCATCTCTCAGGCTGGAAAAGCTGTACTTTAATTTTGTTGTACCCCGCATGCACGTCACACCACTTGTACATCTTGTTTATGGTTGAAAAAATTCCATTCAACAAAGACGTATCACACCACTTGAACAAAAAGCCCAGCTTGTACATCTCCTGTTCGTCGCGATGACCACAGTCGATGCGGTCAAAAAACGCGTCCTTGTCTTTACAGCAGAATATGAAAACGTATTCCTCCTGATTCTTTTTAGAATGATTACCGACCACACGGTATCGGGTGTTCGGGACCGCCGCGGTCCATTCACCGACGTACAACGGTTCACTCCCACGATCGTTCAGATCCCTCCAGACACAATCGTAAAACAACGTCCAGTCTCTAGCATGAAACACCAGACAGGGGTCCTCTCCCTGCATAAATTCATTTGTGCTGTCAGCCGTGTAGAGAGTGACCATTCGAGATGCTTTATGAAATATGTAACCAAATACCCGGTTACTAGACATCAAAAATTCATCCCTGACTATCCCCGTATTCTCATGGAGAAACTTTGTCAGACTAACATAACCACGAGGCTTTCTCGGGGCCATAGGTGGACTCTCCATCCCATCACCGCTGCAGTAGTCATTCCCTGGGGTTTTAGGTCCATTTAAATGGTCCATGTCTATGAATTTCACGTTTCTTTTTCTCTGCTTCAGCATCAGGATCCCTCTGTTTATATACCACTCTGTTGGAATGCTGAAGCCGCCACATTGTCTGCACATCCGCTACCCCTTAACCTTCAATTTAACCTGACCTCAGCACTAAATTAATCATATACAATTTGGACATACAAAAGGCAACGCTGGTTTTCCCCTGCCGGAGGGCTGATCAATTCCAGATGGTCAAAAGACAATGGACAACACATCTCATAACAATAACCCGTTCATAACCCATAACTCAAGGTCAAAGGTTGACGCCTAGGGGTGGGGCCCAGGGTCAGAGGTCAAAAACTTCAAAGACAAAGGTCAAGGG
This sequence comes from Romanogobio albipinnatus, assembly GCA_023566225.1. Lineage (NCBI taxonomy): Eukaryota > Metazoa > Chordata > Actinopteri > Cypriniformes > Gobionidae > Romanogobio > Romanogobio albipinnatus. Next base: position 68,039,545 of record CM042241.1, on the reverse strand, counting down.
GTCACCATCAATCATTATTTTTGACATTCGGTGTAGACTAATAACTACTAAGCTGTGTGACACAAACGTGAAATACTCTGGAAATACCAACAAGTGTCAGTGTCAAGCTAAAAAAGCTGTCAAAGAAACTGTTCAGAACAGGCCACTTGCTGCTACTTTTAAAACTCCATTGTTAATTGCAATACTGCACTTTATTACTTTTCAAAGGCTTGTAAGCTACAGTTTGCACTGTTTCAATAAATGGAACTAATTTTCTCAACACATCTTTGATTCATTTTGTCCAGCATTTGCAAGCTGTAGACTCTCTGTGCAGTCAGAGACATATATTGATGATTTTAGTTTTCAGTTCAGTTAATTCAATCCAAGTAAATGAAACACTCACAAGATGTCACCAAAATCACTCTGTCCCCTTTAACCCTCTGAGACCTAAGGGTATTTTTACAATAAATTTTCCGCCTGGTGTTATTTACTAAAAAAGCTTGTAAAACATCAACCCTGTTGTGCACAGACAATTGACACACCTCTTTTTTTTCAAGACAAGTTGCACTGTCAGTATATTTGTGTTGCATTGATGTCACCTGAATGTAAAATAAGTTATGGGACCATAAAGACAAATGAAAACATAAAACGGAAATTGAATCCCTCAAATATTTATTGAAAACACACACAAATAAATAAAAGCTAAGCATATTTCCTCTGGAAAACTGTTTGTTCAAGTCTTTGGAGTCCTGGAACTCAGGAATAAACATGATAACTTATACAGAACCAAAACTATTTACATTTTTCCAAAAAAAGTCCAGGCGCTTTTGGCCTCTTTGGATTTTGGATATTTACTGGTGCCAAGCCTCAAAACAGTTCCTATCAGGAACTTATCCTCAAACTTTCTCCTCAAACTTTTTCCTCAAACTTTGTCCACAAAACTACTCAAAACTGCAGCACGTCTCTCTCTCTATCTCCTCAATACTAGCGTGCATCTCTATCTCTCCACAATAACAGAGCTGTGGTTCATGCGTAATGACGCACACCAACGTGGATGACGGATCAGCCTGTCATTGGTCAAACCCTCATCCAAAATGGCAGCTAGCATCGCGCTAGCGGCAAAAATGACGGAAAATGTATAAATTATGGACATCAAGTGGATATATCTTGGATGTAAGCGTTTTGATTTATTGCTGAACAACTCCAAAAAGATGCACATGTTCCAGGCTGGATAGAAAACCTTCTGTAAAGGCTACAAAGACACCAAAGACACCCCCGTGATGGCTAGCTCGTTAGCTTTCTGCTGGAAAAAACGGTAAGAAAATTGATAAAAGTTTCATGAAATAATATAGATATTTATCGGAGGTGCCGTGTGACGTCGTGGGCGATGCCGTCGGGCTCTGAGGGTTAAATCTTTCAGAAAATGATGTAAGTGTATCGAATTATATCGAATCGTATCGTTGGCTGAATATCGTGATATATATCGTATCGTGAGCTGAATATCGTGTATCGTATCGTATCGTGAGATTAGTGTATCGCTACAGCCCTAAGCATCACCATACTGTATAAAAGAAATACATAAATAACCAAATAATCTGGTGCAATTCACTTCTCTTCTGAAGATTGAGAGATAGTATTGAAAATTATCATGAAATTAAATGCGTTGAAAAGCAGGAAAAAACACTGCTGCTGCAGCTGAAAGAATAGGCTATCTGAATATATCAATGCATGATGTCAATCAAATAAATATGTCTAATAATTATTAGATTCACAAAGAGCTCAAATTAATAGGCTACGCATTGTTTAAAAGAAGTATGAATGCATGTATTATATATATATTAGGCTACTTGTCAATTAATATAATAAAATTAATGAATTTATTATATGAATTTAAAGTAATTATAACTCATATAATATAAATATAATAAATAATTAGCACCAACAGATGAGCAATTTTATCTCTAAAGTTATCACTATAAACTGCTTTCATTTGGAACGTGTGGCTTTATTGCATCTTTACTTGCAGCTGAGTGGTCCAGTTTGGGTTGGCGATCTCTAACCCAGAATAAAACCTGCTCCAGAGAAGGTTAGCTGTGTATAGAGATGTTCCGATACCCTTTTTCCCTTCCCGAGTACTGATCCGATACCTGGGTGTGTATCTGTATGCTAGCCCTGTATGAATTGCTAGAATTATTTTATGGTGTGCTTCAGACTTATTCCTTAATAAAACATGAACAAATACATGGTGAACTACTGTATTTATTACAGTATTTTTTATTATCTGACATGCGAAAAAGAACTTCAAATGCAGCCACAAATCTAACACTGCAAACTGAAAAAAGTATTTTAGTTGTACAATATAACTGCATAAAAAACAGTGCAACAAATAAATGTAGGAATATTATATATATATATATATATATATATATATATATATATATATATATATATATATATATATATTAATCAGAAAATAATCTCTACAACAAAACAAATGAAAAATAAGCAACCATCTAGGCATTATTATTAATAGTAGAGACGTATTATTGTTACATAGAGATGTAGTTAAATCTACTGTACAGCAGGAGCCTAATATATTCTGTCAATTAAAAATGTTTTAAACCAAACTTTTATTTTGACGTGTTGCCATGAAGATATTTCAGTGTCTGTGTTCCTTATATGACAGTTTTCCCAAATGAAACGGTAAATTCTCATGAAGTGACAGTTTATGTGTTCGTGTCCTCATATAGTGACCATAGACTGTGAATATGGACGTAGAGAAACTGGGGGAGGTTGCCGCTTGATAGTGACACGGCAGAGATTACAAAGACAGCGAGCGAGCGTGGGCGCCCGCCATCCACACAGAGACCAAATGCTAAACAGTGAGTAAACAGCGGACATAGCCTACTGCTAACGTGTTTTCATTTTTTCTTCGCTGCTCTAAACAGTGGGTTCTTGTGGCAAAACAGCACAACTTCCTGTGTTTGCAATGCATTCGGAGCACCGAAGAAGAACCGCGCAGTTGTTAGGCAAAGTTTGCGGTCATAACTGGTCTTGTTTAAGAAAATGGTATTGGATCGGTACATGGGTTCAAGTACTTGCCAATACCGATGCCAGAATTTTTTGTGGTAACGGTGATATTTCCGATACTAGTATCGGAATCGGAACAACTCTAGTGTAAGTTTATATGGTGATGAACATTGTTAAAAACCAATCCACCTTTTTGAACCTGAAAAACCAGAGTTTACTCAAACTAATCTCGAACTTAGCCTACCTGCAGCAACTGAAACCAGCTTTGTGCAACAGGCCACAGAAGTTCAAAAATGTTATGTTTTCAGGCAATGTGCACTTTGCAAGACAGGTTCATCTCAGTGGTCAATTTTTGAAACAGACATCAGAATGCCTTGAAAAAATAAAAATACTGTGAACAAACACTTTTTTGACTCCTCTGTTACATCTACATCAAGATATATCGTAAATCAAATTGTCTGGCAATGACTAGAGTAGGCCTAGGCTATTGCAGAATCACTATATCACAATACCATCGATATGATGGGAAAAATATATATATATTTTTTTTTTGAATTGAGTCTTATACAATTATTCTTGCCTCACTAAATTCCGCAAAGTGTCCTCCTTTTTGGTGTGGATGGAAATGATCACCCTACAAGATTCCCACTTAGTTTCCATGTTGTTTAAAGCAACAGTTTTTGCTGATTTGCAACTGACCTTCTCCTTGGGTGGAATGCCTCAACAAGACTTCTTTATTGAGTTTGCCGGCATTGGCCATGGCGTAGGATGTCATCGCAACAGCATAGGGATTGGTCAGTTTTGGAAGTCGACCTTCTAAGAAGTCAACAGCCTTCCTGATTCTTTCATCCAGACTCTATAGTGTGTGTAAGTAAAAAAAAAAAAACTCTTATATATATATATATATATATATATATATATATATATATATATTATACACTCACCTAAAGGATTATTAGGAACACCATACTAATACTGTGTTTGACCCCCTTTCGCCTTCAGAACTGCCTTAATTCTACGTGGCATTGATTCAGCAAGGTGCTGAAAGCATTCTTTAGAAATGTTGGCCCATATTGATAGGATAGCATCTTGCAGTTGATGGAGATTTGTGGGATGCACATCCAGGGCACGAAACTCCCGTTCCACCACATCCCAAAGATGCTCTATTGGGTTGAGATCTGGTGACTGTGGGGGCCATTTTAGTACAGTGAACTCATTGGCATGTTCAAGAAACCAGTTTGAAATGATTCGAGCTTTGTGACATGGTGCATTATCCTGCTGGAAGTAGCCATCAGAGGATGGGTACATGGTGGTCATAAAGGGATGGACATGGTCAGAAACAATGCTCAGGTAGACCGTGGCATTTAAACGATGCCCAATTGGCACTAAGGGGTCTAAAGTGTGCTAAGAAAACATCCCCCACACCATTACACCACCACCACCAGCCTGCACAGTGGTAACAAGGCATGATGGATCCATGTTCTCATTCCGCCATGAGTTTACGCCAAATTCTGACTCTACCATCTGAATGTCTCAACAGAAATCGAGACTCATCAGACCAGGAAACATTTTTCCAGTCTTCAACTGTTCAATTTTGGTGAGCTTGTGCAAATTGTAGCCTCTTTTTCCTATTTGTAGTGGAGATGAGTGGTACCCAGTGGGGTCTTCTGCTGTTGTAGCCCATCCGCCTCAAGGTTGTGCGTGTTGTGGCTTCACAAATGCTTTGCTGCATACCTTGGTTGTAAACAAGTGGTTATTTAATTCAAAGTTGCTCTTCTATGTGGGTTAACCCACTGAACTGATATGCAGAAGGTTGCTTTTTCAATCCCAGCAGTAGCCACCAGTGTGTCCTTGAGCAAGGCACTTTACTCCATGTTGCTCCAGGGGGATTGTCCCTGTAATAAGTCTGTAAGTCGCTTTGGATAAAAGCGTCTGCCAAGAACATAAATGTTCTATCAGCTTGAATCAGTCAGCCCATTCTCCTCTGACCTCGAGCATCAACAAGGCCCACAGGACTGCCGCGTACTGGATGTTTTTCCCTTTTCACACCATTCTTTGTAAACCCTAGAAATGGTTGTGCATGAAAATCCAAGGAACTGAGCAGATCGTGAAATACTCAGACCGGCCCGTCTGGCACCTACAACCATGCCACGCTCAAAATTGCTTAAATCACCTTTCTTTCCCATTCTGACATTCAGTTTGGAGTTCAGGAGATTGTCTTGACCAGGACCACACCCCTAAATTCATTGAAGCAACTGCCATGTGATTGGTTGATTAGATAATTGCATTAATGAGAAATTGAACAGGTGTTCCTAATAATCCTTTAGGCGAGTGTATATGTGTGTATGTGTGTGTGTGGAAGAAGTGTACGTACAGCAATTGATCCAGCACAGATCTCTCTTCCCTCTTGCATGGCAATCAGAGCAAAAGCCGTCAAAGAGGCATCAGCATTGTTGCCTTGTACGCCACCCTGGAATAAAGCACACATAAAAATATTATACACATTTTTGTGTTTTTATATATATATATGTACGTACACTCACCATTATGGTGATCAGTGTGTGCTTTAGTTGGGCTCTTGACCCTAGACTTTTTAGCATTATTTATTCTTTGGCTGCTGTAACTGTTTGTTTCCGTAAGAACGGCAAGAGAAAATTGAAAATTGATAGCTTATTGATGACTTATTGAGATGAACAGGATTTGGTGTTGACGATTCATTGAATGTTTCAGCTGAAGTCTCCAGAATCGTGATTAGTGGTTCCTTTATTTGAGCTCTTGACCCTTGACTCTTTCACATCAGTTTTTCTCTGTTTGCTGTGAATGTGTGTTTATTTTGCACATTTGAAGCAGCAGAAATAACCATGAGAAAAATATCATCACATACGTTTGCATGAGCTCAGCAAGTGTTTGATATCTGAGAGGTTACTGTAAAACTACTTTATTGTTTTTTTAAATTATTATGTTTATAACATTGTCATTATCTGCACATTTGTTTTTAGATACACAGTGTGTACAGAATGTTATAGGCTATGGCAGGCATTCTCAACCCTGGTCCTCGAGGGCCACTGTCCTGCAGAGTTTAGCTCTAACACTAAACAAACACACCTGAACCAGCTAATTAAACCTTTCAGGATTACTGAGAAACTACAGACAGGTGAGTTTGACCAAGGTTGGACTTAAACTCTGCAGGACAGTAGCCCTCGAGCATCACGAGCATTACGCGCACGCGCACCATCAAGAATCAGCTCATGAATCTCAACAATGGTGACAAACCAAAAGTTTCATGCTGCAATGCATTCTGGGAGTCACCATAGTACAAAACTCATCCATGACTCCCAGCATGCATTGCGGCATGAAGCTTTTGGTTTGTCACCATTGTTGAGATTCATGAGATGATGTCTGAGTTTAACGAGTTTATGCTGGAGCTCTAAACTTTCTGAAAACATAGCATTTATTCTTAAAGTAATCATTCTGTACTGCTGAACATCATGTAGTTTCACAAAACCGCACAAAACTAACAGCACATAAATAAAGTAAATATATACCATCTATTTACTCAAAAACTTCACTGAAAAAAAAGGTGTGTTAGATTTACATGAATCAGTTAAGTTAATCAAACATTTTTTGTTCACATAATTTCATCATCATAGAATCAAGTAATTTTTAAGTAACCGATTTGAGTAGTCTCACAATGATTTTAATATGGCTCTCTGTAACAACAGTGGGAGCTTGATACCCTGCCTCTTTAAACAAATCACAAAACACAAGTTTATGTTAGGTTTGTATATTATTGTTTGCACTTGACTCATCAATATTGCTGTACTACCTAGCTTTCATTTTATTAGCAAGCAATATCACATAATGAACATGCCCAGTTCTGGTTATAAAATGCTGTTTAATGACATGTGCTGAATCAGTCCACAGCGTGAGCAATTTCTCCGCTCTTCTCCACGATGGTAACCCAGTGTAATTTAAATGGTTCTAATAATTCCAACATAATTAAACATTAAACACTAATAAAACAATAAAAAGTCTCCCACTTTTTTCATTTTGTGCCAAAAACATAAAATAATACTTAATTTCAACAATTTTACTCTAGTCGTCAAGTCCCAAGCAAAGCATGCTGGGAACTACAGTTTCAGCAAACATCATTTTCGAGTACTTAATTGGTTCACATTCACCCTAAATAATGTAATCTAGTAGATTGCACATTTTAGAGAAGTACATTAATCGAAAGCAAAGAAATCATGTTTAGAAGAGAAACACAATTTTGTTGCATAGATCGCAAATAATATGATTTCGTAAATTAGACAATATGTGTTTTCCTGTTTTTTTCAGTGTTGATCAGATCTTGATTATAACATTTACATTTATGCATTTGGCAGACGCTTTTATCCAAAGCAACTTAGGCCTAGTCCACACGGACACGGGTATTTTTATAACCGGAGTTTTTCCTCCTGTGTTTTTAAAAAAAATCCCGTCCACACATGCTCGGTTTTAAAGAAATCTAAGTCTACATGAAAACGCAAAAACCCGCTATCAAGCGCTGTCAAGAGCATGCCACACCAGCAGGTGGCGATATCACCCTAATCGTAAAGGCATGTTGGCCAATCAGAAGCCTAACAGAAAGTTATTACCAGTTCCGGTAGCCTCTGTTCCGCAATATAATAATATATCTGAGCATGTATCTGTGTACATGATACAAGCAGCCCTGTTAGCACAGTTACTATCAGCAATATGTGGGCTACGTCCGCCATTGCACAGAATCGTCAACCATAGGGTCGTCAACAAAGCAGTCAGCGACGCACAATCTGACGTCAAACACAGCGGATAACGGCGCACACTCTGACGTCGCAAGGCAAAAACTACGGTTTCACTGTCCACACGACAACACCGCAACCGGCGTTTCTGAAAATCCTCACCCTGGCCGGAGTTTTCAAAAAAGTCCGGTTTCAGTAACCGGATACTGCGTTTGCGTGTGGACGAACAGCCAAACCGCGTAGAAAAAGCTGCGGTTTTGAAAATACCCATGTTCGTGTGGACAGGGCCTTACAGTGCCCTTATTACAGGGACAATCCCCCTGGAGCAACATGGAGTAAAGTGCCTTGCTCAAGGACACACTGGTGGTGACCGCTGGGATTGAACCAGCAACCTTCTGCGTATCAGTTCAGTGGTTTAACCCACTGGACCACCATCTCCAATAACATGATCAAGAAACGTCTGATCATATTTTCTCTCGCCATAACAAACGTATTTGATTAAAAGTTAGTTACATATGGGAAGAGAAGAATTTAAAGCCAAGTAAAGGGTCAAGAGCTCAAATAAAGGAGACGCTAATCATGATTCTGGAGACTTCAGATAAATAAATCATCAACATCTAAACCTCTGTTCATCTCAATAAGAGCTTGTGTGTGTAGATTCATGATGTCTAAAACATCCAGATGATAAAATGTTCAAACAAACTCTTTATTCAACGTCACTGGACAAAAAAACAAGTTAACAAAACGTGTCAGTATCCAAACACGGGAAGTAACTCTGGCAAATACACACCTACAGTCACATGTAACAACACACATCTGACACAAGTTGTTTAACTATAACACATTAGTGTGTAAAAGGTTTCAACACACTTCTGTGTAAGAGGAATAACACATTAGTTGAGTTACAGGTAACAGAGATGTGTTAAAGAAACAACTAGGGCTGGGCGATATATATCGTGAGATTGTTATGCGCATCTCATCAGTAAAGCCGGTTAATTGATTAGTAGTAAATCGCCTTCACCTGCTTTCAGATGGAGCGGCATTTACTACAAAGAGCCGTAGTTAACTGACAAGCTGAGCCATATCGCATTAATATCGAGGACGTATCGCCAGCGATAATTAATGCGATATGGCTCAGCTTGTCAGTTAACTACGGCTCTTTGTACACAGCAAAAACTCCAGTGTTAAATTAACACTCCTGGGAGTGTATATGAGTCCACTCAAGAGTGTTGAAGGTAATGAGATAATTAAGTGATTAATTTAGTGATGATTGATCATTATTGAAGACACCTGATGATAACAAGCAGAATCTCTGAAGGAGAAAATCTCAAATTGTAAGCCACCGTTATGGGGATGGGTGTTTGCTTTAGTTGGGCTCTTGACCCTTATGTTATTAACTTTAGATTTTGTCTGGCTGCTGTATCTGAGTTATAACTGCCAGAAGAACAAAGATAAAACGTGATCTGTTGGTTATATTCTGGCAATCATCATTTGAACTATTTTTTTGATTTATGTTGCTGTTTACAGCATAACTGTAATTCTGCATAAATATACAAAATTTTAGATATAATATAAAGGATTTCTTAAAAGATGTTTAAAGAAAAAAAATGCTTCTTTTAGGCACACACAGACGTCAAGATTCAGTCTATGCATCTCAACAATGGTGACGCGCAGAATATTCAACTAGGAAAAGAAAATTACATAGACAATTCAGATCATAATTTATTCATACCGCAATGCATGATGGGAGCCATTAATGAGTTGTGATTGGTGGTAGCCACTGCAACATGCTTTATTATTGTCACCATTGTTGAGACTCACAAGCTGATTATTGATGTCTGTGTTTCTAAATAAATTAATTTGAAAGTCTTTTGATCAGAACAATGGTTATTAAATATTTTGGATTATAAGTAAAAAATGAGAATCACATGCTGTAAATTCACAAAGCTGCTGCTAACAAGTTAAACCAAATTATCTTAAAAAGTTTCAATTTTTTTGATCACAGCATGATTATGCCAAAACATAGCCAACACTATCATATTACACTTTTCTTTGTTAATTTGACTGTTATAAATCAATAACAGCAGACAAACAAAATCTAAAGTTCAGAACATAAGGGTCAAGATCCCAACTAATGCACACACCCATCCCCATAACGGTGGCTTACAATTTATGATTTTCTCCTTCAGCGATTCTGCTTGTTAACATCAGGGGTCTTCAATAATGCTCAATCATCACTAAATTAATCACTTAATTATCTCATTAAGTTCTCTAACTTCTTTCTTAATTTAACACTGGAGTTTTAGCTTTGTAGTAAATGCCGCTCCATCTGAAAGCAGGTGAAGGCGATTTACTACTAATCAAGGAACCGGCTTTACTGATGAGATGCGCATAACAATCTCACGATATATATCGCCCAGCCCTAGAAACAACACAGGTTGTGTGTTAAATTTGACACAACATGTGTTGTCCCTGAGCACACACACTACATGTATTAAAATCTACACAAAATGTGTTGCCCCTGAGCACACACACTACTTGTTAAAATCTACATAACATGTGTTGTCCCTGAGCACACACACACACAATATGTGTTAAAATCTACACAACATGTGTTGTTCCTGAGCACACACACTACATGTGTTAAAATCGAAACAACATGTGTTATCCCTGAGCACACACACTACATGTGTCAATGTTTAACACATCTGGTTGTGTTGTTCTCAACACATCATGTTATAAAGCGCCGACACACACCATCATTGTGCATTGTATGCCGTGTTTATGTTCTCAAACAAACAGGCCTGTGTAAATATAAGTTATTTATATAGAATGTTTTATCAGTTGCTACATTTTAATTTGATTCAAAGCACAAACTCTGTTAACTGTTATCTCTTCATGAGCTTTTCTCAAAAGCAGCATCGATGAGGTGTTGAATTGTGAATAATTGAGTTTATAGTCATAGAGTTTGAAACATTGTCTTTGTGTGCCCATGCGTTCTGTACTCGACGATTGATTAAATGCTTAATAATTTAGTTTCAATTTTTTTTTAAAATGACATCTGAGTTTGTAATTACCTGACACAATCTGTGTGTTAAAATGACTTACATATTTATTGTGTTAAATTTGACACAACGTGTGTTGTCCCTGAGCACACACACTACATGTGTTAAAACAAACACAACGTGTCATTTTTAACACATATCGTTTTAAAGTGTACAGTATTTGACTCTCTTCTAATGAAAACAAAGATTTTTGGAAAAATAATCCAGCTCTGCAATGCACATGGTAATTCAAAGTTGACGCTTAAAAAACTACACAAAGTGAAGACAACGGTAATCCCATTGAAAACTGTAAATCCAGTTGATGAATCAATTTCATAAGCGAAACAATACGAAATGTGTAATGTGTAAGAAATACATTAATATTAGTGGTGGGCATAGATACATTTTTTTAATCTAGATTAATCTCACTTTAATCTTGGAATTAATCTAGATTAAAATGGCTCATTTGAATTCTGCCGAAGGTATTGGAATATGTGTGCTCGTAAGTGATCGTTTGTCTTTTTATAGTTTGAATAATAAATAACTTCTGTCCCTTTAAGACCTGATGCATGCATGGATCCCAAACACTGTTCCTGTGAGCTGGTTACGATTGTGTTTACGTTAAAACTCATGAAGATGTTCATTGAGACATTTGTTGAGTGTATTTGACCATTAATAAGCTGGAAAAAGGAGCTCATTTTTGCACTTGTATGTCAGAGGCGGCTTTATTACGGTATGTGTGTGTGCGCTTCAGATGCGAGCGTGAAATCTGCGGGAATTAGTAGAATTAACGTTATGTGCAAGCCCGCGCGAATACTAACCAATACTAACAAAAGTCCAGCAGAACACGCGTTCGCAATGTTCAGAGGATTAACCGGACTGAATGAGAGGAGACGGGTGCGTGTCAACTCGCTGTCGTCGGAGAGGAGAGCGCAGCTGATATCGATACTGTAGAAAATGAGCATTGTATCGTTTCAGATATTTCAGTATCGATACATAGCGAAATATAGATGTTTTTGACAACACTAATAGGCATACATGGGACTCCACTCCTTTGGTTTGAGTCCTATCTCACAGGTCGGTCTTTCAAGGTTGCCTGGAGAGGAGAGGAATCCCAAGCACATCAAATGACCACTGGGGTTCCCCAGGGCTCAGTGCTTGGTCCTCTCCTCTTCTCCATCTACACTACTTCATTGGGACCCATTATTCAGGCACATGGCTTCTCATACCACTGCTATGCTGATGACACTCAGCTCTACCTTTCATTTCACCCAGACAGTAGCTGCACGAATCTCCAGCTGTCTGGCTGACATCTCTGCATGGATGAGAAAATGTCTGTGATTAAGGGCAGCACCAGTGTCTCAGTGGGAAACACTGTCTCCTCACAGCAAGAAGATCCTGGATTGAATCCCACGATTCTCTCACGATCCAAAGATGTGTGAATTACAGATGCTAAGTTGTCTAAAGTGTCTAAAGGTGTGAGCGAAGTTTCTTTTATTTTCATGATTTCTGGACAAACACACACTGTCTGTGAGTTGCTTTGCCATTACCAATGGGAAATATGTCCACAATGAGCACATTACTAGTTTTTAACCTTGAGGTTCCATGAACGTCTATATCGGGCGTGCAGAACACGTCAAAAACAGACGTCATAAAAACTTTCATTCTGGCTCCTCAGAAATGCTGTAAAATCACAAAGCTGCTGCTAACAAGTTAAACCAATCTATCTCAAAAAGTTTCATTTTACAGATCACAACATGATTATATCAAAACATTGCCAACACTATCAGATCACACTTTTCTTTGTTAATTTGACTATTATGAAACAATAACAACAGACAAACAAAATCTAAAGTTAATAATATAAGGGTCAAGAGCCCAACTAATGCAAACACCCATCCCCATAACGGTGGCTTACAATTTATGATTTTCTCCTTCAGTGATTCTGCTTGTTATCATCAGGTGTCTTCAATAATGCTCAATCATCACTAAATTAATCACTTAATTATCTCATTAACTTCTCTAACTTCTTTCTTAATTTAACACTGGAGTTTTAGCTTTGTAGTAAATGCCGCTCCATCTGAAAGCAGGTGAAGGCGATTTACTACTAATCAAGGAACCGGCTTTACTGATGAGATGCGCATAACAATCTCACGATATATATCGCCCAGCCCTACTACAGTGTAATTCGGCTAGGTATACATCCGCGCTAAAATATCAAGGTGAAAGTCATCATAGCTTGCGTAGTATAGACCCAGCTCCCAACACAACTTTGAGAATAGATTAACGGCGATAGTTTTTTTTCATCGCCCGATAAGAGTCTCACGTTAACGCAGCACTCTAACGCCGATAACGGCCCACCACTAATGAATATTTTTTAAAACGTTACTTGTGTTCACTTTTTGTGGTTCATGTTTTTGAAGCAGTCCTGAAAATTTGCATTACAAGAACTAAAAATCTTTGTGTTCATCTGAAGAAAGTCATATTAGTACATAAAAAGTATACTTTCTTATTTTTAGTTTAAAAGAAGTATATTAATACACGTTAACTCTTGGTCCCTGCAATTACTTTATACACTTCTTGAGCCACAATTCCTGTTCTGCACAGGTAAGTTTATGAACAGTCAGTCATAGCCATATTCAACTTACCATCATTTGACTTGAATGTACAGGACCATCCTCTTTAAAGGAGCCGTCTGGCAAACTTTTCAGAACCAGCCACTTGAGAGAGCTGCAGATCACATTATCCTCTATAGAAATTAAGTTTTTGGCTATTGCAAAGACTTTGGCCACATATGCAGTCAGCCTTTAAAAGACAGAAACAAATGTAAATGAATCACAAAAGTAATAACTAGCAACTATTAATCAACAAAACAATATAAAATATAACAGGAGAAACTGGGCATGAAAATAAATAAAAACAACAAAAATTAATTGGAAATTAAAAAATACCATGTGCTGCCTGTTTTGCCTTGAAAACCAATATACGCTCCATCTGATCCACGGTATGTCAGTTGCCCTTGAAAACCTTAAACAAAAAGATTGGAAAATAATATTTTGTTAGGTCTGGGTATTGACACAAATTTCACAATTCAATTTTGATTCACAGGCTAATAAACACGTTTGACAATTTAGTGTCTGCAATTCACACGTCTTTGAATTGTGTGGGAAACCAGACCAGAGGGAAAGACCTTCAGGCTCAGCTGGGGTTCAAACTAGGGCTGGGCGATATATATCGTGAGATTGTTATGCGCATCTCATCAGTAAAGCCGGTTCCTTGATTAGTAGTAAATCGCCTTCACCTGCTTTCAGATGGAGCGGCATTTACTACAAAGCTAAAACTCCAGTGTTAAATTAAGAAAGAAGTTAGAGAAGTTAATGAGATAATTAAGAGATTAATTTAGTGATGATTGAGCATTATTGAAGACATCTGATGTTAACAAGCAGAATCACTGAAGGAGAAAATCATAAATTGTAAGCCACCGTCATGGGGATGGGTGTGTGCATTAGTTGGGCTCTTGACCAGAGGTGTCAAATCCAGGGCCAGAAAGTAAAAGTCCTGCCATATTTTTATTCCACTCATGAACTCATGAGCTGATTTCACTAATTAATTTCTCCTCCTGACTGAAAAACTGTGCTATTAGCAAAGCCAAGTGTTTGGAACAAAATACAGAGCAGGGGTCTCATTTTTAAAACTTTGCGTATAAACTAGGGCTGGGCGATATATATCGTGAGATTGTTATGCGCATCTCATCAGTAAAGCCGGTTAATTGATTAGTAGTAAATCGCCTTCACCTGCTTTCAGATGGAGCGGCATTTACTACAAAGAGCCGTAGTTAACTGACAAGCTGAGCCATATCGCATTAATATCGCGGACGTATTGCCAGTGATAATTAATGCGATATGGCTCAGCTTGTCAGTTAACTACGGCTCTTTGTACTAGGGCTGGGCGATATATATCGTGAGATTGTTATGCGCATCTCATCAGTAAAGCCGGTTCCTTGATTAGTAGTAAATCGCCTTCACCTGCTTTCAGATGGAGCGGCATTTACTACAAAGCTAAAACTCCAGTGTTAAATTAAGAAAGAAGTTAGAGAAGTTAATGAGATAATTAAGTGATTAATTTAGTGATGATTGAGCATTATTGAAGACACCTGATGTTAACAAGCAGAATCACTGAAGGAGAAAATCATAAATTGTAAGCCACCATTATGGGGATGGGTGTGTGCATTAGTTGGGCTCTTGACCCTTATATTATTAACTTTAGTTTTTGTTTGTCTGCTGTTATTGATTTATAACAGTCAAATTAACAAAGATAAGTGTGATCTGATAGTGTGGGCTATGTTTTGACATAATCATGCTGTGATCAGAAAAATGAAACTTTTTGAGATAAAGCTGCTGCTAACAAGTTGAACCAAACTGTGATTTTACAGCATGTGATTATCATTTTCTTCTTATAATCCAAAATTTACATTGTTCTGATCAAAAGACTTTCAAATTAATTTATTTAAAAACACAGACGTCAATAATCAGCCTGTGAGTCTCAACAATGGTGACAATAATAAAGCATGTTGCAGTGGCTACCACCAATCACAACTCATTAATGGCTCCCATCATGCATTGCGGTATGAATAAATTATGATCTGAATTGTCTATGTAATTTACTTTTCCTAATTGAATATTCTGCTCGTCACCATTGTTGAGATGCATAGACTGAATCTTGACCTCTGTGTGTGCCTAAAAGAAATACTTTATATTATATCTAAAATTTTGTATATTTTTGCAGAATCACAGTTCTACTGTAAACAACAACATAAATCTAAAACATAGTTCAAATGATGATTGTCAGAATATAACCAACAGATTACTTTTTATCTTTGTTCTTCTGGCAGTTATAACTCAGATACAGCAGCCAGACAAAATCTAAAGTTAATAACATAAGGGTCAAGAGCCCAACTAAAGCAAACACCCATCCCCATAACGGTGGCTTACAATTTGAGATTTTCTCCTTCAGAGATTCTGCTTGTTATCATCAGGTGTCTTCAATAATGATCAATAATCACTAAATTAATCACTTAATTATCTCATTAACTTCAACACTCTTGAGTGGACTCATATACACTCCCAGGAGTGTTAATTTAACACTGGAGTTTTTGCTGTGTACAAAGAGCCGTAGTTAACTGACAAGCTGAGCCATATCACATTAATTATCGCTGGCGATACGTCCGCGATATTAATGCGATATGGCTCAGCTTGTCAGTTAACTACGGCTCTTTGTAATAAATGCCGCTCCATCTGAAAGCAGGTGAAGGCGATTTACTACTAATCAAGAAACCGGCTTAACCTAGACCCAGATAGCAACATTGTGTCGGCCCAGATCTGGCCCACATCTGGCACTTGTGGCATACTGATCTGGCCCACATGCTGCGTGGAATGACGGCCCTTGAGTGGACCACTCCTGTTTGCCAGATCTGGGCCACAAGCAGACCAGAGCAATGCCACATGTCAGCCAAGAGCAAATAAATAAACCAAAACTGGACCTTATCTGAGCCACAACATCTGTGTATATTAGATATAGAGTCATCTCAGCCTTAATAAACCTGTTAACAAGCAGAATCACTGAAGAGAGAAGAGAACAGAAAAAGAGACGAGCAGAAACACAAGAACTACAACTGACTTCAGCCACAGCTTTAGATGAAATCAACTGAAGATAAAAGAAGACATTAAATCTCTGAAGATCTCAGCAGAGGAGGATTAAACAACTCCACAAACAGCATTACCAGCTTCACACATTACTAACCAGACTGACTTTATTTCTGTCAGACGTCTACAGAAACTCTTACTGAGAATTAACAGAAGTTTAACTCTAATGGGTTTCATCTGAAGTCACCGTAATGGTGATCAGTGTTTCCATTAGTTGTCCTCTTTACTCTTATTAAGCGTCTTCCTCTTTTGGCTTCTGTGAATGTGTGTTGGTAAAACACATTTGAAATAGCAAAGGAAGCGAAAGAGAAGTGACATCAGGTGATTATGATCACCTAGTGATGGTTTTTATAATAACATTTTATAAATGATATTGTCTGGTGTTATTTGAGCATAACAAGTGTGTTGTGTTAATAATACATTTGCACTACAAACCTTGTGTACAGAAGCGTGAGATTCTGCAGTATTTATAATAATCTGTTATTAATTTTATCAAAGCACAAAAAGTTAATCTGACATCACTCAGATACACACAGATATCAAGAATCGGCGTATGAATCTCATCAATGGTGACACAAAATAATAGGAAAATTCAGCTGCATAATATATGTATGCTGCAATGCATGCTGGGAGTTCTGTACTATGCTGGTACCCAGCATGCATTGCAACATGCCATTTTTGATTGTCACCATTGTTGAGAATCATGTGCTGATTGTTGATGTCTGTGTGTGTCTACCTGTCATCATAGTTTTTATTGTTGTTCATGTTTGTTAAAATCTTCTAACTGATTGTTAAAACACTGCAAGATCTGACGCTTCAGTAACTCAAGGGTTCGTAATGAAAATGCATTAATATCACAACTGTTGGAACCAAATGTCATCTTGATTTCACAACGATTTTAAAACCATCATCAGGTAATCATGTTCACTTGATGTCACGTCTCTTTAGCTTTCTTTGCTATTTCAAATGTGTTTTACCAACACACATTCGCAGAAGCCAAAAGAGGAAGACACTTTACAAGAGTAAAGAGGACATCTAATGGAAACACTGATCACCATTACGGTGACTTCAGATGAAACACATTAGAGTTAAACTTCTGTTAATTCTCAATAAGAGCTTCTGTAGACGTCTGACAGAAATAAAGTCAGTCTGGTTAGTAATGTGTGAAACTGGTTATGCTGTTTGTGGAGTTGTTTAATCCTCCTCTGCTGAGATCTTCAGAGATTTAATGTCTTCTTTTATCTTCAGTTGATTTCATCTAAAGCTGTGGCTGAAGTCAGTTGTAGTTCTTGTCTTTCTGCTTGTCTCTTTTTCTGTTCTCTTCTCTCTTCAGTGATTCTGTTTGTTAACAGGTTTATTAAGGCTGAGCTGACTCTATATCTAATATACACAGATTTTGTGGCTCAGATAAGGTCCAGTTCTGGTTTATTTATTTGCTCTTGGCTGACATGTGGCATTGCTCTGGCCTGCTTGTGGCCCAGATCTGGCAAAGAGGAGTGGTCCACTCAAGGGCCGTCATTCCACGCAGCATGTGGGCCAGACCAGTATGCCACAAGTGCCAGATGTGGGCCAGATCTGGGCCGACACAATGTTGCTATCTGGGGAGATGCGCATAACAATCTCACGATATATATCGCCCAGCCCTACTTCTAACTGTGAGGTGACTACCCATAATCACAGACATAAGAGACAGACACTTGTATATAGTATACATGCCAGACCAGTGTGTGGCGCTGTAATTCTGCAACAGAAATACTCTAAAAACAGAGAAGAAGAGTTGTGTGCTAGAAGGGGTACAGCAATGCAGAGATGTAGAATCCAGGGGTCCGAAAATAAAATTCCTGCCTTTTTTTTATTCCACTCATGAACTCAGTCAGCTGATTTCACTAATTAATTCTACCTCCTGGCTGAAAAACTGTGCTATTAGAAAATCCAAGTGTTTGGAACAAAACACAGAGCAGGACTTTTTATCTTCTGAACCTGGACTTTCCAGCTCTGTTCACATTCCGAAGTCTCTGCTGCCCTGTGGTAGCCTGACAAGGCACTCACCATTGGCAGGGCTCAATCCGAGGGGCGGGATAAATGGTTGTCTTTCAAATTCTCTCTGCACGCAATTAAATAGCGCTACAACCAACCAGAGCAATGAAGAAGGTGAAGCCGAGCTAATGTTAAGTTGATAGACTTTCGCCGTATCCGGTAGGGCTGGGCGATATATATCGTGAGATTGTTATGCGCATCTCATCAGTAAAGCCGGTTAATTGATTAGTAGTAAATCGCCTTCACCTGCTTTCAGATGGAGCAGCATTTTCTACAAAGAGCCGTAGTTAACTGACAAGCTGAGCCATATCGCATTAATATCGCGGACGTATTGCCAGCAATAATTAATGCGATATGGCTCAACTTGTCAGTTAACTACGGCTCTTTGTACACAGCAAAAACTCCAGTGTTAAAGAGCACCTATCATGGCATTTAAAATGTTCCAAATATTGTTTTAGAAGTCCCCAACAACAGTTTTGCATGCATGCAATGACAAAAAAGACTTTAGTTTTCTTATAATATGCATTTATTTTTACCTGTTTTGACAGCGATTCTCAAATGATTCCTTTAGTGATTCACTTTTCAAAACCCCGCCTTTATGTGACGCTAATCTGCGGTGATTGGTCCGATGACCCAGTCAGTTGTGATTGGTATAGTCTGTGCAGATATTTTCGGAAACGGAACGCCCATCAAAGTCTTATAGTGACAGTAATTTGTTAATATGTGTCAGGAGTTATGAATATGAAAACCACGTCTGTACCGTTTGATTGTAATATGAGCCTCAGCTGAGCTCATTCATAAAATAACTCCTCTATTCTCCTCACGAAGACTCGCGACAAATCAACCTCCCTCAGGGCTTTTAGTTCAAAAGTGTGCAGATGAGGAGACGTATTGATAGATTCTCATATGTCTGTTTCAAATTTCTAAACAGAGGAGTATTTTTTATTCAATACTTCCTCAAAATGCGCAGATAAAGCCTAATCATGAGCGATTGAGTCTCTTATGTGTTGTTTTCAATTCATACTGGCAGCCGGAGGGCGCTCTGTGCACATGTAGTCCATATATGGCACAAACAGACGAAGAAGAACCATGTGCCATAATAGAAGTCCATAATAAAAGCTTCCTGAGATCGCGAAACATACATTTGACGACTAATAAACACTCAATCGCGACGATGTATGGTTTGTCTTCAAGCCACTTAGTCTTCAAATGCTCATCCTTGGGCAGATGAAAAAAGTTTGCTTTTGAGTGGCACTTCAGAACAGCGTCTCGTCGCCATGATGTTTTCTAGTTTTCACTGGCGTCTCGTCGCCATGATGTTTTCTAGTTTTCACTGGCGTCTTGGAGCGCAATAAGTGGGCGTATCGTATTCAAATAACTTGACAAGTTGACGTCATCTAGTCAGAGAAAAAGCTTCGGTCTTCTAACGATTCTTAAAAATGACTCAGAGTCGACTCTTACTTTTGAAAGAAAATAACTATATATACGGTGCACTGTCATATTTCAAACTATGCAGGATGTTTTTGTTCACTTAGATCTATGTTACACACTACATGAAAGGTAAATTTCAAAATTCCATGATAGGTGCTCTTTAAATTAACACTCCTGGGAGTGTATATGAGTCCACTCAAGAGTGTTGAAGGTAATGAGATAATTAAGTGATTAATTTAGTGATGATTGATCATTATTGAAGACACCTGATGATAACAAGCAGAATCTCAGAAGTAGGGCTGGGCGATATATATCGTGAGATTGTTATGCGCATCTCATCAGTAAAGCCGGTTAATTGATTAGTAGTAAATCGCCTTCACCTGCTTTCAGATGGAGCGGCATTTACTGCAAAGAGCCGTAGTTAACTGACAAGCTGGGTCCGTGTAACGCTTCACAATTCAATTTTCAGACCATATAGTGCAAATGCAAAAAATAAAATATTGAAACAAACGTCCATTTTTTCCTTTTTCTCGGTTACTTCATCAGTGGATTTTTGCCATTTTCTCTCCTTTTTTCAAATTTCCTTTTGCTAAATTATGACTTAAGAAATTATCTTTTGAATGAATTGAAATCTAACCGATTTTATTTTCCTTCTATTTTTTCCCCAATTTACGTGGACTGTGCCATAGCTATAGCGGGGGAGGTCGCGGACTGTTTTACATCGTTTATGTAGGCTATAGCCTGCGTGCACGTTGAGAAGTAACTTATAGTTTAAAAGGCTAACACAGAGGACGCCATAGTTTTTGTTGTTAATAAATATATAATAGGCTAATAATACTGTGCTAAATGTAGAATTCAGGTCTGGCCATCGGGAGCAGCGGGCAAAACGGTGGCCTGGCTACTTATTTGCCCGCTGGTTTGTATTTATCTATACTTATTTGTTATTAGTGCACGTACACACACACACACACACACACACTCACGTGCACGCATGCACACACACACACACACACACACACACACACACACACACACACACACACACACACACACACACACACACACACACACACACACACACACACACACACACACACACACACACACACACACACACACATATATATATATATATATATATATATATATATATATATATATATATATATATATATATATATATATATATGTGTGTGTGTGTATATGTATGATTGTAAATAAGTATTTGAACACCCTGCTATTTTGCAAGTTCTCCCACTTAGAAATCATGGAGGGTCTGAAATTGTCATCATAGGTGCATGTCCACTGTGAGAGACATAATCTAAAAAAAAAAATCCAGAAATCACAATGTATGATTTTTTAACTATTTATTTGTGTGATACAGCTGCAAATAAGTATTTGAACACCTGAGAAAATCAATGTTAATATTTGGTACAGTAGCCTTTGTTTGCAATTACAGAGGTCAAAGGTTTCCTGTAGTTTTTCAGCAGGTTTGCACTGCAGGAGGGATTTTGGCCCACTCCTCCACACAGATCTTCTCTAGATCAGTCAGGTTTCTGGCCTGTCGCTGAGAAACACAGAGTTTGAGCTCCTCCAAAGATTCTCTATTGGGTTTAGGTCTGGAGACTGGCTAGGCCACGCCAGAACCTTGATATGCTTCTTACAGAGCCACTCCTTGGTTATCCTGGCTGTGTGCTTCGGGTCATTGTCATGTTGGAAGACCCAGCCTCGACCCATCATGCTCTAACTGAGGGAAGGAGGTTGTTCCCCAAAATACATGGCCCCGGTCATCCTCTCCTTAATACAGTGCAGTCGCCCTGTCCCATGTGCAGAAAAACACCCCCAAAGTATGATGCTACCACCCCCATGCTTCACAGTAGGGATGGTGTTCTTGGGATGGTACTCATCATTCTTCTTCCTCCAAACACGTTTAGTGGAATTATGACCAAAAAGTTATATTTTGGTCTCATCTGACCACATGAATTTCTCCCATGACTCCTCTGGATCATCCAGATTCATTGGCAAACTTAAGACGGGCCTGGACATGTGCTGGTTTAAGCAGGGGAACCTTCCGTGCCATGCATGATTTCATTAGTGTATTACCAACAGTAACCTTGGAAACGGTGGTCCCAGCTCTTTTCAGGTCATTGGCCAGCTCCTCCCGTGTAGTTCTGGGCTGATTTCTCACCTTTCTTAGGATCATTGAGACCCCACGAGGTAAGATCTTGCATGGAGCTCCAGTCCGAGGGAGATTGACAGTCATGTTTAGCTTCTTCCATTTTCTAATGATTGCTCCAACAGTGGACCTTTTTTCACCAAGCTGCTTGGCAATTTCCCCGTAGCCCTTTCCAGCCATGTGGAGGTGTACAATTTTGTCTCTAGTGTCTTTGGACAGCTCTTTGGTTTTGGCCATGTTAGTAGTTGGATTCTTACTGATTGTATGGGGTGGACAGGTGTCTTTATGCAGCTAACCACCTCAAACAGGTGCATCTAATTTAGGATAATAAATGGAGTGGAGGTGGACATTTTAAAGGCAGACTAACAGGTCTTTGAGGGTCAGAATTCTAGCTGATAGACAGGTGTTCAAATACTTATTTGCAGCTGTATCATACAAATAAATAGTAAAAAAAAATCATACATTGTGATTTCTGGATTTTTTTGTTTTAGATTATGTCTCTCACAGTGGACATGCACCTATGATGACAATTTCAGACCCCTCCATGATTTCTAAGTGGGAGAACTTGCAAAATAGCAGGGTGTTCAAATACTTATTTTCCTCACTGTATATTCTAGAAATGTATTAAAAAGAAAGACGCTTTCAGCCTTACTCAAAGGCCGCGGAAACATGGCCAGTGGGTTCTTTACGCAATCCATTCCCGGCATTCTTATTTTGCTTCTTATGTATTAAATATACAGGCCATTAGTTTATGAAACCTTGATTTAAACATATAGCCTAACTATGAATCTAAATAGGCTACGTTTTGCATTTAGCCTCCACTCCAAAAGCTTCAAAAATGTATTTTGTTTATTAACGCAAAGTTTTAATTTCAAATGTAATTTCTAAATTCAGTTCATATTTCCAACAAACGAAATTCTGAGCCAAAATAACGAAGTGGTAAAAAAAACTGCAAAAATGAAAAATATTAAAGAATTCGCGGGCGCTTTCGTCGGCATGAGTAAGATAGGCTATAAGACGCGCAATATGTCTGGAAACATGGAGTGGGGTCAGACATGATTTTTGTTGAGTGTTGTTTTGCAGAAATCATTTCTTTGAAGTGAATTTCGTTTTCAATAAATTTTATTTTAATTTTAATCAAGGTTCATCTAATTGCCTGTATATTTAATACATAAGAAGCAAACCAAGAACGCCGGGAATGGATTGACATGCGTAAGGAACCCACTGGCCATGTTTCCGCGGCCTTTGAGTAGCCTAAGGCTGAAATAGCGTCTTTCTGTTTTTAATAAATTTTTTGAATATATGTCTTAATTACAGTAGGCCTATTATAGAGAGTTATGATATTTGTGGCTGCACCGGGGTCCATCATTACTAGGTTAAAGTTACACGCTTTTCATTAGTGATCCATGGCACCTGCTACCCATGGCTGTTATGAACTGCAGGCTTCAATCAATAAATTACAACAATTTCGTGCTATGGGCACTGCCACTGATACAGGCAGCGGATGAGATATTTTTCTGCTTTCAAACAAGTGTGACAAAGGCATGGGCTAAATACATTCTCTAATGTGGATACAGACATATATACACACATCACTATACAACACCTTATTAGGAGAAAAAACATGTTGTTTTAACAACATAAGATCTCGTTATTACGAGAAAATTATGTTGTTTTTACGACATAAGATCACGTTATTACGAGAAAAGATGTTGTTTTAACGACATAAGATTTTTTTTATTTATTTATCCTTTGTTTTACCAGGGTAGTCACATTGAGACAGTAGTCTCTTTTTCATAAGATCTCGTTATTATGACATAATTGAGTGAAAAAAATTATATGTATGTGGCAGCAATGCGTCACCGTAATATTTACATAAGGCAAAATGTTTAAAATCTATCTGAATTGGTAGCCTATGCCTGTGACTGTCTTTTCACTTTTTCTTTCTTTATAATTTTGTTAAAGTTATAAAGTTCAGCAAATTTTAGTTAGCTTTTATCCACATATTAGCCTAGCCTACATGCCAAACATTCAAAATATTTGGGCCTAAATAAACTCCTTTGCCGATGTTTTCACTTAGTGATCATCATTCTCGTTTCCACGGCAACATTGAACTTTTCATTGAATATAGCCTACTGCTTCTCACATCTTCTCTTGCCCTTAAATTTAGCAGTCATTAACTCGGTTCATTACAAGCCGTTAGCCGAGAATGATAGGCTTTGATATGCCTAAATATGTAGGCTATATAATGATATGCTGCAAGTCAAGAGTAGCGGATTCATAATTTGTATCAGTTAATTATCAAATGGCGAGTTCTTAAATCATTCGGGTACATCGAGGCATGCATCAATATAATAAAGTAGGTATGTGTGTGTGTGTGTGTGTGTGTGTGCATGCGTGCACGTGAGTGTGTGTGTGTGTGTGTGTGTACGTGCACTAATAACAAATAAGTATAGATAAATACAAACCAGCGGGCAAATAAGTAGCCAGGCCACCGTTTTGCCCGCTGCTCCCGATGGCCAGACCTGAATTCTACATTTAGCACAGTATTATTAGCCTATTATATATTTATTAACAACAAAAACTATGGCGTCCTCTGTGTTAGCCTTTTAAACTATAAGTTACTTCTCAACGTGCACGCAGGCTATAGCCTACATAAACGATGTAAAACAGTCCGCGACCTCCCCCGCTATAGCTATGGCACAGTCCACGTAAATTGGGGAAAAAATAGAAGGAAAATAAAATCGGTTAGATTTCAATTCATTCAAAAGATAATTTCTTAAGTCATAATTTAGCAAAAGGAAATTTGAAAAAAGGAGAGAAAATGGCAAAAATCCACTGATGAAGTAACCGAGAAAAAGGAAAAAATGGACGTTTGTTTCAATATTTTATTTTTTGCATTTGCACTATATGGTCTGAAAATTGAATTGTGAAGCGTTACACGGACCAAGCTGAGCCATATCGCATTAATATCGCGGACGTATCGCCAGTGATAATTAATGCGATATGGCTCAGCTTGTCAGTTAACTACGGCTCTTTGTACACAGCAAAAACTCCAGTGTTAAATTAACACTCCTGGGAGTGTATATGAGTCCACTCAAGAGTGTTGAAGGTAATGAGATAATTAAGTGATTAATTTAGTGATGATTGATCATTATTGAAGACACCTGATGAGAACAAGCAGAATCTCTGAAGGAGAAAATCTCAAATTGTAAGCCACCGTTATGGGGATGGGTGTTTGCTTTAGTTGGGCTCTTGACCCTTATGTTATTAACTTTAGATTTTGTCTGGCTGCTGTATCTGAGTTATAACTGCCAGAAGAACAAAGATAAAAAGTGATCTGTTGGTTATATTATGACAATCATCATTTGAATTATGTTTTTGATTTATGTTGTTGTTTACAGCATAAATGTGATTCTGCATAAATATACAAAATTTTAGATATAATATAAAGGATTTCTTAAAAGTTGCTATAAAAAGATTATTCCTTTCAGGCACACACAGACGTCAAGATTCAGTCTATGCATCTCAACAATGGTGACGAGCAGAATATTCAATTAGGAAAAGAAAATTACATTGACAATTCAGATCATAATTTATTCATACCGCAATGCATGATGGGAGCCATTAATGAGTTGTGATTGGTGGTAGCCACTGCAACATGCTTTATTATTGTCACCATTGTTGAGACTCACAGGCTGATTATTGATGTCTGTGTTTCTAAATATATTAATTTGAAAGTCTTTTGATCAGAACAATGTTTATTAAAAATTTTGGATTATAAGAAAAAAAATGATAATCACATGCTGTAAAATCACAAAGCTGCTGCTAAGAAGTTAAACCAAACTATCTCATAAAGTTTCATTTTTCTGATCACAGCATGATTATGTCAAAACATAGCCAACATTATCAGATCACACTTTTCTTTGTTAATTTGACTGTTATAAATCAATAACAGCAGACAAACAAAATCTAAAGTTAATAACATAAGGGTCAAGAGCCCAACTAATGCAAACACCCATCCCCATAACGGTGGCTTACAATTTATGATTTTCTCCTTCAGTGATTCTGCTTGTTATCATCAGGTGTCTTCAATAATGATCAATCATCACTAAATTAATCACTTAATTATCTCATTAGCTTCTCTAACTTCTTTCTTAATTTAACACTGGAGTTTTAGCTTTGTAGTAAATGCTGCTCCATCTGAAAGCAGTTGAAGGCGATTTACTACTAATCAAGGAACCGGCTTTACTGATGAGATGCGCATAACAATCTCACGATATATATCGCCCAGCCCTAAACCAGACTGACTTTATTTCTGTCATTTGTCTACAGTTTTTTTTTTTGAGAATTAAGAGAGGTTTAGAGGTTGATGTTTTATGGGAAATGTTTGGTCACCGTTATGGAGATCAGAGTTTATTTTAGCTGGACAGTTAAACTTGCCATTTTATGGTCTTAGTAACAGAGTTTACTGGAACACATACTTTGTTGCAAAGAAAGCCATAAACATAGATTATCAGGTGAAACAGTTATCATCATAAATCTTTTTTTTTTGTTGTTGACCAAACTAATCTTTGATAAAAGTGGATAGTAGAAATGACTACAGTGTTTGAGTAAACGCTGTTACAAAGACCACAAACTGACATCAAAAGCCAAGAGTCAAACTGCCCAACTAAATGAAACACTGATCACCGTAATGGTAACCAAATATTTTCAATACAACATCAACCTCTAAACCTCTGTTAATTCCCAATAAGAACTTCTGTAGATGTCAGAAATAAAGTCAATCTGGTTTGTAATAAGAGAGATTTAATGTCTTCAGTTGATTTGATCTAAAGCTGTGGCTGAAGTCAGTTGTAGTTCTTGTGTTTCTCTGTCCTTCAGTGATTCTGCTCATTATCATCAGGTGTCTTCAATAATCAAACAATCATCACTCAATGAATCACTTATTAACTATTAACTCTAATTAACTCTAACACTGCTTCAGTGTCCTTTAACACCCTGCTGGTTCCCATATGAATACAGAGCGGTGTTAATTCAACACCGGGGGAAATTTACTGTGTGTAAATGGTAATCAATTAGCCCAAAAACCATGGTTACTACACTTTTACTATAATAAAACCATGGTTATTTTTCGTAAGGGTAGGGTGCGTCTAGATTGCTAGGCTAGCCCTGTGGTTGACAACTTGAGACTCTGACAACCAGACTGACTTTATTTCTGTCAGACGTCTACAGAAGCTCTTATTGAGAATCAACAGATTTTTAGATGTTGATGCTTTATTGAAAATAATAAAGTCACCATTATGGTGATCGGTATTTCCTTTAGTTGAGCTTTTGACCCTTGACTTCTAAATATATTTTTTTGTCTGACGTGAACGTTGTGTTACGGTGTGAACAGCCAGAGAAAAAATATTATCAGTTGATATTGTCTCATTGAACATAAGAATATAATCATCATGTTGATGCCTAATTCACTGATCTTAAGTCTGACTTTTATACGGTGACATTTGTTAGGGGTGGGCATATCAATATGAAGTATCGATACTCAAATAGAAATATCAATACTAAGGTGTTTTTTTAATTTTGTTTAAAAAGATTATTTATTGCATACAATACAAATAACCTAAGTAACAGAATAGTTGTGTAGTATAGAACTATTTTCCTGCTCATCTGAACCATGATGTGAACGCACGCAAATGCTGCAAGACAGAACCAGTCAATCACAGAGAGAGCGTTCGCACACCGATGACTGTTTTCAAACAGAGCTGCGTTTCCCAAAACTATCATAAGAAACCATTGATGCTTTTGGAAACAAAGCTCTGAACAATGCTCATCAGAAGACAAAAAAAACATATGCTTGAGTTATTTCACAATAAACAAATAGAAATTGTAGCCTACATAGTGCATTACACTCTTTAAATGTAATGTTAAAAGTTTATATTGATCATGTTCTATTCTGTAACTAATGTTATTATAAATAATGTCAGAATAAAAAGGTTGCATTTTATGTGTGCAACGTCTTGTCACTGGCAGTCCCTTATGAAAATTAACCATGGTTTATTTTTTTACCACAGTCAACGTAGTTCAACACTTCTGTAAATTCCCATGGTTAACACTATGAGTAAACATATTTTAACCATGTGTACACAAAAATAAGCTCTAATAAGTTGCAATTAAGGCATATTGAATGTTAAAATACATTTTAAATATAATGTTAAATTTTACTCTTAGTAATTTCAATAATTAAAAAGTTCAGTTTAGAAGCATTGTAAAAGTATCAATATCAGAATCACTAAAGGACAGAGAAACATAAGAACTACAACTGACTTCAGCCACAGTCTTAGATGAAATCAACTGGAGATAAAAGTAGACATTACATCACTGAAGACCTCAGCAAAAGAAGGATTAAACAAAGATACAGATTTTCAAATGCATGAGAGTTTTAGACACACAGACATCAAGAATCAGCGTATGAATCTCGTCAATGGTGATGTACTTCATGCCACAATTCATAATGGGTGCATCATAGAAAACTCATCCATGGCTCCCAGAATGCATTGCAGCATAGAAACCTGTCACCATTGTGGAGAGTCATAGGCTGATTATTCATGTTTGAGTGTGAGTTGGTCTCTCAGGAGTTTATAATGTTTAGTGTGCAATGCATTCTGACCATTTCTGATTGACCTGAGTCACTTGCTGTAGAATCACAACAATAATCAAACAGAAATTAATAACAAATGTCACCCATATAAAAGTCAGACATACGATCAGTAAATTAAACCGCAACATGATGATTATATTATTCTCTTCAATAAGCCAACATTAGGGATGGGCGATACCACTTATTTTGTTTTCGATACAATACCGATACTTTCAAGGCCAGTATCAACGATATCGATACCGATACGATACTTCTAAACGTTTTAATTATTAAACGTATTAAATTATTAACATTACTAAGACTAAAATGGGTAAAGATACCCACTTAACATCATATTTGAAAAGTATTTTAACATTCAATCTGCTTTAATTGCAACTTATTAGATCATATTTTTGTTTACACATGGTTAAAATATGTTTACTTGTAGTGGTAACCATGGACATTTACAAATACTAGTTGAACTATGGTCACTGTAGTAAAAAATTATAATTTAACATAATTTTTTATTAAAATTAGTTACAGAATAGAACATGATCAATATCAACTTTAAACATTAAATTTAAAGAGTGTTATTGCACTATGTAGGCTACAATTTCTATTTTCTATTTGTTTACTGGGAAATAACTCAAACATATGTTTTTTGTCTTCTGGTGAGCATTGTTCTGGGCTGCGTTTCTAAAAGCATCAATGGTTTCTTAAGATAGATAACAGTGGTAGACTGTTTAAATACAGTGTCATCAGTGACCGAACGCTCTCTCTGTGATTGACTGGTTCTGTCTTGCAGCATTTGCATGCGTTCAGATGAGCAGGAAAATAGTCCTATACTACACAACTGTTCAGTAACATAGGTTATTCGTATTGTATGCATAAAATTATCTCTTTAAATAAACAAAATTACCAAGAAAAAAAAAACACCTTAATATCGATATTTTTATTTGAGTATCGATTCTTTTCGATGCTCACATCAGTATCGATATATCGATACTTCATATCGATACGCCCATCTCTAGCCAACATCAACTGATCATTCTTTCTCTGCTGTTCTTGCCATAACAAACTGCAGTGTCAAGAGCCCAACTAAAGCAAACACTGATCACCATAAAAAGTAAAGTTCCAGCTGATCGCCTTCCATGGAAGGTTGTTGAAAGTGCCTTCAAGATACTTATTCTACATCTGACGACCGTGACTTTGTGTTGAGTTAAGGGGTTAAATAGCTCTAAAACGGAAGTTATACTCCTCGGCTCTCCTCATCAACTGCGAAATGCTGGGCCTCTTACTTTGTCTGTTGATGGTGATGCCCTGGAGTTTCAAAGCAAACTAAAACATATTTGGTGTCATATTTGATGCCACGTTGTCATTTGAGCCTTTTGTGCAGAAATACGGTTAATACATCCATTTTTCACCTCAGAAATATAGCAAGCTTACATCTTATGTTGTCCCTCTCGGTTGCTGAGAGGTTGATAAATTATTTCGTCTTTTCACGTGTTGACTACTGTAACTGTCTTCTAGCTGGAGCGTCTAAATCCTCAATTCAGAAACTTCAAAATGTACAATATTTATTTTACTTGATTATTCATTTTATTTGTTTATTTTTGCATTTAAAGTGTGTTGTTTTCTCTGTTGTTATGTTTGCTTGTAAAGCGCTTTGAGAAAACAACTTTTAAAGGCGCTATATGAAATAAATGTATTATTATTGAAGTGTAAAAATGTCGATTTAAATGTCAAAAGATTCAAATCATAGTCAGATTCTTTATATCTGTTGTATTCTGCAGACCTGTGTTGATATGTTCAATGGCTTCACTACGGCGGTCCATGCCAACATTCTCCCACTGCTTGGTGCTGTCCAGATAATGAGTGGCGATGACAGGAAGAGTCATACGGACCATGTTCTGCTCTGCACATCCATAGGGCTGGACAATGAGCTGACCCATGAAGTTTCCACTGATGGCCTGCTCGACTGTCTGAGAGATCTCTTCACCTGGAAAGAGGAAAGAAGGATATATTATTTCCTTTACTTGTTGTCACCATTATGGCAATCAGTGTTTGATTTAGTTGGGCTCTTTTTTTGGCTGCTTTAACTGTGTGTTTAGAACCTACATTTTGTTATGGCAATGAAAGCACAGAGATCAGATCAGGACTTGATTATGTTCTGATTAACATTATTAACGTAATCATCATTTAGTGATCTGATGAACTAATATCATTCCGAGTCCAATCTCTAATTGAATGGGTGATGTGTTGATGTTACATTGAGTACAACCGCTCTACAAAGTTACAGCATGACATTCTGCACATAAAAGTTTGCAATAGGGCTGTAATCAACCAATGAAAATCTTGGTCGACAGAAGTCCTGAAACTTTCAACTAAAAATCGACTAAAAATTACGTTAGGAAAAAAAAAACGTTAAATTAATTAGCTGGTAGCCTTGTTGTCTGCCTAAATGAATTATTCATAAACATAAAAAACTAGGAGGCTATTTGCAGTATCTTAAATCGTTTTGCACTGAAATGAGTCTGACACACGAGTCTGTCGGCTCTGACAGAGTTGCATCACGTGCACCTGCACAATATCATAGCCTATGATTTCCGATAATATAGTACTATTTTGTCAACTAGTGATATCATCACAAGAACTTTTGAGGAATATGCAACATAATTTAGACAATTGTTTTCGTCATATGTATTATAATAACTGACAGACACTATTATTTCACTATCAACATATGAGCTCAGCTCAGCTCCGCGGCTGAGACACGAATAGACTATTAACTTGTAAGAGCTTTTACTCTTAAACACAAAAGGCACATCCACTTTAATAAAAAAGGAATATTTATTAAACAAGCCAGATCAAGAGCTGGGGCCCGTTCTTCATACCTCGCTAACTCAGTTAGCTGGATTTGATTGTTGACGATTTGGCATGATCTTGGATTGTTTTGTTCTTCGACGCTCATCCTGGACTTGCTGTCATAGCAACAGGTCCGTAAGCTTAAACCTGCTCGCGAGCGGCTTATTTCATGGAAACAGGATTAGATTGCATCTTGAGGTGATACTTAAAATCTGTCCCAGCCACTGCTACTTTATTACAAGAGTTCATTACTGAACCAGGGGCAATAATAATCATTTAAAATAATAATAATATACACATTTAAATTGTATATGTATAATATTATATACATTCTCATATAATGTGTATAATACTATAGACACAGCCACTTGATTGAGCGATTTATTTGTGATGGAATAATTACTTTATAATTTTATTGGAGGTTTGCACACATGTTGTACAGTTAATCTGAGCCGTACATTCATTTAAGTGATGACGGATATTATGAATTTGATCTTGACCCTTAAGAAACTTTAATACTATCACGTTACAAATCTGCTTTAAATTGAATTAAAAATTGAATTACAACATTGAAATAAAAATGTAAAGGGTGTACAAATACTGTATAAAATCGTGAATATAAATAATTGGTAATCATGTAAAAAAAAAAACATGACTGTTTTTGTCAGTCAAAACAAAAACAGCTGTCTTGCTGTTCACTTGCCAGCCAATCGCTGCATTGCTGATCATGTTTTTCGAGTATTGATGCATCTGCCCTCTTCAGGGAACACAAGAACGCGCAGTGATCTTAGATCATTTAATCCAGGTATTTAAATCCAATCCGCAAATTCGTTTGAAGAACCAAATTATCCAGACATCAGTTATCACGATTAAAAGATCTGGGATCTGTCAAATCATCTCAGATGTATTAAGCGAGGTACGAAGAACGGACCCCAGAACCTAAATAAAGTACATAACTGAAAAATAAAGCATATGCTCAAAACTAATACAAATAGTGGGCACAGTGCATCGCGCAGTAAGCTCCAAATAAAACACTAAATAATAAAGTGCCCAAATCCAATAAATAATACTACAAACGTTTGCATTGTTGATGGAAGGTTTGTTCGCAGCGTTGCTGTGCAGACTGATCGCCGTATGACGAGCCCAGCGAGAGCATATGACTCCTTGTGCTTTTGATTCACTCATGCGTTTTTTTTATATCATACACAGCAAAAACTAAAGTTAAATTAACTTTCCTGGGAGTATATGTGAGTGTTAAAATAAGAGTGTTAAAGTAAATTAGATAATGAAGTGATTAATTGAGTGATAATTGGCCATTATTGAAGACACCTGATGATAACAAGCAGAATCACCAAATGAGAAAAATCAAAAATTCCAGTCACCATTATGGTGAATAGTGTTTGATTTACTTTTGATCTTGACCCTTGACTTTTTAATATTATATTTTGTTTGGTGCTGTTTTAACAGCCAAACAAGCAATGACAAAAGCTGATTGCTTGGTGTTGGTTATGTCTTGACATCGTCGTTACTTGACCTGAATCACTAACCTCATTTAGAGTCTAGTCTCTGAGTTGTGTTTATGTTGTTGATTATGACATAAGATCCAGCATTTTTGATATAATTCTAAGGATTTCTTAAAATTTGTTCTGATTTAACAAATTTGCACAGGCAAATCAAGAATCAGTGTAGGAATCTCAACAATGGTGACAAACAGCTTGTAAAGCTCATAATTTATTCATGCAGCAATGAATGATGGGAGCCATGGAATAATTTTGATTGATGGCTCCCAGAATGCACCGCAACAGGATTTTTGATGGTCACCACTGTTGAGATTCTCAGGCAGATTCTTGATTTCTGTGAAAATGATTCCTTTGGGTTGTTTTATTTCTTTTATTTTTTTAAATCAGAACAACTTTTAAGAAAACCTTTGAATCAAGGTAATAATTATTGATTTTATCCTTTGGAATCACAAGGCTGGTGTAAACGTAACTCAGATATAATCAATGATTCAACTCATTTGATGACTATGTCAAAACATAACTAACACCACCTGATCAACTTTTACTCTTTACTTGTCTGGCTGTTAAAGCAACCAAAACAAACAAAATCTAATGTGTTAAATGTCAAGGGTCAAGAGCCAAACTAAACCAAACACTGATCACAATAATGATGACTTAAGAATTGTGGCGTTCTCCTTTGGTGATTCTGCTTGTTATCATCAGGTGTTCGTCACTAATGGCAAATCATCACTCAATTAATCACTTAATTATCTCATTAACTTTAACACTGCTTCAGTGTTACTTTAACACTCTTATTTAAACACTTTAACACTCTTGAGTGTGGTCTCACATATACTCCCAGGAGAGTTCATTTAACTCTGGAGTTTTTGCTGTGTACATGGCTCGGTCTCCGCAGCGCCGATGGATCTCGGACAAGCCTGGTGTGTTTGTGTTTCCCGCTGCCTCTCTGAGAAAGATGAGACGTATACAGTGACGTAAGACCTGGCTCTCTTGTGGCTCTCAGCATGTGGAAAAGCAAACGGTTAGGCTCCTCAGTCGAACCAACTATGAACTAGCACCCGGTTCAATCTGGTGGAAAAGGGGTATTAGAGGTACAAAAATGTAGGGCTGGGCGATATATATCGTGAGATTGTTATGCGCATCTCATCAGTAAAGCCGGTTAATTGATTAGTAGTAAATCGCCTTCACCTGCTTTCAGATGGAGCGGCATTTACTACAAAGAGCCGTAGTTAACTGACAAGCTGAGCCATATAGCATTAATATCGCGGACGTATCGCCAGCGATAATTAATGCGATATGGCTCAGCTTGTCAGTTAACTACGGCTCTTTGTACGCAGCAAAAACTCCAGTGTTAAATTAACACTCCTGGGAGTGTATATGAGTCCACTCAAGAGTGTTGAAGGTAATGAGATAATTAAGTGATTAATTTAGTGATGATTGATCATTATTGAAGACACCTGATGATAACAAGCAGAATCACTGAAGGAGAAAATCTCAAATTGTAAGCCACCGTTATGGGGATGGGTGTTTGCTTTAGTTGGGCTCTTGACCCTTATGTTATTAACTTTAGATTTTGTTTGTCTGCTGTATCTGAGTTATAACTGCCAGAAGAACAAAGATAAAAAGTGATCTGTTGGTTATATTCTGACAATCATCATTTGAACTATGTTTATGATTTATGTTGCTGTTTACAGCATAACTGTGATTCTGCATAAATATACAAAATTTTAGATATAATATAAAGGATTTCTTAAAAGATGTTTAAAAAAAAAGCTCTTCCTTTAGGCGCACACACACACGTCAAGATTCAGTCTATGCATCTCAACAATGGTGACGAGCAGAATATTCAATTAGGAAAAGAAAATTACATAGACAATTCAGATCATAATTTATTCATACCGCAATGCATGATGGGAGCCATTAATGAGTTGTGATTGGTGGTAGCCACTGCAACATGCTTTATTATTGTCACCATTGTTGAGACTCACAGGCTGATTATTGATGTCTGTGTTTCTAAATAAATTATTTTGAAAGTCTTTTGATCTGAGTTATAATTGCCAGAAGAACAAAGATAACAATTGATCTGTTGGTTATATTATGACAATCATCATTTGAACTATGTTTTTGATTTATGTTGCTGTTTACAGCATAACTGTGATTCTGCATAAATATACAAAATTTTAGATATAATATAAAGGATTTCTTAAAAGATGTTTAAAAAAAAAATCTTTCTTTTAGGCACACACACCCATAACGGTGGCTTACAATTTGAGATTTTCTCCTTGAGAGATTCTGCTTGTTATCATCAGGTGTCTTCAATAATGATCAATCATCACTAAATTAATCACTTAATTATCTCATTACCTTCAACACTCTTGAGTGGACTCATATACACTCCCAGGAGTGTTAATTTAACACTGGAGTTTTTGCTGTGTACAAAGAGCCGTAGTTAACTGACAAGCTGAGCCATATCGCATTAATTATCACTGGCGATACGTCCGCGATATTAATGCGATATGGCTCAGCTTGTCAGTTAACTACGGCTCTTTGTAGTAAATGCCGCTCCATCTGAAAGCAGGTGCGCATGCGCGAGTTGCGAGCACGCTGTTGGTGTTAGAGCTCCGTCGATTTGATTCATAATCCTTGATTTTCTCCTTAACACTCGCTTACAAACGAATATTTTCTACTATTTACAGCGTGTGAATATATCTACGATACGATTCTCTATAAAAAACAATCGGATTGCTTTGATATCACTACTTATATCCGAACTTCCGCTAAGCCGTAGCCCGCTAGCATTGCACGCGTGGTAACTTATTTACACCGGTAGCCGTAGCCCGCTAGCATTGCACGCGTGATAAACTTATTTACACCCGTCACTGTACCGACAATTCGTCATCGTAGCACGTCTGCTACAATGACGAACTCGGATGTGTGTCTAATGTTACCTTTGAGTGCAGGCGAGGACACGTTCGAGCTGCATTCGGTGCTGTTGGAGTTGGACTCGGTGGCGAAGCAGATTAGCGACCTTCTAGACAGACAAGCCGTGCTGAGAGAGCGACGATCAGCGCTTGAAACATCACGCGCCGATGCACACAAGTCAGTGGTTAATAACCTGTTGACTCCGAGCTCGTCTACTCCGTGTGTTTCTTTGCACAGGACGCGATCATCCCTGGTTTCGTTCACACCGGCACCGACACAGCACCGGGGACCGTGGGTTTTTCCCCAGCGGAAGACGCAAGCCAGGACCAGAGCTAGGACCTCTCCGCCCCTCCCGGTCTTCGAGATCTCCACTCGGAACCGCTTCTCCCCTCTTCGCGAGACGGAACGCAGCGCTGTGGTCATCGGTACTTCCATCGTCCGGCATGTCCACGCTACCTCAGGTAAAGGCAAAGTAATCACTCACTGCTTTCCTGGTGCTCGTGTTCTCGATGTCGCTGCGCAGGTTCCCGAGATCCTGAACGGTGACGAGCGCATCGGAGCTGTCGTGCTGCACGCGGGAACGAACGACACCAGGCTGCGGCAGACGGAGGTTCTGAAGAAGGACTACAAGAGCCTGCTAGAGACGGTGCGCAGAACATCGCCTGAAGCAACGATCATCGTGTCTGGACCCCTTCCCACGTACCGACTAGGACATGAAAAGTTCAGTAGATTATTTGCTCTAAATGAATGGTTATTGTCATGGTGTAATGAACAGAAGCTGCTCTTTGTAAATAATTGGAATCTTTTCTGGGAGCGACCTAGGCTTTTCCGTCCTGATGGCCTTCACCCCAGCAGAATTGGAGCGGCTCTTCTGTCGGACAACATCTCCAGGGCGTTACACACCACCATATGACTAGTAAGTACAGATCACAGTCTTTCCTGTCCTAACTTAATTGACATAAGTACCAATGTAGAACATTATATAGAAACTGTGTCTATTCCTCGTTTAGTGAGATCAAACATTAAATCTACTGTAAGATCCAGGAAAAATATAATTGTGATTAAACCAGAAAATCTCAATATTAGTGAACAAAAACAATTCTGTCCTAACTTAATTGACATAAGTACCAATGTAGAACATTATATAGAAACTGTGTCTATTCCTCGTTTAGTGAGATCAAACATTAAATCTACTGTAAGATCCAGGAAAAATATAATTGTGATTAAACCAGAAAAGCTAAATATTAGTGAACAAAAACAATTTCTAAAACTAGGTCTTTTAAACATTAGATCGCTCACACCTAAGGCGGTTATTGTAAATGAAATGGTCACAGATAATAGTTTTGATGTACTTTGCCTTACTGAAACCTGGCTTAAGCCAAATGATTATTTCGGTCTAAATGAGTCTACTCCGCCAGGATACTGTTATAAGCATGAGCCCCGTCTGATTGGTCGTGGCGGCGGTGTTGCAACAATCTATAGAGATATTCTTAATGTTACTAAAACAGGTCACAGGTTTAATTCGTTTGAAGTACTAGTGCTAAATGTTACGCTCTTAGATGCAAGAAAGAAATCCGTATTATCTCTAGCCTTGGCTACTGTGTATAGACCTCCAGGGCCCTACGCTTATTTCTTTTCTTATTTCTATTTCTTTAAGAGTTTGCAGACTTTCTCTCAGATCTGTTGGTCAACGTCGATAAAGCATTAATTGTTGGAGATAGGGCTGGGCGATATATATCGTGAGATTGTTATGCGCATCTCATCAGTAAAGCCGGTTCCTTGATTAGTAGTAAATCGCCTTCACCTGCTTTCAGATGGAGCGGCATTTACTACAAAGCTAAAACTCCAGTGTTAAATTAAGAAAGAAGTTAGAGAAGTTAATGAGATAATTAAGTGATTAATTTAGTGATGATTGATCATTATTGAACACACCTGATGATAACAAGCAGAATCACTGAAGGAGAAAATCATAAATTGTAAGCCACCATTATGGGGATGGGTGTGTGCATTAGTTGGGCTCTTGACCCTTATGTTATTAACTTTAGATTTTGTTTGTCTGCTGTTATTGATTTATAACAGTCAAATTAACAAAGAAAAGTGTGATCTGATAGTGTTGACTAAGTTTTGACATAAGCATGCTGTGATCAGAAAAATGAAACTTATTGAGATTTGGTTTGGTTTGGTTGGTTTGGTTTAACTTGTTAGCAGCAACTTTGTGATTTTATGGCATGTGATTATCATTTTTTTTTTATAATCCAAAATATTTAATAAACATTGTTCTGATCAAAAGACTTTAAAATTAATTTATTTAGAAACACAGACATCAATAATCAGCCTGTGAGTCTCAACAATGGTGACAATAATAAAGCATGTTGCAGTGGCTACCACCAATCACAACTCATTAATGGCTCCCATCATGCATTGCGGTATGAATAAATTATGATCTGAATCGTCTATGTAATTTACTTTTCCATATTGAATATTCTGCTCGTCACCATTGTTGAGATGCATAGACTGAATCTTGACGTCTGTGTGTGCCTATAAGAAAGATTTTTTTTTAAAACAACTTTTAAGAAATCCTTTATATTATATCTAAAATTTTGTATATTTATGCAGAATCACAGTTATGCTGTAAACAACAACATAAATCAAAAACATAGTTCAAATGATGATTGTCATAATATAACCAACAGATCACTTTTTCTCTTTGTTCTTCTGGCAGTTATAACTCAGATACAGCAGCCAGACAAAATCTAAAGTTAATAACATAAGGGTCAAGAGCCCAACTAAAGCAAACACCCATCCCCATAACGGTGGCTTACAATTTGAGATTTTCTCCTTCAGAGATTCTGCTTGTTATCATCAGGTGTCTTCAATAATGATCAATCATCACTAAATTAATCACTTAATTATCTCATTACCTTCAACACTCTTGAGTGGACTCATATACACTCCCAGGAGTGTTAATTTAACACTGGAGTTTTTGCTGTGTACAAAGAGCCGTAGTTAACTGACAAGTTGAGCCATATCGCATTAATTATCGCTGGCGATACGTCCCCGATATTAATGCGATATGGCTCAGCTTGTCAGTTAACTACGGCTCTTTGTAGTAAATGCCGCTCCATCTGAAAGCAGGTGAAGGCGATTTACTACTAATCAATTAACCGGCTTTACTGATGAGATGCGCATAACAATCTCACGATATATATCGCCCAGCCCTAGTTGGAGATTTTAACATACACGTAGATAACACAAATGATGCATTAGGGGCTGCGTTTACAGATCTATTAAACTCCTTTGGGGTCAAGCAAAACGTCACTGGTCCCACTCATCGTCTTAATCACACACTAGATTTAATTATATCACATGGAACCAACCCAACCTATATAGATATTATACCGCAAAGTGATGATGTCACTGACCATTACATGGTAACTTGCATACTGCGTACTGCTGAAATCTGTCATGTTGCGCCACGTTATCGACCAGGCAGAACAATCATTCCAACCACTATAGATAGATTCTCAAATAGCTTACCTGATCTGTCTCAGCTGCTCAGTGAACCCAAACAAACAGATGAACTAGAGGAAATGACTAGCAGTATGAGCAACATTTTATCTAGCACATTAGAAATTGTTGCACCAATTAGATTAAAAAAGGTTAGAAAGAAAACTAAAGCACCATGGTACAACAGTGCTACACATGTTATCAAGAGAGAAACTCGTAACTTAGAGCGTAAATGGAAACAAACTAATTTAGAGGTCTTTAGAATCGCGTGGAGAGATAGTATGTCACGTTATAAAAAGGCCCTAAAAGCAGCCAGGGCTGAGCATCTCCGCAAACTAATAGAAAATAATCAAAATAACCCAAGGTTTTTATTTAACACCGTGGCTAGACTAACAAATAAACAAGCATCGCCTGAGCAAAATATTCCGTTACAGTTTAGTAGTAATGATTTTATGAATTTCTTCACTGAGAAAATAGAAAACATCAGAAATAAAATTGTAAATGTACAATCTTTCATGATGTCTTATGATTCAACCGCTACTATCGCCCCTCAAGAACTACTACACCGCTTTACAATTATAGGACAGGAAGAGCTAAATAAACTTATCATTGCATCTAAACCAACAACATGTTTATTAGATCCAATACCCACTAAACTACTCAAAGAGTTGTTACCTGTATTGGAAGAGCCTCTTCTCAATATTATTAACTCGTCTTTATCTTTAGGTCATGTTCCAAGAATATTCAAGCTGGCAGTCATAAAACCTCTCATTAAGAAGCCACAATTAGATCATAATAACCTAGCAAATTACAGACCAATTTCAAATCTTCCATTTATGTCTAAAATACTAGAAAAAGTTGTGTCCGCTCAATTGTGCTCTTTCTTGCAAGAAAATGATATCTATGAAAAATTTCAATCAGGATTCAGGCCGCATCATAGCACAGAAACAGCACTCGTTAAAATCACAAATGATTTACTTCTAGCTTCTGACCAAGGCTGTATCTCAATACTAGTTCTACTCGATCTTAGTGCTGCGTTCGATACTATAGATCATAAAATACTCATAGATCGACTTCAAAATTATACTGGTGTTCAAGGACAGGCATTAAACTGGTTTAGATCATACTTATCAGACCGCTACCATTTTGTCTGTCTAAATGGGGAAAAATCCAGGATGATGTCAGTAGACTATGGGGTGCCGCAAGGATCCGTATTAGGCCCTCTGCTATTCTCAATATATATGCTACCGCTTGGTAATATTATAAGAAAACATGGAATTAATTTCCACTGTTATGCTGATGACACTCAATTATATATTTCATCACGACCGGACGAAAACGCTAAATTATCTAAACTGACAGCGTGTGTTGAAGATATTAAATACTGGACGACGTGTAATTTTCTGCTATTAAATTCAGATAAAACGGAGGTATTACTTATTGGTCCAAAAAACTGCCCACAAAACCTCGCACAATACAACTTTACCTTGGAAGGATGTCCTGTCACTTTATCCACTACAGTAAAAGATCTAGGTGTTATACTAGACCGCAACCTGACATTCGAAAATCATATTTCATATGTTACAAGAACGGCATTTTTCCACCTTAGAAACATTGCTAAGCTACGTAACATGCTATCTTTTCCTGATGCAGAAAAGTTAGTTCATGCATTCATGACCTCGAGATTAGATTACTGTAATGCTTTATTAGCTGGTTGTCCTGCATCCTCAATAAACAAACTACAGTTAGTCCAAAACGCAGCAGCTAGAGTTCTTACTAGGTCAAGAAAATATGATCATATAACACCAATTTTATCATCTCTACACTGGTTACCTATTAAGTTCCGTATCAATTACAAAGTATTGCTACTGACTAGGGCTGGGCGATATATATCGTGAGATTGTTATGCGCATCTCATCAGTAAAGCCGGTTCCTTGATTAGTAGTAAATCGCCTTCACCTGCTTTCAGATGGAGCGGCATTTACTACAAAGCTAAAACTCCAGTGTTAAATTAAGAAAGAAGTTAGAGAAGTTAATGAGATAATTAAGTGATTAATTTAGTGATGATTGAGCATTATTGAAGACACCTGATGTTAACAAGCAGAATCACTGAAGGAGAAAATCATAAATTGTAAGCCACCGTTATGGGGATGGGTGTGTGCATTAGTTGGGCTCTTGACACTTATATTATTGACTTTAGATTTTGTTTGTCTGCTGTTATTGTTTCATAACAGTCAAATGAACAAAGAAAAGTGTGATCTGATAGTGTTGGCTATGTTTTGACATAATCATGCTGTGATCAGAAAAATGAAACTTTTTGAGATAGTTTGGTTTAACTTGTTAGCAGCAGCTTTGTGATTTTACAGCATGTGATTATCACTTTTTACTTATAATCCAAAATATTTAATAAAAATTGTTCTGATCAAAAGGCTTTCAAATTAATTTATTTAGAAACACAGACATCAATAATCAGCCTGTGAGTCTCAACAATGGTGACAATAATAAAGCATGTTGCAGTGGCTACCACCAATCACAACTCATTAATGGCTCCCATCATGCATTGCGGTATGAATAAATTATGATCTGAATTGTCTATGTAATTTACTTTTCCTAATTGAATATTCTGCTCGTCACCATTGTTGAGATGCATAGACTGAATCTTGACGTCTGTGTGTGCCTAAAAAAAAGACTTTTTTTTTTTTTTTAAACATCTTTTAAAAAATCCTTTATATTATATCTAAAATGTGGTATATTTATGCAGAATCACAGTTATGCTATAAACAGCAACATAAATCAAAAACATAGTTCAAATGATAATTTCATAATATAACCAACAGATCACTTGTTATCTTTGTTCTTCTGGCAGTTATAACTCAGATACAGCAGCCAGACAAAATCTAAAGTTAATAACATAAGGGTCAAGAGCCCAACTAAAGCAAACACCCATCCCCATAACGGTGGCTTACAATTTGAGATTTTCTCCTTCAGAGATTCTGCTTGTTATCATCAGGTGTCTTCAATAATGATCAATCATCACTAAATTAATCACTTAATTATCTCATTACCTTCAACACTCTTGAGTGGACTCATATATATATATATGAGTCCACTCAAGAGTGTTGAAGGTAATGAGATAATTAAGTGATTAATTTAGTGATGATTGATCATTATTGAAGACACCTGATGATAACAAGCAGAATCTCTGAAGGAGAAAATCTCAAATTGTAAGCCACCGTTATGGGGATGGGTGTTTGCTTTAGTTGGGCTCTTGACCCTTATGTTATTAACTTTAGATTTTGTCTGGCTGCTGTATCTGAGTTATAACTGCCAGAAGAACAAAGATAAAAAGTATCTCTTGGTTATATTATGACAATCATCTTTTGAACTATGTTATTGATTTATGTTGCTGTTTACAGCATAACTGTGATTCTGCATGAATATACAACCTTTTAGATATAGTATAAAGGATTTCTTAAAAGTTGTTTTATAAAAAAAAAAAAAAAGTCTTTCTTTTAGGCACACACAGACGTCAAGATTCAGTCTATGCATCTCAACAATGGTGACGAGCAGAATATTCAATTAGGAAAAGTAAATTACATAGACAATTCAGATCATAATTTATTCATACCGCAATGCATGATGGGAGCCATTAATGAGTTGTGATTGGTGGTAGCCACTGCAACATGCTTTATTATTGTCACCATTGTTGAGACTCACAGGCT
The DNA here is from genome assembly GCA_023566225.1 of Romanogobio albipinnatus. Taxonomy (NCBI): domain Eukaryota; kingdom Metazoa; phylum Chordata; class Actinopteri; order Cypriniformes; family Gobionidae; genus Romanogobio; species Romanogobio albipinnatus. The sequence continues at coordinate 67,996,210 of CM042241.1, read as the reverse complement.
GATTATTGATGTCTGTGTTTCTAAATAAATTAATTTGAAAGTCTTTTGATTAGAACAAAGTTTATTAAATATTTTGGATTATAAGAAAAAAATGATAATCACATGCTGTAAAATCTCAAAGCTGCTTCTAACAAGTTAAACCAAACTATTTCAAAAAGTTTCAATTTTCTGATCACAGTATGATTATGTCTAAACATGGCCAATACTATCAGATCACACTTTTCTTTGTTCATTTGACTGTTACAAATCAATAACAGCAGACAAACAAATTCCGAAGTCAATAACATAAGGGTCAAGAGCCCAACTAACGCACACACCCATCCCCATAACGGTGGCTTACTATTTATGATTTTCTCCTTCAGCGATTCTGCTTGTTAACATCAGGTGTCTTCAATAATGATCAATCATCACTAAATTAATCACTTAATTATCTCATTAACTTCTCTAACTTCTTTCTTAATTTAACACTGGAGTTTTAGCTTTGTAGTAAATGCCGCTCCATCTGAAAGCAGGTGAAGGCGATTTACTACTAATCAAGGAACCGGCTTTACTGATGAGATGCGCATAACAATCTCACGATATATATCGCCCAGCCCTAGTTTAGCTCCAGTGTATCTAACGGATCTTCTATCGCCCTACAACCCATCGCGCTCTTTAAGGTCACTAAACTCTAGGCTTCTGGTCATTCCTAGGATATCTAAGTCCACTAAAGGAGGGAGGGCTTTTTCACATTTGGCTCCTAAACTCTGGAATAGTCTTCCTGATATTGTCCGAGGTTCAGACTCGCTGTCCCAGTTTAAAACTAGATTAAAGACACATCTCTTTAGCCAAGCATTCACATTATAATTGCCTTCTATACTACAGTTAAATGGGAACAACAGCATTAATATAATATTCTGAACAGCAGCTACGCTAATTATTTCCCATCTGCTTTTCTGTTGTTATCTCGGGACACTAGTCCCGAGGTAAATAGTTCGTCAGCTCCAGTATGTATCCAGCCTCTCATGAAGACTTCGGATGCCCCAACACCTGTGATGAGACGACTCCACGCCTGTGAAGAGACGACTCAACGCCAGCGTTGTTATGGCCTAAATTAATATACGACTGATTATCTTTTTCGAACATTGTTCTTTAACATTGTGTTTCTAACATTTTTTATACTGTTCATCTATGAAATGCACTTTCTCTAAAGCTGCTTTGAAACAATGTGTATTGTGAAAAGCGCTATACAAATAAATTTGAATTGAATTGAATTGAATTTACTACTAATCAAGGAACCGGCTTTACTGATGAGATGCGCATAACAATCTCACGATATATATCGCCCAGCCCTACTTGACATCAAACAAATGTTGGGTTAAATACTGCAAAACAATGTTTATACAAGTACTACAATACTTGTGTCATGGAATGATGGATATCATCAGATGATTGTAGCTTAAGGCTTCATCTTTCAAAAGAAAAAGAAAAAAAAATTGCATACAACTTAAAGAAATAATCATTAAATATTCATGAAAACATATTTTTTCTTACCCTTTATGTTGATGTAGATGTTAGCAGGTGTTTCTGGAATCCGATTAGATAGTATTTCAGCTCTAACAATTATAGGTTTCTCCCCTGATCCGTTTGGGATGAGAAACAGAAGAACAGGAAGATGAGTCGTGTGCTGATCAGATTTTGTGAGTTTTATAAGACTATGATCTATTGATTGGCTGGAACTATAATAATATTCATAGATTTTTTTTCATAATTGGTTGGAAGTGTAATGTGTGTAATGTAGTATAACGGAGGTATAACACAGTAATGTGATTGTGTGGTTGACAGTAAATCTCACCGTTCTTAGCAGGATTGAGCTCCACATTTTGATGTGATTTAATCAGCACACCTTCAGACTGAGAGAGAGAGAGAGAGAGAGAGAGAGAGAGAAGGAGAAGGAGAAGGAGAAGGAGAAGGAGAGAGAGAGAGAGAGAGAGAGAGAGAGAGAGAGAGAGAGAGAGAGAGAGAGAGAGAGAGAGAGAGAGAGAGAGAGAGAGAGAGAGAGAGAGAGAGAGAGAGAGAGAGAGAGAGAGAGAGAGAGCATTAACTACATGTGGCATTTTCTAATCAAAATATGACAAACATCTACCGATCATTATGTGATACAAATTACCAAAAATCAAACAAAATAGAAAAAAAAATATTTTTTTTATTTTTATTTTAATTCTGTCAGACGTACCACCACCTTCAGGGTCTTTCTCACTCCATCAGTGTAGTGAGAATCATATACTGAACCTTTGACCTCAATCCTGTGATTTCCCAGAGTCATGGGAATAATCACGTATGAAACCACTGTGCTGGAGTCTTGGTTAACGTTTACTATTGTTCTGTATTTGCCTTTCTTACTGGCAGAGCTGCAAACATTTTCAGTCTCCTTAAACTCCACACGCACCTGAGAAAACAGAGAGCAAGACCCACATCACTTCAATATCTAGAGAAAACCTCCTCCAAAGTAAATCAAAAATGAAAAGTGTGATGAAGGACATTCTGTTTAGCACAGGTTAGTATCCTACACTCTTCTTCGGTCACAAGCAGTTAGAAAAACATTGAAATGAGTCTCAGGATCCACGTATCTTGATAGCAAATGATTGAATTCAAACAGGAATGGTATACCCCAACAATTTGATCTCATCATGAGCTCCCAGGATGAATGTAAGGTCGCAGTGAGCTAAAAGTGTCACACTGTGCTATATATAATAATATTATAATTAAAAATAGAAATTTAATAGCACCACACAATCACTGCATACACTTTAAAAAGATGTGTTAAAAATTACATGTTGTGTTAGTTTTAACACATGTAGTGTGTGCTCAGGGACAACACACGTTGTGACAAATTTAACACAAATAAATGTGTAAGTCATTTTAACACACAGATTGTGTCAGGTAATTACAAACTCAGATGTCATTTTAAAAATAAAGTGAAACTAAATTATTAAGCATTGAATCAATCGTCGAGTACAGAACGCATGGGCACACAAAGACAATGTTTCAAACTCTATGACTATAAACTCAATTATTCACAATTCAACACCTCATCGATGCTGCTTTTGAGAAAAGCTCATGAAGAGATAACAGTTAACAGAGTTTGTGCTTTGAATCAAATTAAAATGTAGCAACTGATTAAACACAGTAAATTCCCTGGTGTTGAATTAACATCGCTCTGTGTTCATATGGGAACCACCAGCAGGGTGTTAAAGTAACACTGAAGCAGTGTTAGAGTTAATAAGATACTTAAGTGATTCATTGAGTGATGATTGTTTGATTATTGAAGACACCTGATGATAATGAGCAGAATCACTGAAGGACAGAGAAACACAAGAACTACAACTGACTTCAGCCACAGCTTTAGATCAAATCAACTGAAAAGACATTACACCTCTTTATTTCTGTCGTTTGTCTACAGTTCTATGTGAGAATTAACAGAGGTTTAGAGGTTGATGTTTTATGGAAAATGTTTGGTCACCATTATGGAGACCACCAGATTGTGGTCTTGGTAACAGTATTTACTGAAACACTTACATATTGAAAAGAAAGCCATAAACCTAAATTATCACTTAATATAGTTATTATCATGAAAAAATTATACATATATATATTGACTAAACTAATATTTTAAAGAATTGATGAAATGTTAGTAGATTTTCACCATAATTACTGTACTGCCACACATCAGTCATCCTAAATTTTGATTTTTAACTACATTGAGGGTGAAACAATTTTTTCGCACACAGACATCAAGAATCATCATATGAATCTCAATAATGGTGACATGCTGGGAGTCATGAGTATAATACTATGATGATTATATATCTCAGCATGCATTGCAGCATGAAGCATGTCACCGTCATTGAGATTAAAATGCTGATTCTTGATGGCTGTGTGCGAAAAAATTGTTTCACCCTAAATGTAGTTAAAAATCAAAATTTAGGATGACTGATGTGTGGCAGTACAGTAATTATGGTGAAAATCTACTAACATTTCATCAATTCTTTAAAATATTAGTTTAGTCAATATATATATATGTATAATTTTTTCATGATAATAACTATATTTAGCTCATCATGTGAGACCACTGTGATATCGCTTTGATAGTGTTGAGAAACAGGAAGTAGAATATGCCCAGGTGACGGATATTTGAGCTGTATCCTCTCAACCTGCTCAACATTTTGAATCCACAATGAGCTCACGTATTACTCACACTGTGAGTGTCACCGTATGAGAATGATGTGATGCCACTGTGATCATTGCATTATCTCACATGTTGACTGGGTATGATGTAGGCTGGGCGATATATATCGTGAGATTGTTATGCGCATCTCATCAGTAAAGCCGGTTAATTGATTAGTAATAAATCGCCTTCACCTGCTTTCAGATGGAGCGGCATTTACTACAAAGAGCCGTAGTTAACTGACAAGTTGAGCCATATCGCATTAATATCGCGGACGTATCGCCAGTGATAATTAATGCGATATGGCTCAGCTTGTCAGTTAACTACGGCTCTTTGTACACAGCAAAAACTCCAGTGTTAAATTAACACTCCTGGGAGTGTATATGAGTCCACTCAAGAGTGTTGAAGGTAATGAGATAATTAAGTGATTAATTTAGTGATGATTGATCATTATTGAAGACACCTGATGATAACAAGCAGAATCTCTGAAGGAGAAAATCTCAAATTGTAAGCCACCGTTATGGGGATGGGTGTTTGCTTTAGTTGGGCTCTTGACCCTTATGTTATTAACTTTAGATTTTGTCTGGCTGATGTATCTGAGTTATAACTGCCAGAAGAACAAAGATAAAAAGTGATCTGTTGGTTATATTATGACAATCATCATTTGAACTATGTTTTTGATTTATGTTGCTGTTTACAGCATAACTGTGATTCTGCATAAAAATACAAAATTTTAGATATAATATAAAGGATTTCTTAAAAGATGTTTAAAAAAAAAATCTTTCTTTTAGGCACACACAGACGTCAAGATTCAGTCTATGCATCTCAACAATGGTGACGAGCAGAATATTACATAGACAATTCAGATCATAATTTATTCATACCGCAATGCATGATGGGAGCCATTAATGAGTTGTGATTGGTGGTAGCCACTGCAACATGCTTTATTATTGTCACCATTGTTGAGACTCACAGGCTGATTATTGATGTCTGTGTTTCTAAATAAATTAATTTGAAAGTCTTTTGATCAGAACAATGTTTATTAAATATTTTGGATTATAAGTAAAAAAGTATAATCACATGCTGTAAAATCACAAAGTTGTTGCTAACAAGTTAAACCAAACTATCTCAAAAAGTTTCATTTTTCTGATCACAGCATGATTATGTCAAAACATAGACAACACTATCAGATCACACTTTTCTTTGTTCATTTGACTGTTATAAATCAATAACAGCAGACAAACCCAAATCTAAAGTTAAGAATGTAAGGGTCAAGAGCCCAACTAATGCACACACCCATCCCCATAACGGTGGCTTACAATTTATGATTTTCTCCTTCAGTGATTCTGCTTGTTAACATCAGGTGTCTTCAATAATGCTCAATCATCACTAAATTAATCACTTAATTATCTCATTAACTTCTCTAACTTCTTTCTTAATTTAACACTGGAGTTTTAGCTTTGTAGTAAATGCCGCTCCATCTGAAAGCAGGTGAAGGCGATTTACTACTAATCAAGGAACCGGCTTTACTGATGAGATGCGCATAACAATCTCACGATATATATCGCCCAGCCCTAGTATGATGCACATGCACATGCTTTTAATTTATAACATCAATAGTATTTTTCATATCTACTCAGATCTACCTTCTGTCTCTTTGGGGTGTAGTTGTGAATAATGGCCTTGATTTCCAGTTGTTCACCGCGCACAGCTGAATAAGGGATCTTGAGGTCAATGAAAAAGGGTTTAAAAACAACAATCTCCTCTGGTTCTGCCACACAGATTCCTTTGAGGAGGAACACAGACACACAGCAGGGTTAAAGCAGCAGATCCTGGATGATGATGATGATGATGATGGTGACGCTTTTCAGATCATGTACCCTGTGTTTACAGCTTCATCTTACCAAGAGTTGGTGACAGACTGACAGCCAAGATCTGCCAGGTGGTAATAGAGTCTTTCAGGTGGATTGCTTTCTCACTCAGTGATGTTGTACTGGAACATGAGAAATTACAAGTACAAAATGTTGAAGTACTCTTCTAAAAAAAATAAAAAATAATTGTATATATATATATATATATATATATATATATATATATATATATATATATATATATATATATATATATATATATATATATATATATATATTTTTTTTTTTTTTTTTTTTATAATAGGCTGATTCAAAGCAGCTTTACGGGAAAAAAGTGTCACTGTCAACTAGGGCTGGGCGATATATATCGTGAGATTGTTATGCGCATCTCATCAGTAAAGCCGGTTCCTTGATTAGTAGTAAATCGCCTTCACCTGCTTTCAGATGGAGCGGCATTTACTACAAAGCTAAAACTCCAGTGTTAAATTAAGAAAGAAGTTAGAGAAGTTAATGAGATAATTAAGTGATTAATTTAGTGATGATTGAGCATTATTGAAGACACCTGATGTTAACAAGCAGAATCTCTGAAGGAGAAATCATAAATTGTAAGCCACCGTTATGGGGATGGGTGTTTGCTTTAGTTGGGCTCTTGACCCTTATATTATTAACTTTAGATTTTGTTTGTCTGCTGTTATTGTTTTATAACAGTCAAATTAACAAAGAAAAGTGTGATCTGATAGCGTTGGCTATGTTTTGACATAATCATGCTGTGATCAGAAAAATGAAACTCTTTGAGATAGTTTGGTTTAACTTGTTAGCAGCAGCTTTGTGATTTTACGCAGGTGATCATCATTTTTTTCTTATAATCCAAAATATTTAATAAACATTGTTCTGATCAAAAGACTTTCAAATTAATTTATTTAGAAACACAGACATCAATAATCAGCCTGTGAGTCTCAACAATGGTGACAATAATAAAGCATGTTGCAGTGGCTACCACCAATCACAACTCATTAATGACTCCCATCATGCATTGCGGTATGAATAAATTATGATCTGAATTGTCTATGTAATTTACTTTTCCTAATTGAATATTCTGCTCGTCACCATTGTTGAGATGCATAGACTGAATCTTGACGTCTGTGTGTGCCTAAATAAAGAATTAAAATAAAAAAAAAATCCTTTATATTATATCTAAAATTTTGTATATTTATGCAGAATCACAGTTATGCTGTAAACAACAACATAAATCATAAACATAGGTCAAATGATGATTGTCATAATATAACCAACAGATCACTTGTTATCTTTGTTCTTCTGGCAGTTATAACTCAGATACAGCAGCCAGACAAAATCTAAAGTTAATAACATAAGGGTCAAGAGCCCAACTAAAGCAAACACCCATCCCCATAACGGTGACTTACAATTTGAGATTTTCTCCTTCAGAGATTCTGCTTGTTATCATCAGGTGTCTTCAATAATGATCAATAATCACTAAATTAATCACTTAATTATCTCATTACCTTCAACACTCTTGAGTGGACTCATATACACTCACAGGAGTGTTAATTTAACACTGGAGTTTTTGCTGTGTACAAAGAGCCGTAGTTAACTGACAAGCTGAGCCATATCGCATTAATTATCATTGGCGATACGTCCGCGATATTAATGCGATATGGCTCAGCTTGTCAGTTAACTACGGCTCTTTGTAGTAAATGCCGCTCCATCTGAAAGCAGGTGAAGGCGATTTACTACTAATCAATTAACCGGCTTTACTGATGAGATGCGCATAACAATCTCACGATATATATCGCCCAGCCCTACTGTCAACCAGGAATCATTCATTTAAGTTATAATAAATAAACTTATTTAGTGCCCACATTTGATTCTATCAAGTACCGCTAAATCAAAGAAAAAAAATATATAATAATTTCAGATGATCGAAAGTTTTATTTGTTTGGAATGGCATAAGGGTGAGTAAACACATTTTAATTTTGGTTGTACTACCTCTTTATCTCACAGCTTGTGACAAAGTCTCCTACTCACCATTTAATGCAATTGGGTAGATCAACTTCATCCCAAAGCCAACTCTCATCGAAACGTGTACGTGAGATGATTTCTTCAAAGTCTGTTTCAAAGTCGTCATCATCATCACCTGATTTAACAGATAAAAAAATCAATAAGTATGAGAAAGGATGTAATGATTCCCTCAATTCAGGATGCAATATGATTCACAATAATGAATGAATGAATGAATTTATTTTTATTTCGAGCAATATTTAAAGACACATAACAAAGACAATAAAGAAGCATTTTGATTAGTCTGTACGACTAGTAAAATTCATCACTTTAACATCACAATTCCAACTGCTGCTCGAAAAGGAGTGGGTAGAAGTCAACTTATTTAAAGTTAAATAAGTTATTTACAGAGCTTCTGTAGACGTCTGACAGAAATAGTCAAAGTGTGTCTTATGTCTGTGATTAAGGGCAGCTCCAGTGTCTCAGTGGGAAACACTGTCTCCTCACAGCAAGAAGATCCTGGATTCAATCCCACGATTCTCTCACGATCCAAAGATGTGTGAATTACAGATGCTAAGTTGTCTAAAGTGTCTAAAGGTGTGAGCGAAGTTTCTTTTATTTTCATGATTTCTGGACAAACACACACTGTCTGTGAGTTGCTTTGCAATTACAAATGGGAAATATGTCCACAATGAGCACATTACTAGTTTTTAACCTTGAGGTTCCATGAACGTCTATATCGGACGTGCAGAACACGTCAAAAACAGACGTCATAAAAACTTTCATTCTGGCTCCTCAGTGGACGTCTTTTCAACGTACGCCTCTAGTGGCAAAGACATTGAAAAGACGTCTTTTGGACATAACTTTGCTCAGTGGGCAAGACCATTCCATAGCTTAACTCCACATACAGACACACAGAAACTTCTCCAGGTGGGTCTGATCGTTAGTATTAAAAAGTTCCCATAACCCCTCAAACTATAACTGCTCTCTCTGCGTGAATAACTTTTGTATGTTAGCAGGTAATAAGTTGTAAAATGCTTTAAATAAAAATGGTGCTGTATTAAATTTAACTAGGTCATGTATTTTTTATAATTTTGATTTAAGAAAAAGTGGATTTGTGTGTTCAAGGTATTCAGCCTTGTGTATGTTACACAGTAAAAACTCCAGAGTTAAATTAACTCTCCTGGGAGTATATGTGAGACCACACTCAAGAGTGTTATGCCCCGTTTACACGATGGGAAAACGCAGATATTTCCCTGCGTTTTGGCCTGTCATTTACACGAAAACGCCGTTTTTATCCCAGAAAATGATTATTTCTAAAAACTCCGGCCAAAGTGGAGATTTCTGAAAACGCCGGGTATTTGTTGCCGTGTCAACGGGGAGAAACAGGGTTTTAGGTTCTCAAACGTCACATTATGCGCCAGAAAATGCTTACGTCATGTGAGCGCCCTATGTTTACAGTTTGTTTGATCATGGATGCTGTTAAGGTGGTACTTATTTTTACTTTTGTGCAAACGCTTTTGGACTGTTTGCATTTGCAAACACAACTGCTGTACTATATCGAGGAGCAGAGGTGAAGGAGTACACAAAGGTACTTGCATGGCTTTATCCTTCTCCCTACACTGACACCCATAGGTTTGGCATAGTTATGATGGCGCTCGGCGGCGTATTTATGCGGGTTGATGTAAACGACAACTTTTTTGAAAACGATGTTGTGTGCACGATGTTATTTTTGAAAACGGAGGCGGGGAAATATTTGGTTCTCTAAATACCCGGCTATGTGTAAACTTGGCCTTAAAGTGTTAAAATAAGAGTGTTAAAGTAACACTGAAGCAGTGTTAAAGTTAATGAGATAATTAAGTGATTAATTGAGTGATGATTGGCCATTAGTGAGGAACACCTGATGATAAGTTTCATTCCCTCTGAAAGCCTATGGAGGAGTGAGACAGCTCTCAGATTTCATCAAAAATATACTAAATTACACTGTAAAAAATTGTGCTGTAAAATAACGGTAATCTACTGGCAGCTGTGGTTGCTAGCAATATACTGTTAATTTACAGCCCTCTACTGTTTTTTTACAGCTCTCCTTTTTTACAGTATGTTACCGTAATAATACCATGAAAGGTCACTCTTTTCATTTGAAAAACTGATTGCTTCAAACAGTTCTCATTTTAAAACTAGCATTCATATGGTGTTTGTACTGTAAACATTTAATTTGAGTCCACTGAAAAGGAACATTTCTTAATATAAACTGCAAACACGTAATGTGTAGTAGTGAAAGTAGATTACTTTAACTTCAATTTTTACAGTTCATCGCTAGCAATAGCACACATGTATGTGATAAATTACTCAACAAACAGCTCATAACTACATTAGCAAACACAGTCACTGACTTTAAATAAAGCATCAGGCAGCATTTCATCAGTGTTTCTCTGCTCATCCTGGACTGAAGCACAGGCTCTACTCTCCAGCACAATGGTGACCCACAAAACAAATTAATTGAACTAAAAGATCTCTTCTATATCATCTTGTGCAACAACACATAGACATAGTTCATTTTAATATTTACTCTCCTTATCAGTTACAGACTTTGCACAATTTTTTTCTATTAACTTTCACTACTATTTCAGTGAACATATCTTGATTAATCTGGTAAATCTGACTGTTACGTTTTACAGTATATTACTGTTTTTTCTTTGATTTTACGGTAATCTACTGGCAGCTCTGGTTGCCAGTAAACTGCTGTTTTTTTTACAGTACTTTTCCGTAAATTAATTTACAGTTGTTTACCGTTAATTTTCATCTAATTCCTTTAACCCTTTAAGCTCCACAGCAAAATCTTCAGTTTTAAATGAACACTTATATGTGTCCACACTACAGAGTGTTAGAGTAATTGAAGCATTGTTGAAGTTAATGAGATAATTAAGATATTAATTAAGTGATAATTGAGAATTAGTGATGAGCTGCTGTTAACAAGCAGAAGCACTCAAGGAAAGAGAAGTACAACTGACTTCAGCCACAGCCTTAGATGAAATCAACTGAAAGAAAGACATTAAAGCAGAGGAGGATTAAACAACTCCACAAACAGCATTACCAGCTTCACTTATTACTCACCAGATTTACTTTATTTCTGTCAGACATCTACAGAAGCTCTTATAGAAAATTAACAGATCAAATTAACTTTTGATGTTTAATTGAAAATGTTTGGTCACCATTATGGTGATTAGTGTTTGCTTCCGTTGGGCTCTTGACCCTTGACTTTGTAACAATAGTTTTTCTTTAGTGTCTGTAACTGTGTGTTTCTTAGACACATTTGTTGTAGCAAAACACTTGTGATCAGGTGTTATTGATTGTGACATAAACATCATGGAATGCTTGGTTCATTCATCTCATTCAGTGTCTATTCTCTAAACAAAACCTTTTTTATATATATATATATATATATATATATATCTCATTTTACCCCTATTTTTCATTACCAAAATTGTGACAGTTTGTAAAATATCAAACTGTGATTAGAAATCAGTTATGAAGGATTTTTAAGCTCTTGATACATAAATGGTTTGTTCTATGGTGCCATTTAGACTCACATAGACAGGAAGAATCCGCATATGAATATCAACAATGGTGACAGTCAAAAAAAAAGATGAACAGATCAACTCTGAACATCACAAAACACTACCAAAAATAAAGGTAAATATTAAGAATTAACGAAAATAACCAGGCTATTCATTAGCATAATTTATTCATGCCGCAATGCATGCTGGGAGTCATGGATGATTTTTGCACAATGCTTGTACCCAGCATGCATTGCAGAATGAAGCTTTTGATTGTCACCATTGTTGAGATTCATACGCCGATTCTTGATGTCTATTTGAGTCTGAATGACTCTAGTATTCAAAATGTTTTGACCACAAGCTTTTTTCCTGTCCTTAAAATTTTCTGGTTGTTGCAACACTGATGGTCTCACGCTGTAAAATTATTGGGTTACCATAAAATAAAACTTAATTTATATCATTATAACTTAGATTATGAAGGAGCTAAGTGAACCAGACCATTAATAAATAGTCAACATCATCTGTTTACATTTTTTTCGGCTTTGCATGCTATAACAAATGTATTTAAAACACACAGTTAGAGCAGCTATAGAAAAACACTAATGTTATTATGTCATGGTTCAAGAGCACAACTAAAGCAAACACTAATCACCATAATGGTAACGTCAAAATAAGTTCTGTAGACGTCTGACAGAAATAAAGTCAGTCTGGTTAGTAATGTGTGAAGCTGGTAATGCTGTTTGTGGAGTTGTTTTATCCTCCTCTGCTGAGATCTTCAGAGATTTAATGTCTTCTTTTATCTTCAGTTGATGAAAGCAGCTTTTTTCTGTTCATGTATCTCTTTCCTTCGGTGATAACAGCAGGTGTTCATCAGGTGTTTGAATTCACTCACTTATTTTCGCTCACTATCAGTAAACTAGTGTAGGGAATAGTGAATGAGGGTATAGGGTGTGATTTGGAGCACAGCCTCTGAGTGTCGACTTTGAGCACTGTTAATTCACGGTATATTCCTGTTGGCTATTTTCTCAAAAATTACAAATATTACCCAGAATGCATTGTTTTCTACGGTATATTACTGTTTTAATGGAAAACAGCATTTTACTGTCAAAATTTCGCCGTTTTTTAACAGCATTTTTTTACAGTGTATGTTCCGAAGATGAACGAAGGTCTTACATGGTTGGAACAACATGAGGGTGAGTAATTACTGACTTTATTTTCAATTTTGGGTGAACTAACCCTTTAATCAGTTACTATACTTACTGCGAGCCAGAATCAGCTCCTCCTCTCTGGTCCTCATATTTTTGTGGGTTTTCATCTCATTGCAGCAGTGGAGGAAGGCCTTGACACACTCTGGCCCGTCTATGATGTAGGTGGATCTTCGTTCACAGGTGTAGCCGAGTTTATTATCCCTCATCCCATCAACACAGCACTGCTTCAGTTCACTAGAGTATTGACCAGCTGAGAAGAAAATGAGAAGTGAGAAAAGTAGGAGAACTTGGTGAGAACCACTGGGGTGAACGAAGTTCCCTAAAACATGAACAGTGACCTGAACAAGAAGGCCTCTGGATCTTTAACATAGTAAAAAGCCAAGAAGATGCTTTCTGATTTGAATTGTAGGAATAAAATCGTAAAATAAATAAAAGTAATGTCCAGTTCCTCACCAAGTGTACTAGTGATCTTCAGGAGACTCTCAGCCCTTCGTTTTCTCTCTGAAGAGACGGGACACTCAGGTTCTACAAAACGATAATTTGAATGAATTAGCATATTGTAAAAATTATGTTAGATCAAGTCAGATCAAATATATTCCAAAAAACAGGGAACTACAAGACAAAATCCCAGTGTTAAAACAACACTGCCCAGAGCACATATGGTCCCACTCTACAGAGAGTTAAAACAGTGGTCTCAAACTCCATTCCTGGAGGGCCACAGCTCTGCACAGTTTACCTCCAACCAGCCCCAACTCACACCTGCATGGTAGTCATGTCATCATTACAGTTTTTTCTGAATGCTTAAGCACATTTTTTGTAACTATTGGCTATTTTTGCAAAACTCTACACACAAATAAGAAAACCTTTCACCCAATTATCAAAACATTGTAGTTCTCTTGCAAAAGCAAACACATCTAGATTAACTCTTCACACCTTCGTAAAAATGGTGTTTTCGTATCAAACAGTAAACACAAGCCATCATCTACTAAGCACACAATGTGCCAACTACACACTGATGGTATGAATACAAAACACATCTGGCTTTTGCTTTCTCTGTGTACAGATGTCAATTTGAGGTCATACTTTTGTCATAGTGTCATGTAAACATACAAGGATCCAAACTTCAAGTATTGGTGTTTATTCACACTCATCAAAACCAAGACAAAGTCAGAACACAAAATAAAAATTTCACAACAAAAAACAACAACAAAAAACCCATCAGCCTACATCATGTCGTCTTTCTTGGTCCGGCCACAAAATTTCGTCCACATCTTACTCCCGTTGTCCATTGTACTCCACACAGACAGCTTACCTGTGGCTTATTTATAGTGCTTAGGCTGATTGCAAAGTGAACTAATTATCTAAAACAGTTTTCACATGTGAAAGTGTGCCAGACAGTTGGCAAAATAGTGTTATTGATAACCATACATGTGTATAATTTTGCTTGGAGTGTGTTGGAAACTTGGTAATTGAGTGTAAGCAGTGAGTTGTGTTTAAAGTTCTGCAAAAAGAGTGTTGTGCAGTGAATTGTGCCTACAGTTTTGCAAAGTGTGTGTTACAAAATTGCAAACTGAGTGCAAAGCAGTGTTTGTGCTTTTAGTTTTGCAAACTCAGTGAGTGGTTTTGCTATACGTATTAATAGTTTTAGAAATTGTGCTACAATAATCACGATTAGCGCTTAAGCATTCAGAAAAAACTGTAATAAACAGCCAACATAACATTTTCTCTTTGCATTGCAAAAACAAATGTGCTACAAAAACACATAAATGCAGCAGCCAAATTTTTTTTTACGCACTATGTGCGAGTGTTTATAGGTGTATATGCAGAGAAGTTTATATGTATGTGCGAGTGTTTATAAGTGTATATGCAGAGAAGTTTATATGTATGTGCGAGTGTTTATAGGTGTATATGCAGAGAAGTTTATATGTATGTGCGAGTGTTTATAGGTGTATATGCAGAGAAGTTTATATGTATGTGCGAGTGTGTATAGGTGTATATGCAGAGAAGTTTATATGTATGTGCGAGTGTGTATAGGTGTGTCTGCATGCAGTGAGTGTATATGTATGTGCGGGTGTGTATAGGTGTATATGCAGAGAAGTTTATATGTATGTGCGAGTGTTTATAGGTGTATATGCAGAGAAGTTTATATGTATGTGCGAGTGTGTATAGGTGTATATGCAGAGAAGTTTATATGTATGTGCGAGTGTTTATAGGTGTATATGCAGAGAAGTTTATATGTATGTGCGAGTGTGTATAGGTGTATATGCAGAGAAGTTTATATGTATGTGCGAGTGTTTATAGGTGTATATGCAGAGAAGTTTATATGTATGTGCGAGTGTTTATAGGTGTATATGCAGAGAAGTTTATATGTATGTGCGAGTGTTTATAGGTGTATATGCATGAAAGTTTATATGTATGTGCGAGTGTTTATAGGTGTATGCTTGGAGGTGTATGCTTATAGGTGTATGCTTCGTCCACTGAGGAGACAATGGCGCCGAGGATGGCTGCTACGTTGCGAGCTCCGCTGGAACATTGTAGTTTTTTGTTTGTTCTGTTTATAGTTCTTATGTTTTTCGTCTTGGATGTTGTCTGCCTTACTAAGTACGACAGACAGACACTTTTGGACATTGGTTCGGCAATCGCACACCGAAAACCGGACTTTAAATTCTTCAGTGACGACACGCTGCTTACAAACACAGCAGCGGAACCCTTTGTCTGGACGGCCCGACCACGCAAACGCCGGAGAAGAGGGAAAAGAGCCGGCGTACTTATCAGAGTTAGACGCCGCGCAAACCGACCCCCGCTTCCCAGTATTTTACTGGCTAATGTTCAGTCTCTAGACAATAAACTCTGCGAGCTGAGAGCGCGGATCTCTTTCCAGCGAGACACGAGGGACTGCTGCATTATCTGCCTTACAGAAACCTGGATGTCCGCTGAGATTCCAGATTCGGCCATCGAAACCACGGGGTTCTCCGTGCACCGAATGGACAGAGAAAAAGATCTCTCAGGGAAAAGCAAAGGCGGGGGTGTATGTTTTATGATCAACCGATCCTGGTGTGATCAGAGGAACGTACATTCTATCAAGTCTTTCTGTTCTCCTGATCTGGAATTTCTCATGCTTCTGTGCCGACCATTCTGGCTACCGAGGGAATTCACCGCGGTCATCATCACAGCTGTGTATATTCCCCCACAAGCCGACACAGACCGGGCACTAAAGGAACTGTATAGGACAGTGAGTGAGCAGGAAACCGCGCATCCTGACGCTGCGTTTATTGTGACCGGAGACTTTAACAAAGCCAACTTCAAGCGCATCGCACCCAAATACCACCAACATGTTAGCTTCAACACGCGAGGGAACCGTGTTTTAGACCACTGTTACTCCCCCTTCAAGGATGGATACAAATCACTCCCACGCCCACCATTCGGCAAATCAGATCACGCGTCAATCCTCCTTTTGCCCGCTTATAGGCAAAGACTCAAACAGGAAGCACCCGCCCTCAGAACCATCCAGTGCTGGTCGGACCAATCAGATTCTATGCTACAGGACTGTTTTGATCACGCGGACTGGGAGATGTTCCGGTCGGCCTCTGATGACGACATCGAGGTCTACGCTGACAGCGTAACGTGTTTCATCAGGAAGTGCGTAGATGACGTTGTTCCGACCAAAACAATTCGGCTGTACCCTAACCAGAAGCCGTGGCTAAACGGGGATGTTCGCGCGGCACTCAATGCGCGAACCTTCACCTTTAACTCCGGTAATGCGGAGGAGCATAAACAAGCAAGTTATGCCCTCCGGAAAACCATCAGAGCAGCAAAACGGCAGTACAGGGACAAGATTGAAGGACAGTTCAACACCACCGACTCCAGAAGCATGTGGAGGGGAATTAACACCATCACGGACTATAAAGGGAACACAAACTCCACCGTGAACACCGCTGCCTCTCTCCCGGACGAGCTCAACACCTTCTATGCTCGCTTTGAGGGAACTAACACCGCCCTCGCGGAGAGAGAGCTCGCGGCTGAAGATACAGAGGTTGGTGCACTCTCCGTATCTTTAGCGGATGTAACCCGATCCTTCCGGCGGGTGAATGTCCGTAAAGCAGCGGGTCCAGACGGCATTCCCGGCCGTGTGATCAGAGCGTGCGCAAACCAACTGGCTGGAGTTTTCACGGACATTTTTAACCTGTCCCTCTCCCTGTCTGTGGTCCCCACATGCTTCAAAACGTCCACCATTGTGCCTGTACCTAAGCAGTCAAAAACCACCTGCTTAAACGACTGGCGTCCTGTTGCTCTGACCCCCATCATCAGCAAATGCTTTGAAAGAATAGTCAGAAACCACATCTGCTCTGTTCTCCCCCCCTCACTGGACCCACTGCAGTTTGCATACCGCACAAACCGCTCCACTGACGATGCCATTTCATCAACAATACACACTGCTCTCTCCCACCTGGAAAAGAGGAACACGTATGTGAGAATGCTGTTTGTGGACTACAGCTCAGCATTCAACACCATTGTGCCCTCCATACTTGACGGGAAACTCCGGGCTCTAGGCTTAAACAGCCTGTTATGCAGCTGGATCCTGGACTTCCTGTCAAACAGACGCCAGGTGGTCAGAATGGGCAGTAACATCTCCTCATCACTGACTCTCAACACTGGAGCCCCTCAGGGTTGTGTTCTCAGCCCACTCCTGTACTCCCTGTACACACATGACTGTGTGGCTACCCACAGCTCCAACACCATCATCAAGTTTGCTGACGATACGACGGTGGTAGGTCTTATCACCGACAATGATGAAACGGCCTACAGAGAGGAGGTGCACACTCTGACACGGTGGTGTCAGGAGCACAACCTCTCCCTCAACGTCAGCAAGACCAAGGAGCTGGTGGTCGACTTCAGGAGGAATGAGAGAGAACACCGCCCCATCACCATCGATGGAGCACCGGTGGAGAGAGTCAGCAGCTTCAAGTTCCTCGGTGTCCACATCACAGAGGAACTCTCATGGTCCGTCCACTCCGAGGCCGTTGTGAAGAAGGCTCATCAGCGCCTTTTCTTCCTGCGACGGCTGAGGAGGTTTGGAATGAACCGCCACATCCTCACACGCTTCTACAGCAGCACCATCGAGAGCCTGCTGACTGGCTGCATCACCACCTGGTACGGCAACAGTACCGCCCGCAGCCGCAAAGCCCTGCAAAGGGTAGTGCGCACGGCCAGCTGCATCATCGGAGGTGAGCTTCCCTCCCTCCAGGACATTTACGCCAGGCGGTGTGTGAAGAGAGCTCAGAGGATCATCAGAGACTCTAGCCACCCGAACCATGGGCTGCTCTCACTGCTGCCATCAGGCAGACGGTACCGCAGCATTAGAACACGCACCAGCCGACTTCAGAACAGCTTCTTCCCACAAGCAATCAGACTACTTAACTCCTGATCCATCAGGATCATAACACACACTGGACAGAATATCACTCCGCACAACCCACTGTAGATACACACACACATTGCATACACATTTATGTATCATTTATTATTTATCATTTATCATATAGCACCTATTGTACATAATTGGATCTCTACTGTGAATAATAATGTATACTGTACATTGTATATTATTATTATTATTATTATAGCTTAATGTATACTGTTTAATGTATGTTTAGTGTATATTGTTTAAAGTATATGTATATTGTAAGTATGTGTATATTGGCTAAAGCTGTGAGAACTACACTCACATTGTGTAAATTATTTATTGTTTATTGTAGAGTTTACTGTGCTGTGAGTAATTGTGGGCGCATCAGATGTGTAATCTGTTGTTGCTTAAATGTTGTACATGTCATGTCGTGACTGCTATGTTGCTCGGAACTGCACCAAGAATTTCACCTGCTGTTGCACTTGTGTATATAGCTGTGTGACAATAAAGTGAATTGAAATTGAATTGAAATATGCAGAGAAGTTTATATGTATGTGCGAGTGTTTATAGGTGTATATGCATGAAAGTTTATATGTATGTGCGAGTGTTTATAGGTGTATATGCAGAGAAGTTTATATGTATGTGCGAGTGTTTATAGGTGTATATGCAGAGAAGTTTATATGTATGTGCGAGTGTTTATAGGTGTATATGCATGAAAGTTTATATGTATGTGCGAGTGTTTATAGGTGTATATGCAGAGAAGTTTATATGTATGTGCGAGTGTTTATAGGTGTATATGCAGAGAAGTTTATATGTATGTGCGAGTGTTTATAGGTGTATATGCATGAAAGTTTATATGTATGTACGAGTGTTTATAGGTGTATATGCAGAGAAGTTTATATGTATGTGCGAGTGTTTATAGGTGTATATGCAGAGAAGTTTATATGTATGTGCGAGTGTTTATAGGTGTATATGCATGAAAGTTTATATGTATGTGCGAGTGTTTATAGGTGTATATGCAGAGAAGTTTATATGTATGTGCGAGTGTTTATAGGTGTATATGCATGAAAGTTTATATGTATGTGCGAGTGTTTATAGGTGTATATGCAGAGAAGTTTATATGTATGTGCGAGTGTTTATAGGTGTATATGCAGAGAAGTTTATATGTATGTGCGAGTGTTTATAGGTGTATATGCATGAAAGTTTATATGTATGTGCGAGTGTTTATAAGTGTATATGCAGAGAAGTTTATATGTATGTGCGAGTGTTTATAGGTGTATATGCAGAGAAGTTTATATGTATGTGCGAGTGTTTATAGGTCTATATGCATGAAAGTTTATATGTATGTACGAGTGTTTATAGGTGTATATGCAGAGAAGTTTATATGTATTTGCGAGTGTTTATAAGTGTATATGCAGAGAAGTTTATATGTATGTGCGAGTGTTTATAGGTGTATATGCAGAGAAGTTTATATGTATGTGCGAGTGTTTATAGGTGTATATGCAGAGAAGTTTATATGTATGTGCGAGTGTTTATAGGTGTATATGCAGAGAAGTTTATATGTATGTGCGAGTGTTTATAGGTGTATATGCAGAGAAGTTTATATGTATGTGCGAGTGTTTATAGGTGTATATGCAGAGAAGTTTATATGTATGTGCGAGTGTTTATAGGTGTATATGCAGAGAAGTTTATATGTATGTGCGAGTGTTTATAGGTGTATATGCAGAGAAGTTTATATGTATGTGCGAGTGTGTATAGGTGTATATGCAGAGAAGTTTATATGTATGTGCGAGTGTGTATAGGTGTATATGCAGAGAAGTTTATATGTATGTGCGAGTGTTTATAAGTGTATATGAATGAAAGTTTATATGTATGTGCGAGTGTTTATAGGTGTAAGCATGGAAGTTTATATGTATGTGCGAGTGTTTATAGGTGTATATGCATGAAAGTTTATATGTATGTGGGAGTGTTTATAGGTGTAAGCATGGAAGTTTATATGTATGTGCGAGTGTGTATAGGTGTATATGCAGAGAAGTTTATATGTATGTGGGAGTGTTTATAGGTGTAAGCATGGAAGTTTATATGTATGTGCGAGTGTTTATAGGTGTATATGCAGAGAAGTTTATATGTATGTGCGAGTGTTTATAGGTGTATATGCATGAAAGTTTGTGTGTATGTGCGAGTGTTTATAGGTGTATATGCATGAAAGTTTGTGTGTATGTGCGAGTGTTTATAGGTGTATATGCATGAAAGTTTATATGTATGTGCGAGTGTTTATAGGTGTATATGCAGAGAAGTTTATATGTATGTGCGATTGTTCATAGGTGTATATGCAGAGAAGTTTATATGTATGTGCGAGTGTTTATAGGTGTATATGCATGAAAGTTTATATGTATGTGCGAGTGTTTATAGGTGTATATGCAGAGAAGTTTATATGTATGTGCGAGTGTTTATAGGTGTATATGCATGAAAGTTTATATGTATGTGCGAGTGTTTATAGGTGTATATGCAGAGAAGTTTATATGTATGTGCGAGTGTGTATAGGTGTATATGCATGAAAGTTTATATGTATGTGCGAGTGTTTATAGGTGTATATGCAGAGAAGTTTATATGTATGTGTGAGTGTTTATAGGTGTATATGCATGAAAGTTTATATGTATGTGTGAGTGTTTATAGGTGTATATGCAGAGAAGTTTATATGTATGTGCGAGTGTGTATAGGTGTATATGCATGAAAGTTTATATGTATGTGCGAGTGTTTATAGGTGTATATGCAGAGAAGTTTATATGTATGTGCGAGTGTGTATAGGTGTATATGCAGATAAGTTTATATGTATGTGCGAGTGTTTATAGGTGTATATGCAGAGAAGTTTATATGTATGTGCGAGTGTTTATAGGTGTATATGCAGATAAGTTTATATGTATGTGCGAGTGTTTATAGGTGTATATGCAGATAAGTTTATATGTATGTGCGAGTGTTTATAGGTGTATATGCAGAGAAGTTTATATGTATGTGTGAGTGTTTATAAGTGTATATGAATGAAAGTTTATATGTATGTGGGAGTGTTTATAGGTGTAAGCATGGAAGTTTATATGTATGTGCGAGTGTGTATAGGTGTATATGCAGAGAAGTTTATATGTATGTGCGAGTGTTTATAGGTGTATATGCATGAAAGTTTGTGTGTATGTGCGAGTGTTTATAGGTGTATATGCATGAAAGTTTGTGTGTATGTGCGAGTGTTTATAGGTGTATATGCATGAAAGTTTATATGTATGTGCGAGTGTTTATAGGTGTATATGCAGAGAAGTTTATATGTATGTGCGATTGTTCATAGGTGTATATGCAGAGAAGTTTATATGTATGTGCGAGTGTTTATAGGTGTATATGCATGAAAGTTTATATGTATGTGCGAGTGTTTATAGGTGTATATGCAGAGAAGTTTATATGTATGTGCGAGTGTTTATAGGTGTATATGCATGAAAGTTTATATGTATGTGCGAGTGTTTATAGGTGTATATGCAGAGAAGTTTATATGTATGTGCGAGTGTGTATAGGTGTATATGCATGAAAGTTTATATGTATGTGCGAGTGTTTATAGGTGTATATGCAGAGAAGTTTATATGTATGTGTGAGTGTTTATAGGTGTATATGCATGAAAGTTTATATGTATGTGTGAGTGTTTATAGGTGTATATGCAGAGAAGTTTATATGTATGTGCGAGTGTGTATAGGTGTATATGCATGAAAGTTTATATGTATGTGCGAGTGTTTATAGGTGTATATGCAGAGAAGTTTATATGTATGTGCGAGTGTGTATAGGTGTATATGCAGATAAGTTTATATGTATGTGCGAGTGTTTATAGGTGTATATGCAGAGAAGTTTATATGTATGTGCGAGTGTTTATAGGTGTATATGCAGATAAGTTTATATGTATGTGCGAGTGTTTATAGGTGTATATGCAGATAAGTTTATATGTATGTGCGAGTGTTTATAGGTGTATATGCAGAGAAGTTTATATGTATGTGTGAGTGTTTATAGGTGTATATGCAGATAAGTTTATATGTATGTGCGAGTGTTTATAGGTGTATATGCATGAAAGTTTATATGTATGTGCGAGTGTTTATAGGTGTGTCTGCATGCAGTGAGTGTATATGTATGTGCGAGTGTTTATAGGTGTATATGCATGGAAGTTTATATGTACTGTATATGCGAGTATTCATAGGTCAATGTGTGCGTCAAGATTATATGTATATGCAAGTTATTCACAAGTGTGTATGCATTCATTACTAACATAATATGTATTGGTATGGATTTCATATTAGTGTGCACGTGTATTTCATATATGTATTTTGAACATCCAATAGTATACATGTATATGCAAGTAATTTATAGGTGTATATGCACGTGTGTTATGTATGTATTGATAAGCAAAATTTGATTTCAATCCTACGTGGCGCCTCATTGTCAAAATACCATCAACACACTCAGTGTGTTGTTTTTTAAAGGGGTGGTAAACCACGATTTCACTTTTCTAACTTTGTGTAATGTTTCTGTTTGAGCATAAACAACATCTGCAAAGTTACAACGTTCAAAGTTTAAAGCAAAGGGAGATATTTGCTTTTAAAGAAATCAATTTCTAAGGACTACAGCAAACGGCCGCTAGGGACTACTACACATTCCTCCAGGGTTGCTGACATCACCAGTCCCAATATTTACATAAACCCCTCCTCCGAGAATATGAAATAAGGGGGGGCGAGGCCATTTTGTATCGCCGCGGGGAATGGTTGTTGTGGTAGGCTAGTTAGTAGGCTGGAGTGTTGTTGCCAGTGTCGACGAAACGCTGTTATTTTCATCCGGATTGCAGGTCCACTTTGTTCAGCCTTCCTAGGGACGGGGGTGCGTTGCAGTGCGTTTAACATAAAACGTTATATGCATGTGTGTATTAGACAGAGGGGAACAGGTCGCATTTGCAGCAGATATATGCTGCCCATCATAAATCAAAGCACGAGACAGACAGGGGTCGGAGGAGAAGACCGGAAAATGTGACATAATGGACAATATTCGTCTGTATTTGTAATACACGAGCTGTGGTTCAGCTGCGCGAGACCAACACTGCCAGTGTGAGACGGGCACACGTGGCTCCCACTGCACATTTCACGGAGGAAAGCTTCCACAATCTTCACGAGTTCAATGCAGGATTCTTACAACGGCTTGTCCTGAAAGATGGATTTAAAAACAGAAGCTGTTTACGGGCCACAACCTGTAAGTATAATTTATTTTTCGTCGATGTGTTTTCCTGTAAAAGTTTGTATTGTTAATTGTATGTTGTAGCAAGGAAGTAAACAGATGACAACGCTCATTTGGCTCTGCAAACCAGTTTGTTAAATGCTCATTCATACTTAACGTTATCCGACAAACACCTAACGTTACAAACTTTTTAAAATCTCAACAGCGAACTTGGCATTAGTGTAAATTATTCTTTGATTAGAGATTTTATGTATTGTTTATCTACAGGCATGCTAAACATGGTTCTGTGTTTGATTTGGATACTATAGTAAAGCCAATGTTTAGTGTTCGTTCTTGCATCAGATATGTTCTGCAGGTTCTGCTCGATCATCTTCACTAAAATTGTCTGGGTCTGATTCGGGCTTAAATTGGTATGGTTTTATTGACGCTATTGTACTACCCAAAGCACAGTCTACCGGTAAAGGTAAGGGGCGTGACGTTTCCGACAAACGTGCACTAGGCGGTTAGCGAATCACAACACACTGGGCCAGCTAACCAATCTGAGCCCATTGCGTATTTTTGAGGGACTTGCTTCATACAACCCAGAAACCATCAGACCGTTTTTACAAGGAGGGACAGAGCAGTGTAGAATAAAGGTAAAATATATGAAAAATAATGCAATTTTTTAAAAACGAAGCATGAACACATTAAAGTGCACCCCACAAACACAATCAAGCGTTCGAATGAATGTGTTTTACCACCCCTTTAACACATCTCTTTTTGCAGTGTATACAATGATTATGCTTGCAAAAACTTAAAATGAAGCTGCCTGAACAACCACTTATGTTGTGTCTCTACAGCTTATTTGTAAATAAGAGGATTCACAAGTGTACAGAACTCAGACCTGAACAAAAACTTTTCATTTGAACGGATTGAGCGGATTCAGACTAACTTAAATACCTCTGATTGGCTATTGCATTCAAGAGATCATCACACATGTTTGTGATTGGCTACAATGCCCAACAGAGCAAAAACTTCTGACAGACAAACACCACCACAAGCACCAATATACAATATACAACACAAACACCAATATACACCTAAATGTTGTCAGATCTTTCACATCAATGTGCTATTTTTTCAGTTTAAACTGAGGATACTTTTGTGTTCATTTGTATCCCCATAGAACTGGGCCTTAGAATATGCTAATATTTTTTTAATTAGATGAAATCAATAAAAAAAGAAATTACTTGTTCTGGTGTTGGTTCCTCCTGCAGTGTTTGACACAAACATCAGTCCTGCATCACTGAAAACCCCCATACTGTCCCTTCCACCTCCTGCCGTACAGCCGGTGTCATGTTTCTCTACGACGTCCCAGATCTAGAGGTGCAAAAATAAGACACCAGTTACATACGATTCATGTCAGAGCGAGAAGCACCTGGCTGCAGCCTGCAGATCGAGGCGGGGCTGCACATGGAGGCGGGGCTGCACATGGGGACAGGGCTGCATGTGTCACCCCGCCCATAACGCTTCTCATTGGTTAGTGGTAAAGTATGACGTCAATCGGGGCGGGGTTGCACCTGGGGCGGGAATGCACGACTCGTCCCGCCCGCAACTCTTCTGATTGGTTAGTGGAGTCAAGTCTGAAGTCGACACCACAGCAAACAGGACATATGGTTGAAAACAATGCTTATAGTTTCTTATATACTAATGAAGTACTACCATGTAGAGGACAAAACTGTGAATCTGTTAATTACTTATTATACCTGGTAATAATATATAGTTGTGGCAGAGGGGGCGTGGTTTAGCAAAGTCTGCACGGAGAGAGAGAGTCAGGAGAGTGACGGTGAGTAAGTAGGTCAAGTGCATAATGAGAAACACCTGTGTCTAATTGCAGTGATTGGCGCGGAGAGACGGTATATAAGCCAGATGAGAATGGGCCACTGGGAGAGAGAAACTGGCTGGGAACTCGGGGTCGTGAGACGGACTGGACGGAGAAAGCTTTCCGAATTATTTGAGCCTGAGATATTGGAAGCGTGGTGTGCGCACGTTTATGTTGTATAAAGAGAAGTTGAATAAAAACCCAGAGTACCAGTCACGCTGACCCTGCCTTCTTCCTCCTTGTAACCAAACATACATTTACTACAGTGGTGCCGAAACCCGGGAGGAAGAAGAGTGCCGCCGCCAGGATGCAGAGCCCGCCAGGATCGCCGTTTGCGGACATCATCACATCACTCGCGGGCCTCCACCAGGAACATCATCAGGCGCTCGTGGACATGAGAGAGGATCAGGAACGGCGGTTCCAGGTCCTCGTCCACGCCCAGCAGGAGGACCGCGAGGCGTTCCGGAGCTGGATGGGCCGGGAGGTTCGGGCCGAGCCAAAGCCATCAGTAGGCCCACCCACGCAGCTGCCTCTCACCAAAATGGGCGCACAGGACGATCCAGAGGCGTTCCTGGACCTGTTTGAGAAGACGGCTGAGGCCAGTGGGTGGGACGAGGATCATTGGCCGCTGCGCCTAATCCCTCTCCTAACGGGGGAGGCGCAAATAGCGGCCCAACAACTGCCGGTCCCGAATCTCCTGGTCTACCAAGACTTAAAGAAGGCCATCCTCCAGCGGGTCGGCCTCTCCCCTGAGCAACATCGCCAGCGGTTCCGATCGCTGGACCTGGGGGAGAGTGGCCGGCCCTTTGTACTCGCACAGCAGCTCCGGGACGCGTGCCGCAAATGGCTGATGGCTGAGGGAAGCGACACGGACAAAGTCGTCGATCTGGTGGTGCTGGAACAGTTTATAGCCTGACTGCCCACGAAGACAGCGCAGTGGGTCCAGTGCCACCGTCCGGAGTCGCTGGACTTGGCCATCCAACTGGCGGAGGATCAGCTGGTGGCGTGCCCTGGGGTCGGCGGACCCCTCCCTTCAGTCTCTCTCTCTACCCTTTCCCCTGTCTCTCACTCTCTCTCTCTCCCTCGCAGGCCGGTCCCGATGCCACGGACTCGCCGGAGCCTACCACCGGGAGTCCCACCACGATGGAGGTCTGGGGGGAATAGGGAGTCGCCGAATTCCGTTCCCGCTCCACCCCGGGAGGCGGGGCCTACCCATCCGGGACACACTTTTAACCCCATTCCTTCCTTCTCTCCGCGTCAATCCCTTGACCCGCTTCCTGCCCATAGAGCGGCGGGGAGGCCCGGGCCGGCCTGTTGGCGTTGCGGGGATCCAGGCCACTTCATCGATAGGTGCCCGGTCATGGAGGTGGGGACGCTGGTCCGGGTCCCGGACGCCCCGCAGGCTGCCCTCGATCAGGCTGGGTTGTACCAAATACCTGTGAGTATTGAGGGGGGTACTTATCACGCTTTGGTGGATTCCGGTTGTAACCAGACCTCCATCCACCAAAGCTTGATGCAACCGGGGGCATTGGATAGTGGCCGCATGGTTACGGTAAGGTGCGTGCACGGGGATGTTTTGAAATATCCACTAATGACAGTCACTATTCAGTTTCGGGGTCAAAAGCATAAAGTGGAGGTGGCGGTTAGTTCGCACCTCCGGCATCCGCTAATTTTAGGGACGAATTGGCGGGGTTCAGGTTATTATTGGGAACGTTATGTGCGGATGTCTCCTGGGAGGACAGAGAGCATGGAAGGGGTGCGGCGGTGCAGGTGGGCGAGGCTGAGCCGGGACCTCTGGGAGTGGCTGCAGGGGAAAGGAGCGCTGTTGAAAGACTAAACCTTTCGGAGCGCGATGATTTTCCCCTGGAACAATCCCAGGATGAATCGCTAAAAAATGCATTTGATCAGGTCCAGTCCATCGACGGTCAGCCTGTCCACTCTGCACGGCCGCTCTCATATCCGTATTTTGCTATTTTAAAAGATAAGTTGTATCGAGTGACCCAGGACGCTCAGACAAAGCAGGATACAACTCAGTTGTTAGTACCCAAAAACCGCCGGGAAATGCTTTTCCAGGCGGCTCATTGTAATCCGATGGCTGGGCATTTGGGAATGAACTCCACATTAAATCGTTTAATGACCCGATTTTTCTGGCCGGGCATTCACGAGAATGTACGCAGATGGTGTGCTGCATGTCGGGAATGTCAGTTGGTAAATCCGCCGGCCGCCCCAAAAGCGCCATTGCGCCCCCTTCCTCTCATGCAGGTCCCCTTCGAGAGAATTGGTATGGACCTCATCGGGCCATTAGAACGATCTGCACGAGGAAATCGATTTGCATTAGTCCTGGTGGATTATGCAACTCGATATCCTGAGGCAGTAGCGCTCCGCACCATTTCAGCGAAGAGTGTGGCGGACGCACTGTTTAGCCTAATCTCCCGAGTGGGAATCCCGAAAGAGATTCTCACTGATCAAGGCACGGCGTTTATGTCACGTACGTTACGCGAGCTTTACGAATTATTGGGCATTAAATCGATTCGTACCAGTGTCTATCACCCACAAACAGACGGCTTGGTGGAACGATTTAATCGCACGTTAAAAACAATGATTCGTAAGTTCGTCCAGGATGACGCCAAAAATTGGGACAAATGGCTAGAACCCCTGCTATTCGCGGTACGTGAGGTCCCGCAAGCCTCCACAGGGTTTTCCCCCTTCGAGCTTCTGTATGGGCGTCAACCACGGGGGGTGCTTGACGTCATGCGAGAGGCTTGGGAGGAGGGACCCTCCGAAAGTAAAAACGAAATTCAGTATGTGTTGGACCTGAGAGCAAAACTCCACACTTTAGGGCGGCTCTCGAGGGAGAATTTGCTACAGGCCCAAGACAGACAGTGCCGCTTATATGACAGGGGAACTAGGATACGAGAATTTACACCGGGAGAGAAGGTACTTGTATTATTGCCCACGTCTAGCTCTAAATTACTCGCCAAGTGGCAAGGACCATTTGAGGTCACACGACGAGTTGGGGATCTCGATTACGAGGTGGTTAGAACGGACAGGAACGGGGCACGTCAAATTTACCACCTTAATCTCCTGAAAAAGTGGAGGGAGGCGGAGTCAGTGATGCTAGCGACGGTGGTGAGTGGAGAGGAGGATCTCGGGCCAGAAGTGAGTACCAAAGTGCAATCCCTTGCTCTGGCCCCAGGGGGAGATCACCTCTCACCCTCGCAGCTCACTGACGTAGCCCAGTTGCAAGCAGAATTTGCAGACGTGTTCTCGCCCCTGCCCGGTCGAACAAACCTCATTCATCACCATATTGAGACAGAGCCGGGTGTTGTGGTGCGCAGCCGGCCGTATCGCTTGCCTGAGCATAAAAAGAAAATAGTTCAGGGAGAATTAGAGGCAATGCTGGACATGGGCGTAATAGAAGAGTCCCATAGCGATTGGGCGAGCCCGATAGTTTTAGTTCCTAAAACGGACGGCTCGATCCGTTTCTGTGTGGACTACCGCAAGGTGAACGCTGTGTCAAAATTTTACGCATATCCAATGCCTCGGGTTGACGAGCTGCTTGATCGACTAGGTACGGCTCGCTTTTATTCGACATTGGATTTAACAAAAGGGTATTGGCAGATCCCTCTGACACCATTATCCAAGGAAAAGACCGCTTTCACAACGCCGTTTGGATTACACCAATTTGTTACGCTTCCTTTTGGGTTGTTCGGGGCACCAGCCACCTTTCAGCGTCTCATGGACCGAATTCTGAGACCGCATGCTGCATATGCCGCGGCGTATTTAGATGACATCGTCATCTATAGTAATGACTGGCAGCGGCATATGCAGCACTTGCGAGCGGTACTGGGATCGTTGAGAGGGGCGGGGCTGACGGCCAACCCGAAAAAGTGTGCAGTTGGGCGAGTGGAAGTCAGGTATCTGGGCTTCCACTTGGGCCATGGACAGGTGCGTCCCCAAATTGATAAGACGGCAGCAGTTGCAACCTGTCCGAGACCCAAGACCAAAAAGGAGGTGAGGCAGTTCCTGGGGCTAGCAGGATATTATAGAAGATTTGTACCTAATTATTCGGACCTTACTAGCCCGCTGACTGACCTCACTAAAAAAGAAGCACCAGATACCGTCCAGTGGACGGAGCCGTGCCAGCGGGCTTTTTCCCAGGTGAAGGCTGCTTTATGTGGTGGACCGTTATTGCATTCTCCTGATTTTTCTCTTCCGTTTTTGTTGCAGACTGATGCGTCGGACAGGGGGTTGGGCGCAGTCCTGTCCCAGGAGGTGGGGGGTGAGGAGCGGCCGGTGCTGTACGTTAGTCGTAAGCTCTCTAAGAGAGAGACTAAGTACAGCACCATAGAAAAGGAGTGTTTGGCCATTAGGTGGGCCGTCCTCACCCTCAGATATTACCTCCTGGGAAGGGAGTTCACCCTCTGTTCGGACCACGCGCCCCTGCAGTGGCTCCACCGTATGAAGGATACCAACGCGCGGATCACCCGTTGGTATCTAGCTTTACAGCCTTTTAAGTTCAAGGTGGTCCACAGGCCGGGGGCACAGATGGTTGTAGCTGACTTCCTCTCCAGAAATGGGGGGGGGGGAGGGGCTGCAGGCCGGATGGGGCCTCGGCCTGAGTCGAACGGTGGGGGTATGTGGCAGAGGGGGCGTGGTTTAGCAAAGTCTGCACGGAGAGAGAGAGTCAGGAGAGTGACGGTGAGTAAGTAGGTCAAGTGCATAATGAGAAACACCTGTGTCTAATTGCAGTGATTGGCGCGGAGAGACGGTATATAAGCCAGATGGGAATGGGCCACTGGGAGAGAGAAACTGGCTGGGAACTCGGGGTCGTGAGACAGACTGGACGGAGAAAGCTTTCCGAATTATTTGAGCCTGAGATATTGGAAGCGCGGTGTGCGCACGTTTATGTTGTATAAAGAGAAGTTGAATAAAAACCCCGAGTACCAGTCACGCTGACCCTGCCTTCTTCCTCCTTGTAACCAAACATACATTTACTACAATAGTATCAAACACAATACATTGTAAATATGTTATTTTTTTATGTACTTTCCAAGCAAGAATCCAATTACATTGCAATCGCAATGTCAATGAATATAGTTTATTAACAGCTTATTTTTAAGTTATATTTTTCATGTTGTTTATTTACAACTTATTTGTAAGGTATTTCTTTTTTTATATATAATTTCACTATATACTCACCTAAAGGATTATTAGGAACAGCATACTAATATTGTGTTTGACCCCCTTTCGCCTTCAGAACTGCCTTAATTCTATGTGACATTGATTCAACAAGGTGCTGAAAGCATTCTTTAGAAATGTTGGCCCATATTGATAGGATAGCATCTTGCAGTTGATGGAGATTTGTGGGATGCACATCCAGGGCACGAAGCTCCCATTCCACCACATCCCAAAGATGCTCTATTGGGTTGAGATCTGGTGACTGAGGGGGCCATTTTAGTACAGTGAACTCATTGTCATGTTCAAGAAACCAATTTGAAATGATTCGAGCTTTGTGACATGGTGCATTTATCCTGCTGGAAGTAGCCATCAGAGGATGGGTACATGGTGGTCATAAAGGGATGGACATGGTCAGAAACAATGCTCAGGTAGGCCGTGGCCTTTAAACAATTGGCACTAAGGGGCTTAAAGTGGAGGCTGAATAATCTTGGTTCTCTCTCCAAGATTTCTTTGATTTAATCTTTACTTTTTTTGTTACATTGTTACTGACTATCAACCCTAGACGGGTAGTTATGTAACAATGTTCTCATTCTGTTTACGCCAAATTCTGACTCCATCTGAATGTCTTAACAGAAATCAAGTCTCATCAGACCAGGCAACATTTTTCCAGTCTTCAACTGTCCAATTTTGGTGAGCTCATGCAAATTGTAGCCTATTTTTCCTATTTGTAGTGGAGATGAGTGGTACCCAGTAGGGTCTTCTGCTGTTGTAGCCTATCCACCTTAAGGTTGTGAGTGTTGTGGCTTCACAAATGCTTTGCTGCATACCTCGGTTGTAACGAGTGGTTATTTCAGTCAAAGTTGATCTTCTATCAGTTTGAATCAGTCGGCCCATTCTCCTCTGACCTCTAGCATCAACAAGGTATTTTCGCCCACAGGACTGCCGCATACTGGATGTTTTTCCCTTTTCATACCATACTTTGTAAACCCTAGAAATGGTTGTGCGTGAAAATCCCAGTAACTGAGCAGATTGTGAAATACTCAGACTGGCCCGTCTGGCACCAACAACCATGCCACGCTCAAAATTGCTTAAATCACCTTTCTTTCCCATTCTGACATTCAGTTTGGAGTTCAGCAACTGCCATGTGATTGGTTGATTAGATAATTGCATTAATGAGAAATTGAACAGGTGTTCCTAATAATCCTTTAGGTGAGTGTATGCTTTATGGTTATGACTTATTAACATTTAAATAAACGTTTAATATTCTCAGCAAGAGTGTCAAGTCTTAAACTGTTATTAAAAGTCTTAAACTGTTATTTTCGCACTTCCTGCTTCGCTACTGTTCGGACGCTCTTCCTTACTGCTCCGCGCTTTGCTCTTTCGCTTCTATATTTTATCTCATAATTTCAACTTCAACAAATCAGCACAGTACTCAAACAACAAAGCTTGACTCCAATGATAAAATTAGAAACTCTGGTGACTGCACTCAAAAAAATATTTTGGTCTAAATATAAGTTTTATGTATTTGAATTACATTACAATTTTCCATCCATTTGGACTACATAGTTTTAACATAAACAAACAAATAAACTTAATGTGATTCATATTTGTCAGTCAAACGTAAATGAAATAGGTACGTTTTATGTAATGGTACACAGAAAAATGCCCATGATAAATTAACACAGCCTAGTGCACACTACTGAGATAAAGTACCATTGAAGCAGTGTTCAATTTAATGAGATAATTGAGTGATGATTGAGAATTAATTATGAACACCTGATGATAATGAGCAGAATCACTGACGGAAAGAGAAACACAAGAACTACAACTGACTTCAGCCACAGCCTTAGATGAAATCAACTGAAGATAAAAGAAGACATTAAATCTCTGAAGATATCAGTAGATGAGGATTAAACAACTTCACAAACAGCATTATGAGCTTCACGCATTACTAACCAGACTGACTTTATTTCTGTAATTTCTGTTTTAATGAAAATAATAGTTTCATAGTATGGAAGTCACCATACTGGAGATGAGTGTCTGCTTTAGTTGGGCTCTTGATCCGTAATTTGTTTATCTTTAGTTTTTCTCTGGCTCCTTTAACTGGGTGTTTATAAAGCACATTTGTTATTTCAAGGGAATCCAAGAGAAAATATTATCAGGTGATGTTGGCTATTTGTTTAGGCCTGAATCACTGCTCTAATTTAGAGGCCAATTTGCTGGTTATAGAGGTAATGTGTTATTAATTGTGTTGTATTCATAGTATTAGCCATGGGATTATGCAGCACAAGATACAGGACGGTTGTGTTAATTGAATAATATCCAGAAAAAAAGTGCACAAAAGGTTTTAATCTATGGCATTACTTAGACACACACAGACATCATGAATCAGCGTTTGAATCTCTACAATGGTGACAATCAAAAAAAATTAAGATAAACAGATCAACTTTGAACATAAAACAAGCAACTAAAATGTCACGACAAAAACAGCAAAAGTAAAAGCAATTAATAAGTATCAAAGAAAATTTGTCAATTCAGATGCATAATTTATTCATGCCGCAATGCATGCTGGGACACGTGGGGGGGGGGGGTTGATTGGTGGTACCCAACATGCACTGAAGCTTGAAGATTTTAATTGATTGTCACCATTGTTGAGATTCATACATTGATTCTTGATGTCTGTGTATATCTAAGCAATGCCATAGATTTAAATCCTGCATATTATTCGAATACCACAACGGTGCTGTAACTCATGCTGTAGAATCACATGGCAACTATTATGAATAAAACAAAACTATTAACACAGTACCACAGTAACCAGAGTATTAGACTCCGAATGAGATCAGTGATTTGGCCACACGATGTCATTAACAATATATAAAGAGCCAACATCACCAGATATTCGCTTGGATTCCCCTGTCATAACAAATGTGCTTTATAAACACACAGTTAAAGGAGCTAGAGAAAAAAGTTAAAGAGTTAAGAGCCCAACTAAAGCAGACACTGATCTCCAGCATGGTGACTTCAAACAACACTATAAACAGAAAATTACAGAAACACAGTCAGTCTGGTTAATAATGTGTGAAGCTGGTAATGCTGTTTGTGGAGTAGTTTAATCCTCTTCTGCCAAGATCTTCAGATTTAATGTCTTCTTTTATCTTCAGTTGATTTCATCTAAGGCTGTGGCTGAAGTCAGTTGTAGTTCTTGTGTTTCTCTTTCCGTCTGTGATTCTGCTCATTATCATCAGGTGTTCATAATTAATTCTCAATCATCACTCAATTATCTCATTAACTTGAACACTGCTTCAATGGTACTTTATCTCAGTAGTGTGCACTAGGCTGTGTTAATTTATCATGGGCATTTTTCTGTGTACCATTACATAAAACGTACCTATTTCATTTACGTTTGACTGACAAATATGAATCACATTAAGTTTATTTGTTTGTTTATGTTAAAACTATGTAGTCCAAATGGATGGAAAATTGTAATGTAATTCAAATACATAAAACTTATATTTAGACCAAAATATTTTTTTGAGTGTGGATTACTAAACAAAAAGCGGAATATTTCAACCGACCAGCCTCCCACTGCCTTCAGCTTACATTCCGGAGAAGGGAAAACACAGCTGCCTACATTCAAAAGGATAAGAAGATGCCTCTTCTAGAATCTACTTGCTGCACAAACTGCCACAGACTTTTACAAAGGATTGCAGTTCTTGAAACAAAGCTATTTGCGGAACCATCTAACCAGACGAATCACACAGCAGAGCTTCATCATGAACGCCGTCTGCACACTGCCGGTGAGTCCCATAAATGTAGTGCTACTCAACAGTTAGAGAAACAAGAAACTGATCAACACACTAATCGATGGCACAAACAGGGAGCGAGACCCAAAGGCACTCGAGACATCAGATAGTCACGAGCATCACATATTGCCGCAGTAGCATGCTCTACCCCAGACACAAGGATTGCAAACAATCGTTTCCTACCACCAAATATACATCTTGAAAACAGATTTGAAGTGTTAATGAATGTGGGTGAGGAATCCCCAAACATGATGAATGTGACTGAACACAGATCAAATCACCCCGTAGCTAACACTGATGCTAACAGGCGCTCAAGGTCAAGCAGACAGCGGCCGTCAGCTCAGAGGGCAGCCAAGCCCAGGACTCTGATAGTGGGGGACTCCACAGTCAGAAACATTAGCAGCAGGGATACAACTACATGCTGCCTTCCACAAGCAACAGTTTCTGATGTCAATAGGGAACTTAAGAACATTCTGATGAAACATAAGACTGCAAATCGACTTATCATTCATGTGGGGAAGAACGATATTCAGAGAGAGCAGTCAGAACTCCTTAAGAGGGATTTCAATGAACTTTTTGAAACACTCAAAAAACTGAAAGTTCAGCCGTTCATCAGTGGACCACTTCCAGCAAGAGGAACAAATAGGTTCTCACGGTTACTTGGGCTTAATACATGGCTGCTAAAAACCTGCAACATGAAGGGAGTGAACTTTATCGACAACTTTAATCTCTTCTGGAGTCAAAGACAACTGTTTACATCAAATGGCCTCCACCCAAACAAACTCGGTGCAAGAGTGCTAAAGGACAATATTTAATTTTCCCTTCAAAATCCTTCAGCTGTGTGTGCTAACCCACTCAACCTGGATGGCACACACACACCAGTACAGAGTATAGACGATCACAGGACTTCATTTCAGCATCTGAATGGACATGCAGTTGATACACCCCACAAGGACAATGATAACACCACGCAGCCACAACAACCACTTCTCATGGACACACTCCCAGCTGAGCCCCGCCCTCAGAGCTCACCACAGACACACTGTGACGGATTAGAACTGCTCCAAGTGACACAGATCGAGGCACTAAACAGTAACATCTCAGCCCAGACTGTGGAGTCTGTGGAGGCACTGGTAAAAATGGGGACCATCGGGGGTGAGACTGGTGAACTTTTACACCTTATGTGTGGTCTGAGCAATAAGCTGGAAGAAATGTCTAAGTCACTCAGTGAACTGGACGATAACATATTGCAGCCTCCGGTAACACCAGACCAACAGCCCCCCTCACCAGACATGTTATTCCTCTCTTCAGCATCCCCGCTTCTGACCTTCACAGAGAAAATGGATTTTGTTTATACTGGAACCAGACAATCACACTCGATCACTGCGAGCCCCCAGATATCAACTAAAGAGTGCAGAGCCCCACAACCACTAAAGACTGTGGGCCCAGCTCGCTCTGCCCCTCCTCCTGTGAGATTTCTCCGGTCACAACCACAGGGCCCACACCCTCCTCCATCTGCACCAAAAACAACTGATACCAGCTCTCAGTGATGTATTATGGGTCCTCGCAACGTAAACAGCAACCTTATCAAATGTTTACAAAACAAGCGGGAACCCATTGTGCCTGTCTCTTTCTCTATTTCTGTTCTGTTACGTGATAAAAAGTCTAAGGCCTTCTCAGGCCGTATGGCAAACCCATCTAATCTGCGGCCTGTTACTTGTCAACCTAAGATTACTGTGGGGGAAAAAATTAAAATGAATACTGTTAAGTTAGCACTTTTAAACATCCGCTCACTCAAAAACAAATAATTTCTAGTCAATGACTTAATAACCACAAACAACCTAGATTTTTTACTTCTAAATGAAACGTGGCTAGAAGACAGCTGCAGTGCAACAGTCCTCAATGAAACAGCCCCTCCTAACTTTACTTTTATGAGTGTCTGCAGGGCAGGGAGGGGGGGTCGCTGCTCTTTTTAAAGATGTCTATCAATGTAAGCAAGTATCATTTGGTGACTATTTGTCTCTAGAATATCTGGGCATTGTGCTAAAAGGTGCTCCACGTATCCTGCTTATCAATATTTACAGGCCTCCAAAATATTGCCCAGCTTTTATTGATGACTTTACAGAGCTGTTATCAGCAATCTCATCTGAGTATGACTGTTTTGCTATTGCTGGAGATTTTAACATTCACATTGACAATGAGGAGTACAGTACAACAAAAGAGCTCATGACTGTTCTTAACGCATTTGATTTGACACAACACGTACACGGACCCACACATGATCGTGGACACACTCTAGATTTAGTCATCAGTAAGGGTCTAAACATTTCATCGATAGTTATTAAGGATGTGGCACTGTCTGATCATTTCTGTATTTTCTTTGATATATCAATCTCTCCTGCCATTGAAACTAGATCTGTCTCTGTCAAAAAGAGATGCTTAAATGAGAACACTAGTGTGCTGTTTATGAAGGCTATATCTCTAACACCAAGCATATCTGCAGACTCTGTTGATTTTCTCCTTGACTCTTTTAACTCAAAAGTTAAGAGTGTAATTGATAATATTGCTCCTGTGAAAGTCAGAAAAAAGAGTGGCAAACAAAAAGCACCTTGGAGAAACTCAACAGCAGTGCAATTAATGAAAAGACAATGCAGGAAAGATGAGCGCATGTGGCGAAAGACAAAACTTGTAGTCCATTACAACATCTATAAAGACAGTCTTCGTGCTTTCAATATGGAACTAGGCAAAGCTAGACAGACCTTCTTTTCAAATATTATAAACAGAAACATAAACAACACTCTTTTTGCTACT
Organism: Romanogobio albipinnatus; assembly: GCA_023566225.1. Taxonomy (NCBI): domain Eukaryota; kingdom Metazoa; phylum Chordata; class Actinopteri; order Cypriniformes; family Gobionidae; genus Romanogobio; species Romanogobio albipinnatus. Next base: position 67,959,038 of record CM042241.1, on the reverse strand, counting down.
GTAGAGAGACTAACAAACCCTCCGAGTCACATTCCCAATGAAATGCTCTCAGACAGCAAATGTAGTGAGTTTGCCTTCTTCTTCTCCGAGAAAATCAATAATATCAGAAATGCGATCAGCACATCCTTGAGTTGCTCTGGGGTGAGTCAGATCAGACCACAACCTCAGAAAGTTACTATGACTGATTTCAAAGCAATTGATGGTAAAATTTTAGAAGAAACGGTACAGCACCTAAAAACATCAACCTGCGCCCTTGACACACTCCCCACTTCTTTTTTCAAAAGTGTGTTTAACTGTTTAGAAGCAGATCTCCTAGAAGTGGTAAACGCCTCACTTCTTTCTGGGACTTTTCCAAACTCCCTTAAAACCGCAGTAGTTAAGCCTATCCTGAAAAAGAGAAATCTGGATAACTCTATACTGAGCAACTACAGACCAATCTCAAATCTCCCCTTCATAGGCAAGATCATTGAAAAAGTTGTTTTCAGTCAGCTGAACAAATTCTTGAACTCAAACGGATACTTTGACAATTTTCAATCTGGTTTCCGACCGCATCACAGCACAGAGACAGCACTCATAAAGATAATAAATGATATTCGTCTCAATACAGATACAGGCAAAACATCAATTCTGGTACTACTCGACCTCAGTGCTGCATTCGACACTGTTGACCACAACATACTTCTTGACAGGCTAGAAAATTGGGTTGGGCTTTCCGGAATGGTCCTCAAATGGTTCAGGTCATACTTAGAAGGGAGAGGTTATTATGTGAGTATAGGTGACCATAAGTCTGAGTGGACATCCATGACATGCGGAGTCCCACAAGGGTCAATTCTTGCACCACTCCTATTCAACCTGTACATGCTCCCACTGAGCCAAATAATGAAAAATAACAAAATGGCTTACCACAGCTATGCTGACGACACCCAGATCTACTTACCCCTATCACCTAATGACTACAGCCCCATTGACTCTCTATGTAAATGCATTGAAGAAGTTAACAGTTGGATGTGCCAAAACTTTCTTCAGTTAAACAAAGACAAAACTGAAATCACTACATTTGGAAACAAAGATGAAATTCTCAAGGTGAACGCATATCTTGAGGCTAAAGGCCTAATAACAAAAAATCAAGTCAGGAATCTTGGTGTGATTTTGGAGTCAGACCTGAGTTTCAGTTGTCATGTCAAAGCAATAACTAAATCAGCCTACTATCATCTCAAAAATATTGCAAGAATTAGATGCTTTGTTTCCAGGCAAGACTTAGAGAAACTCGTTCATGCTTTTATCACCAGCAGGGTGGACTATTGTAATGGTCTTCACACCGGCCTTCCCAAAAAGACCATTAGACAGCTGCAGCTCATACAGAACGCTGCTGCAAGGATCCTGAGCAGAACCAGAAAATATGACCATATCACACCAGTCCTCAGGTCTTTACACTGGCTTCCAGTTACATTTAGGATTGATTTTAAAGTACTATTACTTGTATATAAGTCACTCAATGACCAAGGACCTCAATACATTGTAGATATGCTGATTAAATACAAACCCAACAGATCACTCAGATTATCAGGATCAAGTCAATTAGAAATACCAAGGGTTCACTCAAAGCAAGGAGAGTCTGCTTTTAGCTATTATGCCAGCCGCAGCTGGAACCAGCTTCCTGAATAGATCAGATGTGCTCCAACAGTAGCCACTTTCAAATCCAGACTCAAAACACATCTGTTCAGCTGTGCATTTACTGAATGAGCACTGTGCTACTGTACATCCGACTGATTGCACCCTATCTTATGCTTTTACTGAATGAGCTCTGTGCTCTGTCCGAACTGCTTGCACTTTAATTATGTTTCAATTTAACCCGGTTTTTATTTTGAGTGCACTTTAATTATGTTTCAATTTAACCCTGTTTTTAATTTTAATTTTAATTTTACTTTCTATTTTATTTCTTTATTTCTTATTTCTTTTAATTCATATTTTTACTGTTATACTGCAAATATTTTAACTTAATTTCTGTGTAAAGGACTTTGAATTGCCACTGTGTATGAAATGTGCTATAATAAACTTGCCTTGCCTTGCCTTGCCTATTAAAATTAGTAGATTATGGATTCATTTATATCTATAGACATGTACTTGATAAACATATAGTAAGCAAAACATCAGCTTTATAAACTTACCATCAGGACAAAAACACCACAGCTGTTGCTGAGATGTTGTCGTGGGAGGCCCTGTTGATGTTGACATGCAGTCAAACTAGCTTTAAAAAAGTTTAACAATTTCCAATGATTTTACAGTTACTTATTCAAATGAATATTGGTACCGTAATATCAGTAGCCACGTTTCCATTACCCTTCAAATTGCGCATATTGAAATTGCGAATTGAAAATACGCCCAATAGAAACGCGTCAATTCCCATACTCCCATATATCGCAAAAAGGTTTTTACGCTCGCATGAGGTGGTTTTTCAGGCAATTCGAAAAAGGAAATTTTCGCAAAACTGCAATGGAAACAGTTTTTTCGCATTTACAGGTCACCTGGTACGGTCATGCATTGCTCCCACATGCTCGCCTACATATTATCTTTTTTCCACTCAAGTATGTCTAATAACGAGATCTTTTGTCGTTAAAACGACATATATTTTCTCCTAATAAGGAAAATGGCGTAACTTTATAATGACTAACCCCGGTGCAACCACAAATATCATAACTATCTATAGGCCTACTGTAATTAAGACATATATTCAAGAAATGTATTAAAACAGAAAGACGCTATAGCTTCAGCCTTGCTCAAAGACTGAGGAAACAGGCCAGCACGTCCATTCCCGACGATCTTGGTTTGCTTCTTCTTATTTATTAAATATACAGCCAAATAGTTGATTAAACATTGATCAAAATTAAAATACAATTTATACAAAACAAAATTAATTTTAAATTAAGACTTTCTAGAAAACACAATTCAATGAAATGCTCAATCCATGTCCCCAGACATATGCGCATCTGATTATGTGCCTTAGGCTACTCATGCTGCTCGCTTTTCATAATCAATATATGAAATTAAAAGATTATAATATTTAGATATAGCCTAACTATATGAAACTAAATAGGCTACGTTTTCTTTAACCCTCTGTCCGACAAAGTCGTCGTCGCCTTCTGATGGATTTTTTCCTTATTCCAGCGCAAACAACTCACAATACTCCGTCATTTTTAGCCATACAGATAGGCTAAGTGGAAGACATAATTATAAACAGTAAACTGTCTACTTTTATTTGTGTACACTCAATAACAGCAAAGGCCATGGACTCAAGGAACTGATTATTTTTCACTTCACTCCAAACCCTGTCTTCATTTCAAAAATATATTTTGTTTATTAAAGGAGCTGTATGTAGGACTGTGGCCAAAACTGGTACTGCAATCACTTTCAAATTACTGTAGAGTAACTACGTCCAGCAAGAACGTAGGCTGCTACACGGAGCTTTCAATGGCAAGTGACGAGTCGTACACAGTAAGTTTTTTTTCTTTCCTTTTATTATGTTTATGCTTCAAGAGCGATGTTTTGTGAAGTAATTATGAATCGCAAAAATTTACTAATGGCGATTAGCCAAATATAATCGTAAATATGAACGCTCGTATGTGACAGTACATTCCCACATGAAAAATACTATAGTATATTATATTAAAATTACAGCAAAATGAATCTAGTAAATGCTGGGGCCATAATAGCTGAAGAGACAAGCGTTTTTGTCATAAGTAGGCTAACAAATAACAAACATTGCCACAGCAAGTATAACGCGGGACAAATTACGCCATGTCAGCGTTCAATATCAACAATGGCTATCACATGGTTGATTTCAGTCCCATCAGAAACGATTGAGAGTAACTAAATAACATTTGCAATGGTCATACAGGTCAACTTGCAGCATGTTTTATCCACTATATATACGAAGAAAGAATGAGGAATAATTTTTACAGAGGTAACGTTAGGCTAACGTTACTGTCTCAAATACGTTTTCACATTGCCATAATAGGCGTGCTAATGTTGTTTTCATCAGCGTCTCAGCATAATGACAGAGAAACGGGCTCTGATAATGCATTACTAATGTTAGCAATGACGACTCGCCATTTTTATTTACCAAACAATTCCTTAACGTTACCTTTTTAATTCAATGACCCACCTCCTCCATCTGCGCTAACCTAACGTTACTTTGCATGAACATGCCCAACTTTGTTCGACTGTCGTGAATATTTGAAATGTCCATTTACATTAAGTACAAGTTAGCCAAACATAGATGAACCTCACCTGTCCAGGAGAAAATTAGCAACGTTGGCATCAGTCTTCAAATTATTCTCTGTTTTCAGCCGTCTCCATCTTTCAAAGGCATCTCCTATACAAATCCTTGTTTAATTTCGGACACTGTCACAACGTTTTTCTGATTCATATCGAGGTCGTTTAGGTTTCGTAAAGTTAGACATTGTTTATCCAAAAAGTTTGTAGCTGCAGCTGTGGTAACTAGCAGAGCTGGCAACCCGAATGCAGAAACACTGCTGACTTTGTGATTGGTAGATAGGTGGAGGGCGGCGCTTCAGGCATGACACAACATGTCAACATCAACATCAGTTGAGGGCTGCAACTTCAATTTTAAAATGACAATATCTTGGCCGGACAACTGTTGTCAGTGATATAAGTATTTTAAATTAACATGATTTCTTAATGTCTATTGACATATTAGGGCCATTTTATGATTAATTGAAATACATTTCTTACATACAGCTCCTTTAAACGCAAAGTTTTTTCATTTCAAAAGCATTTCTAAATTCAGTTTATATTTACAACAAACGAAATTCCAAGCCAAAATAACGAAGTGGTAAAAAAAAAACCTTTGAGTAAATTCAAACGTTTCGCTCGTCTCTGTATGTGGCAATGCGTCACAATAACCTGGCATATGTAAAAGTCGATCATTCTTTATAGATGATGGTATGTTTGGACAGAAGACGAGTTCTTTATTAAACTAATAAAAAACAATACAATAAAAAATGCCACAATTTATCATAACACCTCATATGTGCCGCTCAAGTATAAGGGGCTTTCCTTGCCATCAGTGCTTGGATAACACACACATCTCTTTCCATTCAAAATAATGGCGTGTGGTGGCTGGGATATACATAAACCTAACAACATACGTAACATGATTTTTGGAATGATTTATCACGAGAGGAAAAAAATGGTTTTAGTCGCATAACATCAGTTAATGGAAACGCCGTCATTTCGCAATATTTTTTTATCGACTTTTAGAAAATATTGCAAAAGTTTTGCGCAAATCTGTAATGGAAACGCGGCTACTGACACAGTATTCATGCCAAGGCCCAGGATATGATTTGTGCAAAAAGAGATGTGTATGTATAGATGTACAAATTTCACCTTTCTTTATCAGAACTAATTAAGCTTTATACCTAAATAACAGTGAACTATTTGTCTTGGCATGTTATTCATATACAAACCATGCTAGTATTTTTATCCATAACCATTTTTATTATCAAATTAATCCATAATCTACTAATTTTAATTACAGTTTAAGACTTGACACTCTTGCTGAGAATATTAAACGTTTATTTAAATGTTAATAAGTTATACGTGTAACCATAAAGAATATAGTGAAATAACAACAACAAAAAACCCCTGAAATACCTTACAAATAAGTTGTAAATAAACATGAAAAAAAAAAAAAAACTTAAAACTAAGCTGTCAATAAACTATATTCGTTGACATTGTGATTGCAATGTAGGCCTAATTGGATTCTTGCTTGAAAAGTACATAAAACTTTTTCCAAAAATTAACATATTTATAATGTATTGTGTTTGATACTATATATTATCACCAGGTATAATAAGTAATTAACGAATTCACGGTTTTGTTCTCTACATGGTGGTACTTCAAAAGTATATAAGAAACTATAAGCATTGTTTTCAACCACATGTCCTGTTTGCCGTGGTGTCGACTTCAGAAGACTTGACGCCACTAACCAATGAGAAGAGTTGCGGGCGGGACGAGTCGTGCATTCCCGCCCCAGGTGCAACCCCGCCCCGATTGACGTCATACTTCGCCAATAACCAATAAGAAGCGTTATGGGCGGGATGACACATGCAGCCCCACCCCCATGTGCAGCCCAGCCTCGATCTGCAGGCTGCAGCCAGGTGTACTTGGTCAGAGCTGCACAGTAAATTCCCTGGTGTTGAATTAACACCGCTCTGTGTTCATATGGGAGTAACACTGAAGTAGTGTTAGAGGTAATAAGATTACAGACCTAGGAAAGGACATGACTTCGAGCAAGAACACGGTACATGAGACAACCACAGCAGCAGCAGGACACTCACTTCAAGTGTGAACCTGTGGATGGGCAAAAATAACATCATACAGGGGGTTAAGGACCCACCAAGGAAAGAGAGGGTGCTTGAAAGAGCAGAGACAAGGGCCTCGCATTGACCAGTACTTCTTACAAAGCAACCAGTCAAATCAGTCGATTGAAGCACAGCAACGGGACAAAAACCAAAGTTTGCAGAGCATCAGCACCCCTGTCACTGAGGAGGATAATACAAGCACAGGAATGCCGGAGGAGAAACCCAACCAACCACAGAGACCTCCCAAAGAGGAAAAGATCAAAGCAGAGAAAAAGTTGGAAAGGATGGGTGACATCATCTACCACTACGGAGAAGAGCGCTTTGGAGTGAACACAAGGAGAAGCAACAAAGCAACACCAGCAACAGCCAAATCCAAGAGGCAGCAAGAGATCGAAAGGCTGGTCAAAGAGAGAAGGCAGCTGACCCACTGAGCAAAGTTATGTCCAAAAGACGTCTTTTCAACGTCTTTGCCACTAGAGGCGTACGTTGAAAAGACGTCCACTGAGGAGCCAGAATGAAAGTTTTTATGACGTCTGTTGTTGACGTGTTCTGCACGCCCGATATAGACGTTCATGGAACCTCAAGGTTAAAAACTAGTAATGTGCTCATTGTGGACATATTTCCCATTTGTAATTGCAAAGCAACTCACGGACAGTGTGTTTGTCCAGAAATCATGAAAATAAAAGAAACTTCGCTCACACCTTTAGACACTTTAGACAACTTAGCATCTGTAATTCACACATCTTTCGATCGTGAGAGAATCGTGGCATTCAATCCAGGATCTTCTTGCTGTGAGGAGACAGTGTTTCCCACTGAGACACTAGTGCTGCCCTTAATCATTTACATTTATGCATTTGGCAGACGCTTTTATCCAAAGCGACTTACATAGCATTCAAGGTACACATGTTACATTTTGTCAGTTCTTGCTTTCCCTGGGAATCGAACCTATGACCTTGGCGTTGCTAGCACCATGCTCTACTGTTTGAGCTACAGGAAAGCTAAGACATAAGACACACTTTGACTATTTCTGTCAGACGTCTACAGAAGCTCTTACTGAGAATTAACAGAGGTTTAGATGTTGATATTTATGGTTAATTTGAAGTCACCATTGTGGTGGGAAGCGTTTGCTTTAGTTGGTGTCTTGGTCCCTGTACTTGAGTTAAGTTTTCTTTGACTGCTGTTACTGTGTGTGTGAAACACAATAGTTGTGGCTATAGGGTTGGGCGATATATATCGTGAGATTGTTATGCGCATCTCATCAGTAAAGCTGGTTAATTGATTGGTAGTAAATCGCCTTCACCTTTCAGATTGAGCGGCATTTACTACTAAGAGCCGTAGTTAACTGACAAGCTGAGCCATATCGCATTAATATCGGGGACGTATCGCCAGCGATAATTAATGCGATATGGCTCAGCTTGTCAGTTAACTACGGCTCTTTGTACACAGCAAAAACTCCAGTGTTAAATGAACACTCCTGGGAGTGTATATGAGTCCACTCAAGAGTGTTGAAGGTAATGAGATAATTAAGTGATTAATTTAGTGATGATTGATCATTATTGAAGACACCTGATGATAACAAGCAGAATCTCTGAAGGAGAAAATCTCAAATTGTAAGCCACCGTTTTGGGGATGGGTGTTTGCTTTAGTTGGGCTCTTGACCCTTATGTTATTAACTTTAGATTTGGTCTGGTTGCTGTATCTGAGTTATAACTGCCAGAAGAACAAAGATGAAAAGTGATCTGTTGGTTATATTCTGACAATCATCATTTGAACTATGTTTTTGATTTATGTTGTTTACAGCATAACTGTGATTCTACATAAATATACAAAAATGCAAAATTTTAAGATATAATCTAAAAGATCTCTTAAAAGTTGTTTAAAAAAAAAAGCCTTTCTTTTAGGCACACACAGACGTCAAGATTCAGTCTATGCATCTCAACAATGGTGACGAGCAGAATATTCAATTAGGAAAAGTAAATTACATAGACAATTCAGATCATAATTTATTCATACCGCAATGCATGATGGGAGCCATTAATGAGTTGTGATTGGTGGTAGCCACTGCAACATGCTTTATTATTGTCACCATTGTTGAGACTCACAGGCTGATTATTGATGTCTGTGTTTCTAAATTCATTGATTTGAAAGTCTTTTGATCAGAACAATATTTATTAATTAGTTTGGGTTATAAGATATAAATAATAATCACATGCTGTAAAATCACAAAGCTGCTGACAAGTTAAAACTATCTTTAAAAGTTTTATTTTTCTGATCATGATTATGTCAAAACATAGCCAACACTATCAGATCACACTATTCTTTGTTAATTTGACTGTTATAAATCAATAACAACAGTCAAACAAATTCTAAAGTTAACAACATAAGGGTCAAGATCCCAACTAATGCAAACACCCATCCCCATAACGGTGGCTTACAATTTATGATTTTCTCCTTCAGTGATTCTGCTTGTTAACATCAGGTGTCTTCAATAATGCTCAATCATCACTAAATTAATCACTTAATTATCTCATTAACTTCTCTAACTTCTTTCTTAAATTAACACTGGAGTTTTAGCTTTGTAGTAAATGCCGCTCCATCTGAAAGCAGGTGAAGGCGATTTACTACTAATCAAGGAACCGGCTTTACTGATGAGATGCGCATAACAATCTCACGATATATATCGCCCAGCCCTAGTTGTGGCTGAGAAAGCAAAGAGAAAGCTACATCAGATGTTGTCAGCTCCTTGTTGATGACTAAATCATCAGATAGCAAGCATATGATGTTGTGCTTTTGAGTTTTGTGTTCTTTTTTGGCAAGTAGTCATTGATAAATCCACTATAAGCTTGTGAACACTGTATTGGCACCAATAGCATTAAAATGATAACTTTTCCTGAAGGATGATAAAACAGTATGTGCACACAATGTTTTGAGCAAATATTTCACGTCACACACAGACATCAAGATTTTGCCTATGCTTCACAACAACGGTGACAATCAAAACAAAAAAGCTTCATGCTGCAATGCATGATGGGTAGCTTCATAGTACAAAACTCATGCTTGATTGTCACCGTTGTTGTGAATCATATGCAAAATATTGATGTCTGTGTGTGAGACCATATGAACCATTTGCTCAAAATATTGTCTGCACATACCATTTTATCATCCATCAGAACAAGTGATCATTTTGATGCTATTGGTGCCAATACGGTCCGTGTAACGCTTCACAATTCAATTTTCAGACCATATAGTGCAAATGCAAAAAATAAAATATTGAAACAAACGTCCATTTTTTCCTTTTTCTCGGTTACTTCATCAGTGGATTTTTGCCATTTTCTCTCCTTTTTTCAAATTTCCTTTTGCTAAATTATGACTTAAGAAATTATCTTTTGAATGAATTGAAATCTAACCGATTTTATTTTCCTTCTATTTTTTCCCCAATTTACGTGGACTGTGCCATAGCTATAGCGGGGGAGGTCGCGGACTGTTTTACATCGTTTATGTAGGCTATAGCCTGCGTGCACGTTGAGAAGTAACTTATAGTTTAAAAGGCTAACACAGAGGACGCCATAGTTTTTGTTGTTAATAAATATATAATAGGCTAATAATACTGTGCTAAATGTAGAATTCAGGTCTGGCCATCGGGAGCAGCGGGCAAAACGGTGGCCTGGCTACTTATTTGCCCGCTGGTTTGTATTTATCTATACTTATTTGTTATTAGTTCACGTACACACACACACACACACACACACACACACACACACACACACACACACACACACACACACACACACACACACACACACACACACACACACACACACACACACACACACACACACACACACACACACACACACACACACACACACATATATATATGTGTGTGTGTGTGTGTGTGTGTGTGTGTGTGTGTGTGTATGTATGATTGTAAATAAGTATTTGAACACCCTGCTATTTTGCAAGTTCTCCCACTTAGAAATCATGGAGGGGTCTGAAATTGTCATCGTAGGTGCATGTCCACTGTGAGAGACATAATCTAAAAAAAAAATCCAGAAATCACAATGTATGATTTTTTAACTATTTATTTGTGTGATACAGCTGCAAATAAGTATTTGAACACCTGAGAAAATCAATGTTAATATTTGGTACAGTAGCCTTTGTTTGCAATTACAGAGGTCAAACGTTTCCTTTAGTTTTTCACCAGGTTTGCACTGCAGGAGGGATTTTGGCCCACTCCTCCACACAGATCTTCTCTAGATCAGTCAGGTTTCTGGCCTGTCGCTGAGAAACACAGAGTTTGAGCTCCTCCAAAGATTCTCTATTGGGTTTAGGTCTGGAGACTGGCTAGGCCACGCCAGAACCTTGATATGCTTCTTACAGAGCCACTCCTTGGTTCTCCTGGCTGTGTGCTTCGGGTCATTGTAATGTTGGAAGACCCAGCCTCGACCCATCTTCAATGCTCTAACTGAGGGAAGGAGGTTGTTCCCCAAAATACATGGCCCCGGTCATCCTCTCCTTAATACAGTGCAGTCGCCCTGTCCCATGTGCAGAAAAACACCCCTAAAGCATGATGCTACCACCCCCATGCTTCACAGTAGAGATGGTGTTCTTGGGATGGTACTCATCATTCTTCTTCCTCCAAACACGTTTAGTGGAATTATGACCAAAAAGTTATATTTTGGTCTCATCTGACCACATGAATTTCTCCCATGATTCCTCTGGATCATCCAGAGTCATTGGCAAACTTAAGACGGGCCTGGACATGTGCTGGTTTAAGCAGGGGAACCTTCCGTGCCATGCATGATTTCATTAGTGTATTACCAACAGTAACCTTGGAAACGGTGGTCCCAGCTCTTTTCAGGTCATTGACCAGCTCCTCCTGTGTAGTTCTGGGCTGATTTCTCACCTTTCTTAGGATCATTGAGACCCCACGAGGTGAGATCTTGCATGGAGCCCCAGTCCGAGGGAGATTGACAGTCATGTTTAGCTTCTTCCATTTTCTAATGATTGCTCCAACAGTGGACCTTTTTTCACCAAGCTGCTTGGCAATTTCCCCGTAGCCCTTTCCAGCCTTGTGGAGGTGTACAATTTTGTCTCTAGTGTCTTTGGACAGCTCTTTGGTTTTGGCCATGTTAGTAGTTGGATTCTTACTGATTGTATGGGGTGGACAGGTGTCTTTATGCAGCTAACGACCTCAAACAGGTGCATCTAATTTAGAATAATAAATGGAGTGGAGGTGGATTTTAAAGGCAGACTAACAGGTCTTTGAAGGTCAGAATTCTAGCTGATAGACAGGTGTTCAAATACTTATTTGCAGCTGTATCATACAAATAAATAGTAAAAAAAATCATACATTGTGATTTCTGGATTTTTTTTTTTAGATTATGTCTCTCACAGTGGACATGCACCTACGATGACAATTTCAGACCCCTCCATGATTTCCAAGTGGGAGAACTTGCAAAATAGCAGGGTGTTCAAATACTTATTTTCCTCACTGTATATTCTAGAAATGTATTAAAAAGAAAGACGCTTTCAGCCTTACTCAAAGGCCGCGGAAACATGGCCAGTGGGTTCTTTACGCAATCCATTCCCGGCATTCTTATTTTGCTTCTTATGTATTAAATATACAGGCCATTAGTTTATGAAACCTTGATCAAAATTAAAATACAATTTATAGAAAAAGACCCCCATGTCTCCAGACATATTGCGCGTATTATAGCCTATATCTTACTCATGCTGCTCACTTTTCATCATCAACATATGAAATTAAAACAATAATACAATAGGCTAATATTTAAACATATAGCCTAACTATGAATCTAAATAGGCTACGTTTTGCATTTAGCCTCCACTCCAAAAGCTTCAAAAATGTATTTTGTTTATTAACGCAAAGTTTTAATTTCAAATGTAATTTCTAAATTCAGTTCATATTTACAACAAACTAAATTCTGAGCCAAAATAACGAAGTGGTAAAAAAAACTGCAAAAATGAAAAATATTAAAGAATTCGCGGGCGCTTTCGTCGGCATGAGTAAGATAGGCTATAAGACGCGCAATATGTCTGGAAACATGGAGTGGGGTCAGACATGATTTTTGTTGAGTGTTGTTTTGCAGAAATCATTTCTTTGAAGTGAATTTCGTTTTCAATAAATTGTATTTTAATTTTAATCAAGGTTCATCTAATTGCCTGTATATTTAATACATAAGAAGCAAACCAAGAACGCCGGGAATGGATTGACATGCGTAACGAACCCACTGGCCATGTTTCCGCGGCCTTTGAGTAGCCTAAGGCTGAAATAGCGTCTTTCTGTTTTTAATAAATTTTTTGAATATATGTCTTAATTACAGTAGGCCTATTATAGACAGTTATGATATTTGTGGCTGCACCGGGGTCCATCATTACTAGGTTAAAGTTACACGCTTTTCATTAGTGATCCATGGCACCTGCTACCTATGGCTGTTATGAACTGCAGGCTTCAATCAATAAATTACAACAATTTCGTGCTATGGGCACTGCCACTGATACAGGCAGCGATATTTTTCTGCTTCCAAACAAGTGTGACAAAGGCATGGGCTAAATACATTCTCTAATGTGGATACAGACATATATACACACATCACTATACAACATCTTATTAGGAGAAAAAACATGTCGTTTTAACGACATAAGATCTCGTTATTACGAGAAAATTATGTTGTTTTTACGACATAAGATCACGTTATTACGAGAAAAGATGTTGTTTTAACGACATAAGATTTTTTTCATTTATTTATCCTTTGTTTTACCAGGGTAGTCACATTGAGACAGTAGTCTCTTTTTCATAAGATCTCGTTATTATGACATAATTGAGTGAAAAAAATTATATGTATGTGGCAGCAATGCGTCACCGTAATATTTACATAAGGAAAAATGTTTAAAATCTATCTGAATTGGTAGCCTATGCCTGTGACTGTCTTTTCACTTTTTCTTTCTTTATAATTTTGTTAAAGTTATAAAGTTCAGCAAATTTTAGTTAGCTTTTATCCACATCTTAGCCTAGCCTACATGCCAAACATTCAAAATATTTGGGCCTAAATAAACTCCTTTGCCGATGTTTTCACTTAGATTTACACACATAGAATATGTTGATCATCATTCTCGTTTCCACGGCAACATTGAACTTTTCATTGAATATAGCCTACTGCTTCTCACATCTTCTCTTGCCCTTAAATTTAGCAGTCATTAACTCGGTTCATTACAAGCCGTTAGCCGAGAATGATAGGCTTTGATATGCCTAAATATGTAGGCTATATAATGATATGCTGCAAGTCAAGAGTAGGATTCATAATTTGTATCGGTTAATTATCAAATGGCGAGTTCTTAAATCATTCGGGTACATCGAGGCATGCATCAATATAATAAAGTAGGTATGTGTGTGTGTGTGTGTGTGTGTGTGTGTGTGTGTGTGCATGCGTGCACGTGAGTGTGTGTGTGTGTGTGTGTGTGTACGTGCACTAATAACAAATAAGTATAGATAAATACAAACCAGCGGGCAAATAAGTAGCCAGGCCACCGTTTTGCCCGCTGCTCCCGATGGCCAGACCTGAATTCTACATTTAGCACAGTATTATTAGCCTATTATATATTTATTAACAACAAAAACTATGGCGTCCTCTGTGTTAGCCTTTTAAACTATAAGTTACTTCTCAACGTGCACGCAGGCTATAGCCTACATAAACGATGTAAAACAGTCCGCGACCTCCCCCGCTATAGCTATGGCACAGTCCACGTAAATTGGGGAAAAAATAGAAGGAAAATAAAATCGGTTAGATTTCAATTCATTCAAAAGATAATTTCTTAAGTCATAATTTAGCAAAAGGAAATTTGAAAAAAGGAGAGAAAATGGCAAAAATCCACTGATGAAGTAACCGAGAAAAAGGAAAAAATGGACGTTTGTTTCAATATTTTATTTTTTGCATTTGCACTATATGGTCTGAAAATTGAATTGTGAAGCGTTACACGGACCCAATACAGTAGATTCACAAGGTTAGAGTGACTGTTTGCCAAACAAGCACGCGAAACTTTAAAAAAAAGTCTAGTCATCAACAAGGAGCTGACAGCACCTGATGTCAATTTATCTTTGCTTTCTCGGCCATAACTATTGTGTTTCACATACACACAGTTATAGCAGACAAAAGCCGCGTTTCCACCGAAATTACCCGGAACTATTTGTACCAGGAACTTTTTTCCCAGGAACTTTTTCTCCCCCAGACCTGCTACTGTCTGGGTTTCCACCGCGGTCTAAAGTACCGGGAAGATTAGGCAAATTAGTCCGGTGATGTTGGACTGTGCGCGGCGCGACTGTTCCTTCCAGTCAGTGACGGACAGTAATAATTTTTGCGCGATACATGTCTGCAACAATAACAAGTGGAGGAGATGCAAGCAGCGCTGCTTTTGCTGGTTATGTATCGGTTTACTAAAGAGGTCATTAACAAAACGGCGGAAAAGAGACGAGCACTGATACTAAAGCGTATTCGTAAAGCTATATTTAAAATATGACAAAGTATGTTATCATCAGCTATTACGGACATTGACCGTGAGATGGCTGAGACGAACGCGCGCCATCGGACAGAAAGAGTAAGACTGATATTTACTGAACGCTGTTCGATCCTCGCAAAAGACTTAAAAATGCCGGTTGAAATAAAATGCTGCGTGAGCTCAACCAATCAGCATGTTCAGCACCCAAGTCCAACCCCCGAAAGTTCGGGAACTTTTCAAAAGTACCACCTCGCAAGCAGGGCCATTTGGAGGGGGAAATGTTTACCCGGAACTTCATTTAGACCCTGGTTCCTGCGATCGAAACACACCGAGTTCCCCCCCAAAGTTCCTGGTTCCGGGGTAAAGTTCCTGCGGTGGAAACGCGGCTAAAGAAAAGCTAACTCAAGTACAGGGACCAAGAGCCCAACTAAAGCAAACGCTTCCCACCACATGGTGACTTCAAATTAACCATAAATATCAACATCTAAACCTCTGTTAATTGTCAGTAAGAGCTTCTGTAGACGTCTGACAGAAATAATCAAAGTGTGTCTTATGTCTGTGATTAAGGGAAGCACCAGTGTCTCAGTGGGAAACACACAGCAAGAAGATCCTGGATTGAATCCCACGATTCTCTCACAATCCAAAGATGTGTGAATTACAGATGCTAAGTTGTCTAAAGTGTCTAAAGGTGTGAGCGAAGTTTCTTTTATTTTCATGATTTCTGGACAAACACACACTGTCCGTGAATTGCTTTGCAATTACAAATGGGAAATATGTCCACAATGAGCACATTACTAGTTTTTAACCTTGAGGTTCCATGAACGTCTATATCGGGCGTGCAGAACACGTCAAAAACAGACGTCATAAAAATTTTAATTCTGGCTCCTCAGTGGACGTCTTTTCAACGTACGCCTCTAGTGGCAAAGACGTTGAAAAGACGTCTTTTGGACATAACTTTGCTCAGTGGGAAGCAGGGACAATGTATAAGGTGGGAAGGCCTGGAGAGGAGAAAGCTCAGCTGAAGGGAGCTCTGAGAAATGGAGGCAAGCAACATCAGCTTTATCATCAGAGCCACCTATGATGTGCTCCCATCTCCAAAAAAACTCTGCCAATGGTATGGCGAGGACCCAACCTGTTCCCTTTGCCCAACTCCAGCGACTCTCAAACAAATCTTGAGCGGTTGTAAGACCAGCGTCACACAAGGTCGTTACACCACCTGGAGACACAACCAGGTCCTGAAGAGTCTGACAGCAGCTCTTGAGAGCAAGAGGAATACCACCAACTTCTTGCCCCTGAGAGCAACCAATTCCATCACGGCCCCAACCTTCATCCGAGAGGAACAAAAAAAGCCCAACCATCCCCCTACCAAACCAGAAGCTGGAGAGCTAGCCATGGCCCGGGGCTGGAAGATGCTAGTCGATATTGGCCAGCAACTCTTCCCACCTGAGATAACAGCCAGTACCCTTAGGCCAGTCTTGGTACTCTGGTCCCCTTCATTGAAGTCTGTTTACATCATAGAGCTCACAGTCCCATGGGAGAATTTAACAGAAGAGGCCTATGAGCGCAAGAAACTGCGCTACATAGAACTGGCAGCAGACGCTCAACAATGAGGATGGAAAGCGAAAGTCTATCCGGGTTGAAGTGGGATGCAGAGGTTTTGTGGTTTCTTCTACCATCAGACTGCTGAAAGACCTTGGCATCCATGGACAGGCTCTACGGCAGACAATTAGATCAGTCTCTGAAACGGCCGAAAGAAGCAGCCAGTGGATATGGATTAAGCGGAAAGACCCTTGCTGGGCTCAAAGAGCAACAACATGACCCGCTCACTAATCCCCCCACCCCATACCGCACTTGAGAACCCAGGTCACAACCTTCTAGGAGGATAGTAAATAAGGTATGCGGTCAGCTCTAGGCTTGATTCAGGGAAGAGGACACCCCCTGCCTTGCAAAGTCCTGTGGGCTGTGCCATTTATAACAACCAGGCAATTTTCATGATTGGGCATGGGACACAAGCTCAGGTTTGATCACCCTGAAGCTGGCCACCTTTGATGAGGGTGTCTAGTGTTGAAAGGCCGAAACACCCTCTGATTCAAAGGTATGCTACTGATGATGTGTTCCTAAATTAACACCTTTCCTACTTCTGAGATACAGCTCTCACGCCACTCTCAACATCAAGGCAAACCTCATGTGCATACCATCTATTGGCACAATGGACAGTTCAACATCATGTCCTGTGTTTTATGATTCTTAAGTGATTAATTGAGTGGTGATTGTTTGATTATTGAAGACACCTGATGATAATGAGCAGAATCAATGAAGTATAGAGAAACACAAGAACTACAACTGACTTCAGCCACAGCTTTAGATCAAATCAAATGAAGATAAAAGAAGACATTAAATCTCTCTTATTACAAACCAGATTGACTTTATTTCTGACGTCTACAGAAGTTCTTATTGAGAATTAACAGAGGTTTAGAGGTTGATTTTTTTTTTTAACTGTTTGGTCTCCATTATGGTGATCTGTGTTTATTTTATTTGGTCAGTTTGAGGTCTCAAACTCAAACACATAATTTGCTGTGAAAGAAACCATAAACAAAGACTGTCATGTGATATATCTTTCAACAACATCCCAGATAGCAACATTGTGTCGGCCCAGATCTGGCCCACATCTGGCACTTGTGGCATACTGATCTGGCCCACATGCTGCGTGGAATGACGGCCCTTGAGTGGACCACTCCTGTTTGCCATATCTGGGCCTCAAGCAGGCCAGAGCAATGCCACATGTCAGCCAAGAGCAAAGAAATAAACCAGAACTGGACCTTATCTGAGCCACAAAATCTGTGTATATTAGATATGGAGTCATCTCAGCCTTAATAAACCTGTTAACAAACAGAATCACTGAAGAGAGAAGAGAACAGAAAAAGAGACGAGCAGAAAGACAAGAACTACAATTGACTTCAGCCACAGCTTTAGATGAAATCAACTGAAGATAAAAGAAGACATTAAATCTCTGAAGATCTCAGCAGAGGAGGATTAAACAACTCCAAAAACAGCATTACCAGCTTCACACATTACTAACCAGACTGACTTTATTTCTGTCAGACGACTACAGAAGCTCATTTTGAGAATTAACAGAAGTTTAACTCTAATGTGTTGAATCTGAAGTCACCGTAATGGTGATCAGTGTTTTCATTAGCTGGGCTCTTTACTCTTATTAAGTGTCTTCCTCTTTTTGCTTCTGGGAATGTGTGTTGGTAAAACACATTTGAAATAGCAAAGGAAGCTAAAGAGAAGTGACATCAGGTGATTATGATCACCTGGTGATGGTTTTATAGTGACATTTTATATAAGATATTGCCTGGTGTTATTTGAGTATAACGTGTGTTTTGTTAATAATACATTTGCACTACAAACCCTGTGTGCAGAAGCGTGAAATCCTGCAGTATTATATTAATCAGTTATTAAATTTTAACAAAGCACAAAAAGTTAATCTGACATCAATCAGAGACACACAGATATCAAGAATCAGTGGTACCCAGCATGCATTGCAACATGGCATTTTTGATTGTCACCATTGTTGAGAATCATGTGCCGATTGTTGATGTCTGTGTGTGTCTACCTGTTATCATAGGAGACATTTTTATTGTTGTTCATTAAAATCTTACTGATTGTTAAAACACTGCAAGATCTGATGCTTCAGTAACTCAAGGGTTTGTAATGAAAATGCATTAATAACACAATCGTTAAAATCAAATGTCATCATTCATTTCACAACGATTTTAAAACCATCATCACCATGTAATCGTATTCAACTGATGTCACTTCTCTTTAGCTTCCTTTGCTACTTCAAATGTGTTTTACTAACACAAATTCGCAGAAGCCATAAGAGGAAGACACTTAATAAGAGTAAAGACCCCAGCTAATGGAAACACTGATCACCATTACGATGACTTCAGATTCAACACATTAGAGTTAAACTTCTGTTAATTCTCAGTAAGAGCTTCTGTAGTCGTAACAGAAATAAAGTCAGTCTGGTTAGTAATGTGTGAAGCTGGTAATGCTGTTTGTGGAGTTGTTTAATCCTCCTCTGCTGAGATCTTCAGAGATTTAATGTCTTCTTTTATCTTCAGTTGATTTCATCTGAGGCTGTGGCTGAAGTCAGTTGTAGTTCTTGTGTTTCTGCTCGTCTCTTTTTCTGTTCTCTTCTCTCTTCAGTGATTCTGCTTGTTAACAGGTTTATTAAGGCTGAGTAGATTAAATGACTCCACATTTAATCTACACAGATTTTGTGGCTCAGATAAGGTCCAGTTCTGGTTTATTTCTTTGCTCTGGCCTGCTTGTGGCCCAGATCTGGCAAACAGGAGTGGTCCACTCAAGGGCCGTAATTCCACGCAGCATGTGGGCCAGATCAGTATGCCACAAGTGCCAGATGTGGGCCGACACAATGTTGCAATCTGGGATAAAAGAGAATGACATTTAAAACATACAAAATAAAATTGGCCAATTGTTATTACTAGATTTTCATCAGCAATCCGTCCTTGTCATATATCAAATATTCAGAATTTTGTTATTTAAATACATTGTGAATACATTGAGGCACACCCACACAAACCTCAAGAATTAGAATATTAATCTCAATGACGGTGCATGCCCAGCATGCATTGTAGCATGTCACCATTGTTGAGATTCATATGATGATTCTTGATATCTGTGTGCGTAAAAATAATGTCCCCCCCTAAATGTATTTCAAAATCAAAATGTAGGATGACTGATCTGTGGCAGTAGAGCATTTATGGTGATAATATATAAACATTTCACCATGTTTCTCAAATATTAGTTTAATCAATATTTTTTTTCTTTATGATGATAACCGTATCATCTGCTAATTTAGGTTCATGGCTTCCTATTTTACTGTGTATGTGTTTCAGTAACCATTGTTACTAAGACCAAAAACTGACATAAAATGCCAAGTCAAACAGTCCCACTAAAGTAAACACTGATATCGATAATGGTGACCAAACAAAATCGATAAAATATCTAAACCTGTTAATTAATTCTCAGTAAGACCTGCAGACAAATGACAGAAATAAAGTGATGTAATGTCTTTTCAGTTGATTTCATCTAAGGCTGTGGCAGAAGTCAGTTGTAGTTCTGGGGTGCGTTCCATTCGACCGTAAGTGGACTGTGAGGGTATTCCAATCCAAAGGGAGCGAACATGTTCAGTTTGAAGGGTACTCCGAACGGCGTAGGGAAGAAGGGAACATCGATACATCACTTCACAGGAAGTGGAGAGTGAAAAACACTCAACTGTCATTTTACTGTCTATGGTTGCATCACCTGTCTGAATGGAGCAGAGCTGTTGAAAGAGTTTTAAACAGCTCTGCGATGGAGGAGTTTACAGCATTTGAATAGTCATAGTTATTATACAAACTAGAGTATTTATTAATGGTTATGGCAATTCGCATATTATATTTTATGAATATGTAAACAAATTAAAAGTGTTGAGAAGCAGCTGAGGGCTGTCATTTTTTTTTATATTTTACTTTATTTACCTCTAGATGAGCACAAGATGAGACCACTATAAAGACCATTGATTAAGAATAGCCTACATTTATACATAGTTAACCAAATCAAAATGTATTTTCATATTGAATGACAGGTGCAGCTTCAAATGTGTTCATAGTCAATACAATTTATATGTAAACTAATAAAACTAATGTTTTGATTATATGTTTTAGATACATACTGTGTGTTTTGTAAATGTATATACTTATTATATGGTTTTAAATTTGAAAGTAAAGTAAATTACAATATTAATTTATGTTATATCATAATCTGCGCAACCCCGTCTTTGCCTTTCTTTGATGACGTTGCAGGGCGTTCCAAATGAGTGATTATTGTCAGCGAAGTCCACTTCAATTGATATACTGTGCTCAGGAAGTAGGGAGCAGTGAACAGTGTGTAGGGACCCTGTCGAATGGAATGCACCCCTTGTGTTTCTCTGTCCTTCAGTGATTCTGCTCATTATCATCAGGTGTCTTCAATAATCAAACAATCATCACTCAATTAATCACTTAAGTATCTTATTAACTCTAACACTGCTTCAGTGTTACTTTAACACCCTGCTGGTGGTTCCCATATGAACACAGAGCGGTGTTAATTCAACACCGGGGAATTTACTGTGTGTTTGTGCCATGATGTCTGAGGAACATCCTTTACCTGAGTCTGAGTGAGTCTGTTCTTGTTAAGGACTTGCACTGCCTTGTCAACCACCACCAGCCCAACTCTAGCTCCAGGATCTCCAGTGATCTGCAGAGTGACTTTATCTCCTGTGCCATAGTAATTATTCTTGTCCATCACCTGAATCTTGAGCTGTTACAATGAGACATTGATTCAGACCTAGTTGATTAGCACATCAGCCATTTCTTGTGATGGTTTACCAACCGTTCCCATGCACGTGTCCTTCACGTCGACCCAGACTGAATCAGACACCACCTCAGACGAGCCCACATGATAATAAGCCACGAAGCGGAAGGACGGCACCATGTCTTCGGTTACACGTAGAGACAGAGTCACTAGAGATTGTCCTTGCCTCTTAAACCTGTGTGCTTGAACTATCTGACCTTTACTCAAGATCTGAAAATGAGGCAGACGAGTGAACACTATTTATGACATTCATACGGTTTCAAACACAAGCTGTGGTAGTTAATCAAATATTGACATAATAAATTAATACATTTGTGCTACACACTGTAAAACCTAACAGTTGTATGTACTAAAAAAAAATTAGTTTACTACACTCAAATATTACCGAATGTTGTGTGGACACTAGGGCTGGGCGATATATATCGTGAGATTGTTATGCGCATCTCATCAGTAAAGCCGGTTCCTTGATTAGTAGTAAATCGCCTTCAACTGCTTTCAGATGGAGCGGCATTTACTACAAAGCTAAAACTCCAGTGTTAAATTAAGAAAGAAGTTAGAGAAGTTAATGAGATAATTAAGTGATTAATTTAGTGATGATTGAGCATTATTGAAGACACCTGATGATAACAAGCAGAATCTCTGAAGGAGAAAATCTCAAATTGTAAGCCACCGTTATGGGGATGGGTGTGTGCATTAGTTGGGCTCTTGACCCTTATATTATTAACTTTAGGTGTTGTTTCTCTGCGGTTATTGATTTATAACAGTCAAATTAACAAAGAAAAGTGTGATCTGATAGTGTTGGCTATGTTTTGACATAATCATGCTGTGATCAGAAAAATGAAACTTTTTGAGATAGTTTGGTTTGACTTGTTAGCAGCAGCTTTGTGATTTTATAGTATGTAATTATCTTTTTTTTTTATAATCAAAATATTTAATAAACATTGTTCTGATCAAAAGACTTTCAAATTAATTTATTTAAAACACAGACATCAATAATCAGCCTGTGAGTCTCAACAATGGTGACAATAATAAAGCATGTTGCAGTGGCTACCACCAATCACAACTCATTAATGGCTCCCATCATGCATTGCGGTATGAATAAATTATGATCTGAATTGTCTATGTAATTTACTTTTCCTAATTGAATATTCTGCTCGTTACCATTGTTGAGATGCATAGACTGAATCTTGACCTCTGTGTGTGCCTAAAAGAAAAACTTTTTTTTTTAAAACACCTTTTAAGAAATCCTTTATATTATATCTAAAATGTTGTATATTTATTCAGAATCGCAGTTATGCTGTAAACAACAACATGAATCAAAAACATAGTTCAAATGATGATTGTCAGAATATAACCAACAGATCACTTTTTATCTTTGTTCTTCTGGCAGTTATAACTCAGATACAGCAGCCAGACAAACTCTAAAGTTAATAACATAAGGGTCAAGAGCCCAACTAAAGCAAACACCCATCCCCATAACGGTGGCTTACAATTTATGATTATCTCCTTCAGAGATTCTGCTTGTTATCATCAGGTGTCTTCAATAATGATCAATCATCACTAAATTAATCACTTAATTATCTCATTACCTTCAACACTCTTGAGTGGACTCATATACACTCCCAGGAGTGTTAATTTAACACTGGAGTTTTTGCTATGTACAAAGAGCCGTAGTTAACTGACAAGCTGAGCCATATCGCATTAATTATCGCTGGCGATACATCCCCGATATTAATGCGATATGGCTCAGCTTGTCAGTTAACTACGGCTCTTTGTAGTAAATGCCGCTCCATCTGAAAGCAGGTGAAGGCGATTTACTACTAATCAAGGAACCGGCTTTACTGATGAGATGCGCATAACAATCTCACGATATATATCGCCCAGCCCTAGTGGACACAATGACTGAAACAGAACTCAAACTGAATGAGTTCTAGAACATTTCTAGTGCCCAGCATGATAATTGGATAATAATTGTATTGTTAAGTGATTAAATAAGTGATAATTGCGTATTAGTGGTGACACCTGATGATGGTAATGAGCAGAATCACTGAAGGAAAGAGGAACACAAGAACTACAACTGACTTCAGCCACAGCTTTAGATGAAATCAACTGAAGGATAAAAGAAGACATTAAATCTCTGAAGATCTCAGCAGAGGAGGATTAAACAACTCTACAAACAGCATTACCAGCCTCACACATTACTAACCAGACTGACTTTATTTCTGTCATTTCTGTTTTAATGAAAATAATAGTCTAATTGAAGTCACCATGATGGTGTTCAGTGTTTGCTTTTGTTGGGATCTTGACCCTTGACAAAATATGTCTTGCTCTGGCTGCTTTTACTGTGTTTATGTAGCACATTTGTATTGATAAGAAAAGCCAAGAGAAAACGTGATCAGCTGGTTTTGGTTGTTTTTTGCTGATGATATTATTGTCATGCAGTGAGTGAATCACTGATCTCCTTCAGGGTGTAATCTGGTTATAAAGGTCTTGTGTTATTATTTTTTTGTATTATTCATAATAGAACCTATGTGATTCCACAGCACAAGATCCAGGATGGTTGTGGTATTTGAACAATATTCAGGATTTAAATGAATAAAATTAATGCACAAAAGGTTTTAATCTACAACATTACTTGGACACACACAGACATCAAAATCAGAGTATGAATCTCAACAATGGTGACAATAAAAAATGAATTCAGATAAACAGATCAACTTTGAACATAAAACAAGCTACAAAAACATCACAACAAACAGCAAAAGTAAAAGCAAATAGTAAGAATCAAAGAAATGTAGTCATAATTTAGATGCATAATTTATTCATGCCGCAATGCATGCTGGGACCCATGAGGGAGTTTTGATCAGTGGTACCCAGCATGCACTGCAGCATGAAGCTTTTCATTGATTGTCACCATTGTTGAGATTCATACGCAGATTCTTGATGCCTGTGTTTTTCTAAGTAATGTCATAGATTAAAACCTTTTGAACACTACATAATTTTAAAATCTTGCATATTTTTCAATTATCACAACAGTGCTGGATCTCGTGCAATTAAATCATGTAGCCACTATTAACAATGCAATAATTAACAACACAATACCGTTATAACCAGAGCATAAGACTCTGAGTGAGATCAGTGACTTAAACCACTACATGATGGTTATACCAATTATCATTATATAGCCAACATCACCTAATCACATTTTCTCTTGGCATTCCTTACCATAACGAATGTGCTTTCTAAACACACAGTTAAAGTAGCCAGAGAAAAATCAAACGTTAATGGTTTAAGGGTCAAGAGCGCAACTTATGCAAACCCTCATCTCCATCATGGTGACGTCAATGAAACAATTATTTTCATAATGACAGAAATGACAGAAATAAAGTCAGTCTGGTTAGTAATGTGTGAATCTGGTAATGTTGTTTGTGGAGTTGTTTAATCCTCCTCTGCTGAGATCTTCAGAGATTTAATGTCTTATTTTTTATTCTGTTATTTCATCTAAAGCTGTGGCTTAAGTCAGTTGTAGTTCTTGTGTTTCTCTTTCCTTCTGTGATTCTGCTCATTATCATCAGGTGTTCATCACTAATGCTCAATCATCACTTAATTAATCACTTCATTTCTTGATTGCAATGAGTGTCTTATTTTAGTGAACTCAATTGAAATAAGTTCAAAGTACTCATAACTATTGTTTTCTAAAAATTAAAAGAATTAAGGTAATCAGTGTCCTCAAATTTAATGAGTTAGCTTAACTTACTAGATTTGACTTTGTGTGTGCTATTGTGAGCTAGCAGTAACTGCAGGCACTCTGAGTTCATTTAAAGGTTGTAATTTCCTCTGTTTTACTCAATATAGGGAAGGTTCAGCTATATCAAGTATTTGAATGCAGTGTAAAGTTTAATTGTATATTAAGAAATATCCTTTTTTAGTGGACTTGATTAAAATAAGTGCAGAGTACTCATAACTTTTGTTTTTTATAAACCTAAATGGTTTGAGGTAATCGGTGTCCTCAAATGAAATGAGTTAGCTGAACTTGTTGGGTTTTACAGTGCAGCTGAATAATAAATAACCATAATCTTCACCATGTATGTGTAATCTTGAACTTTGACTCCTGGACTTTGTCCAGTGTTCAGATTGACTATCATTTGACCACCGATCTGAAGCTCTGCAGCATCAATGCCGATGTGAAAGTAGTTATTGGAGCCGCCTTTGGGAACATAAGCCTGAGCCGTCATCGTCTTCACTGCCTGCTGTTCATCTCTTAATTGTGAATCATTTGTTTTTGCCTGTAAAGAATAAATATATTGTTTTCTGATGTGCTGTGTACAATATGATCTATTGCTTGTTCAACATCTGTTAACTGATCTATTTGAAATTGACTGAACATTAGTTGATTTAGCTGGTCTTACAGTGATCTGCAGTGTGGAAGATCCTCCTGGTTCGTTGACAATAACCTTCGCAATGCCATTGGCTCTTGTTTGACCTGTGACCCCTCCAGGATTGACCTTCACTTCGACATTTTCAGCAGGCGTCTGGTCAGGATTTGTTACAAAAACCTTTTTATAGAACCCAGAGAGAAAAAAAAAACACAAAACAAAATTGTGATATTTGTTAGCCCAGCTAACAGATTTTTGTTATAAGAATGTTCTCTAAACATTCAGCGTTGGTTCTGGGAACGTGAAAAATGTCCAGTTTTGTTGGTGTTAGAGGAACATGTTTTAAAAGGTATGATGTTTCTCAAACATTCTTTCAACTTAATTTTGATTAACAATTAAACATTACAAGATAAAAATGTCCAGTTTCCTTAATGTTAATATACCATAATTTAAAAATGTTTTTTAAAAATAAAAAATCTGAATATCTGATCAACCACTTCTAGTCAGTGAGTATTAGTAAACATTGTTACAAAGACCACAAACTCATTAACAGCAAACAGTCTGCCAAACTGCCCAATTAAAGGAAACATTGATCACCATACACAAAGAGTACAAAAATGTACCTTTTAAGGTACAAGTGGCCGTCACTGGGGTGGTACCCTTAAAGGTCCCATGGCATGAAATTTTCATTTTATGAGGTTTTTCAACATTAATATGAGTTCCCCTAGCCTGAATATTGTCCCCAAGTGGATAGAAATGTTGATCGGTGTAAACCCGAGTTCTGGCTGTCTCTCTCTGCCTTTGAGAAAATGACAGGCCAGACGAGCCAATCCTGAAGTCTCCTGGTTTGACGTCCAAGCAGGAACGGTTACCTCCCTTTCCTCCGCCCAGAGAATCTGGCACGCCCATGCCAACGCTCGAGAGATCATTCCTTGTGAACGAGTGAATGCTGGCAGTTTCTCAGTGTTTGGATGTACAAATGAAAACAGAAGTCTTTTTTCAGTTCCTTCTGATCTGTGATCAGTAATTTCTGATGTGTAGCTAATTATTTATTATTCGTGCACACAATGCGGCTTCTCTCTCTCCAGACAGAACGGTGTTTTCGTGTTTTCTATCTTGTGAGTCAGTGTTTTTGTACGTCCTCGTCGCGTCTACCGGTTCTAAAATGTGCATACAGTCATGAGTTTCTGCTCAACATCGGCCTCACACACGCCGAAGCTCGGGCTGCACTGGCCGTTGGCCTTCAACATCCCCGACCCCCAGTACTGCATCTGGCCCACAGCGGAGGCACCAAACGCGGCGTGAGATTAAGCAGAAGGGGGGTAAGCGTGAGCATATTCGGGCTAGCCAGCCTAGCCCCACAATAAACTGGATTACATTCGATTACTGCTGTTGTGTCTTTGTTTGCGCTGTGTACTCAACGCGCGTCACTGACGCTTTTATTTTATTTAAAAAATAATGCTATTATCAACACTTACTTTTAACTCGTTCATCTCGACAGCTGTAATGGTACTTTGCATGTGTTACAAAGTTGGTAATAATGATGAAGACGGACTCGGTGTGACTGGGACTGTTTATTCAGAACTCTCAGATACAAACACAATAAACTCGCACTGACTGACAGCGCTCTCATAACTCAGTAGGTACTATAAATAACTTTGTTAGCGATCGCTGAGCTCCGTCTCTGGTACGTTAGTGATGTCCGGTTCGCGAACAATCTTTCTTTTGAACCTGTTCTTTTTAGTGAACCGAATCAGTTCACCAAATCGGACTGAATCGTTCTAAACGGTTCGCGTCTCCAGTCAGCGCTGATCCATAATTTACTAAAGTTACTAACTTTCTGACATGAGTGACAGTCGCTCCGACTAGAAATAGACTAATAACCTGAAGTATATGCTGTAACTACAACAGTTCAGACATGCTGAGAACTGATGTGAAGTGAACTCAGGTCCATCCGTCTCTCTGGCAGCAGCTCGTGCCTGCTCGTGCCTCGTAGACCAAGTTAAACCACGCCCCCTCCGCTCATTTAAAATACAAAGATGTCAGCCAATCACAACAGTGGGCGTTTTTACTGAAGTCTCACAGCAGACACGCCTCTTGAAGCAGGGCATTCAGCCACAGGGCAAACAGCAGTATTGAAAAAATGCCTTTTATTTCTAAATTATGACATTTTATGATGTAAAAGTCATACTAACAATATAAGTACACCTCAGGAAACATTATAAAATAATAGAAAAATGCCATGCCATGGGACCTTTAAGGGTACATTTTTGTACCTGTAAGTCAGGGTTAGGCAAGTTCGGTCCTAGAGAGCTGATGTCCTGCAGAGTTTAGCTCCAACCCTACTAAGCCACCACAGTATAAAACTAACAGTATAAAACTGTATAAAACCAAGAGTCAAACTGCCGAACTAAATGAAACAAACATTTTCAGTAAAACATCAACATCTAAACCTCTGTTAATTCTCAAAAAGAGCTTCTATAGATGTCTTTCAGGTTTGGAGTCAAACTCTGCAGGACAGTGTCTCTCTAGGACTGAACTTGCCTACCCCTGCTCTGAGGAAAACAATGGTATAATTGTACCTAAGTTTTACGTTTTGTTCCACAAGGAACAAAATTGGGTAACGCTTTAGATTATGGCCCAGAAAGTAGTACGTAAGTAAAGCGAATTTGCAGCATAACTTTCGGTAATTATAGTGCAACTATAAAGTATGTATGTATACACAGTAAAATCCCCAGTGTTACATTTATGCATTATCCAAAGCGACTTACATAGCATTCAAGGTACACATTTTTGTCAGTTCTTGCTTTCCCTGGGAATTGAACCCATGACCTTGGCGTTGCTAGCGCCATGCTCTACTGTTTGAGCAACGGGAAAGCTACGCTGAAAGCTACGCTAAAAGCTACGTTGTTAAATCAACACTGCTCAGAGCACATGGTCCCACTCTACAGAGCGTTAGGCTACGTTTACACGTGGGCAGCTATTTTCATAAACGGTCATTTCAACCTCTCCGTTTTCAAAAATAACATTGTGCACGCATGTCTGTTTTCAGAAAAGTGTTCATTTACACGTACCCGTGTATACATGCCATCAAGAGCATGCCAAACCTGTAGGTGGCGGTGTAACCAGAAGCTCAGGCCCACGTAAGCCAATCAGAATCCCGAAAATAGACAGCAGTTCGCCCAGGTTGGACCCAAAACCGGCGGCGCTGACGGTGATGCGGGTTTCGTGTTGGAGGGAGAATTGTTGCAAAATTGCTGGCCTCCGAGCACTCATTCATCTCTGCTCCTCGACATTATGGAGCAGCTGTATTTGCAAATGCAAACACACGAGAAGAGTTTGCATTAACATAAATGCGACTGCTACTCTGAACGCTTCCATGATCACATGTAAACAGAGGTCGCACTTTTGACGTAGGTGCGAGCTCTGGCGCATACTGTGACGTTGGCTGCCTAAACACCCGTTTGTCTCAGTTTACATACAAACGTGCAAATTAAGATTTTCAAAATCTCCGCTCTGGCCGGAGTTTTTAGAAAGACTCGTTTTCAGAGGCGAATTTTCCGTTTGCGTGTAAACGAAGGGCACAAACGAAGGGAAATGTCTCCGTTTTTCAAAATAACCATGTACGTGTAAACGGGGCCTTAAAGTAACACTGAATCAGTGTTGAAGTTAATGAGATAATTAAGAGATTAATTAAGTGATGATTGACCATTAATGGTGACACCTGATATTAATGAGCAAAATCACTGAAGAATAGAGAAAAAAAGGAAACACAAGGGCCGTTTTTCAATATGCGTTCTTGTCTGTACTTGTGGCCTTGTGAAATGTCATCAGTCTCTGCCCAAGTACTGTTCCAATTCAAAGTTCAAATCTAGCAAAGTACAGATCAAGTCCCCGGATGTGTCCTTGATCCGCCACTTTTATCGAGGATGCAAGAGACTTGTGTGGACTTCAGACAGACCGGTATCCCAGAATGCATCTCGCACCAACGGACGCGATGATCAGTAATGGTGGAGGAGAAACCCCCCAAACCCACATGATAATGCTACTGATGCTACTTGGTCGCGTGCGCCGCCTCTAATGCTGCGTTCACACCAAACGCGAATTGAGCGTCAAAATCGCGTCTACCGCGTCTAGTTTCACGCGCGTACATTTTGAATGCATTCGCGCGTCAGCAGAGAATTGGACGTGCGTAGAAATCGAGCGCTGGAAGTGAAATTGACGCGCGTTCAAGGCACTCCAGGAGAAATATGTCATAAAACACCACTCTGCCTCTTTTCATTTTCATTAAACATATATATTAAGCATTAATAGCCACACAAATGTGGTCCAGGCAACTCCTACATTATCTTCACTGCATGTATGTTTAAATATCCTTAAAATATAAAGTTATGAAACTTCTCTTTGCCCTCAGTCAAAACGATTTGGCAGACAACAAATTATATATTCATGAGAGCAAAGATCGCCCGTTAGATCCACACAAGACGAACCACTACAGGACATCAGAGCCAGTGGCAGACGCCAGAAGGACTGGCCGAGGTAAGGCTGCCTTCGCTGGGGTTATGAGCAGTGATTGCCCGGTGATAGCCTGGATCTCACAACTCCAAAAACACAAGATTTTTTTTTTAAATAGGCGCTCTCTTTATAAATAAACCACAGATTTGAGCTTTAAACAACTACATTCCCACCTGAAAACGTCTTAAAACTACGTCTTAACTGTTTTTAATTTATGCAGGGTTTCTCATACACGTCACTTTACCACGTGACAGCAGCGAGCAGGCTCCTGATTGGTCAACGCGGCGCGAATTGACGCCAAAGTTCAAATTTTTCAACTCGGGCGTCAGACGCGAATTCGCTTCAAACGCGTGAATGCACAAAAGCACCATTCGCGTGTAACGCGCGTATCGCGCAAGACGCTCAATTCGCGTCCAATTCGCGCCATTCGCGCGAACTGGACGCGCGAATGAGGCGGATTCGCGTCCTTCGCGCCGCGCGTAACGCGCCTCCTGCGCCGCGGGACCTCCAGACGCGCGTCAACGCGCCTTTCCATTGACTTAACATTGAAATCACTCACGCCAGACGCTCAATTTGCGTTTGGTGTGAACGCAGCATTAGAGTGTAACCGAGAGCAGAGCGTCATTATAGTCAAATATCAAAAAAACATCGTTCTCGCTTTCAAGGTAGTAACATACCCATGATTCATGTTAAATTAAAGTAATTCTGTTTGCATGTACACAGCAAAAACTCCAGAGTTAAATTAACTCTCCTGGGAGTATATGTGAGACCACACTCAAGAGTGTTAAAGTGTTAAAATAAGAGTGTTAAAGTAACACTGGTAAGGCTGGTAACTAATAAGGCTATAATCACTGATTCCGCTCAATTGATGACTATGTCAGAACATACCTAACACCACCTGATCAACTTTTACTCTTTGCTTTTATGGCTATTAAAGCAACTTTAACAAAATTTAATGTGTTAAATGTCAAGGGTCAAGATCCAAACTAAATCAAACACTTATCACCATAATGGTGACTTAAGAATTGTGGTGTTCTCCTTTGGTGATTCTGCTTGTTATCATCAGGTGTTCCTCACTAATGGCCAATCATCACTCAATTAATCACTTAATTATCTCATTAACTTTAACACTGCTTCAGTGTTACTTTAACACTCTTATTTTAACACTTTAACACTCTTGAGTGTGGTCTCACATATACTCCCAGGAGAGTTCATTTAACACTGAAGTTTTTGCTGTGTACTTTATAACCCCAACAGGGTGTGGGATTGTTTTGTTCCGCAGTCACAAAGCAGTGATAACCACACATCTGAACTATAAAAAAAACAAAAAAACAATTACACTTGCAACAAATACATGTAGAATACAAATACTTTCTGCTTAAAATACGCCTAAAATGCAAAACAAGACCAATTAAGGATAGTAAGAGTTTTTTCAAGCACAAACGGAAAAAAAAAAAAGTAATTTTTATAGCAATTTATACTTGTGAAAATAAAAATATTAAATACAATTATACAATTAAATAGTTTTATTTATCATATTTATGTTTTATTTTTGTAATGTGTTTTTGTTAATTCATGTTATAATATTGTTTTGAACTGCTTGTTATTATTTACAATACAAGTTTTCATTGTTTGTTTGTTTGTTTTTTTGTGCGTGTGCTTGTGTGTTGAATTGTACTAAACCTCTGTTAATTCTCAGAAAGAACTGTAGACAAATAGACAGAAATAAAGCATTTTTTAAATGCCGTTTAAGAGCCTGCTTTCTAAGGGAAAGTAAATCTAAACATTTTACTGTAATTTATGGAGTTAGGCTACTGTTTATACCGAAACACTTAAGGGCATTCCAGGTTTGAAGAATTGTGGTGTTTTTTTGAAGTGGATGGTGTACGGTGATGTAACAATTTGAATGCCTCTCCTGTGAGCTTCCACCATTTCACTGCCTGAAACACACACACACACACACACACACATACGCACACACGCATGCACACACATGATTGTCAAATACAATCACACACATGCATGTAAATATGAAAACATACATATGTACAGTCTCTGTTGAGTCTTACCACTTTCTGTTAAAAGACTGACTGAGACATAGATTGATCGTCCAACCAGCTGGTTCATGTCTCTAAACGTCTCGGTGATCATCTCCCTGGTCAGTTCTGCAGTACCTGCTCCTTTCATTATCTATTCATATGAGAAAGACAACAACATCAGTCTACAAGATACAGTAAAAAATTAAAGGTCCCATGGCATGAAATTTTCATTTTATGAGGTTTTTCAACATTAATATGAGTTCCCCTAGCCTGAATATTGTCCCCAAGTGGATAGAAATGTTGATCGGTGTAAACCCGAGTTCTGGCTGTCTCTCTCTGCCTTTGAGAAAATGACAGGCCAGACGAGCCAATCCTGAAGTCTCCTGGTTTGACGTCCAAGCAGGAACGGTTACCTCCCTTTCCTCCGCCCAGAGAATCTGGCACGCCCATGCAAACGCTCGAGAGATCATTCCTTGTGAACGAGTGAATGCTGGCAGTTTCTCAGTGTTTGGATGTACAAATGAAAACAGAAGTCTTTTTTCAGTTCCTTCTGATCTGTGATCAGTGATTTCTGATGTGTAGCTAATTATTTATTACCTCCCTGATATTATTCGTGCACACAATGCGGCTTCTCTCTCTCCAGACAGAACGGTGTTTTCGTGTTTTCTATCTTGTGAGTCAGTGTTTTTGTACGTCCTCGTCGCGTCTACCGGTTCTAAAATGTGCATACAGTCATGAGTTTCTGCTCAACATCGGCCTCACACAGGCCGAAGCTCGGGCTGCACTGGCCGTTGGCCTTCAACATCCCCGACCCCCAGTACTGCATCTGGCCCACAGCGGAGGCACCAAACGCGGCGTGAGATTAAGCAGAAGGGGGGTAAGCGTGAGCATATTCGGGCTAGCCAGCTTTCCCCACAATAAACTGGATTACATTCGATTACTGCTGTTGTGTCTTTGTTTGCGCTGTGTACTCAACGCGCGTCACTGACGCTTTTATTTTATTTAAAAAATAATGCTATTATCAACACTTACTTTTAACTCGTTCATCTCGACAGCTGTAATGGTACTTTGCATGTGTTACAAAGTTGGTAATAATGATGAAGACGGACTCGGTGTGACTGGGACTCGTGTTTATTCAGAACTCTCAGATACAAACACAATAAACTCGCGCTGACTGACAGCGCTCTCATAACTCAGTAGGTACTATAAATAACTTTGTTAGCGATCGCTGAGCTCCGTCTCTGGTACGTTAGTGATGTCCGGTTCGCGAACAATCTTTCTTTTGAACCTGTTCTTTTTAGTGAACCGAATCAGTTCACCAAATCGGACTGAATCGTTCTAAACGGTTCGCGTCTCCAGTCAGCGCTGATCCATAATTTACTAAAGTTACTAACTTTCTGACATGAGTGACAGTCCCTCCGACTAGAAATAGACTAATAACCTGAAGTATATGCTGTAACTACAACAGTTCAGACATGCTGAGAACTGATGTGAAGTGAACTCAGGTCCATCCGTCTCTCTGGCAGCAGCTCGTGCCTGCTCGTGCCTCGTAGACCAAGTTAAACCACGGCCCCTCCGCTCATTTAAAATACAAAGATGTCAGCCAATCACAACAGTGGGCATTTTTACTGAAGTCTCACAGCAGACACGCCTCTTGAAGCAGGGCATTCAGCCACAGGGCAAACAGCAGTATTGAAAAAATGCCTTTTATTTCTAAATTATGACATTTTATGATGTAAAAGTCATACTAACAATATAAGTACACCTCAGAAAACATTATAAAATAATAGAAAAATGCCATGCCATGGGACCTTTAAAGCTGCAAGCAGCATTTATCTGGGTTCAAGCAGTTAAGGCCTTTAAGGCCTTTAAGCACACAAGCATCAAAAGACATTAAGTTTTATTTAGCAAGCATTTAACAACTGCCATCATAGATGAAAAAGTCAATTTTCAGCCTTTTACAGGCAGTTTACCATAGGAAATATATGGTTTTAAAGCGTTTTTACAGCTATAGCACCTTTTGCCTGAGTATTCTTATAGTCTTGCCTGATCTCCACCACTTTTATTAGTAGTACTCAAAGTGTGCCCATACTGAATATATGTGTCAGATTTGTTGTAAATATGTAATTTTAATAAGGAGTTTATACAATTATATTCAGTGGCGTAACGAACGAGCCAACACCGGGCCCTTAAGTAGGATTATCAAGGCAGGCCCCTTGATGACGCAATTGATGACGCAATGTCCGCGAGTAGGCTACCATGAATAGGGAAGGATATGATCATACACAGCATATAAGAGATGAGATGACTAACAAAATCAGGAGTAGCCTACGCTCACCAAAAACAAAACAAAAAAACAACAAAAAAAAACACTGGTGACAGCGCACCATAACACATTGTTAGGCCTAGGTCCAAATACATAAAAAAGATGCTCTCTTACATTATAGTGGGATTTTCCGGGCTTTCCTATGTGCAACTGCAAAGTTGTCGATTAGATCAGGATTGTGCGCACAGGCAATAGGCTTGTTTGAGATGAGCCTTGCTTCGGCTGAAATGTATGCGAGAGTAGGCGGCTGCAGTGAGAGGAGGAGTGAAAAAAGCGCAGGCAAGCCGGACAGTTCTCTCTACTCACAGTGGATCTGACACCTGCGAGATCAAAGATGGATATCGCGGGATTCACGCGATTCACGCTCGTGCACAGTTTTGCTAATAAACTGGATGTAATTCAAGTTATGTTGCTTTTATATGAAAATAAATAAAATGAACAAGACACCCAAAGTACTTGTTATTTAATTCCATTCCAAATACATGTTTATCAATATTTCTTTCTTTAATACAGACATATGTGTTTTTATTTATTTTATTTTTTTATAAAAAATAAATTGCATAACCCAAAGAGATTGCACTGTCAGATAGTTTGGGAATATTCACAAACAACATATACACATAAAACATGATATTAGAGTTTTAAAATCAAACATTTTAAAAGAGAACAATACATCACAGTTGTTTAAACCCATGAGCATTAAGCTATGTCTTCAGCAAGTCGTTTCCCATCATGCTTTTGATCAGCGCAGTCGGTGGAGAGCAACTGCGCGACTGCAGAATCCGACACGTGCGCCTTGCGCTCGCGAGATATTTTTGACATACGTCAGCATGACATCAGAGAAAGGCGGACCGCACTCGGACACATTTCTAACCGGCATGCATCTCGCGCTGATCACCGGTGATCGGTTCTGCGCAGATTTTGCTCATCTCAAACAAGCCTATTCTCAATTGACCCTTCGCAGGGAGTTTGATTGACAGGCGATCTGACTAATCATAATCCGCCATTTTGTCCAACAAAGCAGTCAGGAAAGTTAGTAGATTAACATAGGAGGATTTAAATTTGAAAAACAAAGTGTACTGACGTCTTAGCACTTTAATACAACATTCCTTTTATGTTCATTCATGTTTATTTTAATGATATAAATTAACTAGAAGGAAGAGATGATCGGTTCACAAGCAGCTTTAACTGAGCCTCGAGTCTACAGCGATCTATCAGACACATTAAAGAGTCACAAAACGGTATTTATTGTTTAAATGTCTCTAAAAAATGACTACATTTGAAAGGTGAGACTTTGTTTCATATCAA
This sequence comes from Romanogobio albipinnatus, assembly GCA_023566225.1. Classification (NCBI taxonomy): domain Eukaryota; kingdom Metazoa; phylum Chordata; class Actinopteri; order Cypriniformes; family Gobionidae; genus Romanogobio; species Romanogobio albipinnatus. Next base: position 67,923,148 of record CM042241.1, on the reverse strand, counting down.
AAGTACTTGTCTGTCAGCGCGCAGTCTTTTCTCTGATCCGCAATGTATTTTTCACTGCGTGAGAACTTGGTGTGGTGTGAGAGTGGCTTGTCAGACATAGCAACAGTAACTAAAGTGGGCGGGTCTTTGCGAACGGTCATTGACAGTATGGACGGGGATTCGCCAGTCCCAATTCAAAACAAATTTCATCACAATCCATCATTGTTCGTTTCGCATCAAAATGATCCATGGGTGAAATTGATTGGATTTAATTTATTTTTTTTCAGTTCCTATCATAATTTTAACATTTTGGCATTATTGTTTAGCTATTTACCTATGTTTTCAAATTTCCTTTGTTTTTTTGTTGTTGTCGTCTCGATCAGACTAACGGCTTTGAAGATAACCACAATTTTTTAAAGCTCTAAATGACACTTACAAAAACCATAAGGCGAAATCTGGCATGTTTGGTATTTTTGGACTCGGCAAGGATTCTTAGGAGGTAACTCCTGTGAAAAAAACACAGGCTTGAAACTTCTAAGGCTCCTTCAAGGCATTGTGCCAATGACGTATACTGAGTTTTTTGAGATACACCAATGTTCTCATAGACTATCATGGCACCCTGGACAAAGACACTGCATGCCAATTTTCAGTAGACTAACGGTTGGGTGCGCTTATAGCTATTTTCATGATTTTTTTCACTGTTATAGCACCACCAAGTGGCCAATTGTCACAATTTTTTTCATGTCAACTCAGATTGAGCTTATGAACATGTGTCCCAAGTTTAGCGAAAATATCTCTTTCCGTTCACAAGTTATAACCATTTTATAGCGCCACCAAGTGGCCAATTGTCATGATTTTTTTTCACGTGACCTCAGAATGAGCTCATGAACATGTGTCCCAAGTTTTGCGAAAACTTCTCTTTCCGTTCACAAGTTATAACCATTTTATAGTGCCACCTAGTGGCCAATTGTTGCAATTTTTTTCAAGTAATCTCAGATTGAGCTCACGAAGATGTATCCCAAGTTTAGCAAAAAAAATCTCTTTCCGTTCACAATTTATAACCATTTTAGTAAAAATGGCCCTGGTGCCATCAAAGATTTTGGTTCCCCTTATCGACCGTTAATTGAAATTTTGAATTTTTTGGATGATTATTGATTGTCAGACTCCAGAGAATAGTCTTGCGGTGGTTTGGTTATGATCGGGCCACAAAGCTAGGAGAAGTCAGCAAAAATAGGTTTTTCAAAAAAATGCAATTTACTCGAAATTGGCGCTGAAGGGCAAGCAAATCGGATAGCCATTTTGTCCGCCTTGAGCCACGGATTCCAACGATATAAGACACTTGATCCTGGGACAAACAGTATAAAAGTTATGAGTAGGGCTGGGCGATATATATCATGAGATTGTTATGCGCATCTCATCAGTAAAGCCGGTTCCTTGATTAGTAGTAAATCGCCTTCACCTGCTTTCAGATGGAGCGGCATTTACTACAAAGCTAAAACTCCAGTGTTAAATTAAGAAAGAAGTTAGAGAAGTTAATGAGATAATTAAGTGATTAATTTAGTGATGATTGAGCATTATTGAAGACACCTGATGTTAACAAGCAGAATCACTGAAGGAGAAAATCATAAATTGTAAGCCACCGTTATGGGGATGGGTGTGTGCATTAGTTGGGCTCTTGACCCTTATATTATTAACTTTAGATTTTGTTTGTCTGCTGTTATTGATTAATAACAGTCAAATGAACAAAGAAAAGTGTGATTTGATAGTGTTGGCTATGTTTTGACATAATCATGCTGTGATCAGAAAAATGAAACTTTTTGAGATAGTTTGGTTTAACTTGTTAGCAGCAGCTTTGTGATTTTACAGCAGGTGATTATCATTTTTTTCTTATAATCCAAAATATTTAATAAACATTGTTCTGATCAAAAGACTTTCAAATTAAATTCTTTAGAAACACAGACATCAATAATCAGCCTGTGAGTCTCAACAATGGTGACAATAATAAAGCATGTTGCAGTGGCTACCACCAATCACAACTCATTAATGGCTCCCATCATGCATTGCGGTATGAATAAATTATGATCTGAATTGTCTATGTAATTTTCTTTTCCTAATTGAATATTCTGCTCGTCACCATTGTTGAGATGCATAGACTGAATCTTGAGGTTTGTGTGTGCCTAAAAAAAATTTTTTTTTTTAAACAACTTTAAAGAAATCCTTCATATTTTATCTAAAATTTTGTATATTTATGCAGAATCATAGTTATGCTGTTAACAACAACATAAATCAAAAACATAGTTCAAATGATGATTGTCATAATATAACCAACAGATCACTTTTTATCTTTGTTCTTCTGGCAGTTATAATTCAGATACAGCAGCCAGACAAAATCTAAAGATAATAACATAAGGGTCAAGAGCCCAACTAAAGCAAACACCCATCCCCATAACGGTGGCTTACAATTTGAGATTTTCTCCTTCAGAGATTCTGCTTGTTATCATCAGGTGTCTTCAATAATGATCACTGGCCATACGTCCGCGATATTAATGCGATATGGCTCAGCTTGTCAGTTAACTACGGCTCTTTGTACACAGCAAAAACTCCAGTGTTAAATTAACACTCCTGGGAGTGTATATGAGTCCACTCAAGAGTGTTGAAGGTAATGAGATAATTAAGTGATTAATTTAGTGATGATTGATCATTATTGAAGACACCTGATGATAACAAGCAGAATCTCTGAAGGAGAAAATCTCAAATTGTAAGCCACCGTTATGGGGATGGGTGTTTGCTTTAGTTGGGCTCTTGACCCTTATGTTATTAACTTTAGATTTTGTCTGGCTGCTGTATCTGAGTTATAACTGCCAGAAGAACAAAGATAACAAGTGATCTGTTGGTTATATTATGACAATCATCATTTGAACTATGTTTTTGATTTATGTTGCTGTTTACAGCATAACTGTGATTCTGCATAAATATACACAATTTTAGATATAATATAAAGGATTTCTTGAAAGATGGCACACACGCATGTCAAGATTCAGTCTATGCATCTCAACAATGGTGACGAGCAGAATATTCAATTAGGAAAAGAAAATTACATAGATAGACAATTCAGATCATAATTTATTCATACCGCAATGCATGATGGGAGCCATTAATGAGTTGTGATTGGTGGTAGCCACTGCAACATGCTTTATTATTGTCACCATTGTTGAGACTCACAGGCTGATTATTGATGTCCGTGTTTCTAAAGAAATCAATTTGAAAGTCTTTTGATCAAAACAATGTTTATTAAATATTTTGGATTATAAGAAAAAAATGATAATCACATGCTGTAAAATCACAAAGCTGCTGCTAACAAGTTAAACCAAACTATCTCATAAAGTTTCATTTTTCTGATCACAGCATGATTATGTCAAAACATAGCCAACATTATCAGATCACACTTTTCTTTGTTAATTTGACTGTTATAAATCAATAACAGCAGACAAACAAAATCTAAAGTTAATAATGTAAGGGTCAAGACCCCAACTAATGCACACACCCATCCCCATAACGGTGGCTTACAATTTATGATTTTCTCCTTCAGTGATTCTGCTTGTTAACATCAGGTGTCTTCAATAATGCTCAATCATCACTAAATTAATCACTTAATTATCTCATTAACTTCTCTAACTCCTTTCTTAATTTAACACTGGAGTTTTAGCTTTGTAGTAAATGCCGCTCCATCTGAAAGCAGGTGAAGGCGATTTACTACTAATCAAGGAACCGGCTTTACTGATGAGATGCGCATAACAATCTCACGATATATATCGCCCAGCCCTACTCTAGGCCTTACGGTTTGACCTGCACGATGCGTTTTACGAATCCTTACAATTACAATAGGGTTTCAGCATTTCATGCTTGAACCCCTAAAAATAAAAAAATACTTTGAGTTTTATTTAAGTCATCCTCTAAGTGAGGAGGAATGAGATTGATCTTGTGAACTTGTAAACAGTTTAATTTCTCTCACCTGAATCTTTTGAAGAGAGGTAGGAAAACTAGTTTTCTTCTCACCGTCCATCACACCAAACACCACAAACGCATTTCCTTCCACCTCCTTTCCAAACAGGTACCTATAAAAGAACACACAATTTCTGCTGTAAAAACTGAATGGTGTTCTGATGTGTTCCTGATTCACATCCGTTTCCCTGTCAACACATTGTCTCACAGTGATCTCACCATGTGGTCACAATGTGAGGTCACAGTGAACTAAAAGTGTAACATCACAGGACCCTCACTGTGTGCTCATTCTATGACCACAATGTGAGGTCATAGAAGTCAGAAATGTTTTTAGACGTGGACTCAACATTGATCAGACGGCAAATTTTGGTTGAAAATGAAAATTGGGTTGACGGCGAAACATTTTTCAGGTCGTCATTAAACAACTCCACAAACAGCATTATCAACTTCACTTCATGTAACTGACTATAGTAATGTTTCTACAGCATGTTATTCAACAGTGTTTCAATAACAGTGTGTATGATTCCAAAAACATTGAACCACTGAACCATTTTAACCACTGTTTCTCTAGACACTCAAGCATCAAGATCAGTGTACGAATCTTAATAATGGTGACATGTCACCGTTATTGAAATTCATACGCTGATTCTTGAGGTTTGTGATTGTCTCAGTAGAAAAGTTTTAAACTTACCATTCTTTTTTTTATTTACATCAAATTTTCCAGATGCTCTGATTAAGACCCCACTGGTTCTCATGCTGTAAAATCCCAGATTGTAGTGATCATTTTCAAACAGTAGCCAACATATTTTATCACATTTTCACTTGCTGATCTTGCCATAACACATCACAGCAACCAGAAAAACTAACATATAAAAACCAAGGCCAAAGATCCCAACTAAAGAAAACACTATTGCTTTCAAACGAACTTCAACATCTAAACCTCTAAAGAGGTTCAGTCTTGTGTCTGCTGGGAAACTTCCCACTAAAACTTCATACAAATGTTTGGGGATAATGTTCTATAAATCTTATCACTAGACATGTTTAGATGTTTTTAGAGAATGTTATCCTACCTTTTAGCAGAACATTCTGGTAACAAAAATAAAACTAGCTACTGAAAACATTACAAGAACATACAATATGTAACAGGGTTAAAAATGTTACTGTAAATGTTTGACTTTCACCAAAATTACTGTGTTTTTGTTCAGTTAATTGTTGTTGTGCGACCTCCGGTGGCGACAAGAAGTAATTAGTGGGTCATTCGCCTTTAACTTGAACCTGTGTAGCCACACCCCTTCCCTCGGCAGAGAAGTGTTTCTCATGCAGAGAAGGGGTAGGTAAAAATACGTACCCACCAGATTTCGCGTACCCACCACTTTTGTTTAAAAAAAAATTTTAACCTCGAGTTCAATTGTACGGTGAAGCATTGCTGCCACACACATATTATTTTTTCCACTCAATTGTGTCATAATAACGATATCTTATGTCGTTTTAACAACATCTTTTGTCGTAAAAACGTTTGTAAAGCAGAAGCAAGCTCTGTAAAACAGGCTCTTCCTGTATCAGTGGAAGTGCCCATAGCACGAAATTGTTGTAATGTATTGATGTAGCCTACAGTTCTTAACAGCCATGGGTAGCAGGTGCCATGGGCCGCTCATGATTAGCGTATTGACGGACCCCGGTGCAGCCACAAATATCATCTATAGGCTAGGCCTACTGTAATTAAGACATTCAAGAAATGTATTAAAAACAGAGGTGGACAGTAACGAAGTACATTTACTTAAGTACTGTACTTAAGTACACTTTTTGAGTATCTGTACTTTACTGAAGTATTATTTTTTAGGGAAACTTTTACTTTAACTTCACTACATTTGAAAGCCAAATATCGTACTTTTTACTCCACTACATTTCTATCAAGGTCCTCGAAGTCGAAAGTCGTTTCTAGGATAGGATAGTTTTGTTGGCATACACTTGATGAATGTCTCATAAAATGTAAAAAAAAAAATGTTTGTCTGGGAGAAAGAGAAGCATAGACATATAGATTAATCTGAAAAAGAATGATGTAAGTTCAGTTCAGTCTGGTTTTTTGTGCCTCTCAGATGCCAGAGCACGAGTACTGAATAGAGCTTTCTTTTGCGTTTTTTTTCGCACTTAGACCAATACACACAAAAATTTCATTTTGGAAAGTATTCACGTAAACAGAGTTGATTATGTCTTAAGTGAACGTAAACAGTTGGGGGAATATCGAATGTGTATCAGTGTATAGGATTTGTGCATTCTGCCTTCAAGTGACAGCAGCTTTGTAAAAAAGCTTTGTAACTTTTAAGTATTTAAATTAGTTCAAGGTGGTCATATGCTACCATGTCGGATGGAGCATCACTGACTGGCTTAAACCACCATGATGGCTATAGCGTGCATTCATACAACAATGCAACAATAATAAAAAAATGCATTGACATAAAAAAGGAAATGTACTTTTGATACTTAAGTACATTTAAAAGCAAGTACTTCTGTACTTTTACTTAAGTAAAAATATTTTTTTACAACTTTCACTTGTAACAGAGTAATATTTGACCAGTAGTACTTTTACTTTCACTCGAGTAATGGAGTTGTGTACTTTGTCCACCTCTGATTAAAAAGAAAGACGCTTTCAGCCTTACTCAAAGTAGAGCCCTACATTTCTGCCCGAGCCCGACGGGCCCTGACTTTTTTACGCCCCTAGGGCCGGGCTTCGGGCCAATTTTCCAGTCATAGCCTACCTCAGACGCGGGCCGGGCTTCGGGCCTTTTTAGGCTATAGGACGGCGCTATGCAACACGCATCGCTGCAAATGAGTAAAGTAAGCCAACACGCAAACTGCCACAAGTGAAACTGAAAATAAGCTAAGTCTGAGATGCTCAAAAGCACAATCATCTTCATTAAAACTAATGAGACTAAAAGCTCTTACCAGTGTTTAGGTCGCTTGTTCTCATAATACGGTCTTTGATGTTGAAATGAGCTGATGAATAAAATGCTAATATCTGTTGCTTTCATTGACATGAACTCTGTTAAATGTGCATATAGCACGGGAATTGAAGATCGGATTTATATTCATTTCACGGATAGGTGTAGCCTAAGGTACGACAACCAGCATGTTTTTTTTATTATTTGTTTAGATTGTGTAGCCCGTTTCGTTTGCTCGCGCCGTTGCGATCTGCCTGCCTCATCTTGTCAAAAATGCCTTTTTACTGTGATGGTGGTGATAGTAGGCTAAACGTTTAAACGAGGCTTTAAGTGTTTTATATGGATTTTATAAGCAAGACAAGTCAAGTGTTGATTTGAGAGGCTAAAGTGTTGGGTTAACTCACTGTCGGCCGCTGGCCGTCACTTTAAAAAGCAAAAACTTTAGTTTAACAAACAAAAAATTCTTCAAACATTTTTCTAAATGAACTTAATAAAGAAAAGAAACTAAATATAGCCTAACTACTTTGACAAGTGTTGATTTGAGAGGCTAAAGCGTTGGGTTAACTCACTGTCGGCCGCTGGCCGCTTGGTCGTCACTTTAAAAAGCAAAAACTTTAGTTTAACAAACAAAAAGAGCTTCAAACTTTTTTCTAAATTAACTTAATAAAGAAACAAAACGAAATATAACTACTTTGACATTAAAAACAAAACTGAACTATTTTAATGGCTGCAACTAATGTGTAATAGGGAGGATAAAAAAAAAAACACGGGCTCCAGTGGGACTCTGATAACAAAGTGGTAAAAAAAAATTGCAAAAATGAAAAATGTTAAAGAATTCGCGGGGCGCTTTCGTCGGCATGAGTAAGATAGGCTATAAGACCCGCAACATGTCTCTCAGCTGACATTTTTATTTATTTACATCACTGAGCAAAGTTATGTCCAAAAGACGTCTTTTCAACGTCTTTGCCACTAGAGGCCTACGTTGAAAAGACGTCCACTGAGGAGCCAGAATGAAAGTTTTTATGACGTCTGTTTTTGACGTGTTCTGCACGTCCGATATAGACGTTCATGGAACCTCAAGGTTAAAAACTAGTTCAAATGTGCTCATTGTGGACATATTTCCCATTTGTAATTGCAAAGCAACTCACAGACAGTGTGTGTTTGTCCAGAAATCATGACAATAAAAGAAACTTAGCTCACACCTTTAGACACTTTAGACAATTTAGCATCTGTAATTCACACATCTTTGGATCGTGAGAGAATCGTGGGATTCAATCCAGGATCTTTTTGCTGTGAGGAGACAGTGTTTCCCACTGAGACACTGGTGCTGCCCTTAATCACAGACATAAGACACACTTTGACTATTTCTGTCAGACGTCTACAGAAGCTCTTACTGACAATTAACAGAGGTTTAGATGTTGATATTTATGGTTAATTTGAAGTCACCATTGTGGTGGGAAGCGTTTGCTTTAGTTGGGCTCTTGGTCCCTGTACTTGAGATAGCTTTTCTTTGTCTGCTGTAACTGTGTGTGTAAAACACAATAGTTGTGGCTGAGAAAGCAAAGACAAAGCGACATCAGATGTTGTCAGCTCCTTGTTGATGAATAAAATCATCAGATAGCAAGCATATGATGTTGTGCTTTTGAGTTTTGTGTTCTTTTTTGGCAAGTAATCATTGATTATATCCACTATAAGCTTGTGAACACTGTATTGGCACCAATAGCATTAAAATGATAACTTTTCCTGAGGGATGATAAAACAGTATGTGCACACAATGTTTTGAGCAAATATTTCACGTCACACACAGACATCAAGATTTTGCATATGCTTCACAACAACCGTGACAATCAAAACAAAAAAGCTTCATGCTGCAATGCATGATGGGTAGCTTCATAGTACAAAACTCATGCTTGATTGTCACCGTTGTTGTGAATCATATGCAAAATATTGATGTCTGTGTGTGACCATATGAACTATTTGCTCAAAACGTGTGCACATACCGTTTTATCATCCCTTAGGACAAGTGATCATTTTGATGCTATTGGTGCCAATACAGTAGATTCACAAGGTTATAGTGACTATTTGCTAAACAAGCACACAAAACCTTTAAAAAACATCAAATGATCACTTTCCAAAAGTTTAGTCATCAACAAGGAGCTGACAGCACCTGATGTCACTTTATCTTTGCTTTCTCGGCCACAATTATTGTGTATCACACACACAGTTACAGCAGACAAAGAAAAGCTAACTCAAGGGACCAAGAGCCCAACTAAAGCAAACGCTAATTAACCATAAATATCAACATCTAAACCTCTGTTAATTCTCAGTAAGAGCTTCTGTAGACGTCTGACAGAAATAGTCAAAGTGTGTCTTATGTCTGTGATTAAGGGCAGCACCAGTGTCTCAGTGGGAAACACTGTCTCCTCACAGCAAGAAGATCCTGGATTGAATCCCACGATTCTCTCACGATCCAAAGATGTGTGAATTACAGATGCTAAATTGTCTAAAGTGTCTAAAGGTGTGAGCGAAGTTTCTTTTATTTTCATGATTTCTGGACAAACACACACTGTCTGTGAGTTGCTTTGCAATTACAAATGGAAAATATGTCCACAATGAGCACATTTGAACTAGTTTTTAACCTTGAGGTTCCATGAACGTCTATATCGGGCGTGCAGAACACGTCAAAAACAGACGTCATAAAAACTTTCATTCTGGCTCCTCAGTGGACGTCTTTTCAACGTACTCCTCTAGTGGCAAAGACGTTGAAAAGACGTCTTTTGGACATAACTTTGCTCAGTGGGAAGCTACAGGACATAGTCTTTCAAAACATGACATGCGCTAAAGAGAAAAAAAAATAATGCATCATGTACCCAGCACTTCTGAAAATGCACTTCTGAATGCGTCTCTGTCCCCAGCACATTTCAAACCAAACTGACGCCCATGGTTACAGGTATGTTTGAATATTGACTGATAAACGTATTCTAATTATTCGCGTTGCATCGCGATTTGGTGTTTGTTTAGAAAAAGGGCAGAGAAGTGTTTCTCATGCAGAGAGGGGATGCACACATCTCTAAATGCCCACTGTGTCGCCAGAGGAAATATTTGTCTCCATGTGTTACAGAAAATAAACACAATGCATGATTGAAACGCAGTTCCTCGCTGGTGATTTGAATGCTGCCGGATAAGGTGTTATGTGGCGTTCACACCGGACGCGATTGACGCGATTAGCGCGAGTGATTTACATGGTAAGTCAATGCAGAGGCGTGAATGGCACGATTCCCGCGAATGAGGCCGCGCGAATGACGCGAATTTAACGTTTTGAACGCGTGATTTGCGCGAATCGCTCAAGTTGAAAAATCTGAACTTTGGTGGATATTCGCGCCGCGTTAACCAATCAGGAGCTTGCTCTAGTAGTGACAGCAATGAGGAGAAAATCTGTATATTAATATCTGGTTCAGACAATATGATTATCACTGTGATAACATTAAATGACATGAAACACAACCCAGTCTCTTTTTGTTAAATGCAAGTTTATGTATGATCAATAATACAAAAGTATAAGTAAAAGGTATAATAAGCTATACATTAAATAAAGCAAACAATTCAGTCAAACATTCAAAGTCAGTGTCTGGCAGAAGCCCCTCCTATGACGCGAATTCGCGTCTGTTGTGCAGTGAATGTCACATGCGAATGAAGCGAATTTCACGCGCGAATGCAGCGAGTAAACTCAAAATGTTCAAGCGTCCACCTTCGCGCGAATAGCGCGATTTATTCGCGTCAATCGCGTCCGGTGTGAACGCCACATTACACTGGTGCCACGACTCGTCGCATCACGAAGATCCGCGTGACGCAGATTGCCGTGTGGTTGCTGAATCTCTATCAACTCCTCAACTTCTCTCTCTCTCTCTCTCTTTTTTTTTTTCTTCCATCACGGGGGAGAGGATTGGATGAATAGTGTACTGGTTGGTCGTTCCTTTTACATACTAACAAGTAGCCTACTGTGTGAGTGGAGTGGAACTTTTTGGTGAACTTTGGACTCAATTCGCCATTTAATGTATTTGTAATTTGAATCTGTTTATTTTTACATCTGTTTATTTTTTGTTTTGTGTGTTTTAAAAATATTTTTTTCTATTAATTTTTTTTTCTCTTTTTTTTTTTCTCTCATCCATTTGAATTAATGGCTGAGAAATGTCCTTCAGATTATGATGCTACCAGCCCATTTGTCCCTAGAGGGAGGGGTGTTTTACTCTCTGGGTTGAATAATGGTGGCACAACACGCTATGAATCGTTTTGTGGAGGAGTTAGCCATCTACAGTCTATGTGTGATAGTGAAAGGGGAATAGGGCATGGACATACCACAACAAATCCGACAATGAGAGAATTTCCGGGGGATGGCCCTTTTGTTTCCACTCCAAGAGCTGATAACACTGACCATGCATTGCAACAATTGACAGATATAATGGGTAGACTCGGAAACCAAATAGGTGATTCAATCATGGCGAGACTCGTTGAAACTGGAGTTGTAAATGCAAATTGTAACTCACAAAATAGCAGAAATGAAAGCTCTGATGGCGTCAGACAAAATACACCTCAAGTCACAGTTCATGTTAAAGCAGACAGAGAAACAGTGATATTCAAAGGTGACAGATCTGATAAATACTCTGTCTGTGATTGGATTGAGTTGACAAAATCTCAACTAAACAAACAGAAGTGTCCAGTGTCTGAACAAGCTGATGAGATACTGTCAAAGCTAATGGGAAAAGCAAGAGACATCGTGAAAATTGGGTTAAGGAGTGATGTTTCTCTGGATGTGGTGCGCAACCCTGACATTATTTATTCCATTTTGCTCAAGTATTTCAGCGATGCTTCGTCTTGTTTGCCTCTAGCTGATTTTTACTCCACATGTCCAGAGCCAAAAGAAAATCCAGTCGATTACTGGATCAGACCTAACAAAGCAGCTGATTTGGCCGAGGCAGGGTTGCGTAGACAGGGTAGAGTTATGGATAATATTAGCATGGAAGTGGCGCATATGTTTGTGAAACATTGCCCTGACCCTGAATTATCCTGCCTTTTTAAATGCAAGCCAATTGATGAGTGGAATGCAAGAGACATTCAGCGGAGGCTGGATGATTACCAGAGAGAAAAAAAGAGCACCATTGAGACATGGTAGTCCTTATCTCCGAAACCTTGCTGCTGTTGTTCAGTGCGATGACCAGTCACAGTCAATTGAACATTGTCAATCAAATACACAGTTAAGCTGTTCCAATGTTCCTCTACTTGTGCAAAGTCAGCCATGTGGTGCTCATTGTACTGACCCGGTCCCCTCCATGGCACAAAGTGTGCGGAAGCCAGATGGTGAGATCTTTAGCCGCATGATGAGTATGCTAGAACAAGTGCTAGAGAAGGTAGCACAAAATAGCAATGTTCATACTTCACGCAGTGCTGATTTTAGACACCGTGATGGAGTGAGAATATGTGATGTTTGCAAAGCGCGAACACATTCCACCAAAACTCATTGCCTTAGAGAAAGGCTGTGTTTCTCTTGTTTTGCATCAGGGCACTCAAGCAATGCATGTCCACGCAGGGTGTCTGCTCAGCAAAGTCAGACTGAGGGAAACTAATAGACCCGTATATGGTGGGGGGGGGTGTGCCGGTCTAGGTAACAACTCCCATTTGACTAATGTTGATGTTGAAGCTACTTTTACTTTGGGCAAAGACTTATATGATTTGACTGAAAAAGTAGTTGTACAGAACACCAACACATTATGCAGAAGCGACAGTTTGTTTTACACACCAGTCATCATGGGGAACAAGTTAACTCTCGGTGGGATGCTCGATAGCGGGTCAATGGCTTGCACAATGAGTGAGAGGGCAGAGGCCAAACTCCTTGATGCTAGTGTATTGGCAAAAGAGAATTAATCCAATTTTGATGTAGTGTTAATAGGCTGTGGCGGTAGTCGAGTGAAGCCTAAATCCGCTTATGATGTTGAAATGGAAGTGTATGGCTGTAAGATCATTGTGCCTACTCTGGTTGTTCAAGGCCAACTGGATGACCTTATAATGGGGACAAATGTCATCAAGCATGTGATCCATCGGTCTAAAAGTTGCGCTGCGTATTGGAAAGAATTATCTCACCCGTGTCTGAACGCTGATTTAGAATCTGAACAGTTTCTTTCCATGTTGGCAGGAGTAGAATGTTGGAAGGGAGGGGAAATCCCAGACAAGATTGGTACAGTCAGATGTACTTCGGCAGTGTGTCTTGAACCTGGCCGTGAATACCTGTTGTGGGGAAAGTTGGATAAATCTTGTGCCATTTCCCCAGGTAGTACTGTGATGATTGAACCTACTTTTTCCAGATCAGCTCCCAGACATGTATTAGTGGCTAGACTCGTCACACCTTTGTGGGGTGACGGGTGGGTACCACTGAAGCTCATTAACATGTCTCATCAGCTAATTTTGTTGAGACGGAATGCAAAGATCGCTGATGTGTTTGCATGTTTGGCACTCAAAGATATGGAAGATGTTATGTTGTACCTATCAGTGAAAGTGTTCCGCTGTTGAGCTGTTCTCAGGTGGCTGACTCCACATCAAGACAGGGTGGGGGGGAGAATGAGTTAAATGAGCAGCTGTTGGTCTGGATGGGCTAGACATTGACTCATGTGAGGTCTCTGAAGGTTGTAAGAAACAACTTCTGGACCTTGTTTTGTGGTATGAGGATACTTTTTCCCGCCATCATCTTGATTGTGGTAAGGCTGACGGTTTCATGCACAGAATTCACCTTACTGATACCAGACCTTTTCGCTTGCCGTACCGGAGAGTGCCCCCGGGTCATTATCAGGTTCCTAGCAAAGTACTTAATGAGATGGAGGAGAGAGAGATAATTCGAAAGTCAGCCAGTGAATTTGCCTCTCCACTGGTGCTGGTATGGAAAAAGAATGGGGACTTGCGCATCTGCACTGATTTTCGGTGGCTGAATAAAAGAACATTCAAAGATGCGTACCCACTTCCCCACCAAGCTGATTGCTTGGCTGCACTAGGTGGTAATTGTTTGTTCAGCACCATGGATCTCACATCAGGGTTTTACAATATGCCCTTGCATGATGATGACAGGAAATATTCAGCTTTCACAACCCTGATGGGGCTATATGAATATAACCGCCTTCCACAGGGTTTATGTAATAGTCCTGGTAGTTTTATGAGAATGATGACAGCAATTTTTGGTGATCAGAACTTCTTAAGCCTCCTCTGTTATCTTGATGATATTCTCGTTTTTGCCCCTGATGAAAAGACAGCCTTGGAGCGACTGGAAATGGTCTTTAGCAGATTGCGTGGACACAACTTGAAGCTGTCACCAAAGAAATGTTATTTTTCTGATGAAATCAGTAAAGTTTCTCGGGCACATAGTTGATGAGATGGGTGTTTCTACTGACCCTTGTAAAGTTGAGAGTATTGCAAGAATGACTTGTACTGATCTGATGGAACAGGATGGCATGACTCCAAGTTAAAAACATATACGGTCATTTCTTGGCATGGTAAATTATTACCAACATTTCATACCCAAGTACTCATCCATTGCTAAACCTCTCTTTGAATTGCTTGCAGGGCAGACGAGAAAGTCTAAGGGTGGCTGGAGGTTGAAGCAAACTTCATTGGACTGATGAACACGTCAGAGCCTTTGAGATGTTGAAGTTGTCCCTACTAAATAGTGTGGTCCTGGCTCATCCAAATTTCGATCAGCCTTTTATGCTTTCCACTGATGCTTCATTGGATGGCCTTGGGGCTGTTCTTTCTCAAGGGTGACACTATTGCTAGGCCAATTGCATTCGCTAGTAAATCGCTGTCTCGGTCTCAGAGGAACTATCCTGCTCATAGATTAGAATTTCTGGCTTTAAAATGGGCAGTGTGCGACAAGTTCAGCCACTGGCTAAAAGGTAACAAATTCACTGTCTACACTGATAATAATCCGCTGACCCATATTATGACTAAGCCGAAAGTGGATTGTTGTGAGCAGCGATGGGTAGTGAAGTTAGCCAGCTATGATTTTGACATCAAGTATGTCCCTGGCTCTCAGAATACAGTTGCTGATGCATTGAGCCGTGTGCCTTTTGTAAATGTGGGACACAGGTTGCTGAATAAACCGTTTGATCATCTTAGGTGCAATATGGAGGAGATGTCTGATGCCTCTGTTAAGAATGCTTTTAGGCAGGTAGCGAATGGTGCTGATCATTCCACTCATGTGGATTCAGTGGTCCAGAATTATACGTTTGTGCCAAGTGATGATGTTTCAGCAGTTCTGCAGTCTCACAATGATTGGGAAGCGGGAGCACGAGTCCGTGCTGTGACGATTTTGCAGAGTTTGCCTCAAATGGTTGACATTGATTTTGACTCTCTCTCTGCTTACACAATAAGTGAACTTTGTGACAAACAACACAATGATAAGATTCTCTCTCGTGTTTTGGTGTATGTGGAGAGATGTCGTAGGCCGTCAAGGAGAGAGAGGGCGAAAGACCTTGCTCCAGTTGTACGGTATTTGAAGCATTGGGAGAAGCTTATGATTGTTGATGGAGTGCTTTACAGAGTGTCAAGGGACAGCTTGTTGCGGACTAAGCGGTTTCAGTTTGTGGTTCCTGATTCTCTCCGAGCTGAGGTGATGAAAGGCACGCATGACCACGCTGGTCATCAGGGTCAGTTCAGAACCCTCAGCCTGGTGAGGCAACGATTTTTCTGGTTGCATCTAGACAGGGATGTGCGTGAATATGTACGTCATTACCAACAATGTATTGTCAGTAAGACTTCTGAACCTGATGGTAGAGCCCCTCTAGTGAGTATACAGTCCAGCAGGTCTCTGCAGATTGTTTGCATTGACTTCTGGTCAGCAGAAAATGCACAGAACAAATCTGTTGATGTTCTTGATGTGACTGATCATTTCACTAGACTGGCACAGGCCTTCCCATGTTAAAACCAGTCAGCCAGGGAGGTAGCGAGGGTCTTGTGGGATAAATACTTTTGCATCTATGGGTTTCCGGAGAGAATTCACTCTGATCAGGGGGCTAGTTTTGAAAGCAACCTTATCAGTGAACTTCTTAGAGTTTCAGGTGTGAGGAAGTCCCACACAACCCCATGCCACCCAATGGGGAATGGTGCTGTTGAACGTTTCAACAGGACACTTGGTGGTATGATTCGTGCTTTGCCACCCGGCGAGAAACATGATTGGCTGAGACGGTTGCAGACTCTTACTTTCATGTATAACTGTACAGTGCATGAGACTACAGGATTTGCACCCTTTTATCTCATGGGAGGGTCCCCCGTCTGCCTGTAGACATGATGTTTCGAAGTGTTTTGAGTGATTCATCATCATCAGATTACTCTAAGTATGTGTCCACCCTGTTGAAGGATCTTTCTGAAGCTATGCACATAGCTCAAAAGCTCGCTTCTAAGGAGAAACACCGCCATGCTGTGCTGTACAGCAGAAAGGCAAAGGGGTCCAATATAGAAGTGTCTGATCGTGTACTTTTGGCAAACCGTGCTGAAAGGGGGAAGAAAAAAAGTTGCTGATCATTGGGAATCAACTGTGTATACTGTGGTTGACAAAATTCCTAGCACAAACACATTAGGGTTGTGCCGATGGACGATATCATCGATATATATCCTACATTTCGAAATCATTTGAGGCTGAAACATCCATAAGCATGCGTGTTTATTTTAGCACTTCCGTCATTGAAACAACACACTACAGCCTATAAAACATTTAAATGATTTTCATTAAATAATGATAACCTCAAGAATATAAGAAAATTAAATATTAGTTAGAAAAATATTTGATTCATACTATTTCCCCGCAAAGATGCGTCATATAGCCTTACCGCTCTGCGCTTTAAGAGGAATGTGTGACACGAGCTGGATAACTTTTCGAAAATCTTCATCTTCATGTTTTCTCCTGATGTAGCAAAGCAACACTTGTTGTAAAAGATCTGAAGAGTTTTTATCTTCCACAGGGTCAAGACATTTAGGCAATGTTTAATTATTCACTGCCAGAGAAAACGAAACTAAAATCACCGGTGTGTGTGTGTGTGAAATGCGCTATTCAAATAAACCAAACTTGTACGTGCCTTACCAAGTTTAATAACAAGAACAAACTGTGTTAAATAAAATTTTAAGTAAAAAGGTATTTGTCCTACAGTGTTTTTTATACTTTACCACAGTAAAGGATGTTGTTCGGGAGAATTGTTTTATGAATCTTGATGAACTTACAAACACACTTCCGGATACATACACACACACACATAAGAGACAGGATCCTAAACTAAAAGGAAGAAAAGGACGAAAAAATGCCAAGGCATGGAAAAAACTGCTGAAGCCGACATCGAGTGTCGAGGGGTGATGGTCATACGGTGTTTGCAAAAGCCTTGTGTTCCTTCTTTGATGAACTTTAGTTCCTCTCTGGAAAAACCCAGATGCTTACAACACAATTTGATGCTGTATAAATACTACTGAATGATTGTTACTCGGGGTGCATTCTTTTTGATTTTATTTGATTGATGTACCATCATAGGTGAATAATATTCTCTATGATTATTTTGCTCTAAACTGCTCTGCTGTACTATTTTAACTTGAATTGCTCGGACGAGAACAAGTTATTTTTTACATCTATTTCTTTTGAACTGCATACCAGGTAAACTACCTGTATACTGATCCACTCATACAGTATTGTCTGTTTGAGATTGGCTAAGCTGAAGTATTATCTATAACCTTTTGTTATTTTTACTAATCAATTTTTGTCATTGTATAACCAGTACTTTTATCTTTTGTATAAATACATTTTCATTTTATAAAGACAAAGTATTAAAGACAGTTCTATAAAGAATAGATAGAGCATTTTTATTCCATCTTATCACTAGATTGCTGGTATATTGAAACGAGCTAGGTAGGTTTAGGCCTAATTCTGACCTGACAGCACAAGACTTCTTATTTGCAATGGTTAACATTGTATTTTAAGGGTTAATCAGGAACGGGAATGATACCGGATTTCCCAACAATGTGAATAGTTATAATAAACTTAATTATAAGCAAACGAAAGGAAGAAACGTTTATAATCCCCTGCGAACATGGGTGCGACGTGAGTGAAGATTTGGGAAAAGAAGCCAGATGTCCATGTCCATTGGGATAAAATGGACTACTAGGCCGATTGTTAAAATTCACGGAAAATCAAGTGACCCGATCGCAAAACAGAATGAAAAAGTGCTATCTGACCATTATTTCCTTTCTAGGCTAAACAAAGCTTTGTGCTTCACTTCACGAGGTAATTCTCGTGAAACAGCATTCACATACAAAACACTGGGTTAGTAAAATAACGAAGTTATTTTTTTAAAAGTAGAAAATAGTATTTATGTAAAGAGATATATTAAAATAAAAAGAGCTCAACTCTTAAGTGGAAGGAACCTATTTTTTCCCCCTCACGTGCAACCTAGTGGATGAGTCATTATTTGGGTTAGTAAAAATAACGAAATGATAGTTTTAAGTAGAAAATAGTATTTATGTAAAGAGATATAGTATATTATCTACCTATTTACCTAATTACCGACCCCCACCCAACCATTAATGCAGGTTCTTGCATTGACACTAGTAAGACTACTGTTGATGACTCTGCTAGTACTATTCCCAATCCGACTGAATCTGTGCCTATAATGGATGAAACCGATGTCTGTGAATACACTGAGGCAACATGTTCAGATTCTTGTGTCAAAGACAGTACCTATAGAACTGTAGAATGGGTCTTACCCATTAATCCCTAAGATGGCGGCGCGAGTACATCGCGAGGCTCAGGTTCTCAATTTTGCGGTATTTTTCTTGCTCATCTCGGGTCTGTTCGTACAGAACAGTTGTGCCTTTACATCGTACACCCATTTTGAGCTTTTGGATATTGGTTTGCGAATTTCCGACAGTTTTATGGACAATCTTCGACTCCTTCCTGAGATCGCTAGGACACCCGAGGCGATGCACTCTACCCGGCCGGGCGGAAGTGCTCGCAGGCGGCGTCGAGATAGTAAACAAAGGCGGGGAAAGCGCGGAGGACTACGAGCTAAGCTAAAGCTAACTCCACATCGGCTCTCTTTACCGAGCATTTTCCTTGCCAATGTACGATCGCTAGTGAACAAAATGGAGGAGATTCGACTCAGCATCACACACAGTAAGAAACTTTTGAACTGTAACGTCCTAATCTTCACGGAAACCTGGTTAAACAGCGGAATACCAGACACCGCTATCGAGCTAGCGGGATGCCACACACTCCGGGCAGATAGAACATTAGATGGCTCCGGTAAGACCAGAGGTGGTGGATTGTGCATTTACATTAACAAAGCTTGGTGCACAAACTCTGCTATTGTTGGGAGTCATTTTTCAGCTAACCTTGAGTTTCTCATGGTTAAATGTAGACCGTTTTATCTACCGCGGGAGTTCACTTCCACCATTATAACTGCAGCCTATATTCCCCCGGATGCTGATGCCAAGCTTGCTATGAAAGAACTTCACGCAGCCATCAGTAAACAACAGACTGATCACCCGGAAGCTGCGTTTATTGTTGCAGGTGACTTTAATCACTCAAACTTAAAGTCAGTGCTACCCAAGTTTCACCAGCATGTTTCCTGCCACACCAGAGGAAACAAAACCTTAGACCATGTTTACACAAACATGGCTGGAGCTTACGTTGCAACACCCCTCCCCCACCTGGGACAGTCAGATCACCTTTCTTTGTTTCTCACACCAAAATATGCACCCCTCATCAACCGTGTGAAGCCATCAGTGAAGACCATCAAGGTGTGGCCTGTGGGGGCAGATTCCACACTCCAGGAAAGGTTTCTAAACACAGACTGGAGTATGTTTGCTTCTCAAGCCACCAGTGGCACTCACACAGACATTGACTCATACACCTCCTCTGTATTGGATCATATAAATACCACCATTGACAGTGTTACAACCCAGAAACAGATCACCACATACCCAAATCCGAAGCCTTGGATGAACAGGGAAGAGCGACTCCTGCTGAAGTCACGCAACACTGCCTTCAGATCAGGAGATGCACAAGCCTACAGCGCATCCAGAGCAAACCTGAAGAGGGGCATCAAAAAGGCCAAGCACTGCTACAAGCTAGGGCTGGGCGATATATATTGTGAGATTGTTATGCGCATCTCATCAGTAAAGCCGGTTAATTGATTAGTAGTAAATCGCCTTCACCTGCTTTCAGATGGAGCAGCATTTACTACAAAGAGCCGTAGTTAACTGACAAGCTGAGCCATATCGCATTAATATCGCGGACGTATCGCCAGTGATAATTAATGCGATATGGCTCAGCTTGTCAGTTAACTACGGCTCTTTGTACACAGCAAAAACTCCAGTGTTAAATTAACACTCCTGGGAGTGTATATGAGTCCACTCAAGAGTGTTGAAGGTAATGAGATAATTAAGTGATTAATTTAGTGATGATTGATCATTATTGAAGACACCTGATGTTAACAAGCAGAATCTCTGAAGGAGAAAATCTCAAATTGTAAGCCACCGTTATGGGGATGGGTGTGTGCTTTAGTTGGGCTCTTGACCCTTATATTATTAACTTTAGATTTTGACTGACTGCTGTATCTGAGTTATAACTGCCAGAAGAACAAAGATTAAAAGTGATCTGTTGGTTATATTATGACAATTATCATTTGAACTATGTTTTTGATTTATATTGATGTTAATAGCATAACTGTGATTCTGCATGAGTATACAAAATTTTAGATATAAAATAAGGAATTTCTTAAAAGTTGTTTAAAAAAAAAATTCTTTCTTTTAGGCGCACACAGATTCAGTCTATGCATCTCAACAATGGTGACGAGCAGAATATTCAATTAGGAAAAGAAAATTACATAGACAATTCAGATCATAATTTATTCATACCGCAATGCATGATGGGAGCCATTAATGAGTTGTGATTGGTGGTAGCCACTGCAACATGCTTTATTATTGTCACCATTGTTGAGACTCACAGGCTGATTATTGATGTATGTGTTTCTAAATAAAATAATTTGAAAGTCTTTTGATCAGAACAATGTTTATTAAATATGTTTGATTATAAGAAAAAATGATAATCACCTGCTGTAAAATCACAAAGCTGCTGCTAACAAGTTAAACCAAACTATCTCAAAAAGTTTCATTTTTCTGATCACAGCATGATTATGTCAAAACATAGCCAACACTATCAGATCACACTTATCTTTGTTAATTTGACTGTTATAAATCAATAACAGCAGACAAACAAAATCTAAAGTTAATAACATAAGGGTCAAGAGCCCAACTAATGCACACACCCATCCCCATAATGGTGGCTTACAATTTATGATTTTCTCCTTCAGTGATTCTGCTTGTTATCATCAGGTGTCTTCAATAATGCTCAATCATCACTAAATTAATCACTTAATTATCTCATTAACTTCTCTAACTTCTTTCTTAATTTAACACTGGAGTTTTAGCTTTGTAGTAAATGCCGCTCCATCTGAAAGCAGGTGAAGGCGATTTACTGCTAATCAAGGAACCGGCTTTACTGATGAGATGCGCATAACAATCTCACGATATATATCGCCCAGCCCTACTACAAGCTAAAGATAGAGGGACACTTTTCCAACTCTGACCCTCGATGCAAGTGATTACAAACCCACCCACTCCACCCCCGCAGCCACTGATGTCAACTTCCTGAACAAGCTAAATTACTTTTATGCTCACTTTGAAAGAGACAACAGAGAAACTGCCACCAAACTCAAACCCTCAGCTGACCACCCACCAATCACACTCTCCTCCACAGATGTCTGCAAGGCACTGAGCTGGATCAGCGCGCACAAGGCTGCTGGACCAGACAACATCCCTGGACGTGTGCTCAGGGCATGTGCGGAGCAGCTCGCTGGGGTTTTTACAGACATTTTCAACCTGTCTCTTGCCCAAGCAGCTGTACCAACATGCTTTAAACGCACTTCCATTGTGCCAGTGCCGAAACACTCTAGCCCAAGGTGCCCTAATGACTACTGCCCTGTAGCACTCACACCCATCGTTATGAAGTGCTTTGAGCGGCTGGTCCTGGAACACCTAAAAGACTCTCTACCATCCACATTGGACTCCACCATCCACATTGGCCTACCGCAGTAATAGGAGCACAGAGGATGCAGTTTCCATGGCACTGCACTCTGTGCTCACCATCTGGACAATAAAAACACTTATGCACGCATGCTGTTTGTTGACTTCAGCTCAGCATTCAACACTGTCATCCCATCCAAGTTAATAGCCAAACTTGGAGACCTGGGCATCAACACTTCAATGTGTAACTGGATTTTGGACTTCCTAACTGACAGACCCCAGAATGTTCAATCAGGATCCACCTGCTCCACGTCCATCACACTTAACACTGGTGTACCACAGGTAGGGCTGGGCGATATATATCGTGAGATTGTTATGCGCATCTCATCAGTAAAGCCGGTTAATTGATTAGTAGTAAATCGCCTTCACCTGCTTTCAGATGGAGCAGCATTTACTACAAAGAGCCGTAGTTAACTGACAAGCTGAGCCATATCGCATTAATATCGCGGACGTATCGCCAGCGATAATTAATGCGATATGGCTCAGCTTGTCAGTTAACTACGGCTCTTTGTACACAGCAAAAACTCCAGTGTTAAATTAACACTCCTGGGAGTGTATATGAGTCCACTCAAGAGTGTTGAAGGTAATGAGATAATTACCGTATTTCCTCAAATAAAAGCCGGGGCCTTTATTTACCTTAACTGCAGAAGGTCACCGGCTTTTATTTGAAGCAGGCTTTTATTAGGGGCAGGCCTGTATTTCGAATTCCATCTATTTGAAAAAATAATTGTTTTAAATAAACAGTTTTAAATGAAAAGCGAAAGCGCTTCAGAGGACAGATATCATCAGGGGCGTGGGAAGTGGGGTGGTTTCAAAGGATTGCAAATGCAATGCAAATTTTTGTTCATTTTATTCATTTTTAGAATTACTAATTTATTTGTAATAAACATTTTAAGTGGCCCATTAAAAAGTATTATTTATAAGTTGAATTTGTTTTTAAACATACATGAGGTCATATTGTGACTGTTGCGGTATGTGCGTTGAAAGAGCAGTAATATTTCCTCCAGAGTGAGAGCTTTCTGGAGATCCACTCATTTCTGAAGCTCATTCTGCTCAGCGCCGCCGCTCAACCCAGAACTCCCTCTGTGACCGGCTGGATCAAATATAGGCCTATCTGAAATAAATAGTAATGGCTGCCCCTGACTAAAGATTTTTTTCTTTTCTAGTAGTTCATTTAAGCCTTTGATCGCGCTGAGCCTCCGCCTCATGTCATTGTCTGTTAACGCTATTTTATTTATTAAATCCGGGCAATTTGGTTGATAAAACATAGATTAAAATTAAGATACAATTTATACAAAACGAAATTCATTTTAAAGAAAGGTTTTTTAGTGATATATTTGTTGTTCTTTCGTGTTTTATAGACTCAACCCAACTAATGTGCTTTCTATATTCCACGTGAGGGAAAAAAGCTTCCTTCCACTTAAGAAGAGTTGTGTTCCTTTAAGCACTTTTTATTTGAATATATATCTCTTTACATAAATATTATTTTCTACTTAAAAAAACCCCTATAATTTCGTTATTTTTCTAACCCAACTAATGCGCACACTTTTCTCAATCCGTTATGCACTCTAAAACCGGATAAGTTGAGTTTACTTAAAAAATTTGAGGAAAGTGGTTGCCCTAAAAAATTTAAGTAATGATTACTTGATAAACTTGAGTTAAATTTATTTAAAGATATTAGTCGTTCTAATAACTATTTTAAGTTGAATAGACTAAATACTTTAATTTTAAGTAATACCGCTGTTTAATTACTTCACTTATCTTTTTAATTGCATTAGGTTGTTCTTACTTAAACCGTTTAAGTTTTGTCAACTTAATTCTATCTGGGATCTGAGGAAGTGTACTCCCAGAGTGCATTGTGGCATGAATAAATTAAATGCTTCGTTTTACTATTTTTGCCTTTATTTTACTATTTGTCTTTTGTCAGTATAACCCCAATAATGACAGCAAGTAAAATAGTAAAGGTTGAATTAATAATAAAAAAAAAATAAAAAAAATAAAAAAAATCCTTGTTACCATTGTTGTGTTTTGCATGCTGAATGTTGAAGTGTGTGTGTGACACACTCAAGCATGGTCAAATGATATTGTGACAAACATAGAGGGATTATATCAACTCATATCATATCAATTATATCAATTAAAAAAATAGTTATGTTTTATATCATTAATGGACAAATATTACATACATATATACATATTTTTTTTTTTGTATACATATACATATATACATATACATATATATATACATATATATATATTACTTCCCTTGTTTTGAAATCAATTTCTTGTTGCATTGCTGCATTAATAGGAAGTTAATTACTATAATATGAATGAAGTTCCAAGTGTCCAACCAAAGGGAACACTAATCACAGTTATGGTGAGAGGAAGTGGAGGAAATGAGTGATAAGTCTAGAAAAAATTGCCCCGCCTCAAAAACACTTTGCCCGTCCACCTGTCCACCCGCTTGTTTTTTTGCTTTGGCAAAATGGTACTCAAACCAGTCAAGTAATGTTTACTTGAGTTTTCTAAGTAACGAAGGCATAGCATGCAAATAGTTCAGATTACTTACTTATTTTAAGTAAGGTCAACAAATTATTGGACATTAAGTAAAGTTTACTAAAAAAGTCTTAGTAAGAACAACTGTTGGATTTTACAGTGTGGAGCTGTTCAATTTTGATTTTGCATATTGTTTTTTAAATGTTCGTTCGAGTAGTTCAAATGACCACTTTACAATATTTCAATAGCATAATTTATTTTGAAGCCTATGCTGTTTTCTTGTACAAAATAAAAATAGTTTAAGTTAAATGCAGAGTATAAGATGTGTAAAAAGACGAGAGGCTTAGAGATTGTCAAGATCATTTGTGTAGCTTTCACAGACTAACACACGTCACATCTCTCATAGACTACAGTATTTAAAATAGCAGATATGCATCAGTTATATTCTCTATTTAATTTACAGAGCAATCCCTGCGAAGTGTTTAGGTTCAGTATAAAAGAGACCAGGATTAGTGTGCGTCGCACTCGCAAGACTCCCAGCGAGTGGCGAGATGGTCACGATGGTTTCGCTTCTTCGGCACAACCCTACTGTACATTACGCTGAACCTGAATGCACATGAAATGAAAGGAAATATTTTTTTCCCCGGCCTTAATTTGAGACCGGCCTTTATTTGTTCGTGCTGGCCACGCCCCCGGCCACTATCAGAGGCTATCAGAGATAACAAGCAGAATCTCTGAAGGAGAAAATCTCAAATTGTAAGCCACCGTTATGGGGATGGGTGTTTGCTTTAATTGGACTCCTGACCCTTATATTATTAACTTTAGATTTTGTCTGGCTGCAGTATCTGAATTATAACTGCCAAAAGAACAAAGATAAAAAGTAATATGTTGGTTATATTATAACAATCATCATTTGAACTATGTTTTTGATTTATGATGCTGTTTACAGCATAACTGTGATTCTGCATAAATATACACAATTTTAGATATAATATAAAGGATTTCTTATAAGATGTTTCTTTTGATGATAGATGAGTCAAGATGGCGCCGAAGATGGCCGCTACGTCGCGAGCTCTGCTGAAATATTGTAGTTTTTTGTTTGTTCTGTTTATAGTTTCTGTGTTTTTTGTCTTGGATGTTCGGGTCCAGACGGCATTCCCGGCCGCGTGATCAGAGCGTGCGCGCACCAACTGGCTGGAGTTTTCACGGACATTTTTAACCTGTCCCTCTCCCTGTCTGTGGTCCCCACATGCTTCAAAACGTCCACCATTGTGCCTGTACCTAAGCAGTCAAAAACCACCTGCTTAAACGACTGGCGTCCTGTTGCTCTGACCCCCATCATCAGCAAATGCTTTGAGAGACTAGTCAGAAACCACATCTGCTCTGTTCTCCCCCCCTCACTGGACCCACTGCAGTTTGCATACCGCACAAACCGCTCCACTGATGATGCCATTTCATCAACAATTCACACTGCTCTCTCCCACCTGGAAAAGAGGAACACGTATGTGAGAATGCTGTTTGTGGACTACAGCTCAGCATTCAACACCATTGTGCCCTCCATACTTGACATTAAACTCCGGGCTCTAGGCTTAAACAGCCTGTTATGCAGCTGGATCCTGGACTTCCTGTCAAACAGACGCCAGGTGGTCAGAATGGGCAGTAACATCTCCTCATCACTGACTCTCAACACTGGAGCCCCTCAGGGCTGTGTTCTCAGCCCACTCCTGTACTCCCTGTACACACATGACTGTGTGGCAACCCACAGCTCCAACACCATCATCAAGTTTGCTGACGATACGACGGTGGTAGGTCTTATCACCGACAATGATGAAACGGCCTACAGAGAGGAGGTGCACACTCTGACACGGTGGTGTCAGGAGCACAACCTCTCCCTCAACGTCAGCAAGACCAAGGAGCTGGTGGTCGACTTCAGGAGGAATGAGAGAGAACACCGACCCATCACCATCGATGGAGCACCGGTGGAGAGAGTCAGCAGCTTCAAGTTCCTCGGTGTCCACATCACAGAGGAACTCTCATGGTCCGTCCACACCGAGGCCATTGTGAAGAAGGCTCATCAGCGCCTTTTCTTCCTGCGACGGCTGAGGAGGTTTGGAATGAACCGCCACATCCTCACACGCTTCTACACCTGCACCATAGAGAGTCTGCTGACTGGCTGCATCACCACCTGGTACGGCAACAGTACCGCCCGCAGCCGCAAGGCCCTGCAAAGGGTAGTGCGCACGGCCAGCTGTATCATCGGAGGTGAGCTTCCCTCCCTCCAGGACATTTACGCCAGGCGGTGTGTGAAGAGAGCTCAGAGGATCATCAGAGACTCTAGCCACCCGAACCATGGGCTGCTCTCACTGCTGCCATCAGGCAGGCGGTACCGTAGCATCAGAACACGCACCAGCCGACTCCTGAACAGCTTCTTCCCACAAGCAATTAGACTACTCAACTCCTGATCCATCAGTATCATAACACACTCTGGACAGAATATCACTCAGCACAACCCACTGTAGATACACACACATTAAATACACATTTATTTATCATACAGCATCTATTGCACTTTGGATTTCAATTTTTCAATCTGTGAATAACATTTTACACTATACATTGTATATTATTATTATTATGGCGTAATGTATATTGTTTAGTGTATGTTTAGTGTTTATTGTCTAAAGTATATGTATATTGGAAGTATGTGTGTATTGTTTAAAGCTGTGAGAACTACACTCACATTGTGTAAATTGTTTATTGTAGTGTATACTGTGCTGTGAGTAATTGTGTGCGCATCAGATGTGTAATCTGTTGTTGCTTAAATGTTGTACAAATAAAGTGATTTGATTTGATTTAATTTGATTTTAGGCACACACAGAAGTCAAGATTCAGTCTATGCATCTCAACAATGGTGACGAGCAGAATATTCAATTAGGAAAAGAAAATTACATAGACAATTCAGATCATAATTTATTCATACTGCAATGCATGATGGGAGCCATTAATGAGTTGTGATTGGTGGTAGCCACTGCAACATGCTTTATTATTGTCACCATTGTTGAGACTCACAGGCTGATTATTGATGTCTGTGTTTCTAAATAAATTAATTTGAAAGTCTTTCGATCAGAAAAATGTTTATTAAATATTTTGGATTATAAGTAAAAAAGTATAACCACATGGTGTAAAATCACAAAGCTGCTGCTAAGAAGTTAAACCAAACTATCTCAAAAAGTTTTATTTTTCTGATCACAGCATGATTATGTCAAAACATAGCCAACACTATCAGATCACACTTTTCTTTATTCATTTGACTGTTATGAATCAATAACAGCAGATAAAATCTAAAGTTAATAATATAAGGGTCAAGAGCCCAACTATAGCAAACACCCATCCCCATAACGGTGGCTTACAATTTATGATTTTCTCCTTCAGTGATTCTGCTTGTTATCATCAGGTGTGTTCAATAATGCTCAATCATCACTAAATTAATCACTTAATTATCTCATTAACTTCTCTAACTTCTTTCTTAAATTAACACTGGAGTTTTAGCTTTGTAGTAAATGCCGCTCCATCTGAAAGCAGGTGAAGGCGATTTACTACTAATCAAGGAACCGGCTTTACTGATGAGATGCGCATAACAATCTCACAATATATCGCCCAGCCCTAGTTTATACGCAAAGTTTTAAAAATGAGACCCCTGCTCTGTATTTTGTTCCAAACACTTGGCTTTGCTAATAGCACAGTTTTTCAGCCAGGAGGCAGAATTAATTAGTGAAATCAGCTCATGAGTTCATGAGTGGAATAAAAATATGGCAGGACTTTTACTTTCTGGCCCTGGATTTGACACCTCTGGCTAGGAGACTACAACGGTAAAGTTTAAGCTTACAAATATAAAGTTATGAAACTTCACTTTGCCCTCAGACAAAACGATCTGTCAGGGAACAAATTATAGATTAATGAGAGCAAAGATCAGCCGTTAGATCTACACGAATCATATCTGATGTTTAACCACTACAGAGACATCAGAGCCAGCGGCAGACGGCAGAAGGACTGGCCGAGGAAAGGCGCCTCTCGTGGAGTTAATGAGCGATTGAACGCCGCTGGTCCACTGGAGCTCACAACTCCGAAAACGGCAGATATAATTTTCAAAAAGGTGCTCTCTTTATAAATAAACCACAGATTTGAGCTTTAAACAACTACATTCTCGCCTGAAAAGGACTCAAATCTATATTTTGTGAAACATTAACACTACCAGAGGGCTCTTGCTAAGACCCATTCGTTTAGCCACAAAAGGGCCAAGCTGATATCAGACTTTTGCCGAATCCAGTCGGTAAGACAGCGATAACATCTTTTTTAGATATGAAGGCTTCGAGTGTTGTTCTTTGCTCGGGTTTTAACGAAAAGGAAAAGTTTAAATCGCTTAAAACAGACGTGATAGCTGATTCAAACGAGTGATGCTCCACAGCGGCAAATCTGCTTCAACTTCGCTGCGCTGTCGTCATCGTGTAAAGCCCGCCCCAACGTTTCTGATTGGTGCCTCGATTTCTAGGCATTAGAAATGGGTTTGAATGTGCTCTTTGCCAGACTACTTGCAGAGCAAATCTAAATTTGCCGGAAGTTGTCTGGGTTTTCCCAGGCTAGCTCTTTGTAGTAAATGCCGCTCCATCTGAAAGCAGGTGAAGGCGATTTACTACTAATCAATTAAACGGCTTTACTGATGAGATGCGCATAATCTCTCGATATATATCGCCCTGCCCTAAAGCATCCTGACCAACTCTGTCGCAGTATGGTATGGGAGCTGCTCTGTTGCGGAGCGCAAGTCACTGCAGCGGGTGGTGAAAACTGCCCAGCGCATCACAGGGACTCCACTACCTGCCATCGAGCACATCCAGAGGAAACGCTGTCTGCATCGAGCTCGCAGCATCCTCAAGGACTCCTCTCACCCAGCCCATTTTTACCTGATCTGATGTATTTACTTTAGTTGGTATAATGTTGTCAATTCAATCATATTCAATGATATACAATATCTGAATAAATCTAGTTAGTATAAACGTTGCCACGTGAATCACAGTTTTAGGAATGGCAGGACAAGTTTTGGTTACTCATAATATATGTTGTCTTACTTGGCATCAATGTTGACTGTCAGGCTCTTGTCACCGACATAGTAGAATGATCTACTGGGTTTTAATTTCACTTCAAATGTTGGGAGCACTATAAACCAAACCAGACAAAAAACACTGATAAATAAATATACATTTTCAGTCATTATTCAAACATATATTTTTAGTTTTTTTCTTTTTTGTTTGAACATTCTCTTTATTAAGTGATGTACATTAGCACAAAGAAAATTTCAAATAAACTTAATTTGCAGATACACAGTAAATTCCCCGGTGTTGAATTAACACCGCTCTGTGTTCATATGGGAACCACCAGCAGGGTGTTAAAGTAACACTGAAGCAGTGTTAGAGTTAATAAGATACTTAAGTGATTCATTGAGTGATGATTGTTTGATTATTGAAGACACCTGATGATAATGAGCAGAATCACTGAAGGACAGAGAAACACAAGAACTACAACTGACTTCAGCCTCAGCTTTAGATGAAATCAACTGAAGACATTAAATCTCTCTTATTACAAACCAGATTGACTTAATTTCTGTCATTTATCTACAGTTCTTTTTGAGAATTAACAGAGGTTTAGCGGTTGATGTTTTATGGGAAATGTTTTGTCACCATTATGGAGATCAGTGTTTGTTTTAGTTGGCCAGTTTGACTCTTGGCTTTTGATGTCAGTTTGTCTTTGCAACAGAGTTTACTAGAACACATACTTTGTTGCAAAAGAAGCCATGAACCTAATTTATCAGGGGATAAAATTATCATCATAAAGATTCGTTTGTTGACCAAAATAATCTTTGAGAAAAGTGGTTAATAGAAATTAATACAATTTGTTTTAATATATTTTCACCATCAATGCTCTACTGCCACAGATTAGTCATCCTTAATTTTGATTTTTAAATACATATAGGGGGGGGAAATATGTTTGTGCACACAGACATCAAGAATCATAATTTTTATGTTTCAATTCTCAGTCTTCTTTATGATGTTGAAAGATGTCATATGACCATCTTTGTTCATGGTTTCTTTCGCAATGAATTATGTGTTTGAGTAAACAATGTTACAAAGATCACAAATTGACGTTGAGTCATACTGCTCAAATAAACAAAACACTGATCACCATAATGGTGACCAAATATTTTCAATACAACATCAACCTCTAAACCTCTGTTAATTCTCATTATGAACTTCTGTAGATGTCAGAAATAAAGTCAATCTGGTTTGTAATAAGAGAGATTTAATGCCTTCAGTTGATTTGATCTAAAGCTGTGGCTGAAGTCAGTTGTAGTTCTTGTGTTTCTCTTTCCTTCAGTGATTCTGCTCATTATCATCAGGTGTCTTCAATAATCAAACAATCATCACTCAATGAATCACTTATTAACTATTAACTCTTATTAACTCTAACACTGCTTCAGTGTTACTTTAACACCCTGCTGGTGGTTCCCATATGAACACAGAGCGGCGTTAATTCAACACTGGGGAATTTACTGTGTACACTACAGTGTACAATAATATTATATTTTGACACAAATAATGATATAGAGTAAACATTAAACTAGTAGTAATCAGTTATCAACTGAAGATAAAAGAAGACATTACATCTCTGAAGATCTCAGCAGAGGAAGATTAAGCAACTCCACAAACAGCATTACCACACAGCAAAAACTCCAGAGTTAAATTAACTCTCCTGGGAGTATATGTGAGACCACACTCAAGAGTGTTAAAGTGTTAAAATAAGAGTGTTAAAGTAACACTGAAGCAGTGTTAAAGTTAATGAGATAATTAAGTGATTAATTGAGTGATGATTGGCCATTATTGAAGATACCTGATGATAACAAGCAGAATCACCAAATGAGAAAAATAAAAAAATGTCAGTTACCATTATGGCGAACAGTGTTTGATTTACTTTTGATCTTGACCCTTGATTTTTTTTTTCTCTTTTTTTGGTTCTGTACCTGAGTTGTAACAGCCAGAAAAGCAATGACAAAAGCTGATTGCTTGGTGTTGGTTATGTTTTGACATCGTCATTACTTGACCTGAATCGCTAACCTTATTTAGAGCCTAGTCTTTGAGTTGGGTTTATCTTGTTGATTATAACATAAGATCCAGTATTTTCAATATAGTTCTAAGAATTTCTTAAAAGCTGTTCTTATAAAAAAGAAAAAAAAAAATTTTCCGATAGCATGTGAAGGCAGTATTAGTCAAAACATAACCAACACCACTTGATCAACTTTTATTCTTTGCTTGTCTGGCTGTTAAAACAACCAAAGGAAAATCTAATGTGTTAAATGTCAAGGGTCAAGATCCAAACTAAATCAAACACTTATCCCCATAATGGTGACTTAAGAATTGTGGCGGTCTCCTTTGGTGATTCTGCTTGTTATCATCAGGTGTTCCTCACTAATGGTCAATCGTCACTCAATTAATCACTTAATTATCTCATTAACTTTAACACTGCTTCAGTGTTACTTTAACACTCTTATTTTAACACTTTAACTAGGGCTGGGCGATATATATCGTGAGATTGTTATGCGCATCTCATCAGTAAAGCCGGTTAATTGATTAGTAGTAAATCGCCTTCACCTGCTTTCAGATGGAGCGGCATTTACTACAAAGAGCCGTAGTTAACTGACAAGCTGAGCCATATCGCATTAATATCGGGGACGAATCGCCAGTGATAATTAATGCGATATGGCTCAGCTTGTCAGTTAACTACGGCTCTTTGTACACAGCAAAAACTCCAGTGTTAAATGAACACTCCTGGGAGTGTATATGAGTCCACTCAAGAGTGTTGAAGGTAATGAGATAATTAAGTGATTAATTTAGTGATGATTGATCATTATTGAAGACACCTGATGATAACAAGCAGAATCTCTGAAGGAGAAAATCATAAATTGTAAGCCACCGTTATGGGGATGGGTGTTTGCTTTAGTTGGGCTCTTGACCCTTATATTACTATCTTTACATTTTGTTTGTCTGCTGTTATTGATTCATAACAGTCAAATTAACAAAGAAAAGTATGAACTGATAGTGTTGTCTATGTTTTGACATAATCATGCTGTGATCAGAAAAATGAAACTTTTTTAGATAGATTGGTTTAACTTGTTAGCAGCAGCTTTGTGATTTTACAGCATGTGATTATCATTTTTTTTCTTATAATCCAAATCTTGACTTCTGTGTGTGCCTAAAAGAAAGACATTATTTTTAAAACAACTTTTAAGAAATCCTTTATATTATATTTAAAATGTTAAATATTTATGCAGAATCACAGTCATGCTGTAAACAGCATCATAAATCAAAAACATAGTTTAAATGATGATTGTCATAATATAACCAACAGATTATTTTTTATCTTTGTTCTTCTGGCAGTTATAACTCAGATACAGCAGCCAGACAAAATCTAAAGTTAATAATATAAGGGTCAAGAGCCCAACTAAAGCAAACACCCATCCCCATAACGGTGGCTTACAATTTGAGACTTTCTCCTTCAGAGATTCTGCTTGTTATCATCAGGTGTCTTCAATAATGATCAATCATCACTAAATGAATCACTTAATTATCTCATTACCTTCAACACTCTTGAGTGGACTCATATTGAAAAGTTGTTTAAAAAAAATTCTTTCTTTTAGGCACACACAGACCTCAAGATTCAGTCTATGCATCTCAACAATGGTGACGAGCAGAATATTCAATTAGGAAAAGAAAATTACATTGACAATTCAGATCATAATTTATTCATACCGCAATGCATGATGGGAGCCATTAATGAGTTGTGATTGGTGGTAGCCACTGCAACATGCTTTATTATTGTCACCATTGTTGAGACTCACAGGCTGATTATTGATGTCTGTGTTTCTAAATAAATTAATTTGAAAGTCTTTTGATCAGAACAATGTTTATTAAATATTTTGGATTATAAGAAAAAATGATAATCACCTGCTGTAAAATCACAAAGCTGCTGCTAACAAGTTAAACCAAACTATCTCAAAAAGTTTCATTTTTCTGATCACAGCATGATTATGTCAAAACATAGCCAACATTATCAGATCACACTTATCTTTGTTAATTTGACTGTTATGAAACAATAACAGCAGACAAACAAAATCTAAAGTTAATAATATAAGGGTCAAGAGCCCAACTAATGCACACACGCATCCCCATAATGGTGGCTTACAATTTATGATTTTCTCCTTCAGTGATTCTGCTTGTTATCATCAGGTGTCTTCAATAATGCTCAATCATCACTAAATTAATCACTTAATTATCTCATTAACTTCTCTAACTTCTTTCTTAATTTAACACTGGAGTTTTAGCTTTGTAGTAAATGCCGCTCCATCTGAAAGCAGGTGAAGGCGATTTACTACTAATCAAGGAACCGGCTTTACTGATGAGATGCGCATAACAATCTCACGATATATATCGCCCAGCCCTACCACTAATACCATGGTTAAACTATGGTTAGAGTAGCAAAACCATGGTTAATTTGTGGTTACCATGGTTTAACTACAATAACGTACTCGGTTACTTAACGTAACCTCGGTTCCCTGAGATAAGGGAAGGAGTACTGCGTCGAAGATGCCATGGGAATTTTCCTATTCTCGAATATACTGAAGTAATTGTAAAATCACGCAGTGCTACTGCCCAGTCAAAACAGTGTCGAGACATCTGAGCGAACCAATGGGCACAAAGCCCGCGAAGCTGAGTGCAGAAACCCGCGAAACGGGCAAATAAAATACGCTGTAACTGTCAAAAACGTCAGGTTAAATCGACTGAAGCGACGATCACCCGAGTCAGCGCTATAGCACGGCCGTCTACGCAGTACTCCTTCCCTTATCTCAGGGAACCGAGGTTACGTTAAGTAACCGAGTACGTTCCCTTTCGAACGGTCAGTTCGTACTGCGTCGAAGACGCCATGGGAACCTGTAAAATCCCGCCGTGCTATGATAAGCGCAGTAACATGTACTCCCTCAAGTTTGAACACTTATTAGAAAGGGCTCAAGACTAGAGTTATTGACACATCACATATATAATATATATGTACACATTATATACACTGTATATAAGCCTTATACTACTGGGCTCGTAGAGGCCGGTAACTATAAGGAATGTGTAAGCATTGAAGCATATGAAGGCCCCAATGCCAACTTATGACGGGGACGGGCTTACAAGGCCGTCAAATATTTGTTTTAGCTCAGTATTTTTTCTATACAGCGAGGACTTGTGCCTGCAGTGCAGGGACATCCAGACTGTAGAATCTGTTAAAAGTAGATGGTGAGGACCAACCTGCCGATCTACAAATGTCCCCCATAGAAAAAACTCCACTAGACCACGCCCAGGAGGAGGCCATGCCTCTGGTGGAGTGAGCTTTGACACCTATGGGGCATTGGAGGCCCATAGTGTCATATGCTAACGCTATCGCGTCCACTAGCCATCTGGCTAGGCTTTGTTTGGTGACCGGAAGTCCCTTAGTTCGGCCACCAAAACTTGCAAAGAGCTGCTCCGACTGTCTAAAGTGGGAGGACCGCTCAATATATGCTCTAAGCGCCCTAACAGGGCAGAGCAGGTGTAACTGTCTCTTATCCTCCGAAGTGGGGAGGGCAGAGAGAGTGATTACCTGTGATTTGAACGGTGTTGAAAGCACTTTAGGTACATAACCATGCCCTGGTTTGAGGATGACTTTAGAATCGCCTGGGCCAATTCTAAACATGACACGTTCACAGATAACGCTTGAATGTCACCGACACGCTTAATAGATGCCAGTACTAATAGCAGGGCAGTTTCAGCGAAAACGGCTTTAATTCAGCCGTCTGCAACGGCTCGAAGGGAGGTCTTTTTATTGCTCTCAGGACCAATGAAGGTCCCAGGATGGCACTGTAAGAGGGCGAGGAGGGTTAAGCCTCCTGGCTCCTTTAAGAATTTTTTATGACCATGTCGTGTCTGCCTACTGATTGGCCAGCTATAGGCGTATGAGATGCGGCGATAGCTGCCGTGTAGACTTTTAGTGTGGATGGAGTGTGTCCTGCATCCAACATTTCTTGTAAAAAAACGAGAATCTGTGATATCTCGCATGACACTCGGTTATAGTTCCTCACTGAACACCAGTCAGAGAACACTGACCATTTAAGGGCATAGAGACGTCTAGTAGACGGAGCTCTAGCTTCACTGATGGTGCTCAAGACACTCACTGGGAGGTTCTCGAGCCCCCCTTGAGTGGCCAACATGTAACGCCCACGATTTTGGGGTGGAGGTGCCAGATTGTCTCGTTTGCCTGAGAAAGGAGATCTTTCCTCAGGGGAACTGGCCATGGGTCTGCTGATAGTAACTGAATTAACTCTGGAAACTTGATGTGGGTTCGCCAGAGTGGAGCCACTAGCAGGACTGTGTGCTCGCATTCCCTGATTCTTTTTAAGACCTGGGGAATGAGCTGTACTGGTGGAAAAGCATAAAGTATGCAGCTGGGCCATTCGTGGGCCAGCGCATCCTTGCTCTTTGAAAAACAGATTGGGCAATGATAGTTGTCTTCGGAGGCGAAGAGGTCGACCTCTGCCCTCCCAAAAACACTCCATATCATTTGAACCGTTTAGGAATGGAGGGCCCATTAACCCAGGGACACGAGGCCCCTGGAGAGAATGTCTGTTCCCTGGTTCAGTCTGCCTGGCACATGCACTGCTTTCAGTGAATGTAATTTGCCTTTTGCCCATAGGAGGAGATGTCTGACCTGTTGGTTGAGCCATCTCGACCTGAGCCCGCCTTGGCGGTTTATATAGGAGACCACAGTCGTGTTGTCCGTGCGGACTAGAACATGGTGACCTGAGAGACGTGGTAAAAAAGTCTTGAGGGCTAGCACTACTGCCAGTATTTCTAGGCAGTTATGTGCAACCGTGACTCTGTGCTCGACCATGAGCCGAAGGCCGGTTTGCCCTCGTACAGAGCGCCCCAACCTGAGTTGGAGGTGTCCGTGGTGACCACCATCCATCTGGAAACTGTTCCCAAGTGACCACGGGGCCAGGGCTTTGACACAGCCGTGGTCCACTTTGATCCAAAGCTGGCCTGAATGCCATGCTTGGGAAGGAACCCGTGATTTCAGCCAGTACTGCAGGGGGCGCATGTGCATCATACCCAGCGGAAGTACTGGAGAAGCTGATGCCATTAGGCCTAGCATTTTCTGAAATTTTAGGGGTCTGTTGGTTCCCATTTTGAATGAACGTGCAAGCTGCTGTGTAGTCAGAGCGCGTTCGTCCGATAGCCATGCCCTCATTTGGGCTGAGTCTAAAATTGTTCCCAGGAAGGAGGTTCTCTGCCTGGGAAGCAATGAGCTCTTGGCTGTATTTATTCTGAGACCCAGGCATTCTAGATGGCTGAGTAGCACAGATTTTTGAGATTTTATTTCTTCCTCTGACTGGGCCAGTATGAGCCAGTCGTCGAGGTAGTTCAGAATGCGCATTCCCGCTTGTCTTAAGGGGGAGAGAGCTGCATCCATGCACTTCATGAAAGTGCGGGGGGCCAGGGACAGGCCAAATGGCAGGACTGTGTACTGATAAGCCTTCCCGTCGAACGCGAATCTCAAAAGACTCGCCTTTATGGCAGTAGAATGCAGGGAACACGCATTAAGCGGACTCGCAGTTTACATTCATTGCATGAAAAAACATTCAGAACAGTATGTTTTTCTCCCTGACCGGAACAAAAATGGGCCGTGAGGAGACTCAGAGTGTTTTGGGAGGCGGACCGGCCTGGGCGGGACTCAACCCTCCTCTCTTCCTGATCAGCCTGTCAGGGCTGCTTTCTGTGTTCAGTTTTGTCAGCATTCTGAAAGCCATTTGATAAGGGCTCTGTTCAGATGTCCGCCGGTTGGTTTGTGTTTGTGACACTGTGCGGACAGCACTTATGTGTAGCGGAGCACACTTGTAGTGGGCGCGCGCTAAAGAGCGATAATCTGTGAGAACAGTGCTTATGTGCAAGGTGCACGTATTTTAGTAAGGTCGTTGTTAAAACAGCATTGGTGTACAGGCGAGCATGTTTGACAACAGGCTAGTTGACTGCAATATTTACATCTCCAGTCGCCTGAACTGAGGGGATTGAGAGAATGTAAAGGAAGTCTGTGGTGGTAATCCAGCCACAGCAGGACTTTTGAGTGGTTCTATAGCGCTGAATTAATTTCAGTGCATAGGGGTACACCCTATGTAGGGACACACTGCCTGCAGTCATAACAGAGGAAAAAACTCTTAATTGTTTATTAGGATCGCCGTTAATACAACGTTTTGTGTACAGGCGTGCATGTTTTATAACAGGCTTGTTTACTGTAATGGTGAACCTCTCCAGTCACCTGAATAGGGGACTGAGATAAGTGGTGGAGTGCTTGTCCCCCATTCACTAAATTGAGACTCACTGAGAAACCTGTGAGAGCGGGGCTCGAACCGGCAACCCTGTGTGCAAAAGTGCACCGTAACAGCAGAGGGCGTGGCTATGACGTAAGTCGCGCTCTCAACGGTGTTTTGGTTTGAGGGTGGGCGTGCTTCATAACAGGCTCGTTTACTACACTGTTGAACCTCTTCAGTCGCCTGAATAGGGGACTGAGAGAAGTGGTGGAGTGCTTGGCCGCCATTCACTAAATGGAGACTCAATGAGAAACCTGTGAGAGCGGGGCTCGAACCAGCAACCCTGTGTGCGAAAGTGCACGTAACAGCAGAGGGTGTGGCTATGACGTAAGTCGCGCTCTCGACGGTGTTTTGGTTTGAGGGTGGGCGTGCTTCATAACAGGCTCGTTTACTACACTGTTGAACCTCTTCAGTCGCCTGAATAGGGGACTGAGAGAAGTGGTGGAGTGCTTGGCCGCCATTCACTAAATGGAGACTCAATGAGAAACCTGTGAGAGCGGGGCTCGAACCAGCAACCCTGTGTGCGAAAGTGCACGTAACAGCAGAGGGCGTGGCTATGACGTAAGTCGCGCTCTCGATGGTGTTTTGGCTTGTAGTGTGGGCGTGCTTCATAACAGGCTCGTTTACTACACTGTTGAACCTCTCCAGTCGTCTGAATAGAACTGAGAGAAGTGATAGAGAGTGAAAAAGGCGCAGGGCTTGGCTGCCATTATGCGCTAGACAGCAATGGCGCGCGCTGAGAGAGAGAGGGATCACGCGCTGCCGCTGTAGAAAGCTGAGTCTGTAACGGCCGCGCTCTCAATATCTCCAGCAGTCTGAGAGCGAGTAATGCGGGAAGCTCCGGCATTAGTTCGCTCGTCCACTCTGGCATTCTCTGTCCGCGGCGCTTCTTAGCGCGGCCCAAGTGAGAGAAAAAGGAAGAGCGAGATGTTGGTAATCGTGCGGATTCGTCTTCCTCATTGCCGCCAAATGAGACCAGGTCCTCGGCGTCTAGCGGAGGGAGCAGGTCCGATCAAGAGAACGTCACAGGGGAAACGTCTCTCTGAGGCGAAGACGAGGCACGCGGGCACTGGGCCGACGTGAACTCGCTAGCCTCGGTATACGCAACCCTCTGTCTCCGCCGTTCTTTCCCGCCGGGCTCGGACGGGAAAGGGGAATGGGAGAGCGCGAGGGGCGGGGTCGCGTCCTGAAAAGAGCGCTATCCGCGAACGGAGGGAGGAAATGGGCATACCCTCGCAGTGAGAGCAGCCGGACCCGGCGAGAGTAGCGTCCGCGTGGGCCTTGCCCAGACAGATCACGCACCCGTCGTGGTTATCCACCTAGTGCAGGTAAGTACTGCACATGCCACACAAGTGATATGTTTTTCTCAGTATTGTACAGAAAGGATACACCGTAGTGTTTCACCAAAGAGCGCAGGGGAAAGGCGTGACAGCTCGCGGGATCGCTGGCGATTTGAGCGCGCTGAAAAATACAGCAGGCCGCTGACTCTCGCAGGACGTCCGGGCTGGCTAGCTCGCTATTCCGCTGCAGGCTCGTCAATTCACGGTGAAAAGTGGTGTAGTTCGAGTTTATCAGCGAGGACCGTAGATCGTCGCTGAAGGAGATTAATCTGACGTTTTTGACAGTTACAGCGTATTTTATTTGCCCGTTTCGCGGGTTTCTGCACTCAGCTTCGCGGGCTTTGTGCCCATTGGTTCGCTCAGATTACGCTGTTCTGCCATTGGTTCATGCAGTTCCCACTGGCCAGCCAATAGCGTGCGAGATGTCTCGACACTGTTTTGACTGGGCAGTAGCACTGCGTGATTTTACAATTACTTCAGTATATTCGAGAATAGGAGAATTCCCATGGCGTCTTCAGCGCAGTACGAACTGACCGTTCGAAAGGGAACCAAGGTTTTTGGGGTTTATTTGTAGTAAAACCATGGTTCATTTTCGTAAGGGATAGCCCTATGTTCATCCATTTTTCTTTAACCATTGTCTGTTTTACGCTGGATCTTCGATGTGAGTTTTTTTTTTTACACAAGCTCGTTTTCATGTTGAAAGGTACGTAGATACAACTCTTTGACAAAAATGATAGTTTTACTTGGCTGAGTAGTCTATTGAGCAATAATAATTTATTTATTCGAGGAGCTCCGTTCTCTGTTGCTCACTCCATGCCAGCAGAAGTGGAAGTTCCCCCGACATACAGTTTGTTGACACACATCTTACCATATTCTTTGACCTCAAAGTCAGCAGTAAACGTCTTCTGAGAACTTTTTGACAATCGAGTGACCACCTTCCACACCCCAAGACTGAAATTCACGAAACACATCCAGAAACATTGTAAACGTCAGATTTCATGATATTAACACAGATTAAAAACCATGAACAGTGTGTTGATAAATAAATGATTAGGTGTTGTCCTGAAGCAGAGTCAGTTAAAAATTAAGCTTGGTAGGTTCACTCCGGTTGACAAAGTTCAGCCCTGATAGTGGTTTACACACCTGGCAACATCAGGAATGGCGTATTCGCCTGACTTCATTCCATTCTCTGTAAATATCTTCACTGATGAAATTGTGATACCTTGGGGATTCTTAAGAAACACAGACAGTAATCAGAATGTCTTTGCTGACATTGTCAGATTGTGTGTGTGTGTGTGTGTGTGTGTGTGTGTGTGTGTGTGTGTGTGTGTGTGTGTGTGTGTGTGTGTGTGTGTGTGTGTGTGTGTGTGTGTGTGTGTGTGTGTGTGTGTGTGTGTGTGTGTGTGTGTGTGTGTGTGTGTGTGTGTGTGTGTGTGTGAGAGAGAGAGTGTGTGAGTAAGTGAGTGTTTTTTGTACATTGTAAGTGTTTACCATGATTTCCAACATGAAGTTCATATTCGTGGGAGGTTTCAGGTTGGGCATCAGAGAGAAAATCCTGTAACGAACTGCAAAATAATGTTTTAATGGATTCAGACTCTTCCCAGTAGGCACAGTACGTCAAAGTGAGGTCAGACGTCATATTTTGGTCAAGTCGAGTTGACGTCTAAACCCAATGTTCGTTTGATGTAAAAGCTCCAATGTCAGACAGACATTGAATTTTGTTTGGAATAAAAATACAAAAAAAAAACCCATTAAATAATAATTAAAAAAAAACATAAAAAAGGGTGAAATGTATCAGCAGAGGAGGATTAAACACCTCCACAAACAGCATGACCAGCTTCACACATTACTAACCAGACTGACTTTATTTCTGTCAGACAACTACAGAAGCTCTTATTAAGAATTAACAGTTTTTCTCTGGCTGCTGCAACTGTTTGTTATGACAAGCAAAGCAAGACAAAATGTGATCAGATGATAAAGACATGATCATCATATAGTGATCTATTTCACTGATGTCATCCAGAATCTAATCTTTTGATACATGATCATTTTATATTATTAATTATAGTAAGCCTGTAATTCTACATTGTTCACGAAACATTTTGGTCTCCAGCTTTTCTTCTTCTTCTTCTTTTTTCCGTTTAATGGCCGCTCACTCCTTAGGAGTATTACTGTCACCTACTGTGTACCTTGCGCATATGAGTAATGGATCTGAATTGTGCAAAAAAAAAAAAAACACTGGTAAACCCTTTGGCCTCCAGCTTCTATTAGACTCACTCAGACATCAGTAATCAGCATATGAATTTCAACAATGGTGACATGCTTCATGCCACAATGCATTATGGGAGCCATAGACTAGTTTTGTATGATGCACCCAGAATGCATTGCGGCATTAAGCATGTCACCGTTATTGAGATTCATATGTTGATTATTTAATGTCTGTGTGTATCTCTTTGGTGAACAATCTCTCAGACTACATCAGTGCTGAACAATCACAGGACTATTACAATCAATAATGAAAAATTAAGTACGTAAAATCTTAACAAATAATAAACTCTGAATATGATCAGCGAATCAAACACTGCGTGACAACTATATCTTTATCATCATTAATTAGCTGCCCTCATCTGAACACAATTCTCTTGCAGTCATTACTATAACAAATACAGTTACAGTAGCCAGAGAAAAACTAATGTTAAAGTCAAACGCCACAATTAAAACATTTTCAACAAAACATTCACATCTAAACCTCTATTAATTCTCAATAAGAGCTTCTATAGTTGTCTGACATAAATAAAGTCACTCTGGTTAGTAATAAGTAAGGCTGGTAATAAGTGTACTTTTTTGCTGTTTATTCCAACCTAATTTCAAGGTCTGCCCAACATTGGAGCTTGACATCTATGGAATTAGATTTGTTTCAATAATAATGAACGAAACTTTATGAAACGAAACAAAACTTTATAAAACTGAACGAAACTTTTTCAGAAACTATCAAAAATATCCATTACAAAAGAAGAAAAACACATTGAAAATGAAAAAAATGAACTCAGTCGCAGAAATTTAACAGGATATTCAAATATGCTTCATTCTTTGTTAATGTTTTTCAAAGATTCGTTTTCATTGCCACAGATTTCGCTTACGCTTCGCAGTTTTGACACAAACATCTCGTGGGGGCGGGCTTAACAGTGATCTACTCTGATTGGATAGTGAGCTTTTGATGGACAGGTGCTCTCTGACCTGGAAGTATAGACGTCACTCAGTGGCGCACACATTGGAAAACCTTTGCGTTGCTTTGCGTAAAGTTTATACAAGTTTGTAAATAATTTCTAAACAATTTAGTTTATTAGTTTGTGAAGATGAGCTCTCAGGAGAGACACGGAGCGGCGGCGGCATCATCTTCCTCATCTTCATCCTCCGCTTGTTCTTCAAGGCAGTTTGAAGTTCTGTGTTACTGAAGTAACCAATGACATCGATTAAAGTTAGGTTTTCCAATGTGTGCGCCACTGAGTGACGTCTATACTTCCAGGTCAGAGAGCACCTGTCCATCAAAAGCTCACTATCCAATCAGAGTAGATCACTGTTAAGCCCGCCCCCACGAGATGTTTGTGTCAAAACTGCAAACGAAAAACTGCGAAGCGTAAGCGAAATCTGTGGCAATGAAAACGAATCTTTGAAAAACATTAACAAAGAATGAAGCATATTTGAATATCCTGTTAAATTTGTGCGA
Organism: Romanogobio albipinnatus; assembly: GCA_023566225.1. Taxonomy (NCBI): domain Eukaryota; kingdom Metazoa; phylum Chordata; class Actinopteri; order Cypriniformes; family Gobionidae; genus Romanogobio; species Romanogobio albipinnatus. The sequence continues at coordinate 67,880,017 of CM042241.1, read as the reverse complement.
CTGAGTTCATTTTTTTCATTTTCAATGTGTTTTTCTTCTTTTGTAATGGATATTTTTGATAGTTTCTGAAAAAGTTTCGTTCAGTTTTATAAAGTTTCGTTTCGTTTCATAAAGTTTCGTTCATTATTATTGAAACAAATCTAATTCCATAGACATCAAACCAATTTTCATTTTCAACCGAAATCCAATGTCTGACTGACTTGGATTACTGTATTTAAAGGTGCAGTGTGTAGTATTTATGAGGATCTATTGACAGAAATGCAATATAATATACATAACTATGTTTTCAGTGGTGTATAAAGACCTTGCATAATGAACCGTTGTGTTTTTATGACCTTAGAATGAACCGTTTCTACCTACACCCATCAACTACACTATTCACCTTACAGTGAAGTTATGCCGTCATGTTTCTACAGTAGCCCTAAATGGACAAATTTCTCTACAGGCTAAAACAAAATAGTTGAATAAAGTTATTTTTGTTTGTTTCTGCACCCAAAGTGTATTCTCATCACTTCATAAAATTACACCGCTAGTACAGTTTCTGACATTTTCAGTATGTGATATTGTCCTGACAGAGTATGAGACTTGAAGCTCTGCCCTCTTCTAGAAAGGGCGTCCGGAGCAGGAGCTCAGTTGCATTTAAAGGGAAACTAAAACACGTTTTTTCTCACCACCCAAAAGTGGCGATTGTAACATGCTATACAAATTTTTTTTGTGGGGTATGTTGATCTAAAACTTTACATACACACTCTGGGGACATCAGAGACTTATTTTACTTGTAAAAAGTGGCATAATAGGTGCCTTTTAACTTGGGTTTTCTAAATAAACAAGGTATAGAATTTGAACAGTTCATATTACTAGATTTTTACAATTAAGTTAAGACATTAAGTAAAGATAAATAAAAAGTGTAAAATAATCACTGATGGATTTTACAGTGTAGCTTTACAGCAGAATTGAACTCTATTTGTATATTTTCCTTCTGATCACTATAAACAATCTGTATTACTGTAGAAATAAAGTAATACAGATTATATATTATACACTGCAGCATCAGCTCTTTTGCTCTGCGCCCCGAGGACAATCTGAAACAAGCCCAAAAGAGCTCAGCCTCAAGTCACATGCGTTTAAAACAATTACAGACCTATTCATTTGTCCGGTTCCCCTATATACACGAAACTAACAAAATGCAATTTAGATTTTTTTTATTTTGAAGTAGCCTTCTCCTCTGGCTAACTTGATGGGGCAGCGCCCCCTATTGGCCAGCCGCCACTGTTACCATATCTGAATTTCAGCACTTGAAATGCTGTGCTCACACCGAACGCGAATTGAGCGTCTGGAGTGTTTTCCATGTTAAGTCAATTAAAGACGTGTTGACGCCCATCTGGAGGTCCTGCGAGATAGACATGTTTAGTGGTGCAATGGATGCAATTTTGCCTCATTCGTGTGTCCAGTTCGCACAAAAGGGGTGAATTCACTGTAAAAAATCCAACTCACTAAAATGTAGACTAATGATTATGTTTTAGTTAACTGGACAATTAAATGCAAAAAGGCTTAACCAGTGAAAAGAAGTTGGTTCACCAATTGTTCACAGTAAATTCCCCAGTGTTGAATTAACACTGGCCTGTGTTCATATGGGAACCACCAGCAGGGTGTTAAAGTAACACTGAAGCAGTGCTAGAGTTAATAAGATACTTACGTGATTCATTGAGTGATGATTGTTTGATTATTGAAGACACCTGATGATAATGAGCAGAATCACTGAAGGACAGAGAAACACAACTAAAGCCACAGCTTAAGATGACATCAACTGAAAAGACATTACATCTCTCTTATTACAAACCAGACTGACTTTATTTCTGTCATTTGTCTACAGTTCTTTTTGAGAATTAAGAGAGGTTTAGAGGTTGATGTTTTATGGGAAATGTTTGGTCACCGTTATGGAGATCAGTGTTTATTTTAGTTGGTCAGTTTGTGGTCTTAGTAACAGAGTTTACTGGAACACATACTTTGTTGCAAAGGAATCCATAAACATAAATAATCGGGTGATAAAGTTAATAGTAAAACTATAGTTTGACCTAACTAATCTTTGAGAAAAGTGGATAATAAAAATGTTAATAAAAGTTGTTTTAATAGTTTTTCACCATAAATGCTCTACTGCCACACATCAGTCATCTTAAATTTTGATTTTTAGGTACATCTAGGGGGGAAAAAATGTTTGCGCACACATTCATCAAGAATCATCATATGAATCTCAACAATGGTGACATGCTGCAATGCATGCTGGGAGTCATGAGTGTTATACTATGATGATTATATATCCCAGCATGCATTGCAGTATGAAGCATGTCACCGTCATTGAGAATAATATGCTGATTCTTGATGTTTGTGTGGGTTTCTCTACACTGTTATTCTTCACAATATGTGATATTTGGCAAGAAAGGCTTGCTGGTGAAAACCTACTAATAACAATTTTATTTATATGTGGCAATTAAAATGTCTTTAAACCTCTGTTAATTCTCAATAAGAACTTCTGTAGATGTCAGAAATAAAGTCAATCTGGTCTGTAATAAGAGAGATTTAATGTCTTCAGTTGATTTGATCTAAAGCTGTGGCTGAAGTCAGTTGTAGTTCTTGTGTTTCTCTGTCCTTCAGTGATTCTGCTCATTATCATCAGGTGTCTTCAATAATCAAACAATCATCACTCAATGAATCACTTAAGTATCTTATTAACTCTAACACTGCTTCAGTGTTACTTTAACACCCTGCTGGTGGTTCCCATATGAACACAGAGCGGTGTTGATTCAACACCGGGGAATTTACTGTGTTGGACCAACCTTGTATTAACTGTAAATTCGATTTGTAAATGCAAGTTAAAGGGGCTATATGCAACTTTTTCCCCAAAATAAACGTAACTATAGCCTTTTTATTTTACCATTTATGACTCAAACATCTCCTGATGAGCATACTGACACCTTGTCCGCTCACAGTGGGTGCACCTATAAGCCTGTATCCTATTTTTCATATTTTCTGACGGGTCGTCTTTTCCCGCGCTGTCTGCGGATGTGACGTCAAGCGCGTTCATGTTAAACGTTTCAGATCACTCTGCCTGCCACCACCGCTAGTCAGCGAGTAGCCTACACTCGCAAGCAGTGCAATGGATTTAACGAATACACAGAAGAGACCCAGGACAACTCGGACACCAACAGTAACTCCACAGAAGACTAAAAAAGTTAAACCCCTGACAAGTGGCCAAAAAAGGTCGAAGATTGAGAGAGACCGGCGCATTGCAAGGACTAGAGTGAACATCGGCTTCGCATTTGACTTCGCATATATATATATATATATATATATATATATATATATATATATATATATATATATATATATATATATATATATATATATATATATATAAACAAAAATAAATATGAATAGTGCATCAGTAATGTAAAGTCTTTTTGGGTGTCTAGAAAAGCGCTATATAAAACTGATGGATTATTTATTATATAGCCATGTAAAGCTACATTATATTGTTTGTTGTTTCTATATCTTAACAAAAAATAAGAGGTAAATGAAGATGTAAAGTGTGATGCATTTTATTTCACATAAGACATGTAGTCAATAAATATTGCTAAATAGTATTATGTATATGTGTCTTTCATACTTGGTGATAGTAAGCAACTTGTGTATAATAAGTGGTCAAGGACAGTGCTCAGTCGTCAAGGACAGTGCTCAGATTTGTGTTTTTAATATTCTACGAAAGTTTCGGTCTGTGCGCCCTTCATCAGCGTGTATGCCAATGGCGAAATGGGTTTATTTATTTATTTAATGGATAAATTTTTTGTGTAGTTTGTCAGCTACACGTTTGACGTTTTGATAAGAGAACACTTATCTCAAACATTATATGTATTTGACTGTTCTTACCTCTGTAAACATAATGTTGACCTCCTTGCAGCAGATGACTTGTGAAGTGTACACGTACGAGTGCGCGCTGCGAGAGCGAGCAGAAATGAAGATCAGTTCTGTTTTTTGGCCACAGGTGTCAGTCGCGAGTTTAAATTTCAGAAAAACGCATATAGCCCCTTTAACAAGCATACAAGTTAATAGTATATTGCTCATATTAAAATTAAAACTTAATAAAATCAGATAATTAAACCAATACACAATGATTATATGCTTATCTAGCCTGACAAGCCAGACCCACATCAAGATGTTGGGTCTGGGAACTCACCATTGGCAGGGCTCAATCCGAGGGGCGGGATAAATGGTTGTCTTTCAAATTCTCTCTGCACGCAATTAAATAGCGCTACAACCAACCAGAGCAATGAAGAAGGTGAAGCCGAGCTAATGTTAAGTTGATAGACTTTCGCCGTATCCGGTCTGCAAAACTCTGAGCACATCTTCTTTTCTTAAGAATGACTTCAGTGCCGTTCTTTGTTCTTTACTCAAAGAAAAACTTAACTCCAAGTCTTCCAGAGTCGCGACCAAAGCTGTTCGTCAGCTTCTTTGTTTACGAGTAGCACGGAACCGCCGCAACTCTGCTGTGACGTGCCGTCATTATGTTAAGCCCGCCCACCGACTCTACACACGCTGTGATTGGCCTGACCAGAGTTTGGTTTTTCCAGCTCTCAGGTCTACCGAAAGTTGCTAGACTAAACTCGCGGCAAATTAGATTTGCTGCCGCTAGTGTGCGTTCAGATTTCTAGGCTAATTCTTATCATCAAGCAGCCGACAGCATCTGATTGTGTTTTCTCATGCTTTTCTATGATGGTGACATAAAAAAATAAAGATTTTTGAACACAAAATCAAAAAACTATAAAAACTCAATCAGCTGAACAAAAGATCGTAAATTGGGAGACATGGAACAATACTCAGTTAATTGAGTTAAGTGAACTACTTTGTTTAAAAGTTGAGTAAACTCAAAAAAGCTGTGCAGCAAGTTGCCTTACAATTTATTTACTTACAAGTTATGTCAACTTTTCTTTTTCTACAGGGTTGAGTGTCTTGCGCGATACAATTCGCATCTGATGCCCGAAACTTTGGCATCTGTTCGCGCCACATTAACCAATCAGGAGCCTGCTTGCTGCTGTCACATGGTGAAGTGACGTGATAAACGGGGGCAGGCCTGCCCGTAGTCACTCATTAAAAACAGTGGCTGGGCTTGCCACTTAATCTGGACTGAATTATTATAGTATGACAATGATGAAAATTGTTGTTACTATTCTTTCATGCATTTAATAAAAAAAGTCACTCATTCAACATGGAGGAACGACTGATATTGGCAGTGAGCAGTCGTACGGAGCTATATGGGCGCAGGACAGGCGGAAGTACCGCTGAAAGCAGTCGTCATCCAGGCGCACCTCCTGGAGCACCTGGAACGGGCCTCTACTTCGCTTCAAACGCATCCAATTAGTTTTGGAAACGCGAGTGGATTCAAAATGTTCAAGTGTCCAACTAGACGAGATAGACGTGAATTTGACGCTCAATTCGCGTTCGGTGTGAACGCATTATAACCATGGCGCCATTGTTCGCAGGCAGCCAGTGAAGACCAGGAAGGCATTATGCTATTTTTTTTTTTTTTACAATTCTAGGTCAGTTTGTGCAAGAAGTAAGACTGGAATTAACGACGACTGATTTCAGGCTGTTCAGAATTGTTCTTTCTTTTGGAAGACAGTAACTCCATTTGTCAAGCACTTTGATCTTTGAAACTTTGCAGACATTTTACCTTCTCAAACAGTTATAACAAACACACTGCCACTGCATGAAAGGGAATATCTGAAAAAGCAATATTATCCAATTTATCAGGCCCATGGGTAGACCAAGAATATGCATAAAGCAGTAAAGCTAACTAATTAGTGCAGTGTGTTCTAAAGATAGAATTAGACAACATTATTGTTGCAAATTAAGATTATTTTATATAATTGAATATCTGACTAACCCCCCCCCCCCCCCCCCCCCCCCCGTACCTGTGCTACCAGGCGTGTAGATGGGCTTGTCTGTCTGTACAAATATATATCCAGACTGGAATGAGACCATGACCACTTTCTCCAGGGTGTTGGATGGAAATTGAGCTTCTAGATACACATACTGCTTCTCCAGAGGATCATCAGAGAAGAAGTTCTGATCATCAGGGATCTAAAAAAAAAAATAATCAGAAAAGTAATTAGTCCTTTGCAGATTTTGAATAAAAGAAAGTGCATTTTACAATTTACAAACTAAATTGTACAATTATGATGAATTACACATACTGTACATGTAACTACGGTTAAAGTCCCTCATAGTGGCATCACCTTTATATCAGTAAGGATCTGGTAGTTGTTTTCTGCAGTCAGTCTCACTGTTTTGGACTGCATATCTTTGTCTTTCTTTGGGAAGTTCTTCACTGAGATCTTTACATCTAAATCTGCTCCAGAGTAATCCTGAGCCTCCACCAACACGTTCTCTGAGGAACCCACTCTCAGCAAATTAGGAGCTGTCAGAACAAACCTGAGGAGATCAAATCAAATATTAAAAACAGATCTATTAGTAAGTCTATGAATAAACAGTGTGTTTAATACTCACAGCGGGTCACACAGTGTGAGGAGGGGTGAGGAGAGAAGAACAACGGTCAGACACAGCAGCTTCACGTCCATCCTGTCTGTGTGTGTGTGTGTGTGTGTGTCTTCCTGTGAGCGTCTGTGAACCTGCAGCAGATCAGATTTATACCCGCCCCGAGACCCTCAGAGTCCAAACTGTTATTTATATTTCTCTGTTTGTTTGCTTTACTGGAAATCACACAAGTTCACCCATGTAGAATTGAACAGTATAGCAAGTATAGCTATGTTTAAATTGTAAAACAGGTTTTTTTTTCTTTTTCTTTTTCTACATGGAGACTTTGATTTCTTCCAGGAACTGAATTAATTTAACATAAAGATTCAAAATCAAAGACCAATATTTCAGATTTGTCCACTAGACTTTGTTTAGTGACTTCTCCTGTATAAGCTTGTCATTGTTACTGGTGACCATTTCATGATCAACAGGCTTGAAAACCCACAGTAAATTCCCCAGTGTTGAATTAACACCGCTCGGTGTTCATATGGGAACCACCAGCAGGGTGTTAAAGTAACACTGAGTCAGTTGTAGTTCTTGTGTTTCTCTGTCCTTCAGTGATTCTGCTCATTATCATCAGGTGTCTTCAATAATCAAACAATCATCACTCAATGAATCACTTAAGTATCTTATTAACTCTAACACTGCTTCAGTGTTACTTTAACACCCTGCTGGTGGTTCCCATATGAACACCGAGCGGTGTTGATTCAACACCATGACTGTAGAAACCGTAAAGAACACTTTTGCTGCTGTCAGTCAAATTGAGTACAGATTTCTCGTAAATGACCTGAAAAAACAGTAATGCAATAGCAACCTTTGGTAAATTGGCAGCTGCTCTGTTGATTTTTAAGGGGTCATGAAATGTGTAAACTGCAGAACTAGATTGATTTTGAAAGGGGTCGGTTTCACTGTTGCCCAGCAGGTTTTTTTCTGCCTGTGGATTGTGTTTGTTGGATGTCTGTGCTAACTATGGAAGCCCATTTCCGCCACTAAGTAAAAAAAATTAAAAGAGTAATTGCGACTTTTTATCTCAGAATTCTGACTTTTTTTCTCGCAATTGCGTGATATAAAGTCAGAATTCTGAGATATAAAGTCAGAATTGCGAGTTATAAAGTCATTGATCTGCCGCGACCCGACACATGAGTTGTGAACACATTAATGAGTATTTTAACTGTAGTTTTAGCTGCTAATGATGGAATGATTGTCTTATTATCTGAACGGCATTAATATCTCTGAGCAAACGCGCTCTTGAGGGGATTTTAAGCGCATGTGAGGGGCAAGGTTCATTGAACATATTCTGATGTGTTATTATGGAAATATGATCTCCAGAACTCCACCACCCTCAGAATGTGCTGTAATTCACGATGTCCTTAGAGAACGAGTGTGTCCAGTAATGACACGTCCAGTATGATCTGTCTCTACATACAGTCACCTGAGGGTGGCGCTGTAATGGGATCATATTTCATTAATAACATATTTCATTAATAACATTTAATTAATAACGCATCAGAATATGCTGTAATGCAAGATTTCGTTTGAGAATGAATTTTATTGACCTCCATGTGCTCGGTTTTGATAATATTTAAAATAATATTAATATTATATTATATTCATATAAAACAATAATTGATGTAGGTGAGTTCTGCTGCCGAACAGTAGGGGTGTAATGGTACACGTATTCGTATTGAACCGTTTCGGTACAAGGCTTTCGGGTACGGTGCACGCGTGTACCGAGCGGTTATGAATGCAATATTTAACAGTTAACAGTCGGCTTGTTGTAAGCGTGGAACAGTGTGTGGGCATGTTTTTGTGAAATATCAGGACACAAATGTGTATAATGACATGGGTATGACATAGGTATTACAAAAAGAGGGTGAAATATGAGGACAGGTAATATTTAGGTAATATTTCACACAGAATGAGGTTTTTTTCACAGAAAGTAAACTGCACAGTCTCCTGTGAGGGTTAAGTTTAGGGGCAGGGGCAGTGTAGGGGGATAGAAAATACGGTTTGTACGGTATAAAAACCATTACGCCTATGGAATGTCCCCACATTTCACAAAAACACCCCTGTGTGTGTGTGTGCGTGTGTGTGTGTGTGTGTGTGTGTGTGTGTGTGTGTGTGTGTGTGTGTGTCCTCCTGTGAGCGTCTGTGAACCTGCAGCAGATCAGAGTCCCTCAGAGTCCAAACTGTTATTTATATTTCTCTGTTTGTTTGATTTTTGCTTTACTGGAAATCACACAAGTTCACCCATGTAGAATTGAACAGTATAGCAAGTATAGCTATGTTTAAATTGTAAAACTGTTTTGTATTTTTTTTCTACATGGAGACTTTGATTTCTTCCAGGAACTGAATTAATTTAACATAAAGATTCATAATCAAAGACCAATATTTCAGATTTGTCCACTAGACTTTGTTTAGTGCTCCTCCATAAGCTTGTCATTGTTACTGGTGACAATTTCATGATCAACAGGCTTGAAAACCACATATAGATGTTTATCATGACTGTAGAAACCATAAAAAAACACTTTTGCTGCTGTCAGTCAAATTGAGTACAGATTTCCTGTAAATTACCTGAAAAAACAGATTGCAAACAGCAAATGCAACCTTTGGTAAATTGGCAGCTGTGCTGTTGATAATAATAATAATAATAATAATACGTTTAATTTATATAGCGCCTTTCCCAAGCTCAAGGACGCTTCACAATAACAGTAAATAACAAGCAATCTTTTAAGGGTAATGATCTTTTAAGGGTAATGAAATGTGCAAACTGCAGCTCTGGATTGATGTCTGAAAGTTTGTTTGTGGGGACAAAACATCCAATGAGCAGAAATTCTAATGTCCCTGGAGAAAATGTGTAGGTTTCAGAAGGATGTGTTTTATTAGTTATGTGGGTCATTCCTGTTATACAGTGACTTTTCTGTCCCTATGATTTACTTACTCATATATTTTATAAAATGAGTCACATATTTATAAGGAATGGCTTAAATTATAAATGTAGGTCTTCTTTATCACTTAAAGCAGCACTATGTAACTTTTCAACCTTCATAATATATTTTCAAGACTCTTGTGATGATACCTCGACTTACAATAGGTTGAATGACACGTCTGCCATAGCCTGACGGGGTCTGTATCGTTTTTTTTAATCGTACTTTTAAACTTCGGGTTTCGGGTAGTAACCCGAGAAAAATAAGAACTACAAAATTCGACTGCTTTACGGCATATACGTCACTTCCTTAAATTCGGACGTGCGAGGGTTAGGGTTAGCCTATGTAAGCCTATGTCTAAACGGCGTGTACAAGTTTGGTAGGGGCTACATTCTCGCAAGTAAATACATAAGACGTACAAAATCATATTTTAGGATACTGTAATGCGTGTGTCCGGGTGAAAAATACGGATATAAAACACAAACACGGAGGCGATTGACATCAAACAGCCCGCACTTTATTCCCCGCGGAACCCTCACAAGAGTCTGGCACAAACTCCACTTCCGTCCACAGCATTACCCAACAAAACAAAAATAAATGAATGTTTGCAACAGAAGACAGAAAATAATCCGCACAAATCCGGAGCTCGAGGCGCAGTGCACGCACGCACGCACGCACGCACGCACACACACGCACACACACGCGCACACACACACACACACACAGAACGCAGGCGCTCCAACCGGGGTGAACGCTCTTAAAGGGCCACACTATGTTCCTACTCGTTACAATACCTAACATGTCTGTGATATTTGTTTATTTGTCTTGCCTCAAGCTATAATGCAAATCGATTTTTCAAATTTGAAGATTCATCTATGGTAGCTTGATATTATATTGACGATATATGGTTATTACCTACCACTCAAACATTTAATTGAAGTATCATATAGATTCTGTAAAACGGTAATCAATAGACTAGACTACTATAATGACGCTGGCTTGTAAACGTGAGCATCGCGATCATTTGGCGTTTGAAAAAAAAAAAATAAACCCATGAAATGATATTCATATGTCATGCTGAAACATATGCCACTGTAGCTGGGATGAAGACATTTCACACACGACATAAGCAGAACACCTGCATGTGAACTCCTGCAGTGTTCATAGTTGTCATGTCAACAAATGCACGTGCTATATGCATCCCCTGTGTAGGATGACAGAGTTTACGACAGTAGTAGAGGACAATACTGTTTCCCAACTGTAGAGGGACCCCGAGAGCAAAAGTTACCTAGTGCTGCTTTAAACAGATATAATAGACATTAAAAATACTATTTTGTATTTTACAAACCTTTTTATTGATATATGCATTCAATTTTATCATGTCCTCAGTGCAAAGTAATCAACTTCCACAAGAACTATAAACCATGAAATGATAAAAATCTCAAAATATTTTTAGATTATATTATAGAATAGGCTAAACTGCCTCTAATCATAAACATAAATCATGTTAAACTTTAGTTATTTTTTTGTACAATTTTCTTAATTAACCGTGTCTCTGAAGTCGTCTTCCACCCTGTTACACAGCAAAAACTCCAGAGTTAAATTAACTCCCCTGGGAGTATATGTGAGACCACACTCAAGAGTGTTAAAGTGTTAAAATAAGAGTGTTAAAGTAACACTGAAGCAGTGTTAAAGTTAATGAGATAATTACGTGATTAATTGAGTGATGATTGGCCATTAGTGAGGAACACCTGATGATAACAAGCAGAATCGCCAAAGGAGAACGCCACAATTCTTAAGTCACCATTATGGTGATACGTGTTTGATTTAGTTTGGATCTTGACCCTTGACATTTAACACATTAGATTTTATTTTGGTTGCATAAAAGCAAAGCGTAAAAGTTGATCAAGTGGTGTTAGTTATGTTTTGACTAATGCTGCCTTCACATGCTATAGGTAATTTGATAATTTTGACTTTGAAGTCGAGATTATGAGCTCATTGCATTCAAGTTTCAAAATGTCAGGGCATTCATGTGCAGTTTTTAACTAGGAAACTCGTATTTACGATAATTCCGAGGGCACGTGAAGGCAGCAATAGTCATCAACTGAGCTGAATCATTGATTACAGCCTAATATCTGAGTTACGTTTACACCAGCCGTGTGATTCCAAGGAACAAAATCAAGCATTTTCAACTATTTTCCAAAGATTTTCTTAAAAGTTGTTCTGATCAAAAAAATAAAAAAAAAAAATTCACAGACATCAAGAATTAGCCTGAGAATCTCAACAGTGGTGACCATCAAAAAGCATGTTGCATTGCATTCTGGGAGCCATCAATCAAAATAATTCCATGGCTCCCATCATTCATTGCTGCATGAATAAATTATGAGCTTTACGAGCTGTTTGTCACCATTGTTGAGATTCCTACACAGATTCTTGATTTGTGTGTGATTTGTTTATTAGAACAACTTTTAAGAACTCCTTAGAATTATATTGAAAATGCTGGATCTTATGTTATAATCAACAAGATAAACCCAACTCAGAGACTAGGCTCTAAATGAGGTTAGTGATTCAGGTTAAGTAATGACGATGTCAAAACATAACCAACACCAAGCAATCAGCTTTTGTCATTGCTTGTCTAGCTGTTAAAACTTAGTTGCAGCACCAAACAAAATATAATATTAAAAAGTCAAGGGTCAAGATCAAAAGTAAAGCAAACACTGTTCGCCATAATGGTGTCTGACATTTTTCTCATTTGGTGATTCTGCTTGTTATCATCAGGTGTCACTAATGGCCAATCATCACTCAATTAATCACTTAATTATCTCATTAACTTTAACAAAAAACAAAAACATTTTTTTTTTAAAAACATATCTAACATGGTTATAAAAGTTTTGTTTATCTGTAGAAGGTTAGCTAGCTAAACGTTGATCAGTCCAAGAGCTATGGGTAACTTAGCTTAAAATGTTCCACCCTGTTAGGTCTATAAACCTAACAGGGTTGAAATTCTAATAGAATAAATTGTATTTAGTGTATATTGCAAATTCTATATACATAAATGTGTATATATAAATACTATATATATAAAACAATATTATATAGGTGCAGTTCCACACATTACTGATGGCAAATCATGCAGGACAATGACGGAAAACTCATCCACTGTTATGGTGTTCCACCCTGTTATACTTGGTTCCACCCTGTTAGGCGGGTCATTTTTAAATAATAATTTGACAGCAACATTAAATGTTTTGCATACTTATGTCTTATTTTGAGAGGTGAGGAGCATTAACAGCATATATAGTATATGTTTTTTAACAAATTGTTTTATTATTTACCATCCTGTTGGCAAAAATGGGTACAAAAAGTACCTGTTCTTAATAATCAAGACATTCTATTCATAAATAATAGTTGTGTTATTGTTTCAAAAATAAAAAAACAATACCATGATGGCGTAAGGGACATATACTATCCAAGAAAAGCTCATTATTGTTTAAAGGGACTATATGCAACTTTTTCCCAAAAATAAACGTAACTATAGCCTTTTTTTTTTACCATTTATGACTCAAACATCTCCTGATGAGCATACTGACACCTTGTCCGCTCACAATGGGTGCACCTATAAGCCTATATCCTATTTTTAATATTTTCTGACGGGTCGTCTTTTCCCGCGCTGTCTGCGGATGTGACGTCAAGCGCGTTCATGTTAAACGTTTCAGATCACTCTGCCACCACCGCTAGTCAGCAAGTAGCCTACACTCGCAAGCAGTGCAATGGATTTAGCGATTACACAGAAGAGACCCAGGACAACTCGGACACCAACAGTAACTCCACAGAAGAAGAAAAAAGTTAAACCCCTGACAAGTGGCCAAAAAAGGTCGAAGATTGAGAGAGACCGGCGCATTGCAAGGACTAGAGTGAACCTCGGCTTCGCATTTGAGCCTTGGAGGGAGCTCAGATCTGTGTTGGGAATACAAAATGACCCAGAAATGGCTTTTTTTCTTCTGAAAAGGTAATACGTGATAAAACTGTTCATTGAAATAGCACTGTGTTGTTTTCAGTTCACTTGTAAATGCTGTTAGATCTCACACCCTGTATATGTGTCTTTCATACTTGGTGATAGTAAGCTTCTTGTGTATAATAAGTGGTCAAGGACAGTGCTCAGTCGTCAAGGACAGTGCTCAGATTTGTGTTTTTAATATTCTACGAAAGTTTCGGTCTTTGCGCCCTTCATCAGCGTGTAGGCCAATGGCGAAATGGGTTTATTTATTTATTTAATGTATTAATTTTTTGTGTAGTTTGTCAGCTACACATTTGACGTTTTGATAAGAGAACACTTCTCTCAAACAATATATGTATTTGACTGTTCTTACCTCTGTAAACATAATGTTGACCTCCTTGCAGCAGATGACTTGTGAAGTGTGCACGTACGAGCGCGCGCTGCGAGAGCGAGCAGAAATGTAGAGCAGTTCTTTTTTTTGGCCACAGGTGTCAGTCGCGAGTTTAAATTTCAGAAAAACGCATATAGCCCCTTTAACATTTACATTGTTAACATTTTGTGATAAATATCTGTATGTCCAAACAGGGTGGAACACCTTCACTGCCAGTGTCTGAACAATGAACATAATTATAATTTTTTTAAGTCCCTGAGCTTGACCAATATGTATTCCTGATAGTTAAACGTGTCACTATTTTGGTAGAATGCTAAAAACATGAAAATCATGTACTTTTTTTCCCAACATTTATGAAGCCAAAATGTTACCGCATACCAGGAATGACCCATCTATGAAACCATCAATGCACTGGGGATGTAAAGAAATACATTACATTACATTTACATTTAGTCATTTAGCAGACGCTTTTATCCAAAGCACGTCAACACGTCAGTATTTGTCAACACTTTTAATATTTGTCAACTCCGTCAGTTTTTTACACTGTCAGGTGATGGTTTTTGTTCATTTTGAAAGAAATGTCATTCTTTTTTCAATTGATTGCGTAAAAATGTTAAAACGTCAATGGAACTACATAATATTGTGTCTTAATTACATTGGTGATATGTGTTTAATATTAAAAGGGAGGATAAAAAAGGAATTTAGAAACCACAGATTTTAAATCTCTGTTTCTGTATCTCATTCTCTAAGTGATCTGATTGATTGAAACATTAGCTTTCAGTAATGATTTGCAATTAAAACAACTGATATAGACAATTTTATAATGCCAATTACTAAATTGTGTATTTCCATGTTTAATTATGTGATATATCTTAATTATGCATACTGCTGGTTAATATACTAGTTCTTCATAATAGTGTAAAAACAAAACAAAAAAATAAACAGAGAATGTATTTTATGACTTAGCTTCTTTACTGAACATCAGTATTACATAACTGAAGACTGTTTTTGGATAGATTAAATAAAATCAATGTGTTGAAAAAAAAATTGTGTGTCTGATGGAGTTGACAAATTAAGTTACAAAGTAAATAAATAGCTATACATTTTTAGAAAAACAAAAAAACCCTTTTCCCTTATATGGTTCATTATTTGAGACTTTTTTCTATAAAAATACAAATTTTTAATAATGTAGTGTTAGTGTTATATATATATATATATATATATTATACGATATGATCTCCCTCCTTTTCCCAAGTTGTTTTCCTTGATGGCTGCTTTATGATGCCATTTAATTTTTCCAACTTGTATTTGAAGGGAAAGTAGTCAAAAATAACAGTGACCTGAGGGACAAGCTAAAAACCTTTAATATAATAATAATAATAATAATAATAATAATAATGATGATGATGATGATGATGATGATGATGATGATGATGATGATGATGATGATGATGATGATGATGATGATGATGATGATAATGATAATGATGATGATAATGATAATAATAATAATAATAATAATAATACAAACTCTATACATGAGAGAAAATCATGAAAATGTGTCCATTGTTAGTTATATCAGTGAAGATAATATTAGGCCCTTTATACTGTTTAACATGAAATTGGGATACACAAGCCTGGGGACATAGGGAACATGGTGCTGTAGTTCAAAATGTTGTCAAATGGCACCAATTATTTTCTTTAATCAACTATATGATTAGAGTTCAAATTGTGACTAACACAGCTTTAAAATTGATATTGTTCAATACAGTAAGCTCATAATCTTGGGCGCCGAATCCCAGGAATGACTCAGCTAAGACTCTACATGCGCCTCTCAAGAGAAAGATGGGGGAACTGGACCGTCTTATCCGCTCTGTTGTCATGGAGATGATCACGTCATAATGCAGCACTGTTCACAGTGTTGCCAGATTGGGCGCGTCCCCGCCCTTTTGTTCAGATAAAAAAAAGGGGAGAAAAAGGAACTGGGCGGACAAAATTTGGGATGGTTTTTTTTTATTTATTTTTTATAACTTTCTTGGCTTTTATGTTTAGTCATGCTATTTTAATACGTTCGAGGTTCGGATGTGTATAATAAACAGAAAAATTATGTGTAGTGTACACATTTTTTCTCTTAACACATATGTGGGCCAGGTAATAGAGACGAAGTCTTATGAGTGACAGGGTTTAAGCGCGATAAAGGACCATATTTTGAACTTTTGTAGCTATATATTCAAGTGATCGCAATACCAAAGTGGCCTTAATATAAGTTGCACGGCATAAATCCTCAAACTGTGAATTACACCTATGATAACTCAAAGGCTTTTTTTTTTATTATTTGTGAGCACAATTAAATTATTTAATCGAAAACTAAATGTACTTCACAAAAGAATGTACGCCTATATGCCGTACAACAAGGCCATAACTAGGGTGACCATATTTTGATTACCGAAAACCAGGACGCGCAATGAGATACTCAAATGATACTCAAAGTTTACTCAAAGATTCCTTATTAATTTCCATAAATTTAAAGTATGCCCCCTCTGTATGGATAGAAAATTGTTATATTTGGGCCAGGACAGGACTTGAAAACAGGACGTTTGGTCAATAATCCTTTTGAGACTATTTGCAAACATTATTTGCATTAATTTGCGTCAAATATATTATTAGTCCCGAGATCCTTCACATTAGTGAATAAATACATTGATCTGCTGGTGACATTTGAATTCCCTAGTGGTCTGGTGGAAGAATTTTTGTGTCAAAGGTTTCTGGTTCTAATCCGCTCTCATATAGTTTTTTTCTTCTTCTTCATTAAAATCAAAGATGTTCATCAATGATTGTATATTAAGAGCAGGGACACGTTTGTGTGCATTTTGTTTTTTTGATTTCACCGGAAAGAAAAGAGTCTCTCTCCGCAACGGCATTAAACGATAGATTGATGTGCTCGTCTTGTGTGTGCATGAGCCAAAAGAGAACGTAAACCCTGCCTACTTTGATTTGATTGGACATCTCAGTCATTGTGACATGGACGAGCACTGTTATGTGGTGTCACACCGGACGTGATTCGCGCTAATCGCGCGAAGGTGGACGCTTGAACATTTTGAGTTTACTCGCTTCATTCGCGCATGAAATTCGCGTGTGACAACTACACAACAGACGCGAATTTGTGTCATGGGAGGCGCTTCTGCCCTATATGAGCCTATATGAGCCAGCTCGTCACGGTCACTTGACATCTTTTTTTTTTGTGTGACAAAACGTAGTTTAAAGACTTTTCAGGCGATAATATAGTTGTTTAAAGCTCAAATCTGTGGTTAATTTATAAAAAGAGTGCCTATTTGAGCATTTAATCTGGCGTTTTCGGAGTTGTGAGATCCAGGCGATCAGTGACATTCCGCGCTCGTTTACCCGGCGAGACCTGCCTTTCCTCGGCTAGTCCTTCTCACATTTGCCGCTGGCTCTGGCTCTTTTTTTCTGCTCCACTCTCGTTGTGAAATGGCTGACATAGATTTTGTTGAGAGGGTAGCTGACTGTCCGACCTCCTCACTCACTTTCTTCCAAGCAAGATCCTTTTTATTCCTGTTCCTGTAGTGATAGGATGATGTATCATACAGCTCCGGGTATCCACATACGGAGACGATTATCTTGTCCTCCATTGTTGTTCGGATTTGTGCCTCCGCTTGTAAATGCGTCACTACTAGAGCAAGCTCGTGATTGGTTAACGCGGTGCGAAATATCCGCCAAAGTTCAGATTTTTCAACTTGAGCGATTCGCACGTTCAAAACGCTCAATTTGCGTAATTCGCACCGCCTCAATCGCGCGAATCGCGCCGCAGAATGCCATTTCGCGTCTCTGCATTGACTTAACATGTAAATCACTCGGGCGAATCGCGTCCGGTGTGAACGCACCATAAGACCACTGAGGCAAACCAGACTAAAATATAACTTTTAAACCTTCTTGTCATCCTAACAACAACATACAGAGCGCTGCATTATGAAGTACAGCAGAGCATTGCAAGAATTTCAAATATAGGGGGGGGGGGGGGGGGGTGGCAATTTGGCCATTTCTAATTATTGGGGGGGTTAATTACTTGTCCCCCTCAATGTCTATGGTGGTTACAGCTTGCCGCACAAAGGTAAGCGTATTATTGTTGTTGTCAATTGTTTCCGTTGTTGGATTATCGTACAATATGTACAGTGTAAAATCGAATTAGTTAGACATTCAAACCAATTCCCTTAAAAAAACAAGTGAAATAGGAATAGTATGTTGTGCTGACAAATGCTTAGTTCTTGTGCAAAGTTAGTATAGTTCACTTACATAAGAGTTGTAGTAACTAAAAAAGAACTGTAGAGTACTTGATCTTTTACTTTAGATTTACTCTTGACTTAGTATTGCTACCATTGTTGTGTTTTGATGCTGAATGTTGAAGTGTGCGTGTGACTCAAGCATCAACTGCAAGATATTGAGATTATATCAACACAATTAAACGTTTCACAAGGTGTTTATGACTTAAGTGTTAGCAATACAATTGTTAACGATCATTATACGACATGAACGGAAATATTACATAGGTTAATTTTAAAAGTTGACCTAATTTCTGACTAAATCACTAACTATATGTAATTATTCAGTCAGACGCTATAGGAAACTTTTAAAAGCAATCTATGTATTACTTCTCTTTCTTTAAAACCAAATAACTGATTTCTTGTTGCATCAATAGGAAGAGAATTACAATAGTATGAATGTTCCAAGTGCCCAACCAAAGTGAACACTGATCACCATAATGGTGTTTAAAAAAAAAAGATTGACAAAATGGCACTCAAACAATCAATTAATCTTAACGTGGGTTTTCTGAGTAAACAAGGCATAGTATGTGAATAGTACAGATTACTCAATTTTTACAATGAAGGCATTAACTAAAAAGTTTTAGTTACTGTTGGATTTTACAGTGTATCAACAATTGACACATTTTTGGCACTTAAATTGGCTTATTCTTACCGTTTTTGACATTGAAAATGTGTTTTTCCAAGGGTTAAAGTCATCTGTTAATTCCTTGATTCACTGCCGTTTTAACAAAGGACATTTTAGTCAGTCATATTTGCTAATTATCTGTAATGTATTGGCCCCGTTAATCCATTTTTCCTGGGAAATTGATTTATTTTTATTTCATTTTTGTAATCATTGTTTTGTTTTAAGGAGATACAAATCGTCCTTCTCGAACTTTATTGACATGGCAAAACAATGCAATCCAAGTATTTTGGTAGTTTAAAGGTCCCGTTCTTCGTGATCCCACTGTTCAAACTTTAGTTAGTGTGTAATGTTGCTGTTAGAGCATAAATAATACCTGTAAAATTATAAAGCTCAAAGTTCAATGCCAAGCGAGATATTTTATTTAACAGAAGTTCCCTTTCAAAGCCTACATCCTGGTACTTCCTTCATAAATGACATCAGTAGAACAGACTAACCTCCGCCCACAAGAATACGCTAAAAAAGGGGGCGTGGTCTTGTTGCTGTCCCACGTGGAGAAGAGGAAGTGTCGCGTGGAGAAGAGGAAGTGTTGCGTTTGAGTGTGTTTGTCGCCATGTCGTCGAGACAATGTTATTTTCATCCCGGAGTCAAATCACCTTTGTTTGGCTTTCCCAGGGACGCTGTAGAGATCATTGAGCGCATACATCTCCCCGTTAAGAGGCGTGACTTTTCCGTGCGCTAAGCTGCTGTCAAATCACAACACAGGAACCGTGCCATGTGCGCTAAGCGGCGGTCAAATCACAACACGGGAACAGCTGGCACAATCAGAACTCGTTACGTATTTCTGAAGGAGGGACTTCATAGAATAAAGGAACTCATCAGCCCGTTTTTAGGACAGTGAAAACAGCGGTATACAGATAAGTAAATTGTGTGAAAAATACTGTGTTTTTTTACACGCGAAACATGAACACATGTTATATTGCACACTGTAAACACAATCAAAGCTTCAAAAAAACACGAAGAACGGGACCTTTAAGGAGATACAAATCGTCCTTCTCGAACTTTATTGACATGGCAATACAATGCAATCAAAGTATTTTGGTAGTTTAATGTTTTAGGCGGATTTTCTTGGAGTGGGCGGGTTGGGGTGAGAATCGTCGACCCAATCTGGCAACACACTGGAGGCAGGCTGACGGGAGCGCGCACTACGCACTAGTCTGGGCGAGACAGTAATCCGGAGAGGGTGTGAGAGAACGGGCCATCGAGATTCTACAGATTTTCACCTTATTTTCTCCTCTTTGAAATCAACATGCGTGAGATAGTGCACCTTCAGGCGGGCCAGTGCGGGAATCAGATCGGGGCGAAGGTAGAAGAGCAAAAACAATTTGCTTCGTTTTATAACAGGCCTAATCATATCATCAAAATATAAATTTGCATTGCGTTGTTACTAACGGACCATTTGCGAATGTTATCGATGTAATTCGATGGCTTGTTAAATAGTCTAACGTTAAATGACGGTGAATTCTTCCTGGCGTCGTATTTGTTTGATGCGTATGTCTCGCCGGCTGAGGGGTGTGGCGGACGGCTCTGGCTTCAACTCGATTTACAATCATCCAAAACATTGCAAGATTATTATAAATACGCGTTTTGATTATAACGACACGTTTAATAGAATGTATCAGTGTCTATTTTCGTCGTGTTTTTTTTTTTTTATGTGCGTAGGAAGCGATGCCAGACGTTTGGCAATGGGGGGTGGGGAAGATGCTCTCATTATTGTTTTGCTCTGAGCAGATACATTGCGACATTAAATGTCCGGTTATATTGCGACTGTTTCGAATGGGAATTGTTTGGTCCAGCAAATATCAAAATATTCATAAATTGTATGCATTTATAATGGTTTAAAAAAAAGGTGACAACCTATATATTAATAACCTTGTCCTAAGAACAATGTTAAAAATGTGCCTTTGTAACATAAGGTTTTATTTTATAATTTTGTATATATATACTGTATATATTCCATATTCAAGATGATTGTGAACTAGGTGTTCGCAGCCAACCGTGTGTACAGAAAAAAAATGCATTCGACTCAATTCAACGCCTTATGTGGCATTAATGTCGTGTGTGACAACTAGCCCCGGCCCTGTTACACAGCATCAGTGAGGCTTCTCTCTTTTGTTCTCCAGTTCTGGGAGGTGATCAGTGATGAGCACGGCATCGACCCCACCGGCAGCTACCATGGAGACAGTGACCTGCAGCTGGACCGGATCAGCGTTTACTACAACGAAGCCTCTGGTAGGCACATCTGACTACATATTACGATTATAAATTAATATTATCCATAGAAAGTCCTAATGTTTGAGGTGTGTTCTCTGGTTGTCTGTTTTCTCAGGGGGAAAGTATGTCCCACGTGCCATCCTTGTGGATCTGGAGCCAGGAACCATGGACTCTGTCCGCTCAGGGCCTTTTGGACAGATATTCAGACCTGACAACTTTGTTTTTGGTATATAAACCCCCTCCACTTATACATTTTTGAGTGTTGTTATACAGCGATTCACGTGTACAAGTGCAGCTAATGTTGAAGATATCGCTGATACGGGTCTCATATTTTTGAATGAAGCCTGTGTACGGACATTTCTATTGTGAAATTAAAAGGATAGCCAGAAAATTACATTTATATTTTTACCTTTACTTTATTAGGTATGACTTTTTTCTTCTGATACACAAATGAAGGTTTTGAAAATGAAAGTAAGTTCGGTCCAGTGTTATTTTGTACAAGAAAGAATGTCATACAGGTTTGGGACAACATGAGGGTGACCAAATGTTGGGAGGAGTATCCCTTTAAATTAATTTAAAATGAAAGATAAATCACAGACTCCCAGTGGCCTTGAAAATGAAAATGTTTTATTAATGTTGGTTTGACAAAGTATGACTAAATCATGCTCATCAATGTGTTAAATCATGCCCGCAATGTGCTAATTCATGCTAGCAAAGTGCTAAATAATGCTATCGGTGTGGTACAATATGTTAGCAAAATGCTAATGCATACCAGCAAAGTGCTAAATAATGCTATCGGTGTGGTACAATATGTTAGCAAAATGCTAATGCATGTTAGCAAAGTGCTAAATAATGCTATCGGTGTGGTACAATATGTTAGCAAAATGCTAATGCATGTTAGCAAAGTGCTAAATAATGCTATCAATGTGGTAAAATAAGTTAACAAAATACTAAAGCATGATAACGTGTTAAAACACGTTATCAAACTTGCTAATTCATGTTAGCAAAGTGTTAAAACAATGCTAGCAAAGTGAATTCATGTTAGCAGTGTTAAATCATGCTATCAATATTCTAATTAATGCTAGCAAAGTGTTAAAACATGTTAATACATGTTAACAACATGTTAATTCCTGCTGGCAACATGCTAATTCATGTTAGCAATGAATTAAAACGTTAATTCATGTTAGCAAAGTGTTAAATCATATTAGC
Source organism: Romanogobio albipinnatus (assembly GCA_023566225.1). Taxonomy (NCBI): domain Eukaryota; kingdom Metazoa; phylum Chordata; class Actinopteri; order Cypriniformes; family Gobionidae; genus Romanogobio; species Romanogobio albipinnatus. The sequence continues at coordinate 67,857,669 of CM042241.1, read as the reverse complement.
AACATGTTAATTCATATTAGCAAAGTGTTAAATAAGGGTAACAATGTGTTAAAACGTGATATCAACATGCTAATTCATGTTAGCAGTGTCTTTAAACATGTAAATTCACATTAACATGTTAATTCCTGCAACTTGTTAATTTATGTTAGCAAACATGCCACTTCATGGTTGCAAATGCTAAATCATGTTAACATATTAAAACATGGTAGCAATATGCTAATTCATGTTAATAAAGTGTTAAATCATGCTATCAATGTGTGAAAACTTGATAGCAACACGTTAATTCATGTTAGCAATGTGTTAAACATGATGATTCATGTTAACGATGTGGAAAAACAATAGTTATATACTAAATCATGTTAGCAATGTGATAAAACATGTTAAATCATGTTAACCTGCTAATTCATGTTAGCAAAGTGTTAAAACAATGCTAGCAAAGTGAATTCATGTTAGCAGTGTTAAATCATGCTATCAACATTCTAATTAACGCTAGCAAAGTGTTAATACATGTTAGCAACATGCTAATTCATGTTAGCAATGAATTAAAACGTTAATTCATGTTAGCATAGTGTTAAATCATATTAGCAACATGTTAATTCATATTAACAAAGTGTTAAATAAGGGTAACAATATGTTAAAACGTGATATCAACATGCTAATTCATGTTAGCAGTGTCTTTAAACATGTAAATTCACGTTAACATGTTAATTCCTGCAACTTGCAACTTGTTAATTTATGTTAGCAAACATGCCACTTCATGGTTGCCAATGTTAAATCATGTTAACATATTAAAACATGGTAGCAATATGCTAATTCATGTTAATAAAGTGTTAAATCATGCTATCAATGTGTGAAAACTTGATAGCAACACGTTAATTCATGTTAGCAATGTGTGAAAACGTTAATTCATGCTAGCAACATGCTAATTCATGCTAGCAATGTGTTAAAACATTATGATTCATGTTAACGATGTGGAAAAACAATAGTTATATACTAAATCATGTTAGCAATGTGATAAAACATGTTGAATCATGTTAACCTGCTAATTCATGTTAGCAAAGTGTTAAAGCAATGCTAGCAAAGTGAATTCATGTTAGCAGTGTTAAATCATGCTATCAATGTATGAAAACATGCTAGAAACTTGCTAATTCAAGCTATCAATGTGCAAAACATGGTAGCAACGTGTTAATTCGCATTAGCAAATTTCTAAATTATGCTATCAATGTGCTAGCAAAGTGTTAAAACATGCCGATTCATGTTAGCAAATGTGGTCAAACTAAATTATACTATCAATGTGTTAAGTCATACTAGCAATGCTATCAAAATATGCTAAGTCATACTAGCAAAGTGTTAATTCACGGTAGCAAAGTTTTAAATCATGTTATGAATGTTAAAGCATACAAGCATGCTAATTCATGTCAACAAAGTGTTAAATAATGTTAGCAATGTGCTAAAACATGTTAGCAATGTGCTCATTCATGTTAGCAATGTGCTAAAAAATGCTAGCTAAGTACTAAGTCATGTTAGCAACATGCGCAGTATTTTAGTTTTCATTTGAATAACTTTGCGTCATGAAGCGCTAATGGATTTTGTGTCCTGCCCGTACTGTAGGTCAGAGCGGAGCGGGTAATAACTGGGCTAAGGGTCATTACACAGAGGGCGCCGAACTGGTGGACTCAGTGATGGACGTGGTTCGCAAGGAAGCCGAGAGCTGCGACTGCCTGCAGGGCTTCCAGCTCACGCACTCGCTGGGAGGAGGAACCGGCTCCGGCATGGGAACGCTTCTCATCAGCAAGATCCGCGAGGAGTATCCCGACCGCATCATGAACACCTTCAGTGTGGTGCCGTCTCCCAAAGTGTCGGACACGGTGGTGGAGCCCTACAACGCCACGCTGTCCGTCCATCAGCTGGTGGAGAACACGGACGAGACCTACTGCATCGACAACGAGGCGCTGTACGACATCTGCTTCCGCACGCTCAAGCTCACCACGCCCACGTACGGCGACCTCAACCACCTCGTCTCGGCCACCATGAGCGGGGTCACCACCTGCCTGAGGTTCCCCGGACAGTTGAACGCCGATCTCCGCAAACTGGCGGTCAACATGGTGCCCTTCCCCCGTCTGCACTTCTTCATGCCCGGCTTCGCTCCTCTCACCAGCAGGGGGAGCCAGCAGTACCGCGCGCTCTCCGTTCCCGAGCTTACCCAGCAGATGTTCGACGCCAAGAACATGATGGCGGCGTGCGACCCGCGCCACGGACGCTACCTGACCGTGGCCGTGGTTTTCCGTGGACGCATGTCCATGAAGGAGGTGGACGAGCAGATGCTGAACATCCAGAACAAGAACAGCAGCTACTTTGTGGAGTGGATCCCAAACAATGTGAAGACAGCCGTCTGCGACATCCCGCCCCGCGGGCTCAAGATGTCCGGAACCTTCATCGGCAACAGCACTGCCATCCAGGAGCTGTTCAAACGCATTTCCGAGCAGTTCACCGCCATGTTCCGCCGCAAGGCCTTCCTGCACTGGTACACCGGCGAGGGCATGGACGAGATGGAGTTCACCGAGGCCGAGAGCAACATGAACGACCTGGTGTCCGAGTACCAGCAGTACCAGGACGCCACCGCGGAGGAGGGCGAGTTTGAGGAGGAGGGCGAAGAGGAGGCCGCTTGAGCGCCATCTCATCCACCATCTTCTGCTTCATCTCCTCTCAAGTCGAGTCACCTTTATTTATATAATTTATATAGCGCTTTATACAATACAGATTGTTTCAAAGCAGCTTTACGGTAATAACAGGAAATTGATGCATTCCAGCTGAAGTCAGTTCAGTGTTGATTGAGTTCCGATGTAAAGGTCATCGATTATTAAATTAGTTCATCTATAAAGCAGTTCTGCAGAAGAAGAAGAAAAAATTATGTCATCGTCCAGCTCGGTTCAGTTCTCATGCAACAACGTCAGTGCAGTCTGATCAATAATATTGTTGACTAGTTAATATCCCAGTTCTGTTAAACGGAGAAAAATCCATTCTTGTGTGATTCGAATTCTTATGTGATTCTAGCCCTTTCCTCATTTTGTTAAAATGACCATGGATTCACTGAATAAAGACATGACAAAACTGAAAAAAAGAGAGAAAAAAAAACTGTTGTGCTGTGTGATTTACAGAGTGATTTCATTACTTGGATTAAATTAAATGTTGAAAGCTTTTCACTTAATACTAAATAATTTTTATCATAAAATAATTATGTCTTATTTTCTTATTGTACACTAAGCATTGTGTCACGTCCCTGAGGCAAAGTACAAAATGTGTACGGTCTCTATAATTTTTTGGAATATTGTATTTGTGTTACTTTCTTGTGAAACATTTTAAAAAAATACGTTTGAACTCAACCCTGCCAGGCCGATAATTTAGGCTCCACCCCTATTTGACATAATTTACAAGAAATTACATCATTCAGCTCTCAATGGTGCAGAATATGGTAAGTAGTTTCATACTTTTCATTCATACTTTTTGATGGGTAATGTCAGGGAGGGTACAACTCAACCCCATCACATTTTATTAAGGTGTTTTTTTTTTCATTACTCATTTCATTGCTGCCATGCATGGTCTACTCACCTACACTACACGAGGAGCGGCGGCCATTTTGAGCTAAAAAAAAACTCAACCCCGTCACATATCTGTACATATTGTTTCAGGTTTAAAACTTATGGTACAGTTTTTCACTTCATATATGAATCATTTTAATTTAAATAAAATAGTCATGGTTTCAGTAAAGATATACTTACCAAAATAAAATAATCTTGATATAAATAGAATATTTGAAATGATGTGTCCACTTAAACATCGACAAGCATCGTATGTCAGAAATGGCAGCCACATCAGCAGCAGAAAGACTGTTCCCAGGATGAAGGGCACAAAATTAACCCCTCGCCACACTATCCTTTTGGGGGGGGAAAAATAGGGAAGACAATTAAAAATGAATGCATTTCTTGCTTATTACAATACAATTGTGGTTTTAGTTAAACATCTACAATTTTTTTTTTTTTAAATAGACCACAGACACAAAAAAAATGTTTGTGTAAAATTTTTGTCCATTATGGGGTTGGTAATATGGAATATGTTTAAATCTGGAAAACAAAATGAAAATAATATAAGGTCTTTAACCCTTTCATGGATGAATTATAATAACCTTAGTCAGGATTTTTTTTCCTATGTGTCTTTATTGCTCTCAGGGCATGAACATTTTTTATTTTTCCCAGATGTCCACTTGAGTGGACAGCATGCGTATATGGTTAAAACTGTAGAGATACTGTATTAAACATAACAGTAATAACACAGCAATATTGTGTGTATTTAACAAACCAATCAATAAAACTAAGATCATAATGCAAACTATAAAATATATACAAAAATGATATTGCAAACACATCTGAACAAGTTGAACTTCGCGCATCTTTGATATGGGAAACCCAACTCAGATGCTCCCTCCAGTGTATGTCGATTTACCCTTATTAGCTGATAATTCATTTAATTACATTTCAATTACATTCAAGTGTTGGGGGTAACACATTACAAGTGACATGCATTGTGTAATAAGATTACTTTTTTAAAGGGGTCATTAAATGGCTTTTTTTATTTTTTTATACTGTTGTCTGGGGTCAACTTGTGATGTCCGCGTGGTTTTTACATTCAAAAACATCATAATGAATAAGTAATAGGCTATTTTCTGCCTTGGTTTTGAGGCTCTCTGAAGAAGCGCTCAGTTTTGATGGGCGTGCCGCACTGAAGATTTGGAAGTAAACGCCCACGGCTATGATTGGATAAGATTTGCATATTTAATGAGCTTCTGCTCCCCTCAGTCCATGTGGGGATTGTTTTGAAAGCGTCTGGGGAAACGCTCACAGGACTTGCAAAATATCTTTATCAAACAAACTCAAAGATTCATCTCTCATCCACCCGCGATTGATTGGAATGTTATTTTTTTATTACTTGGCCCTCCCGATCAGTGAATATAACCACGAACCATACACACACGCGCAAGAAAGGAAAGTTATTTCACTATTTAAGATAGCCAGTGTTACGTTTTGGTTGCCCGTCTGAAAAACACATAGCCCGGTAATTGTTGGGCTTTGCGAGGCCTGGCCCATAACGTTACAAGTCCGACTCTGATCACGAATGAACCAATAACACCTTCTCCAGCCTGTGACAGCGTGCTAAGGTATGTAATCAATAGATATCAAACGATCTGTAACAATGCAATATTAACACATAAAAAACATGTTTTACATAAGTGTGTGTTGCTCCATTCCTGTCGGATCCAATATAGAAGGCACAGCACTGTGTTTTAATTAGGGCTGTCAAAATACCGCGTTAATTTCGATTAATTAATCGGAGAAAAAAATAATGCGTTAAAAAAAATAACGCAGATTAATCCATTCCGTATTGGACTTTGACCCTAAGCTATAAAATGAAGGAGGGAGACGAGAACGCGTTGCCTGGATCATTGATTGGAACATTTACATATAAAAAACGGCCTGATGGAAGTGTTGATAAAAATAAAGTCGTCTGCAATGTCCACCCAATCCTACCCAAGAACGTGTCATATACTAGGGATGGGTCGCGATTTTCGAATATTCGATAGTTGATTTAATTATAGACTATCGAATAGTTTGTGCGATTATCGTCCTCAAAAAAATCCCCATGTTTTCGGTGTGGTGGTGACGCGTTCATGTAACGAGAGGGAGGCGCTGCCAATAACGCACCTAAAGCAGTCAGTCAGTTCTCAGGGTGTTTTATAATGGGCAGGTTTGCTGCGGTCCGAGCTGATTCTTCCCTCTGCTTCCGCAGTGTTGGTCTGGTTTCAAACTCAACTTGAACCCTGGTGCGTTTGCGTTCATCTAACGTCATCACAAAGTGCACGGGCATGATAGGAAACAGAACGCGGGTCAAATATATTGGGCTTTTTTTAATTAATTTGGTGCTATTATGTGCAGCTGAGTAAACAAAACTTGGGTTTACCGTATATGTGTCGCTCGAAGGCGGCTTTGCTGCTTGCAAACAGACTCTTTTGAGGAGATGTGAATTGCTATTCATTTGCTGCCCTGATTGCACTCTATCCGCGAATACACTGCAGGCTCGCTCTCGCGATCGTATCTCAGGTAAATCATCAACACTATCATCACTTACATGTGTGTTATTGAACTAATGACATTGCAATCGGCTAAAACGCGTGTGCTGGTTACTTTTCTTCCTGAACAAGTGCACACCCGAGTGTTGTTTCACATTCACGTCAATCGCGGCACAGCTCCGAGTGCAACCGAACTCCGGTTGTGTGTTCTCGGGTTCGGTACCTCAGTGCACACCAAGCTCTGTATGAAAGCGTTCACATTAGCAATTTTTCATGCGAACCATGCTCCATTTCAAACTAAACTGCCAGAGTAAAAACACCCTGAGACAACAGAAGAAGAACACACCGTCTCACACACACACTGTAGACTTTAGGCATTTAACGGTTGCGGTAACTTGGGGCAATGTCAAATAACAGTCATATGTTTCAGTTACAATAATTATATGGCTTGAGTTGATATAGCCTATTCCCTAATGAATTAAACAGTTTGTTATCATACAGATTGAGAGTGTAAATGGTCTCTCTCCCTCTCTCTCTCTCTGTTTATATGCGTGTAACCTTTACATGCGTGCATGCGGGGGAGGAGTTGCGATTTTCGAATAAAAATCGAATAATTCCCAGCGATCTTCGAATATTATTTTTGCTTGAAATGCCCATCCCTATCATATACACGCCATAAAGTGCGTATCAAATGCACTCGAAAAAATCATTTTGGCGTATACATTCCACGACATTGCACACTCGTATTGATACGCATTCTCATGTGATCGTGTTGGTCTGCAGCAAGGAATTTGCATATCACCGGTTTTGTCAACTCTAAGGTACCACATCAATGCAAAGCATCCAGGAGTTAACGTTAATCCGGAGGTACGACCTAGCACATCCTGTGATACCAACTCTAGCAGTCAACGTCATCTTCAAACCACATTGGAGCAAACACTGAAACACAAATTTAGCAAATCTGTATGTGACCGACTGAGTCGGTCCCTTGCTAAATGGATCGCAATGTCCTGCAGACCAGTTTCCTTGTATGTACAGTGAAAAAAAAAGCACTTTTGAATTTATTTCCTCAGCATATTAGGTCATATTGTTTATTGGCCAATATTTGAACAGTGAAAATAATAATAAGAGAGTTTTTGAACTTTAATGTCACTAATGCTGATTATTCATTGATTAATTTGAATTAAAATACTTTCACAGCAAAAAATATGTATGCAATTAATTTAGATGAATTAATCACAGAGTATGTAATTAATTAGATTCCATGTTTAAATCGATTGACAGCCCTAGTTTTAATCTCAATGACCCTCATTTATCAATCTTGCGTAGAAAGGGTTGTATATGTTGGCGTAAGATTATGCGTACACTCCTCTCACCGCCTGATTTATGAAGCTGTGGGTACCTTTGAAATCCAGGTGTACGCAATACCTGCCCTTGATAAATGCCGCGGCTGAAAACGAGCGTCATTTGAATAACACACCCCTATATATTCAAGTCTCCGCCTCCCCCACGCCCTCATTTTACGCCATGGACACACGGAAGACAGCAAAGAAGCGAAACTTCTCCGACGTGGAGATCAAGACCATCACCAAGGAACTGGAAAAAAATGAAATAGTTTTATTTGGGAGTTTAAAGAGTGAGATTAAAGGCGCCCACAAAATCAAAATATGGACCCAAATTACGAGTAGCCTACTGTTAATAGTGTGGGGGTTGAGAAGCGCACTCCAGCAGAGGTAAGAATGTTTTATTGCTTAAAATAGACCAATAGTGATCAAGTTAAGCATGAGTTTTCTTGTTTATTGTAGGTGAAAAAAAGTGGTCAGATATAAAGATCGCCACAAAGAGGCGCGTCTCGGCACTGAAGAGGAGCCGGAGTCAGACTGATCACAAGGCATTATTTTACAGCACGTGTTTTGAAACAATTAGCATTTAATTTCGTATCACTTCACATTGGGGTGTACAATAGTGATGATGATGTGATGTGGAGTACCATTCATTCACATTAATAATTGCATGACAATTTCTAATATTCTTATTATTATTATGATTTTTATTATCAATGACACTTATTGTTATTTAGAAGAAGAATGTCGTTATTATTTGTTTTATTATTATTATTTAAAAGAAGAAGAATGTCATTTTTATTATTTTGTCAGTCTGAATTATTTTCAGTCCCAGTCCGTGCGCACCTGCCGGGCCTAACCCTGAAACGTCAGGTAAAGCGCCCAGGCTCGCAGCTGGAGGAATACATATGCTTACAAATCAAATGCTTTGGTAAAGTCACACAAATTAAACATTGAAGTCCATGTTGCACAAAAATAAACACTGAAGTTTATTATTACTATGTTGTTGTTGTTTTTTTTACAGTGGGTCATAATATATAATATCTTTGAATTTGTCAGTGCGTTTTGTGGTGTTAGGAATTGTTTTTCTGCGCATTTCCGCACTAACTCAAAACGTGCGTACATGTGCATCACCTCCTGAGCTGGCGTAGGATTTGAGTGTGCCGTACGCCAATGTTCATATTGATAAATCTCAAAGTCAACGTGGTTTTGGGTGTACGCTGGATATTTGGTGTACGCACTTTTGATAAACGAGGGCCAATATGTCTGCAAATCCAGTCTCGACCTGTATCTTGTTTACAATCGATTCTGTGGTGAAATGAAGCGAACACGCAATGTCTTACGCAAGTGAGCTGGAACCGGCATGTTTATTGCTCGGTAGCGTGACCCGTTTAGCTCCACGAGTCGGTGGGCGGGGCTTGAGGCGGTGCTTCTGCATTCTATGGCGTCAAGGGTCCGCATATTCTGAGATCTCTCGTTTTCTGGGCCTGGTGTCAATAAAAGCTTTTCTTTGACTAACACGGAAGTTTTCAGCTCTGAAACTTACAGGATATTCTTATATCACGATGACCTTTTATATATCAAAGGCTCAAGGGAAAGTTGATTTCTCAATTCATCACCCCTTTAATGTTGATGCAAATTACATTCTAATAACACAAATGCATTTATTCACACTCCAAAAAAAAAGTTACTGCAGATTAAATATTTTCAAGAACAATACTCACAGTAACACAATGAATTGTTGCTGAAATATAGCTATTGATTCACAATGCCAGCAGCCATATCACCCAGTAGCCCAAGACTGGTTTCTCACTGAAGCGAAGCAGGCCTCAGCCTGGTCAGTACCGGGATAGGAGACCTCCTGGGAAAACTAGGCTTCTGCTGGTAGAGGTGTTAGTGAGGCCAGCAGGGGGTGCTCAACCTGTGGTCTGTGTGGGTCCTAAAACCACAGTGTAGTGATGGGACACGATACTGTCAAAGAGCACCGTCCTTCGAATAAGACGTTAAACCGAGGTCCTGATGTCCTTCGGAAAGAAGAGTAGGGGTGTAACCCCGACATCCTGGCCAAATTTACCCAGTGGCCTTTGTCCCATCATGGCCTCCTAATTATCCCCATTTACTGATTGGCTGCATCATCTGGTCTCCTCTCCACCAATCAGCTGGTGTGTGGGTGTGGTGGGCGTTCAGACGCAATATGGCTGCCGTCGCATCATCAGGTGGTGCTTCACATCGGTGGCGGTTGAGGAGCGTTTCTAAATATATGGGTGTTTATAAACTATGCAATGAAAATGATCCCCTTCACCCGACCCTACCTCACTGTGACGTGGACAAATCAGGTAACGCAGTGAAACACGCCCCTCTGTTTATGGCCTCGCCCACTGATCTGGTAACTCCCCATATTGGTTTGGAGGGGGAAAAAATATACGGCTTGCCCCTTGGTGGCAATATAGGTTGATGCACAAGGGTCTACTGTAGAGATGTACAACTATGTCATCAAAACCCATGCATATGCAAGAAAATGCTTTTTGAATAGCTGTCCACTGTAGTGACCTTTACGCATGAAAGGTTATTGCCTGAGGTGGGAAAATATGATTTATTGGAGGTTTGATGTGTGCCAAATGTAAGCGCGATCAGTTAACGGTCAAAGAGAGCGAGCCGAGATAAGAGATGTAGCTAAACATTTCACTGTTTTATGATATAAATGTTAAATGACTGACATTTATACCCAGTGATGAAAAGTATTCAACTTTTTTGGTCAAATTTATCAGTTTTGAATTGAAAATATAGCCTACGTAGTTCATTCGTAATTCAATGACGAGGCAAGACGCACTAAATTAACCAATTTCAGCATATTATATGTCTGGTTTCTACAAAATTAATCCTAATTAAAAAATAAATACATAAAGTCACAATTACCTTAGTTTTCTTTTTATCCTGAGGAAACAGGCTTTCGTAGAAAGTTGACAAATTAAATTGAAAACGTCCTTGGATATAATACTCAAAGCTTTAAATAACATTTTACTCACAAAACAACATGTTTCCACAACCGATCTGTCATGCTGTTTGTCCACTGAACACTAGAGGGAACCAGTTTGCACAAAACGATTGGTACCAATAACTTCAGTGCAATGACAATATTAGACAAAGGAGCCATCATAATTGTTTGTGTGTGTGTGTGTGTGTGTGTGTGTGTGTGTGTGTGTGTGTGTGTGTGTGTGTGTGTGTGTGTGTGTGTGTGTGTGTGAGAGTGTGAGTGTGAGTGTGAGTGTGAGTGTGAGTGTGTGTGTGTGTGAATAGGATAAAGTTACCTGTTTGGTAATCCATGTCATCCATGTTGATTGCCCTTTAGTGTTAAACTAAGAGAAAGAGAGAGTGCAAACGCATGAGTAATGATGAGAGCAAAACAGCAGTGATACAATAGAGGAAGTCCATTCCTGTATTTCCTCTTCAATGTGTTTATGATTTCAACCATCACTAGGTGAAAGTGTGAGTTTATCCTACAGTGTATGAATGAACACACATTCACATTTGCTAGAGGCCTGTTCAAAATATTAGAAAGCTGTAACACTAAAATAAAACCACACAAAACATTTAACATAATAAAAGTGCATGAAATGTTACATATAATAATAAGTGAGATAATAATAATTTGAAATAGTCAAATTTTAAATGAGAGTTTCTGAAATTATTCAACCTTAAGATGAGACTTGATCTACCCAAATATTCAGTTTTTTATTGAGAATATGGGATTTTAAAATGGATATTATAGCGTCAGTAGACCAACAAACGTCATGTAGGTCACACACACACACACACACACACACACACACACACACACACACACACACACACACACACACACACACACACACACACACACACACACACACACACACACACACAGACACACAGACACAGAGAGAGAGAGATCAGGAAGTGCTGTCTTGAGTTGTGTGCAAGTCGGCGGAATTGGCTGTTTGATGTGAGGATGTGTGTGTGCAGAAGTGTGTGTCGATGCATGTTAATTAAGGATCTAATGACTTTGGTCTGCTGATGCCCTGAACACCCCGAATGGGCCCCAACACACAAGTGCATCATGGGCTCCAGGATAAAGTAAGATTCTCTCTGTTTGTCTCTCGATTTCTGCGTTTGCTCACATTTGTGGTCTCCTGCTTACTTCCTCTTCCTCGCTCTGTCGTTCTCGGACGTGAGGCTTTCTATCATGTCAAGATTGAGTGAATAAACTTAAACTCCAAAGCGAGTGCGGAGATGAGATCTGCAGATGGAGAGTTTGGACAGATGTCCATTGAGATTCGAGGAGAGCAGATGCTCATGCAGAAGCATCACCTCTCCATCCTTCATTTCAAGCGGCCTCAAAACTGCTTCAAGTCACACTAGAATCTGTCTGAATGTCATTGCATTAGACAGCAAAATAAAAAAAAGTGTCTGTATGTGCACTGAAATGATGCAGGGCGCACGTCACTTTTCTTCATTGTTGTTAATGTCACATTGTGATGGAAATATGTAGGTGTTTTTGTACTTTTCAGTTTGTAGAAATTCACATGAACTATTAACATCTTCAACACATCTTCACTACCTTACACTCTCAGAAAGAAAAAGGTACAGTGGAGGTACAATTTTGTTCCTTGGGGACTGTACCTTTAAAAGGTACACAATTGGTCCGTAGGGTACAACTATACCATTGTGTTCCTCTACTTAGAGCAGGGGTAGACAAGTTCAGTCCTAGTGAGTCGCTGTCCTGCAGAGTTTGACTCCAACCCTGAAAGACATCTATAGAAGCTCTTATTGAGAATTAACAGAGGTTTAGATGTTGATGTTTCATTGATAATATTTGGTCGCCATTATGGTGATCAGTGTTTCATTCAGTTGGGCAGTTTGACTCTTGGCTTTATATGTGAGCTTGTGATACAATGTTAACAAAACACATTATCTGTTCTAATCAAAAGAAGCCATAAACAAAAAATATATAGAAAAATGTTTGACTTAACTCATCACTGACTAAAAATATTAATAAATAATATTCACCAACAATACTTTCTTGCCACAGATTCGACTCATTCTGAATTTAGATTTTTAGGGGGGGATATCATGAATCACACAGATATCATGAATCAGCATATGAATCTCAACAATGGTGACATGCTTAATGCTGCAATGCATGCTGGGAGTCATGAGTTTTATGCTGTGGTGGCTTAGTAGGGTTGGAGCTAAACTCTGCAGGACATCAGCTCTCTAGGACCGAACTTGCCTACCCCTGACTTAGAGGAACAGAAATGTACCCTTAAGGGACCACCCCAGTGACGGACACTTGTACCTTAAAAGGTACACTTTTGTACTCTTTTTTTTTTTTCAGAGAGAGAGAGAGAGAGAGAGAGAGAGAGAGAGAGAGAGAGAGAGAGAGAGAGAGAGAGAGAGAGAGAGAGAGAGAGAGAGAGAGAGAGAGAGAGAGAGAGAGAGAGAGAGAGAGAGAGAGAGAATGTAGGAAGGAAAAAGCATGAATAGCATCTCTTATAGTCACAAATGGAGATTTTTCGTTCTCAGATCCTTCTCAAATGCGCTCTGATCTGCCATTAAAAGTCATAGATCTCAATATGAAACCAAACATTTCTCATCAATTCGCTCGAGCAAATAACTGATATTTTGTCATTTATGCAACATTTCCTGTCACAAACATGCTGTTAGTGTCAAAACATTTGCATGGACACATTTAAGACCGGCCGAATTTATAACTGCAAATGTTCAGTCAGAAGTATTTTCTGTTGATGTGCTTCAACTAATTCAGCAGTCGACCACATCCTGTTCCACGCATGAAGCGCTGTATTAAGATGTTATGAGAAGAACAGAAGATAATGATGAATTGCTGATTCCTTTCAGAGTCGCTGGTCATTCTGACAGCGTTTGCGTTTCACGTCAGACGAGTCTAATGTTTTTCTGGTGTGATTTCAACGGTTGTTTTGTTATGATGACTATTTTACTCATGGTTTTGTTGTTCTCAGAGAAAACCCTGATAAAACGTTCTACTGGTTCTTTCAAGCCTCATGTCCAATCGCCAGAGATAAAGGTGGGCACACGCGCACACACACACACACACACACACATATATATATATATATATAGAAAACTGATGCAATAAACACACACATGCTCACACAAGCCTGTCTTTTCTGAGAATGGCTCTTCCTGTCACATGCCTAAACCAGAAAAACCACACGGCAGGGCCGGTACACGCTCATCAGAATGAGAAAAGGCAGGGGAACTAGTTAGTATGCCGTCATCTGATAACAGGGCGGCGATAGGAAACACTGACGGGGTAAAGAGAGATGGGGTTGGACCGGGTCTGGCTGTAAGAACCAGGCTGTGGATAACACTGACCTGACTTTAACCACATCCTCTAGTGTAGAAATGAACTGATGTGCCTGACCCCTGTGTGTGTTTTCTTTCTATTTGAGTAGATCCTGATGTGCTGTTTCAGTTCCCTGAAGACTTTAATGATGAGGTTAGTCCTCGGGATCACTGTGGTTCTTTCCTTCTGGTTTTTATTTAGCTATCTGGTCACCATAGATTAGGGCCCAATTCTCACTATTAACTACGACTTTAAGCCTACTGCTTATTAATAGTTAGTGCGGTAGTTGTTAAGTTTTGGTATTGGGTGGGATTAAGGGATGGACAATAAGGTCGTGCAGAAAAAAGCATTAATAAATTATTTATAAGTTCTAATAAACTGCCAATTTCCTACTAATATGTATGCTAATAAGCAGTTAATAGTGAGAGTTGGACCCTTAACTAAAGTGTTACCATTTTTTATTAATTAATTGTACCTATGTGAATATAACTGATACTAGTATTTTATTTTGAGCCACCACTCGCCATGTATACAAGTTTGAGGAATAAGGGAAATTATAATGCATTAAAAATAAATGCAAAAAAAAAAAAAAAAAAAAAAATGAATGAATGAATGAATGAATGGATGGATGGATGCATAACTTTATATAGTTATAGTCAATATGCAAACTGACCCTATTGACTTTTCATGATTCAGCCGACACAAGAGCTATTACATTATATTAACAATATACACCGATCAGGCATAACATTATGACCGGTGAAGTGAATAACATTGATAATCTCTTCATCACGGCATCTGTTAGTGGGTGGGATATATTAGGCAGCAAGTGAACATTTTGTCCTCAGAGTTGATGTGTTACGCCGCATTCACACGGGGCTTCGGCGTCAACGCTTGACGGAGGGCGTGGCTGAAGCTTGGTGCTGACGCGACCGTCATAGTGACAACAGCTAATCACATACTTGCTGCTTGGACCACCGCAACACAAAAAAGCGCCTTTTTTGACAGCTAGTCTGTGAGACTATTTTGTGTATGAAAACTGATCACTTTAATATTTGATTCCTCATTTGGCTGGGGGATAGCGCCTATTTGAACCACACATTATATGATATGATATGCTGCCTGTCATTCAATGATAAACAGAGCACGGACGGAATACAAGCATGATACATTCCAGATTCTCCAACCGTCTCTGCCACCTCCTTCCAGGCCTGGTCTCTCCAGTTTGTGTCCCGGTATGTAAATCATGATTGGTAGTAAAGGACCGGGTGATTACCCACCGCAATTATTAGCTTTTCCTCCATTTTAGATCGTTCTTCACTCTTCATTCACCGGTGTTTTAAACGAACGCGATTGGCTAGCGTCTGCTCTAGGATATTTGCATAGGGTGATCTGATTGGATGACGCCTGCGTTGGCGCTTGAAAAGTTGAGAAATCTTCAACTTTTGCCGCTTGCAACGCGAGTGAAGCGCCGCGACGGAACCCACAATTCAGTTCGGCAACGCATGACGTCACCCATTCAAAGTAAACGAGAAGCGTTGACGCCGACGCCCCGTGTGAATGCGGCATTAGAAGCAGGAAAAATGGGCAAGCGTAAGGATTTGAGAGAGTTTGACAAGGGCCAGATTGTGACGGCTAGACGACTGGGTCAGAGCATCTCCAAAACTGCAGCTCTTGTGGGGTGTTCCCGGTCTGCAGTGGTCAGTCTCTATCAAAAGTGCTCCAAGGAAGGAACAGTGGAGAACCGGCCACAGGGTCATGGGCGGCCGAGGCTCATTGATGCACGTGGGGAGTGAAGGCTGGCCTGTGTGGTCCGATCAAACAGACGAGCTACTGGAGCTCAAACTGCTCGAGAAGTTAATGCTGGTTCTGATAGAAAGGTGTCACAATACACAGAGCATCTCAGTTTGTTGTGTATGGGGCGGCATAGCCTAGAAAGCCATAGGCTTTCCTGTAGCTCAAACAGTAGAGCATGGCGCTAGCAACGCCAAGGTCATGGGTTCGATTCCCAGGGAAAGCAAGAACTGACAAAAATGTAAAATGTGTACCTTGAATGCAATGTAAGTCGCTTTGGATAAAAGCGTCTGCCAAATGCATAAATGTATGTAAATGTATAGCCGCAGACCAGTCAGGGTGCCCATGCTGACCCCTGACCTCCACAGAAAGCGCCAACAGTGGCACATGAGCATCAGAACTGGACCACGGAGCAATGGAAGAAGGTGGCCTGGTCTAATGAATCACATTTTCTTTACATCATGTGGATGGCCGGTTGTGTGTGCGTGGCTTACCTGGGGAACACATGGCACCAGGTGCACTATGGGAAGAAGGCGGCGGAGACAGTGTGATGCTTTGGGCAATGTTCTGCTGGGAAACCCTGGGTCCCGCCATCCATGTGGATGTTGCCCTCCAAATTCCCCAGATCTCAATCCAATCGAGCATCTGTGGGATGTGCTGAACAAACAAGTCCGATCCACGGAGGCCCCACCTCGCAACTTACAGGACTTAAAGGATCTGCTGCTAACATCTTGGTGCCAGATACCACAACACACCTTCAGGGGTCTAGTGGAGTCCATGCCTCGACGGGCCAGGGCTGTTTTAGGAGCAAAAGGGGACCAACACAATAATGTTATGCCTCATCGGTGTCTAGTCATTGTCTTTTTTTAAACTGTAGAAAATGGTGAAAAGTATTTAACACATATTAACATTAATATAACAGAGATTACACCAAAAGTAGAAAAATAAAATGAGGGTAGATCTTAGCGGGTGATTTTAAGCATCTGGGTCAGAAAGTCTCCTCAGATCCACCACAATCCACTGCACACTCACATTCTGGTATCAAACACCCAGTTTTCATGATCCACTCCAGTCTCTACAGAGTTTACCTGTTGAACTCAGAAATATCTCACATTATGCATTTAAAATGGGTTGCAAATACAAAGGAATATTTGCGCAGATATTGAGCAATGATGCTTCTGCTGTTCCCACACAGGAGTCTCTGCAGTCCTTGCCTTGCTTCTGTTTCCCTTATGACATAGAGAGGTGAAATTCATTCATTATTATTATTATTATTATTATTATTATTATTATGAATAATAAATATGGTACATTTATTTAGCTTTTATGACTGATTAACCGGTCGATCGACAGGGTGAAGGACACTGTTGCCGTGCAGCACTTCACATTCGTCTTGACCGATCTGGAGGGATGTCAGCGCTTCGGTTTCTGCAGACTCACATCCAGCTCTCAGACCTGCTTGTGCATACTCAGGTCTCAAACACGCAAAACACACAAAAACAGCGCAGTTAGTTTCATTCTCAATGCACATGATCATCAATGAGTTAATGATTAAAAGTCTGCATCTCATGGCTGTTTGCTAACCACATTCACTTAGGCCAGTGCAATAAACGGTGAATGTTAGAGTTATGATCCGCTTTTAAGTTCTTAGTTTTAACTCTCAATAAGTAGATTCAAAACATACTTAGCAGTTGTTTGACCTGACTAAAGTGCGATTTCTTTCACACTCAGTTATTTGCCATGGTTTGAGGTCTTCTACAAACTTCTGAATAACCTAGCCGACTACTCGACGAAAGGACAGGTAAGGTTTTAACGGACTCCTGATTATCTATATTTAAAAAGCTGCGTATGCATTTACACTACCTATAAAAAGTTTGGAATAATTAAGATCTAGTTAAAGTAAAATCTCTTCCGCTCACCAAGGCTGCATTTTTTGATCAGAACTACAGCAAAAACGGTAATATTGTGAAATATTATTACAATTCAAAATAACTGTTTTCTATGTGAATATATTGTAAAATGTAATGTATTACTGCGATCAAGGCTGATTTTTCAGCATCATTAATCCAGTCTTCAGTGTCACATGATCCTTCAGTAATAATATGGTGATTTGCTGCTTAATTATTATTGGTTTCTCAGACTCACCTAGGGTCGTTTTTTACCATTTTCTTTTAATTAAAAAAAAGTGTTTATCTGAGTGGTCCAAGACCTTAGGACTGTTGTCACATTTGAACTTGGAATACACACATACACACAAAACAATTGACTGGATTTGAGGGGTTTATGTGGTTGTAATAAAAATCGCCACCTTGGAATTATAAGGTTCTATCTGCATTCTGAGCGCTTGGGGATGGGATTGGATGGATGGGGGGGGGGGGGGGGGGGTTGGATGGATGGATGGATGGGGGATGGGATTGGATTGGATTGGATTGGATGGATGGATGGATGGGGGATGGGATTGGATTGGATTGGATTGGATGGATGGATAGGGGGATGGGATTGGATAGATGGTATTGGATGGATGGGGGATTGGATGGATGGATGGATGGAAGTGGTTGGATGGGGGGGATGGGATTGGATGGATGGGGGGATGGGATTGGATGGATGGGGGGATGGGATGGGATTGGATGGGATTGGATTGGATGGATGGATGGATGGATGGGGGGATGGGATTGGATGGATGGATGGATGGATGGATGGATGGGGGATGGAATTGGATGGATGGATTTATTTAGAAAACAAAAATATTCTATCTACAAAGTCCCAAAATGTACATTGTACATACAATCTAAATTTTTTTTAAATGTCAGATAGAACCTTATAATTCCAAGGTAACAAAATAGAAACAAATCCTTCCCTCATAGGTCAATTTTACACTCATTTAATTTATTTTATTTTTTTGTCAAAAAATATACAATAAATCTGGCACAATCCAGAACACATACACACACACACACACACACACACACACACACACACACACACACACACACACAACATTAATGGTATCAGTGTTGAAGACATTTTCCAAATTATTCCAAACTATTGACCGTTAATGTATCTAAAAGGCATTGTTTTTATTTGAACACCCTGGCAGACCAATGAGATGAAAGAGCTGCTCTCGATTCTCTACAAGCACCCCGTCCCTTCGGCGAATGGCGCCATCACGCTGCAGATGGTAAGTGCTGATTGGCTGCAGCACATTCCGTTCATGACATCCTATGTGACATCACAATCAGGGTCGTTTGTTCTTCACTGAGGGAGGGAAGCTAATGATCGGAAGTGCGATGCCTGGCATCTGTGGACATGCCCCAAAAGGGGAGGAGTCAGAGGGGGTGAGTCCATGATCCGCTTTACAACGAGCCGACCGGACTAAACCTTCACTCCAGCGTCTAATAAATCCTAATGCATGACATAATATGGGATTGACTTAATACAGCATCTGAAACTAACCACAAAAAGAACCTTAATCAATGCTTAACTAAAACACTAACTAAAACTTGGTTTTGTGATTTATTTTTTCAAGAAAAATCCTTGTTCATCTAACCTAAAACCCTTGAGGCAGACAAATTCGAAGAACTTATTTCATGTGGTCCCAGATAGCAAACCACCATCGAAAAAAATGTTAAATCAATGTTATTATGTCAATGTTAATTGAATCAACATCACATTTGCACCTGCAATTAATGTTGAAATTTCATCCAAAAATCAATGGTAATGACATTTGGTAATGGCAATGGCACAGTTTGACTTGGCTTTTTATGTGAGTTTGTGTTCTCACTTAAAAAGCCAAGAGTTAAACTGCCCAACTAAAGCAAACACTGATCACCATAATGGTAACCAAACATTTTCAATAAAACATCAACATCTAAACCTATGTTAATTCTCAGTAAGAGCTTCTGCTGAGATCTTGAGAGATGTAGTCTTATTTTCAGTGTTGGGAATAACGGCGTTATAGATAAACGGCGTTACTAATGGAATTAATTTTTTCAGTAATGAGTAATCAAACGAATTACTGTTTCTTCCGTTACAACGCCGTTAGCGTTACTGAGAAAAAAAATGTGGCATTATTATAATTGAGCTCACTGAAGCGGTTTTCATCTGAACAGGCTCTCTCTCAGTCGGACCTGCAACGTGTGTGTGCGCGCCAGCCATGCGTGTTGGGGGGTACACATAACTGATGATGATTGGTGGGTGGGAGACCAGGTTGAGGTTGATAGGTTGAGTTCACACACACACACACACACACCTATGACGCACACGCATACCGTATGCAAAGTCAGCGATGGCAAGTCCAACGACTTCAAAGGTAGCTTTCGCAAACTGGAAGTATAAATGCTACTTTTCCCTCGTTGAGGTAAAGGTAAGAATGTTTATGTAACGTGTAACTTATGCCCAGGAAGAAAGAGTCTCTCCACGTCGGTGGCCAGTAATTCTAATCTAATGAAACTCCTCACATCATCACAGCCACAACATTAGTGGCTAAAAACCCAGGTGATAACGTGAGCTCCACTACCAGAGGAGTAGTAAAGTACTGATAATATTTACACAATATTTACCCTATAGTAGGCCTACTGATAATATTTACAATAATATATTGAATTTGATAGGTGTCTCTCATATTGTCCCACAGCAACATTACAATAGTCTACATTAATGTACAGTGTTTTATAATAATAATTTATTCTATTTAGTGTCCAATTCATTCATTTAACATATTTAATATTGGGGGCAAGTTATTTGACATATTTGAACATTTGAAAAAAAAACAAAAAAAAAAACAAAGTAACACAGTAGTTACTTTCCCTGGTAATTAGTTACTTTTATAATGATGTAACTCAGTTACTAACTCAGTTACTATTTGTAAGTAGTAACTAGTAACTATAACTAATTACTTTTTTAAAGTAACATGCCCAACACTGGTTATTTTATCTTACTGCTTATTTTATCACCTGATGGGGTTTTGGTTTCCTTGCCACTGTTGCCTCTGGCTTGGCTTGCTCAGTTGGGGACACTACATTTTTCAACTAAACATCGAAATAAATCTAATTATTAAACTAAATTAACCATATAAACTAAATTACTGATCTAAAGCCCACACTGCCACTGTATGATAATTGAAATGAACTGATGACATCACCATTTTCTCCAGAATGGCTATACGGCTGAATAAAATTATGCTGCATTATTTTCCTGTTTAACACTGTAAAGCTGCTTTGAAACAATCTGCATTGTTAAAAGCGCTATATAAATAAAGTTGACTTGACTTGACTTCAGTTGATTTCAGACTGTGTGGCTTTAGTTGTAGTTGTGTTTCATTCTCTGAGAGCGTAAACATGAGTTGAACCAACATCACATTGTAACATTGATTCAGTGCCATTACCATTGATTTTTGGATGAAATTGAAAAAAACAAATTCAACATTAAGTGTGCAAATTTGATGTTGATTCAATGCAGCTAACATTGACACATTAACACTGATTTAACATTGTTTCGATGGTGGCTTGCTATCTTGAAGCTGCTATCCAAACATGCAATTTAGTTTGGGACTTTAGTGAAATAATGTTTCTCTCCAACAGATCCCGTACTTTATCGCACCAGATCCCAAGGCCTTGCCCTCTATACCAGAGAGTGTGAGTTGTTCCCCATCATTTCTATTCTATCATTTTAATAACGTGAGAATTTGAACTGCCTGGTCTTTTCTCGCGGTTCTTATACGCGCATTGTGTGTGTGTGTGTGTGTATCAGAGGAACCTGACTGAGCTGGTGGTGGCCGTGGACGTGGGGAACCTGCTGCAGCTCTATGCCAGCATGTTGTTCGAGAGACGGATCCTCATTTACTGCAGCAAACTCAGCACAGTGAGTTCAGTGCAGCAAATGTTGTGTCTTGATTCGCTTCGGCTAGTAAAACATGAATGAAAGCAGTATAGCATGGCACTAGCAACACATGGGATCCATTCCCAGGGAATACATGTACTGAAATGCATATTGACTGTGATTAAATTAGCTTTGGATAAAAGCCTCTATCAAAATGCATATTAATATGAAACTTAAAGGGTTAGTTCAGCCAAAAATGAAAATAATGTCATTTATTCCTCACCCTCATGCCGTTCCACACCTGTAAGACCTCCGTTCATCTTCGGAACACAAATGAAGATATTTGTGTTGAAATCCGAAGGTGCAGTGAGGCCTGCATAGCCAGCAATGACATTTCCTCTCTCAAGATCCATTAATGTACTAAAAACACATTTAAATCAGTTCATGTGAGTACAGTGGTTCAATATTAATATTAGCTATAAAGCAACAACAATATTTTTGGTGTGCCAAAAAGACTAAATAATGACTTATATAGTGATAACCGATTTCAAAACACTGCTTCATGAAGCTTAGGAGCGTATCGAATCAGCAGTTCAGAGCACCAAAGTCACGTGATTTCAGAAGTTTGGCCATATGACATGCGATCTGAATCATGAATCAACTCACTGATTCCTAACAGTTTGAAGCTTCATGAAGTTTCATGAAATATTCTCGTTACTTTATAATATTAGTATAGTTCCAAAGATGAACGGAGGTCTTACGGGTGTGGAATGGCATGAGGGTGAGTAATACATTTTTGGGTGGACTAACTCTTTAAAAGGAATAGTTAACTCAAAACACCCTCCCCATACAGCAAGCCACCATCAGAACAATGTTAAAACAATGATAATGAGTCAATGTTAACTGCTTTGAATCAACATCATGTTTGCACCCAGTATTAATGTTGAAAAACTGCCCAACTAAAGCAAACACTGATCTCCATAATGGTGAATACTTTTCAGTTAAACATCAACATCTAAACCTCTGGGTTCCGTTCTTCGTACCTCACTTAATACATCTGAGATGATTTGACAGATCCCAGATCTTTTAATCGTGATAACTGATGTCTGGCTAATTTGGTTCTTCAAATGAATTTGCGGATTGGATTTAAATGATCTAAGATCACTGCGCGTTCTTGTTTTCCCTGAAGAGGGCAGATGCATCGATACTCGAAACCATGATCAGCAATGCAGCGATTGGCCGGCGTCAAGACAGCAACGTAATGACATCATATAATTAAAAAAGCCACCTGGCACAAAAATGGGCAAATTACACAAAAAAACCCCACGAATATCTGGACCTTTATAAGGAAACAGCCAAACGACCAAACCAACATAAAAGTTATAATAGATCAAGGATAAATGTTTTTTTTTTTTTTTTACATGATTACCAATTATTTATATTCACGATTTTATACAGTATTTGTACACCCTTTACATTTTTATTTCAATGTTGTAATTCAATTTTTAATTCAATTTGAAGCAGATTTGTAGCGTGACAGTATTAAAGTTTCTTAAGGGTCAAGATCAAATTCTCTGCATCTCTGCATCAAGCCATCCCATAATATCCGTCATCACTTAAATTAATGCACGGCTCAGATTTACTGTACAACGTGTGCAAACTTCCAATAAAATTATAAAGTAGTTATTCCATCACAAATAAATCGCTCAAGTGGCTGTGTCGATAGTATTATACACAACATTATAATATTATATACATTCTCATATACAATTTAAAATTTGTATATTATTATTATTTAAAATGATTATTATTGCCCCTGGTTCAGTAATGAACTCTTGTAATAAAGTAGCAGTGGCTGGGACAGATTTTAAGTATCACCTCAAGATGCAATCTAATCCTGTTTACATGAAATATGCCGCTCACGAGCAGGTTTAAGCTTACGGACCTGTTGCTATGACAGCAAGTCCAGGATGAGCGTCGAAGAACCAAACAATCCAAGATCATGCCAAATCGTCAACAATCAAATCCAGCTAACTGAGTTAGCGAGGTACGAAGAACGGGCCCCTGTTAGTTTCTGCTGGAGATCTTTTGAGATGTATTGTCTTCTTTTATCTTCAGTTGATTTCAGGCTGTGTGGCTTTAGTTGTAGTTGTGTTTAATTTTCTGAGAAAGCAAGCATGAGTTGAACCAACATCACATTGTAACATTGATTCAGTGCCATTACCATTGATTTTTGGATGAAATTTCAAAAAAATTTCAACATTAATTGCGGGTGCAAATGTGATGTTGATTCAATGCAGTTAAAGTCGACGTGAAACGGAAGTTGAGATCGTCTTTGTCTCCTTATTGTGACGTATATCCGAGTAAAACGGCTTCTGAAATTAGAAAAAATGTAGGGCGGGGCTTGATTTCATCCTTCGGGAATTGATTGGATCATTGGAAGTTGGGCATTGTTAACAAAATGGAGGCAGATTTGAATGCCATTTTGCACTCAGTTGTGGAGAAAAACTCGATCTATCTCTTAAATAAATGTATTCTCTCTCTAAATCTTTTCTACATATGTTACTGAGCATATTTCCTCACTTTTCGCAGGTTTATGCTACATATTTCACTTATTTTAAGCCTTTTATGGGTTTATTTCTGTAAAACTTTTTTCTCAGCTCTCCCTTATAAGGGGGGCGCACCGTAAGTGCGTTCACACACGCTGCATTCCTAAGTGCGAGCCGTCACAACAAGCTGTTCGTCCGGCTATATTGAGTAATTTTTACATTCAAAAAAGCTTTTATTTCTCATATATTTCTCTCTTTTTGCCTCAAGTACTTCCTGAAGAAGGTATTGTATACACCGAGAGAAATGCACCTAACCACCATATTGGTACGATCAGTGACGGGTTTCTGAGAGGCAGTGCAGAAAGGAGACCCCCGCCCTCGCACCATGACCGGGAGAGAAGTCGTTTCGATGGGGGAGGGAAAGTTAACGTATTTGATTAAAGATTATAAGGGTAAATTAATTTCTAAAAATGTATGAAGTGCACAGATAAATCAGTTATAGTAAACACTACAATATTAAATATAAAAATACGAATCGTAAAATTTGATTTCATGCCGACTTTAACATTGACAGATTAACACTGATTTAACGTTGTTTTGATGGTGGCTTGCTATCTGGGTCATGATGATCCAACCTGTAACCCCAGCTAACAGGGAACGTTCTGCAAAGGTTTTATTAAAGTTTTTTTTCAGTAACGTTAATAGAAAATTAATTCAAAGTTATCTGGTCTGTAATAACATTTCTCAAAACATTCGTGCAAAAACATTCATGGGACTTTTTTTCTGAAACATTTTAGTTCCTCTAGAGATCATTTTAAATGTTACTACCTGTTTCAGAACGTTCTGGGAACATTCAAAACTAACGTTACCATAATGTTTGCAAAATGGAGCGTTCCCTTAACATTGAGCGATGTACATTCACAAACAACATTTTCATAACTTAAGGTTTGCAAAATGTTCATAGAACATACACAGCAAAAACTCCAGTGTTAAATGAACTCTCCTGGGAGTATATGTGAGACCACACTCAAGAGTGTTAAAGTGTTAAAATAAGAGTGCCAAAGTAACACTGAAGCAGTGTTAAAGTTAATGAGATAATTAAGTGATTAATTGAGTGATGATTGGCCATTAGTGAGGGACACCTGAAGATAAGCAAAATCGCCAAAGGAGAACACCACAATTCTACAAGTCACCATTATGGTGATCAGTGTTTGATTTAGTTTGGATCTTGACCCTTGATATTTAACACATTAGATTTTGTTTGTTTTGGTTGCTTTAACAGCCAGACAAGTAAAGAGTAAAAGTTGATCAGGGGGTGTTAGTTATGTTTTGACATAGTCATCAAATGAGCTGAATCATTGATTATAACTGAGTTATGTTTACCTTATTACCTTATTCCAAGGGATAAAATCAAGCATTTTTAACTTGATCCAAAGGTTTTCTTAAAAGTTGTTCTGATAAAAAAAAACCCCCAGAATAAATCATTTTCACAGACATCCAAGAATCTGCCTGAGAATCTCAACAGTGGTGACCATCAAAAAGCATGCTGCAGTGCATTCTGGGAGCCATCAATCAAAATTCTTCCATGGCTCCCATCATTCATTGCTGCATGAATAAATTATGAGCTTTACAAGCTGTTTGTCACCATTGTTGAGATTCCTACACTGATTCTTGATTTGCGTGTGCCTAAACAAAATAATTAGAACAAATTTTAAGAAATCCTTAGAATTATATTGAAAATGCTGGATCTTATGTCATAATCAACAAGATAAACCCAACTCAGAGACTAGACTCTAAATGAGGTTATTGATTCAGGTCAAGTAATGACGATGTCAAAACATAACCAACACCAAGCAATCAGCTTTTATCGCAGCTTGTCTGGCTGTTACAACTCCAAACTAAATATAATATTAAAAAGTCAAGGGTCAAAAGTAAAGCAAACACTGTTCACCATAATGGTGACTGAAATTTTAGATTTTTCTCATTTGGTGATTCTGCTTGTTATCATTAGCCTGACGTTGTCATACCCAATTCTAGTCAGAATATGAGTCTGATACTGCTCCGTTGGGCTGTGATTCTGGGGCGTGTTTCAACCGAACCAGGAAAGACCTCAATTGGATAGACCTACAACCAATCAGAGCAACGGAGCGACGCATAACGTTAGTTGTCAAATGTCAACAGAACTCAACTGCACTGTGTTGCCAAGTCCGCGGGTTGAAGCGACCCCAATTATGTGATATACAGACCCAGGAACGCGAAATTTAGCAGCCGTGCCAAAATAACACATATTTTACCCCCCAAATGCCATTTTTCCCGGAGAACCTTGAGTGTGGTCCCACATATACTCCCAGGAGAGTTAATTTAACTTGGGAGTTTTTGCTGTGTTTGGCTGGGATGCTGTCATTTCCACAGAACACCAAATATGAATTTCAAAGAATATCAACTCTTTTCTCAAAGTGACTGATTTAAAACTGAAACAAAAGTAGTTTGTACATCCTGTCCACTATTTCAAGTGCATTATGTTATAAATGATAAATCGGATTGCTTGATTAACATTTGGGAATCTCATACGAACCGTGTACCGGATTTTCTACGTCAACAAACTGTAAAATGGTCAAATGGTCTTGGTTCCTCATTAGAAACCCCGGTGCAAAAACGGCTTAACACCTAACCATGTGCGACACAAAGAATCTATGTGCGAAAAAAATCTCAGTCTTTGCCCCAAACCAGCTGGAGCATATTCTTCGGTTTCTACTTATATTACAAATATGATTAAACACCTTCAGTTTGCCAGAGAATTTGTAATTTAGGTAACACTTTACTTAAAGCCCCTATGTATAATGGTATTTAAGGTATTTCTAATGTACTGTACATTAGATCTTTTCATAAATAATTGTAATTAGTTATAATACACATTATAATATTTTCAGATTCTGAAATTGGTTGTTTGTCATGCGTTTTGATGCATCAAACTTTATGAAGATGTGTTCAATGAATAGAGGAGTATTATAATGTATTATAACTGTTGTTACAATTTGTTCATGAGACCATATAATGCATTATAAGGTCATTACCCAGCATAATTACTGCATTAAGAACACTTTTATAATGCATTCTTCATAAGGGCCTTAAGTAAAGTGTTACCATAATTTATTTCTGTGAAGGCAGAAAAGTCACTTGATAACAGAAACGTATTGTGTTGCATCTAGTCAGGACAAGCACCAAACTGCATTTGACAGTGTTTTGTGTGTGTTCAGCTCACGGCCTGCATACACGCGTGTAACGGGATGCTCTTCCCCATGTACTGGCAGCACATCTTCATTCCAGTGCTGCCACCTCATCTGCTCGACTACTGCTGGTATGAGACACACACACACACACATAAAATCAAAATGTATTTATTTATTTTTATAGCGCATATAAAAGAAACTGTACGACCCAAAGTGCTCAACGCCGCCTAATTCTACCCTACCCTCATTTTTAGCGCGCCAATGCCGTACCTCATTGGAATCCACTCCAGCCTGGCGGAGGTACGACGATTCCCTCATCTCATAGTTTTCTCTCACAGTTTGCGTCACATTCACACTCACAACGCTGTCCCTTCTGTTTGATTCGGTGCGACAGAGAGTCAAGAGTCGAGCTCTGGAGGACGTGGTCATACTGAACGTTGACACCAACACCCTGGAGTCGCCCCACGAGGACCTGAAAAAGATCCCACCCGACGTGGTGAGACTCGTTTACTCCTCGCAGGTCTGTGACACACAGCGGTTGAAGGTTTACAGCAAACACTCTTTCTTCAGGTGGCGGGACTGAAGGTCAGGCTGAAGAGGCAGGCGGCGTCGGCCGGGTCAGGGGTCGCTCACGCTTTCCTCAGAGCGCAGGCTCTGCTGTTCGGAGGATACAGAGATGCCTTACAGTCGCCAGCCGTGAGTGACGTGCATTTACATAAACATTAGCCTTAGGTTTATAAATGCTTACGTTAATGTTCCTCTCGCTTGCTTTGAAGGAAGGGCCGGTTATGTTCTGCAACGAGTTGTTTCTGAGTCATAAGTCTCAAAGCATGCGGGAGTTTTTGGAGAGCGCGGTTCACCTGCAGTGTTTCAAAGAGGTAACTGCAAACACATTATCATCTTAAGGCAAGTCACTACAGGCAGAACCATTGTTTTTTCATGCACTGGTCAAATGTGAGGGCTATTTTGCTTTCATTACATGTCTTCTTTCAGACTAGTGGAAAAAAGTATCCAAAATACACATAAACGGAATAATTCAACCAAGAATAATTGACTCACATTCATGCCGATCCAAACCCATTTTCTTTCTTCCGTGGAGCACAAATGGAGTAGTTTTGAAGAATGTTCAAGCTGCTTTGTGTTGAGCTGTAAAAAGATGAAAATGATTTTAAACAAACCGTGACATCACTGCATATTATTTCCCATTATAATCTAATTTCGTTCTCAGTTTATTGACGGCCGGCTGGAAATGCTGAACCAGGGCAAAGAGCCGGATGATGCGTTTGAGGAAGAGGTGCTGCAGTGCGGAGCTTCATCAGGTGTGTATTTACCTCCATCAGAGAATCAGATTTGTTTACTTGGGTGCTCGTTTTAACATCCCTTCTGCTCACGATTCCTCTCAGGTGGCTCTAAACTGCGTCGGCAATGGGTGGGAAATTTGAAGGTACGTTTTGTTTTACTCAGACTGTAACTATAAACAAAATGTGACTCTGGCAGACTTTACTATATCGGCAGTATGTATACAATGCACACAAAAAATTCAAATTGAAAAAAAGTAAGAGTAATTTTCAGTATACAGTACGCATCAATTTGAGCATCACTTTCCATTTCCAGTGTGACAAATGAAGTCGAATGGACTTCCAAAAGTATGCCACTTACACAAAATTGGATAAAAAAAAAAAAAAAAACTCTCTTTACAGAAAGGGGGAGGAGCCCTGATCGTGACATGGAAGTCTACAGCTAACAAAGCAGTGAGTATATACTGTATGTACACTACACTGTAATTTTTTTTTTTTAAATAACGTACAAAAGGTCAATGACTGTCAGCTACGGCTGTCAAACAAAAACTGTAACATTAAAGTAAAATATAAACATTTTTAAAAAAGTGCATAACAACATAATTTTTTCTTAGATGTTTTACAGAAAAACTGATATTTTAAACAGTCCCTCCAGAAAAACGCGATTATGCGATCGCATGATTTAATGCATAATCAGCCAAAGTCTGCATATTTATGCGGGGACCGCATTTTTTCAAATACGCCGCACTTTTGGCGCGTAAATTGCCTATTTCCACGTGCAAAATATGCAGGGTTAGCATGATTTCATAATCCCCGCATTTTCGTTGCAAAAAAGTCATATATATATTAGCAGAAAGTTGAAAAATGTTTGTTTACTTCACACAAGAGCTGCCATTTCCCCCTGTTGCCATGGGAACGCTTTGAAGTGACGTAATTACCCGACGTGAATATCATCGAAAAGCTGCAAACCCCGTGGAGAAACCATAGATATCGGTGAAACCATGATGAAGCACGCAAACTCCCATTGGCCAACAAAAATAACAGCAAAAGACCGCCCAAAGCAGTTTCCCAGTGTGTTGACCGATTTCAAAACACAGCATCATGAAGCTTTGAAGCGTTATGAATCAGTGAGTTGATTCAGTGGTTTGGATCGCCAAAGTCACGTATTTCAGCAGTTTGACACGCGATCCGAATCATGAATCGACTCACTGATTCATAACGCTTCGAAGCTTCATGATGCTGTGTTTTGAAATCGGTCCAAATTGAGCCATGTGTTTATTAAGGTCTTCAATAAAACAAGATGAGAACTTAAATATTTAATTAAAAATATTAGCTTTTTTTTCTCTTTTTCATCAAACCGCAGTTTTTGCAAGTTTTATCGCATAAAATTGCATAAATATCCCGCATTTTCCATCGCATTTTTTAAGAAAACGTGCTGCATAATCAAGGATTTTTGCCCGTCACTTCACTTCAATCTTCAAAAAAAAGGTCAAATCACTGTCAACAGTGCTGCCAAATAGAACCATCAAAATGATGTAAAATACCATAATTTAAATAGTGTACAAAAAAACACTTATTTTACAAACATTTCCTGAATTATTACTAACAAACACATTCAATGTAAAATGCAAATCTCTTGCAGATAACCAGAAATATCACACATGCATGAATGTAACTTTCTGTCACTGCATCAGCCACTCGACAGCCTTTAAATAAAGCAACACACAGCACAACACCAATGTTTACTGACCCGTTCTGGACTGAAGCACAGGCTCTACTCTTCAGCTCAATGCTGACACACAAAACATGATACAGAAACCTTTTGAACCCCAACAGAACATTAAACACTAACAGATCTCTCAAGACCGCACCATCTTCACTTATTATAGCCTTTATTTATTTTATACTAAAGCTCTTATTGAGAACTGACAGAGGTTTAGATGTTAATGTTTTATTGAAAATAATAAAGTTTGTTGTCACCATTATGGAGATCAGTGTTTGCTTTAGTTGGGCTCTTGACCCTTCACTTCATGTTACATTTTCTCTTCAACAATGCATATGCATATTTATATTATAAAGCAGTGAAATCAGAATATTTGAATAATTACATTAGCATAGTAACCAGGCCTGATTGCATCTAAAGTCACTAATCAAAGAGTTTTGCAATTTACCATGTGTAAATTTAAAACTTTGTTGTGCATAAAAGATTTTAAACTACTACTTTATTCTGCTTTAAATAGTAGCTGCCCTATATAAATTAGGATATTTCATTTAAAATTTAGGGGTTTTGTTTGGCAGCTGCTGCTGTCAGTCATTTGAGTAAAAAAAAAGAAACATTATATTTTATATATATATATATATATATATATATATATATATATATATATTTTTTTTTTACAGCGAAGGTATTTGATCCTAATAATTCAGGAAATACCTGTTTATTTAAATATGGATATTTTTACTACAGTCATTCATGTGTTTTTCAGTAATTTTTGTGGAAACTGTTTTTTTCTTTGATGAATATAAAGTTCAAAAGAACAACATTTATTAATAGACAATTTCCTTTTATAGTACAAATGTCTGTACCGTCACTTTCGATCAATTTAATGCAGCCTTGCTGAAAAAAAAAAAAAAAAACTGACCCCAAATTTGAATGACAATGACAATGCATATTTCTTTTATATTAATTTAAAATGTGCAGTTTTGTATTTTTAAATATTGCATATTCTCCATCAATACAGTTTCCATTTTGATTGTTGTTACCTGACATACATCTGTTAATATCTCACTCAGAGCAAATATCAAAGCAAATTTGGGCTGAAAAACCTCCTGACATCAAAGGTGAGTTCATGTTCTATAAATTGTATGTGGTTCCTCTTTGTGTACAAAATAAGTGAGTTAATTCACATCTGTGTGCGTTCGTTGGACCTTTGGTTCCCATTCATTCGTCATTTCAGACGCCACATCGTAGACCGATGAATAGGAATCATGCTGGCATGAGAGAATCTACTTCAAGTGTAACTAAAAGAGCCAATGCACATGATTGCACCAGCTGCTCGAATCTGCCTCACAGAAGAGCGTGTCCAGTTGATGTAGAACTGCCTGAACACGTTTCAGGGCAGGACGGCGGTCCCACTGAAACAGTTTCAGAGGCTCCTGGGGCATATTGCAGCCGCATGAGCAGCAACACCACTCAGTCTGCTTCATATGAGAGCGCTTTAGCATTGGCTGCATGTCCGAGTCCCGACATGGGAGTGGCAATGCGGCACTCACCAGTTGAGTATCACACCGGCCTGTCGCCAAACCTTCAGCCCATGGTCAGAGCCCTCATTTCTTCGGGCCGGAAGGCCCTTAGTACAGGTGTCCAAGCATGCTGTGGTATTCACAAATGCCTCTGCCATTGGCTGGGGGGCCATGTACAACGGGCATGCAGTGTCAGGGGTTTGGACGGGCCTGCACCTGCACCTGCACATCAACTGACCTCTGGGAACTTCATGTCTGGTCCCTGGATGGGATGCGGAGGTTCTAGGTGACTCACCCTAAGGGTTGGAGCGAAGGCGGTCTCCCTCCACTTTCAAAGTCTATGTTGCTGCAATATCTGCTTATCACGACCCCGTGGAAGGTAAGTCCGTTGGGAAGCATGACCTGGTCGTCAGGTTCCTTAGGGGGGCGAGACAGTTAAATCCTCTACGACCTCCCTCTATACCCTCTTGGGATTTTACT
This sequence comes from Romanogobio albipinnatus, assembly GCA_023566225.1. Lineage (NCBI taxonomy): Eukaryota > Metazoa > Chordata > Actinopteri > Cypriniformes > Gobionidae > Romanogobio > Romanogobio albipinnatus. Next base: position 67,825,430 of record CM042241.1, on the reverse strand, counting down.
CTGGTGCTCAGAGCTCTTCAGATTGCCCCATTTGAGCCTCTGCAGTTAGCAGAGTTAAAATTTATATTTTAACCAATGCAGACTTTGCTGCTGGCTTCACTGGCTCCATCAAGAGGGAAGGGGACCTGCAGGCATTTTCAGTCGACAAATCCTGCCTAGAGTTCGGGCCGGGTGACACCCACGTGGTACTGAGAAACTGGCCTGGCTATGTGCCCAAGGTTCTTATCACACCCTCCCTTCAAAGACCAGGTAGTGAACCTGCAAGCGCTGCCCCTGAATGAGGCAGACCCAGCCCTGGCTTTGCTTTGTCCCGTCCGTGCTCTGTGACTGTACGTGGATAGAACACAAAGCTTCAGGACCTCAGATCAGCTCTTTGTCGGTCACAATCTTTGTCTGTAACTGGATAGTGGCTTACCAAGCACAAGGTGTGCCCTGTCCGCTCACGGTGTGAACACACTCTACTAGAAGTGTTGCATCGTCCTGGGCACTGGCACATGGCGCCTCGCTGTCGGATCTGTAGAGCTGCGGGCTGGGCGACACCCAACACGTTTGCTAGATTCTATAGCCTTCGTGTAGAGCCGGTTTCCTCCTGTGTTCTCAACTAAAACGGGTAGAAGCACTGAGAGGCCCAGGCTCTTGTCGGCTACCTGCGCCCTGAACTACGACGCTTATATTCTTCAGATTAAATCCTGTCAAGTCCTCCACCATCCTCGTTGCGGAGTGTCTGGCATTAGGCCTATCCCTGCTCAATCCTTGAGAACTGGGTATGTATGAGTGACCCTGCGGGAATCCTATATATTTTACCACAGTCGCTCCTAAATGTAAGCCTGTGTCTTTCACTTGGGAGAGCCCCCCTCTCAGTCGGGCAGGGGAGCCCCCTTTTGCATTGCGAGCAATAGCTCAGCACTTATACCCCACATAACTCCTTCAGGGTTCGATGAGGCCTCCGTAGTGTTCCTTCCCACTAGGAAGGCACGTTTTCCCAGTGTTATCCAATAAGTCACTGATTGGGTCATGCGGAACAGCAGTGATGGACTTCTCTGTGTGAGCCCCGTCTCATCAGGTAAGAGAGCTTAGGAGGCTCACACGGGGCTAGTGTTAATTTTGTCACCTATTTTTAATTTAGTCTTAGTCTTAGTCTTGTGCCAAATGTCCTTGTTTGTTTTAGTCATTCACATATCTTTTTTTGTTAGTCAATTTTAGTCGACTAAAAGTCTCGTCATTTTAGTCTAGTTTTAGTCAAAAGACAACTCAAGGTATCTTAGTCAAGTTTTAGTCGACTAAAAGTCTAGTCATTTTAGTCTAGCTTTAGTCAAAGGAAAACTCAATATATTTTGTGGCAAAATAAGTTACATAAAACATATATAACCTGCATAATGTATGTGCCACAACACCATAGCTAACTGGTTGATTTACAGCGTAGATGTCTAAAATCAGCATTAGCTTATGAGACGATGGGCACAAATATTGATTTTGATCTTGATTCAGTATGAATTCATGTATATAGCCTACTGTACATATAAGGAAAAATAAGTTTGCCTTTTAGCACTATTTTACACTTTTTTGGGGTTATATTATATGTGCTTGCATTCTTTACTATTCACTATTATTAACATTTAAAAATTTCACAAATAAGTAAGCAGTTATGATCTGCAATACTTTTTTGAGCAACTAGACTACATGTATATTTATTAAAGAGCCATGCAGGCACACAGTGGGTAATGGCATTACGGGCATAATGGCATAAGTGAAATTTTTTATTTTTCCAGCCACAAAATGGCTCTAATTTGCCTCTTTGCAGTGGAATTATTACTTAATTACTTAATGAGTTACTTAATTAATTACTTAATTAATACACTAATTGTAATATAAATAATAAAAATATTAGAAGAAAAATATTTTAAGTGGTCATTAATGGACCATAAGTATTGCACAAATAGTATTTAGTACCAAAATATCTCCTCAAAATATTCAATGAATATTATTGAATTACAATATAGGCTATTTATTTTTAAAATAGTTAAGGTGTATAGTCACATTTGACCATCAATGAGTATAAGTGTGACTTAATTAGTAAGGAATACCTGAGGGTTAAATACAAGAAAATCATTAATGTTAATGTTAACAATGTTGCATCTCCACCACTCTCCACTCTCTCACTGGAAGGGGGCAGAGGCCATGTCGCTTTGGTAGGGATTCCCATTCAGTCGGTCACCTCCGACGAATGTCTCAGAACATCTCGGTTACGTGTGTAGCCCTCGTTCCCTGAAGGAAGGAATGGATACACCACGTCCCGTCGCCATGTCCTTTGTGCTCCGCTGGAGTGCCAAGTCCACCTACTCGGCTCCTCAGCGAAAAACTAATTTGATGCAAACACCTGTAGCTCATCTATACCTACGCTACATGGAATGAGCAGCTGGTGCAATCATTGCATGCCAATGTGCATTGGTTTGTTTAGTTAGACTCGAAGTAGATTGGCTCTCGCCTGCAAGATTCCTATACGTCGGTCTCCAACATGGCGTCTCCGTTCCCTTATTAACGAGGGTTACATATGTAACTGAGATGATTTTCCCTCTCAGGATCAGACAGAATCTCACATGCTACAGAGGGGCGGTTCTGTGTGTGGAACTCACACGTATCGCCTCATCCAATCAGATTGCCTTCAGAACCGTCTACCAATCACACAGCACTTTGGCAGGGTGAGTGACACCTGAAGGCACTCAAATACATGCATACAAACATACACTGAGCAGGCATAACATTATGACCACGGAGAGATGAAGTGAATCACACAGATTACCTCTATATCACGGCACCTGTTAGTGGGTGGGATATATTAGGCAGCAAGTGAACATTTTGTCCTCAAAGTTGATGTGTTAAAAGCAGGAAAAATGGGCAAGCATAAGGATTTGAGAGAGTTTGACAAGGGCCAAATTGTGACGGCTAGACGACTGGATCAGAGCATCTCCAAAACTGCAGCTCTTGTGGAGTGTTCCCGGTCTGCAGTGGTCAGTCTCTATCAAAAGTGCTCCAAGGAAGGAACAGTGGAGAACCGGCCACAGGGTCACGGGCGGCCAAGGCTCATTGATGCACGTGGGGAGCGAAGGCTGGCCTGTGTGGACCGATCAAACAGACCAGGTGCACTATGGGAAGAGGGCAAGCCGGTGGAGGCAGTGATGCTTAGGGCAATGTTCTGCTGGGAGACCTTGGGTTCTGCCATCCATGTGGATGTTACTTTGACACGTACCACCTCTACCTAAGCATTGTTGAGACCATGTACAGCCTTTCATGGAAACGGTATTCCCTGGTGGCTGTGGCTCTTTCAGCAGATAATGCACCGCCACAAAGCAAAAATGGTTCAGGAATGATTTGAGGAGAACACAATGAGTTTGAGGTGTTGACTTGGCATCTGCGAGAATAAACAAGTCCGATCCATGGAGGCCCCACCTTGCAACTTACAGGACTTAAAAGATCTGCAGCTAACACCTTGGTGCCAGATACCACAACACACCTTCAGGGGTCTAGTGGAGTCCAGGTCAGGGTTGTTTTGGCAGCAAAAGGGGGACCAACACAATATTAGGAAGGCGCTCATAATGTTATGCCTGATCGGTGTATATACACATACATTAATATTATATAAAAGTCAATGCATATTTTAAATATGTTATTGCATCAAAGGCACCTTGGGAAAATAGCCATTTATTTCTTTCGAAAGACCAAAAGCGTTTTGGCTCCACCTTGTGTTCAACTTCAGTACAGCACATACACTTTACTTTCTAAATATGCTGGTTTTTTTCCCCTACACTTTCTGTGCTGCTCTGTTTTCAGTCTCGACCACGGCGGCCCGCACGCAAACAATCCAGCAACCAGGACATGGAGCAACAGACACAGGATGATAACACTTATGAGGACAGGTGAGAGGAGAGGAAAAAGATGCATAGCTGTATGCCTCATGTCTTTTCTAAACGCAAGTCCCTTTGCAGTGCAACAGAAAGTCCTGAGCAGTGTTCTGGCACCAGCGACTTGCAGGAAGATGATGACCTTACTCTCTTGGCTGACCCGGAGGAGATGGACCTGCTTGGGGAGATCTTTGACACCCTGAGCGCTCAGAGCTCCAGAGAGCCGGGCTTACTGTACGGCACACGCAGCCTCGACCTCTTCAGCCCAGACAGCAGCGATTTCATCACACATGTAAGACCTGGATCCTCTCACTCCAGTCTCACACATTCCATCTAAACTGTGCTGGACGGGGCTTCTGTCAACGGCACAGCCTGCAACAAACATGCCACATTACAGTTTTTGTTTAAGAGAGCGCATTTTAAAGTATTTGTCCCATAACCAGACCATCAGAAGGTATTTAACACCATATACCCCTGGTTTCACAAACAAGGCTTAAGATAGAGACTAAAATGAATGTTTGAGCCGGAAGTAATGGAAAGTAACTTCTTAAAATATGTCAGTACCACTGTTTTGTCTCAAGATGCATACCAGTAATGTTTTTTTTTTTCTAAGGCATGCTTCTTAAATGTCCTAATTTAACTAAAGCCTAATCCTGGATTAATCTAATCCCTGTCTGTGGAACCAGGCCTAATTTCCCCCCATGTGATTTATGACATAAAATATCTCTAATAAGAAAAGATTTTGAGGAATCGTTGTCAAATGGCATGCCTGTACCACAATGGAAAATGTTCAGAAAATGGGTTTCTAAAAAATGATCCATTTCTGCTTGATTTAATATTTCTTTGATTGATGCATTTTTACTAGGGATGCTCCGATCTATCGGCAGATAATCATATTTTATGACTTGATCGGTACTCACTAACTTCGCAATTTGATGACGTCATCGCGTGAGGGTGTTTTGAAGGCTGAAGTGGAGAAGGGTTCCATGTGAACAGCAGTTCACGGGTCAGTCGGTCCTAAGGGATGGGTGAACGCCGTTCAAAAGTATCAATATACAGTAGTTTGATACGAAAGCATCTGAAAAATAGCGGAGTACGCAGAGTGAGCTGATGCAGGAAAAGTGCATGATACACTTTGTCCGAAACATGACATGCTTTATATTAAGGGCTTTAAAATAACTGGATAGATATTGTTAACACGTATAGTTTAAAGCAGCTCGCCCTGTCAGACGTTCTGAGAGATACTTGTGCTGACAGACTGATAAATACCTGCGGTGTTGAATGCGTTTGAAATGTGGTGCTTTCCTCAGTGCATAACTTACATTTCACAGCAATATTCTCCATCTGTAAATGTTAGAAAGTCATGCAAATATGTCCATTTTGCTGTCAGGAGACGACGAGCCTTCTGCATGTTAATCTCCGCCAAAATTCAGACTTCCACGCGCGCCAAACAGACGGAGTGCTATAGAACGCAATAATTCTGACTAAAATATACATATTTCTAAAGTATTTGATGTTGGACAATAAATGTGCCATATGTAGAATTTTAAACCTACAAGTATTTCAGTCCCTCCAGAAAAACGTGATTATGCGATCGCATGATTTAATGCATAATCAGCCAAAGTCTGCATATTTATGTGGGGGCCGCATTTTTTCAAATACACCGCACTTTCGCCGCGTAAATTGCCTATTTCCACGTGCAAAATATGCAGGACTAGCATGATTTCATAATCCCCGCATTTTCGTTGCAAAAAAAGTCATGTATAATAGCAGAAAGTTGAAAAATGTATGTTTACGTCACACAAGAGCATTTCCCCCTATTGCCATGGGAACGTTTTGAAGTGACGTAATTACCCGACGTGAACGTCATCGAAAAGTTGCAAACCCCCGTGGTGAAACCATAGATATCGGTGAAACCATGATGAAGCACGCAAATTCCCATTTGCCAATAAAAATAACAGCAAAAGACCGCCCAAAGCAGTTTCCCGGTGTGTTGACCGATTTCAAAACACAGCATCATGAAGCTTTGAAGTGTTATGAATCAGTGAGTCGATTCAGCGGTTCGGATCGCCAAAGTCACGTATTTCAGCAGTTTGATACCCGATCCGAATCATGAATCGACTCACTGATTCATAACGCTTCGAAGCTTCATGATGCTGTTTTTTTTAAATCGGTCATCACTATATAATTCGTTTTTAGGTTTTAGCACAAAAACTATTCTGGTCGCTTCATAAAGTTATTGTAGAACCACTGTAGTGAGATGGACTTTGTATCGACGTCTTTAGTGCCTTTTATGGGTCTTGAGAGTGCACAGTGCATTGTGCCAATGGAGGCCTTTCTGAGCCATCGGATTTCAACTTAAATATCTTAATTTGTGTTCTGAAGATGAACGGAGGTCTTACGAGTGTCCAGCGACATGAGGGGACGTCATTATTGACAGAATTTTCATTTTTGGGTGAACTAACCCTTTAAGAGATTGCACTTTGTGCGTTGGAAGCACTCAAATGTCTGTTTTGTGTAGCTACCTCTGTAAAACAGGAAGTTATTTATACATTTTTTCAGAAGTTGTAGCATATTCCTTTTGTAAAGCTACAGAACTTGAGTCATTGTTTGACTCAATGTTTTGTAAATTTGAGCCATTATTAAGGTCTTCAATAAAACAAGATGAAAACTTAAATATTCCCAGCACTTTCTGTCATGTAGTGCTTTTTTTCTCTTTCTCATCAAACCATCAAAGTTTTTGCAAGTTCCCGCAATTTTATTGCATAAAATTGCATAAATATCTATTATAATGGGGTAATCAAATATAGGCTAATATGCTTTTGTTTTTATTTTCATTTTTAGTTCAGTGAATTAAAAAACAAAATTATTAATACATGCCTACATTACATTCACTGTATTTGTTTATAGCCTTCAATATCAACATTGTTTTTAGGACAATATTGGGCAGGATGTGAAATAAAATTATTATTAAAATAAATACAGATTTTTTTTTTTTTTATCCAAATAGAAAAACGTAGAAAATACCGCCTTATTAAGTATCCTGATATGCATAGTTTTATGCAGAAAACCCATTCTAAAGGCATATTAAAGTGTTCACTCTACAATGAATAATTTTTGTGATTATTTAGTACCCTGTTAAAACAAAAGTTACATTACAGTACATAATTACCATAAAAATCAACATCTATAGTTTTTTTTTTTCTGAAAAAAGGTTAACAGAGATCAGAGAGCTTATCAGTGAAGCATTGGAATCAGGATCGGTATCGGCTGATTACAAGAAATCGGTAGAAATCCCTAATTTTTATCTCCAACAAGTCACGTGTCAATATTAATCCCAAAAGGATTTTGTCTAAAATGAATATTGAATTTTAACACAATCCCCAAAAAACAATACTAAACACTTAAACTAAATTAATAAATGTAATAATTATTATAATAACTATCCAAATATGAACATGTTTCCCCATTGTGGTACATTGTGGCAGTCTTACCTGACTGCCGTTTCTTGAAAACTTGAAATAGTCGAACAGGGCCATTCCCCTCCATCACCAGGAACCTGTCAGTAGAAAAAGAGAAGCACATAAACTTGTCCACAGACTCTCACCATTTAATTTCTCTTTCAGAAGAGTTTCACCACCCCAAGTCAGGAGAGTCTGAGTCACTCTTTTGGAAACAGCGGAAGTCTCATGAGCTGGGAGGAGGAGCTAGAGGAGGGGCCTGGCAGGGAGAGGGAGGAGTCTGATGCCATGATTGACAGGCCAGAAAATGAGCTTAACGAATTAGAGAAGGACTTGAACGATGTAGGGGAAAGTCTGTGTTCAGATCTGCAAAGTTTAGAAGTGGTTCCCGAAGTGGGTTCTCAAGAGGTGCAAGAAGGTCAATGGTCGAAAAGAGATGGACAAATGAACGGAACAATGGAGGAAAGCTTGGATACCGAGACAACAGTTGAAGAGAGGACAGAGACACAACCTGACAAAGAAGAAGAACATCAGGAAGAGCACAACATCACCAATGACTTGGGGTCAAATGGACCTGCAAATGGAGGAATCGCCTCCGCAGTCGCCCTCAATGTAAAGATAGACAAAGAAGAAGAGCCAGAAGAGAAAAGTGTTGAACCTTCGTCACCGAATGTCTCTTCTACATTAGCTCTGTTGCAGTCCAGGTCCTTGGCTGACTCTTCAGGTTCCCAAGGAAGGGAAAACCCCCTGAAATCTCCCATAAGAACCTTCAAAATCAATGTGGGGTCAAAAACAGGAGTGCAGACTGAAGAACAAAGTACAAAATCGCCCGTTACATCAACTCCAGAGGAACAAGACCAGGCTCCCATTAAGGTCTCCGAGCTGAAGAAGAGATTCGAAGCATCATAAATCAAGCATATCGGAGTAAAACAATACTAAAAAAAGACTTTTTCAGATTCTTAAGATTTCGAGTCCACTTGACAATATGCAAAACGTTTCGTTTTTTATAAAGTCAAAGAAGATCAAATTGATTGCATCCATTGGGTTTTGATTGGATGGTGAACAGTTGGTGTTCTATACTAGACTTTGAGGTTGTGCAAAGACACTCACCTCATGAAATGCCTCATGCACCGCTGAAACTTGAGTGTTGACATCAGTCAATAAAGAAAGTCGATTCAAAGGAAGTGCAAGTTATTACATTTTGGTGACGGACTTTTCCCCCCTTTGGAAAAAACGTAGACGGATGAATCGTTCACAATAAGACCAGAAACATGCATTAAATTGGGTCCATTTTGGTCCTTTAAATGTTAGCTAAAAAAAATTAAAAATACAACATATGTGAACAATGCCAACTCTGACAAATAAAGCGAGTCCAACCAATCCCAACCTCTTTAATCATTTATAAAAGGCTTATCAGAGAGGGCAAAGCACCGGCTGCCGACATGGAGCAAACATTGACAGTCAAAACCACACATCTCTCCGAATCAAGGTTTTTAACCCAAAGATGCATTTTAATCAACCACAATTACACATTCACATCACGTTGTTTTGTTACAAACATTATGAAAATGCAAACATAACACAACACAAAACAATAGTTGGCAAAGTGCAATATATATATATATATTTTTTTTTTAAGGAGCTGCAACAAAGCTCATTTGTGGATATTTAAAGCATTTAATACAGTAAAGCTAAACTACTTTAGAGGTGAAGCTGGCGTGTGTATCCTTCCCATGGACTCACGGGTGAGTAAACTTAAAGGAAGCACAAGTAAAGTAAACAAAAACTGGTTTGGCAGTCCATGTAAATCATCTGACTTCTCTGCTTTTGATAAATGCATTTGCCCGGGTCTTCAAGTGTTTAAACTCTTAAGGTGTGAAAGCATTCTCGCATCTCCGTCGAAAACGCTGAATAAATACCCACCACCACTTCAAATGTCCCTTGTCTGCACACATGTGCGTCTGGCATGGCTATTGGACTATAAACAGCAATGGTACATCCTGAGGAAAGTTCTGTTTAGGTTTACCTGGTTGACCTAAACTGTGGTTTCACCTCAGCATCTTTTCTGAGGGTTGCGTTCAGATCAGTCTTTCCTCTTTGGGCAGTGGGAGAGCGAGACCGGGTTTCTCGGCTCCATTGTTCTTGCCTTGTTTCCGCTCTTCCGCACTGGGCTGGTACGATCCCTCCATCTGCCTCTTTTTACGAAGCACGCACGAGAACAAAACCACAGCCAGAGCCAGCAGGAACAACACTGGCATGAGCAGGCCCGAGACGCTCGCCGAACTCATGATGCTCCACACCCGCACATGTAAAAACAAACACAGACTGAGAATATCTATATGCACTTTTATGTTCCAAGAGTGTGTCTGTTCAAGAAGATACAATAGCTGAGCATCCGTGTGCGTGTGAGAAGCAAAGTACCTGGTTAATAGCGACTACACCGTGGTCATTTTGGATGGGGATTTTAGCCTAGTGGAAGAGCGAGGTAGAGGTGAGGCGTGAATACACAAACACATTCACAGATGAGAAGATAATGTAAAAAGGGTCCACTGTTCTGCTGTGGACTGATGGGGTTAATTATTAGTCTGGGAGAAGAACACTGACCTACAATTACAGGTCATCCACAAAAAGCCACATGCCTCAAACTTTTGTCTGTTCCTCAAACAAAACTCTCTTTGACTTCAGAAGACTTGGAATAGAGCAAATGAGTTGTATGGACTACTGTTCTAGTGGTTTTGCATCATTATGGAGCTTGAAAGCCTCAGAGCCCATTCATTTTGACCAGTAAGCTAAAACTCTTCCTTTATTGTGTTCCACGGAAATAAGTAAGTCATACGGGTTCGGAAATTACACAAAGATGAGAAAAATGACAGAATTTACATTTTGAAAAGTAGCATAAAATATACACTATAAAACGTCTTGTTCACTACCTTGATTGTAATAATTTGATTTTTAAAACAAACCACCAGTCAAATGTGTAGGTTTTAGCCTATATATTACTCTTATTTTAGAATGCCATCAAAACTATGAAATAAAAAATCAAAACTGACTTAAATATAAAGTGATCTTGGCATATTTATAATCAGGCACCAATTATATATGGGTTGTTGACGTGACATGTCATTTCCACTGTCACACAAGATAAAAAAAGAATATAACTAGTATTGTCATCACTTAAAATGCAGCAAATGGTTAAACATTTCTTTGTCTTACATGAACCTGTTGATATAAAAACTGCTTTGTCTTTAGATTTTTTTGAGCCAAATCTCAAAATTGTCCTATGATGTGACTGTCTCAACAAATTACAATTTTTATAAATGATAAATAAAAGCATACAAATGTTAATAAATACCTCCTATAGAATATTTTCTATTAGGAATAGTGTCTATTTAAGTAAAGTCATTTTCCAGCCATACATTTCTAAAAGCGTAGGAACTTGATAACTTTTGTCACTGAAATGTCCTCCGTGTGACACTATATCCTGATTTTAAATCGGGCAATTTCACTGACAAGTTTAAACGGTTCTCGGGCCAAATATGGTCCTTTCAGAGAGTATGTGGCCTCACGGGAAAAAAGTAAACCAATATTTTTTTTTTTTATCCATAATCAGAGCTAATGTGTTGATTTAATTACAAATCTATATATTATATATTTTAATCTGGCAAAGCAAGTTCAAATTCCATTGGGCGATGTGAAGTGGAGCGGTAATTTTCTGTTCTTATTCATAAATCGGTTGAAAATTACATGAACAGACGAACTAACGTTTGTGGAACGATTTCCTGCGGTTTGTCTCATTTTATAAATTGCATCACTGACAAAATGGCTTTTAATTGACAACAAACAAATCCCTGCACAAAACCATGCAGCAGCAAAAGTCGCATTAATGGTAAGTGTTAAATTCACTTGTATTTATGTATATTGATACACCGTTTACTATTTCATGAAACTATCAAAGTTAACAAAACCCAAGTGCCACCGGCACCTACAGGCCTATTATGTGAAGTGTAGGCTGGCGAAATGGTTACGTGAAAGGACTTTATTATAATACCATTTTTGAATATTATGCAGCATTATGAAAGAAGTCTCTTATGTTCATCAAGCCTGCATTTATTTGATAAAAAACAGCAATATTGTGAAATATTATTAAATAATGGTTTTCTATTTTAAAATAATTTAAAATATAATTTATTCCTGTGATCACAGCTGGATTTTCAGCATCATTACTCCACTCTTCAGTGTCACATGATCATTCAGAAATCATTCTAATATGAGGATTTAATGTCAATGATGGAAACTGTGATTCTCTTTTCAAGATTCTTTGATTAATAAAAAGTTAAAAAGAACATAATGTAATATTATTTCACAATATTAGGCTACTGTTTTTTCTGTATTTTTGATTAAATAAATGCAGGCTTGATGAGCATAAGTATATATATATATATATATATATATATATATATATATATATATATATATATATATATATATATATATATATATATATATATATATATATATAAACATATTGCCCCTTTCTTACATTTGAGCCCCTGCCCCTGAAGAACTCTCTGCACGGCCCTGCTGAACCCCATGATAAGGTTTTGTCTCAGGTTGTTCAATTATTAAACTTTTCTGGAACCACTATTAAAAGTGTTAATTTAACCTTTAGTGCAACACTAAAGACACCCCTATATTCTTAATTCTTTCTATGTCACACCCACTGATCACTATAGATAACCATTTGTATAGATCAGGTGAAAAAACGGTGAATGAATTCACAAAGTTAGTGACCCCTTATATTTTCTCAAACATCAGACTTCACATAATGCATTTTTTCTTCAAAAGGGATGTTTTACAAAAAAAAAAAAAACTACCATATTTAAAACCAATGTTAAGCATTTCAGCGTTACATTAAAAGTTTAAGTTCACCTCACAGTCACATTACATCGTTTACGCACGCCAAAACATTCCCCTATATCTAAGTATTGCCATCCAATACGATATAAGGGTCTTACTGATTATCTATTCGTTACAATACTTACTAAAAAGAGATTTCAAGTGTAAGGATTAGTATTTTCTGGAGATGATGTACTACTAAGCAAACACGGCTGGGGATAAATGAGCTTTATCTCCTCAGTCAGTCAGTCACGGAATGTCGGTGGCGCAGCCGGTATGACGAGCTGTTCTCAAAACATCCTGAGAGGAATAGCCATCCGTTTGAAAGAGAAACTACTCACCTGAGAAAATGGTGTGACATCCGCGGAGGAACTGTTGTTGTTTTTTTTATTATTACTAATCCAAACCGATCACGACCTCAGCGTCCAAGCGAAGAGCGCGACGCAGCCTCGTTTGATCCGCGCGTTCATGACGGCAGTTCTCTCACCTGCGTCCGGAAGCGCGTAAACTCGCTGTACCTGTTCCACTCGCGAAACTCACGTGAAACTCACTCTAGAATCTCAACGCCCACTTTTTTTTCCAAGGCGCGTGCTCACACAAACTCATCCTCAAACTGCCTAAATTATTGTAACGTGGCTTTGTCATACGGTAATATTTCATCCTTGATTGTTTTTTTTTTGTTTTTTTTTTAACTAGGCTATAGCCTACACTTAATTTTCGAAATACCTCACATCATTAGGTACATATCAAACCTTTAACGAACCATATTTTCCCACCTCAGGCATTAAATACCTTTTAAGTAAGCAATGACTTTTTAATACACCTTTAATTCTCAACCCGGACAAAATGGAATTGGTTCGAAAAAGGATTTTACACAAAACTACTTATAAAAGAAACATCTACCTATAGGCCACTTGTCCCTCATAATTGAATAACTACAAATGTAATATTTATGATCATTCTCACATTTGTATGGGACTGAAGTTAAAAATAGACTAATTGTGTGTGGATGTGGTCTCTTTGTTTTTGTACACAATGTTTTCAATTGTGACCCTGGACCACAAAACCAGTCATAAGGGTAAATAAATAAGCTTTCCCTTGATGTGTGTTGTTTGTTAGGATAGGACAATATTTGGGAGAGATGCAACTATTTGAAATTGTAAATATTGATACAATCTTCTTTAAAGCTGTCCAAATGAAGTCAAGCAATGCATATTACTACTAATAATAAATGTTTTATATATTTATGGTAGGAAACATACAAAATATCTTCATGGAACATGATCTTTACTTAATATCGTGATTATTTTTGGCATTAAAGGAAAATCGATCATTTTGACCCATACAATGTATTGTTGGCTATATTGCCACAAATATACCTGTACTACTTATGACATATGGTTTTGTGGTCCGGGGTCACAATTTAGATGTTTAACTAAAAACACATTTTTATTGTGTTAGTCCTTAATATGTCAAATGGTAATCAACAAGTAATGCCTTAATTTTTAATTGTCTTCTCAATTTTTTTCCAAGAGAATTGTTGAGAGTAGTGTGGCAGGGTTGAAGACTGCACAGTTTTGAAGGGAGACATTGCCTTCAGTTTATACATACACACACACACACACACACACACACACACACTTGGAAATCATGGAGGGGTCTGAAATTGTCATCGTAGGTGCATGTCCACTGTGAGAGACATAATCTAAAAATAAAAAAATCCAGAAATCACAATGTATGATTTTTTAAACTATTTATTTGTATGATACAGCTGCAAATAAGTATTTGAACACCTGTCTATCAGCTAGAATTCTGACCCTCAAAGACCTGTTGGTCTGCCTTTAAAATGTCCACCTCCACTCCATTTATTATCTATATGTAAAAAATGAATCATGTGTCTTGTAATTTTCACCAAAAAAATTAAGGTGATAATTAAAAATAGTCTGTATATTTTCTTAAGAAAACTGTGGTTCAGTGTTGTATAGAAACTATTGAGAACATTTCCCTATTAAAACCAAGAGATACATTTTCCTAATTTTTTTAAGGAAATGTAAGCAATTTTGAGGCTTCAATCGAAGAACCAATTAAGCTGATAAAATTAAGGAAAATAAGGTTACCTATTTATTTTAAGAGAATTAGCTCAATTGTGCAGTTTTATTTAGAGACACCATTGTTAGTTCCCAACATGCTTTGCATATGGCTGGAAATAGAGAGTTAATATTGAAATTAAGTGTTATTTTATGTGTTTTTGAGTGAAGGGAAACATCTGTAAATATTTAATGTTTGGTTATGTTTGACATTTGAAAGAGTTTCTGTTATGTTGAAGTTTTGACCGTTACCATTGTGCAGAAGAGTAGAGCTTATGGTAAGGTTGTGATGTAAATACCTGCAAGTATTATTATTATTATGAAGCATGTTTCTTTGTTCAATGAGAAATAGTGCAATAACAAGTTTATTTCTGCTTGCGCTAGCAGTAAACAGTCTATGTATAAACAAGTCATTTCCATTTAATATAATTTATATCCTATTTTTTAAAGTCAACTTAAATTAAAAAAGCACTTTCCACTAATAATATTAAATTCATCATGTGCCATAGACTAAATAATTTAGGAATTTTTACTTAATTTATTTGGGTAAATTTCACACAAAAAAAAACAACCTTAAAATAAATATAATACGTGTAATATTGTTACCATAATTTTTTTAAGCAGATAGCATGTGATATTTTTTACAGTGGTACTCTCTCTCTCTCTCTCTCTCTCTCTCTCTCTCTCTCTCTCTCTCTCTCTCTCTCTCTCTCTCTCTCTCTCTCTCTCTCTCTCTCTCTCTCTCTCTCTCTCTCTCTCTCTCTCTCTCTTTCTCTCTCTCTCGCCCTTCTTTAAATGCCTGCATGCACAAGAAATTGGACTTACACTCAGCCTAGATGTGTTTGACAGATCCATATGTAACTCCTCCTGTTCAAACCACCCGCTCCAAGTGGGACTCGAACCCAGGACCGCCAGCATGAGAGTCGGATGCTCAAACATGGAGGCTAAAGGATGCAACCTCTAGCATCAGTCACTAGAGCATCTCTTAGGATCAGAGGAGTGAGGTTTACTCGCACAGCGACTACTAGCTGGCCTCCGTTACACTCACCCCCCTAAACCTCACTCCCATCCGGGTCACAGCACCAATGTACCCCCTCCTGGTTGAACCGCCCGGACCAAGCGGGAATCGAACCCGGGTCCGTCAGCATGAGAGTCGGACGCTCTAACAAGGAGGCAACCCCTAGCATCAGTCGCCAGAACGTCTCTTGAGATCAGAGGAGTGAGGTTTACTCGCACAGCGACTACTAGCTGGCCTCCGTTACACTCACCCCCCTAAACCTCACTCCCATCCGGGTCACAGCACCAATGTAAACCCGACTGTTCGAACCACCCGCACCAAGCGGGAATCGAAACTGGGTCTGCCGGTATGAGAGTCGGACGCTCTAACAAAAGGCTGCAACCCCTAGCGTCAGTCACCAGAGTGTCTCTTGAGATCAGAGGAGTGAGGTTTACTCGCACAGCAACTTGAATCTGGCCTCTGTTACACTTACCCCCCTAAACCTCACTCCCATCCGGGTCATGGCGCCAAGGTAATCCCTCCTGTTCAAACCGCCCCATTCTAAACGGGACTCGAACCCGGGTCTGCTGGCATGAGAGTCGGATGCTCTAACAAGGAGGCTAAGGGAGGCAACCTCTAGCGTCAGTCACTAGAGCATCTCTTAGGATCAGAGGAGTGAGGTTTACTCGCTTCCATCCGGGTCACGGCACCAATGTAAACCCGCCTGTTCGAACCACCGGCACCAAGTGGGAATCGAACCTGCGTCCGCCAGTGTGAGAGTTGGATGCTCTAACAAGGAGGGAACCCCTAGCGTCAGTCGCCAGAGCGTCTCTTGAGATCAAAGGAGTGAGGTTTACTCGCACAGCAACTCCAAGCTGGCCTCCGTTACACTTACCCCCCTAAATTTCACTCCCATCTGGGTCATGGCACCAATGGTAACCCTCCTGTTTGGACAGCCCCATTCTAAACGGGACTCGAACCCGGGTCCGCCGGCATGAGAGTTGGAGGCTCTAACAAGGAGGCAAAAGGAGGCAACCTCTAGCGTCAGTCACTAGAGCATCTCTTAAGATCAGAGGAGTGAGGTTTATTTGCACAGCGACTACTAGCTGGCCTCTGTTACACTCACCCCCCTAAACCTCACTCCCATCCGGGTCACAGCACCAATGTACCCCCTCCTGGTTGAACCGCCCGGACCAAGCGGGAATCGAACCCGGGTCCGTCAGCATGAGAGTCGGACGCTCTAACAAGGAGGCAACCCCTAGCATCAGTCGCCAGAACGTCTCTTGAGATCGGAGGAGTGAGGTTTACTCGCACAGCGACTACTAGCTGGCCTCCGTTACACTCACCCCCCTAAACCTCACTCCCATCCGGGTCACAGCACCAATGTAACCCCGACTGTTCGAACCACCCGCACCAAGCGGGAATCGAAACTGGGTCTGCCGGTATGAGAGTCGGACGCTCTAACAAAAGGCTGCAACCCCTAGCGTCAGTCACCAGAGTGTCTCTTGAGATCAGAGGAGTGAGGTTTACTCGCACAGCAACTTAAATCTGGCCTCTGTTACACTTACCCCCCTAAACCTCACTCCCATCCGGGTCATGGCGCCAAGGTAATCCCTCCTGTTCAAACCGCCCCATTCTAAACGGGACTCGAACCCGGGTCTGCTGGCATGAGAGTCGGATGCTCTAACAAGGAGGCTAAAGGAGGCAACCTCTAGCGTCAGTCACTAGAGCATCTCTTAGGATCAGAGGAGTGAGGTTTACTCGCTTCCATCCGGGTCACGGCACCAATGTAAACCCGCCTGTTCGAACCACTGGCACCAAGTGGGAATCGAACCTGCGTCCGCCAGTGTGAGAGTTGGATGCTCTAACAAGGAGGGAACCCCTAGCGTCAGTCGCCAGAGCGTCTCTTGAGATCAAAGGAGTGAGGTTTACTCGCACAGCAACTCCAAGCTGGCCTCCGTTACACTTACCCCCCTAAACTTCACTCCCATCCGGGTCATGGCACCAATGGTAACCCTCCTGTTTGGACCGCCCCATTCTAAACGGGACTCGAACCCGGGTCCGCCGGCATGAGAGTTGGAGGCTCTAACAAGGAGGCAAAAGGAGGCAACCTCTAGCGTCAGTCACTAGAGCATCTCTTAAGATCAGAGGAGTGAGGTTTATTTGCACAGCGACTACTAGCTGGCCTCTGTTACACTCACCCCCCTAAACCTCACTCCCATCCGGGTCACAGCACCAATGTACCCCCTCCTGGTTGAACCGCCCGGACCAAGCGGGAATCGAACCCGGGTCCGTCAGCATGAGAGTCGGACGCTCTAACAAGGAGGCAACCCCTAGCATCAATCGCCAGAACGTCTCTTGAGATCAGAGGAGTGAGGTTTATTCGCACAGCGACTACTAGCTGGCCTCCGTTACACTTACTCCCCTAAACCTCACTCCCATCCAGGTCATGGCACCAATGTCACCCCTCATGTTCGAACCGCCCCATTCTAAACAGGACTTGAACCCGGGTCCGCCAGCATTAGAGTCGAATGCTCTAACAAGGAGGCTAAAGGAGGCAACCTCTAGCGTCAGTCACTAGAGCATCTCTTAAGATCAGAGGAGTGAGGTTTACTCGCTTCCATACGGGTCACGGCACCAATGTAAACCCGCCTGTTCAAACCGCCGGCACCAAGTGGGAATCGAACCTGCGTCCGCCGGTATGCAAGTTGGATGCTCTAACAAGGAGGGAACCCCTAGCGTCAGTCGGCAGAGCGTCTCTTGAGATCAGAGGAGTGAGGTTTACTCGCACAGCAACTACAAGCTGGCCTCCATTACACTTACTCCCCTAAACTTCACTCCCATCCGGGTCATGGCACCAATGTCACCCCTCATGTTTGAACCGCCCCATTCTAAACGGGACTTGAACCCGGGTCCGCCGGTATGAGAGTCAGACACTCTAACAAGGAGGCTAAAGGCTGCAACCCCCAGCGTCAGTCACTAGAGCATCTCTTGAGATCAGAGGAGTGAGGTTTACTCGCACAGCAACTACAAGCTGGTCTCCGTTACACTCACCCCCCTAAACCTCACTCCCATCACGGTCATGGCACCAATGTAACCCCTCCTATTCGAACCGCCCCACTATAAACAGGACACGAACCCGGGTCCGCCGGCATGAGAGACGGACGCTCTAACAAGGAGACTAAAGGATGCAACCTCGAACATCAGTCGCTAGAGCGTTTTTTGAGATCAGGGGAGTGCGGTTTACTCACAAAGCAACTACAAGCTGGCCTCCGTTACATTTGCAATGATGAACCCTGCACACAGATCGGTTCTATGCCTGCCATCTCTTTTGTTCCTGCCAGTGTTACAAAAGTTAAATGTTGAGCAAAACAAATTAATCAACAAACCTCATTCCAGTGCACCTTACAGCTTTGGCACATTTTCATGAAAATATACTGTTCAATAGTTCTCTCGACCCCTAAAAGATCAATAGAGCAGCTGCCCATATACCAAAGGTTGTATTTACACAACAAGCATAATGATTTACAGGAAATCTGAAATGCACAAATAAGAACTCTCAAACTAAGAGTTTGATATAAGTATCATTTTTGATTCACAAAACTGTTTGACCATTAGCTCAGTTTCTTCAGATTTCTAAGAGTAGTTGCTTCTGTGTTACATGAGTAAAGTGCATTTCAGACTCATGAATGCATAATGACATACAGTTGACGCTTTGTCTAATCAATATTTTTATTTGGGACTTTTGGAATTAAGTATAAGGAGACAATTATGCCTATAGTTTAGCAGTTTCAAGAATGGCAATCATATTAGACTGGGTATGCAATTTATTTGGTTTGAGTTTGCAGGTGATGCATGATAACATATATAAACAAAATAATAATAATGGTTGCTGACAAAAGCACAGGATATTGAGACACACAGCTTCATCATAATAATGTTTTTTCCTCACACACATATACTAATAAACAATATTTTAAGTGCAATATTCTTTCGTAATTTTGGAAATCCTGCAAAAAATCTTTCCAAGATCCTCCCCTTCCCGAACGTGTTACCTAATCACCATGATGGGAAAAGGGGTGTCAGTGAGAGAGGGCAGTTTGGACTCTGAGGGTCTCGGGGCGGGTATAAATCTGATCTGCTGCAGGTTCACAGACGCTCACAGGAGGACACACACACACAGACAGGATGGACGTGAAGCTGCTGTGTCTGACCGTTGTTCTTCTCTCCTCACCCCTCCTCACACTGTGTGACCCGCTGTGAGTATTAAACACACTGTTTATTCATAGACTTACTAATAGATCTGTTTTTAAGATTTGATTTGATCTCCTCAGGTTTGTTCTGACAGCTCCTAATTTGCTGAGAGTGGGTTCCTCAGAGAACGTGTTGGTGGAGGCTCAGGATTACTCTCAAGGAGCTTTTGATGTAAAGATCTCAGTGAAGAACTTCCCAACAAAAGACAAGGAGATACTGACCAAAACAGTGAGACTGACTGCAGACAACAATTACCAGATTCTTACAGATATAAAGGTGATGCCATTTTTTTTGCTTGTGTGAGTGTATCTGTGTGATTCATCATCTACATTTGTACAATTAAGTTTTTAAATTGTAAAATTATTTTTCCTTGTTTCCAAATTTGCAAAGGAATAATTAGTTTTCTTTGTTTTAGATCCCTGGTGATAAGAACTTCTTCTCGGATGATCCTCTGGAGAAGCAGTATGTGTATATACAAGCTCAATTTCCATCCAAACTCCTGGAGAAAGTGGTCATGGTCTCATTCCAGTCTGGATATATATTTGTACAGACAGACAAGCCCATCTATACGCCTGCTACCACAGGTACGATTCAGTGCTAAAAACATGAAACATATAGAGTGCATTAACACAATGTGAACGTGAAATGTGTTACATCAGCATGACATCATAAAGATTGTGTACTTTTGCACGTATACTACCAATTCAATATAGGACAGATGGAGTGTGAATGGCCACTGGGTTGTTCAACGAAAGAGCTGCATTAGCTTTTTGGGAAGGGTGTTATTATTATTGTAATTTTTTTCAAACTGAAGTTCTGTCAGACAAGTGATAATAAATTGCATTTTACCTCAAGCCATCTCAAGCTAAACTAATGTAATATATGTTGGAATATAAGCCTTTAGCCTCCTTGTTAGAGCGTCCAACTCTCATGCCGGCGGACCCGGGTGTGGCGGTTCGAACAGGAGGGGTTACACTATGCCATTATAAAGTTAATTTGATCATTTATACAACTGTTACAAGCCTATTGGATTGTTGATGCTATAATGGCTATGGTGCAATTTTTTTTAACACATTGAATGACAAGTATCTCAAATTACGTAAAAACTAAAATAACAATCATTTAAAACTTTCAAACAAAGTATTTCAGTTTTTGCTTTGACCTTTTTTGCAGTTCAATACAGGATATTCTCTCTGACGCCCAACCTGAACCCTCTCAGTCAGTCTGGAGTCATGGTGGAAATCATGGTACACAAAAAATAGCACACGCACACATACATGTTCGTTCATTCACATATTCATTCATTTGTGACATTTCAACTGTAATGAGCATCATTGAACTGACTATCTCAACAAACGTGATGTTGATGCTGATTTCTGTGTTTCTTAAGAATCCACAAGGCATCACAGTTTCATCAGAAAAGATATATCCAGTGAAAGGGATGAAGTCCGGAAAATACGCCATTCCTGAGGTTGCAAGGTAAGTAAAACACTACACAGAGGGCCCACGCTAAAGTCAAATGTTTCTGTCAGAGTAATGTCACAGTAATCATGTTGCTTGCACAAAATCGCAGATAATTCGAAAGCATGGCGCCACACAATGGGGCAAAAGCAAATATAGCGAACTCAAATCAGTGGCGCTCTCTACTCTGGATGTGGCATGGCACGATGCGATGAGAGAAAACAAATATCCCATTCTATTTCATATTCAATGTGCTTGTGGTACTTCGCTAGTTTGATTTGTAGAAAGACATTGCAGTGTTGAAAGCTGGCAACGATTGTGCATGGGGACGACACGTTGTTATACAAACTTGAATGATTTATTCAAACATACAATACACTCTCAAAAAAAAAAAGAGCACAAAATTGTACCTTCTAAGTAAGTAGGCAAATTCGGTCCTAGAGAGCTGATGTCCTGCAGAGTTGAGCTCCAACCCTACTAAGCCACCACAGTATAAAACTCATGGCTCCCAGCATGCATTGCAGCATTAAGTATGTCACCATTGTTGAGATTCATATGCTGATTCTTGATATCTGTGTGCATCTAAACCTTTTCCCCTCTAGAATGTATTTAAAAAGAGAATTCAGAATGTCTGATCTGTGGCAAGAAAGTATTGTTGGTGAATATTATTTATTTATATTTTTAGTCAGTGATGAGTTTAGTCAGAACATTTTTCTTCATGATAATTTTTGTTTATGGCTTCTTTTGATTTGAACAGATTATTTGTTTTGTTAACGCTGTAACAAAAACCACAAACTTACATAAAAAGCCAAGAGTCAAACTGCCCAAATAAATACAAATTACAGAAACACTGATCACCATAATGGTGATCATCACATTTTCAAACTCTGCAAACAGCGACTCTGCAAACTCTCTAGGACTGAACTTGCCTACCCCTGCTCTAAGTAGGAAAACAATGGTATAAATCTACCCTACGGACCAATTGTGTACATTTAAAGCTACAACAAAATTGTACCTCTACTGTACCTTTTTTTCTGACAGTGTACTGAAGAACAGTAATTAACCATGCTAAAAAGCTAAATAATCTTTCTAGCTGACTAAGTTTATGGTCGCTAAAATGGCTTCTCGGAGGTAAAAGTAACATTATGTGATATTGTTCTCAAGGTGGTGACATATTTCCACAGTTGAAACACTGATTAAGCAATTACATGAGACATGATATGGATTTCCATAAGTTGTACTGTATCTTTCAACAGTCCTTCTGATGTTCATTCATGTTTATTTTGTGCTGTAACTAGTAACTATTATAACTAGCTATAAAGTTCTGTTCATTCATCAACTGAAAATCTCATGGACTAAAATATTTATATCCTTTATAAAATGGATAGTTCCTGTGCTTGATTCTGATTTGTTGACGGCCAATCAGAATCCACCCTGCTTTAAAAATCTTGAGCATTTAAAACAGCAGACGACTTAACTGCTGTGCACGTTTACAAAAAACATAATGTTATTGTCCATTGGTGTGGACGATAATATATAAAAAAGTTATTAACTCTTACACTTATACTTATCTTAATAGTTGTTGTTCTTGGTGTGAACGGGCCTTTAGTCTAACAGAGAAAGCATTGCAATTGTGAAGAAAAAAATAGACACTTCAAAAGTGCATGGACCTCAACGTTAAGCCAATGTGTGCTTTATGCATGCAAACTGCGGAGGTCTGTAAACCTAATAACATCAAATGGCATTTCATAACATTGAGGTCGGGGGCCCTTGGCTATGTATTGTTGTAAGAATTTGGCCCTTGCTAAAACATAATTGAGGAAACCTGATCTATGGCATGTACTTCAGGACAATACCTAATGATTTATCAATAAACATGGTCTGTTTTGATGTCATGAATCAGATGTTATGTTTCTGGATGTGTTCTGTATTTTCCAGTCTTGGGATGTGGAAAGTGGTCACACGGTTCGCAAACACCCCTCAGAAGGAGTTTACTGCTGACTTTGAGGTCAAAGAATATGGTAAGATGTGTGTCAGAAAACTATATGTTGTGTAAAAATGTGATAACTAAAATAATGTATATATTTATTTGTGTGTCTGGCTTGGTTTTAGTGCTTCCAACATTTGAAGTGAAATTAAAACCCAGTAGGCCATTCTACTATGTGGACGATCAGAGTCTGACAGTCGACATTGAAGCCAAGTAAGACAACAAATGTTCTGCTTCATTTTATTGAAAATAAATCTATGATGTGTGAACACACTGATTAAAATAGATTTGTATATAAACTGAAATAATTTAAAATGAGCAACCAAAACGTGGTCCTGCCATTCCAGTATGTTTGATATAGAATACCGTTTTATCTTAGTCTCAAAAGGAATATTTTTTTCAAGTTGTTGTTATTCTCTATTTTACTGGTAATATTGATATTGTTTCAGTTGTGCCGGTCACTTCCAAATATATATGCATGATACATATGTGGTGAAATTTCAGATAATTATTGCATTAGGTATTATGAACTAAAAAAACTAATATTTTTACAGAATTTATTAATCTTGCTTAATGTTAATTTATGAATACACTAATTGTTATAGTTAGTGGCTTATAGGAAGCGCATGATAAGGGAGTAAACAAAAAGGTCTTTAATTGCAACTGCCTTGGAGTCATGTCAGGTAATGGGCAGGTGCCCAGGGGAGCTTCCAGGGCGGCACTGGCAATACAAGGCGACAGGGAGGTGCCAGTAGCTCAGGGAGCCAGAGAGGGTGCCGGCAGTGCAGGGAGCTGGGGGGAAAGGTCTGCATGACAATGAAGCAAGGATCGGCCATAGTGGTTTTACTCTCTGGAGTGGACTCAGGAATTTCAGCCTCTGGAGTGGACTCAGGAATTTCAGCCTCTGGAACAGACTCTGAAATGTCACTTTCTGGAGCGGACTCAGGAATTTCACCCACTGGAACAGGCTCTGGAATTTCACTTTCTAGAAGGATCCCTGGAATTTCACTCTTTGGAACAGACTCTGTGATTTTAGACTTTGGAACAGACTCTGGAATGGAGTACAGGTAATGTCTGTGGGGAGGCTTGGATGCATGCTTGGGGTTAGCTGGAGAGGCCAAACGTTTTGGGGATAGACCAAGGTGAAGCCGTTGTGACAAGGAAGCATTGTAGAGCCGAGGGGATGATGGTCCCAGGTGGAGCCGAGGGAGGCAGGAGCATAGGTGTAGTCGACTGCTCGACAGGCTAAGGTGGAGCTATGGCCACTTGGCTGAGAGGGCGAATCTGAAGCCTAAGGCAGATCTAAGCAGCGTAGAACAAATAGTGGAGCCGAGGAGGTTTGAGAGAGAGGCTGGGTGGATGTATCATTAGCAGAAACTAAAGATTGAGCTGGGTGGGACCAGCATCAATGAAGGAGACTTGAGGATGAGATATACAGTATTGTTTAATAGGACTGAAATATATTGTGCTGAAACTGGATGTGGATCAAGCACAGTCATCGTCACTGTTCAGTTTTTACAACAGAAATTGTATGTTCTTTTATAGGTACCTGTTTGGAAAGGAGGTGGAAGGAAATGCGTTTGTGGTGTTTGGTGTGATGGACGATGAGAAGAAAACAAGTATTACTACTTCTCTTCAAAAGGTTCCGGTGAGAGAAAACGGTTTACAAGTTGGAATCAATCTCATTTCTCCTCACCTATAGGACAAAAAAAAAATAGATTTTTACCTTATCTTCTAGTCTGATGTTGTTGTCTTTCTCATATATGAATAGATAATGAAAGGAGAAGGTACTGCAACTCTGACCAAGAAGATGATCACCGATACCTTTAAAGACATGAACCAGCTGGTTGGACTATCAATCTATGTCTCAGTCAGTCTTTTAACAGAAAGTGGTAAGACTCAACAGATACTGTACATATGTATGTGATTGTTTATGAGAGCTAATTGTGTGTGTTTGTTTCAGGCAGTGAAATGGTGGAAGCAGAAAGGAGAGGTATTCAGATTGTGACATCACCATACACCATCCACTTCAAAAAAACACCACAATTCTTCAAACCTGGAATGCCCTTCGATGTCTCGGTATAGAAATGTTACTTTAGAAACCTGAAGGGTTACAGGAACTTAGGAACAATTTTAACAATTTATTAATAGACATGATGGTGGCTGATGTGTTTTTTGTCTTGGTTTTATAAAAAGGTCTATGTAACAAATCCTGACCAGACGCCTGCTGAAAATGTGCTATTGGAGGTCGTTCCTGGAGGGGTCAAAGGTCATACAAGAGCCAATGGCATTGCAAAAGTAACCGTCAACACACTAGGAGGATCTTCCTCACTGCAGATCACTGTAAGGCATAGGATAAATGTAGTTTGTTTACAGTTATTTGTAGTTGTTGTGAATCAGCAGGAATATATTTATTTATGTATTTCAGGCAAAGACCATAGATCCACAATTAAGAAAAGAACAGCAGGCAGTGAAGACGATGACGGCTCAGGCTTATGTTCCCAAAGGCGGCTCCAAGAACTACTTTCACATCGGCATTGATGCTGCAGAGCTTCAGATCGGTGGTCAAATGAAAGTCAATCTGAACACTGGACAAAGTCCAGGAGTCAAAGATCAAGATTACACATACATGGTAAAGATTATGGTTATTTGTTTTTCATCTGTACCAGCAATACATCAATTACAGCAGTATTTGATTACTACCACAGGTTGTGTTTGAAACCATACAAAGTGCTTACGTCTTTTTTACTTGTCTGGCTCATTTTTGTAATTCAATTAATCATGATAATCTTATGATTCAAGCAGTGAAAATGTTTTAAAAAATGTATTCAGTGTCTTTCATCTGCCTCATTTTCAGATCTTGAGTAAAGGTCAGATAGTTCAAGCTGACAGGTTTAAGAGGAGAGGACAATCTCTAGTGACTCTGTCTCTACCTGTAACCAAAGACATGGTGCCGTCCTTCCGCTTCGTGGCTTATTATCATGTGGGCTCGTCTGAGGTGGTGTCTGATTCAGTCTGGGTCGACGTGAAGGACACGTGCATGGGAACGGTTGGTCAACCATCACAAGAAATGGCTGATGTGCTGATCAACTAGGTCTGAATCAGTGTCTCTTGTTTTAACAGCTCAAGCTTCAGGTGAAGGACAAGATGAATAACTATGGCACAGGAGATGAAGTCAAGTTGCAGATCACTGGAGATCCTGGAGCTAGAGTTGGGCTAGTGGTGGTTGACAAGGCTGTGCAAGTCCTTAACAAGAACAGACTCACTCAGACGAAGGTAAAGGATGTTCCTCAGACATCATGGCACAATCAGCTCTAATTTAAAACACTTGAAATTGGCATCTTTTTTGCATCTCTAGATCTGGGACGTCATAGAGAAATATGACACCGGCTGTACGGCAGGAGGTGGAAGGGACAGTATGGGGGTTTTCAGTGATGCAGGACTGATGTTTGAGTCAAACACTGCAGGAGGAACCAACACCAGAATAGGTTTTTTATATATATATATATATATTTTTTTTTTTCTTCTTCGTATTCTACAGTTTAATTCACTCAATCTTGAATGTTGTACCATGACTTTTCTATTGAGTTGTTTGGTTTCCTGTTTTTTGGAATATCTATATTTGAGTAGGTTCACAAAACAGATCTTGCTGCTCTTGGTTTTTTTACAATATGCTAATTCATTAAAATAAATTATCCTCTAGTGCCTGAGTGTCTTGTCCCTGCAAAGAGAAAACGAAGGGCTGAGAGTCTCCTGCAGATCACTAGTACATTGGGTGAGGAACTGGACTTTACTCAGATTTTACTCTTTAAGAAAATATCTTCTGGGCTTTTTTACTGGGCTAAAGATCCAGAGCCCTTCTCATTTAGTTCAAGGTTTATATTTTAGGGAACTTCATTTTATCCCTCATTGTTCTACACTATCTTATATTGTCTCAGCTGGTAAATACTCTGGTGAACTGAAGCAGTGCTGCGTTGATGGGATGAGGGATAACAAACTCAGCTACACCTGTGAACGAAGAGCCACCTACATCATAGACGGGCCAGAGTGTGTCAAGGCCTTCCTCCACTGCTGCAATGAGATGAAAACCCGCAAAAACACGAAGACTGAAGAAGAGGAGATGATTCTGGCTCGCAGTAAGTATAAACTTGTTAAGGTTGTTGCAAAATCTTAAGCTTCTAGAAAGCTCCACCATCTCATGCAGTGCTCTGTGTCAAAATGTGAAGGTTTTACAGTGTTTTCATGATGTTCCCTAAACTGTAAGTGGCACTTTCACAACTATAATGTCCATTTAAGTTCATATTTAAAGTTCATATGCACTGTGTACATTTTGGCGGTATGTAGTGGTGAGGTTGCTAATTTCAACCGCACACCGCTCACCCCTCCCTTTCGCACATAGAGAAGCTATGGTGGCTAACACAGGACAAAGATGTTGTCGTCTGAGACAACAGAGAGTAGCTAGCACTCTGTAGAGCAGTTTGTCTGTTTAGGGCTACTGTATGAAACATTCACTATAAGGGGACCCGCGGCGTGTGTAGATAGAAATGGTTCATTCTAAGGTCATAAAAACATAACGGTTCATTATGTATGGTCTTTTTATACACCACTGAAAACATAGTTATGTATATTATATTGCATTTCTGTCAATAGATCCTCATAAATACTACACACTGCACCAATTACATTTACAACTTAAATTTCAGCTATAAAGCAGATGTACAGAAGACAATAATATTATTATCCATCTGTGTTTGGTGGTTATTTTTCATGGATTACGTATTTAAATGACCTAAAACTACAATGTCTTGGTTCTCTGCACAGGCTAATCTGTAAGATTTTAGTTTTCTGGATTCATTAAGATAAATTTGACACAGTCAACACTCAATCAGCACATTATGAAGCCAACTCGAACTCAAACTTGCATGAGTCCAGTGGCAGTGACGGATACTGGTATTTTGAATCTTGTGTACTTAGAAAAGTAGTTGTTTATGAAAGTGGATAGTCATCAGAGAGAATAATGACGACATGTATTTGATTATTGTTATCTGATGTGCTATTGTTTTTATCTGTTACAACAGGTGATGACGATGACGACTTTTATACAGACTCTGATGAGATCGTGTCACGAACCCAATTCCCTGAGAGTTGGCTTTGGGAAGAGATTGATCTGTGTGAGAATTGGTGAGTCTTGTAAGAGACTATTAGACAAAAGCTGTAAATTAAGCCTTACAAAACAAAGAGCATGCATTGTTTCTTAATTATCTTTTTTTTTATATTGTGCATTTTATGCACTAATCCTCACTAGAATGTGTTTATTTTTAGCTGCAAGGAAAGCTGAAAGTTAATATGAAACCAGTAATGGGAACACCTACTAGCAAACTAACTATGTTCTAGGTTTAAGACCAGTGAGGAGTTAAGACTAAATAGTGGGGACACAGTTTCAAAATAATGGAAAGGAGTGCAGAATATACATTTTCTTTTTAAGTATTTAATGTGCTTATAATTTGAAAACACCTGAATCTTACACAGTAAATTCCCCGGTGTTGAATTAACATCGCTCTGTGTTCATATGGGAACCACCAGCAGGGTGTTAAAGTAACACTGAAGCAGTGTTAGAGTTAATAAGATACTTAAGTGATTCATTGAGTGATGATTGTTTGATTACTGAAGACACCTGATGATAATGAGCAGAATCACTGAAGGAAAGAGAAACACAAGAAATACAACTGACTTCAGCCACAGCTTAAGATCAAATCAACTGAAAATACATTACATCTATTTATTTCTGTGGTTTGTCTACAGTTCTATGTGAGAATTAACAGAGGTTTAGATGTTGATGTTTTATGGAAAATATTTGGTCACCATTATGGAGATCAGTGTTTGTTTTAGTTGGGCAGTTTGACATGGCATTCTATGTCAGTTTGTGGAACACATACTTGTTGAAAAGGAAGCCATCAACCTAAATTATCACGTGACATAGTTATTATCATAAAGAAAGAAAAAAAATATTGACTAAATTAGTCTTTGAGAGAATTGGTGATACGTTTGGTAGATTTTCACCATACATGCTGTACTGCCACACATCAGTCATCCTAAATTTTGATTTTTAAATACATTTAGGGGGAAATATTTTTTGACGCACACGGACATCAAGAATCATCATATGAATCTCAACAATGGTGACATGCCGCAATGCATGCTGGGAGTCATGAGTGTTATACTATGATGATTATATATCCCAGCATGCATTGCAGCATAAAGCATGTCACCGTCATTGAGATTAATATGCTGATACTTGATGTTTGTATGGGTGTGCGTAAAGTGTTTTTCTTCACAATGTATTTAAACAACACATTTCTGAATATTTGATATCGGGAAAGAAAGGATTGCTGATGGAAATCTAGTAATAACAATTGGCCAAATAAATTTTTTATGTTTCAAATATCATTCTCCTTTATGCTATTGAAAGATATATCACAAGACTGTTTTTGTTCATGGTTTCTTTTGCAACCAATTATGTGTTTGAGTAAACACTGTTACAAAGACCACAAACTGACCAACTGAAACACTTTTTTCAATATTTTCAATACAACATCAACCTCTAAACCTCTAAACCTCTGTTAATTATCACAAATAACTTCTGTAGATGTCAGAAATAAAGTCAATCTAGTTTGTAATAAGAGAGATTTAGGGCGTTTTCACACCTACCTTGTTTGGTCCGGATTTTCGGACTTTTCAGTTTGGTCCAAATCAAAATTGCAGGTGTGAAACCTCCCCCGTACCACGGTCCGGACCAAACAGACGAAATTTGGTCCGACGAAAAGAGGTAGTCTCGGTCCGGATCAAACTGAACAAAGGTTCGGTTCGTTTCTAGTGTGAAAGCATTTTCTGTATGGTTCGGACTTTCAGACCATTTACAGGAAGTTCCTGTTTATGTTTAAATATTATAATGTTATTTTTAAATTCAATCTAGGCTACATTGATTATGAAAAGTGAAAATATGCGCAATATGTCAGAAGACAGAAAGTCAGAAATAATTTTGAACGAAATTTTGTATGATTTTGCTTAGAAAGCATTTCTTTAATGGGAATTTCGTTTTGTATAAATTGTATCTTGATTTTAATCAACGTTTAATCAGATAATTGCCTGGATTTAATAAATAAGAAGCAAAAAGAATAGCAGACAATAATCGCGGGAGCGATCATGCTTTACACATGAACTGGAGCGGGTCTCAAATAAACCGAAACTCAGCAGGCTACTCATCTCACAAACATGAGAAATATGTGTATATAAAGCTTGAAATGGCCACTTTTAAACGTAACGAATAAAAAAATAGTCAAGCAATGCGCATTGCGCACTGTTCAATAGTGGCGGTGATATGCGTCCGTTCATTCATTCTTATCAAAGACGCTGACGTCAGACGCACGTCCGTTTACAAACCAATCAATGTCCAGATACAGCCCACAAGGATGATGACGAGTGGACGCAAGTGCGTCATGTTAAGTTCTTTAGTGCGCTCGCATGATTGCAATGTGAAACCAAACCAAAACTAACCGAATGTATAAAAAGTATCAAAACATGAACTTCGGTTCAGACCTTGGTGCGGACTTTCAGGTGTGAAAACGCCCTTAATGTCTTCAGTTGATTTGATCTAAAGCTGTGGCTGAAGTCAGTTGAAGTTCTTGTGTTTCTCTGTCCTTCAGTGATTCTGCTCATTATCATCAGGTGTCTTCAATAATCAAACAATCATCACTCAATGAATCACTTAAGTATCTTATTAACTCTAACACTGCTTCAGTGTTACTTTAACACCCTGCTGGTGGTTCCCATATGAACACCGAGCGGTGTAAATTCAACACCGGGGAATTTACTGTGCTAGTGAGACACAATGCTTTTAGGTTGCCCTATTAAGCTTTTTAGCTTGTAAACAACCATTTGAAGAGTAATTTAAAATTTCTCATTTACTCATTTCCCAGTCCAGCACCATCCATAGATAAAGTGATGTACCTGAAAGACTCTATTACCACCTGGCAGATCTTGGCTGTCAGTCTGTCACCAACTCTTGGTAAGATGAAGTTGTAAACACAGGGTACATGATCTGAAAAACATCATCATCATCATCATCATCATCCAGGATCTGCTGCTTTAACCCTTCTGTGTGTCTGTGTTCCCCCTCAAAGGCATCTGTGTGGCAGAACCCGAGGAGATTATCGTTTTTAAACACCTTTTTATTGACCTCAAGATCCCTTATTCAGCTGTGCGCGGAGAACAACTGGAAATCAAGGCCATTATTCACAACTACACCCCAAAGAGACAGAAGGTAGATCTGATCTGATATTAAAAAATACATTTAGATTTATGGAATACGTTATAACTTTGTGCATCATAATAACCATTTTTGCTTGAGTCAAATCATTTACTAATGACAGGATACATGGATCCTGAGACTCATTTAAATTTTTAAGCTGGTTGTGACTCAAACTGAAGAAAAGTGTAGGATACTGATCATTGCTCAGTCCCTCCAGAAAAATGCGGCTTTTTTTTGTGATTGTTGCGGGCAAAAATCCTTGATTATGCGGCATGTTTTCTTAAAAAATGCGATGAAAAATGCGGGAAAATGCGGGATATTTATGCAATTTTATGCGATGAAATTGCGGGAACTTGCAAAAACTGCGGTTTGATGAAAAAGAGAAAAAAAGCACTACATCACAGAAAGTGCTGGAATATTTCAGTTCTCATCTTGTTTTATTGAAGACCTTAATAATGGCTCAAATTGACAAAACATTGAGTCAAACAAGTTCTGTAGCTTTACAAAAGGAATATGCTACAACTTCTGAAAACATGAATAAATAACTTCCTGTTTTACAGACATTTGAGTGCTTCCAATGCACAAAGTGCAATCTCTTAAAGGGTTAGTTCATCCAAAAATTTTAATTCTGTCATGAATGACGTCCCCTCATGTTGTTGGACACAAATGAAGATATTTTAGTGTAAATCCGATGGCTCAGAAAGGCCTCCATTGGCACAATGTACACTCTCAAGACCCATAAAAGGTACTAAAGATGTCGTTACAAAATCCATCTCACTACAGTGGTTCTACAATAACTTTATGAAGCAACGATAATAGTTGTGTGCAAAAAAAAACTAAATAACGACTTATATAGTGATGACCGATTTCGGGTCAAACTCCTGAAATACGTGACAAATACGTGACAAAGTCACCGCTGAATCCACTCATTGATTCATAACGCTTCAAACCGCTGAATCGACTCATTGATTTAAACGCTTCAAACCGCTGAATCGACTCATTGATTTAAACGCTTCAAACCGCTGAATCGACTCATTGATTCATAACGCTTCGAAGCTTCATGATGATGCTGTGTTCTGAAATCGGTCAGCACACCAGGAAACTGCTTTGCGCGTCTTTTGCTGTTATTTTTGTTGGCAAATGGGAGTTTGCGCTTCATCATGGTTTCACCGATATCCATGTTTCTCCACGGGGTTTGCAGCTTTTCGATGACTTTCACGTCAGGTAATTACGTCACTTCAAAGCGTTCCCATGGCAATAGGGGGAAATGGCAGCTCTTGTGTGAAGTAAACAAACATTTTTCAACTTTCTGCTAATATATATATGACTTTTTT
Source organism: Romanogobio albipinnatus (assembly GCA_023566225.1). Taxonomy (NCBI): domain Eukaryota; kingdom Metazoa; phylum Chordata; class Actinopteri; order Cypriniformes; family Gobionidae; genus Romanogobio; species Romanogobio albipinnatus. Next base: position 67,792,746 of record CM042241.1, on the reverse strand, counting down.
TGCAATGAAAATGCGGGGATTATGAAATCATGCTAGCCCCGCATATTTTGCATGCGGAAATAGGCAATTTATGCGGCAAAAGTGCGGCATATTTGAAAAAATGCGGCCCCCGCATGAATATGCGGACTTTGGCTGATTATGCGTTAAATCACGCGATCGCATAATCGCGTTTTTCTGGAGGGACTGATTGCTTTTTTTATATTTGATTTACTTTGGAGGACGTTTTCTGTAGATATTGAAGTGATTTGTGTCTTGCTCTCTGTTTTCTCAGGTGCGTGTGGAGTTTAAGGAGACTGAAAATGTTTGCAGCTCTGCCAGTAAGAAAGGCAAATACAGAACAATAGTAAACGTTGGCAAAGACTCCAGCACAGTGGTTTCATACGTGATTATTCCCATGACTCTGGGAAATCACATGATTGAGGTCAAAGCTTCAGCATATGATTCTCACTACACTGATGGAGTGAGAAAGACCCTGAAGGTGGTGGTACGTCTGATGGGAATTCTGTCACTTTTCATTTGATTTGGCCATTTCTTAATATAATGATTAATGGGTGCTTGTCATATTTTGAATAGACAAACTAGAGCACCAGAGGTAGTTAACTCTCTTTCTCTCTCTTTCAGTCTGAGGGTGTGCTGGTTCCTTTACATATCCAGAATGTGGAGCTCAATCCTGTTAAGAATGGTGAGATTTACTGTCAACCATCGAAACTTTATACTTCATCATAAAATCATTGAATGTCATTTAACTTCTGTCCAAACAAGACAAAAACACGAATATCATTATAGTTCCAGCCAACAAGATTACAATCAACTGCTCTTCTTCTTGCTCAATACTCACAAAATCTGATCAGCACATGACTCATGACTCTTTCTTCATCTTCCTGTTCTTCTGTTTCTCATCTCAAATGGATCAGGGGAGAAACCTATAGTTGTTAGAGCTGAAATACCATCTGATCGGGTTCCAGACACACCTGCTAACACCTACATCTCAATTACTGGTAAGGAAAAATATGTTTTCATGAATGTTTAATGATTATTTCTTGAAAGTTTTGTATGCATGTTTTGTTTAAAGAGAGATCAAGCCTTTATCTACAGCCATTTGATTACATCCGTCTATTCCCCCAACACAATGGCATAGTATGTTCGATTCTAAGATCGATCAGGGCTCGGCTCCCTGAATGGTTGGAAGAGATGGCACACCTTGGTATTTATAGAGAGCTGTTCTTTACTCTTCAGAGATATCACCTTTATCATCATCAGGCCATTGGGCACATTGGGTAACAAGAATCCTCCAATGTATTCAATCCATCCATCTCAACATCTTTCCTTTGGACACCATTCCTCAGGTCTTCTTGGAATATCTATCTCCATGTCTTTGATCTTTTCTGCGTCCTCCTTGTGGGGTCCCTTCATAACTGTCTTTGGAAGCCAATGTTTGTGCAACTGTAGGAAAGTGAGGCTCACCTTTTGCACAGTCACAGTTTCTGCAATTCGTCGAGTCCCACTTCACCTTTCTCTGTTAGTTTCCATGTTTCGCTGGCGTAATTGTGATCAGGATGATGGTGATATTGCACAGCCTAACCTTGGTCGATGCATCTATGGTCAGCGTATTCTTGATGGGACACGTCTTCTGGAAAACTGCAGACACTTTCCCTATTCGGAGGTTGACGTCTGCCTCTTTCCCTCCATCATAAATAGATATCCTTAAGGAATGAGTATGTGTGCTAACCAACAGGATATTCCCAATAACCGATATGTTATCATTCCAATGATAACCAGAAAGCCTTAAGCAAAAGCATGTTTCCTAAAAACAGCTTAGCCTTAACAAAGATAATGTTTCCAATGATAAACATAAAATCCTTGCAAACAAGCATGTTTCCAATAAGACAGATAACAGCAAGTCAGAATGATAAGATGAGCCTTAGCAGCTGCATATTACTGACATTTAGGTACACATGTTACCGAAAACCCAATCGCTTTAAGCAATGAGCATGAAAATAAAACTTAGCTTAGTTTTATGAAGACATTCAGTTGAATGGAGTATGAAATATAGCCAGATGTGATGGGATGCTTAATGTCCTTATTGGTATCCTACTCCTTCATGTCGGAAGGGCCGATCTTGACTGAATTTGTTTCTTGATGCAGTCACATTACTTCACCAAGCTCATGAGCATAGAGTCCATGCCATACTGTAATGATATATAAAGCGATGACATTTGTGCGGGGAAAAATCTTACATCTGTTTGAAAGCTTTCCTCCTGAATGAGTGTTTTGACGATTTAACTTGGGGGCTATCTGCAAATGTCTGAGCAACAGAGCGTTTAAAGCTCTCTTGAGAAAATGCCTCACGTTGAATTAGAAATGAGTGTCTGTGCAACAGACTAGTGACCGAATAGCTGTCTTAGCATGTCTGAAAGCTGACTTAACACGTGTCTGTGCGAGTGACTGAAGCTAGCTTAACACGTCTGTACTGAAGCGCAAGTGTGTGAACTGAAAACTGGCTTAAAGCTTGTCTGTGCGACAGACTAAAGCAAGTGAGTGTATGGATGAACATATGCCTTGATTATTCGGTAGTGGGAGGAGTTACGGATCAGCTGATAGCTGGCTGTCACGCCATGGTCTGCTAGAACTACTTCATTCAGTCGCTCAAACACAATTTATTTGATCTTAAATCTCCATTTTAATTCGGTGTAATAGTTCCCTTCTTTCCATTTGTATTGATTACAAATCCTGCCAATTCATATGTGTTAATCTTGAAATATGACTTCAAACATTTGTTTTGGACAACAATCAGTTTAAAATAGTGATTCAGTAATACAATATTTAAAAATAGGGCGTATTAATGGAGATATCTATCGTGCCCTCACAGCTCTGCCTCACATTGCGCTGGACTTCTTTATTGCCCTTCACAGTATTGATTGTCTATAATCAGTTTAGAAAGGCTATTCCGGGATGTAGCATGTCTTTAGAAATATATTCTAGCTATATTCTACCCTCAGAACTATCCCTCACATGAGCTGCGTTCCATTTCAGAGGCTGCATCCTTCAAAGGCCTTTTACATAACTGTGGTGCGCAGAAGTAGAAACCATTCACAAATAGAATCCCTGCCCTGAAACATATCGCTGTAGAAGCTGATTGGGACAAAACGTCTTGGTTACTTATGGTAACCCTCGTTCCCTAAAGGAGGGAACGGAAACCTGGCGTGGAATCAACACTAGGGGGGTCATCCATGGGAGCCCCAATCAACTCTAAAAGTATCAGAAGAGGCCAGTGAAATGTGGAATTTGCATGCCAGGCCACGCCCCACATACAGGTCTATACAGCAAAACACACTTCAGGTAACATCTTGTTGTGGTAGGAGGGACACCATGTCTCCATTCCCTCCAGGGTTATGAGGGTTACTGTATATCGTGTTCGATATGTTGTTGAACCGACACTCTAACCCACCTCCATTCTTGGCTACGATGAAGTAGGGGCTGTATAACCCCTTCTTCATCTTGGCCAGGTGGACATCTTGGTCCTTCGTTAAAAGGTTCGTGATTTCCTTCTGCAGAAAACACCATGAATGAGTGTGCGTGTATGTGACCCATGGACAGAGGACCTCTTTTTGTGACATTGTAAACCTTTTTGTGACTCCTGGTGGGAGTGAGGCTCGCCTGCAGTACAGGGGTGAACAGATCCGCAGCCACTCCATCTCAGGGCTGCTTCAAAGCCTTACGAGGGTTCTAATTGGTCTGTTGACAGGGCCTGGGGCCTTGGGGTTCTGACTTCCATGGAAGCAAAGTGACACCAAGGCAGGATGTGTTTGATGTATGTTTCTTTACTGCGAGAACTGTTGAGCGGAGTCCTCGACAGTATCGCAGAAGTGACCACCTTGGGGCGATGGAGTCGTTGAGAAAGTTTCTCGACATCCTTCATCTCACCAAGGTTTAGCCCCAGGTGGCGCTCCTGGACCACCAATGTGTACATTGCCTGCAATCGCAGTTTCTGCAACAGTTCTGAGTCAGGACTACCAACGTGCAGTTCTTTCAACGCTTTGGCCTGGTATACCTGCAGGATGGCCATTGCGTGTAGGCCTGGCCAGCAGCAGTGTAAGCCCTCACTGTCAGAGACGAGGTAAAGTTACTGGCTTTGGACGGGAGCCTTGGGCATTTCATAAATGTACCACAATAGCACGGGTACCCCCAAACCGCTCCACCATCGAGGGTAGTGAGGATGGAGGAATCAGCAAAGTGTGTTCTGCCCCAAAACGGTGGCGTCTGTGTCTTTGTGATTTCCTTGTGTAAAATGAAACCAGAGCGGTGTGTGATTTGCTCATCGCACTCTGACCCCAGGAACCAATCATCTAGCAAGCACGGCAGCAAACTCAGAATCAGATTCACACTGCGCTATTGCACTCGAAGGTGGAAGCCCAGGCGAAGTCATCAGCATCAGAAGGCATAAGCCCACCCTCCGTTGCTGCAATTGATAATCATCTCTGAGTCCCGAATGACAACTTAAGCTCACCCATGTGTGAGCCGCCTAACTCATCTAGAAACTCAGGAAATGAGTGTGCTGGTTCATGGGAATTTACCCAGAGAAGGCACTGCCCTCAGTGCTCTCTCCCCAAGCCTCTTACCTGGAGATAGAAGGACCAGGACGTAAAACGGCTGTGGAGGCTCTCAGCCTCGTGAAAAGATACAAGAGTGATAGCAACATCCAATGGGCATACACTCACAAACGATGCTTCAGTGTGAGTGTTCAGTCATCGTGCCCATTAGAGGGAGAAATTGCCAAAATCCAGTGGGCCATAGAGGGAATGGCATCTTTAAAACAATGCAATCCACTGTGTAATGCTCTTTTAGGAGGAAATTATCATATAGCATCAATGCAGGCAGATCAGTAATATAGTTGAATATTTAGTGTCCCCAACCAAGCAAGCCAAAAGCCAAAGGCAACAGAGGCAACTGTGGCAAGGAACCAAAACTCCATCAGGTGACAGAATCAACTCAAGAAAAAATATGCGAACCCTCCTGATGGGGAAGATTATGTCATGTGGACCAACTTAAAATTGAAAAAAAAAATTGCTTTCCAACTTTATGAAAATATATATTTTTTTAATGGAACACACTAGAAATGTATTACACATAAAGGATTTCCAGATCCAATATTTACAGGGAATGTTAAAGTTACCATTACATTAAAATGGACAATTCTTGACTATTAATAATAATAATAATAATAAAAATGGAATATTGCAGTATTTATTGTAAATTATTTATCTGTGCTGATCATCATTTAAATGAATAAGCCCTTGTAATCTTTAAACAAACTAACTTGTATTCCACAGGGAGGACAAATTCTCATTCACATGAGATCAACCAATAGCAAACCACAATGATCCAATCAATTCAGCTCATCATAACAAAGATAAGAAAAACTGAATTCTCAGACTATGTTCCCTCTTTCATCCTTCCAGGTCAAGAGATCTCTCAGACAGTTGAGCAGGCCATCAATGGAAAATTCATGGGTCAGCTCATTGTCCAGCCCCGTGGATGTGGAGAGCAGAACATGATCTATATGACTCTTCCTCTCATCGCCACTCATTATCTGGACAGCACCAAGCAGTGGGAGAATGTTGGCATGGACCGTCGTGATGAAGCCATTGAACATATCAAAACAGGTCAGCAGGATACAACAATTATTAAGAATTTGACTATGATTTGAAATAAAAGAAAACAACACAATATTTTTTCTTTATCTTATTTTGCATTAAGGTTATCAGCGACAGCTGGGTTACCGTAAATCAGAAGGATCCTACGCTGCCTGGGTAGACAGGCCAAGCAGCACATGGTATATTCATTTAAATCTTATTTGTTTTTTTATTAATTAATGCCCAGTTTCTCATGTCATAATGTATGTTTTTATGATAGTTAATAAAAAATATATTATTTCTTACTAATTTGCATTCATTTATGTTCGTTAAAAGGTTAACAGCGTATGTGGCCAAAATCTTTGCTATGGCCAGTACCTTTGTTGTTGTAGAGGATAACGTGCTCTGCAGCGCCCTCAAGTGGCTGGTTATCCACAAACAACTGCCAGACGGCTCCTTTAAAGAGGAGTCACCTGTAATTCATGGAGAGATGGTGGTAAGTTGAATGTCACTATATGACTGATTAAGTTAACTACAATTCATGTGTAAAATGTAATTAATAAGTTGACATGCACACTATATTGCCAAAAGTATTGGGACACCCCTCCAAATTAGAGTTTAGATTCTCTATCCAAGCCCAAGCCAGAGCCCGAACTTGACCCGCGGGCCGGGGTCGGGCCGATATTTCCTGCCACTATCCTCGGGATAGTGTCCACTATCCTAGTATTTTGAGTGAATAATGCGGTATCTTTCTCGTAAAACCTTATAGTATGCCTCCTGAACACTTCCCATATATGGTACGCGTCTCACTCTATAATTGTGTGATACTTTTGTTTCATAAAGTTTTAGCCTAGTTACCATTCACTGCCATTATATGGAGGAGCGCGTGCAGGACGTTTTTTTTGTTTTGTTTTGAGGTCCAAAAAAGATAGAAGGACATAGAGCATTGGAACAAAAGCAAGGTGAGTAAAAGATGGCTTTATTTTAATTCCAGGGTGAACTATCCCTTTAAGATAATTCTGAACAGATTTCTGGAGTTCAAACAACTCAGAATTGTAGTTGAGAACGTCAGTTTCCAAAATGGTCAGGTTTAAATCAGTTTGGGCTCATAATTACAATTAATGTGTCGGGCCGGGCTGGGCTCGGTCACACCGTGCACAGGCTCGGGTACGGTTGGGCCGATCTAAGCTCTCCTCCAAATCATTGAATTCCGGTGTTCCAATCACTTCCATGGCCACAGGTGTATAAAACCAAACACTAGGCATGCAGACGCTTCTACCACACATTTGTGGAAGAATTGGTCGCACTCAGGAGCTCAGTGAATTCTGCAGAAACTACGCACTAATGGACTGAATACACAATACATATGCACATCACATCACCGTTTTCACAAGTTCAATTGTTTGTAGTTTACACAGACATGCACTTTAGAAACCCGTTTTCAAATAGTTTGCACTTTCAGTTCCCCAAAACGTTGTTGACGTGTAAATAAATGGCCAAAATGCATAAAATGTTTTCCATTTTTAGTTAAAAACGATGTTGCGTAAACTTCCCCTTAATAAGAATTTTTTTTTTCTCTGATACTGTTTATTTTTGTGTTTTATTCCAGGGTGATGTACGAGGCAAAGATGCCGAAGCCTCTCTGACGGCCTTTGTCGTGATTGCCATGCAAGAGGGCAGAGAGATCTGTGCTGGATCAGTTGGTGTAAGTACACCTCTTCCACTGTTTTGTTTTATCAAAAACATTACATTATAAATGATCAGTTGATTATTTAACCTCTTACTCACACTTTATAGAGTCTGCGTGACAGTATCAGGAAGGCTGTTGACTTCTTAGAAGGTCGACTTCCACAACTGACCAATCCTTACGCTGTTGCGATGAGTTCCTACGCATTGGCTAATGAAGGCAAACTCAATAAAGAAGTCTTGATGAAACATTCGACCAAAGGAGATGGTCAGTAATTAGTCATCAAAAAGTGTTGCGCTTTTAAACAACATGGAACACTTCTAAGCCAAATAATGTAAATAATGGAGTTTTGTGGTGTAATGATCACTGACTGTTGGTGTCAATAACAGTAATGGAACGAATGGAAGGAACAGCAACACAGTCCTGTTTCTATTCCTGATTTGTGTTTGAATCAGCCGGTAGGTTTTGGGCTGTGACTGGACAACCTTATCATTCACGAGAGGCGACGGCCTATGCTGTGCTGGCGCTTGTGAAGGCCGAAGACTTGGATAAAGCAGGAGAGGCAGTGCACTGGCTGGGCAGACAACAGACTCATTATGGCGGTTCTGGCACCACACAGGTACACTAACATCTCATCATCTGACTGTAATAAACAGGTGCAGAGTTTGTCTTTGAAAGTTTTTCTGTGCTTTCCAGGCAACCATCATGGTGTTCCAGGCTGTGGCAGAGTATCGCACGCAGGTGAAGGACGGAAAAAACTTCAATCTGGACGTGGACCTGTTAGTGGCAGGAAGAAGCAGACCTGTCAAATATACTTTTAAAAGAGACAATGTGCATCTTACACGGACAGACAAGGTGAGGAGAAACTCTTCCTCCCGGTGTGCTGCTCATGTCAATTGGACTTTTTGTTGTATCATAGTAAAGGATGAATTTTGGGAGTTTTGTTATTCGTCATCCATCATATTTAGTTGTCTATGTCAATAGTGTTGTGTTTGTTCAATAAAACAAGAGGAGCTCACTGCAGAGTCAAATCATGTCCAGCTTGCCCTCTATCAACATAATGGGTGGAGCGTCACCTAGTTCAGCTCCTCCTATGTGGACCTATTGGGTGGAGCTTAACCTAATTAGGTTTAGGGATGGAGTAAGGTTATGCTGCGTTCACACCGAACACGAATTGAGCGTCAAATTCGCATCTATCGTGTCTAGTTGGACGCTTGAACATTTTGAACCCACTCGTGCGTCCAAAGCAAATTGGACGTGTATAAAGCAAGCATTTGATGAGAAATAGACGCACGTTTGAGGCGAAATTCACTTCTTGTGGGAGGGGCAAGTGTTTGGCGGTTGTCTGCTTGCAAGATGGCTGATGTTGATCGAGCTCTCGTAGAGAGAATCACCACTATGTATTTACTCTGGAGAGCAAAACAGTGGTGTAGGGGTCATCGTCACTGTACTTGTGTCCACCAGATTGGTTAACGTGGCGCGAACAGATGCCAAAGTTCAGATTTTTCAACTTCAGACATGAATTTGCTTCAAACCCGGGAATGCACAAATAGCACCAAATAAAATCATTTGCGCAAGACACTCAATTTACCTCTTTGGCGCAAACTAATCACGCGAATGAGGTGAAATCGCGACCATCGCACCTCTCTAAACGCGTCTCTTGCGTCGCAGGACCTTCAGATGCGCGTCAACGGGTCTTTACATTGACTTAACATGGAAATCACTTACTCCAGAAGATCAATTTTGCGTTCTGTGTGAACACCGCATTAGAGTTAGGGTGAGGCTGGACTTTCAAGTTCCACCCATTATGTCCAAAGAGGGGGAGATGTCAATCTCCACCCACTGGCTTTGCGGTGAACAGCCTCTCCAATAAAGTATTCAGATATCTCTATTACATCATGAATTTGTGTGATAACATCTGCATTCTCTCAACAGGTGGAGATCAACAAAGACTTCAATGTGACGGCTAAAGGAACTGGAACAGCCACTCTCTCAGTGAGTGTTCATGAGCGTTTATACGGTCAACTGCGAGATTAAAGTGTTTGAACATCTAATCTGAGACGTGCTGCTCTTTTCAGGTTCTGACGCTGTACTACGCCAGACCTGTTGAGAAGAAGTCTGACTGTACATTCTTTGATCTGACTGTTAAAATCCAGCCAGACATGGAAAGTAAGACTGACAACGAGTTCATCCACTTTCCATACATTTAGCGCTAATATGAAATCTCCAAAATAAATAAATGCGTAATGTTCTAATTCTATTTTTTTGCCTTTAGCAAAAGAAGAAGAAGCCATTGAAACTTACAAGCTCACTATGGATTTCTTGTATGTGAACAAATTCCCTAATACATTTATTTGTATGTCAAGAAACCATTTTATTTGTAATTATTCAGCATGTGCTCATTTAGGCTGTTTACACATTTGGTTTGTGTACTGTTTGATCCTGCGCTTACTTTTCCCACAACTGAGGTATGTTTGCATCACGAACATGATTACTAATAGCAGCAGATTTACCACCGTGATCTAGATAATGGTTCCAGCTGAGACTCAAAATCACTGCATTCTAACGTGGATGCAACTTGCTCTTTTAAGACAGACGGCTGTGTTTAATTCTACAGTATAATAATCCTGACATCAAACGGACTCGAGTTTGCTAAAGCTCTATTGTGAAAGCAGCTTTTAAATGTAGAATCAGTTAGAGGAAAGCTGAAGACCTACGAAACCTGTTAATAAAATTTGCTCTTGATCGGTCTGTCTTCACAGCTACAAGAGTGATACACGCGATGCCACCATGACTATTCTGGACATTGGCATACCGACGGGATTTAAAGTGGAAAGCAAAGACCTTGAAGAGGTATTGTGCAGATAAACTGATGCAGTGATGCCCATATTTGTGTAAATGATTCCATTCTAGAAACAAAAACTCACGAGCCCTGTGGCGCTTCTCAGTTTTAATCGCTTATATGTAAATAGAAGAGGAATCTAATTAACATCTACAGACAGGATTTGATCATATCATGTATTGATTTTTCCTTTTTTTCATGCCCTCAGTTGTCCACAAAGAAGGACAGATACATTCAGAAATTTGAGATGAACAAAGAGCTGTCAGATCGAGGATCCCTCATCCTCTATTTAGATAAGGTATTTCAACAGACTGTGTTGCCTGATCATTTCATCTAATTTTCTTTTGACCTGAAACCATGTGCGTTGCTTTAGATTTATATAAATTCTTGATTCTGACTGACTGACATGATCCACAGTGCTCATTAACACCCAGTCCATGCATGCGGTTCTTTGTCACTGATTCTTCATTGTTTGTGGACATTGCGGCCCGAGTCGTATTTCACATACTATTTCAAAGCACAAGAGAAAGTACAGCAATGCAACATGCAACTTGGTCTTTTGCAGTGTAAATGTAGCTATAGATGTTTTTTATTTTTATTTTAGATTTGTTGCTTTTAGTGTTCAATGTATGTGATCATACATGTGCTTTGTTTTTTTGTATTAATAGGTTTCTCATAAAGAGACGGATAGAATTTCCTTCAGAATGCACAAGATTATTGAAGTGGGTCTGCTTCAACCTGCCGCAGTCACAATATATGAATATTACTCACCCAGTAAGTTTTTGGTACACACACACACACACACACACACACACACTAATTAATTCTGATTAATTAAACTAGTATGTGCACAAAGTCCATTCAATGATTTAGCATCTGCCACAGTAATGCCTTTGAATAATCTTCATTTGGACAGATTTCTCAGCAAATATTGAACAATATTAACACCTTTTCCAGAAAAATTGCATTTGCATATCATGAAATTAAATAAACCCATGTTTGTTTTTCTTTTTCCAGATGCTCGCTGTACAAAGTTTTTCCACCCTGAACGCAAAGATGGCGCTCTATATAGACTATGTAAGGGAGACCAGTGCCAGTGTGCAGAAGGTATTGATAAATAAGAGTTCATATCCTGTAAAGTGACCATATCCTGCTTTTTATTTTATTCCAATGCCAGTCAAAGTGTCAGAAAAAACTCTAAATGCAATTAATGTGCTGTTGAGGTTGGACTAAAATCATCTCCAGGTCTAGCCTTTAAGTCTTGGGGAAAAAGTTCAAAACATTCAGTTATGATGTACTCTTGACTGTGAATGATGAAAAACAATAACATATGAACTGTTAATTTCTCTTAACACAGAAAACTGCAGTTACCAGAAGAAAAATGCTGCCCAAGATGAGGATCGTTTAGATAAAGCTTGTGAAGCTGGCATGGATTATGGTAAACGCATTCAGTTCTCTGTGTTAATTCATGTTCATGACTGTCATACTTCAAGAAATTAAGATTAATTCACAAGTTTGTTTATCCATATACGCTTTAGCTAATAAGGTTTAACCGTATTTGGACTGCTGTCCGCGGTGGAGGGGCTCGAGGAAACGGCTTCAACTCGAGCTTAGATTTAACCCCCAGGGTCTACTAGTGCTAGGAAGTGGAGTATGGTAAATGGGTTGCCTAAATTTATGTTGGTGGAGTTGGGGAGGTGGAGGGATGCAAAAATAGTTAATGCCAGAAGGAAGCTTTGGCAGTTAATTGAAAGATTAGATGGGTTTACGCCTCCCGAACTTGCGTTTGTAAACTTCACTAATTGACTGATTAGATGGGTTTACGACTTCTGAACTTGCGTTTGTAAACTTCACTAATTGAAAGATTAGATGGGTTTACGCCTTCTGAACTTGCGTTTGTAAACTTCACTAACTGAAAGATTAGATGGGTTCACGCCTCCCGAACTTGCGTTTGTAAACTTCACAAATTGAAAAATTTGATGGGTTCACGCCTCCCGAACTTGCGTTTGTAAACTTCACAAATTGAAAAATTAGATGGGTTTTCGCCTCCCGAACTTGCTTTTGTAAACTTCATTAATTGAAAGATTAGATGGGTTTACGCCTCCCGAACTTGCGTTTGTAAACTTCACTAACTGAAAGATTAGATGGGTTTACGCCTCCCGAACTTGCTTTTGTAAACTTCATTAATTGAAAGATTAGATGGGTTTACGCCTCCCGAACTTGCGTTTGTAAACTTAACTAATTGAAAGATTAGATGGGTTTACGCCTCCCGAACTTGCGTTTGTAAACTTCACTAACTGAAAGATTAGATGGGTTTACGCCTCCCGAACTTGCGTTTGTAAACTTCACTAACTGAAAGATTAGATGGGTTTACGCCTCCCGAACTTGCTTTTGTAAACTTCATTAATTGAAAGATTAGATGGGTTTACGCCTCCCGAACTTGCGTTTGTAAACTTCATTAATTGAAAGATTAGATGGGTTTACGCCTCCCGAACTTGCGTTTGTAAACTTCACTCACTGAAAGATTAGATGGGTTTACGCCTCCCGAACTTGCTTTTGTAAACTTCATTAATTGAAAGATTAGATGGGTTTACGCCTCCCGAACTTGCGTTTGTAAACTTCACTAACTGAAAGATTAGATGGGTTTACGCCTCCCGAACTTGCTTTTGTAAATTTCATTAATTGAAAGATTAGATGGGTTTACGCCTCCCGAACTTGCTTTTGTAAACTTCATTAATTGAAAGATTAGATGGGTTTACGCCTCCCGAACTTGCTTTTGTAAACTTCACTAACTGAAAGATTAGATGGGTTTACGCCTCCCGAACTTGCGTTTGTAAACTTCACTAATTAAAAGATTAGATGGGTTTACGCCTCCCGAACTTGCTTTTGTAAACTTCATTAAATGAAAGATTAGATGGGTTTACGCCTCCCGAACTTGCGTTTGTAAACTTCACTAATTGAAAGATTAGATGGGTTTACGCCTCACGAACTTGCTTTTGTAAACTTCATTAAATGAAAGATTAGATGGGTTTACGCCTCCCGAACTTGCGTTTGTAAACTTCACTAACTGAAAGATTAGATGGGTTTACGCCTCCCGAACTTGCGTTTGTAAACTTCACTAATTGAAAGATTAGATGGGTTCATGCCTCCCGAACTTGCGTTTGTAAACTTCGCTAATTGAAAGATTAGATGGGTTTACGCCTCCCGAACTTGCGTTTGTAAACTTCGCTAATTGAAAGATTAGATGGGTTTACGCCTCCCGAACTTGCGTTTGTAAACTTCACTAATTGAAAGATTAGATGGGTTTACGCCTCCCGAACTTGCGTTTGTAAACTTCGCTAATTGAAAGATTAGATGGGTTTACGCCTCCCGAACTTGCGTTTGTAAACTTCGCTAATTGAAAGATTAGATGGGTTCATGCCTCCCGAACTTGCGTTTGTAAACTTCACTAATTGAAAGATTAGATGGGTTTACGCCTCCCGAACTTGCGTTTGTAAACTTCACTAATTGAAAGATTAGATGGGTTTACGCCTCCCGAACTTGCGTTTGTAAACTTCACTAATTGAAAGATTAGATGGGTTCACGCCTCCCGAACTTGCGTTTGTAAACTTCACTAATTGAAAGATTAGATGGGTTTACGCCTCCCGAACTTGCGTTTGTAAACTTCACTAATTGAAAGATTAGATGGGTTTATGCCTCCCGAACTTGCGTTTGTAAACTTCACTAATTGAAAGATTAGATGGGTTCATGCCTCCCGAACTTGCGTTTGTAAACTTCACTAATTGAAAGATTAGATGGGTTTACGCCTCCCGAACTTGCGTTTGTAAACTTCACTAACTGAAAGATTAGATGGGTTTACGCCTTCTGAACTTGCGTTTGTAAACTTCACTAATTGAAAGATTAGATGGGTTTACGCCTTCCAAACTTGCGTTTGTAAACTTCACTAATGGAAAGATTAGACGGGTTCACGCCTCCCGAACTTGCGTTTTGAACTTCACTAATTGAAAGATTAGATGGGTTTAAGCCTCCCAAACTTGCGTTTGTAAACTTCACTAATTGAAAGATTAGATGGGTTTACGCCTCCCGAACTTGCGTTTGTAAACTTCACTAATTGAAAGTCAAGTCAAGTCAAGTCAACTTTATTTATATAGCGCTTTTAACAATGTAGATTGTTTCAAAGCAGCTTTACAGTGTTAAACAGCAAAATAATGCAGCCTAATTTTATTCAGCTGTATAGCCATTTGATGTCATCAGTTCATTTCAATTTCCATACGGTGACAGTGTGGGCTTTAGATCAATAATTAGATCAGTAATTTAGTTTACATGGTTAAATTAGTTTATTAATTAGATTTATTTCGATGTTTAGTTGAAAAATATAGTGTCCCCAACTGAGCACGCCAAGCCAGAGGCAACAGTGGCAAGGAAACCAAAACCCCATTAGGTGACCTAATGGAGAAAAATAAACCTTGGGAGAAACCAGGCTCAGTCGGGGTGCCAGTTCTCCTCTGGCCAATTTACAAACAACGTATTATTATTATTATTATTCTGGCTGCTTTACAGGTCAGAGGTCATAATAGATCGGAATATTCAAAGGACCGGAGGCAACACGCTGGAGACGGGTTTATTGAGGATGATGTTGATTAAATAATTATTAAAGTGCAATATTTGAATGATCGGAGGCAACACGCTGGAGACGGGTTTATTGCGGATGACATATCGATTTAAGTATTATTTAATGATAATATTCGAACAATCGGAGTCATCACACTGGTGACGGGTTTATTTAGATGCCGTGTCGATGAGGCAGTTGCAGGGGGAGGATAATTGACACGGTCTCTGCAGACACTTCGGGGTCCTGTGTTGGTCTTCTCTGGTCCACCATCTGATTAGGATACGGCCCAGATCTGGCTGACTGCAGTAAACCTCGGGATAAAACAGAGAGAATATCATTAGCGTAGATGCCATTCTTCTGATGATGTAACGAGTACATCAGGTGTTATGGGAAGTGTTCCCGGTTCCGGCTGACCTAGTTAATGCAGCCTAACAATCAATTAATTGATAAAGTGTTTTATGTGTATGCCACAGTAAAGAGATGTGTTTTTAGTCTAGATTTAAACTGACAGAGTGTGTCTGCTTCCCGAACAGTGCTAGGAAGACTGTTCCAGAGTTTAGGAGCTAAATAGGAAAAGGATCGACCGCCTGCAGTTGATTTGGATATTCTCGGTATTAACAACTGGCCAGAATTTAGAGATCGCAGTAGACGTGATGGAGTATAATATGTTAAGAGCTCGCTCAAGTATTGGGGAGCTAAACCATTTAGTGCTTTGTAAGTAATAAGCAAGATTTTAAAATGTATGCGATGTTTAATAGGTAGCCAGTGCAATGTTGACAGAACTGGGCTAATATGGTCATACTTCCTGGTTCTAGTAAGTACTCGAGCTGCTGCGTTTTGGACCAGCTGGAGTTTATTTATTAAGCGAGCAGGGCAACCACCCAATAGAGCATTACAATAATCTAGCCTTGAGGTCATGAACGCATGAACTAACTGTTCAGCATTTTGCATTGAGAGCATGTGCCGTAATTTTGATATATTTTTAAGATGGTAGAAAGCAGTTTTACAGATGCTAGAAACGTGGCTTTCAAACGAAAGATTGGTATCAAAGAGCACACCCAGGTTCCTCACTGACGACGAAGACTTGACAGAGCAGCCATCAAGTGTTAGACAGTATTCTAGGTTACTACTTGTGGAGCTTTTTTGTCCAATAATTAAAAATTCAGTTTTTTCTGAATTGAGTTGCAGGAAATTACCAGTCATCCAATGTTTTATGGCGGCTATGCATTCCGTTAATCTTGTGAATTGGTAAATTTCTTCAGGGCGTGAAGAAATATAGAGCTGAGTATCGTCAGCATAACAATGAAAACTAATGCCATGCTTCCTAATAATATCTCCCAGTGGTAGCATGTACAGGGTGAAGAGTAGCGGTCCTAGCACTGAGCCTTGTGGTACTCCATACTGAACTTGCGATCGGTGTGACATCTCTTCATTTACTGCTACAAACTGATAACGGTCGCATAGGTATGATTTAAACCATGATAAAGCAATTCCACTAATACCTACATAATTTTCGAGTCTATTCAAAAGAATGTTGTGGTCGATGGTATCAAATGCAGCGCTAAGATCGAGTAACACTAATAGAGAGATACAGCCACGATCGGATGATAAGAGTAAATCATTTGTAACTCTGATGAGAGCAGTCTCAGTACTATGATACGGTCTAAATCCTGACTGGAAATCCTCACAGATACCATTTCTTTCTAAAAAGGAACATAATTGTGAAGACACTGCCTTTTCAAGTATTTTTGACAGAAAGGGTAGATTTGAGATTGGTCTATAATTGACTAATTCTGTAGGATCAAGTTGCGGTTTTTTAATAAGTGGTTTAATAATAGCCAACTTAAAAGTTTTCGGTACATATCCTAATGACAAAGATGAATTAATGATATTAAGAAGAGGATCTATGACCTCTGGTAGCATCTCTTTTAATAGCCTAGTCGGTACAGGGTCAAGCATACATGTTGTTGATTTTGATGATTTAACGAGTTTAGCCAATTCTTCTTCTCCTATAGCAGTGAATGATTGTAATTTTTCCTCAGTGACACTACAATGCTCTGTCTGATGTGATACTGTAGTAGACGGCTGCATGGTTAAAATTTTCTTCCTAATATTATCAATTTTACATGTGAAGAAGTTCATAAAGTCATTACTGTTGTGCTGTTTACAATCATCAGAAGTTCAAGCTTTATTTTTGGTTAATTTAGCCACTGTATCGAATAAATACCTTGGGTTGTGTTTGTTTTCTTCCAAGAGAGTTGAGAAATAAGCGGATCTAGCAGTTTTTACGGCCTTTCTGTATGCGATCATGTGCTCTTTCCACGAATTTCGAAAGACCTCTAGTTTTGTTTTCTTCCAGCTGCGCTCCATTTTTCTGGCTGCTGTTTTAAGGGCCCGGGTGTGCTCGTTGTACCACGGCGTTGGACTATTTTCTTTAATCTTCTTTAAGCGCAGAGGAGCAACTGTGTCTAAAGTACTGGAAAAGAGAGAGTCAATAGTTTCTGTTGCAACATCGAGTTCTTCTATGCTGTCTGGGTTGCTGAGGAGATGATACTGATGAGGAAGAGTATTTAAAAAGCAATCTTTAGTAGCGGCAGTGATTGTCCTGCCATTTTTGAAACGAGGGGGCGGCTTTGCAACTTTAGCTAAATTAAGTATACAAGATACTAAGTAATGATCTGAGATGTCATCGCTCTGCTGCAGAATTTCAACGGTATCAACATTAATTCCATGTGACAATATTAGGTCTAAAGTATGATTATGGCGATGAGTGGGTCCTGACACGTGTTGCCTAACTCCAATAGAGTTTAGTGTATCTTTAAATGCTAATCCTAATACGTCTTTTTCGTTGTCTACATGGATATTAAAATCACCAACAATTAGTACTTTATCTACGGCCAGTACTAATTCTGATAGAAAGTCAGCAAATTCTTTGATAAAGTCTGTATTATGCCCTGGTGGCCTGTATACAGTAGCTAACACCAATGTTGAACGGGTTTTGTCATGTACACTACATAGCGTTACATAAAGCACCAAAACTTCGAAGGAATTATATTTGAAACTAGACTTCTGAGTAATACTGAAGATATTATTATAAATTACAGCAACCCCTCCCCCTTTACCTTTCAGACGCGGCTCATGTTTATAACAATAATCTTGGGGGGTGGACTCATTTAAAAAATAGATGGGTTAGATGGGTTTACGCCTCCCGAACTTGCGTTTGTAAACTTCACTAATTGAAAGATTAGATGGGTTTACGCCTCCCGAACTTGCGTTTGTAAACTTCACTAACTGAAAGATTAGATGGGTTTACGCCTCCCGAACTTGCGTTTGTAAACTTCACTAATTGAAAGATTAGATGGGTTTACGCCTCCCGAACTTGCGTTTGTAAACTTCACTAACTGAAAGATTAGATGGGTTCACGCCTTACAAACGCAAGTTTGGGAACTTCACTAATTGAAAGATTAGACGGGTTCACGCCTCCCGAACTTGCGTTTGTAAACTTCACTAATTGAAAGATTAGATGGGTTCACGCCTCCCAAACTTGCGTTTGTAAACTTCACTAATTGAAAGATTAGATGGGTTTACGCCTCCCGAACTTGCGTTTGTAAACTTCACTAACTGAAAGATTAGATGGGTTTACGCCTCCCGAACTTGCGTTTGTAAACTTCACTAATTGAACGATTAGATGGGTTCACGCCTCCCGAACTTGCGTTTGTAAACTTCACTAACTGATAGATTAGATGGGTTTACGCCTCCCGAACTTGCGTTTGTAAACTTCACTAATTGAAAGATTAGATGGGTTCATGCCTCCCGAACTTGCGTTTGTAAACTTCACTAATTGAATGATTAGATGGGTTTACGCCTCCCGAACTTGCGTTTGTAAACTTCACTAACTGAAAGATTAGATGGGTTTACGCCTCCCGAACTTGCGTTTGTAAACTTCACTAATTGAAAGATTAGATGGGTTCATGCCTCCCGAACTTGCGTTTGTAAACTTCACTAATTGAAAGATTAGATGGGTTTACGCCTCCCGAACTTGCGTTTGTAAACTTCACTAATTGAAAGATTAGATGGGTTCACGACTCCCGAACTTGCGTTTGTAAACTTCACTAATTGAAAGATTAGATGGGTTCACGCCTCCCGAACTTGCGTTTGTAAACTTCACTAATTGAAAGATTAGATGGGTTCACGCCTCCCGAACTTGCGTTTGTAAACTTCACTAATTGAAAGATTAGATGGGTTCACGCCTCCCGAACTTGCGTTTGTAAACTTCACTAATTGAAAGATTAGATGGGTTTACGCCTCCCGAACTTGCGTTTGTAAACTTCACTAATTGAAAGATTAGATGGGTTTATGCCTCCCGAACTTGCGTTTGTAAACTTCACTAATTGAAAGATTAGATGGGTTCATGCCTCCCGAACTTGCGTTTGTAAACTTCACTAATTGAAAGATTAGATGGGTTTACGCCTCCCGAACTTGCGTTTGTAAACTTCACTAACTGAAAGATTAGATGGGTTTACGCCTTCTGAACTTGCGTTTGTAAACTTCACTAATTGAAAGATTAGATGGGTTTACGCCTTCCAAACTTGCGTTTGTAAACTTCACTAATGGAAAGATTAGACGGGTTCACGCCTCCCGAACTTGCGTTTTGAACTTCACTTATTGAAAGATTAGATGGGTTTAAGCCTCCCGAACTTGCGTTTGTAAACTTCACTAATTGAAAGATTAGATGGGTTTACGCCTCCCGAACTTGCGTTTGTAAACTTCACTAATTGAAAGATTAGATGGGTTTACGCCTCCCGAACTTGCGTTTGTAAACTTCACTAATTGAAAGATTAGATGGGTTTACGCCTCCCGAACTTGCGTTTGTAAACTTCACTAACTGAAAGATTAGATGGGTTTACGCCTCCCGAACTTGCGTTTGTAAACTTCACTAATTGAAAGATTAGATGGGTTCATGCCTCCCGAACTTGCGTTTGTAAACTTCACTAATTGAAAGATTAGATGGGTTTACGCCTCCCGAACTTGCGTTTGTAAACTTCACTAAATGAAAGATTAGATGGGTTTACGCCTCCCGAACTTGCGTTTGTAAACTTCACTAACTGAAAGATTAGATGGGTTCACGCCTTACAAACGCAAGTTTGGGAACTTCACTAATTGAAAGATTAGACGGGTTCACGCCTCCCGAACTTGCGTTTGTAAACTTCACTAATTGAAAGATTAGATGGGTTCACGCCTCCCGAACTTGCGTTTGTAAACTTCACTAATTGAAAGATTAGTTGGGTTTACGCCTCCCGAACTTGCGTTTGTAAACTTCACTAACTGAAAGATTAGATGGGTTTACGCCTCCCGAACTTGCGTTTGTAAACTTCACTAATTGAACGATTAGATGGGTTCACGCCTCCCGAACTTGCGTTTGTAAACTTCACTAACTGAAAGATTAGATGGGTTTACGCCTCCCGAACTTGCGTTTGTAAACTTCACTAATTGAAAGATTAGATGGGTTCATGCCTCCCGAACTTGCGTTTGTAAACTTCACTAATTGAATGATTAGATGGGTTTACGCCTCCCGAACTTGCGTTTGTAAACTTCACTAACTGAAAGATTAGATGGGTTTACGCCTCCCGAACTTGCGTTTGTAAACTTCACTAATTGAAAGATTAGATGGGTTCATGCCTCCCGAACTTGCGTTTGTAAACTTCACTAATTGAAAGATTAGATGGGTTTACGCCTCCCGAACTTGCGTTTGTAAACTTCACTAATTGAAAGATTAGATGGGTTCACGACTCCCGAACTTGCGTTTGTAAACTTCACTAATTGAAAGATTAGATGGGTTCACGCCTCCCGAACTTGCGTTTGTAAACTTCACTAATTGAAAGATTAGATGGGTTCACGCCTCCCGAACTTGCGTTTGTAAACTTCACTAATTGAAAGATTAGATGGGTTCATGCCTCCCGAACTTGCGTTTGTAAACTTCACTAATTGAAAGATTAGATGGGTTTACGCCTCCCGAACTTGCGTTTGTAAACTTCACTAACTGAAAGATTAGATGGGTTTACGCCTTCTGAACTTGCGTTTGTAAACTTCACTAATTGAAAGATTAGATGGGTTTACGCCTTCCAAACTTGCGTTTGTAAACTTCACTAATGGAAAGATTAGACGGGTTCACGCCTCCCGAACTTGCGTTTTGAACTTCACTTATTGAAAGATTAGATGGGTTTAAGCCTCCCGAACTTGCGTTTGTAAACTTCACTAATTGAAAGATTAGATGGGTTTACGCCTCCCGAACTTGCGTTTGTAAACTTCACTAATTGAAAGATTAGATGGGTTTACGCCTCCCGAACTTGCGTTTGTAAACTTCACTAATTGAAAGATTAGATGGGTTTACGCCTCCCGAACTTGCGTTTGTAAACTTCACTAATTGAAAGATTAGATGGGTTTACGCCTCCCGAACTTGCGTTTGTAAACTTCACTAATTGAAAGATTAGATGGGTTTAAGCCTCCCGAACTTGCGTTTGTAAACTTCACTAATTGAAAGATTAGATGGGTTTACGCCTCCCGAACTTGCGTTTGTAAACTTCACTAATTGAAAGATTAGATGGGTTTACGCCTCCCGAACTTGCGTTTGTAAACTTCACTAACTGAAAGATTAGATGGGTTTACGCCTCCCGAACTTGCGTTTGTAAACTTCACTAATTGAAAGATTAGATGGGTTCATGCCTCCCGAACTTGCGTTTGTAAACTTCACTAATTGAAAGATTAGATGGGTTTACGCCTCCCGAACTTGCGTTTGTAAACTTCACTAAATGAAAGATTAGATGGGTTTACGCCTCCCGAACTTGCGTTTGTAAACTTCACTAACTGAAAGATTAGATGGGTTCACGCCTTACAAACGCAAGTTTGGGAACTTCACTAATTGAAAGATTAGACGGGTTCACGCCTCCCGAACTTGCGTTTGTAAACTTCACTAATTGAAAGATTAGATGGGTTCACGCCTCCCGAACTTGCGTTTGTAAACTTCACTAATTGAAAGATTAGTTGGGTTTACGCCTCCCGAACTTGCGTTTGTAAACTTCACTAACTGAAAGATTAGATGGGTTTACGCCTCCCGAACTTGCGTTTGTAAACTTCACTAATTGAACGATTAGATGGGTTCACGCCTCCCGAACTTGCGTTTGTAAACTTCACTAACTGAAAGATTAGATGGGTTTACGCCTCCCGAACTTGCGTTTGTAAACTTCACTAATTGAAAGATTAGATGGGTTCATGCCTCCCGAACTTGCGTTTGTAAACTTCACTAATTGAATGATTAGATGGGTTTACGCCTCCCGAACTTGCGTTTGTAAACTTCACTAACTGAAAGATTAGATGGGTTTACGCCTCCCGAACTTGCGTTTGTAAACTTCACTAATTGAAAGATTAGATGGGTTCATGCCTCCCGAACTTGCGTTTGTAAACTTCACTAATTGAAAGATTAGATGGGTTTACGCCTCCCGAACTTGCGTTTGTAAACTTCACTAATTGAAAGATTAGATGGGTTCACGACTCCCGAACTTGCGTTTGTAAACTTCACTAATTGAAAGATTAGATGGGTTCACGCCTCCCGAACTTGCGTTTGTAAACTTCACTAATTGAAAGATTAGATGGGTTCACGCCTCCCGAACTTGCGTTTGTAAACTTCACTAATTGAAAGATTAGATGGGTTTACGCCTCCCGAACTTGCGTTTGTAAACTTCACTAATTGAAAGATTAGATGGGTTTACGCCTCCCGAACTTGCGTTTGTAAACTTCACTAATTGAAAGATTAGATGGGTTTACGCCTCCTGAACTTGCGTTTGTAAACTTCACTAATTGAAAGATTAGATGGGTTTACGCCTCCCGAACTTGCGTTTGTAAACTTCACTAACTGAAAGATTAGATGGGTTTACGCCTCCCGAACTTGCGTTTGTAAACTTCACTAATTGAAAGATTAGATGGGTTCATGCCTCCCGAACTTGCGTTTGTAAACTTCACTAATTGAAAGATTAGATGGGTTTACGCCTCCCGAACTTGCGTTTGTAAACTTCACTAATTGAAAGATTAGATGGGTTCACGACTCCCGAACTTGCGTTTGTAAACTTCACTAATTGAAAGATTAGATGGGTTCACGCCTCCCGAACTTGCGTTTGTAAACTTCACTAATTGAAAGATTAGATGGGTTCACGCCTCCCGAACTTGCGTTTGTAAACTTCACTAATTGAAAGATTAGATGGGTTTACGCCTCCCGAACTTGCGTTTGTAAACTTCACTAATTGAAAGATTAGATGGGTTTACGCCTCCCGAACTTGCGTTTGTAAACTTCACTAATTGAAAGATTAGATGGGTTTACGCCTCCTGAACTTGCGTTTGTAAACTTCACTAATTGAAAGATTAGATGGGTTTACGCCTCCCGAACTTGCGTTTGTAAACTTCACTAATTGAAAGATTAGATGGGTTTACGCCTCCCGAACTTGCGTTTGTAAACTTCACTAACTGAAAGATTAGATGGGTTTACGCCTCCCGAACTTGCGTTTGTAAACTTCACTAATTGAAAGATTAGACGGGTTCACGCCTTACAAACGCAAGTTTGGGAACTTCACTAATTGAAAGATTAGATGGGTTCACGCCTCCCGAACTTGCGTTTGTAAACTTCACTAATTGAAAGATTAGATGGGTTCACGCCTCCCGAACTTGCGTTTGTAAACTTCACTAATTGAAAGATTAGATGGGTTTACGCCTCTCGAACTTGCGTTTGTAAACTTCACTAACTGAAAGATTATATGGGTTTACGCCTCCCGAACTTGCGTTTGTAAACTTCACTAATTGAAAGATTAGATGGGTTCACGCCTCCCGAACTTGCGTTTGTAAACTTCACTAACTGAAAGATTAGATGGGTTTACGCCTCCCGAACTTGCGTTTGTAAACTTCACTAATTGAAAGATTAGATGGTTTCATGCCTCCCGAACTTGCGTTTGTAAACTTCACTATTTGAAAGATTAGATGGGTTTACGCCTCCCGAACTTGCGTTTGTAAACTTCACTAACTGAAAGATTAGATGGGTTTACGCCTTCTGAACTTGCGTTTGTAAACTTCACTAATTGAAAGATTAGATGGGTTTACGCCTTCCAAACTTGCGTTTGTAAACTTCACTAATGGAAAGATTAGACGGGTTCACGCCTCCCGAACTTGCGTTTTGAACTTCACTAATTGAAAGATTAGATGGGTTTAAGCCTCCCGAACTTGCGTTTGTAAACTTCACTAATTGAAAGATTAGATGGGTTTACGCCTCCCGAACTTGCGTTTGTAAACTTCACTAATTGAAAGATTAGATGGGTTTACGCCTCCCGAACTTGCGTTTGTAAACTTCACTAATTGAAAGATTAGATGGGTTTACGCCTCCCGAACTTGCGTTTGTAAACTTCACTAACTGAAAGATTAGATGGGTTTACGCCTCCCGAACTTGCGTTTGTAAACTTCACTAATTGAAAGATTAGATGGGTTCATGCCTCCCGAACTTGCGTTTGTAAACTTCACTAATTGAAAGATTAGATGGGTTTACGCCTCCCGAACTTGCGTTTGTAAACTTCACTAATTGAAAGATTAGATGGGTTCACGCCTCCCGAACTTGCGTTTGTAAACTTCACTAACTGAAAGATTAGATGGGTTTACGCCTCCCGAACTTGCGTTTGTAAACTTCACTAATTGAAAGATTAGATGGGTTCATGCCTCCCGAACTTGCGTTTGTAAACTTCACTAATTGAATGATTAGATGGGTTTACGCCTCCCGAACTTGCGTTTGTAAACTTCACTAACTGAAAGATTAGATGGGTTTACGCCTCCTGAACTTGCGTTTGTAAACTTCACTAATTGAAAGATTAGATGGGTTCACGCCTCCCGAACTTGCGTTTGTAAACTTCACTAATTGAAAGATTAGATGGGTTTACGCCTCCCGAACTTGCGTTTGTAAACTTCACTAACTGAAAGATTAGATGGGTTCACGCCTCCCGAACTTGCGTTTGTAAACTTCACTAATTGAAAGATTAGATGGGTTCACGCCTCCCGAACTTGCGTTTGTAAACTTCACTAATTGAAAGATTAGATGGGTTCACGCCTCCCGAACTTGCATTTGTAAACTTCACTAATTGAAAGATTAGATGGGTTCACGCCTCCCGAACTTGCGTTTGTAAACTTCACTAATTGAAAGATTAGATGGGTTTACGCCTCCCGAACTTGCGTTTGTAAACTTCACTAATTGAAAGATTAGATGGGTTTACGCCTCCCGAACTTGCGTTTGTAAACTTCACTAATTGAAAGATTAGATGGGTTTACGCCTTCTGAACTTGCGTTTGTAAACTTCACTAATCGAAAGATTAGATGGGTTTACGCCTTCCGAACTTGCGTTTGTAAACTTCACTAATTGAAAGATTAGATGGGTTTACGCCTCCCGAACTTGCGTTTGTAAACTTCACTAACTGAAAGATTAGATGGGTTCACGCCTTACAAACGCAAGTTTGGGAACTTCACTAATTGAAAGATTAGATGGGTTCACGCCTCCCGAACTTGCGTTTGTAAACTTCACTAATTGAAAGATTAGATGGGTTCACGCCTCCCGAACTTGCGTTTGTAAACTTCACTAATTGAAAGATTAGATGGGTTTACGCCTCCCGAACTTGCGTTTGTAAACTTCACTAACTGAAAGATTAGATGGGTTTACGCCTCCCGAACTTGCGTTTGTAAACTTCACTAATTGAAAGATTAGATGGGTTCACGCCTCCCGAACTTGCGTTTGTAAACTTCACTAACTGAAAGATTAGATGGGTTTACGCCTCCCGAACTTGCGTTTGTAAACTTCACTAATTGAAAGATTAGATGGGTTTACGCCTCCCGAACTTGCGTTTGTAAACTTCACTAATTGAATGATTAGATGGGTTTACGCCTCCCGAACTTGCGTTTGTAAACTTCACTAACTGAAAGATTAGATGGGTTTACGCCTCCCGAACTTGCGTTTGTAAACTTCACTAATTGAAAGATTAGATGGGTTCACGCCTCCCGAACTTGCGTTTGTAAACTTCACTAACTGAAAGATTAGATGGGTTTACGCCTCCCGAACTTGCGTTTGTAAACTTCACTAATTGAAAGATTAGATGGGTTCATGCCTCCCGAACTTGCGTTTGTAAACTTCACTAATTGAATGATTAGATGGGTTTACGCCTCCCGAACTTGCGTTTGTAAACTTCACTAACTGAAAGATTAGATGGGTTTACGCCTCCCGAACTTGCGTTTGTAAACTTCACTAATTGAAAGATTAGATGGGTTCACGCCTCCCGAACTTGCGTTTGTAAACTTCACTAATTGAAAGATTAGATGGGTTTACGCCTCCCGAACTTGCGTTTGTAAACTTCACTAACTGAAAGATTAGATGGGTTCACGCCTCCCGAACTTGCGTTTGTAAACTTCACTAATTGAAAGATTAGATGGGTTCACGCCTCCCGAACTTGCGTTTGTAAACTTCACTAATTGAAAGATTAGATGGGTTCACGCCTCCCGAACTTGCATTTGTAAACTTCACTAATTGAAAGATTAGATGGGTTCACGCCTCCCGAACTTGCGTTTGTAAACTTCACTAATTGAAAGATTAGATGGGTTTACGCCTCCCGAACTTGCGTTTGTAAACTTCACTAATTGAAAGATTAGATGGGTTTATGCCTCCCGAACTTGCGTTTGTAAACTTCACTAATTGAAAGATTAGATGGGTTTACGCCTTCTGAACTTGCGTTTGTAAACTTCACTAATTGAAAGATTAGATGGGTTTACGCCTTCCGAACTTGCGTTTGTAAACTTCACTAATTGAAAGATTAGATGGGTTCATGCCTCCCGAACTTGCGTTTGTAAACTTCACTAACTGAAAGATTAGATGGGTTCACGCCTTACAAACGCAAGTTTGGGAACTTCACTAATTGAAAGATTAGATGGGTTCACGCCTCCCGAACTTGCGTTTGTAAACTTCACTAATTGAAAGATTAGATGGGTTCACGCCTCCCGAACTTGCGTTTGTAAACTTCACTAATTGAAAGATTAGATGGGTTTACGCCTCCCGAACTTGCGTTTGTAAACTTCACTAACTGAAAGATTAGATGGGTTTACGCCTCCCGAACTTGCGTTTGTAAACTTCACTAATTGAAAGATTAGATGGGTTCACGCCTCCCGAACTTGCGTTTGTAAACTTCACTAACTGAAAGATTAGATGGGTTTACGCCTCCCGAACTTGCGTTTGTAAACTTCACTAACTGAAAGATTAGATGGGTTCACGCCTCCCGAACTTGCGTTTGTAAACTTCGCTAATTGAAAGATTAGATGGGTTCATGCCTCCCGAACTTGCGTTTGTAAACTTCACTAATTGAATGATTAGATGGGTTTACGCCTCCCGAACTTGCGTTTGTAAACTTCACTAACTGAAAGATTAGATGGGTTTACGCCTCCCGAACTTGCGTTTGTAAACTTCACTAATTGAAAGATTAGATGGGTTCATGCCTCCCGAACTTGCGTTTGTAAACTTCACTAATTGAAAGATTAGATGGGTTTACGCCTCCCGAACTTGCGTTTGTAAACTTCACTAATTGAAAGATTAGATGGGTTTACGCCTCCCGAACTTGCGTTTGTAAACTTCACTAATTGAAAGATTAGATGGGTTTACGCCTTCCGAACTTGCGTTTGTAAACTTCACTAATGGAAAGATTAGATGGGTTTACGCCTTCCGAACTTGCGTTTGTAAACTTCACTAATGGAAAGATTAGACGGGTTCACGCCTCCCGAACTTGCGTTTTGAAATTCACTAATTGAAAGATTAGCTGGGTTTACGATAGTTTTTGGCACTGCTCTTTTTCATCTTGTATAAATGATTTTTTCACAATTAAAAAAAAACTAAAATTAGGCACACAGCCAAAAAATGTAAATTGTAGGAAACATTTAATGCTAGAGATGCACCGGTTGACCAGCCTTGAATCGGAACCGGACGTTTTTTGCTCCAAGTACACGATTGGCAACCGGACAGTTTTTCGTCTCTATTCCAGACTTGCGCACAAACTGCATTGTAATATTTCCACACAAATAAAATATTGGGAAATGACTGCAAAGTCTGCAAACAGGACATTAACACAGGCCAGAGACATAACATGCTGAAGACGGGCACAAAGAGGAGAACAGAGCAAGATCACTTTTCGCAATGCCTGAAATATTGAAAGAAAAATACAAATATTGAATTGGGGTAGGGGTTCATATGAATGTACTGTATCTCTAAAGGGGACTGTCTTCAGAAAAGTTTCGAAGGCATTTATATTTTCTTCTTACTTCCGTATAATGCCGGTTTATAAGTGCTTAAGCATTAAATTATACGAAGATAACTGCTCTACACATAGATAACAAAATAACATGTATGTTTGACAGTTTATAAAGTCAAAGTGGTGGGGATGGATCTGAAACAGGACGCTGACATCTATAATGTGACGGTGGACAAGGTGCTGAAAGAAGGTACGGTTCAATATTCTCTCCATGATACTCTGATTCCTGTTAAATGCTGAGACTAAATTGCATTGCAGTGCAAGTGTTTCCTAAACTCTGTTCTGTCCTGTAGGCTCTGATGATGTTGTTGAGGGGAAAGTCAGATCATTTTTGGCTCGTCCCAGTTGCAGAGAAAGTTTGGGATTGGTAGAAGGCAAGTCGTACCTCATCATGGGCAAATCCACTGACATGCCAAAGCTAGGAGGAACGTAAGTGTCCACTGTGTGTGATGTGAGGCTCCAATTGTGTTTAAAAATGTATTTAAAGTTCTGATCTGTTATTTAAAAGATGCATTAAGAAACATAGTTCAGACAAAAATGGCTTGTATACATATCTATAATGAACATATTATTTCATGATTTTTGTGAGGCTTAATGTCAAAAATCTTCTTTGTATGGAATTTTTATGGCGTAACCATCGTGCAAGAAACCCATGAGACATACTCGATATAAAGATATATTTTATTTAAAGGCACATTTTGTTGCTGTGGAAACTGAGTCATTTTGAGAAAGATCTTGGTAGAAAAATGGTATAAATGTTTTTTAAAAATGTATGAAATACAGTGGTATGTATCACCTTAGACATTCCTATTTGTCATTGACCCTTATACTGGAAATGATTCATGTGTAGCCAAGTCATTTATCTCTTAACCGTTCTGTTGTTTTAGTCTGCAGTACATCTTTGGAGAGCAGACCTGGGTTGAATACTGGCCGACAAATGAGGAAAGCCAAACTGAAAAATACAGGGTTCAGTACATCGGCATCTCTGAACTAGAGAATAGCCTTGACAAAGATGGATGTGCTAATTAATTAAATCAACATTTGTTGATTACAGAAAATTAAATCTTTCTTGCAGACATTCAATACATCTTCACAATATTGTTTTGTCCAAAATAATTATTGTAATCTTATAAAGAAAACACTAAATGAATAAAAACTGAAAGAAAAAAACGTTGTTTTGTATTTATTCATTGTGTGATATACAGTGCCTGGCAAAAACATGGATTATTCTGTTGTCAATTATAAATCCAAAATTATAATTTATTTTTGTGTGATATTTTGTCTCTGCGTAATAATCATAAAAGACATCACAGGACTTATAGGGCTGGGCATTGACAAATTTCATGATTTGATTCAATTCCAACAAGCTAAATGCATATAAGGTAGTTTTTTTTTATTATCATAATAATGTTATTAACTTTTTAAATGACATAATTATGTTTCTACTCCAATTAATTAGTTTGAAATATAACATTGGTGGCTGTCATTACTTGTTTTTATGACATATTTATATGACACAGTATAAAACGCATGGCTCCCAGCATGCACTGCAGCATTAATTATGTCACCATTGTTGAGATTCATATGCTGATTCATGATATCTGTGCGTCTAAGCATTCTTCTCCCTTGAACGAATTTAATTATCAAAATTCTGAATCTCTGACCTGTGCCAAGAAAGTATAATTGGTGAATATTATTTATTAACATTTTTAGTCAGTGATGATTTCAGTCAAACATTTTTCTTGAGAACATTTTTTGTTTATGGTTTCTTTTGATTTGAACAGATTATGTGTTTTGTTAACACTGTAACAACCTCAAACTCACAATAAAGGCCAAGAGTCAAACTGCCCAACTAAATTGAACAAATATTTTCAATAAATCATCAACATCTAAACCTCTGTTAATTCTCAATAAGAGCTTCTATAGATGTCTTTCAGGGTTGGAGTCAAACTCTGCAGGACAGCGACTCACTAGGACCGAACTTGCCTACCCCTGCTCTAAGTAGAGGAACACAATGGTATAATTGTACCCTAAGGACCAATTGTGTACCTTTTAAAGGTCCAGTTATACGTTTTGTTCCCCAAGGAACAAAATTGTACCTCCACTGTACCTTTTTTTCTAAGAGTGTAGAGTTAATTTTTAGTTATGTGACATTGAAAGCTTTTACTAATGATGTTAACAGTGACACCAAAGCCCCGAAGCGTGTGTCAAAAAATGAAATGATTTTCAGTGAAGCTTTGTATTGATGCTTGATTCGTTCTATCAAAATCATGTGTCCAATAACGTCCGAAGCTTCGTTTCACACACACCCATGTGACTGCTTTGTACTCTGATTCAAAAAGGTTTAAAAATGCGCGGGTTGTTAGAACTGCTGTATTGCGCTAGTTTATTGTTGCGAGACTTTGTCAGGAAAAATGTCCACATTCAAAATATTATCTTTATTGGTTTGAGTTACTAGAAGTATTCAATGGATCAGATTGTTGTCATGTAATTAATTAACTGATTGATTGATTGATTGATTGATTGATTCATTCATTCATCTATCCATTAATACATTTTTTCTCCTAAGATAATGGTTGCAAAACATTTTGCGACACAGCGCTTTCCCTCACTTTCACCAGCAGAGATCCTCGTCGAGCGCTGATTTGAAAAGCTTTGAGTAATGAACTATTTTCTGACACAATTGTGCTGAAAGCTTCACTGGTTCAGAAAGCTTAATTCACTTCACCATCATTACATGATATTACATGAGAAATGATACAGATTTCAGTAAGGTGTACACTTTATTTTTTAACATACCTTCAGATGTTCATTCATGTTTATTTTGTGCTGTAACTAGTGATGTTAGTCTGACACAGTCGCTCCGAAGCATGCTTCAAACTCGAACGGTCCTTGCAATGAACCACTGCTTTGGAGCTTGTATCATTACGTCACTAGTCATGTGAAAATGACTTTTGAAGCAAACACACTGGTCCACTCCTGTAGTGAACCACCTGACTGCTTTGACAGCCAAATCCAGTGTTGACAGGTTTGAAACCTGGCGGCTGTATTTCTTATAAAAGTGAAGCCATCTTCAAAAACCCTCTGCTACATTATACAAGTACAACCAGTTACACAAGCACATCCTTTTCAACATACACAAATATCAGTCCCACCAGTTAACAAGTTATAGAGTTCTGCTTCCCACAGCTAAACAAGATAAAGCTTTCACACATGATACTGCCCTGCAAAAAAAAAAAAAAAAAAAAAACTATAGAAACCGTTACAGAAATTCTATTGGATTTATTGTTTTTCATGGGAATTTTATTGGTTGTAATGGGAATTATAGTGGTCTTTGTGGGTCTCTACTGATTTGTGTTGGGTTCCATTGGTGGGGGCATTAAATCCTAATGGGATATGTCCCAAACACACTACAAAAAAGAATTCTGTAGTGGTTTAAATGGTAAAAACCAATGGTTCCTATTGGTATTTTAATAGAAACCATTAGAATTTCTAAACTTTTTTCTAAAATTTCTAAACTAGTTTCCAACTTTTTTTAAGCTGGTCTGATCTTCTGTCCTTGTCTAAAGAAATAATTACACACACACACACACACACACACACACACACACACACACACACACACACACACACACACACACACACACACACACACACACACACACACACACACACACACACACACACACACACACACACACACACACACACACACACACACACACACACACACACACACACACACACACACACACACATCATGCTTAATGTTTTATTATCAAGGTGAACACATGAAATTCATCAGTATCTGTAAAATTCACCTACATAAATGAGTTTCACAGCACTAACACTGTTTCAGCTTTGACCACCTCGGTAAACACGTAATAAACATATAAGCCTACTTGCATTTTATGGTTGTCAGCTTTGTTGCATTACATTTACTTCACCAGGAGATGGTACTGCAATTTCTATCTGAATGAAGCTTCGAGTAATGAACCATTTTCGAGACAATTGTATCAGAAAGTAGCCTGGTTAAAACCAGACCATTCTCAGTAGTAACTGAGTTATGGTCTGGCAAAGCTTCATAGACAAATCATTTCCAAAGGGGCGTCACCAACGGGCGTCGCTCAAATTCCTCTCGGCGCAATTGGATAGACCTAAAACCAATCAGAGCGATAAGGGAGATGACGTATGCAGAGCGACGGAGAAACATCTCAGACTCTGGCCGTTTCTCAATATGCTTACTTGTCTGTACTTGTGTTCTCAAATAGGAAATGTCCCCGGTTTCCATTTCAGAAATCTGCCCACCTTACCTAAACCACATATTAATGTTTAATTATTTTTTAAAATGTAAACGAAAAGAGGCAGGGTGTTTTATACTTCGTTTTATTATAAATATATAAGATAATCAATGTAGGCCTAGCTACGCGTTGCCTGAACCACATGTGTGTGGCTAATATGTTTAAGGTTTTTTTTTATTTTTTTTTTATGAAATGAGGCAGTGGTGTTTTATGACATATTTTGTACGCGAACTTCTAACTTGCGTCCGTGACTTACCAAGTTTGACTCCGGAGAATAAACTCCCGATGACGGTAAAAGTTAATATTAAACATATTATAGCCACACAAATGTAGTGAAGGTAATGCATATTATCTTCAATGCATGTATATAACAAAACGAAATATTTAAAAAAACCCGGCCTCTTTTCATTTACATTAAAAAATAAAAACATGTAATATCATGTGTGCATAATATAGCCTATGATTATCACTGTAATACAATGAGATATGACATAAAAAAACCCAGTCTCTTTTTGTTAAATGTTAGTTTAATGCGTGATCAATATCCATTTTAAAAGTATAAGTAAAAGGTATACGAAGCTATACAATACATAAAGCAATTCAGTCAAACAAAGTCAGCGCTAGGAGACTACCTTACAGATATAAAGTTGTGAAACTTCACTTTGCCCTCAGACAAAACGATCTGTCAGGGAACAAATTATAGATTAATGAGAGCAAAGATCAGCCGTTAGATCTACACAAGACGAATCATATCTTCACATCAGAGCCAGCGGCAGACGGCAGAAGGACTGGCCGAGGAAAGGCGCCTCTCGGTGGGGTTGAGCAATTGAGCGCCGCTGGTCCACTGGAGCTCACAACTCCAAAAACGGCAGATCAAATTTTCAAAAAGGCGCTCTCTTTATAAATAAACCACAGATTTTGGCTTTAAAAACAACTACATTCTCGCCTGAAAAGGACTTAAAACTATATTTTGTGAAACATTAACACTACCAGAGGGCTCTCGCTAAGACAAGCAAGCTGGTATCAGACTTTTGCCGAATCCAGTCGGTAAGACAGCGATAACATCTTTTTTAGATATGAAGGCTTCTTGTGTTGTTCTTTGCTCTGGTTTTAACGGAATGGAAAAGTTTAAATCGCTTAAAACAGCCGCGATAGCTGATAGTGATGTTCCACTGCTGCATCCATCTTTGTAGTCAGTGTAACGTACAGAATCTGCTTCACTGTCGCTGCGCTGTCGTCATCGTGTAAAGCCCCACCTCAACGTTTCTGATTGGTGCCTCGATTTCTGGGGCTTAGAAATGGGTTTGAATGGGCTCTTTGCCAGACTACTTGCAGAGCAAATCTAAATTTGCCGGAAGTTGTCTGGGTTTTCCCAGGCTATTCAGAAAGCAATAATGCTTCGAAACGCTTCATTTGGCCATCACTGCTGTAACGTCATGGATTGACGGCAGTAGATAGATCATGAAAACAAGGGATCCTTGAAACAGCCTTTAATTATAAACTTACAGGGATGCACAGGAGATAACACAACCTAACACTCACAACAAACAATGCAAAACAGGGGACTAATTGAAACAGGGGGCTTATATACACTGAAAGAAACGAAGGGAGACTAACTAGACACACCTGAACTAAGGACTAAGGACACATCTGTAACCAAAGAAACTAACAGGTGGGGGAAACTGAGGGAACAGAACTAATTAATAAACCGGAATTAAAGCTGTAGTCTACGATGTTGAAAATCAGTCGAGAAAGCCTGAATTTTTTTTTATAAACTCATCCCACCCTTCCACACGCACACCCCTCCCCTCTGTGCTACCTGATCCCTCCCACCGGGAAACGACCTGAACAACGTCACTCAGTCAAGCAGGAGTAAACATCGGAACAGAGATGTACCATGTGCGATTTGAGTTTACGCCCACGCAAGATTAGCAACACATGCAATGTTCTATCGGCTCGAACAGAAAACCGCTAACGTTAGGCCTATTTAAATAGTCAAGCACTTCAAGAAATATAATTACTTTGACCCGTGATAGGCGATGCTAAACGGCTAACATTCCAATGCCGACCGGCAGCATGATCATGTTGTCAGACTGATAAAAAGCTATTTATGTAATACACCACACCATAAAAGTATAAATAAATGTTTACCGTCTCAACAAAAAGTCAGCCATGTCAGCGTCGGTTTTAAGTCCAAGGTTTCTCTGAAGCTTCCTCCAACGGGCAATGGTGGACCCTATATTGATTCGGCTTTGAGTCCGCCGTTCTTCACATTTATTTTTAATCTCTGCTCTTTCCTCAATTGACTTTCTCTTTTTTTCCAACCTTGACTGTTGGGCGAGCAGGGGCCGCTTGCTGCTGTCTTTTTGTTGGTTTTTCTCCATTGCTGAGTTGATGCTGCCTACTTGCCCGCAAAATTTCATGTCGCAGGAGGGGGCGGGGTGGGGTGCGGTGGGTGGAGACGCGAGTGGATCAGGGGATTGGATGAGAGCAGTTAACCAATGTAAGCTGTCCGGCCGGACAGCTTACATTGGTCAATTTCTCTGCGGGTGTACACCCAATAGAGTGAATGGATTTTTTTTCATTCTTTTTTCTCTTCATATTGTTAGGATTGTACTGTAGAACCATAACCAGCATCTAAACGAGGTTATTAATAATGAACAATCTTTGAAATCGTAGACCATAGCTTTAAGTGATGTATAGCCCCAAACCCTGAAAGAAACATCATTCAGATTGTGAATCTGGAAGACATCTGTGTAAATAAAGGCTAAATTAATAAACCTTCAAATCAAACATAAAAATTAAACTGTGAATGTCAGAAGACCAATCAGATTAGACATGGGGATGTCTCACGAAAGTGGTGCGGAAAATGTGAGAGTTCAGTTAACTCAGGATAACAAGTTCAGAATGGGTCTGGTTGAACAGGTGGTACGTGTTGAGAAAATTAGTTTTAAAAATTACCTGGAAAAAGTGAAGAAATGCATTTTATTTAATGCAATTTTTTGAAGAAAAAAAGTGGACTGTTAAAGATCCATTGCTTTTCTATGTAAATGGGCTACATCTTGCATCTATTACAGCATCTCACGAAGGAAACGGTGTTCTAAAATCAAAGCGCTCAAGTTAAAAGACGTTTACGCATCTCGCAAGGGCGAGTTGTGTGCCAATGAGAAAAAAAACCCTGCAAGGTCAGTCTAGTGCTTTTTAAATAGAAAATAATGAACATTTCTCCTGTTTTGTTGTTGCTGGTGTATCTGAGGCACGAGTTGTAAAGGCTCAGGTCATTTGTTCATTTAAAATCCGTTTAGTAATCAATAAGATAAGATCATTTGTTGTTTTTCTCTAGTTTTTAGGCCTAGTAGCATCTTGCAAATGGACTACCAATAAAAACTAGCTTTCAGGCTATTTTGGGTACATACACTGTACATTCATGAATTCATTTTTAATTTAAATAAACAAATGTCATAGTAAACAAATGTCACAGTTTAAATATACAGTGTTTGTAAAAAAAGGCACGTGAAATACCGGAGGATGGATGGACATTTCTAATTATTTTTTTTCATTTCAACAAGATAACTGTATACAAATGGTATGTAACAAATTATTAGGGGTTCAAGCATGAAATGCTGAAACCCTATTGTAATTGTAAGGTTTCGTAAAACGCATCGTGCAGGCCAAACCGTAAGGCCTAGAGACATGAAACCTGGCCAGATGGTAGGCCTCAGTTTGGGGACAACCTATCAGAGTATGACCCCGAATGGCCCATAGGAGGCGCTACAGCAACCAAAAGTAAAAAATTGTTCATAACTCTTAGATTGTTTGTCCCAGGATCAAGTGTCTTATATCGTTGGCTCAAGGCGGACAAAATGGCTATCTCAGATTTGCTTGCTCTTCCAACGCGCCAATTTCGAGTAAATTGCAGTTTTTTGAAAAACCTATTTTTGCTGACTTTTCCTGGGTTTTTGGCCCGATCGGAACCAAACCACTGCAAGACTATTCTCTGGAGTCCGACAATCAATAATCATCCAAAAAATTCAAAATTTCAGTTAACGGTCGATAAGGGGAACCAAAATCTTTGATGGCACCAGGGCCATTTTTACTAAAATGATTATAAATTGTGAACGGAAAGAGATTTTTTTGCTAACCTTGGGATACATCTTTGTGAGCTCAATCTGAGATCACTTGAAAAAAATCGCAACAATTGGCCACTAGATGGCACTATAAAACGGTTACAACTTGTGAACGGAAAGAGATATTTTCCTAAAACGTGGGACACATGTTCATGAGCTCATTTTGAGGTCACGTGAAAAAAAAAAACATGACAATTGGCCACTTGGTGGCGCTATAAAATGGTTATAACTTGTGAATGGAAAGAGATATTTTCGCTAAACTTGGGACACATGTTCATAAGCTCAATCTGAGTTGACATGAAGAAAATTGTGACAATTGGCCACTTGGTGGCGCTATAACAGTGAAAAAAATCATGAAAATAGCTATAAGGGCACCCAACCGTTAGTCTACTGAAAATTGGCATGCAGTGTCTTTGCCCAGGGTGCCATGATAGTCTATGAGAACATTGGTGTATCTAAAAAAAACTCAGTATACGTCATTGGCACAATGCCTTGAAGGAGCCTTAGAAGTTTCAAGCTAGGGCTGGGCGATATATATCGTGAGATTGTTATGCGCATCTCATTAGTAAAGCCGGTTAATTGATTAGTAGTAAATCGCCTTCACCTGCTTTCAGATGGAGCGGCATTTACTACAAAGAGCCGTAGTTAACTGACAAGCTGAGCCATATCGCATTAATATCGGGGACGTATCGCCAGCGATAATTAATGCGATATGGCTCAGCTTGTCAGTTAACTACGACTCTTTGTACACAGCAAAAACTCCAGTGTTAAATTAACACTCCTGGGAGTGTATATGAGTCCACTCAAGAGTGTTGAAGGTAATGAGATAATTAAGTGATTAATTTAGTGATGATTGATCATTATTGAAGACACCTGATGATAACAAGCAGAATCTCTGAAGGAGAAAATCTCAAATTGTAAGCCACCGTTATGGGGATGGGTGTTTGCTTTAGTTGGGCTCTTGACCCTTATGTTATTAACTTTAGAGTTTGTCTGGCTGCTGTATCTGAGTTATAACTGCCAGAAGAACAAAGCTAAAAAGTGATCTGTTGGTTATATTATGACAATCATCATTTGAACTATGTTTTTGATTTATGCTGTTTACAGCATAACTGCAATTCTGCATAAATATACAAAATTTTAGATATAATATAATGATTTCTCAAAAAGTTGATTTAAAAAAAAAAGTCTTTCTTTTAGGCACACACAGACGTCAAGATTCAGTCTATGCGTCTCAACAATGGTGACGAGCAGAATATTCAATTAGGAAAAGTAAATTACATAGACAATTCAGATCATAATTTATTCATACCGCAATGCATGATGGGAGTCACTGCAACATGCTTTATTATTGTCACCATTGTTGAGACTCACAGGCTGATTATTGATGTCTGTGTTTCTAAATAAATTATTTTGAAAGTCTTTTGATCAGAACAATGTTTATTAAATATTTTGGATTATAAGAAAAACATGATAATCACCTGCTGTAAAATCACAAAGCTGTTGCTAACAAGTTAAACCAAACTATCTCAAAAAGTTTCATTTTTCTGATCACAGCATGATTATGTCAAAACATACACTCTAAAAAAAAAAAAGGTTCTATATTGCACCAAAAATGGTTCTTGGCTCGTAATCATAGGGGAACCTTTTTTAGTGCTATATAGCACCAATTTTGGTGCTTCAGAGGTTCTTCGACTAAGGTGCTATATAGCACCTCTGAAGAACCGCTGAAGAACCACTGAAGCACCAAAATTGGTGCTATATAGCACTAAAAAAAGGTTCCCCTATGATTACGAGCCTTTTTTTTAGAGTGTAGCCAACACTATCAGATCACACTTTTCTTTGTTATTTTGACTGTTATAAATCAATAACAGCAGACAAACAAAATCTAAAGTTAATAATATAAGGGTCAAGAGCCCAACTAATGCACACACCCATCCCCATAACGGTGGTTTACAATTCATGATTTTCTCCTTCAGTGATTCTGCTTGTTAACATCAGGTGTCTTCAATAATGCTCAATCATCACTAAATTAATCACTTAATTATCTCATTAACTTCTCTAACTTCTTTCTTAATTTAACACTGGAGTTTTAGCTTTGTAGTAAATGCCGCTCCATCTGAAAGCAGGTGAAGGCGATTTACTACTAATCAAGGAACCGGCTTTACTGATGAGATGCGCATAACAATCTCACGATATATATCGCCCAGCCCTATTTCAAGCCCGTGTTTTTTTCACAGGAGTGACCTCCTAAGAATCCTTGCCGAGTCCAACAATACCAAACATGCCAGATTTCGCCTTATGGTTTTTGTAAGTGTCATTTAGAGCTTTAAAAAATTGTGGTTATCTTCAAAGCCGTTAGTCAAATCGAGACAACAACAAAAAACAAAGGACATTTGAAAACATAGGTAAATAGCTAAACAATAACGCCAAAATGTTAAAATTATGATAGGAACTGACAAAAAAAATAAATTAAATCCAATCAATTTCACCCATGGATCATTTTGATGCTCTCACATGTTTGAAACGAACAATGATGGATTGTGATGAAATTTGTTTTGAATTGGGACTGGGGCCCGCCTTGATAATCCTACTTAAGGGCCCGGTGTTGGCTCGTTCGTTACGCCACTGAATATAATTGTCTAAACTCCTTATTAAAATTACATATTTACAACAAATCTGACACATATATACAGTATGGGCACACTTTGAGTACTAGTAATAAAAGTGGTGGAGATCAGGCAAGACTATAAGAAGACTCAGGCAAAAGGTGCTATAACTGTAAAAACGCTTTAAAACCATATATTTCCTATGGTAAACTGCCTGTAAAAGGCTGTAAATTGACTTTTTCATCTATGATGGCAGTTGTTAAATGCTTGCTAAATAAAACTTAATGTCTTTTGATGCTTGTGTGCTTGAAGGCCTTAAAGGCCTTAACTGCTTGAACCCCGATAAATGCTGCTTGCAGCTTTAATTATTATTATTATTATTATTAGAACTGTCACATATGTTCTGTGTCTGTCCTTGGACTTTTACGTTGAAGTGTTTCTTGTGCTTTATTTTGTAGTTCTTTGTAGTTTTTCATGTTGATTAGTCTCCCCAGGTGTATCTTGTTTTCTCGTTACTGTTGTTACGCTTGTTTGCCCCTGTGTATTTATAGCCCTTGTGTTTCATTTGCTCTCATTTGTGTGTCATTTGTTGAATGCTTTGGTCCATGTTTTCAGTTACCTTTTGTTCCTTGTGTTTGTTACTTGTTTCTTTATTAAACCCCTGCACGTAGATCCATGCCTCAGCCTGCTCTCAGCCCAGTTCTCCGGATGTAACAGAACGATCAATCAAAGATGGATCCAGCAGCAGTCACCCTTTTTCGACTACGCCAAGAGACTCACTCACTCGAGGACCACACCAGAGACTTTTTGAACTTTGCTAACATAACAGACCTCCCAGATTTGTTTTGATTTATTTATTTTTTTTTGCTACAGACTCAACAACCAGCCACATGGCAAACTCATCTGTGATGGTCCTTGAGGGTCACTGAGAGAGTTCCTTGATTATGCCCTTCAGGTAAGTGGCTCCAGAGAGGGCTCCCGTCTCCCGAGTCCAGAGAGGGCTCCCGTCTCCCGAGTCCAGAGAGGGCTCCCGTCTCCCGTCCCCAGTCCAGAGAGGGCTCCGTCTCTCGTCCCTCCATGGCCCAGGTTGTACTGTTCCCCTGCATGGGCCTGGCTCACCATCCCTTCCCCTTGTCTACCTCCACTCAACCTCCTACCTGAACTCCTTGTTTTGGCATTTTCTTGTGAGCATCTGGAAGCCGCTCTTAAGTAGGGGACTCAGTCCACAAACACCGATAATTTATGACAGTGTTTTTATTTCCTATCTTGTGCCATGTGTTGTAGTCTGTTGTAATTTTTCATGTTGCTTAGTTTTCCCAGGTGTTTCCAGTTTACCATACCCCCTTGTTATCTTGTTAACCTTGTTTCCCGTTATATACCCCAGTGCTTCAGTTGTTGTTTGTCAGTCTTTGCACCTGTATGCATGTTCCTCTCTTTGCGCTCCTGCCTGTTTGTGGATACCCTTGTTCTTGTATTTCCTGTTTATGTTGTTTCTTATTAAATCATTCATGCTGCACTTGGACTCTCACTCAGCTTCATCCCTGCTCACACGTAACAACAACCAAGCTAAAAATGTACTTTTTCTTTCAAATGTCGGAGAGCTCTGCATATGAAGGCACAGATGCTTTTGTGAAAACTTGAAATCAGAAAGTCGGCAAATTCTAACCTGCAAAAAGTCATCAAAATCATTAATTTAATTTCAATTAAAATATTCAAAAAGACAGTTGAAAAACGAGTAAATGACTAAGTAAACAAATGAATTTTTATTTTCTATTGGCATAACAAGAGCAAACAATTTATTGATTGACATTTTTGCAAGAAACTGCTATTTTAATATTTGTTTGGTTTTCATGTCATTACCTCTTTAATAGATCTAGTTAAAAAGCGAATTGTTGGCGTGAGACATTTTGGTTGCACTTTTATTTTAAGGTGATGTAGTTACATTGTACTTCCTCAAAGAAGTACTGAGTGATATTAATGAACTACATGTACTGTACTTACTAGAGTTAAGTTTAGGGTTAGTTACATGTAATTATGCATAATTTACTGCTATTACAATAGTAAGCACATGTAGTAACGTGTAACTATTTCACCTTAAAGGGGTGCTAAAACACATTCTTTCGAAGGTTTGATTGTGTTTGTGGGGTGCACTGTAACATGTGTTCATGCTTCGTTTTTAAAAAATTGCATTATTGTTCATATATTTGACCTTTATTCTACACTGCTCTGTCCCTCCTTGTAAAAACGGTCTGATGGTTTCCGGGTTGTATGAAGCCAGTGCCTCAAATACGCAATAGGCTCAGATTAGTTAGCTGGCCCAGTGTGTTGTGATTCGCTAACCGCCTAGTGCACGTTTGTCGGAAACGTCACGCCCCTTACCTTTACCGGTAGCCTGTGTTTTGGGTAATACAATGGCGTCAATAAAACCATACCAATTTGAGCCCGAATCAGACCTAGACAATTTTAGTGAAGATGATCGAGCAGAACCTGTTCAGTCCTCAAGAGTAAAGACTGCGGATCTATAGTGATCGCTACTGAATGGCACTGTTACTTTTGTATTTTTAGAACGATTATAGCCAAATGTCTGTCGCAAGAACGAACACTAAACATTGGCTTTACTATAGTATCCAAATCAAACACAGAACCATGTTTAGCATGCCTGTAGATAAACAATACATAAAAGCTCTAATCAAAGAATAATTTACACTAATGCCAAGTTCACTGTTGAGATTTTTTTTTAAAGTTTGTAACGTTAGGTGTTTGTCGGATAACGTTAAGTATGAATGAGCATTTAACAAACTGGTTTGCAGAGCCAAATGAGCGTTGTCATCTGTTTACTTCCTTGCTACAACGTACAATTAACAATACAAACTATTACAGGAAAACACATCGACGAAAAATAAATCATACTTACAGGTTGTGGCCCGTAAACAGCTTGGATTTAAAAACAGAAAATCGAAAATTGCCCATTATGTCACATTTTCCCATCTTCTCCTCTGACCCTTGTCTGTCTCGTGCTTTGATTTATGATGGGGAGCATGTATCTGCTGCAAATGCGACCGTGTTCCCCTCTGTCTCATACACACATGCATATAACGTTGTATGTTAAACGCACTGCAACGGAAGGCTGAACAAAGTGGACCTGCAATCCGGATGA
Source organism: Romanogobio albipinnatus (assembly GCA_023566225.1). NCBI lineage: Eukaryota > Metazoa > Chordata > Actinopteri > Cypriniformes > Gobionidae > Romanogobio > Romanogobio albipinnatus. The sequence goes on along the minus strand of CM042241.1, from coordinate 67,750,420 downwards.
AAATAACAGCGTTTCTTCTGCATTGCGGCAACAACACTCCAGCCTACTATCTAGCCTACCACAACAACGCTTCCCCGCGGCGATACAAAATGGCCTCACCCCCCCTTATTTAATATTCTCGGAGGAGGGGTTTATGTAAATATTGGGGCTGGTGATGTCAGCAACCCTGGAGGAATGTGTAGTAGTCCTTAGCGGCCGTTTGCTGTAGTCCTTAGAAATTGATTTCTTTAAAAGCAAATATCTCCCTTTGCTTTAAACTTTGAACGTTATAACTTTGCAGATGTTGTTTATGCTTAAACAGCAACGTTACACACTAGCTAAAGTTAGAAAAGTGAAATTGTGGTTTACCACCCCTTTAAAACAAAGTGGTAACAACATTTTTAGCTCTAATGCTACTTGCAATGAAAGCACGTTTGATTATATATTACTGGCAAGGGCAAAGACCATTTGCATTATGGTTTTTGTTCGGTGTTTCTCAATATGTAAAAAAAAAAGCTTCTTTGCACCTTCGTCCTCCAGCAAAGAAAGGAAAGAATAAGCAATTGAAGCATACATTGTCTTTGCCATCGGTGGATTTGGTTTGCCATGTCACCCTTAGTTTAAAGACAAGACACAAGCCACCTGTATTGTCTAACTGGGTGGAGAACATTAGATTTTAGGCAACCAAGAATGTAACGGTTGTCTTAAACGCTTTCTTTTGAACACAATTGCACAACACAATTGCGCACCAATAGCTGCTCTTCTGCTTGATCATACTTCAGTTCCTCCACTTGAGTTGCTCAACAGTTAGCTCTCAGGACAATGATGATATCTTGAAACGAGGAGGGACATAGATGAATGATAAAAGGCGAAACAATGCTCCAGTTTTAGTCACAAACACAGATAACGGAGCAGGTGAACATGATGCATGTGGATGTAGTGACGCTGACTGCCATCGTTCTGTGCTTCCCTTTGCTCACATCATGCGCCCCACTGTAAGTACATTCATTTTCAAAACGTCAAAAAAAAAAAAGGATAGTTTCTTGTGAAATCTTGTAAATCTTAATTTTCACTTCCTCAGATATGTTCTGTCAGCTCCTAATTTGCTGAGAGTGGGTTCCTCAGAGAACGTTTTTGTGGAGGCTCAGGACTACACTGGAGGAAACCTGAACGTGAGGATCTCAGTGAAGAACTACCCAAAGAAGAACCTGGAAATACTGTCCAAACCAGTGACACTGACTGCAGCCAACAACTACCAGATCCTTACAGATATAGAGGTGAGAGCTCCATTATTAAAGTGCTGTGATTCTCATTAGTTTATTATCAGATATAATTCAGGATTGCTGATTATCTGTTCTCCAGATCCCTGATGATAAGAACTATTTCTCTGAAGATCCTCTGGAGAAGCAGTATGTTTATCTACAAGCTCAATTTCCATCCAACACCCTGGAGAAAGTGGTCATGGTCTCATTCCAGTCTGGATATATATTTGTTCAGACAGACAAGCCCATCTACACGCCTGCTAGCACAGGTACCATTCAGTGCTAAAAACATTAAAATTATGTGATATTGGAGGTTCTTTTGATAAATTGTTACTAAAAGTTATAATATCTATAACAATAAAGACGAGAGAATCACACATACATTAAGGTCCTTTAACACGTCCCTGAATTGAAATTTTAGAGAGGATGTCGAGAACTTGATATATTTCCCAGCCATGTAAAAATGCAGACCTTTAAAGGAAGCTTTTTCTATGGAGTAGCATCACAACAATAAGATATATGCATTTCATTTTAATATTAACAAGTAATATTTTATGTACCAATTTTTTCCACAGTTAATTACAGGGTTTTCTCCTTAACTCCTGATCAACATCCATTCGATGGAGCTTCTGTCTCAATCGATATCATGGTACTCAGTTAAATACTTTATTTACAAGTATAGGTGAAATAACAAGCTCCTACATTGTCTTATCATTGCTTCCTCTTGTCACAACACAACTAAATTTGTTGCGTTTTAACTGTTTAATAAGAATCCTCAAGGCATCACACTCGACAGAGATACTTTCCTTCCCAGGGGAGGCATCAGGGCCGAAAACTTTGCTTTGCCTAAAATTGCCAGGTTTGTTGCACTATTCAGTTAGGTTTGACCAGTGAATTATCCATTATCAGACAATCTCTGTTAATAAGACTCTTGTGTTTTCTGCTGGTGTTGTTTTGAAGTGCTGGGGTTTGGAAGTTGATCGCAAAGTACACAAACACGCCACAAAAGAACTTCACTACTGAGTTTGAAGTTATGGAATATGGTACGTTTACTGCCTCACCTAGAGAACAGGTTATTCTATTCAAAATGATTCTGAAAGCTGTATGAAATATTGAATAATCGCTGAACTTGTTTTATTTTTGTAGTGTTGCCGAGCTTTGAAGTGACCTTAAATCCAAGCAAACCCTTCTTCTATGTAAATGAGCGCTCTCTGAAAGTAGACATATCAGCTAAGTACGATGGGAGTTGTTTATTGTACTGTTTCACTGTGCAAACATCTAATCTAGTATTCTTCGTTAGTAGTTTTTCTAGCATGTTATGTGCATTTCCTGTAGCCCAAACAGTAGAGCATGGCGCTAGCAACGCCAAGGTCATGGGTTCGATTCCCAGGGAAAGCAATAATTGACCAAAAATTTAAAATGTGTACCTTGAATGCAATGTAAGTCGCTTTGGTTAAAAGTGTCTGATAAATGTGAATTTTTAATTTCTATAACATAAGTATTCGCAGGGGTTGTTTTTGCGAATTAGCGTCTGGTTTAAGATATGCTTTTTTGGGTGGCAAATAATGCCGCAAACACATATATTGATTAGCACAAACCATAGCAAAACACATGATTTGTTTAAATACTCTCCTCCAATACATTTTTAATCTGAAAGGGATATTCCTACAAATGCATATGCAATAAGGCCGCAAAAATAACTGTGTCCACACCTTTTCAGCGCAAATTTTTCACTGCATGTCTTTAGTAAATCCTGACAGTAGCAAGCTGTTAGTAAATCTGACCCTGTGTTTGTTTTGTTAGGTACCTGTTTGGGAATAAGGTTCAAGGAAGTGCTTTTGTGGTGTTTGGTGTGATAGACAACGAAAAGAAAATCAGCATGGCCGCCTCACTGCAAAGGGTTCATGTGAGTCCTATTTATACATTTATATATTATAATCCCACATAACACAAACATCTTAATTTGGAGAGAAAAGGCATTGCTTGTACAGTATGTTTGTTGTTCACCATAATTGCAGTTTCAGTATGAATATGCCTTTTTTGTTTTGCGTAATGATTAAGCAACATACATATGAGATCTGCAATTCGTGTTGCAATCCTAATGTAATTGCAAAATGGTGTTTGGGTACTTTTAGAGTACTACTTTATAATACTAATTTTATAAAAAAAAAATAATAATAATAATAAATTAATAGAAATGTACAGTATATGTCACTTGAGGTTTCTGTTTAGTGGACTTTGCGTCATTTGTACTTCCTAGTTTTTCCTGTGTTCCTATTTCCTTTTTCCCAGTTCATTGGATGCTATGGTTACTAATTTGTTTATTGATTAATCTCACCTCTTCCATTCCTTTAGTCTGTGTATAAAAAGCCCTCATACACTGATATTTAGTTGGCTGTGTTATTCCTGCATATTATCATGTGCTATTGTTAATAAAAGTGACTGTTGTTATTAGATCCTGCCTAAACAACTCTCCTTTACTGTAACCGACTGTGAAAGTATACAAATTACATATACTGAAATTAAATCTTAGTATACATCAGAGATGATCCAACGAAATGGGATCTCACTTGCGAGCCCAATCAACTTCTAGTGAAACTAAACAAGCCATCTTTACATAATAGTAATTTTATAAAATAGTAAACTTTTTTTTAAATAATAAACATTAAAAAAGTAATAAAAACTACTGTACAGGGAGTTGATGGTGGTATTTGTCTCTCTGTAGATATTTGATGGAGAAGGAGAGGCAGAGCTGACAATACAAATGATCAAGGAAACCTTCCCAGACATCCACCAGCTAGTTGGGAAGTCACTCTACATTTCAGCCAGTGTTTTAACAGAAACTGGTAAGAAAATTTAACTAAGAGGCTACAACCTTTGGATTTTTGTTAGAGAGTTGCCAGAAGGTTTTATATCCTAGTGTAACGGACATAGGCCAGTAAGAGCTGTGCATGTAAACCTCACTACCCTGACCTCAAGAAGTATGCTAGGGACTGATGCTAGAGGCTGCGTTCTTTAGTGTCCTTAATAGAGTGCCTGCCTCTCATGCCTGAGACCGTGGTTTGAATCCCACTTGGAGTGGGTCGAGTAGAACCCAAAGAGGCATGAGTAGAACCGGTTACATTTGCTGAATGGGAATGGGGTTTAGTGGGGTGAGTGTAACGGATGTAGGCCAGTAAGAACTGTGCATGTAAACCACACTCCCCTGATCTCAAGAGGCATGCTAGCGACTGATCCTAGAGGCTGTGGTCTTTAGCGTGCTTGTTACAGCACCTGCCTCACAGGCCGATCGGTTTGAGTAGAACCAGTTACATTTGGTGCCATGACCCAGATAGGAGTGGGGTGTGTGTAACAGACGTAGGCCAGTAAGAGTAGGCCAGTAAACCACCCTCCCCTGATCTCAAGAGTAAGAGCTGTGCTTGTAAACAACACTCCCCTAGCATGCTAGCGACTGATCCTAGAGGCTGTGATCTTTATTGTCTTGTTACAGTACCCGCCTCCCAAGCCGAGCGGTTTGAGTAGAACCGGTTACATTTGGTGCCATGACCCAGATGGGAGTGGGGTTTAGTGGGGTGAGTGTATCGGATGTAGGCAAGTAAAAATAGGCCAGTAAACCTCCCTCCCCTGACCTCAAGAGGCCCGCTACTGACTGATCTTAGAGGCTGTTGTCTTTAGGGTTCTTGTTACAGCGCCCACCTTCCAAGCCGAGCAGTTTGAGTAGAACCGGTTACATTTGGTGCCATGACCCAGATGGGAGTGGGGTGAGTGTAAGGGACGTAGGCCAGTAAGAGTAGGCCAGTAAACCTCCCTCCCCTGATCTCAAGAGGCCCGCTACTGACTTATGATAGAGGCTACGGTCTTTAGCGTCCTTCTTAGAGTGCCCGCCTCCCACACCGAAGACCACTCTTCGAATCTCGCTTTGGCGCAGGTCGAGTAGGACCGGTTACATGCACAGACGACTTCTGCATTTGTTGACTTCACTTTGAAAAATGACTGACTGTCTGTGTGTTTCAGGCAGTGAAATGGTGGAGGCTCACAGGAGAGGCATTCAGATTGTGACATCACCGTACAACATCCACTTCAAAAGAACCCCACAATTCTTCAAACCTGGAATGTCCTTTGATGTCTCGGTATAAAACTATGACAAAGTTAACAAAAAATCTATAAAGGGATCATACTCCCCTCTGCTGAACTAAGATACATGATGGTTTTGTTTAATGTTTCTTTTTAAGGTGTATGTAACAAATCCTGACCAGACACCTGCTAAAAATGTGGAAGTGGAGGTGAATCCTGGAGGGGTCAGAGGCCAAACAAGAGCCAATGGCATTGCGAAGGTTACCATCAACACTCAAGGAGGATCGTCCACACTGCAGATCACTGTAAGATCTGAGCTTGGGTGAAAACTCTCCAACTCAATGACTTTTGAAATTTTGCAAACCTGCAAAATAATTATTTATTTCAGGCAAAGACCAAAGATCCACAATTAAAGGATGACCAGCAGGCAGTGAAGCCAATGACGGCTCAGGCCTACAAGCCCAAAGGAGGCTCCAACAACTACCTGCACATCGGCATTGATACTGCAGAGCTTCAGATTGGTGATCAAATAAAAGTCAATTTGAATCTGGGAAACAGCCCTGGAGTGATAAACCAGGATTTCACCTATTTGGTGAGGATCACATGGCACAATTGGTGCTTTGTATATCCTAGATGTTTGATATCAATTTTAAATGTTTTTTAAATTTAGGGATGAGTTACTATTTAGGGATGAGTTACTGTGCAAATTATATTCATACATTTTTTTTGGAAAACCTACATCATTGCTGGAGTGTAAGCGAATTCGCTTAGTGACACATCTCAATACAATCTTCAGGAAACTTTGTGTAGAATACATATTTAGTTGAATAACACGTTCTCTTGTGGAGGTCACAGTTTTATTCAAGTTAAATACACTAACAAGATGAAATTGCATTTAAAAGGGAAATGTAATAGTCATATTTAATGTGGTCACTAATTGTCTTTTGTGCCTTGTAAATGCCACTCATATTTTTCAAATAAAGTATTACATCAGATGTGTTCATGAAAATCTATTAACGTAATTTATGCTAGCTGTATTTATCTTTATTCCCATAGATCTTGAGTAAAGGTCAGATCGTTCATGCAGACCGGTTTAAGAGGCAAGGACAATCTCTAGTGACTCTGTCTCTACCTGTAACCAAAGACATGGTGCCGTCCTTCCGCTTCGTGGCTTATTATCATGTGGGCTCGTCTGAGGTGGTGTCTGATTCAGTCTGGGTCGACGTGAAGGACATGTGCATGGGAACGGTGGGTGAACCGAGAAAAAAGTTTTCCCACTACCATCATCATTTCTGAGTATCTCTTTACTGTTTTTATTCCCAGCTCAAAGTCGAGGTGAAGGACCAGGTGCAATTCGGACCCGGAGATCAGCTCAGCTTGAAAATAACCGGAGATCCTGGAGCTAAAGTTGCGCTGGTCGCTGTAGATAAGGGTGTATATGTCCTTAATGACAAGAACAGACTCACTCAGACTAAGGTAATTAACCTCATGTACAATAACCTCAGTGGTTTCAGACTTAAAATTACCTAGTCTCTTTGCTGCTTTAGATCTGGGACGTCGTAGAGAAGCATGACACCGGCTGTACAGCAGGAAGTGGAAGGGACAGTATGGGGGTTTTCAGTGATGCAGGACTGATGTTTGAGTCAAACACTGCAGGAGGAACCAACACCAGAACAGGTATTGATTGATTCCTGTAGTTGGAATTGAACTGTTTTGTTTTTTGTGCTATACATATCCAAACTAATCTTTCATGTTCTTGTAGATAACGAGTGCCCTGCCCCGCCGAAGAGAAAACGACGAGCCGAGAGTCTTCTGCAAGTCATCACTACTTTGGGTAAAGAATCTGTGTATTAGGGTTGAATGATTAATTGAGCCGAGAGTTGAATCTTAGTGCGATTATCAAATCACAAAGGCTGCGCTGCGTGTTTCAGAGTGAAGCGACACTGTGTTCTTTTACACGCAAGCAGCTTGTGATCCTCCGGTGTTTGCATGTGCTTGACTTGTAATGAGAAACGCTGATCAGCAAAAGAGAAACCTTAATAGCTCCCTTCATTTTTCCACCAAAATAAACGTTCAATTGTTTAATGTTTGAAAATGAAAAAATTTACAAAAATATTAGTGCTCTAATTTTACAGTTGTAATGTTGAATATTATTATTATGTATTTTTTTTTTTTTTTTTTTTTTTTTATTATGTATGTTATTATTATTATTATTATTATTATTATTATTATTATTATGTTTTTGTTATTATATATGTTTTCTTAAATACTCAATTGGTCGCATTTTTCAGTGAACTATTACAATAGTAATATTTTTATGTTGTAATGGTAATAGCAATATAACTTTTTAGTCATTTTTATTTAGCTGTAGTAATAATAATAATTGTTCAACCCAATCTCACGGCAATTCGTACATATTTGATGAGGTGGGTAATGCATACAACCTCTCTCGTAAGAATTGGTGCGGTTTTTGCTAAATCGTATATATTTGACGAGTTGGTCGTATGATTTCATGCAAATTACCTAACCTCAAACCCCACCCCTAAACCTACCCATCACTGCAGTATAGACAAATTGTATAAATACATACGAATTGGTCATGAGATAGCATTGTAATTGTTATATTATTTTATCAAATACTTGATTTTCTGTATTTTACAGTGAAATATTACAATTGTAATACTATTATATTATTCATATATTCGTTTTTTTATTTACTAATACTACTTTCCTATTATTACTATTATTTTATAGGCCTTTTTTATAGTGATAACAAAATGTTGGCCAAATTGTACAGCCCTACAAGCAAGCACAGCAAACCTGGATTTTCTTTTTAAGTTCACATTTTATTTTATTTTTTATCAGATCAATTGCTATTAGATTTCCCCCCAGATTGTTCAGCCCTTATCGAAGATAATTGTATGCAGTTTCTCTCCTTCTGCCCTCATTGTCTGCCCTCCATCTTCTCAGCCGGTAAATACTCTGGCGAACTGAAGATGTGCTGCTTGGACGGCATGCAAGAGAATTACCTCGACTACACATGTGAACGGCGAGCCAGGTTCATCATGGATGTAGAGGAATGTGTCCAGGCCTTCCTGCACTGCTGCAATGCAATCGAAGACCACAAGAGCACATACTCCTACGAGGATGAGATATATCTGGCCCGCAGTGAGATTTTAGCCTCGTTTGACTTGCATCTAATATTTTTTGTAGCTTAAAATTGAAGTAAATGCACAACAATTCAAAGATGTGGGATCTTTCATGTTTTTTTTTTTTTTAAAGTCCCTTCTGCTTCATCATGTTTTTGTGGAAACTGTGATACTTTTTCAGACTTTATGATGAGAAAAGTATTTATTCGAAATGGAAATCTTTTGTAAATTTACAAATCACTGATCAAATATAAAGTGTTGTTGCAGAATAAATCTTTGAATGGTAGTTTTTGTTTGTTCAGGTGAGGAAGATGATTTTGATGATTTTGAACCAGATGATGTGTTGGTACGCACACAGTTTCCGGAAACCTGGCTCTGGGAGGAGATCAATCTACCTGTCTGTCCACAAGAACAGTCGTGGTGAGATATATGAGATTCGAATATGTTATATTAACTAATACATTTGGTACCATACAACATTTTGTGGGAACCACAATGCGGTTCTTCTTTCGGTTTCTTCCAAAAAAAGAGGCAACCTTTGTCAGACACACTTTTATTTGTCTTAAAAATCAGCTATAAAATGAATTTTATTGATGCGTTATACTTTATAAAGGTAAATATTCAAATGAAAACTAAAGTGACAGTGAGCAAATAATGTGGGAGATTTGTTTGCAAAATCCTGAAGGGACTGGCTTTTTAACGTGTGAATCGCACTACTATGGAGTAGCATAAAACAGTCTATAATCCTAAATTAAAACCAAGAATGCTCAGGAGCTAGAAATCAACAACCACGTAAACTGAAATGAGATCTCTTACCATTGAAGAAAGCATGACGGCTAACTTGGATCATGTGCTGCACCTCTCAGCCTATCGTGTAGTGCAGTGACGTCAGTGCCTGCCTTTCAAAGTCAGGTACAGTTTACGTTAATCAGTTTCTTGTATATTAGCGCGTTGGTCTTGTGAATAAATGTTCTATAGGCCTATTTGGTGTTATGTCGCTAGTAAAGGTACAGTAGGACTGCATTGTTTGTGGAATGTGCTTTACTCAGCGGAAAAAAGAGTGCAAATACAAACTAAACACTAAAAACTTAATTGTAAATTAATACATATTTAATTAGTTTATAAAGCGATTTATCATCATCATTAGACACACAGCAGAGTCATAATTCATTACAGCACAAGACTAACCTGGCAGTGATAGAAAGAATACTAAGAATATATATTTGATTGGAGATGGTGGTCCAGTGGGTTAAACCACTGAACTGATACACAGAAGGTTGCTGGTTCAATCCCAGCAGTCGCCACCAGTGTGTCCTTGAGCAAGGCACTTTACTCCACGTTGCTCCAGGGGGATTGTCCCTGTAATAAGTGCACTGTAAGTCGCTTTGGATAAAAGCGTCTGCCAAATGCATTATTATTTTTTTAACATACAATATAACATAATAAAATTAACTTCATGTGCATACAAGTCGTATCATAACTGGTAAAACCTCAAAGCCAAAGAAAGAAAAAAATCTGTATTTTATACTTTCTTTAGACAATATACAATGTCACTTAATATTACTATAAAATACTATGCAGTAAATAAGTCCTACCATTCCCTTCTCTGCCTTCCCTTATAAAATAACCTTATATCATCTGTGAAATCTACATATTGTTCCCGACAAACATATATTGTTTACCTTAAAACATGTTTAGCGGACAAACAGTTGATTCATTAAATGATAAGCTGTTTTCTCACAAAAGCAGTTTATTCAGTGTAGTGAATCCTCTTCTCCATTGACTTCCATAAAAAAACAGCCTGGTCTCCTTTCCTGCGTACTGGCAGCCGCAGCGTTAGCATTAGTCATTACGCTTTTTTGGCTAATGGTTGCAGGCTTGTCATCTAGTGGCTTTGACCGAACACTCAGATGGTGGACCAGAGAAGACCAACACAGGACCCCGAAGTGTCTGCAGAGACCGTGTCAATTATCCTCCCGCTGCAACTGCCTCATCGACACGGCATCTAAATAAACCCGTCACCAGTGTGATAACTCCGATTGTTCGAATATTACCATTAAATAATACTTAAATCGATATGTCATCCGCAATAAACCCGTCTCCAGCGTGTTGCCTCCGATCATTCGAATATTGCACTTTAATAATTATTTAATCAACATCATCCTCAATAAACCCGTCTCCAGCGTGTTGCCTCCGGTCCTTTGAATATTCCAATCTATTATGACCTCTGACCTGTAAAGCAGCCAGAATAATAATAATAATACGTTGTTTGTAAATTGGCCAGAGGAGAACTGGCACCCCGACTGAGCCTGGTTTCTCCCAAGGTTTATTTTTCTCCATTAGGTCACCTAATGGGGTTTTGGTTTCCTTGCCACTGTTGCCTCTGGCTTGGCGTGCTCAGTTGGGGACACTATATTTTTCAACTAAACATCGAAATAAATCTAATTAATAAACTAATTTAACCATGTAAACTAAATTACTGATCTAATTATTGATCTAAAGCCCACACTGTCACCGTATGGAAATTGAAATGAACTGATGACATCAAATTGCTATACAGCTGAATAAAATTAGGCTGCATTATTTTGCTGTTTAACACTGTAAAGCTGCTTTGAAACAATCTACATTGTTAAAAGCGCTATATAAATAAAGTTGACTTGACTTGACTTGACTCAACAAAGGAAACTAAAGGCTTAATTTCACAGGGTAAAATAATTCACTGGAACGGAAACAGGTGCGCAACTAATCAGAAACCATGGAAACAAACAAGAAATGGGAACACAGGCAAACAGGAACAGAGCAGAACCATAGGGAACACAGTGATCTACGAACACAATGAAACATACTCATGACAGGCTATGGATGTTGAAAAGATTTGAACATGACAGTGTCTGTTTTTTGTTGTGGTTTTTTTGTCTAGCGATGAAACGTCTACCTTAAGAACTGGAATATACCTGAAGGACTCCATCACAACCTGGCAGATCACAGCCATCAGCCTGTCCAAGACCCTCGGTAAAAAGCACAGCTCTTGTTTATTTGTTATTCTGTTTATCATTTGCTGTTTTTTGATACTCCCTAATTTTCTCTGCAGGAATATGCGTGGCAAATCCTTACGAGATCATCGTTAAGAAGGATTTTTTTATCGATCTGAAGATGCCTTATTCAGTGGTGCGGAATGAACAACTGGAAATAAAGGCTATTGTTCACAATTACAGCAACCAGAAGCTGGTATGTGCAGTTTACTGACATATTACATCGTGTTAACTCTTAAAAGCCTACTGTACACTCTCAGAAAAAAAGGTACGGTGGAGGTACAATTTTGTTCCTTGGGGAACAAAACGTATAACTGTACTGAAAATATTTGGTCACCGTTATGGTGATCAGTGGTTCCTTTAGCTGAGCAGTTTGACTCTTGGCTTTTTATGTGAATTTGTTTTTTTTTAATACCGTGTTAACAAAACAAATACTCTTATCAAATTAAAAGAAGCCATAAACAAAAAATTGTGATGATGAAAAATGTTTGATTAAACTCATCATGAACTAAAATTATTAATACATAATATTCACCAACAATACTTTCTTGCCACAGATCAGACATTCTGAATTCTGATTTTTAATTACATTCTAGAAGGTAAAGTTTAGACACACACAGATATCAAGAATCAGAATATGAATCTCAACAATGGAAACATACTTAATGCTGCAATGCATGCATTTGCTATAAATGGCATATTTTGCAATCTTAATAGATTTGAGGTCAGGCTTTATAAGGTTAAATTGTACAGTGGTTTTTCCCTGTGCTGAAGATCTCATTTTGTCTTATACCAGTCAGTGCGTATCAAATTCAAGACGTCGGACGGCGTTTGCAGCAGTGCCAGAAAAAAACAGAAAGACAGGATAACTGTTTCTGTTGGCTCCATGTCCTCCGTAGCTGTTCCTCTCATCATCATCCCCATGGATCTCAATGACCAATGGATCGAAGCTGAAGCATACAGCTCCAATCGCAATGACGCAATTAGAAAGAATCTAAAGGTGGTGGTGAGTCTGCCATGTCAACATTTAGAGGAAGGCTCTGGCGGTTCCTGCAGGAATCTGTCTGCAATCACTTTATTTCAATGTGATTTCCAACGTGTCCACCAAGTTGCTTTTGTGTCCATTTCTCTTTCAGTCTGAAGGTGTACTAACCGAAGTTGAAGAGAGAGTTGTGGAGATCAACCCCTCTGGGCACCCAGGTGCAGGTTCTTTAAAAACACAAGCTGGATATGCAATGGAGATGATGGTGAAAATCATGTTCAAACACCATATTCCCTCTTGATTGAACAGGCGGTGTGCAGGTTGTGTCAATGAGGAGTGACATCCCACGCCGAAAGGTTCCCAACACACCTGCTTCCACATTGATCACAGTGATAGGTGACAATCTCATTGCAATTTTATTTTCTGAGGTTTATAGGGGCCAGTGAAATCCATATTTTTATTTCCATTTAAATTTCTCTGGATTCCTTTTTATTTGTAAAATTTTAGTAATCAAAATCCATGTCTAATAATTAAAAATCATGATAGATTTCACGATTCACCAGTGAGAGTGCCCCTGATTACCACCCCGGACTGTCATTCCCTCAAAGACTACATAACCCATAATCCTTTGCCCGGACTCATCAGCACTCATTGTTTGGGTCTCACTCGACTGCTGGATCTGTGCATGCCAAGCCATCTTGGCAGAAGATGCTGGCTCAGGCATGGCAGTAGCCATCTTGGCATAAGATACTGGTGTGGTGGCCATCTTGTACGACGACGACAGGCTTGGCAGCCATCTTGGCATAAGATACTAGCATGGTGGCCATCTTGTCTAACGACACTGGAGTGGCAGCCATCTTGTCCAAGGATGCCACAGACAGGTTCAGGTGGGGAAACCACAGGACAGTAAGGTGCTAAAAGGACAGGAGTGCCGAGCCTCATCACTGGACATGCTGGGCAGTGATGGGCCAAGCTCCGTGGCCATCGGAGCTTGATGCATAGTGCCCCTCCCCCAAAAATGTTTGGGGCATGTGTCCTCCTCAATCTCCTTGACAGTAAAGGAGGACCCAGTCACCTGAAGGGCTTAATTTAGGAACTCGCTCCGTGATCCTCAAGGACCATCACAGATCAGTATGGATTGTAACGGGTTGTTGAGTCCATAACAAAAAAAGTCAATGAGAGCATAGTCTGGGAGGTCAGTGAAATTAGCAATACCTTGAAAGTCCTGGATGTGTGGTCCTCGAGTGACTGAGTTACCTGATGAAGGTGGACGGGACATACTGCTGGATCCAGCAGCCGAGTGAAACCCAGACCTCCCATGGATCCAGCAGACGACCACCACAGCAGCGCAGACGGGCAAGAAGACCCCAATGGCGGCACAGATGACCACAGATGACTAGACGGGCTAGAATACCCCCACGGCGGAGCAGGCTGAGCAGGTGGCCCGGGTGAAGTCCTCTCTGGACTTGGGACAGGAGACAGAGTCTTCTTTGGACTTGGGACTGGAGACGAATCCTCTCTGAACTCGGGACAGGAGACGAATCCTCTCTGAACTCGGGACAGGAGACGGAGTCATCTCTGGACTGGGATATGCTTGTTTCAACTGTAATTCCTCACCATCAGCATCATATAGAAACATCTCATAATGTACCTCAAACTGAGTAACATCAGTGAGAAACGTCCTGCTCAAGGTTCGGGTTGAATACCTAGTTCTTCCAATGTTTCATCATTGATTTGGACTCGCTGGAATTGAAGTAAAATCACCGTCATCATTACTGTCTTTACAGTGTGTTCTATCGCTGAGAACCCTCTGGGTGGAGCTGGAGTTCGGGCCGTCTGACAAATCAGAGTAGACCAATCACAACAGACTGGGCCGTCTGAACAATCAGAGCAGAGTAGACCAATCACAACAGACTGGGTCATCTGACCAATCAGAGCAGAGTAGGCTCGCGGAAAGGAGGGATTTAGAGAGACTGATTCATCCGTCGAGTGATTTGATAATCATTGAATATTGTGGTGATGTGCAATGTATATTATGAGAAAATGAACATCAGGGTACTTTAAAATAGCATAATAGGGGCACTTTAAAAGCCATTTACCTTCCATGGTTGCAGGTGAGGAGATAACGCGCACAGTCGAGCAGGCCATCAGTGGACATTTTATGGGTCAGCTCATTGTCCAGCCCCATGGATGTGGAGAGCAGAACATGATCCACATGACTCTACCTGTCATTGCCACTCATTATCTGGACAGCACCAAGCAGTGGGAGGCTGTTGGCATAGACCGCCGTAATGATGCCATTAACCATATCAACACAGGTCAGCTTTAACATTAATGTGCTCCCAATTGTTTAATTGAGTTAAAGTGCTGAGCACATGTCACTGTCATACTTTTTTTTGTTTGTTCTTGTGAAGGTTATCGGCAGGAGTTGACCTTCCGTAAACCTGATGGGTCCTATGCTGTCTGGATAAAAAATCCGAGCAGCACATGGTGAAATAATTCTTATAAATAACTGAAAATAACAGTGTTGCGAAATTCAGCTCTGATGAAATTACTTCTAAAGAAGCTCAACAGAAGAGAATAGTTTCATTATAACAATTCAGTTCAACTGTAAACGTTGCAAAGCTAATCAATTATGAACAAATATTGAGAGATAATGATTGTGTTTCTTGTATTACACTTCATTTGCAGGCTGACGGCATATGTGGCGAAAGTGTTCGCGATGGCCAACGATCTGATTGCCATAGAGGAGAATGTGATCTGTAGTGCCCTCAACTGGCTGGCCAAACACAAACAGCTGTCAGACGGCACGTTTAAAGAAGACGCCCCTGTGTATCACAGTGAGATGGTTGTAAGTTAAAAATTTCCTCTGTAAAAGTCAAGTACAAGAGTTGGAGCCCATAAATGTATTCCTGTGCACCAGAAGAACTAACAAGTACAATGTGTAAGTCTGCCAAACTGTGGGCTGTTCCTGGCTGCGTGTAGCACCTACGCTCTGCACTTCAGAAGGACCCAATCTTCTTGTTATATCTTATTATTTGAGTTTATGTTAATTCCAGGGTGACGTACGGGGTAAAGACGCTGATGCCTCACTGACTGCATTCATCCTAACTGCCATGCAAGAGGGGCGCGAGATCTGTGCTGGATCTGTCCAAGTAAGTGTGATTCCCAGAAACAAACAGCGCTGCGATACATCGCATCGGTCTCACTGAGTCTCTCTCTCAATACTAGAGTCTTCAGAGCAGTATAAACAGAGCTGTTAGTTACCTGGCACTGAGAGTTCACAGTCTGACCAGCACTTACGCTGTCGCTATGACCTCTTACGCTTTGGCCCATGCTGGAAAACTCAATAAAGACATCTTGATGAGTCATTCTACCGAAAGCAAAGGTCAGTAACATTACAGTCTGTCAACAACAACAACTTCTCCATGAAAAAAGTTCAAGATGGTTATACCAGGGTTTTTAGTTAACTAAAACTAAAACCATAAAAAATGTTACTTGAACAACTGAACAAATATATTTTAAAATGTTTTTAAAAAATCCAGCTAGTTGTCAAGGAAGCACTTCTCATTAGAATTTATTTTAACTTTGTGCTAAAATACCTAAAACTGAAATAAACTAGTAAAAAACTGTCAAAAACAACAACAAAATGACAAAAAAAACCACTCTAACGATTTTTATTTGTCGTAATCATAGAGGAACCACTTTTGGTGCTATATAGCACCATATCTTAACATGTTCTGTATATGGTAGCAGTGCTATATAGCACCATTGTTAGCGGTGCTATATAGCACCTTAGTCAAAGAACCAGTGAAGAACCTCTGAAGCACCAAAATTGGTGCTATTTAAGGTTCCCCTATGATTATGAGCCAAGAACCATTTTTGGTGCCATATAGAACCTTTTTTTTTAGAGTGTATCATAATGCTAGGTTGTATGAAATACTGGTATAAAATAGTAACTTTTTCAACTGTTGTAAATTTGAGTAATGCCTGAATGTATTTACATATGATAATCATATATATTTGCCAGTAAGGTCTCATTTAACATCCAAAATGTAAAATAAGAAAGAAATGCATTTATGATGTTAAAAAGTGAAAAGTCTCTTCTCTTTTTTTTTATCTTTGAGTATTTGAAATCCATTTTGATATATTACTATGTATTGCAATTTACATTTCAGTCAGTTGTTTTCCAACAGTTTCTAAACTTTTGCATAGAAATCTGTATTGTGACATACACTATTATCAGAAATCATTACTGTGATATCACAATTTGTTTAGATGGCATATTTTGGCAAGTTCCTGGACAGCACTATCACTCTCTCGAGGCCACAGGTTATGCAGTTCTTGCCCTGGTGATGGCAAAGGATTTTGAGAAAGCCGGACTGGCAGTGCGTTGGCTGGGAAAGCAACAGACACGTTACGGAGGTTATGGCACCACACAGGTATTTCATCAAATGACAAACAAATGAATGGTTTTGTGGACTGACCGATTTATATAGATTACAATGTACATAGTCCTCCTCATTTTGTTCGTTGTGTCTAGATTTGTTCCCATTTGTTTACCCTAGGAGTTATTTTATTTAAATGAATATTGCATACTGCATTTTATCAATATACCAAGAAAACGTCACTTTAGTGGTTTAGTAACTATACAGACTGAGAAATCCTCCAGCAGTTTAGTGAATTGTGAGACTTTAGTGCCCACTTCCATTGTTTGGAAGCTTGGACTTTCTGGGAGAAAAAACAAAATCATACAGGTTTCAAATGATGGACCTGATTTATCCATTTGTAGTCAAATGGAATTAATTGGCCATATCCAATATTAAGATTTTAAATAATTGGTTTTCAATCTTTTCTAATCTGTTCGATAGCATATCTTAACACTTGATTGGATTGAACATTTAAAGTTCTGTGCATGTGCAATGAAGTCGAAGTGGCGTAATGACATATGACGCACAGAATGAGCCATTGAATATTGTGTAATAAATTATACTCGTGTCGTTCTAAAATGAACGTCTATGAAGTGCTTTAGGACAATGTCGTCCCAGCAGTCCTATGCTTCTGACTCGTCCACAGGTGTGAGAAGGGGCATTTTTATTTCATGATAAATACAAGCAGCATGGCACAATGGTAATGTGCTTGTTGTCTACTCGGGACATGAAATAGATAAATATTTAGTCTGCTTTTTAAAACCAAGAAGTGATGCTGGATGATTGTTTATGTGCACCAACAGCGGGGAAACTGTATATTTGTGCAGTGTACACATATCAAAAGATCAAATCCAATTTGAATCACAATTCTCTCACGGCTCTGAATAGACAACTAAACAAAATAATGTAATTTACTACACCGAAAAAAGAGGTACAGTTTTGTTGCCTGGGGAACAAAACGTATAACTGTACCTTTAAAAGGTACACAATTGGTCCGTAGGGTACAATTACATTTACATGTATGCATTTGGCAGACGCTTTTATCCAGAGCGACTTACAGTGCCCTTATTACAGGGACAATCCCCTTGGAGCAACATGGAGTAAAGTGCCTTGCTCAAGGACACACTGGTGGCGACTGCTGGGATCGAACCAGCAACCTTCTGCGTATCAGTTCCATGGTTTAACCCACTGGACCACCATCTCTCCAAACAATTACATCATTGTTTCCCTCTACTTAGAGCAGGGGTAGACAAGTTCAGTTCTAGTGAGTCACTGTTCTGCAGAGTTTGACTCCAAACCTGAAAGACATCTATAGAAGCTCTTATTGAGAATTAACAGAGGTTTAGATGTTGATGTTTTATTGAAAATGTATTGAAAACCATTATGGTGATCAATGTTTCTTTAGTTGGGCAATTTGACTCTTAAAGTCAGCTCTCTTGGGCTGAACTTGACTACCCCTAACTTAGTGGTACCACCCCAGTACCTAAAAAAAAAAAACAATTTTGTAGAGTGTAGAGATTCTGACAAAATGTTAATTGCTGCATGCTGCAGTCTATTTAAAACATTTAGTAAATTTCAACAAATCGCTTTGAATGAATAATTCAATGACAAGTCCTTTTTTTAACAGTCACTTGTTGCCAGTTACTGATGTAACAATGAAATTGATTATTTAAAGTGCCAAGTTACTTTCAGATGCTGCTTTACTCTATCTTGATCACTTCTGTAGACATCAGTGTTTATATCCTAACAATAAACTTGTATCCCAGTTCTTCTGTGATAATTTGAATTGATTAGCTTTCTCTGGGTCCACAGCAGCACAAACACAGATTTAAATGTTCTGGTGTGATCAATAAACATAGAGTCAAATTGCCCAACTAAAGAAACATTGATCGCCATAATGGGGACCAAACATTTTCAATTGTAGTAAATTGCTGTCATTTAGGAATGAGATTGCATGCGTTTTTGAATAGAGATCACAATCTTTTAACGATTAATAATGCACTATAACCGAGAGACTACTTGGCAATGGATGATAAGATTCACTGGAGTGACGTTTGCTACAGTATATTAGGGGGAAATAAATGACGTGCTATGTATTAATGTATTATGTTAATTGGCCATGTCTTTTAACTTGATACCTCCAACAAAATGTTTCTCTTGTCTAATTTCTGTTTAGGCAACTATCATGGTGTTCCAAGCCGTGGCTGAGTACCGCATTCAGGTTAAGAAGGGAGACATTAATCTGGATCTGAAGCTCGCTGTGCAGGAGAGATCAGGAAAAAAGAGCATCACTATAACAAATTCCAACAGTAAAATTGCACGCTCAGACAAGGTCTGTGAATATGACTGTATGAACTAGTGTTTGTGGCCTTAAAACAGCACTCAGTCAGCAATCAATAGCATTGTTAAGAAATGGAATTAAAATGCATACAAAAAATCAGATTCACATGTTAATGTGTTAACTGATTCACATACAAGTGTGTTGTCTTTATCTGTCTACTTTAACGGACTGAATGCCACAGTTTGACATTACGAAGAGCTTCAACATCACCGCTCAAGGGACCGGGGTGGCCATGCTCTCAGTGAGTGTTCACAGACAAACTCTTGAAATCTTCACCAGCCTGTGGTTCTGTGTTAAAAGCTCCTGTCCTTTCCTCTCAGGTATTTTCTGTGTATTATGCTCTACCTGAAGAGAAAGACAATGACTGTACTGTGTTTGATCTCAGTGTGAAGATGGACAAACAGCGTGATGGTAAGATTTATCGTGAGAACGTGACATGACTACTTTAAACTGCTGTGCTGTAAAGTGAGGTTGTTTTATTTCTATATGTAGTGTCCTATGATGGAGCCATTGATAGTTATCAACTTACCATTGAATACATGTGAGTATACTAACTTTAAAAAAGATTCACAGACCATTTGTCTCATTTAATTTGTCTTCTTTTCTGAAATGTACGGAAAGTAGGGCTGTAATCAACCAAAGAAAATCTTGGTCGACTGAGGTCCCGAAATTTTCGACTAAAAATCGACTAAAAATGACGTTAGGAAAAAAAACGTTAAATTAATTAGCTGCACACTGTGCGCAGTACTTGGTAGCCTTGTTGTCTGCCTAAATGAATTATAAATAAACATAAAAACTAGTAGGCTATTTGCAGTATATTAAATCGTTTTTGACCTGATTATTTTGCACTGAAATGAGTCTGACACACGAGTCTTTCGGCTCTGATAGCGTTGCATCACTAGCACCATCATAGCCTATGATTTCCGTTGTCAACTAGTGATATCATCACAAGAACTTTTGAGGAATATGCAACATAATTTAGACAATTGTTTTTGTCATATGTATTATACTAACTGACAGACACTATCATTTCAGCCGCTCTGTGCAGCTCGAACACAGGATCAGCTCAGCTTCGCGGCTGAGACACGAATAGACTATTAACTTAAAGCTTTTACTCTTAAACACAAAAGGCACGTCCACTTTTATAAAAAAAGGAATATTTATTAAACAAGCCAGATCAAGAGCAGAAAAAACGCTCTCCCAATTAAATAAATAATATACAGCAAACTATAGCCTTCTTCAATCTGTCTCTCTTCTCTAGCGGGTTGGGCTAATCCAAGTGGAAACAAAGGGGTGTTCTGAAGACAGACTGTTACCTGTGAAACAGGGGTGCTCTGAAAACACCCCCATTAGCAATTAGTGCTTTCCACCTGATGAAATGAACGCGGCAAAACCGACAGTACAGATCCACTTTTGCAGCACAACTGAAGCGTGGTGTTGTGACGCTTCCCCTCATGTGTATGTTGATGGGCGTTCCTCAAGTTTACTGCTATGGGCGTGCGTTTGAGCCAGCGGGGAATGAAAAACAAAGGACCAGCGAGAGACTTCTCTTCACCAGTGGGTTGGGCTAATCCAAAAGAAGTGGAAACAAGGGGGTGTTCTGAAGACAGACAGTTACCTGTGAAACAGGGGTGCTCTGAAAACACCCCCATTAGCAATTAGTGCTCTCCACCTGATGAAATGAACGTGGCGCGGCAAAACTGATGAAATGAACGCGGCAAAAAAATCGACCAATCAGAATTTTGGTCGAGCCAGAACGTATCGACTAATAATCGACGAATCGACTGGGAGATTACAGCCCTAACGGAAAGACCAGAAATAAGATTGCATCAAACTTTGTAATAGTTTTAGCACACAGCAAAAACCCCAGTGTTAAATTAACTCTCATCAGTGATTAATTAAGGGATGATTGACCATTAGTGGTGACCTGAGGATAACAAGCAGAATCACTGAAGGAAAGAGTCAACATTTGTTAAGTCCTCATTATGGTAATCAGTGTAGTTCGCTTTAGTGCTTTAGTTCGGTTCTTGGCCCTTGACACAGCAAAAACTCCAGTGTTAAATTAACACTCCTCGGAGTTTATTTGACTCCACACTCAAGAGTGTTAAAAGTAACTCTGAAGAAGTGTTAAAGTTAATGAGATAATTAAGAGATTAACTAAGTGATGATTGACCTTTAGTGAAGACACCTGATGATAACAGAATCACTGAATGCCATTTTTAAGTCACCATTATGGTGATCAGTGTTTGCATTCGTTGGGCACCTGACATTTTAACATTAAGTTTTGTCTGGCTGCTTTATAGTGTCCAGAGAAAATGTGACCAGATGTTTTTGGTTATGTTTTGACAAAATCTTCATGAGCTGAATCACTGACGTTATTTAGAGCCTAATCTTTGAGTTAGGTTTACTTTATTGATAACAGCAACCTTGATTCTACAGCATAAGATCTGTTGTTTTCAATAGAATCAGAGGGATTTAAAAAAAAAAAAAAAAAAAGGTTTGCACTTCTCTGTCATTTAGACACACAGAGACATCAAGAGTCAGCGTATGAATCTCCACAATGGTGGCCATCAAAAAGCCTTCTTTCAAAAAACTCACCAACGGCTCCCAGCATGCATTGCAGCATGAATAAATTATAAGATTAATTGTTTTAGTAATTTTTTTTATTTTTGCTGTTTTATGTGACTTTAGTAGCTTGTTTTGTGATGTTCAGAGTTGATCTGTGTATTAGATATGCTGTTTGTCACCATTGTTGAGATTCATACGCTCATTCTTTATGTCTGTTTGTGTGTCTAAAGCAACAAAGTAGTTGCAAACTTTTTTGTGCAGAATCTCATGCTGTAGCTTCACAGAGCTGTTGTACTCAATAACGTAATATCACTACATCATCCACACAATTAGAGATATGTCTTATAATGATATTAGTCCATCAGGTGACTAAATGATGATTACATTAATAATGTAAACAAAATCAAGTCCTGAACAGATTTTCACTGTGCTTTCTTTGCCATAACAAAATGTGTTTTCTAAACATGCAGTTAAAGAAGCCAGAGGGAAAAAAACGAAAGTTAAAAAGTCAACCCTTGACTTGATGAGCCCAAACACTGATCACCATAATGGTGACTCTTTCCTTCAGTGATTCTGCTTGTTATCATCAGGTGTCTTCACTAATGGTCAATCATCACTAAATTAATCTCTTAATTATCTCATTAACTTTAACACTTTTTCAGAGTTACTTTTAACACTTGAGTGTGGAGTCAAATAAACTCTGAAGAGTGTTAATTTAATACTGAGTTTTTTGCTATATATATATAAAAAAAATTTATTTATTTTTTTTTCTGGCTGCTTTAACTGTGTGCTTAGAAAATTGTGGTAAACTGCAAAAGCAGCAAATAGACAGTAGCTATGTTTCTATCCACCTATTTGTATGCACATTTTGGGATATCACATCAAAAAATGCTGAATGTAAACGCCAAGATGCTCATAAATTCTAAAAATGAGCATAAAAAAACTCGTTTGAGTAGGATACATTTTCTTTCCGACACGAAAACATGTGCATAAACTACAATGGAAATGCATTATTGAATGAATTCCTTGATGCGCATAAAAAAAAAATCATGTGACTTTCGCGATGTAACTGCATAACTGTACCAACCAGTGGGAAAATCTTGTTTTACTCTTAAATCTTGTTAAAATCTGAAATACTGTTTTGGTCATACAGACGTCTATTGTCAAAGATGCTCTGTATATTTCCCTCCTGTCTTACATGACTGCGTTCCCAAACAGCAGCATCTGCCTCTGAAAGCATGACAACACATTTGTTGAGATGCACAAGTATCTCTGAGACGCAAATTATTTATTATATACGAAAATGATTATATATGGTGGCTTCTCATATGTTTCTTACTGATTTTTTTTAGCTGTTGTTTATCAGGAAGTGACGATTATGTTCTCTTCGACTCACTGGATGGAAACGGTGCTTTATTGGCAAATGTTTTTTGCGATATTGCATTTTTGCGCATAAATTACATTCGTAACTTTGGATGGAAACATAGCTATTGATGGTTAGTGCCGATGTCATCAATCAGTCTGCATCATGTGTGCCTCTCCTTTGCAGTTTCAAGGACGCGTTAAGAAGCTCAACCATGTCTATTTTGGACATTGGACTGCTGACGGGGTTTAAAGTGGATGAACGTGATCTTTCAAGGGTAAATATACAGTGTCAATAGCCCGGTGAATATGCATAAGCCTGTTTCCATTCAATTGGCATTTTGCAGATAAAACGGTGTGCAAGATTGTGTCGACATTTGCAAAACATTATTGTTAATTGGCATTTCCATCAGCTATATCTGTAAACATTCTGATGCTCTAAACCTTTTTCCATAAAAAAATCCTTGGATGGAAACCGGGCTAATGATTGTGAAAGTTGATTGTAAAATCGTAAACATGCTATTAAATGCTATTAAATTCATTTAACAGACATTTTATACATGTAATTTGATATTTTTTTTCGCCATTATTTTTACACCAGTTATCTTCTGGTAAGGATAAGTACATTCAGAGCTTTGAGTTGAACAAGGAGCTGTCAGAGCGAGGATCTCTTATCATCTACATAGACAAGGTACAGCGCCATTATTCCCATATATTGTGTTTTATTTATCTTTTTGTGATTGCCACTGATTTCTTTCTCCTTTACTGTGAGCACTTTGGTAAATTGCTTTTTGGCATAGTAAATGCTTCATTTTACCTTCTACTCAATGTCTTTTTAGGTTTCCCATAAAGAGAGGGAAAGGATTATTTTCAGAATTCACAAGATCAATGAAGTGGGAATGCTGCAGCCCGCCGGTGTCACTGTGTACGAGTACAACGCTCCAGGTACATTACAGTCACACACATGAAGAAACCAACACATATCTGTGTCAAGAGGACTTGAAAAGTAACGATACTGGCTATCACCAGACCAAGCTCAAATCTTTTAAGATTGAACATTGGTCTGGGGAGTCTGCTCTGTATTTTCATGATCAAAAATCAATCTACCGGTATATGCAATTGGATTGTCCTTCAACCAATCAGACCACAAGAGGGCATTGATCCATCGCTTCTCTATCCGTCATTGTGTTAAACCAATAGCGCGCCAGGTGGGTAAGCCAGTCTGTGATTGGTTCCCGCAAATGTGTAACAGACAAAGGACAATGTACAGGTTTCCAGCCTGAGCTGCAGGGTGAAATCAAATCGCCGGCAGATCAGGCTGCGATTACCCAGTCTAATCGAGGTGAAAAGCTGTCTAGCAATTTACTGCTTATGATAATCATACTCAGAAAGTAGAACTGAAGTGACCTTCATACCTGCAAAATACCAGAAGGGGTGCATTCCACAGATGAGAATCCATGAACCACATATAAGAGTTATCTAAGACTGTACGAGATATTAAGAATCATAAAAATCATAATGAAGCATAGTGCTATAGTGAAATATAAAATGCTGCGCTGTTACACTGTTATCATTTACATGCGTGACTTAGCAGCTGGGTTGTGATTTTTTTTTGGTTGCGTGTATTGTTGATCTGGGAACGTAATGTGTGCCATTTCACCAGATTTGTAACGCAATAATTTATAAACACGCCAACACTGGAGAATACATCAGTAGGTTTCTAAATATGCTAACTGTTCATCACAATTTCAAAATAAAAGTTTAAACCTTCGCTCTGAGTTTGGGTTTGGGTTTGAGTTCAAGAAATTACAGTGGCTGTAGTATTTCTATTGTAAAGAAGTGGCCAAATGTTAAAGATTAAGGGCCAGATTTACTAACAGCTTGCGCCAGCACAAACCCTCTTTTGGCATAAAAAAAAACACTGTCAGGATTTACTACAGACAGGCAGTGATAAATTAACGCTGAAAAGGCCTCAGGTGCTGCCGTTCTATTGGCGGACAATTAAAAAAAAAATATATATATATATGTATATATATATATATATAATTTTTTTTTTTTTTTTTTTTAATTGTCCGCCAATAGAACGGCAGCACCTGAGGCATTTTCAGCGCTAATTTATCACTGCCTGTCTGTATATATCATATATATATATATATATATATATACAGGGCTGTACAGTGCGACATATATGTTTCACATGCTACAAAAAAATCTGTCTGTGCGATGAATATATTTACCCCAGTAGCACGCGTGCGATACAGTTTAGCATGTGAGACAGAGCTCGTTTGAGTGAAGCGAGAAATTTTTTTTGTGCTCGTGAGGTTAATCTAGGGCTGCACGACTGACTGAAATTAAACCAAAATCGAGATTTGTCTTTGTGAAATTATGAAAATCTCTTCAATTTTTAAATAAATAAATGTGCAGATGAAGCGCAGCACTGTTCAGGGCGGATCGATCGGTTCGCAATAAATGCTGCTCTATCTCTGCATGCACTGTGAGATGGAGTCATTGGCATTTTAGTTCGAAAAGCGGCACGGTTTGCATGAAAAACTGCTAATAAAAGCTGTCAATCGCGGGCTTGGTGTGCACCGAACCCGAGACTCTGAAGGAGGTGGCACTCGAACTGTCCCGCGATTCACGTGAATTTGAGCATATGCGTGCAATCAGGGCAACAAATGAACTTCATGCGACGCACATACAGTAAACCCAAGAGTTGTTTACCCAGCTGCGCATAATAGCACCAAATTAATAAAAACTATATATTTACGGCAGTGTGTTTTCTATCATCCGCCGTGCACATTTTTGATGACGTAAGATGAACAAGTGCACCAGGGTTCGATAGAATCAAGTTGAGTGTGAAACCAGACCAGCGCTGAACAATCAAGTTTGGACATGACCACAGCAAACGTGCCCAGTGTTAAAGCCCCTTAATGTGCATTAGAAAAAGCAACAACCTCTTTCCAAACTTGTAATGAGAAGCGTTTACAAACCTGTTGTCCAACAAAAGAGAACATTAATCGAG
Organism: Romanogobio albipinnatus; assembly: GCA_023566225.1. Lineage (NCBI taxonomy): Eukaryota > Metazoa > Chordata > Actinopteri > Cypriniformes > Gobionidae > Romanogobio > Romanogobio albipinnatus. The sequence goes on along the minus strand of CM042241.1, from coordinate 67,724,219 downwards.
TGTTTGAAATAACCTACTTTTGTAATCTGACAGGCTTCACATCACAGAATGAGGCAGAAATTATATTATTTTATAATATTCTGTAGTACAGTGATAGATTCGAGGTGTAGAGACGTGTACAGTACTTTTTTCTTTCTCAGTAAGTACATAAGATAAAATAAGACAAAAATTAAGACATTACAGTCACATTTTTTTATCATAATTTAATATTTTATTATAAAACCTTAGACTTTTCTAATGATTTATGTTTTCTGTAAAATATAATAACAATAATAATAATAATAATAATAATAATAATTAAATATTTGTATTGTATAGCACTTTTTGCATTTTTCAGACATGGTAACAGACATTTTATACATGTGCTACAATTTTGTGGGCTGTGCTACAAAACTTTCAGCCTCTGTAGCACCAGTGCTATGTGCAAAAAAAGTTAACGAACAGCCCTGTGTATATATATATATATAGATGGTTTCAACGGCAACAACATAAACAAACGTTACTGCGCATGTGCGCTTTTGTGGCCCAAACTTAACTTCCGGTAGACGTCCGCAAAGAATCAACAACAACAGAGGCTGCGTTATCTTTCTTATGCGCTATCATCTTTCATTTTAATTGGGCAGCATTATCTTAATTGACATGTTTTTATTGTTTCAGCATGTTTATTATAAATAATCTCCCATTTCTGTCTGCAATATAGAGTGGGGGAAACGCCCTCCTTAAAGGGTTAGTTCACCCAAAAATGTAAATTCATACATTAATTACTCACCCTCATGTCGACCCCAAACCGTAAGACCGTAGAGAAGAAGAGAAATATCTTAAGTTGTGTTCCGAAGATGAACGAAGGTCTTACAGACTTGGAACGACATGAGGGAGAGTAATAATGACAGAATACATTTTTTGGGGTGAACTGACCCTTTAAAGACCGTGTAATGCCGTTTTCTGTACAGTAGGCTATTCACTTGCGCGCTCGCCTTCAATCATGCAATGCATCGGAATAACATGTTTCTTTGTTTCATAACATAAGATTAATGTTGGTAAAGTAAAGAACATGTAAGTTAGATAAAGTACCCTATTTGAGATTGATTGTATGAATGCATTACAAAAAATCCCGTGCTCTATGGGCACTGCCATTAATAGAGGACAAAGCGAAAGTTGTTTTGCACTCCGTGATAAAGACACATTTAAATATTTTGCGGGAAACATAAATCCGATCATTTATCCAGATGGCGACCACTTGATGTGAACAAATGTAAACTCGCCTGATTGACTGATGATTACGCTGATCGCATGTTAATGCCGAGTGTAAACGCAGCCAGAATAATCACCTCTAGAGTAGATTATTTCTGATAACAAGCAAAATAAATAACAAGTAAATTACATTAGACATACAGTCTAAATTACATTAGACGCCGCTCTCGTATGACTGGATATTTATGAAGCATTTAAGGCTTTTTGGTGAGTTGCACACACTGTTTTTGCGCTGGTGTCATATTCTCTCTGCTTGATCGTTAATATTTATATCATGGGTTTCAAGAATAGTACGTCAAAAATGTGTTTCTACTGAGTAGTGCGCCATACTATCCCCTTGCCAGACCGATAAACAAACACAGACCGGAAGTTAACTTCGGGCCAGGCACGTAACCGTGGCAACTCGCGTTCGTCCGATGAAACCGTCTATATATAATTACAAAAATATGTTTTCTCTATTTCCTACTTTGGTCAAGCAGTTTCCACCCAACAGCGACGATATGCTACACTTTTTATCTAACTTCTGCACTTTAACATTTGAACAGACAAGCGTTGTGTGAAGTTCTACCATCCTCATAAGAGAGACGGCGCACTGAACAGACTCTGCAGTGAGGAGCTGTGCCAGTGTGCAGAAGGTATGTACACGCAAGATGAATGTGCAATATGATTTAAAAATGTAACTTCATGAAGTCTCCATAAATGTGGTAAACGTATGAAATCTCCTGACAGAAAACTGCAGTTTGCAAAAGAATGAACACATTGATGAGGTGAAACGTGAAGAAAAGGCCTGTGAACATGAAGTGGAATACGGTAAACACCCAGAAAACTTAGCAATAGAGAATGTTTGATCATTTCTTTTACAATAGCGTCCCCTCTCAGGACAGTTTATCTCCTAAAGTCCCAGTACGGCCAACAGTTCTTGTCAGATGAGCTTTTATTTAAAAACAAAATGTTCAGAGGTGTTTTGTACACAGCAAAAACTCCAGAGTTTATTAACTCTCCTGGGAGTATGTGAGACCACACTCAAGAGTGTTAAAGTGTTAAAATAAGAGTGTTAAAGAGATAATTAAGTGATTAATTGAGTGATGATTTGCCATTATTGAAGACACATGATAAGCAGAATCACCAAATGTTTCAAAATTCAAAAAAATCAGTCACCATTATGGTGAACAGTGTTTGCTTTACCCTTGACTTTTATATATATTTTTTTTATTTGTAACAGTCAGACAAGCAATGATAAAAGCCGATTTCTTGGTGTTGGTTATGTTTTGACTGAATCACTAACCACATTTAGAGCCTAGTCTCTGAGTTAGGTTTATCCTGTTGATTATGACATAAGAATCAGCATTTTCAATATATTTCTAAGAATTTCTTATAAACCTTGTTTTTTTTTTTTAGGCACACGCAAATCAAGAATCAGTGTAGGAATCTCAACAATGGTGACAAACAGCTTGTAAAGCTCATAATATATTCATGCAGCAAGGAATGTTGGGAGCCATGGAATAATTTTGATTGATGGCTCCCAGAATGCACTGCAACATGCTTTTTGATGGTCACCACTGTTGAGATTCTCAGACTGATTCTTGATGTCTGTGAAATTTGATTTTATCCTTTGGAATCACAAGGCTGGTATAAACATAACTCAGATACAAGGTTATAATCAATGATTCAGCTTAATTGATGACGATGTCAAAACATACCCAACACCACCTGATCAACTTTTATTATTTGCTTGTCTGGCTGTTAAAGCAACCAAAACAAAATCTAATGTGTTAAACTTCAAGGGTCAAGATCCAAACTAAATCAAACACGTATCACCATAATGGTGACTTAAGAATTGTGGCGTTCTCCTTTGGCGATTCTGCTTGTTATTATCAGGTGTTCCTCACTAATGGCCAATCATCACTCAATTAATCACTTAATTATCTCATTAACTTTATCACTGCTTCAGTGTTACTTTAACACTCTTATTTTAACACTTTAACACTCTTGAATGTGGTTTCACATGTACTCCCAGGAGAGTTAATTTAACACTGGAGTTTTTGCTGTGTAGATGATCATGTAACACATTTTTGTCTTTTAGTTTATAAAACCAGGTTGCTGGACATGGCCTTCTCACTGCACGCAGACATCTATAACATGGTGGTTGAACAAGTGCTGAAGGAAGGTACGGTTGGCCAGTTTCTGATTTACTGTGTCAGTGACAAACAATATGAAATGTCAGCTGAGTTTCATTCATCACCATTGCACTGGCTTTACGCCCAAAGGTTTTACATGTGTGTTTCTGTTTTCAGGCACTGATCCAGATGCGGAAGGGAATATGAGGTCGTTCTTGGCTCATCCTTACTGTAGAGACTTTCTGAAATTTGAAAAAGGCAAGACGTACCTGATCATGGGCCAAACCAAAACCCTTCCAAAGATTGGCGGAAAGTATGACATTTGGAGTATGATGGCGATTTGGTTTATGTGGAGATTGACACTTCAATTTTGAGACGTTTGACAATGATGCATTTGCATTTTGAGTAGAAATATTATTATGGCTTATCTGCTATATGAATGCTCCTAATGAAAAATGTTCTCACTCTTCTCAATCATCTCAGGTTGAGGTACCACTTGGGTGAAGACACCTGGATTGAATACTGGCCGACAGGCAAGGAAGGACAGACGGCAGAATATCGGAAAAAGTATATCGGCATCACCTCGCTTGCCGACAATCTCTCCCGATTTGGATGCTCTACATAAGTATTTTCATGAGCTGAAATTCATTTACTAATCTAAAATAGCCTTACAGCAACAACTTATACTAGAATTAAAAGCTTGTTATTTCCTGATTTACAAGCATTTACAGCCTTTTTGTTTTAAAGTTCATGCAGTATGCTTAATTAAATTAGTTCAACGTAATGTCTATCAACTGAAATAAAATCATTTGAATTCATGTGTCAAATAAAACCAAGTTGCAAACATACAATAGTCTATATTCTTAATTCTGTGCAAGAATTTCAATTGGATTGAATCTGTCATTTTTTTTAGATTTAGTGCTGGTTGTGGAAAGGAAGGTTTGGCTGCAGCAAAGTGGATTTTTCCGTTGGTATTTTAGCACATAAAAGTCAAGTGAAAACTGTTTTAGTGTAAACTGACAATAAAGTTGTGTTGTATTGTATAAAAAAGAGAAATCTGCAAGTGACCCTTTTCACATTTTACATTTTCTATAGCGGTTAATGAGCGACTATTAAATACATTAACATTCTTTTTTTTGTGTGTTCCCATTTGCTCAAATAGCAAAAGAAAAACTATAAATTTTACCGCCACTTCTACAGCTGCTGTATTAGAAACACCCTCACAGCAGTGTTAACAGTTTTTTTAATTTGATGCAAAGGTAATATAAAATATGAAACCTGAAATGAAAACATATATATATTTTTAAATGCTGCTTACCTTTAAAATGCGTCATCAAGTCAAAAAGTAAAAAGAGTCCAGTAAGAGCACAGCCTTTAATTTATATAATAATGACTAGCAAGTAAATACCAAACCAATGCCAATTTCCAAAACCCAACCAGGGGATTATGTGAGGAAGCTCTTATTGAGAAATAACAGACACTGTAAAAAATTTACCGTAAAATTTACAGTAACTTACTGGCAACGATTGGCCAGTAAGTTACTGTGAATACTTTTTACAGTAAGGGTACTGTACTTCCATTTACAGTATTTTATGTATATACTGTGAAATCAAAAACAATTAAATACTGTGATTTTAGTTGTATTTACAGTAACTTACTGGCCAATTGTTGCCAGTAAGTTACTGTGAATACGTTTTACAGTAAGGGTACTGTACTTCCATTTACAGTATTTTATGTATATACTGTGAAATCAAAAACAATTAAATACTGTGATTTTAGTTGTATTTACAGTAACTTACTGGCCAATTGTTGCCAGTAAGTTACTGTGAATACGTTTTACAGTAAGGGTACTGTACTTCCATTTACAGTATTTTATGTATATACTGTGAAATCAAAAACAATTAAATACTGTGATTTTAGTTGTATTTACAGTAACTTACTGGCCAATTGTTGCCAGTAAGTTACTGTGAATACGTTTTACAGTAAGGGTACTGTACTTCCATTTACAATATTTTGTGTACTCACTTTAAAATAAAAAACAATTAAACACTGTGATTTTAGTTGTATTTACAGTATTGATTGTTTTACTGTAGAAGAAAAAAAAATGAATGCTGTGATTTCAATTGCATTTACATACAAAAAACAGTTAAGCCCTGATTTTTTATGTATTGTATGCAATACAGCATCACTGATTAAATATTAGCCATCATTAAAATAATCACCCATATTCTAAAACATTGCAATCAACTGCAGACAATAAGAAAATTGTTAACAGTTATTTATTTAAAAACATTTGGTGAAACGAATGACAAAACAGGTAAAACATGAAGGGATAATGGACATTGGGGAAAAAAAAGCTGTGCAAATAACTGATTAATACTTAAAGGGTTAGTTCACCCAAAAATGAAAATTCTGTAATTAATTACTTACCCTCATGTCGTTCGACACCCGTCAGACCTCCGTTCATCTTCAGAAACAGAAATTAAGATATTTTAGTTGAAATTTGATGGCTCTGAAAGTCCTCCATTGGCTCAATGGCACCGTTCACTCTCAGGACCCTTAAAAGGTACTAAAGACGTCGTTACAAAATCCATCTCACTACAGTGCCTACAATAACTTTATGAATCGGCGACAAAAGTTTTTGTGCGCAAAAAAAAGCCTAAATAACGACTTGCATAGTGATGACGATTTCAAAACAAAGCATCATGAAGCTTCGAAGCGTTATGAATCAGTGAGTCGAATGAGCAGTTTGAATCGCCAAATTTCAGCAGTTTGGCGGTTTGACACGCGATCCGAATCATGATTCGGCTCAGTGATTCATAACGCTTCGAAGCTTCATGATGCTTTGTTTTGAAATCGTCATCACTATCTAAGTCGTTATTTAGGGTTTTTTTGCGCACAAAAACTATTGTCGCCGATTCATGAAGTTATTTTAGAACCACTGTAGTGAGATGGACTTTGTAACGACGTCTTTAGTACCTTTTAAGGGTCTTGAGAGTGAACCGTGCCATTGAGCCAATGGAGGCCTTTCTGAGCCATCAGATTTAAACTAAAATATCTTCATTTCTGTTCCGAAGATGAACGGAGGTCTGATGGGTGTCGAACGACATGAGGGTAAGTAATTAATGACAGAATTTTCATTTTTGGGTGAACTAACCCTTTAAATACTATTACTTAAATAAAATAAAATAAAATAAAACATTGAACATTAAAAAATAAAATATTTAACATTTGCATGAACATTTAAAACTGAAAATAAACTTCCCCTGCCACTTGACTTCCATGCCCTGACCTTGGAGACCCAGAATTCTAGTGCAAATAACTGATTAAATATTACTATTATTACTATTACTTAAATAAAATAAAATAAAACATTGAACATTAAAAAATAAAATATTTAACATTTGCATGAACATTTAAAACTGAAAATAAACTTCCCCTGCCACTTGACTTCCATGCCCTGACCTTGGAGACCCAGAATCCTAGTCGGAGCCCTGAAATTAAAGAAGAAAACACATTAGATCGGCTGAATGGTTTCGAAAACGGTAAAACTCAACTGTTTAACTCTGGGGGAGTTGTAAAATGAGCCTATTTCCAAACAAAGTGGAGTGGAGTGTTCTTACAACAAATACAACTTTTTATTTAAATAATGTAGGCTAGTAAATGGTGAAATGAACATTTAGAAAGATTAATAAATGCTGTAGAAGTGCAGTTTATTAATAGTTAATGTTAACTAATGTAGTTAACTAGAGTTTAATAAATGGAACCATATTGTAAAGTGTTACCAATTTGTTATACACCGATTCAGGCGACTCGTGAGTTCAGTGTTGGACAGACCAGTTGTTTTATCCATTCATTAAATGTAATTGATTCAAAGGAGTCATTAGTTCGAGAATCAGATGTGTCATTAGCGGACTATGGCATGCGTTTTATTATCCCGGGAGTTTAGGACATTGTACAATATTTTTGTCAACACAGGAAACATTTCATCACTGGATAGTTTTTTGTTCGTTTATTGAAAGTGTTTATTTCAGCTGATGCGGAACAATTTTCAGAGTACATAAGGCAACGTTTTTTTAGCACAATTCACACCCAGCGGTAATTCAGGGAAAACAAAATCTCTGAATGCTCGACATGAACTTCGGCAGGGCTCGACATTTACGCTTGTCCGGGACAAGTGGATTTTTTGAAGGGGCAAGTGAAAAACAATTTTACTTGCCCGACGGACAAGTATCCTGGTTAAAACGTCAAAACAAAAAATAACTAGGGAATCACCAAAGTGCAATAATGATTCTGCATTCAGTTAATGTAAGTGGCGATCGATAGTGGTTTATATAAAACGAACTGACGTTAACAAGGTTGGGCTGTTGAGGCTCGTGCAGCCTCTCGAGAAGAAAATCGAAAACAAATGAGCGCCACTCACACAGAAACTCAGTTAACATACACAGTTAAAATTGTGACAACTTTGTTAATGTCAGTTCGTTTTTATCCACTTATTATCCACTATCGCTCTCCACTTAATCTAACTGAATGCAGAATCATTCTTGCATTTTGGTGATTCCCTAGTTATTTTTTGTTTTGACGTTTTACTCAGGATACTTGTCCGTCAGGCAAGTAAAATTATTTTTCACTTGCCCCTTCAAAAAATCCACTTGTCCCAGACAAGCGTTAATGTCGAGCCCTGCAAATGGTTTAATATTATGGTATATAGAAATAGCTGGTGAGATAAAACGTCTTTATAGCAATAATAACATTACGAGTATTTTTCCAAGTACCGACAGCAGAACTGATAACGTCTGAGCTTATCGATACAGCGGTCTTTAAAAACTCAGCCCCGGGGCCCGTTTAATACCGGCTTTCGGTACCCAGCCCTATATGTTAATGTAATATTTTTATGAATGAAGGCACCTATCACTGACATTAGTAATATAGCTAGGGATGCACCGATCCACATTTTTTCACTTCCGATCCGATACCTGAATTTAGAATTTGCTAATCTGAACGCCTCTGATTATTATCTTCATAAACTCGATAGAAACACGTGTGATTGGTTATAATGCGCAACGCGATTATAATAGATGGCTTTTGAGAACACCATAAGTGGCTAGTGTGAGTGTTACACGCCACAGATGAAATACACGCAGATGGCGATTGTTAATGTCAAGCCCTGATTATTATCTCTTAAATGTCACCCTAGTCCTGTCTGAACAATGTTTGATTGCGTTCGTTGTGTTGTACGACGCGAGGGAGCTTCCACCTCTCTGAATTACGGTTTTGCAAACATTGTCTTGCTCTGCGGTGGTGTTTCCAGTGTGAAGTATTTCCACACAGCTGACATATTGGCTAGCCACAATGCCGCTCAATGCTATACTGCTATCTGGCTGCAAACTGCGGAATGGATTTCCTGAGCGGGGGCGTGTCTCATAACTCTGCATCTCATTGAGCCGCGCCTCCACCCAGGAAATCCATTCCATAGTTTGCAGCCAGCTAGCAGACAAGCCGGCGGGAATCACTTTTGGAGTAATTTCAGCAGACAACGTTAAAGTGCAGACATGGCTCATGGATATCGGATTTCTCCGCAGGTTGAATCGGGAAAATCCGATACGTGAATTACGCTGGTATCGGTCCCGATACTGGATCGGATCGACCCCATCCCTAAATATAGCTACTGTTGTCAGCTCACGGGTCTGTCCCGCTGCACGCTCTATCCACGGTACGTTTTTCTCTTATCAGCTCGCGCACCAAAGCAATGTTGTGTTGTGTTACTATATTTTGTTGCATATTCCACTAGTAAGATAGATTTACTTCATAGACTGCCTTTTTTTTATCCCCATTATACCCTCTGATGTCAGTGTTTCTTTTTCTAAACACAAACACTGTTTACACGCCTGGTATCGGTTGTTGGTATCGGAGTAAAAAAAAAAATGTTTACGAGTACATTGAGCTCAGTATCGGCCCAATATCGATACCGGTGCTTCCCTAATAAATTATTATTATTAAATTATGATTAATTATATTATACCCACATATACCTATATTATTAATTATATTATATTATTATTAAAGCTATTATCAGAACCTCACCTGTATCTAGTCAGTTAGCAAATAGAACTCCGTGAAGTCCCTGATGAAGGAGATTACATGGGGGTTCATGTATGAGGTCTTCCGCTTCACCACTCTCCCAGTCGTCTTGCTTATCTGCTCCTTGGCAGTGCACTTGTTGGAGTCAGGATTAATCCTGACTAAAAACCTATGAACATGAGTATAGGAGTTAGGAGATAGGACAATATGTACACATTAATGAATAACTAAGTGCAGTGAGCAATGTAGAATCATACATAAAGGCCAGCTGACACAGGCATTTCACATCTCAACAGGAGTTGTGATCAAGGTGGTCTACTTTCTCGATTACCATTCCTCTTCGAAGGTCGACTAGATCATGCGGCAAGCTACTGACAACAGGTGCAATGGGATCCAATGGACCCCATTTACACAACTGGATGACCTAGACTTTGCAGATTCTATCACATTACTGTCCCAAAAACACCAACAAATGCAAGAGAAATTGAGAGAGGTAGAACAGAAGTCAGCTGAGACAGGTCTCCACATTAGCACAACGACCAAAGTGCAAACAGAAAGACACTGGCCAGCTGGATGGTTAACCACAAGAATAGACAAGGCAAGAGCTGCATTTGGAATGATGGGGTCCAAAGGAAGAGCACGTAACATGACACTCAAGACCAAACTATGGCTATTCGACTCAAGCATTAATACCATACTCCTTTAAAGATCTGAGACATGGAAAACAACAAAGAACCTCCTGAACAAGCTACAATTCTTCAACCACTGCCTATGACATATTCTTAACATCAGAAGGCAAGAAAAAAAATGAAGAATTAAGAGGTTAATTTCTCCCATAAGGTTTTATGTAAAAAGGAATATAGCCTGTGATGGTCATATAATTAGAATATCATCAAAAAGTTTATTTATTTCACTAATTCCATTCAAAAAGTGAAACTTGTATATTATATTCATTCATTACACACAGACTGATATTTCAAACTGATATATATTTTTTTATTTTATTTTAATTTTGATGATTATAACAGACAACTAAGGAAAATCCCAAATTCAGTATCTCAGAAAATTAGAATATTGTGAAAAGGTTCAATATTGAAGACACCTGGTGCCACACTCTAATCAGCTGATGAACTCAAAACACCTGCAAAGGCCTTTAATGGTCTCTCCGTTTAGTTCTGTAGGCTACACAATCATGGGGAAGACTGCTGACTTGACAGTTGTCCAAAAGACGACAATTGACACCTTGCACAAGGAGGGCAAGACACAAAAGGTCATTGCAAAAAAGGCTGGCTGTTCACAGAGCTCTGTGTCCAACCACATTAATAGAGAAGCGAAGGGAAGGAAAAGATGTGGTAGGGATAACCGCACCCTGGAGAGGATTGTGAAGGGAGATTCACAGAGAGGGGACTGGAGCTGGAGTCAGTGCTTCAAGAACCACCACGCACAGACGTATGCAAGACATGGGTTTCAGCTGTCGCATTCCTTGTGTCAAGCCACTCTTGAACAACCGACAGCGTCAGAAGCGTCTCGCCTGTGCTAAAGACAAAAGGAATAAAAGTGGTCCAAAGTTATGTTCTCTGATGAAAGTAAATTTCGCATTTCCTTTGGAAATCAGGGTCCCATATACTGGAGGAAGAGAGGAGAGGCACACAATTCACGTTGCTTGAGGTCCAGTGTAAAGTTTCCACAGTCAGTGATGGTTTGGGGTGCCATGTCATCTGCTGGTGTTGGTCCACTGTGTTTTCTGAGGTCCAAGGTCAACGCAGCCATATACCAGGAAGTTTTAGAGCACTTCATGCTTCCAGCTGCTGACCAACTTTATGGAGATGCAGATCTCATTTTCCAACAGGACTTGGCACCTGCACACAGTGCCAAAGCAACCAGTACCTGGTTTAAGGACCATGGTATCCCTGTTCTTAATTGGCCAGCAAACTCGCCTGACCTTAACTCCATAAAAAATCTATGGGGTATTGTGAAGAGGAAGATGCGATATGCCAGACCCAACAATGCAGAAGAGCTGAAGGCCACTATCAGAGCAACCTGGGCTCTCATAACACCTGAGCAGTGCCACAGACTGATCGAGTCCATGCCACGCCGCATTGCTGCTGTAATTCAGGCAAAAGGAGCCCCAACTAAGTATTGAGTGCTGTACATGCTCATACTTTTCATGTTCATACTTCTCAGTTGGCCAAGATTTCTAAAATTCCTTTCTTTGTATTGGTCTTTATGAGATACTGAATTTGGGATGTTCCTTAGTTGTCTGTTATAATCATCAAAATTAAAAGAAATAAACATTTGAAATATATCAATCTGTGCGTAATGAATAAATATAATATACAAGTTTCACTTTTTGAATGGAATTAGTGAAATAAATCAACTTTTTGATGATATTCTAATTATATGACCAGCACCTGTAGTGTGTACATGCCCAACAGTCCTCCTAAAGCATTCAAGTTGTAAGAAGACTTCAACCTACACTATTTAGATACTCAGATACTTTACATAATAGGGCTGGGCGATAAAACATTAACAATATGTATCGCGATAGACATGTAATCAATATCAATAAAAAATGCGTTCGATAAAACGTCTTCGTCGGAAGAAACCAGAGGTTGCAAAGCAAGTTTGGTTGTATGAACAAAGGCACTCACTCTCTGGTAACCTAGCAATGCAGGGAGTAACATGCTACCAGTCAATTAGCCAATCAACAGTTTAGTTGCACCATATCGTTGTCTCGTGATGGATTCTTCAGTAACAGAACCGACGTGGAGTGATATGTGAAAAGCCTTATTTGATCTGTGAGTGATGTAGAGTAGATGACTGCTGCGCCAATTCTGACAGGTGCCCGCGCATTAGTGCTGGGCGGTATACCGGTTCATACCGAATAGCGGTATTTATTTTTGTTATGATATGAATTTTGATGATACCGCAATACCGGTATATGTCGCTTAAACAACGTTCGGAACACGGCGCAGCGCGTCATTGTTTGAGAGGGGACCCATTTCATTGATGCACTGTAGTAAGAGCAGTCAGAGCACAGTTGAGATCGCAATACAGCACAACCTATGGCTGAATCCTATACTCTCATTCACTGTTCCCTATGTTATCACTTTATTTGAAGGAGTGAATGAAAACGTGCGTGAAGTCGGACAGGCAATGTGTATACATCGGCTGTACACTCGTTATTGCGGTGCAATGGGATAGAATGAGTGCACTCAATAACGTCCACTAGGGTTTCGGACACCACTACAAAGCACTGTCCCCTCCAAATAATGCTATATTTGAGGTTATGGGGGCGATTTCGGATTCAGCTCTTGATTACAGTATTGAATTCAAACTACATGCGGCGTGCGAGAGAGAGCGGTTTCTGCGCGAAGCGCCGCGATGGGTTTAACAACGCTCACCACATGGATCATATAGCACTGATATAGACCGGAGCAAGCGCATTAAGTTTTTTATGGACATATTTCATAAACTCTAGTGCTCTAGACATGAACCAGAAGCGTGTATGCGTGCATATTTCATCACGTCTTATGAATGTAGCCGGTGAGGTGGTTACTGATGTAATTAATGGGCGTGGCCAGGTAGGGAGAGGGTTTTTAAGTAGGCACCTGAAGGGAGATCTAGAGACGGGGTCCGATTTGTTGTGTGGACGCGTGTGGTCTGGCAGCACTTCCGGGTTTTGCACGGCTGCGGTCTGGGTGAGCAGGTAGGCTGAAGTGAACCTCGATTTGTTTTGTCACTTATTAAATATTGTTAAATTAACTTGGGTGTTTTTAACATAGATGCAAACATTGTGCTGTCCGGCAGTACTGCTGTGGCTGAGTGTGTGCGGACATGGTCTTGTGAGCAGGTAGGATGAGTGAATCGATGGGATGCACATCCGTAAAGCCTTGTTTACTAAAATGAGGTATCATGTTTTAGTGCACTGCAGATGCAGAGAGTGTGGGTCTGCCTGCCGTTAGTCACGCCCGTTTTCATGTGATCGGGAGTTGGTGGCCGTGTGGCAGGTAACTGTAGAAGTTTTTTATATAGTGTCTGTAAATGTTTTTATGCTTTTTAGGATTAAAAAGTAAAACTATGTATGGTGTGTATTTTTTTTGGTGTATAGTAATTTGTGTTTTTGTTTGTTTATTAGGCTTAGTTGATCGCTGTTCCTCCTGTGTTTGTTTTTTGTTTTATTTTCCTCAGCTAGCCAGTCCCCGTATGTGCGCGCTGTTTGCCTCCAGCGCAGGGAGAAATTATGTTTGTACTGAACTGGACTGGCTAGTGAGGTGCTCTTTTTTTCTGTTGTCTTTTATTTGTTTTTGTTTGTATGCCACTTCCCAGCCTCGTATTACCAGCCAACCTTTTTTTACCCATACTACCGTAGGGATGCTTGGAAACCACATTAATTCGTTTGCATGAGATTTATGGTTGCCGTGGAGTGTACGTTTTCCTGGTTTGAGTTCTAGTTTTGTTTGAGTGGTTTTCCTTTGGTGTAATATGATTTCTGGGAACACTTATGTAATTTGTTTTTCTCTTTATTTCGAATTATGTGTGATTTAAGCTGGGATTGTGTTGGGGTTTATGGAAGGTTGGTTGGTCATTGACATCTTCGAAGGGGGAATTTAACTGTTTGTTATTTATTGTATTTTTCTGTGTTAATTAAATTCAGTTTGTTATTATTTTTGTATAAATAAAATAAGTTATTTTTGTGAGATTCGTGTTTTCTTGGTCAGGAAAGTGGTCGCCCTTGGTTACAATTTGGCGCAGTCGGCAGGGCGAGACTTTCTTTTCCCTTTTTTTGTGGTATTAAAGGCTGGGAAGTGGTTAGTGTTTTTGTTTTTTTCTTGTTTTTTTCTAAATTTGTAGGGAGGAACAGCGGTCAGCTCGTAGGACGACTGCTTCTGGGGACGTTGGATTCGTCGGCTGCAGTAATGGCGGAGGAGTTGCAAGAACTACGAGACCAGTTAGAGCAACTGCGACTGGAAAATGAAAGACTCAAACTGCCTCAAGCTGAAGGCGTGGCAGGTGCCGTGTCAAGTTCGGACTCAGAAAGGCAGGGGCAGCGGCGTGAACAGGCTATATATCTGCCTAGAGAGAGAAAATGTCCTAAATTTTCTGGTAAGGTGTCTCCCGGCTCTCTTTTGTTGGAGGATTGGATTGAAGAGGTGGAGAGTTGTATTAGGGGTAGATATATGTCCGAGTCAGACAAAGCCATGTTTGTCTATGACCATCTAGAGGGGGAGGCTCGGATCGAAATCAAGTTCAGGCCTGAGGAAGTTAAAGAGAATTCCACTGAGATATTTGCAGTGTTACGTGAATTATATTGTTTTTCTTCCCCTTATGTTATCCTGCAACAACAATTCTTTGATCGAAAGCAGAAGGACGGGGAATCTTTACAAGAGTTTTCGCATGCTTTGATGGACCTTATGGATAAGGTACGAAAAGCTAACCCTAATGCTGTGTCTGATTATCAGGTAGTTCTGCGAGATCAATTTTGTGAAAATGTTCAGGACCATACCCTTCGTAGAGAACTGAAAAGGTTGGTGAGGCAGAATCCTTCTTTGACCCTCCTTGACCTACGCAAGGAGGCAATGCGTTGGGTGGAGGAGAGACAGCCGCAAAGAAATAGATCAAGTAGAGTAGTTCCCCATTCATTTGAAACTCAGGTAGTGGTGACATGTGATGAAAATCGGGTTGTTAGTTCTGAATTTACAGAATTGAAAGATATGGTCCTACGACAGCAGGCACAATTGGATTTGATCCTTAAAACTTTGAGTACTTCAGAAGGGGTTGCAAGTAATGTCAATAGAGTCCCTAGGGGCAGTAGATTTCGCAGAACACCTGACGGCCAACCCATATGTATCAAATGTAATCAAGCGGGTCATATAGCGAGATATTGTACGCTCAATATACAAACCAAGTCTGTGCCTGTTTCGGGTTCTAATGGTGGGGTAGTTGCTGAATCTCTTTTGTCGGCGGAAAACTAGAGCCCTCCAGGGTGCAGAGCCACACACTGGAGATGGGGACATTAGGCTCAAAAGTTGATTCTCAAGCTTTTTCTAGGTTAGTAGGGTCTTGTCCAACATTAAATGTTAAAATGGGAACTGTTGATGTGTTGTGCTTATTAGATACAGGATCTATGGTTACTACTGTAACTGAGAGTTTTTTTAACCATCATTTTTTTGATTTGGGTAAAGGGGGTCTCCGTGACTGTGCATGGTTAGCGTTGAAAGCTGCAAATGGGATGGATATTCCTTGTGTGGGGTATGTAGAACTGGATGTTAGTTTATTTGGGGTCACCTTACGCAAGAAAGGTATTTTGATTGTAAAAGATGCCTGTTCTCCTAGTATGCATGCTCAGAAAGAGAAGATTCCAGCTGTACTAGGTATGAATATCATTCGGGAGTGTTATTTGAATTTATTTAATGAACATGGTGTGGAGCTTTTTCAGATTCCCCAAATGCAAGCAGCTACAGCAGCATGGAAACAAGCACTCCGCTGTTGTCAAAAAATTGAGGCGGTGTCAAATTCTTCTTCTGTATTTAAGGTGAGAGTGCAGGGTAAAACCCCCATCCGTGTTGCTGCAGGTACCATGACTATGGTTCCTGTTACCTGTCCCCAAGTTTCAGGTGCTGTGATAGAGTTTCTTTTAGAACCATTTGGGCCAGAGGAAAATGCCCTTCCGGAAGGATTGCTGTTGTCTCCCTCCTTGGTATATGCAGAAAGAGGGTTAGTGTATGCACCCATCGTTAACGTGGGTAGTACAGAGGTATGGTTGGGACCCCGGCGCATTATAGGTACAGTCCAAGTAGTGACCGTGATAACTGCCCCAGGGCCTAAGTTACAGATATGTCCTGAAAATGTTTATAGTGCCCAGGTGTCTGTTCATGTGGCTGAGCAGTTGACTAATTGCAACATAGATTTTCCTTCTTTTGAAGGACTTACTGAACAGGAAACTGAACAGGCAAAGCAGTTGCTAGATAAATATCAGGTCATTTTTTCCACGACTGAGGGTGATATAGGTTGTACAGCTCTGATTAAACATGAGATTCCATTAGTGGATGAGAAACCAGTGCGACAGCCATATAGACGAATCCCCCCCTCCCAGTATGAGTCTGTAAGGTCCCATATTCAACAGCTTTTGGACAGTAAGGTGATAAGGGAGAGTAGTAGCCCTTACTCGTCCCCGATTGTCCTGGTACAGAAGAAGGATGGAACAATTAGAATGTGTGTTGATTATCGTCAATTGAATGTGAAAACTAGAAAGGACGCTTATCCACTACCAAGAATTGAGGAGTCTTTGGATGCCTTGACTGGGGCAAGGTGGTTTTCCACTGTAGATTTAGCAAGTGGGTATAATCAGGTTGAGGTAGCGGAGGCAGATAAGGCCAAGACAGCTTTTTGTACTCCATTTGGTTTGTTTGAATTCAATCGTATGCCCTTTGGGCTGTGTAATGCACCAGGGACATTCCAAAGACTCATGGAACGACTGTTTGGGGATAGGCGTTTCTCTTCTTTACTTTTGTATCTGGACGATATAATTGTCTTTTCCTCTTCTGTACAGGAACATTTGTTACGGCTGGAGGAGGTTTTTAAGCGACTGCAGCAGGAAGGTCTGAAGATTAAATTGAGCAAATGCAGTTTTTTCCAGAAGCAGGTGAAATATTTAGGGCATCTAGTGTCTGAGCAGGGGGTTGCTACTGATCCTGATAAAGTCGCAGCAGTAAAAGAATGGAGTCGTCCAGTACATTTGGCAGAGCTTCGTTCGTTTATAGGTTTTGCCAGCTACTATCGCCGGTTTATTAATGGATTCGCCAAGATGGCTAGGCCGCTTCATGAGTTGGTAACAAGACTGAGTGGTTCTGCAAGAAAGGGTAAGACCCCACGGCTGCCTTTATCTTCTGTGTGGGATGCAGTGTGTGAGAATAGTTTCCAAACATTGAAGGCAAAGCTGGTTACTGCACCTGTGCTGGCATATGCGGATTTCCGCAAGTCTTTCGTCCTGGAAATAGATGCAAGCCATCAGGGTTTGGGGGCGGTGTTGTCCCAAGAGCAGGGTGGCAAGATTCGCCCTATTGCCTATGCCAGTAGGGGTCTGCGGAGGACAGAGCGAAATATGGAGAACTATAGCTCCATGAAGTTGGAGTGTTTGGCTCTAAAATGGGCTGTATGCGATAAGTTTAGGGAGTATTTGTTGGGGAATGACTTTGTTGTCTACACCGACAATAATCCTCTCTGTCACCTGCAGACCTCAAAGTTGGGCGCTCTGGAGCAGCGATGGTTATCACAGTTGGCTTCTTTCAATTTTGTGATTAAGTACCGGCCGGGAAGGGTTAATCAAAATGCTGACGCACTGTCACGGCAGATCATGAATAGTGTGCTTCCAGGAACAGAACTTCCCCAAGCTTTGCAGCAGCAAGTGAAGGGAAGATCTCCAGAGCGTGTAGTGGTGAGTGCTAGTGAAGTTGCTGCATTGCCTGGATGTGCGCAGGCAGATCTCTCTTGTCTGCAGAGAGCAGATCCAGTTATTGGGCCCGTTATGGAGGCCTGGGATGCGGGCAGCGTTTTACGCTCTTCGGAGTTGGCTGGTAGGGATCGAGCTGTAAAGGAGCTGGCTAGGCAATGGAACCGATTGCGAGAGAAGGATGGGTGTCTTTATCGTTTGGCGTATACACCTGATGGTCATCGAGAGATCTATCAGTTACTGTTACCTCAAAAACTTCAAAAGGAGGTGTTTAGCAGTTTGCATGACAGTCATGGACATCAGGGGAAAGATCGAACGGTAGAATTAGTGAAGCGTCGCTGTTATTGGCCAGGGATGGTTAGAGATGTGGAGCGGTGGTGTCGGGAATGTCAGCGGTGCATTCTTGCGAAAGCGGTTCAACCGAAGGTGAGGTCTTTTATGGGAACACTACAAGCATCTCGGCCTCATGAAATCTTGGCAGTCGATTTTACCTTGTTGGAGCCTGCAGGTGATGGGAGGGAGAATGTTTTGGTGCTCACTGATGTTTTTTCTAAGTTCACTCAGGCTATCCCTACTCGTGATCAGCGAGCAAGTACTGTGGCCGATGTTTTGGTCCGGCATTGGTTTCATTTGTTTGGGGTCCCTTGTCGTCTGCATTCAGACCAAGGGCGGAATTTTGAAAGTAACCTCATTAGTCAGCTATGTAAGATTTATGGTGTACAGAAGAGTCGCACTACCCCATACCATCCACAGGGTAATGGGCAGTGCGAACGTTTTAATCGGACTCTCCATGATTTGTTGCGGACGTTGCCCCCAGAGAAAAAGAGGCGGTGGCCTCAGCATTTGCCACAGCTTGTTTATGCTTATAATACCACAGTGCATTATTCTACTGGTATGACCCCGTATTTTTTAATGTTTGGACGTGAACCTAAGTTGCCGGTTGATTTTTTGTTAAATAATCAATTGGAAGAGGCCATAGAGGCGCCCGAACAGTGGATTGTGGAACATCAGGATAGGCTTCAGGCAGCATATGGTGAGGTACAGGAGAGATTGAGAGAAAAGGTCGCCCGTCGTAACAGATGCTACGAAGGTAGAGTAAATGATCAGGGTTTTAGAACGGGTGAGTTGGTTTATCTTAAAAGTCATCATCGTGGACGAAATAAGATTCAGGATGTGTACGATTCATGTCTGTATAAGGTTGTGCGTGAACCAGGGGAGCAGGGTGTTGTGTACTCTGTTGCTCCTGTGTCCCAGACAGGGCCTGTGAAGCAGGTCCATCGGATGGAAATGCGTAAGGCGTTTATTGACCCGGTCGTAAGTGATGGAGACTCTACTGTGTCTGAATCAGTGGGCTCGACTAGTGGGTCTATTATAGATTCAGACGATGATTCAGCCTCATGTGTATTATTGCGAGGTGAGTGTGATGCATCACCGAAGATAGCTGAGGCTGGTGTCCTGGAAAGTTCCCCGGTGTCGGAGGCTCAACCCTTAGACCTGAGACGTTCTGGGAGAAGTACAGCAGGTCAGCATTCAAACCCATATAGACTGCCTAGGGCTGCTGTGGTGCCAGTAGTGGGGGATGAATTGTAATACTTGAGACCGAGTGGATGTGCTGTTTTCCCTGAGAATATTCTTTTTTTGTGTATGTGTGCATTGGTGGGTCACCAATAAATTCCTAGGGGGAAGAATGTAGCCGGTGAGGTGGTTACTGATGTAATTAATGGGCGTGGCCAGGTAGGGAGAGGGTTTTTAAGTAGGCACCTGAAGGGAGATCTAGAGACGGGGTCCGATTTGTTGTGTGGACGCGTGTGGTCTGGCAGCACTTCCGGGTTTTGCACGGCTGCGGTCTGGGTGAGCAGGTAGGCTGAAGTGAACCTCGATTTGTTTTGTCACTTATTAAATATTGTTAAATTAACTTGGGTGTTTTTAACATAGATGCAAACATTGTGCTGTCCGGCAGTACTGCTGTGGCTGAGTGTGTGCGGACATGGTCTTGTGAGCAGGTAGGATGAGTGAATCGATGGGATGCACATCCGTAAAGCCTTGTTTACTAAAATGAGGTATCATGTTTTAGTGCACTGCAGATGCAGAGAGTGTGGGTCTGCCTGCCGTTAGTCACGCCCGTTTTCATGTGATCGGGAGTTGGTGGCCGTGTGGCAGGTAACTGTAGAAGTTTTTTATATAGTGTCTGTAAATGTTTTTATGCTTTTTAGGATTAAAAAGTAAAACTATGTATGGTGTGTATTTTTTTTGGTGTATAGTAATTTGTGTTTTTGTTTGTTTATTAGGCTTAGTTGATCGCTGTTCCTCCTGTGTTTGTTTTTTGTTTTATTTTCCTCAGCTAGCCAGTCCCCGTATGTGCGCGCTGTTTGCCTCCAGCGCAGGGAGAAATTATGTTTGTACTGAACTGGACTGGCTAGTGAGGTGCTCTTTTTTTCTGTTGTCTTTTATTTGTTTTTGTTTGTATGCCACTTCCCAGCCTCGTATTACCAGCCAACCTTTTTTTACCCATACTACCGTAGGGATGCTTGGAAACCACATTAATTCGTTTGCATGAGATTTATGGTTGCCGTGGAGTGTACGTTTTCCTGGTTTGAGTTCTAGTTTTGTTTGAGTGGTTTTCCTTTGGTGTAATATGATTTCTGGGAACACTTATGTAATTTGTTTTTCTCTTTATTTCGAATTATGTGTGATTTAAGCTGGGATTGTGTTGGGGTTTATGGAAGGTTGGTTGGTCATTGACATCTTCGAAGGGGGAATTTAACTGTTTGTTATTTATTGTATTTTTCTGTGTTAATTAAATTCAGTTTGTTATTATTTTTGTATAAATAAAATAAGTTATTTTTGTGAGATTCGTGTTTTCTTGGTCAGGAAAGTGGTCGCCCTTGGTTACATTAAAATGAAATGTATGCACTGATTACACTGATACAACCGCATGTCTGATCACGACCGCGCTGACACGATAGATTATTCTGCTACACAAAAGACAATGAATAATGTAAATTAATAAATAAACTGACAATTCAAAGAAGAATGGGCAAAAAAGTAACTGGTTTATTCTTTCTGTGTTAAACTGATGTGTGTCATTCGTTCAGAGTGTGCTCTAACATGTATTGCAAATATCAGCGTTTCTCCTCGTTTTGGCAGTTTGTTGTTATATAGGGTTAGATTTTTTAAATGCTTAAGGTGCCCTTAACTCAACTTTTAATATTCAGGTGTCTGTAAGTATGACTGAGTATGTTGCAGGTCTGTGTTTTATTGGTTGTTGTCTCTCCACAGCATCATTTTGTGAGGCTTTGTAAACATGTAGGCCTATGAAGTGTGGAATTTGTCTACAATTGTTCACTCGTCATGACAGTAAAATAGGGTATTCTAGTCAATCTACTGCAGTATTTCCTCTCTTAATCAGTAGAAAATGTGATTAACACCCAGTCATGCATAGGGGGAAAAATACTGTCATATACCGTGAAACCGATATAATTTAGAAAAATACCGTGATATAAATTTTTGGTCATACCGCCCAGCACTACCGCGCATATTACTGAGAGAACGAGCAGAGACAGAGAGAGAGAGAGCCTCCTCCGGCCACGCACATTCACAGTCTTGCTCTCCCTCCCTTCTTTGCGCATATTAATTAAAATTACCATCAAAATAAATTGAGAATTGACACGATGATAGGTCGAAGACCGAAGTTTCACGTGAAGCATTCAGAGATTTTTTTTTTCCTGAATCACCGCTGGGTGTGAATTGTACGAAAATAACGTTGCCTTATCTTCTCTGAAAAGTGTTCCGCACATTCAGCTGACATAAACCACACTTTAAATAAACGAACAAAACCTATCCAGTGATTAAATGTTTTCTGTGTTGACACAAATCTTGTGCGATGTCCTAACTACCGGGATAATCACACGTGCTGTGGCCACGTCATGATATATTATATATATATAATATAATATATTATATTTTCCTGCTTTTTTGTCCTTTGCCAATCACACCTATGGATCAGAGGAATGTTAAAGTATTAGTTCACCCAAAATGAAAATGTCCTAATCATTTACTCACCCAAATGCCATCCAAGATATCCATGTCTTTCTTTCTTCAGTGGGAAATAAGTTTTGAGAAAAACATTCCAGGATTTTTCTTCATATAATGGACTTCAATGGCAACTAACTCAGTTGGTTGCTATTGTTTCCTCAAAAAACGTAATTTCTTTTCCACTGAAGAACATGATAAAGACATGGATATCTTGGATGACATTGGCGTGAGTAAATGATTAGGAAATTTTCATTTTGAGGTGAACTAATCCTTTAAGTTTAAAATAAAAATGTTTAAATGTAATATATTTTTCTCCTGGTCCTTGTTTTAAATAGGTCATAAAAAATATCAATAATTATCGATATCGACCGATATGAAACACATATCGTGATACAGTTTTCAGCCATATCGCCCAGCCCAATTACATAACATTTTAAATAGGGGTGTCAAAATGTATCGTTTCTACGATGCAGACGAGGACGATTCAGTATTGGTTCAGTAATAGACCATAACCGATTATAATGTACTGACACTTTTCTGACGTAATTCGTCGCATACGTGCTTTGTCGCGGTAGCATACAATGGCAGAGGGAGGCGAGATGCGAATGCGAGTAATTGAAGATGCTCAAACTACTTTTAAAGCCTACATCTGGGCACATTTCGGCTTTTATGAACAACCTGGTAAGCACGACCTGCAGAAGACGCGCTGTGTGTGCTCATATCACGCACAAATAGAATATGCAGGAGGTAATACCACTAACTTGATAAACCACGTTAGCCGTTTTCACCCCGAGCTGTTAACGCCTGGCAGAGTCTGACTGCTTTTAGAGATGCGCGGATGAGCTCCAACGCCGAATCCACAGCCAAAATGTTTTAATTGTAGACATTTTAAGACTTTTTAAGACCCCGCGGGAACCCTGCATAATACACTGATTAATGAGCGCTGCTTTTAAATGAACATTTCTTTAAAACAATTTATGACAGATTTTCCTTTTCTTAATGGCATAAACAAGCTTTACTCCCAACTGGAATGTCACCGTTTGAACAGGCGAGCACACACGCGCACGCACACATCATTTTCGAAGAAAAATTTTAAATTGAGAATGCGGTGCATCACGATCCATTGTGATATCGAATTGAACTGAATCGATGACATGATAATCGTTATCTAACCGAACCATGAGACCAGTGTCAGTTTACACCCCTAATTTTAAAGGGAGAAGATTTTGAACAGCTTTTCAATTGTCAATTTGCTTTTACACTGCAATCAAACTATTTAAGATAAAAATACCTCTGAACAAACTCCAGTGTTGTGCTGGCTTCCACCTGATACTCTAGGTTGAATACATAGTAACAGGCGAAGAGAGCGGCCAAGGCAGTGGTGAAGTCCGCCATGTGAGCACCAGGTGGGATTACGACCCTCCCCTCGATCGACAGCATCCATTTTTTTGCAGTCAGGATTGTCTCTCCTTAGTAAAGAAAAGAGTCATCACAAATTATATTTCATAGCAATATATTCTATAAAAGATTTTCTCCACATAAATTATTGTAACAACAGGGCAGGGAGCATACATATCTTTGAAGCAGTGCATTAAAGGATTAGTTCACCTCAAAATGAAAATTTCCCAATAATTTACTCACCCCAATGCCATCCAAGATATCCAGGTCTTTCTTTCCTCAGCGGAAGAGAAATTAAGTTTGAGGAAAACATTTCTGGATTTTTCTTTGAATAATGGACTTCAATTGTAACCAACGAAGTCCAAATCAATGCAGTTTCAAAGATCTTTGAAGTGCTTAAACGGGCTGTGCAGGATCCCATCTGAGGATTAGGGTCTTATCTAGTGAAACGATCGGCCATTTACATACTTTTTAACTACAATTGTTAGGATTGAGCTGGGAACTACGTCATCACGTCGAAGGTTGCGCACGTTATCGCCGGCGGAAATACCCAAAGATGGCCTGCGTCATGGAGCGCGACCTTTCGACATGATGACGTAGTTCCCAGCTCAATCCTAACAATTGTAGTTAAAAAGTATATAAATTATATATTTTTTTAGAAAATGGCCGATCTTTTCGCTAGATAAGACCCTAACCCTCAGCTGGGATCCTGCACAGCCCGTTTAAGCACTTCAAAGATCTTTGAAACTGCATTGATTTGGACTTCGTTGGTTACAATTGAAGTCTATTATTCTAAGAAAAATCCAGAAATGTTTTCCTACAAAAACGTAATTTCTCTTCCACTGAGGAAAGAAAGATATGGATATCTTGGATGGCATTGGGGTGAGTAAATTATTAGGAAATTTTCATTTTGAGGTGAACTAATCCTTTAAGCAGCAATAACTGGTTTGGTGATAGAAAAACAATGAGTGATATAGGCATAGCAAGCAATCTGAAATAGCAATCACGACATTATAGGTGGCTACTAAAGATGAGAGATTACTCCACATAACTTAAGTTTTTTGAAGTGACTGTGCTGTTCCTGACTGGTGCAGAGGCAGAGAATGACACAACACACATTCACTAGTGTTTTCCAGAAACTTTGCTTTGCTTGTGCCCTATACATTCAAAGGATTCGTTAACATTGAATGTGAAACTTACCGAGCATGATGATCCTTGGAGTGATTGGGAGACACAGCTGGGCCTCTGCGTCTGCGGGAGTGGTAGTCGCCTATGCCAGCAAAGATAAGAGTTACTTGAAACAAGGTAGATGGTATATTATCTCTAGGATAGAAAAAGCTTTTTGAAATTTGTTGATAAGGAAGCAATGATCCTTTTTTTTGCTCTGAAGGTTTGTGCATGTTTACACATAAAAATTAACTAAGTACCACAATAACTCTCACAATAACGCTACATAAATTTTCTCTTAATTAAAATATTGTGCACACAGTGGTCAAGTGACTTTACCCAGCATTTACCCAAGAATTGAGATAGAAGCTTGCACCATGTGGGTTATATTGAGAGGTGAGGTCTATCAAGGAAAAAGTGCTCAACCACCAAGTTTCACTCTAATCAGGGAAAATGATTCTCCCGCAATAAATGTGACAATTAATTGTTGAAAACTCCAAATAAAAGATTTAAATAATTAAGGAACTTACATCAGCAATGAGAAAAAGTGACTCCTCTTGCTCTTTGAAGTGTGCCAACATCACAAGCATCGCTGCTAGGCCATCAGATCCTTCTCGGTCCTTCTTTATGGCTTCCTTCAGAACAGCTCTAACTTCTTTCCTCCACTTTGTAATCTGACTACTGAAGAAATCCAGGAGTCTTTTACCCTTTTTGTCCATATCTTCATTCAGTCTTGTGTATAGTTCAACATTGGTGAGAGTGGTGAAGTGTGACAATAAAAACTTCTGTGAAAAGAGAAATGGCCACTCTTTACCCACATCCAGAATGCTTGGGGAAGGATTTGCGTTGATGTATTCCCGCTGTTTGGCATAAGTGATTGCCATTAGGTCTTCTACCCTTCCTCTCTCAGCGCCCTTGAGTCCCTCTCGGCTGAATATATCCATCATCTCAAGCTTCTTTTCCTCTAATGATGCTGATGTTTCCCCATCTGGATAGTCCTCTGGCTGCCAACGAACACACCCATAACTGTCGATTCTTGCACATGTAGCTACTGCTGGCTGGTCATTATCACCATCTTCATCATCTCTCTGGGTGCGTTTGTACTTCCTCAGATGGGAAAGAGAGTTGCCTCGATTCAAATATTCTACTCTGGTTTTGAGCTGATTAGTAATGCTGAAATACCCACATCCAATTAGCTCCCACTCTTCATTTTTGTCTAAAAAGCTATTTGGATATTTTTCAGTTATAGCTTTAGCCACTACCACGCACTCTCTGCGAGTAGGGTTCAAGGAACGCTCTGTCATCGCATCAACAGTGACTTTTATCAAGTGTCTGCGGTCATCCGGAGCTGGCCTCTCACCAGCATCTACTGCTCTTCTAAGAGTCAGCCTCACTTTGTTCCATGGCACCTCAAAACTGTTCACCCATGCAGAGATGGGACTGATAGATGATATGGGGCATGTGCTGGAAGAGGCAACTGACAGTGGCTCAGATGATGAAGGGCTCAGCTGGGGATTGGAAGGACCTGCATTACACACGTATGAATG
Organism: Romanogobio albipinnatus; assembly: GCA_023566225.1. NCBI lineage: Eukaryota > Metazoa > Chordata > Actinopteri > Cypriniformes > Gobionidae > Romanogobio > Romanogobio albipinnatus. The sequence goes on along the minus strand of CM042241.1, from coordinate 67,698,171 downwards.
AAAGCACAGAATAGTCAGGTGAAAATAAGGTTTGACCCTAAAAAAAAAAAAGGTAACAAAAGGTTTTAACCTAACAAAAGGTTTTAGTGGTTTACAATAGTATCAGATGTACTTAAAAAAAAATCAAAATGGTGGCTGTTAGGTCCTTATAGGTGGGTCAATATAGGGTTAAACCAACAAAATTTATATAAAGTTTTTTTTTTTTATGGATTCTGGTACAGTTCAAATATACTAACTATAAAAAAATACTAAATAACAGAGTAAAATCTATTTAAATCTGACCTTGGGAAAAGGGTCATTTAAAAATTGGTTGCCATGGCTTTATCTCAATTACTAATCAGCCTAGATGGGTGATTTGAGGTCAACTGATGGTCAGAACAAACAAGAAAATTATTTTACATATGTTAACATTTAAATATTTTTGATGATGTGCTTTTTTCAGCCGCATTGCAGGTGTATATTAAAATCAATGCGTTCAAAAAAAAAGAGCAAATGCAATGCATGACTATGTGATCTGCATGGATGGGGGAATATGTGAAATATCTTAAATGCTGTTTTCAATTGCAATGCAACCACTGTCTTTCTATACTGTATTGCACTGTTCTTACATACTTGGGCCTATAATCAAGTGATTGGGCTCTTTGGAAAGCTGTGGGTCTGTAGTTTTGTGTGGAATAACTGTATCTAGTACAGAGACAGCATAGCAGAGGCATGAATATAGTTTTTATTTTTCCCGGATATACCATCTTTTTTTTTTTTTTTTTTTTTTTTAAAGCAAATTTGGCTTTATATGCTGCCATTAGCAAAACTGCACACCCAGAAGGGCATGTATTGTAGTGTGGGATTTCAATAATTCCAACCTCAATCTGTACTCCTCAAGTTCTATCAACATGTCACCTGCCTGACCAAAGTGGACAGAATCTTGGACAAGGTATACACTAACATCCACATATAAGCTGAAATCAGAGAATTTTGACTTTTTTTTTATTTTTTTATTTTTTTTACAAAATTATGATTGAATGATTGCTGATTTATTTAGTTTTAATTGTAGCGGATCAACTAATATATGTTAATTAGAACAACTAATCTCACCTTTCAAGGAATGAATAATTTTTCTGCACTGAATGGGTGTGAGCAGATGTTTGATGTCATCTTCTTGAATAAACTGCAGATCATCTGGTCCTTCAACACCTACTTTCACCAACTCATTGACTAAAGTTTGAAGCTTTGCTTCATCTAACTGTGGTAGCACGGCCTGTATTGCCTTCTCAATGGAGTCCATTACTCATTCTTCTGAAACACAGAATGATGCAGAGCAACAAGATTAAGACCAAATTGATTATATACAGAAAGAGGGTAATAATCTGCAAGCTTCTCTACAGTCAAACACTGATACTGTGCTTCTGAGTTGCTTTGTAAGCAATAAACACCAAGATCCACAACAGGCACAGACTGATACTGCTGGACAACAAAATGCACGTTTGCCTCATTTACCAGTATCAACAGTATTTTCCCAAGTAGATACCCTGTGTCATTTTGGTCCACTACAACAGTCATGCCTCTTTTGTACAGAGTGCCTTTGAAAGTGACAGAGGGTGTTTCAGTAGTGGTTTCTGGGCGGAGACCCTTGAGACTGACAGCTCTCTGAATGCCAATCTGGTACAGTTGGTCATCGAATTTACTTGGTTGGCCCATTTGCAGAGTTGGAGGAAACAAGTTACCAGCATGTAAATATGCTTGTAGCAACTGGTGTCTTTCTGCTAAGGTACTGCAGAGGTTTTTAAAGTTATGCAGTTTCCTTGCACACTGCTTAAAATATGAGTGCTTGCTTTCAAAGCGCAATGTCCACAACCTAATGAGGGGACCAAACTGAAGAATGAGTTCTGGGTAATGGACAAGATAGTGGTGTTTGGGTTTAAGTGTCTTTTCTGGGAATGTGGCAGTTCTTAGCTGGATGTATTCCTCAATGAGAATCTTAAGGTATGCTACTTGGTTGGTATGGATCTTGGGTGCACATATCAAATCCACAATTTCTCTGAGCTTTAAACACAACTGCCACACCTCATCATCAAGTGGATTTTTGATTCGGTCTCCAACCAGAATAGGAAAGAGACGTAAGAGGCACCAGTTTTGAGCAGCATGCCCTCCCAGCTTCTCCGCATTAGTTTTAACCTCACATGGCTTGTTATTTGCATCACTGCCTAGGTATGTGAACTGTGATATAGTCCGATTCAGTTGACCATAGGTGAAGTGTTTGCCCACTGTCACTAAGTGCTTAATGTACATAGCAAGATCAAATGAAACAACCCCTTCAAACAGGTCATGACCCAGGCATGGAGGGAGCCCTGGCTGGCAAACATGAAAATATTTCAACTGATTGAAAATTGAGTCAAACTTTACTCCACTGTTCATTTCCTGGTCTACCAGGTCTTCCACACTGTTTTTGTAACTCTCTATGGTTCTTTTAGGACCAGATTTGCAGGGATCTGTTTGAAAAGACACTCTGTCGATGACACAGTACCGGCAAAAATGGGTGCTTTTACTGAAGTTTTCAGTAAACCCGCCAATACTGTGTGACCCCAGATTATCTCCAGTAATGGCAATCACAGAGCCTTTTATTTTCTCCTCAGCACCATATTCAATTCCATTTTGCTCCATTTCTTTCAAGTCACTGACTAAAGTGGAGAACACTTTTTCTTGTCCAAAAAATTGGAAATCCTCCTCTCTGCACAACATAACAAGTTGCATTGGATCAATGGAAGACCTGTTGTGTGGTGCAATCTCTGCAAGTGTCATGTACATGGCCAGTATTTTGTGTTTTTTTCTGCCTGAGCCCAGTGGGTTCGCAACTTCGAAAGAATCCTGATACAAGATGAGAGACAATGAAGATGGTGAATCTCGTAAAAGTATATTCTCTTTAAAGTTTCTACCATCTCTCACATCTTCCAGAACATCAGGATTTGTTTCTGTGTCAGCTTTAGCTTGGGCATACTGCTCTTTAACAGAGTTCTGAGAGAGGAGTGATTTTATTGTATCCTTGATGGGCACGTACTGGTAGAACCTCTCTTTGCCTTTAGCATCAATGCCCAAATAAGTCTTGACTGGCTCAACATAGCTAAATTTGCTCTTAAAGAAGGTTTTACGGGTTTGATCTGTTCTAAACACTTCTTCGTTGCACATTTTCAGTAGGTTATCTTTTGAGAGATTATCAAGGAGCCTCTTAATATCACTTTCAGGCACATTCAGATTTGTCAACTCTTCATGCATCCTAGACAATAGATGAGTCAAACCAGTGTTGTGTACCTCTTGTATTTCCTCTATTAAGGTCTGAATTGTACTGGCTGGTAACAGCATTTTAGCCTGCATTCGGAGATAAAACATGGCCAGATTGTTCATAAAATCATCTGTGTCCACTTCACCATTTGTGTTGTCATTGTCATCGTCAAAAGTGGTCTCAAAAGTGTGATCAAGTTCACTGTCTGATGACATGGAGGCACAGGTGATGTTAGTACTAGCACTGGTAGAACTTTGGCTAATACGTGGATAACTAGATATACTCTTGTGTTTCCGATTCAAGTGCGAGGCAAAGGTAGAACGGACACTGAAATGTTTTAAACAATTAATATAAGGGCATGACACTTTTGTGCCATCTTTAATATGCCCATGAAGATGTTCATGTAAGCTTGGAAAATTTGCTGACACATAGTTACAACCTTCAACAGAGCAAGCCAAATCAACTCCATCATTTTTTCTTTTAGGTCCTGGTTTAGCTGTCTTCTTGTGAAAGCGGTACATGTGGCTTTGAACGGCACTACGCGTCACAAAAGTGGCAAAGCATTTTGCTACACCACATGGAAATCTAAAGTTAGCTAGATTTCTGTGTATGCTCAAATGACGAACAAATGCAGCTATTGACGCTGTGGTGAAATTACAGTGCTTGCAAAAGTAATTCATTTTGATGGAAAGTTAACTGGTTATAATCCTAGCGCTAGCTGTAACGTTATACATGTTGCTTTCCACTCCTAGTTTTTTGCTTTTTCTCACTACTTTTTGCTCCTAGTAGTGATGGTAAAGTTACTTACTGATTTTCTGGATAAGAAGTTGATGAAGGATCCGCGATTCCAAGATGGAAACTCCGGCAGAGGCCACGGGTGCGTTAAAGGCTGTGAAAACGTCTCCGTCGAAGCCGTTAAACGTTTTAGCTGAATTCCTCTCAGGCAAAAAGTGAAAGATATCAACAAGAAGACGAAAATAAAACAAATAACTTTACAACCACAAGACAAAGCCGTGTATAAAGAAACGTAAATTTAAATAATAGTCTGTTATTAACAGAGCTTAACAACGTCTCCGTCGGAGCTCTCACAGAAACGTTTCGACGAATTCCTCAGGCAAAAAGTTAAAGAAATCAACAAAAACTAAATAAATACAACCACAAGACAAAGCTGTGTGTAAAGAAATGAAAATTTAAGCATTAACGGAGCTTTTCTGTCACTGACGACGAGTCACAAATTCAAATACAAATCGTGCTTCTTTAGCGCTTTTTCCCACAGATTCTAGATCTTTCTAGACTCACTGGGTAAACCCCGCCCACTCTGCCGGCGCTTTGATTTCGCCCTGCCTGCAGCTCAGAAACAGCTCTGGAAACTTGCACGTTTATCTCTCCTGCTTCCGAAGAAAAAATATATAACACTGGTGTTTGTAAAATAAAAATCCCATGGTAGGTATTTATGAGTTAACCAGACAGCCCCAATTTTGGCAAGTAATGCACATGACATAGCCTACCTAAAATAAAAAGGGTTGCTGCTCATAAGTCATTCTGAATAAACACATAAGCCGCTGCCTACCAACATATATTTAGAATGCTTGAGAGTTTTGGCTCAAGTTCAAAACTCAAAATTAATCAGATGTTATTAATATTGAGATATATAAGCTCAAAAATAAAAACAAAAATATTAAGAATATATTTATTAAATGTATACATATATTAATATTTTAATACTAATATACATAATTATGTGAATATACTATTGCAACTTATAACCAATGGTCATGCTTAATTAAAAATCTGAGGATGATATCTCAAAAAATTATGCGTTTATGAAGCCTATATTGTTATGTCAGGGGAGACTTTGGAGAAGTTTAAGATAAGGCTTATCAAATATTTTATTGCCCTGTTAACACCCATTTACTCCCAAACACCCATTTACAGTCACAAAACAAACAAACAAAAAATATTCTTGGAATCTTATGTGAATTCTTTTAAAAAAAAATATTGTATGGAATAGAAAGCTCCAGCAGCAGTATCAGAGTACAAGTTGCAAGACACATTTTAATTTATTAATATTACACTTTTACTTAAAGCTCAACATCGAGTATTTATATTCCGGTAATGAATTCTGAACAACAATAATCTGGGGCCTTCCATGTGAAAGGGGTACAAAGAAAGATATGAAAAAAAAGGAAAATTACAGTAGTTTACTTTACTATTTACAGTACTATAGTGGCTAAATTGTGATTTTTTTACAGTAATGCCTTGAATACTGTGATTTCAACTGTAATTATTGGACTACTGTGTTTTTTACGGTCTTACTGTAAACTTTACAATATTCTACTGTAAAACTTGTTTACAGTACTGTTACTGTGAAATCGACAGTAAATAACTGTAGATTTCACAGCCATTTTTTACAGTGGAGGTTTAGATGTTGTTTTCTTGAAAATGAAACCATTATGGTGATCTGTGTTTGCTTTAGTTGGGCAGTATGACTCTTGGCTTTTTATGTGAGTTTTGTGGTTTTTAATACAGTGTGATAAAACACATAATCTGTTCAAATTGTTCAAATCAAAAGAAACCATAAACAAAAATTGTCATAAAGACAAATGATTGACTAAATTCAACACTGACTAAAATGTTAATAAATAATATTCACCAACATTACTTTCTTGCCACAGGTCAGGCATTCTGAATTTTGATTTGATTTTTGATGCAACATAGTATGTGTTCCAGTAGACTCTGTTGCAAAGACCACAAACTGACATAAAATGCCAAGTCAAACTGCCCAACTAAAAAAAACACCGATCTGCATAATGGTGACCAAACATTTTCCATAAAACATCAACATCTAAACCTCTGTTAATTCTCAAAAAGGACTGTAGACAAATGACAGAAATAATGTCAGTCTGGTTTATAATAAGAGATTTAATATATTTTCAGTTTATGTCATCTAAAGCTGTGGCTGAAGTCAGTTGTAGTTCTGGTGTTTCTCTGTCCTTCAGTGATTCTGCTCATTATCATCAGGTGTCTTCAATAATCAAACAATCATCACTCAATGAATCACTTAAGTATCTTATTAACTCTAAGGCCTAGTCCACACGTATTTTTATAACCAGAGTTTTTCCTCCTCCGTTTTAAAAAACAATCACGTCCACACAAGCACGGTTTTAAAAAAATCTCTGTCCACATGAAAATGTAAAAACCGTGCTATGATTGTCTGCCTGATTTCCACATGGGTCCCATCCACAGCACCCATTCACCGAGGGATGCCATGGGCTCAGTGAAACCCTTCTACAAGTTCCTTTACTTTGGACTCAGTGACAGGTAACTGTATATACACAGGGGACTGAAGCTTCACACACTTGCCTTACTATGTTGTATTATTGCATTTTGGCGCCTCTGTTCTGCAATACAATGAGATAACTGCACATGTATCTGCGCATGTATCTGTATACATGTGATAAGCGCTGTTATCAGAGTTATTAAAAGCTACGTCCGCCATTGCATAGAGTCGACTCATGTAAACAAAAGTGTTAACGGTGCACAATCTGACGTCAAACAAAGGAGAGAACGGCGCACACTTCAACTTAACAAGCCGGAATCTCCGGTTTCACCATCTACATGACAACGCTGTAACCGGAGTTTCTAAAAAAACGTCACCCTGGTCGGAGTTTTCAAAAAATTGCGGTTTCAGTAATACTGCGGATATTACCGGATACTGCGTTTGCGTGTGGACGAACAGCCAAACCGCGTAGAAAAAGTTTGTGTGGACAGGGCCTAACACTGCTTCAGTGTTACTTTACCGAGCGGTGTTAATACAACTCTGCAGGACATCAGCTCTCTAAGACTGATCTTGCCTACCCCTGACTTAGGTACCACTCCAGTGACGGCAATTTTGAACTCTTTTTTTGTGAGTGGCTATATGACTTTCTTCTTGAACACAGCCAGAGATATATTAATAAATATCCTGACACGTTCAAGCTTTATAATGGCAGTGAATGGGGCTCACGAGTTTGAAGCGCAAAAAAATTATTTAACTAAAAAATTATATTTTATTTAATTATTTAATTTTAAATTATTAATATTTAACATGCTATAAAGTAAAATATCAACTTACACAGAAAGTGTAACGCCTCTCGCAGTTCACAATGCTTACGCTACGTCCAACGTCATACATCTCGTCAGTTATGCTTTTTCCTTAAGTTGAATACGGAAGGTGGTCTGGCAAAGCTTGATATTTAACTTTATAACATGTTAAACATGGATGTTTTTCTTACACAAACGCAACACTTCGCTTCAGAAGGCCTTTATTAACCCCTGATCTGTGTGGAGTACATTTATTTTGAATGGATGCACTTTTTTAAGCTTCAAACTCATGTTCCCCATCAGGCCTGGCTGGGGGGCCAGGGTGGGCTTGCATTTTATGACTATTTGAAACCGTTTCGCGGAAAGACGCGTAAGAACTTGCTCACTGTTTTCTCTGCGCATGCACCCAGAGCGCGCGCAGAGAGCCGCGTCTAGATGGTTCGCTTTTGCTTCTCATGGACATGCATAATTTCTTGAGAATGATCGTTTCGGTGACTTTTTCCACTAAACTATGCGATTTTCAATGCTCTCTCCCGTCTCACGGCCATAGCGGGGCAGAAATGTCACCAGAATATGTGAAAAACAATCTATTTAATGAGTTCTTGAACCGCTGTGTCTCCGAGCAACACTGTGTTTTATTCCACAAAGAATCAGCATATTTGAACGAATCATTTGAGCAAATTATTTATTTAAGCTACACATTCACAAATAAAGTTTGCAATTTTGCGATTCAACTCACTCGATACAGCACCGGGATGACCATTTTAGTTTCATATTTAAAAAGTAGCCTATCATTTAATTAGTTACTAGCTAGGCTAATTAGGCTACATCTTCAACAGTGTAATTAGATTTATTTACTATTTACTCTCTTTCTAAAAACCATTTCATTACTTGTTATTACTAAGTAGCCTACTTAGTGGAGCGGCTAAGTGCTTATGTTTGGCAGAATCGTTCAGTTTATGATACAAGCGTGAAAATTGGCATGAGCAGTCTCCATGGATCACTTGAAAAGAAAATTGTCCGAGCTACTTGAAATTTCAAGATGGCGGCCATTTTTCAAGATGGCCGACACGTTAGTGGAGCAGTTAAGTGATATAGTGGTTTATTTGGTGATACAAGCATGAAAATTGGCATGAGCAGTCTCTGATGGTTACTAGACTATAAGCCACCCACAGCTACTTGAAATTTCAAGATGCCGGACATTTTTCAAGATGGCCACCACCTTAGTGGAGCAATTAGGCTTAAGAAATCATTTAGTTGGTGATACAAGCATGAAAATTGCCTTGAGCTGTCTCTAAGGATTGCTTGACAAGAAAACACTCTCAGCCACTTGAAATTTCAATTTTCAAGATGGCCGACCCCTGGATCCTCAAAAGATCAATTTTCCGATAGAAATGTATTGGGTTTTTTTTCATTAAGGACGATTTGGTGTCATTTTATTTTATATGTTTTAGATTATTCTAAAGAACAACTTTTAATGCATCAAAATACAGTTGTGTTGATTTGTTGATTATTGATAGATTAGACAAGAGTGAATATCTGCACTACCAGGGCACACTGGTGATATATCACTGCTGTTAAACTCAGAGTGGGGTTCAATGTCAGCTAATTGTAAAGTTAGTATCCCAAATGCTGTCTAATCTACCCCAAAACAGTTAGATAGCTGCACCTGAATTGACAGGTTGTGACAGCGCGGGAGAGCCGAGCCAAGGTTAATGGGGCTTTAGTTAACCAGATGGTGTACAGATCGCATGGGATATAAATGGCATTGGATGAACGATCGGACTAAGTGTAGGGTTAAGGCATGAACTTAGTTGTATCCCATACTTCAAAGTGCTTGGTAAAAGGTAGTAAAAGGATAAACCCTCGGCCTCTGCCTATACATTTTCTGCAGACATGGCAGAAGCCATCATAACAGTTGAGAAAACTAATTGGGACAGATGTTTCATTTGTCAGCAGGACACCAAGGAAAAACTCATTCATCAGAGTTTATTCAACAGAGAGCACGATCGTACTGGTTATGGTACCATTGCAAGAAATGTTCCATTATTTCAGAAGATCAATGCTCTGCCTATCTTACTTAGTCTAACCCGACTAGATGAAGGTGATGGCATAGAAAACACATTGACAAGAAACAGCGCAAAATATCATTCAAGCTGTAAACTTATGTTCAATAACACAAAGCTGGAAAGGGCCCAAAAGAGAGCATCTACTGCTGCTAAAGACACTGAAGATACCAAAGATATAAATGTCAAGAGGCCAAGAGGATCCCAGCCCTCGAAAGCTTTGTGTGTGAAGATGAGAGTGCAATGTCCCCCTTATGAGAAGCAATGACGATGAAACTTAATGAAAGAGTCAATGAATGTGCCAGGAATCTAAGCGACATGAAGCTCCTTGCAAAGCTTAGTGTTGGTGATGTTGTTGCACAGGAATTTAAATACCACCTTGCCTGTCTTGTTGGACTGTACAACAGAGAGCGAGACCATCTCAATGCCATCAAGCAAGAGCAGAGCCTCAAAAGCTCAGCTTTTGACTGGTATCCCTCTATTTGTTCAGAACTTGTCATCTACATCACGGACATGAAGACCACAAGTGACGGCACGGATCCAGTTATACTTAAGCTTGCAGATCTAGCCCGTCTCTACAAACAACGACTGCAGCAACTTGGTGTCGACTCACCAGATGTGAATTCAACCAGACTGAAGGAGCAGCTGCATTCTAGCATACCTGAGCTAGAAGAACACAAGGCAGGACGAGAGGAGTCAGACAAAACACAGTCAAACTACCTCTCTTGACAGAGTCTTTTGAGGAACCCAATACATTTCTATGAGAAAATAGTATCATTTAAAGATCTACATGGCGGGCGGCAGTAATCCAAAAAAATTGCCTCCATCTGGAAATTTTATGTTGCTGTGGGCGGTTACTTGTCAAATGACCCTTTGAGACAGCTCAAGGCAATTTTCATGCTTGTATCACCAACTAAATGATTTCTTAAGCCTAATTGCTCCACTAAGGTGGTGGCCATCTTGACAAATGTCCGCCATCTTGAAATTTCAAGTAGCTGTGGGTGGCTTATTGTCTAGTGACCATTAGAGACTGCTCATGCCAATTTTCATGCTTGTATCACCAAATAAACCACTATATCACTTAACTGCTCCACTAAGGTGTTGGCCATCTTGAAAAATGGCCGCCAACTTGAAATTTCAAGTGGCTCTGACAATTTTCTTGTCAAGTGACCCATGGAGACTGCTCATGCCAATTTTTCACGCTTGTATCATAAACTGAACGATTATATCACTTAGCCGCTCCACTAACTTTCTAAATCCCATATCAACCTTGACCAGTTGAACAATATAAAGATAGACATGAAACTACTCTTTTAAATTTGATCAAATAAATAATATAGAATTGCATAAATTGTTCTTGAACTGGCCAAAATATTTAAAGGGTGAAGGGTACATTACATTTTAACATAAGATGTAAAATTTTGATCTGACATAAGAGGACACAGATATGCCCAGTGCCCTGATTCTATTTATTTGTGCTACTGCTTGTAATTTTTCAATTTGTTCTTATTTTAGTACTGACTGTTTACTACCTAGCTAATATTTATTAAAATACTAATACTTTTTTTGTGGTGGGGCAAGTGCAAATTTTTGCAGGGCAAGTACAAATCTGGACCATAATGAACCTGTAGAAAAGCTCCTTTGCATTGTGCCCTGAAAATATAGAGAGTTCCTTTCAAGACCTGCCTCTTTTGTTATAAAATTAAGTTTTGTCATGGGGAAAAAATCATGTTAAAAGTCTGGGCCCTTCAGGAATTTCAATTGGCCCACCCTGCATCTCAAAGCTGGAGCCGGGCCTGTTCCCTGTTATTTATTCAAATAACTCTGTGTTCATCAGAAAGAAGAAAGCCATACACCTAGGATGTCTTTGGGTTCTTCTTTGGTTCTTTTTTAAACTCAGTTGGATTTGTTCTAGATCATTAGGGGTTGCCTTGGTAGTCTGAAAAGCGTCCTCAGGCGTTGCATCATACACATGATGTCGTCATTGCCGGATTGGGCAACAAGGCTTCAGTCCTAGTGTTTGAGAAAAAATAAATGGGGATAATTTTTTTTTGGTGTCACCCCAAACCCCAAATGAACTTTGTTCAACAGCATAATTTAGTCGAAATACTGGGATTTTTTCCAAACCGGACTGATCAATAGAATATCACACTTACCAAAGGTTGCATTTGCACAACAGGTTTGTGTAGGTCATTTACAGGAAATCTACTGCTGTGAACTCTGTTCTCGACCCCATAAAGTTCCACAAGAATCTCTTTTCTGATCACAGTAACGACACCAGTTTTATGAATTTTAGGTCCGTTCACACCAAGCATGAAAACTGCATTAGCCTATTCTTTTAGCATCCACACCAGCAGATGATAACTGTTTATTCAAAGCTATTTTATTCACTGCACGCTTTAAATGAGGGACGATTTTGATTGGCTATCAGTTTACCGTCTTCAGTTGAAAAAAGAAATGCAAACAATTATATTCTAACTATATTGTTCATCTGAGCCATTCTGCCAGTTTTAAAGAGCTATAAAACCATTTTAAAGAAAAAAATTTATGCACAGTACGTTCGCTGCATTGATTATGTAAATAATGTAGGCTACCTGATGTGCTCGAGTGTTTTCGCGGGTTGTTGAGCTGATAGCGGGAGGAGTTTTACATCATAGCAAGCTGCACAAACAAACATTAACAGACACACACACACACACACACACACACAGACAGGATGGACGTGAAGCTGCTGTGTCTGACCGTTGTTCTTCTCTCCTCACCCCTCCTCACACTGTGTGACCCGCTGTGAGTACCGTTTTTATGAATAAGTTGCTTATTTCTAGGTTAGTTTGGTTCGTTAATCTATAGGCTATCTATAACTTTTTGTGTTTCATTCGATTGTTATTGCCTAAACAGCCTTTTTTCACAGATTCTGCAGTGACAACTTGCCCCATATAGTGAGACAGCTCTGTGCCATGCTATTGGGGCATGTTCTCACAAATGTTTCTTTTTAGATTTTAAGGTATCCCTCCTTCTATACAGAGAGTGACTTTCAAAAATAAATATCTACCATGCAAAATATTCAAAAGTGACAACTAGCCCCAGTGTCCTTTATATATAGTCATTTACAGCTGTTTGATTTGATCTCTTCAGGTTTGTTTTGACAGCTCCTAATTTACTGAGAGTGGGTTCCTCAGAGAACGTGTTGGTGGAGGCTCAGGATTACTCTGGAGATACTTTTGATGTAAAGATCTCAGTGAAGAACTTCCCAAAGAAAGACAAGGAGATACTGACCAAAACAGTGACACTGACTGCAGACAACAATTACCAGATCCTTACTGATATAAAGGTGATGCCACTATGAGATACTTTGTCCTTATGTAAGCATATGTGTGTCATTCATCAGAGGGCAAACTTCATATTTGTACAATCTGCCATTTTATTTTGTTTGTTTGTTTTAATGCGTGTCGTATTATTTACTGCTGTTCAGATTCCCAGTGATAGGGACTATTTCTCTGAAGATCCTCTGGAGAAGCAGTATGTGTATCTACAAGCTCAATTTCCATCCAACACCCTGGAGAAAGTGGTCATGGTCTCATTCCAGTCTGGATATATATTTGTACAGACAGACAAGCCCATCTACACGCCTGCTAGTGCAGGTAAGAAAAAAATATGTGTGGAATTAAAGCTTCAACATTAGATGCTTCCTTTGAATGTCATGATACAAAGCACAATATAAACTATTTATGTCTGTTAAATAAAAATAAAATATCCTTTTCACAGTTCAGTATAGGGTCTTCTCGCTGACGCCTGGTCTGAAACCAGTTGAACATGCTGGAATATCAGTGGAAATCATGGTACTGTAAAAAGACTGCACTAAAACATTCCTAAAAATGATTCATGCACTGCAAAAAGTCATCGTAGCAACATATTATGCAACATAAAACATACATAACTAAAAAACAAAAAAATAAGAAGAACCTATTATTTCAGCGAAGTGTTACAAGGATCTTTTTCTATGTAAATTATAAGACGATTTGTTCTTTTTCACTTTCTATAAACTCTACTATAAATATATCTTGGTTTACATCTGCAACCCTGAGCAAGAAACAAGACATGTGTCGGTAACAACACTTTGGGGATAGCGTGTCTGAAGTATGAATGAACCAATCCTGGTTTAGTTTCTCAAGGGTCTCACCTCAGTCGTGGTATTGAGGGTGGAGGCTGGTTATTCACTCCCCCCACTACAGGGGGAGAACCTGCAACCTTCCGGTTACAAGTCCGACTCTCTAACCGTTAGGCCACAACTGCCCATACAACAACTGTTACAATGTGATGTTGGTTCAGAAAATGAACTACAACTGACTTAAAGCCACACAACATGAAATCAGCTAATAAAAGGCATTGGCACTCTAACAAGGAGGCTTAAGGCTGCAACCTCTAATGTTAGTCGCTAGAGCATCTCTTGAGATCTTGAGAGGTTTACTCACACAGTGACTACTAGCTGGCCTCCGTTACAACGGCACACAACAGAGTTAGCTTTTGTGATGAAGCAAGACAATCCCAGGCATAGAGACCCGTGGCAATGCGACACAGGCATACACTTTGGGGAACGAAATGCCCACTATGCGACACCGAAAACATGCCTGCCCTGGTGTGAAGCTGGAACCCAGGCACACTTAGGACGAGAGCACCCTGGTGCCTGGCTTTGCAGGGAGGTGCAGACTTCAAGGGAAAAGGTATGTGGGGTAGCACAGCCGGCTGCTTCACAGATCTCCTGAAGGGGAACTCCCGAATGAAGGGCTCTAGAGGAAGCCATGCCCCTAGTAGAATGCACTCTCAAGGCCACAGGTGAAGGCAAACCGCGCACCTGATAGGCCAAGGTAATCACCCTGACGATCCAGTTGCAGACCGTCTGTTTAGATGCAGGCAGCCCCATCTTAGGAGACCCATAACACTCCAATAACTGATCCAACTTCCTCCACTGTGAAGATTTTTGCATGTACATTTTAGCGCTCTGACCAGGCAGAGCAAATGAAACCTTCCCTCTTCAGCTGACACATGAGGTGGAGGATGGAATGCCTGCAAGACCGTAGACCGTGCCATGTTGGAGGGCACCTTAGGCACATAGACAGGTCTAGGACTCAGGATGGCTTTAACTCCCCTAGGGGCAAACTCCAGGCAAGTCGGCGTTATAGTCAAGGCCTGGAGGTCCCCCACCGTTTTTAGAGAGGTGATAGCCAGGAGAAAATCCACTTTGAATGACAGATTTTTATCTGTCGTCAACTCCAGTGGTTTGAAGGGAGCCAGAGATACCACCACCAGATCCCAGGTAGGAACTCTGACGCAAGTCGCAGGCCTCATCCTCCAAGTACCACTGAGGAACTGTATGACCAGCTGGTGCCTACCAAGAGGCCCATCATTTACAGGAGCATAGAAAGCCACAATGGCAGCCAAATACACCTTAAGTGTGGACGGGGTAAGACCAGCAGAGAGAGCCATGTCTCCAACCCCAATGGTCCTCCCAGAGCTAGGACCTTTTTCCGAAGCAGCCTCTCAAGACTAACCTTGGGTATTTTATATTTACTGAGTTTGGTGCCTTGAAGCGGCTGGCTGGCAGGATAAAACCAAACACAATTTTCGATTATTCAGACAAGTGAAAAACGGTTTGGATGATAGGCTGACTTAAAATATCTAACTTATCAAAATCAGATAAAATTTTATTTTAATTCCTCAGAATTAAATGCAGCATAATCACCAGACGGTACTGTTTTAATATTTATGTATACGGTCTCATAATCTACACATTGCCTCGGCAAACGTGAGATTCGAGCCGTTCACAATATATCTGGCTTACCTCCCTGGAGAATAAAGTCAACAAACGCAAGGATGAAACAAACACGAGATCGAGCCTATATATATATATAATTAATTAATTAATATTCAATGAATATATAACTAATTAAAAATTCGTTTTTTTTTTTTTTTTCTCTATAGGATCCTCAAGGCGTCACAACTATGAGAGAAACCGTATTTCCACAGCAAGGGATTAGATCCGGAAAATATGCCATACCTCAGCCTGCCAGGTGCGTTCATGCTGAAAACTGAGACCTGACATTACTAGACACTATTACTCAGTTTGTCTGTAGAGAGGAGAAGGATATTCATTCACAGGTCTTTAATCGTCTTTTTATTGATCTGCTTGTATTTGTAGCCCTGGGATCTGGAAGGTGGTCACAAGATTCATAAACACGCCACAAAAGAATTTCACTGCTGATTTCGAAGTCAAAGAATATGGTAAAAGCTTTATTATATTTTTGTTAACAAATGACATACTGCATACAGTATACAGTTGGAATCAAAATCTGAGACCGTAAGATGAATAGATCATCAGCACATGATTTTGAGAATGTCTTTGCATTTGTCAAGTGTCTTTTTTGCTTTAATGAAAGCAACACTTGAACTGATAAGTGTTATTTTAGTAGGATTTACACCAATCAGGCATAACATTATAACCACCTTTCTAATATTGCGTTGCTCCCCCTTTTGCTGTCAAAACAACCCTTACCCTTCGAGGCATGGACTCCACTAGACCCCTGAAGTTGTGCTGTGTTATCTGGCACCAAGATGTTAGCAGCAGATCCTTTAAGTCTTGTAAGGACTTGCGGACTTTGTTCAGCACATCTTACAGATGCTCGATTGGATTGAGATCTTGGGAATTTGGAGGCCATGTCAACACCTCAAACTCGTTATTGTGCCCCTCAAACCATTCCTGAATCATTTTTGCTTTGTGGCAGGGTGCATTATCTGCTGAAAGAGCCACAGCCACCAGGGAATACCGTTTCCATGAAAGGGTGTACATTGTCTGCAAAAATGCTTAGGTAGGTGGTGCGTGTCAAAGTAACATCCACATGGATGGCAGGACCCAAGGTTTCCCAGCAGAACATTGCCCAAAGCATCACTGCCTCCGCCGGCTTGCCTTCTTCCCATTGTGCACCTGGTGCCATGTGTTCCCCAGGTAAGCCACGCAAACACACCCGGCCATCCACATGATGTAAAAGAAAATGTGATTCATCAGACCAGGCTACCTTTTTCCATTGCTCCGTGGTCCAGTTCTGATGCTCACGTCCCACTGTTGGTGCTTCTGAAGGTGGACAGGGGTCAGCATGGGTCTGTGACTATGCAGCCCCGTACGCAACAAACTGCGATGCACTGTGTGTTCTGACACCTTTCTATCAGAACCAGTATAAACTTCTTGAGCAATTTGAGCTCCAGTAGCTCGACAGTTTGATTGGACCACATGGACCAGCCTTCGCTCCCCACATGCATCAATGAGCCTTGGCCGCCCATGACCCTGTCGCCGGTTCATCACTGTTTCTTGGTTGGAGCACTTTTGATAGATCCTGACGCATCACGCGCTGCGCATAGGGCACCAAGTGCTCAGGGGGGCACCACAAGAAAATGCTCTCTCTACCCCCACCCCGGTCTATAAAATTTGCGAACGCCGCCATCATGGGCATCATAAAGTGATCGCGCTTGGGGCATCAAAACGGCCAGTGGCGGTACTGTCCTGACCACTGCAGACCGGGAACACCCCACAAGAGCTGCAATTTTGGAGATGCTCTGACCCAGTCGTCAAGCCATCATAATTGGGCCAGTGTCAAACCCGCTCAAATCCTTACGTTTGTCCATTTTTTCTTCTTCTAACACATCAACTTTGAGGACAATATGTTCACTTGCTACCTAAGACTTCCCACACACTTACAGGAGCTGTGATGAAGAGATAATCAGTGTTATTTACTTCATAATAATGTTATGCCTGATTGGTGTATATACTATTGTAGCATTTATTAATAGTTTGAATTGGCTTTTATTTTTATATTTACAGTTTTCATTTTAATTGTACTGTAGGTTAAGTTTTATTCATTTTGCTATGTGCTTTTGCCATAATTTTTTATTTCAGTTTTAGTTAAAATTCAAGTTTTTCATCCATTTATTTTATTTTATCTCAGCTTTATTTCAGTAACAGAAAAATGCTTTTAATATGTTTAGTTAACAATAACATCAATGGAACTGACATAATATTTTTCCCCCTGATATTTCTTATTCCTCTTTACATAAATGATTTACGAATGCCATATTTTGCAGTCTTCCCGTGGGCCCACCACTCACGGGAGGGACCGTAAGGGGCCGGTGCAAAGCGAATCGGGCGGCAGTCGAAGGCGGGGGCCTAGACGACCCGATCCCTGGACACGGAAACTAGCTCTTGGGACATGGAATGTCACCTCGCTGGCGGGGAAAGAGCCTGAGCTTGTGCGTGAGGTTGAGAGGTTCCGACTAGAGATAGTCGGAATCACCTCAACGCACAGCTTGGGCTCTGGAACCACACTTCTCGAGAGGGGATGGACACTTCACCACTCTGGAGTTGCCCATGGTGAGAGGCGGCGGGCTGGTGTGGGTTTGCTTATAGCCCCCCAGCTCTGCCGCCATGTGTTGGAGTTTACCCCGGTGAACGAGAGGGTCGTTTCCCTGTGGCTTCGGCTCGGGGATAGGTCTCTCACTGTTGTGTGTGCCTACGGGCCAAACAGCAGTGCAGAGTACCCGACCTTCTTGGTGTCCCTGGGAGGGGTGCTGGAGAGTGCTCCGACTGGGGACTCCGTCGTTCTACTGGGGGACTTCAACGCCCACGTGGGCAATGACAGTGAAACCTGGAGGGGCGTGATTGAGAGGAATGGCCCCCCTGATCTGAACCCGAGTGGTGTTCAGTTATTGGACTTCTGTGCTAGTTACAGTTTGTCCATAAGGAACACCATGTTCAAGCATAAGGGTGTCCATCAGTGCACATGGCACCAGGACACCCTAGGTCGTAGGTCAATGATCGACTTCGTGGTCGTTTCATCTGACCTGCGGCCGTATGTCTTGGACACTCGGGTGAAGAGAGGGGCAGAGCTGTCAACTGATCACCACCTGGTGGTGAGTTGGATCCGATGGCGGGGGAGGAAGCTGGATTGACTCGGTAGACCCAAACGTACTGTGAGGGTCTGCTGGGAACGTTTGGCCGAGTCTCCTGTCAGAGAGATCTTCAACTCCTGCCTCCGGCAGAGCTTCGACCGGATCCCGAGGGAGGCTGGAGATATTGAGTCCGAGTGGACCATGTTCTCCACCTCCATTGTCAAAGCGGCTGCTCGGAGCTGTGGACGCAAGGTCTCCGGTGCCTGTCGAGGCGGCAATCCCCGAACCCGGTGGTGGACACCGGAAGTAAGGGATGCTGTCAAGCTGAAGAAGGAGTCCTATCGGGCCTGGCTGGCTTGTGGGACTCCTGAGGCAGCTGACAGGTACCGGCAGGCTAAATGGACTGCAGCCCGGGTGGTTGTGGAGGCAAAAACTCGGGCCTGGGAGGAGTTCGGTGAGGCCATGGAAAAGGACTATCGGCTGGCCTCGAAGAGATTCTGGCAAACCGTCCGGCGCCTCAGGAGGGGGAAGCAGTGCCCTACCAACGCTGTTTACAGTGGCGATGGGTGGCTGTTGACCTCAACTGGGGATGTTGTCGGACGGTGGAAGGAATACTTCGAGGATCTCCTCAATCCCGCCGTCACGTCTTCCATTGAGGAAGCAGAGGCTGGGGGCTCAGAGGAGAACTCGTCCATCACCCAAGCTGAAGTCACCGAGGTGGTCAAGAAACTCCTCGGTGGCAAGGCACCGGGGGTGGATGAGATCCGCCCTGAGTACCTCAAGTCTCTGGATGTTGTGGGGCTGTCTTGGCTGACACGCCTCTGCAGCATCGCGTGGCGGTCGGGGACAGTGCCTCTAGGATGGCAGACCGGGGTGGTGGTTCCTCTTTTTAAAAAGGGGGACCGGAGGGTGTGTTCCAACTATAGGGGGATCACACTTCTCAGCCTCCCCGGGAAAGTCTATGCCAGGGTACTGGAGAGGAGAATTCGGCCGATAGTGGAACCTTGGATTCAGGAGGAACAGTGTGGTTTTCGTCCTGGTCGTGGAACACTGGACCAGCTCTATACCCTCTACAGGGTGCTGGAGGGTTCATGGGAGTTTGCCCAACCAGTCCACATTTGTTTTGTGGATTTGGAGAAGGCATTCGACTGTGTCCCTCGCAGCGTCCTGTGGAGGGTGCTCTGGGAATATGGGGTCCGGGGTCCTTTGCTGAGGGCTGTCCGGTCCCTGTATGACCGAAGCAGGAGTTTGGTCCGCATTGCCGGCAGTAAGTCAGACTTGTTCCCGGTGCATTTTGGACTCCGGCAGGGCTGCCCTTTGTCGCCGGTTCTGTTCATAATTTTTATGGACAGAATTTCTAGGCGCAGCCAAGGGCCGGAGGGTGTCAGGTTTGGGGACCACACGGTTTCGTCTCTGCTCTTTGCGGATGACGTTGTCATGTTGGCCCCTTCTAACCAGGACCTTCAGCATGCACTGGGACGGTTTGCAGCCAAGTGTGAAGCGGCTGGGATGGGGATCAGCACCTCCAAATCCGAGGCCATGGTCCTCAGTCGGAAAAGGGTGGCTTGCCCACTTCAGGTTGGTGGAGAGTTCCTGCCCCAAGTGGAGGAGTTCAAGTATCTAGGGGTCTTGTTCACGAGTGAGGGGAGGATGGAACGGGAGATTGACAGACGGATCGGTGCAGCTTCTGCAGTAATGCGGTCGATGTACCGGTCTGTCATGGTGAAGAAAGAGCTAAGCCGTAAGGCGAAGCTCTCGATTTACCGGTCAATCTACGTTCCTACTCTCACCTATGGTCATGAGCTTTGGGTCATGACTGAAAGGACAAGATCCCGGATACAGGCGGCCGAAATTAGCTTTCTCCGCAGGGTGGCTGGGCACTCCCTTAGAGATAGGGTGAGAAGCTCAGTCACTCGGGAGGAACTCGGAGTAGAGCCGCTGCTCCTCCACATCGAGAGGGGACAGCTGAGGTGGCTCGGGCATCTGTTCCGGATGCCTCCTGAACGCCTTCCCGGGAAGGTGTTTCGGGCATGTCCAACCGGGAGGAGGCCCCGGGGAAGACCAAGGACACGCTGGAGGGACTATGTCTCCCGGCTGGCCTTGGAACGCCTCGGTGTCCCCCTGGAAGAGCTGGAGGAAGTGTCTAGGGAGAGGGAAGTCTGGGCATCTCTGCTTAGACTGCTGCCCCCGCGACCCGGCCCCGGATAAGCGGAAGAAGATGGATGGATGGATGGATGGATATTTTGCAGTGTGACATTTAACTTTTGGAACCGACAGCATACGTATGGTCAGATATCTAGTGTTCATTATTTTTGTTTATTGTTATAGTGCTTCCCACTTATGAAGTCACATTATCACCCAGCCAGTCGTTCTTCTGTGTGAAAGATGCTAGTTTGACAGTTAGCATTAAAGCCAGGTAAGGCAATCGTCAGTATGTTTTATTATTCTGTTTAAGTATTGATATATGTTTCATATCATATTCTCCCACATTTGCTGTGTTTACGCTGCATACTTACCAAAGCACTTCGATCCTGATGTCACTCATGAAGTCTGTTTGTCTAGGTACCTGCATGGAAACAATGTGAATGGACATGCGTTTGTGGTGTTTGGTGTGATGGAAGTTGAGAGGAAAACAAGTATTCCTTCCTCTCTTCAAAGAGTTCAGGTGAGCGTCACAGACGAAAACACACCTGACGTATTAAAGTGATGCACACTGATGTTGGCATTTACACAAACAACAGATATCAGATGGAGAAGGCACTGCCAACCTGACAAAGGAGATGATACTTCAGACCTTTCCAGACATCGGCCAACTGGTTGGACGATCAATCTACATTTCAGCCAGTGTTTTAACTGACACTGGTATGTGTAATTAAAAGTGCAGGGCCAAACTAGAATAATACATGCTTTTCCGAATCACAACAAATAAAGCATGAATTTAGCTCTAAAAAGTGCCATTTCAAAAGTAAGTCATGTAAATATTAGGCCAGTGATGCATTTATTTAGTGTGAATAATTGCTCATTAATATTGCAGAACGCAAGGATCTCAAGACTTTTTTTAATTTAGATTTTAAATATTATATCATATACAATTTGGTGTGTGTTTCAGGCAGTGAAATGGTGGAAGCTCAAAGGAAAGCCATTCAGATTGTGACGTCACCGTACACCATCCACTTCAAAAGAACCCCACAATTCTTTAAACCTGGGATGCCCTTCAGTGTCTCGGTAAGAAATATTTCAGTTCTTGCAAAAAGAATAAGCAAATCTTTATTTGTAAAACACTTGCCTGCTATTTTTGTCATTCGTAATTATGATGTCAAGCAACTACATCCATTGTCTGCCATGTTTTTTCATTGCCACGCCTCAGAAACTCTCAAAGAAAATCTTGACTGAGTTTCCCCACTTGTTATTATGATTTTGTGGTGCTGCTCATGTTTGTTCAACACATTAATACTGTCTATCCAACATGACTTGAACGCACCGTTAAATGCCATTTAGAAACAGTCAATCAGGTCTAGCAAAAAAATAATTGATGTTTTCATAGGTTTATATAACAGACCCTGACCAGATGCCTGCTGAAAATGTGAAAGTGGAGGTCAATCCTGGAGCGGTCAGAGGCCAAACGAGAGCCAATGGCATTGCGAAGCTTACCGTCAATTCTCAAGAAGGATCTTCCGCACTAGAGATCACTGTAAGATCTGATGTTGGATTTATTACTGAACTAAAGAGTTTCATGTGTCTCAGGCTTACTGAAAAAAAAAACACTCTTCCTAAACCAGCCTAAGATTGCTTGCCAGTCTTATGGTGCTTTTCGGTCACTTTTAACTGAGAAAAATAACATTTTGAAATTTGACTTCACTTAACAAACACTGACTGAATGAGTTGCATTTCAGGGGTTCGGTCACTTTTGACCGCAAAGACCACAAGTTGAACTCCCAAACGAGGAGGGTTAAGCTATTTTAGCTTGTCTTATAGTCTGGCCAAACTGGTATTGACTGTTTTAAGCTGTTTTTTAACACTAATCAATAGAGACCAGCCCCGCACACCAGCTTCGGCTGTTGTAATTTTCTCTTTTTGTTGTTTTTTTAAAGCATAGAATAACATTAAAATCATAAATATCTTCACTTCCAGGTACAAACCAAAGATCCTAAATTAGATGATGACCAGCAAGCAGTGAAGACGATGACGGCTCAGGCTTACATAACCAAAGGAGGCTCCAACAACTACCTGCACATCGGCATTGATACTGCAGTGTTTGAGATCGGTGATCAAATGAAAGTCAATCTGAACCTGGGCAGAAGTCCAGGAGTCAGAGATCAAGATTTCACCTACATGGTGAGAGACAGTCTTGTTTCCGCTTTTGGCCTAAATGAAATGATCTTGCGTCATTATTCTGTATGATCTGGCACATCAAATAAATATTGGTTTACTAGAAGAATAAAACCTACTGCATGAATGTCAAGGTTGAATGTCAAATTTCCCTCTTATTTTCAGATCTTGAGTAAAGGTCAGATCATTCATGTAGACCGGTTTAAGAGGCAAGGACAAGCTTTAGTGACTCTGTCTCTACGTGTAACCGAAGACATGGTGCCGTCCTTCCGCTTCGTGGCTTATTATCATGTGGGCTCGTCTGAGGTGGTGTCTGATTCAGTCTGGGTCGACGTGAAGGACACGTGCATGGGAACGGTGGGTGAATCACTTATTATTATTATTATTATTATTATTGGTCTTTTGACATCAAGAATTGAAACCGCAAAAATGGCTTGTTTGGATATCGGTGGCATTAGAAGTTCAATTATATTAATGCATGATCAGCAGGAATAGATACTATTGGATTCAGTAGATCAACTTTGTGATTCACAGCTGAAGGTTCAGGTGAAGGATCCTCGACCGATCTACGAGCCAGGAGATGAGTTCAGCTTGCAGATCACTGGAGATCCTGGAGCTAAAGTTGGGCTGGTGGTGGTGGATAAAGCTGTGCATGGACTGAACCAGAACAGACTTACTCAGATGAAGGTCAAGGTCCTTTATCTGCACCTAAACAGGCAGTGGACACATGGAATTGGCTTATAAATGGTCTTGTTGTTGCTTTAGATTTGGGACATCGTAGAGAAATATGACACCGGCTGTACGGCAGGAGGTGGAAGGGACAGTATGGGGGTTTTCAGTGATGCAGGACTGATGTTTGATTCACACACTGCAGGAGGAACCAACACCAGAAGTGGTATATATAAATTATACTCTTTCAGTTTTAACAAGCTGTATGAAGTGTCTTAGCCTGTTATCTAAACATCCTGTAGTGCCAGAGTGCCCCGTCCCTTCAAAGAGAAGAAGAAGAGCTGAGAGTGAGCGGGTCACCACTATACTGGGTGAGAAGCTGGAGCTTTTCTTTTTAGGATGAAAGGAAATTATTTGGAGAGAGAGGATGAATGAATCTCTCTAATGCTCATTCTTCAGCAGTTCTTCCCCTCCTGTCCTGATTGTCCAACATTGTCTTCTCAGCTGGTCAGTACTCTGGTGATCTGAGGAAGTGCTGTGTGGACGGCATGAGGGATAATAAACTCGGCTACACATGTGAACGGCGGGCCATGTACATTGTAGATGGAGAGGAATGTGTCCGGGCCTTCCTGCACTGCTGCAATGACGTGGTGGCCCGCAGTATGGAAGCTGGAGAGGAGGAGATGATTCTGGCTCGGAGTACGTATCTAAATATTGTTCAAATTATTGTCAAACTCATTATATTAACAGTATGTCATGTTTCCACAGGCTAACAAAACAATTTTTTTTTTGACCCAGTCTATTGTGATTGGTGGATGAGTGAATGAGTGAATTCCTAGTTGCTCACTATCTATCTATCTATCTATCTATCTATCTATCTATCTATCTATCTATCTATCTATCTATCTATCTATCTATCTATCTATCTATCTATCTATCTATCTATCTATCTATCTATCTATCTATCTATCTATCTATCTATCTATCTATCTATCTATCTATCTATCTATCTATCTATCTATCTATCTATCATCTATCTATCTATATATATATACACTCACCTAAAGGATTTTTAGGAACACCATACTAATACTATGTTTGACCCCCTTTCGCCTTCAGAACTGCCTTAATTCTACGTGGCATTGATTCAGCAAGGTGCTGAAAGCATTCTTTAGAAATGTTGGCCCATATTGATAGGATAGCATCTTGCAGTTGATGGAGATTTGTGGGATGCACATCCAGGGCACGAAGCTCCCGTTCCACCACATCCCAAAGATGCTCTATTGGGTTGAGATCTGGTGACTGTGGGGGCCATTTTAGTACAGTGAACTCATTGGCATGTTCAAGAAAACAATTTGAAATGATTCGAGCTTTGTGACATGGTGCATTATCCTGCTGGAAGTAGCCATCAGAGGATGGGTACATGGTGGTCATAAAGGGATGGACATGGTCAGAAACAATGCTCAGGTAGGCCGTGGCATTTAAACGATGCCCAATTGGCACTAAGGGGCCTAAAGTGTGCCAAGAAAACATCCCCCACCTCATTACATTTACATTTATGCATTTGGCAGACGCTTTTATCCAAATATATATATATAAATGTATTATTATTATTATTATTATTATTATTATTATTATTTTTTAAACCTGGACAGGTGAGGACAGTGACTATTATGAGAGTTTTGATGAAATCACATCACGTACACAGTTCCCAGAGAGCTGGCTGTGGACCGAAGAGATTCTGCCTTCCTGCCCAGCTAATAACAAGTTGTGGTGAGTATGAGACAAACATTATAGAGTTTGAGTGAGTTTAAATGAGCAGAAAGTAATGGGAAATTATTATAGTTACTGGTTACTTATTATCTGTAGATTGTCTTACATGCACGTCCAACCTAATGAAGTAGATTGCATTAGATTGAGTTCAAAGAGAAATGGTTATGTAGACATAGATGGGTTATATGCTCCTTTAGCTTAAGCTTGTCTGGCTCTTCTGTTAAAACGTCTGTTCAAACTTTTGTTCATGATGACAGGTAGAACATAGACGGATTATAAATATTTTTTGACATGAGCATCTTTTGCAGGAATTTTCTTTCTTTAGCTGTTTTAATCGTTTTCTTTTTCCTCCTATCCTAGTCAAACAACATCACTCACAAGAGACAGAATCTACCTGAAAGAATCTATCACTACTTGGCAAATCTTTGCTGTCAGCCTGTCAAAAACTCATGGTAAAACATTTTATGTTAGGGTGAAGTATGCTAGTAGACATGTAGCATCATGCTAATTCGCCATTACTGTTATTTATTTATTATTTTTTTCCCAAAGGCATCTGTGTAGCAGATCCATACGAGATGATAGTTTATAAGAGGTTCTTCATTGACCTGAAGGTGCCGTTCTCAGCTGTGCGCAATGAGCAACTACAAATCAGGGCCATCCTTCACAACTACACCCAGAAGAAAATGAGGGTAAACAGTCGCAGTCTTTTTGGTCCTCGATAACCAGTGTCAGATACGTTGCTAGCGTTAGGATAAATGTGCCAATAAGCCAAATTAGAGTTGTTTCAATCATGCATTACTTCTGGGAGTCCAAGTTCACAGGATTTACATGGTTGTTTGCAAGGACAAGACTAGTATACTAAGGACTAGAATTAGGTCCTACATTTTCCAAAATTGTAAGTTATTTTTTTTAGGTAACAAGTAAACAAGGTATCTTTAACCACAATTGTGGATTGCACCATTTATTTTTTAACAAATGGTAAATCTCCCACAAAGCACACACATTCAAAACACTTGCAAACACAGTAAAACCAGAGAGCAAGCCATCATCAAAATAATGTTAAATCAATGTTAACGTGTCAATGTTAACTGCATTGAACCAACATCACATCTGCACCCGCAAATAATGTTGAAAAAATTCCATCCAAAAATCAATGGTAATGGCATTAAATCAATGTTACAATGTGATGTTGGTTTAGCAAATGAACTACAACTGACTTAAAGCCACACAACATGAAATCAGGTAATAAAAGAAGACATTAAATCTCTCAAGGTCTCAGCAGATCTTTTTATATTAGTTTGTGTTTTTTGTAACAGTGTTTCTGGCTTTCTTTGCAACAAATGATGTGTTTTAGTAAACAAAGATGATCAGGTAGTATAGTTTTCAGCATTATAAAGTAGAATAATTCACTAATCTTATCCCTGAACAAAAGTGGGTATTTGTTATTAGTAGATTATCTGGGAGCCATGAGTTTTATACGAGGGTGGTTCCCAGCATGCATTGCAGCATGTCACCATTGTTGAGATTAATATGCTGATTTTTGATGTCTGTGTGTGTCTAAATTTGTTATTCTGCAATGTATTTTATTAATCAAAATTCAGAATGTCTAATCTGTTACAAGAATTGTTGGTGAATATCATCTATTAGTGACAAATTAGCCATTTTTGGTCACTAATGAAATTAGTGAATTTTTCTATTCTATGATGCTTAACTCCAATCACTTGGTTATCTTTATTGCTGGCTTTCTTTGCAACAAAGTATGTGTTTCAGCAAACACTGACATAAAAGCCAAGTCAAACTGCACAACTAAAGGAAACACTGATCACCAAATTTTCAATAAAACATCAACATCTAAACCTCTGTTAATTCTCAAAAATAACTTATGCTGATTTATTGTCTTCTTTTATCTTCAGTTGATTTCAGGCTGTGTGGCTTTAGTTGTAGTTGAGGGTACAAATGTGATGTTGATTCAGTGCAGTTAACATTGACACATTAACACTAATGTAACATGAATTATATGGTTGCTTGCTATCTGGGACATCGGTTAATGGGTGCATTTGTCCAACTGTTGGCCTCTCCTTCAGGCACGGCTTGAGTTCATGGGGACTGAACATATTTGCAGCTCCGCCAGCAGAAAGGGCTCCTACCAAATAGAAGTGGAGGTTGAGTCCATGTCATCCAGGTCTGTCCCGTATGTGATTATTCCATTGGAGTTGGGCAATCACTGGATCGATGTGAAGGCAGCAGCGTATGACTCTGTCTACAGTGATGGAGTGAGGAAGATCCTGAAGGTGGTGGTGAGTGAACTTCCCTTCTGTCCACTAATAAAATAATATTTTGGCATTCCATAAATATGCAAAATTCCAACATTCAAAAGGGCAATTCCTCTTCTTGTATCTAAAATTCTGAAACAAGTAGTAACATTTACAAAGCATTAGACCAACTAAAATGTTTCAGAAAAACGTTCCTTGCTGTAAATGCTAACATTTTGAAAACATTATTAAAGACCAGATATTATATGATAATTGCTGTAAGAAAGTAATTAAGACATACTGTATGTATTATTTGGTTTTGAGTGAACTTGACAACCATTCATTTACTGTCATTTATAGAAGCTTGATTTCAATAATTGCTTCAAACACCCTAAACAGATCCAATTCAATCTCTTTGTTTCAGTCTGAGGGTGTTCTCACTAAGATACAGGAGAAAAATGTTGAGCTCAATCCTGCTAAGATGGGTGAGTTATTGGAGTCTTTCCTCCAAAATATCCAAAAACGCCCCTCCGATGACAGATCCCTTTTTCTTCTTTCAATCTGAACCTGTGCTACAGGTGGAGTACAGCAAGTGTCTGTCAGGAGTCTCAAACTAGACACTCAGGTCCCCAACACACCCGCTAACACGTACATCACAGTGAAGAGTAAGGAGAAATCTTTACGCTTATTTATTCTGCTTGTTCATCCGCTCATCCAGTCCTGACCGCTGTCTGTTACTCCAGGTCAGGAGTTCAGTAAGATGATCGAGCAGGCCATCAGTGGAGACTTCATGGGACGGTTTATTGTCCAGCCCAGTGGTGATGGAGAGGAGACCATGATCTATATGACTCTTCCTGTCATTGCCACTCATTATCTGGACAGCACCAGTCAGTGGGAGGCTGTTGGCTTGAACCGTCGTAATGAAGCCGTTAACCATATCAACGCAGGTCAGCTGACCACTCTCACCAATATAAACACATCACTTTTAATCTGATTCATTTCTGAGAGAAGAATATATAAAGAGTAAAAATTAAGGGCGGGGCACAACTTTATCCTATAGAAGCCCATTTCCACCACACAATTATGACATAGCAAGTTGATGTGTGTCATTGTCAAGCCAGAAGTCATTGTGACATAATAATGAAATTAAAAACTCGAAATTGAGATAAAAAGTAAAAATTATGATTTTCTATGTCATTCAGTGAAATTAACTTAATACATTTATTAAGTTTAATAAATTTGCCGCTTTCTGTCATAATTTCGACTTTTTATATACATTTCTTCTTTGTCACGATTTCGCCTTTTTAATGTCATAATTGTGGCTTTGTCATAATTATGACTCTCATTATTTTGACTTTTCATCTTAAATGACTTAGTATGTTATCATTTTGACTTTTTATTCATAATTATTACTTCAAATATGGCTTAGTAAGTCATAATTTTGACCATGTCACAAATTTCTACTCTTTAATGTCAGAATTTAAAACTTTTTGTGATATTTATGACTTAGTATGTCATAGTACGATTTATGCCATAATGACTTAACTACACTTCAACTTTTTCATTTCATACCTTTTTTTTTCATCATGACTTTGAATCATAATTTTCACCTTTCGAATCTCAAATATAACTCAGCATGTAATAATTTTGTCTGTCATAATATACATGTTTTAATGTCAGAATTTTGACTGACTAGTATGTCATAAGTATGATTTACAAAAGCATGATTTCTTTCCCTATGTAGTGGTAATGGGCTTCCATATTGTCCACTAGGAAATGATTGGAAGTGGGCGTTGCATACTGGGATGGTGTCAGGTGATTGGAGGAGAGACAATGTTTCTGATTTATGGGGAATACAAAAAAAGACTGGGTGGATTTTTACCAGATCTGCACACACTGCGGATACAAAATGATGTTTGCTGAAAATTGATTATGCTGACAAAAGTAATGAAGTCATAAGTTATTTACTGTACCATTCTTTTCAAGGTTATCAGCGAGAGCTAACTTTCCGTAAACGAGATGGGTCCTTTGCTGCCTTGATGAGCACAACCAGCAGCACATGGTGAGACAAGCATTCCTGCCATATTTATCTGCTTAGTTATGTTATTGTCATTTTTTTACCCCTTTGTTTTCTTTGGTCATTACAGGCTGACAGCATATGTGGCGAAAGTGTTCACGATGGCCAACGATCTGATCATCATACAGGAAAATGTGATCTGCAACGCCCTCAACTGGCTGGCCACAAACAAACAGATGCCAGATGGCAAGTTTAAAGAAGACGCTCCTGTTATACATGAAGAGATGCTTGTGAGTTACATTCGGATTAAGAAAACACATTTATTTAATATCATGACAAGGTTTTGCAATCAACAACACTGTTTTCTCTCTGTGTAATTTTGATCTATTCCGAACTAGTAGGGTTACTAATTTGGAGAAAAAAGCTCTAGTGTTTCGAGTTTTTCATAACAATTGTTTGGGATCTTGTTATTTTGAGTGCATGTTAATTCCAGGGTGACGTACGGGGGAAAGACAGTGACGCCTCGCTGACTGCATTCGTTCTGATTGCCATGCAAGAGGGGCGCGAGATCTGTGCTGGATCTGTCCAAGTAAGTGTGATTCCTAGAAACAAACAGCGCTGCGATTCTTCGCATCAGTCTCACTGAGTCTCTCTCTCAATACTAGAGTCTTCAGAGCAGTATAAACAGAGCTGTTAGTTACCTGGCACTGAGAGTTCACAGTCTGACCAGCTCTTACGCTGTCGCTATGACATCTTACGCTTTGGCCCATGCTGGAAAACTCAATAAAGACATCTTGATGAGTCATTCTACCCAGAACGAAGGTCAGTCAAATCAACAGCGCAACTTCATCGACTATAAACATGAAACATAGGAAATTCAAAAATAAATAAATAAACCTACCAATACATTACCCCACGACCCTGCATCGGACAAGCGGTTAGAAGAATGGATGGACAATAACATACAAATAAAAGCTATAAAAATAATAATACAATTCTAAGTAAAGGACTTTTCATATTTTCCTTTACTCTCCCAAGCATTTAGACTATAATAAGTGTGTTGCAGAAAGGACCAATCAGCTGTCTGGCTGACATGTAAAACAACCAGCCGCTGTTCACTTCCTGCATTTTCTGATAAAGTGTTTGTGTATAACCAGATGGAACAGGAAGAAAAACTAAAACTAATACTAGAAATATACAAGATACAGTGAGATAAACAATACATCCATCCATCCATCCATCCATCCATCCATCTTCTTCCGCTTATCCAGGGCCGGGTCGCGGGGGCAGCAGTCTAAGCAGAGATGCCCAGACTTCCCTCTCCCTAGACACTTCCTCCAGCTCTTCCGGGGGGACACCGAGGCGTTCCAAGGCCAGCCGGGAGACATAGTCCCTCCAGCGTGTCCTTGGTCTTCCCCGGGGCCTCCTCCCGGTTGGACATGCCCGAAACACCTTCCCGGGAAGGCGTTCAGGAGGCATCCGGAACAGATGCCCGAGCCACCTCAGCTGTCCCCTCTCGATGTGGAGGAGCAGCGGCTCTACTCCGAGTTCCTCCCGAGTGACTGAGCTTCTCACCCTATCTCTAAGGGAGCGCCCAGCCACCCTGCGGAGAAAGCTCATTTTGGCCGCCTGTATCCGGGATCTTGTCCTTTCGGTCATGACCCAAAGCTCATGACCATAGGTGAGAGTAGGAACGTAGATTGACCGGTAAATCGAGAGCTTCGCCTTACGGCTTAGCTCTTTCTTCACCACGACAGACCGGTACATCGACCGCATTACTGCAGAAGCTGCACCGATCCGTCCCTCAATCTCCCGTTCCATCCTCCCCTCACTCGTGAACAAGACCCTTAGATACTTGAACTCCTCCACTTGGGGCAGGAACTCTCCACCAACCTGAAGTGGGCAAGCCACCCTTTTCCGACTGAGGACCATGGCCTTAGATTTGGAGGTGCTGATCCCCATCCCAGCCGCTTCACACTCGGCTGCAAACCGTCCCAGTGCATGCTGAAGGTCCTGGTTAGAAGGGGCCAACACGACAACGTCATCCGCAAAGAGCAGAGACGAAACCGTGTGGTCCCCAAACCTGACACCCTCCGGCCCTTGGCTGCGCCTAGAAATTCTGTCCATAAAAATTATGAACAGAACCGGCGACAAAGGGCAGCCCTGCCGGAGTCCAACATGCACCGGGAACAAGTCTGACTTACTGCCGGCAATGCGGACCAAACTCCTGCTTCGGTCATACAAGGATCGGACAGCCCTCAACAAAGGACCCCGGACCCCATATTCTCCCAGCACCCTCCACAGGACACCGCGAGGGACACAGTCGAATGCCTTCTCCAAATCCACAAAACAAATGTGGACTGGTTGGGCAAACTCCCATGAACCCTCCAGCACCCTGTAGAGGGTATAGAGCTGGTCCAGTGTTCCACGACCAGGACGAAAACCACACTGTTCCTCCTGAATCCGAGGTTCCACTATCGGCCGAATTCTCCTCTCCAGTACCCTGGCATAGACTTTCCCGGGGAGGCTGAGAACTGTGATCCCCCTATAGTTGGAACACACCCTCCGGTCCCCCTTTTTAAAAAGAGGAACCACCACCCCGGTCTGCCATCCCAGAGGCACTGTCCCCGACCGCCACGCGATGCTGTAGAGGCGTGTCAGCCAAGACAGCCCCACAACATCCAGAGATTTGAGGTACTCAGGGCGGATCTCATCCACCCCCGTTGCCTTGCCACCGAGGAGTTTCTTGACCACCTCGGTGACTTCAGCTTGGGTGATGGACGAGTCCTCCTCTGAGCCCCCAGCCTCTGCTTCCTCAATGGAAGACGTGACGGCGGGATTGAGGAGATCCTCGAAGTATTCCTTCCACCGTCCGACAACATCCCCAGTTGAGGTCAACAGCCGCCCATCGCCACTGTAAACAGTGTTGGTAGGGCACTGCTTCCCCCTCCTGAGGCGCCGGACGGTTTGCCAGAATCTCTTCGAGGCCAGCCGATAGTCCTTTTCCATGGCCTCACCGAACTCCTCCCAGGCCCGAGTTTTTGCCTCCACAACCACCCAGGCTGCAGTCCGTTTAGCCTCCCGGTACCTGTCAGCTGCCTCAGGAGTCCCACAAGCCAGCCAGGCCCGATAGGACTCCTTCTTCAGCTTGACGGCATCCCTTACTTCCGGTGTCCACCACCGGGTTCGGGGATTGCCGCCTCGACAGGCACCGGAGACCTTGCGTCCACAGCTCCGAGCAGCCGCTTTGACAATGGAGGTGGAGAACATGGTCCACTCGGACTCAATATCTCCAGCCTCCCTCGGGATCCGGTCGAAGCTCTGCCGGAGGCAGGAGTTGAAGATCTCTCTGACAGGAGACTCGGCCAAACGTTCCCAGCAGACCCTCACAGTACGTTTGGGTCTACCGAGTCTATCCAGCTTCCTCCCCCGCCATCGGATCCAACTCACCACCAGGTGGTGATCAGTTGACAGCTCCGCCCCTCTCTTCACCCGAGTGTCCAAGACATACGGCCACAGGTCAGATGAAACGACCACGAAGTCGATCATTGACCTACGACCTAGGGTGTCCTGGTGCCATGTGCACTGATGGACACCCTTATGCTTGAACATGGTGTTCGTTATGGACAAACTGTAACTAGCACAGAAGTCCAATAACTGAACACCACTCGGGTTCAGATCAGGGGGGCCGTTCCTCCCAATCACGCCCCTCCAGGTTTCACTGTCATTGCCCACGTGGGCATTGAAGTCCCCCAGTAGAACGACGGAGTCCCCAGTCGGAGCACTCTCCAGCACCCCTCCCAGGGACACCAAGAAGGTCGGGTACTCTGCACTGCTGTTTGGCCCCTAGGCACACACATAAACAATACAATCAAAATAAAAACTATTTATTATTGAAGTCGTCATGAAACGGAAGTTGAGTTAATCTTTTCTTCCCTATTGTGCAATATATCCGAGTGAACCGCTTCACAAACAAGAACAAATGTAGGGCATAACATTATGACCACTGACAGGTGAAGTAAATAACACTGATGATCTCGTCATCACGGCACCTGTAATTGGGTGGGATATATTATGCAGCAAGTGAATATTTTGTTCTCAACTTTGATGTGTTAGAAGCAGTAAAAATGGGCAAGCTTAAGGATTTGAGCGAATTTGACAAGGGCCAAATTGTGATGGCAAGACGACTGTTTCAGAGCATCTCCATAACTGCATCTGTGGGTTGAGCTGAACAAACAAGTCTGATCCATGGAGGCCCCACCTCGCAACTTACAGGACTTAAAGGATCTGCTGCTAACCTCCACAGCACACCTTCAGGGGTCTAGTGGAGTCCATGCCTTGACGGGTCAGGGCTGTTCTGGCAGCAAAAGGGGGACCAACACAATATTAGTGCTTATAATGTTATGCCTGATCGGTGCATAATGAGTTTGGACATTTTTGAGAAATGCCTAATTGATGCATTACAATTTAACAAAACCTTTTAGATTGTCCATGTCAAGCTTTTCCATTTGTGTCTTCTGAACAGTCGGTACATTTTGGCAAGTTCCTGGACTTCGTCACCACTCTCTGGAGGCCACAGGTTATTCGCTGCTTGCCCTGGTGAAGGTGAATGACTTTGAGAGTGCCGGAGCGGCTGTACGCTGGCTGAGAGCGCAGAGAGCTCACTATGGAGGCAGTGGAACCACACAGGTACACAGCCATGACAAGTTTTAATAAACAGTGGCCAGTTCATTGATGGTTTTAAACCCCTAAATATGATGTTGATTTTGTAATTATACCATTTCCTACACTGTAAAAACTAATTAGTTCAGTTTGCTTAAATTAATTGTGCAAACATTAATTGTGCAAACTCGTTGCCTTAATTCAATTAAGTAAGCAGTACTTACTTAAACCGTTTAAGTGTTGTCAACTTAATTCTATCTGGGATCTGAGGAAGTGTACTCCCAGAGTGCATTGTGGCATGAATAAATTAATTGCTTCATTTTACTATTTTTGGCTTTATTTTACTATTTGTATTTTGTCAGTATAACCCCAACAATGACAGCAAGTAAAATAGTAAAGGTCGTATTAATAATAAAAAAATAAAATAAAATAAAATAAAATAAAGGCTTTTAAAAGGCCTCAGGCTGAAGTCATCAAGGTAGTTAAAAAGCTCCTCGATGGCAAGGCACCGTGGATGAGATCCGCCCTGAGTACCTCAAGTCTCTGGATGTTGTGGGGCTGTCTTTGCTGACACGACTCTGCAACATCGCATGGTGGTTGGGGACAGTACCTCTGGACTGGCAGACCGGGGTGGTGGTCCCTCTTTTCAAGAAGGGGGACCGGAGAGTGTGTTCCAACTATAGGGGGATCACACTTCTCAGCCTCCCCGGGAAAGTCTATGCCAGGGTCCTGGAGAGGAGAATTTGGCCGATAGTGGAACCTCGGATTCAGGAGGAACAGTGTGGTTTTCGTCCTGGTCGTGGAACACTGGACCAGCTCTATACCCTTTCCAGGGTGCTGGAGGGTTCATGGGAGTTTGCCCAACCAGTCCACATGTGTTTTGTGGATTTGGAGAAGGCATTCGACAGTGTTCCTCGTGACATCCTGTGGAGGGTGCTCTGGGAGTATGGGGTCGGCGGTCCCCTGCTTAGGGCTGTTCGGTCCCTGTACGACTGGAGCAAGAGCTTAGTTCGCATTGCCGGCAGTAAGTCAGACTTGTTCCCGGTGCATGTTGGACTCCGGCAGGGCTGCCTTTGTCACCGGTTCTGTTCATAATTTCTAAGGGCAAGGGCCGGAGTGTGTCCGGTTTGGGGACCATACGATTTCGTCGCTGCTTTTTGCGAATTTTGTTGTCGTGTTGGCCTCCTCAGACCAGGACCTTCAGCGTGCACTGGGGCGGTTTGCAGCTGAGTGTGAAGCGGCTGGGATGAGAATCA
This sequence comes from Romanogobio albipinnatus, assembly GCA_023566225.1. NCBI lineage: Eukaryota > Metazoa > Chordata > Actinopteri > Cypriniformes > Gobionidae > Romanogobio > Romanogobio albipinnatus. Next base: position 67,662,856 of record CM042241.1, on the reverse strand, counting down.
GCACCTCCAAGTCCGAGACCATGGTTCTCAGTGGGTAAAGGGTGGATTGCCCACTTCAGGTTGGTGGAGAGTTCCTGCCTCAAGTGGAGGAGTTCAGGTATCTTGGGGTCTTGTTGACGAGTGAGGGAAGGATGGAACAAGAGATTGACAGACTGATCGGTGCAGCTTCCGCAGTAATGCGATCGCTGTACCGGTCTGTTGTGGTAAAGAAGGAGCTGAGCTGTAAGGCAAAGCTCTCGATTTACCGGTCGATCTACGTTCCTACTCTCACCTATGGTTATGAGCTGTGGGTCATGACCGAAAGGACTAGATCCCGGATACAGGCGGCCGAAATGAGCTTTCTCCGTAGGGTGGCTGGGTGCTCCCTTAGAGATAGGGTGAGAAGCTTGGTCACTAGGGAGGAGCTCAGAGTAGAGCCGTTGCTCCTCCACATCGAGAGGAGTCAGCTGAGGTGGCTTGGGCATCTATTTTTCAGATGCCTCCTGGATGCCTTCCCAGGGACGTGTTCCAGGCACGTCCCACCGGGAGGAGGCCCCGGGGAAGACCTAGGACACGCTGGAGGGACTATATCTCCCGGCTGGCCTGGGAACGCCTCTGGGTTCCCCTGGAAGAGCTGGAGGAAGTGGCTAGGGAGAGTGAAGTCTGTGCATCTCTGCTTAGACTGTTGCCCCCGCGACCCGGCCCCGGATAAGTGGAAGATGATGGATGGATGGATGGATGGATGGATGGATGGATGGATGGATGGATGGAAATAAAATAAAACAAATCCTTGTTACCATTGTTGTGTTTTGCATGCTGAATGTTGAAGTCTGTGTGTGACACACTCAAGCATGGTCAAATTATATTATGACACATATAAAGGGATTATATCAACTCAATTAAAAGGTTATGACATAAATATTAGCAAAAATAATATTAAATTATTTGACATGAACAATAATGAAATAATATATATCATTAATGGACAAATATTATATATATATATATATATATATATATATATATATATATATATATATATATATATATATATATATATATATATATATATATATATATATATATATATATATATATATAATTTTTTTTCTTTTATCACTTCCCTTCTTTTGAAATCATACAACTATGATTTTTTGTTGCATTGCTGCATTAATAGGAAGTTAATTACTATAATATGAATGAAGTTCCAAGTGTCCAACCAAAGGGAACACTAATCATATTTATGGTGAGAGGAAGTGGAGGAAATGAGTGATAAGTCTATAAAAAATTGCCCCACCTCAAAAACACTTTGCCTGCACTGGTCCGCCTGCCAGTACACCTGCCAGTACGCCTGCTTGTTTTTTTGCTTTGGCAAAATGGTACTCAACCCAGTCAAGTAATGTTTACTTGAGTTTTCTAAGATTCGAAGGCATAGCATGCAAATAGTTCAGATTACTTCATTGTTTTAAGCAAGTTCAACAAATTATTGGACATTAAGTAAAGTTTACTAAAAAAAGTCTTAGTAAGAACAACTGTTGGATTTTACAGTGTAGTAGTAACATGTTAAATGTGTAACATTATCATAAAGTTAATACTGTATCATTTTGTCTACCCAGCATTAGTGTACTGTAAGATGTATAAATCTGAAAAGCATAAAGCATAAATAAAATAACTGTCATAAATCTCAACGTTACAGACCAGTCTTCAAAAAGCAGAACACATTTTATTGTATATTATTTTATTTTATCATTTATTTTATTTGATAACACTTTACAACAAGGTTTAATTTGTTAACAATAAATTATAATATCACACAAGTAGCCGAGCGTTATGGCTGTATATCAGCATGACTGTGATTCGGCCATAGGTAATCATGCTGATATACAGCTATATCAAGTGTAATATTATTATTATTATTTTTTTTTTTATTAACTAACATTAAAGAATATCAATAAGTACTGTAACAAATATATTGCTTATTGTTAATCAATGTTAGTTACCTTTTTGTAAAGTGTTACCATTTCATTATATAAAATAATAATTTGTATTTATTAATAATTTTTCATTCATTTTCATATTTACATGTTTTAAAAGTTAGCTTGGACCCCCCTTGAAAATCCCCTTAGGGAAGTGACCTTACACCAAGGTACACGAGCTGCAAAACTGACTCGGGGTGGGATGCAGTACGTGTTCCAGCCACAGAGTGTGCATTTGTCCCCTTTCAGCCTATTTCGCCCCATATCCCAGGCTCTGAACTATGAACAGCTGTAACTCCAGGGCCAAGCCACCTAGAGGCACCAAACTTGGGTCAAAGTACGGGCTTGAGGGGCCCTCTCCAACGTGCCCTGGCCCGTGCTTATGAGGGTTTACCTCATAAAACCACTGTAAATATGATGTATGAATTGTCCACGGACTGCGTACAGGAGCCCTGTCAAATAAGTTACAGATGGGACTTTAAAAAACGTGATCCCACCTGTGATCTATTCGACAGGGCACCTGTATGCAGTCCGTGTACGGTTCAATTATAAGCTAACGATGCATAATTAATAGCTGTGATGTACATCAGTGTGTTGTATTGCATCCCCTGTGTGGTGTACAGTTGGTTTTACCCATTTAATTATGAAATATGTCCCATGTATGCATTGCACACGGACTGCGTACAGGGACCCTGTCAAATAAGTTACAGGTTACTTTATGTGATGATGTTTCCTAAAAATCAGACAAAAAGTTTCCAAGATTTCATCGGGGTTCTGCCACGGGGTTCTGCCTACCCCCCCACCCCCGTTCTAGAGACTCGTCCTCCTAATATGCTGGTGTGGGGCCCCTAGAGACTACCAGCGTCTGAAGTTTAGGGTACCTCGGGCCTTGGGGGCTGAACAGGGGCAATGGACACGTGCAACCTATACCATTCATTTTCACAGATACTTGAAAGGTCCGATCGTCCCGTGACTGACATATGTGTCTTGTCTCGGGCCCCTGTGATGGTGCCAAGAGTTCCGTGTCCCTCGGGCCTATTTTCGTGCTTAATTGGCCTAATTGGAAAAGCAGGGGTCAAAAGGTTGCATTAATGCATTACTGCGTACAGGGACCCTGTATTAGGCAGATATTAGGCAGTCAGGGGGCACTTTTGGCTACTCGTGAAGAAAAGGCAGTTAGGGGGCACTTTAGGCTACTCGTGGACAAAAGGATGAATATTAGGCAAGAAGGGGACACTTTAGGCTACTCGTGGACAAAAGGATGAAGATTAGGCAGGAATTGGACAATTTAGGGGACTTTGTGAACAAGAGGAAGACTATGGTAAAGATTAGGCAGTCAGGGGCACTTTAGGCTACTTGTGGACAAAAGGATGAAGGTTAGGCAGTCAGGGGGCACTTTTGGCTACTCGTGGACAAAAGGATAAAGAACAGGCAAGAAGGGCACAATTTAGGCACTTTGTGAACAAGAGGAAGACTACGGTGAAGATTAGGCAGTCAGGGGGCACTTTTGGCTACTCGTGGACAAAAGGATAAAGATTAGGCTGGAAGGGGACAATTTAGGCACTTTGTGAACAAGAGGAAGACTACAGTGAAGAATATACAGCCAGGGGACACATAGGCACTTTGTCCCCCATGGAGCGAGAGTGCCCCCAGAGGGGTCCATCATGGGTCAGTGGGTCTTTTACCCCACCTTACCATGGTACGGTTAGTGTGTCCATTTAAAAATGCACTTGATAGAGAAATGGGCGTCCTATTGGTGCAGCGATCCCACCGAGTGCTTACGTGAGCCGTGGCAACTTAAATTAATTGAAAATCTCCCAAAAAATGCTTAGGTTCCCTTACTAAAACACTGGAGCATTTGCCTCATTAATAAAGGAATTCTGTATATTTGTTCCGCCTCGTCTCTTAGGCGAGCATCATCGTTTTCCAGGCCATGGCTGAATATCGCATGAAAGCAAAGAAGCAGGACGTGAATCTGAACATCGAACTCTCTGTGGAGGGAAGAAAACTGCATAACAGATGGACTTTCACTCGTTCCAACACGCATCTGACGCGATCAGACAAGGTGAACGAACAGACATTCACAGTTCGCTTTTGCCCTCATGATATGTTTAATGTCATGACTTTAAAATCATGCATAATATAACTGAACTAAGTCAAATGTTCTCACAACAGGTCAAACTGACACAGAAATTCAACGTCACTGCTCACGGGAATGGGATGGCCACACTCTCGGTGTGTATTCATGAACGCTCATGACTTCAGTTACATGTTATTTAAAACACACCCTTGTCAACAATTTACAGCATTATCTGTCCTCAGGTGTTTTCTTTGTATTATGCTGTACCTGAAGAGAGAGAAAATGAATGTAATGTGTTTGATCTCAGTGTGAAGATGGAGAAACAGCTTGATGGTAAGACTTACCATGAGTTCATCTGTATTCATGTCTTCAGTAAATGCATTTGTTCACAAAGACCTCACTTATTAGTGACGTTTAACTTTTACATCTTCTCAATCTGCACTGCATGCAGTGTCACATCCAGGAGCCATTGAAAGTTACCTGTTCACCATTGAAACCTAGTGAGTAAAAACTAATGTAAGGTATAAGCAGATGCTGATCATTTCCGTCCATCCTTATGCCAGCTGTAAGACGTGACTTAGATTTGAATAAGAGCATGAACTGATAATCTTTCTGCATCACATGCGTTGTTTTAATCCGTCTGTGCAGTTTTAAGAACCCGGAAAGAGATGCTGCCATGTCTGTTTTGGATGTTGGCCTGTTAACAGGATTTAAAGTAGATGATACTGATCTTTCTAAGGTAAAAATGTTTTAGAAATTGAACAATACCACATATAACAACTCAAACAACTTCATTACTGTTGCAAAACAGCAAGTAAATAAATCATACACCTGTCCAGCTAACAGGGATTGTTCTCAGAACGTTCTGGCAAGGTTCTCTCAAAGTTATGAACAAACATCATTCTAGTAACGTTAATATAGTGTTATCTTGTCTAATAATAATAATATTTTCAAAGCGTTAGCTCAAAAACATAATATATAGATTGTTCATGGAACTCTTTTCTGGAATTTTAGTTCCTCATTTTTTAAATCTAACTACTGTACTAACTGTTACAGTAAAAAAAAAATCAAAAGTAACAATCTCCATGATGAACTGGAATGTTCCCTTATTGTTCGAACAAGAAAAAAACATTCTTAATTTTTTTTTTTTTAACTGAGTTTTGAATGTTCAGAGAACATGTACGTTTACTTTCTGCTGCCAGGCCAGTAGATGTCGATGTCGCTTTTTAAAGAAACTCTACACGCCTATAGACTTAACGCATAATCCATATGGGCATGACGTCACCGTTTTCACAAATTCACGTTTTTGTAGTTTACACAGAGACAATAACAGCATCATTTTCAGAAGTTTTCAGTTTCAGGCCCCCAAAATGCTGTTAAATGTCATTGTATAAATTACTAAAAACGTTAAAAGTGTTCAGAGTGCATATATATATATATATATATATATATATATATATATATATATATATATATATATATATATATATATATATATACATACACATACATATATATACACATACATACACATACATACAGGTGCTGGTCATATAATTAAAATATCATCAAAAAGTTTATTTCACTAATTCCATTCAAAAAATGAAACTTGTATATTATATTAATTCATTACACACGGTCCGATATATTTAAATGTTTATTTATTTTAATTTGGATGATTATAACAGACAACTAAGGAAAATCCCAAATTCAGTATCTCAGAAAATTAGAATATTGTGAAATGGTTAAATATTGAAGACACCTGGTGCCACACTCTAATCAGCTAATTAACTCAAAACACCTGCAAAGGCCTTTAATGGTCTCTCAGTCTAGTCCTGCAGGCTACACAATCATGGGGAAGACTGCTGACTTGACAGTTGTCCAAAAGATGACAATTGACACCTTGCACAAGGAGGGAAAGACACAAAAGGTCATTGCAAAAAAGGCTGGCTGTTCACAGAGCTCTGTGTCCAAGCACATTAATAGAGAGGCGAAGGGAAGGAAAAGATGAGGTAGAAAAAGTGTACAAGCAATAGGGATAACCGCACCCTGGAGAGGATTGTGAAACAAAACCCATTCAAAAATGTGGGGGAGATTCACAAAGAGTGGACTGGAGCTGGAGTCAGTGCTTCAAGAACCACTACGCACAGACGTATGCAAGACATGGGTTTCAGCTGTCGCATTCCTTGTGTCAAGCACCTCTTGAACAACAGACAGCGTCAGAAGCGTCTCGTCTGGGCTAAAGACAAAAAGAAAAAAAAGTGGTCCAAAGTTATGTTCTCTGATGAAAGTAAATTTTGCATTTCCTTTGGAAATCAGGGTCCCAGAGTCTGGAGGAAGAGAGGAGAGGCACACAATGTTGCTTGAGGTCCCGTGTAAAGTTTCCACAATCAGTGATGGTTTGGGGTGCCATGTCATCTGCTGGTGTTGGTCCGCTGTGTTTTCTGAGGTCCAAGGTCAACGCAGCCGTATACCAAGTTTAAGAGCACTTCGTGCTTCCTACTGCTGACCAACTTTATGGAGATGCAGATTTCCTTTTCCAATAGGACTTGGCACCTGCACACCTGCCTGGTTTAAGGACCATGGTATCCCTGTTCTTAATTGGCCAGCAAACTCGCCTGACCTTAAGTCCATAGAAAATGTATGGGGTATTGTGAAGAGGAAGATGCGATATGCCAGACCCAAAAATGCAGAAGAGCTGAAGGCCACTATCAGAGCAACCGGGGCTCTCATAACACCTGAGCAGTGCCACAGACTGATCGACTCCATGCCACGCTGCATCGCTGCAGTAATTCAGGCAAAAGGAGCCCCAACTAAGTATTGAGTGCTGTACATGCTCATACTTTTCATGTTCATACTTTTCAGTTGGCCAAGATTTCTAAAAATCCTTTCTTTGTATTGGTCTTAAGTAATATTCAAATTTTATGAGATACTGAATTTGGGATTTTCCTTAGTTGTCTGTTATAATCATCAAAATAAAAAAAATAAAAAAATAAAAATATATCAGTATGTGTGTAATGAATGAATATAATATACAAGTTTCACTTTTTGAATGGAATTAGTGAAATAAATACACTTTTTGATGATATTCTAATTATATGACCAGCACATGTGTGTGTGTGTATATATATGTATACATACATACATACATACATACATACATACATATTATGGATGTGGTTACCACAATTAAATAATTTTCTTCTCAGTGTTTGAACTTTCTGATTTATTTCCATTAGTTATCTAAAGGCAAAGAGAAGTACATAGAGAGATTTGAGATGAACATGGAGCTTTCAGAGCGTGGATCGCTAATCATCTTCTTGAATAAGGTACTGATAACTAAACCTTTAACACATGAATTTACTGTCTAAATAAATGTGTAGACAGTATGAAATCATCTCTATGATTCAATACATAACAAAACACAATTTGGCAGAATTAAAGTTTAACAGAATTTGTTCAATGCAACATTATGTGCATCGAATTTATACACATTACATTTTTTGATATGTAATGTGTATGTAGTATGTACTATGACTTCATACTGTAGTATGAATCTCTGATGGCTGACAAATACGTTGTTACCCATGTATTGAAATGCTTGGATTGCATAACTGTAAAAGCGATTTGTGAATGTAAAGTGGTGCATGTCTCTCATTAGGTATCTCATAAAGAGAGGGAAAGGATTGCCTTCAGAATGCACAAGATCAATGAAGTGGGAATGCTGCAGCCCGCCGGTGTGACTGTGTACGAGTACAACGCTCCAGGTACATGATGTCACTCATTACACAGTGTACAGCGAAATCAGTGCAAGAAAGTGGAAAAGGCAAGATGTATTGGCGCTAAGAACAGTTCAATTGATAACATACTGTATACACACTGCTCTTAAAATCATCGGAAACAGATGCTGCATTTTGTCGTTTTCACTATTTGGTATTCTAATCTCAACCAAAACAATATGTAGGATGGAACTTTTTGTAAATGGGAAATTGATTGATGATTATATTTTTATTATCAAGTAGACAAATATCATCTGAGCATATGTTCTATTGATTTTCTAGCCGTATCAAAATCAATTACAGCAGCCAAAGAAACACTAATGGTAGAAAGTCAAGTCAAACAGCCCAGCTAAAGGAAACACGGATCACCATAATGGTGACTTCAAACTAATCATCAACATCTAAACTCTAAAGTCACTTTCGTTAGTGATAAGTGAAGTTGGTAATGCTGTTTTGGAGTTGTTTAATCTTCCTCAATGAGATCTTCAGAGATTTAATGTGATGCCATGCATTTCACAATATTCCTCATTTAAATTATTAATATGCTGAATAAAGGGGCGGTGCCTGGTTGAGTTAGTTAGTAGTGTGTAGAAACTGGCAGTTATGGTGGGGGCGGGACATTTCCCAAACACTGGAAGCACTTGACCAATCACAACACACTGGTCCAGCCAACCAGTCAGAGCACATTGTGCTTTTCAGGAGGGGCTTCATAGAGACCGGAACTGTGTTATTGACAGGCTGGGAAGAGAGGAGCTGCAACAATGGAGAATAATGTGTTTTTGAACATTAAAAGGGATAGTTCACCCAAAAATGAAAATTCTGTCATCCTTTACTCACCCTCAAGTTGTTCCAAACCTGTATGAGTTTCTTTGTTCTGCTGAATACAAAAGAAGATAGAGTGAAGACTGTTTATAACAAAGCAGATAGAGCAACCATTAACTACCATAGTATTTTTTTCCCTACTATGGTAGTCAATGGTTGCTCTATCTGCTTGATTACAAACATTCTTCTAAATATCTTATTTTGTGTTCAGCAGAACAAAGCAACTCATACAGGTTTGGAACAACTTGAGGGTGAGTAAATGATGACAGAATTTTCATTTTTGGGTGAAAACCTTTATAGTAGAGCCCAAAATCAAAACTTTGTAAAAGGGACTAATAGGTCAACTTTAAAGAAAAAATAACGACGTGTACAGATAAATAATTTATAATAAATACTGCAATACTCCATAAAAAAAACAAGAATTGCCAAATTCATGGTGACTTTAATCTAACACACGCAGATGATCGTTGCGTGAAGTTCTACCATCCTCATAAGAGAGACGGCGCTCTGAACAGACTCTGCCATGAAGACCTGTGCCAGTGTGCAGAAGGTGTGTGCATCTATGAACTGAATGCAAACTGTTTGACTTCTCTTGTGTGTGTGTGTGTGTCTGTGTGCACATTTGTAGATAAACCCGTCTGTATTCACAGAGAACTGCAGTCTCCAAAGGAAGCGTCACGTTGAAGAGTCTCAGCGTGCTGAAAAGGCCTGTGCGCCTGGAGTTGAATACGGTAAAGTTTTCTGCTTTTCTAAATGTGTTTCTCTGTGTGAAGAGCTGGGATTTATATGCTGTTACTCACTTCTTTTATAGTTTATAAAACCAGGGTGGTGGGAAAGCAGCTTTCCCTGCAAGCAGACATCTACAACATGACCATCGAACAAGTGCTGAAGGAAGGTATGACCGTCCAAAAGTGCACTGTGATCTGCAGAAAACATGTCGCAATATCTAATGATCAACCTTTCTTTGTGGGGGATTGGAAATATAGTTTCAGTTCTGAAAGTATGAATATGCAATATGGCAAATTAATCTGCATACATTTGAAAATAATGCCATCATCTATCAACTTTTTAAGTATTTATCATATTTTTATCAGTAATTGTATTGATTCAGCCACTGTTGCCATTACCTTCTATAATTTTATAGTTGTAAAAATTATAGAACATAATTCCAAATGGCTTGGCATGTAAAAACATAAAGAGAACAATCTGAACTTGTTTAAGATGGCACAACTCAGAAACATTAATAGAGTTACTTAATCTACACTTAATTAATTGTAAATGTTACACAACTTGACATTTTAAGGTCAGTGTAAACATTTACTTACATTTAATTAATAATTTACCCAGCATTTACTGCAAGTAGTGGAAATGAAAAAAAAAAAAAATAATAATGAACACATTTTTTATCGTGCAGGCTTGCATGAGGAATGAATTATGCAGTTAATATGTTAATTGCAGTTTGAGCTATATGGGAAGGTTGATATGAAGGGTTAAAATTGAATTGCCATAGATTATCTAATGAAACGTAATTGAATATATATATATATATATATATATATATATATATATATATATATATATATATATATATATATATATATATATATATATATATATATATATATATATATATATATATATATATATTAGTGAGGAAAATAAGTATTTGAACACCCTGCTATTTTGCAAGTTCTCCCACTTGGAAATCATGGAGGGGTCTGAAATTGTCATCGTAGGTGCATGTCCACTGTGAGAGACATAATCAAAAAAAAAAATCCAGAAATCACAATATATGATTTTTTAACTATTTATTTGAATGATACAGCTGCAAATAAGTATAACACCTGTCTATCAGCTAGAATTCTGACCCTCAAAGACCTGTTAGTCTGCCTTTAAAATGTCCACCTCCACTCCATTTATTATCCTAAATTAGATGCACCTGTTTGAGGTCGTTAGCTGCATAAAGACACCTGTCCACCCCATACAATCAGTAGGAATCCAACTACTAACATGGCCAAGACCAAAGAGCTGTCCAAAGACACTAGAGACAAAATGATACACCTCCACAAGGCTGGAAAGGGTTACCGGGAAATTGCCAAGCAGCTTGGTGAAAAAGGTCCACTGTTGGAGCAATCATTAGAAAATGGAAGAAGCTAAACATGACTGTCAATCTCCCTCGGACTGGGGCTCCATGCAAGATCTCACCTCTGGGGTCTCAATGATCCTAAGAAAGGTGAGAAATCAGCCCAGAACTACACGGGAGGAGCTGGTCAATGACCTGAAAAGAGCTGGGACCACCGTTTCCAAGGTCACTGTTGGTAATACACTAAGACGTCATGGTTTGAAATCATGCATGGCACGGAAGGTTCCCCTGCTTAAACCAGCACATGTCAAGGCCCATCTTAAGTTTGCCAATGACCATTTGGATGATCCAGAGGAGTCATGGGAGAAAGTCATGTGGTCAGATGAGACCAAAATAGAACTTTTTGGTCATAATTCCACTAAACGTGTTTGGAGGAAGAAGAATGATGAGTACCATCCCAAGAACACCATCCCTACTGTGAAGCATGGGGGTGGTAGCATCATGCTTTGGGGGTGTTTTCTGCACATGGAACAGGGCGACTGCACTGTATTAAGGAGAGGATGACCGGGCAATGTATTGTGAGATTTTGGGGAACAACCTCCTTCCCTCAGTTAGAGCATTGAAGATGGGTCGAGGCTGGGTCTTCCAACATGACAATGACCCGAAGCACACAGCCAGGATAACCAAGGAGTGGCTCTGTAAGAAGCATATCAAGGTTCTGGCGTGGTCTAGCCAGTCTCCAGACCTAAACCCAATAGAGAATCTTTGGAGGGAGCTCAAACTCCGTGTTTCTCAGCCACAGGCCAGAGACCTGACTGATCTAGAGAAGATCTGTGTGGAGTGGTGGGCCAAAATCCCTCCTGCAGTGTGTGCAAACCTGCTGAAAAACTACAGGAAACGTTTGACCTCTGTAATTGCAAACAAAGGCTACTGTACCAAATATTAACATTTATTTTCTCAGGTGTTCAAATACTTATTTGCAGCTGTATCATACAAATAAATAGTTAAAAAATCATACATTGTGATTTCTGGAATTTTTTTTTTAGATTATGTCTCTCACAGTGGACATGCACCTACGATGATAATTTCAGACCCCTCCATGATTTCCAAGTGGGAGAACTTGCAAAATAGCAGGGTGTTCAAATACTTATTTTCCTCACTGTATATATATATATATATATATATATATATATATATATATATATATATATAAAATACATAAGCGTAATGAATGCATTACAGGAAGCAAACATATTTAAACTCTGGCGTATTATGTGCTTTGTAAGTGCCATAAGGCTGTTTTTTGACTATAAAATAGATTTACAACACATTTAAGACTGTACGGTTTTCAGGCACTGATTCAGCTGTAGAAGGACAGACCAGGTCTTTCTTGGCTCATCCTTACTGTAGAGACTTTCTTAAGCTTGAAGAAGGCAAAACCTACCTGATCATGGGCCAAACCACATCACTTCCTAGGATTGGTGGAAGGTAGGAGCTTTATGAGCATTATGGGAACGATCCCTCTCACTTACATACAGTTGTTTGGTCTGAACTTGAGTTCATACTCTGTATGGATTGATCTTCATGTGTTTATGTGGGGTTTTTTTAGACTGAGGTACAACCTGGGTGAGCAGACCTGGATTGAATACTGGCCGACTCAAGAGGAGGCCCAAACTGAAAAATACAAAGACAAGCACATCGGCATTGCTGCACTCACTGACCAGCTCTTCAACTTCGGGTGCACAACATAAAGATCCTCGTCACATGACATCTGTAAACTTTGCTTTATTTGTATTGCTTCTGATTGACTGAAATAAATGATAAATGTACTTACAACAGCCTTTCTGTAATAGGGAAAACTGGGAAAGTTGTCACACATTTTACTCCATTGAATATTTGTTGGGGTTGGTTTATTCTTTATAGAAAAGTCTTAACATTGAGTTAGCTTAATACATTCTACGTTTGTGACAACATGCCCCAATGGCAGGGTATAAAAAAAGTTGCTGCCATTTCAATTTAAATTAAATTAAACATAAAAATGTGTTGAATCTTATATAATTTATAAAAAAAATTGTTGAAAATTGCTTATTTTGATGAGTTAAAGCAATATGTTGTCAACTTATTGATCATATAATGTTTTACAGTGTGTATTGAATTCAAATGAATTATTGTATTGACAAATGTCTTAGTGTTTTAATTAGTGTTAACATTACTAGACTGATCTAATCATAGTGACAGCTTTCCTCATGTGGCATCTCGCCCCAGTCTATTTGTACCATTTTTAAGTTAATTGAGCTTTGAACAAATTAGTCAAATAAAATTAATTTGTTCTCAGTTCTCATCTCTTTGGTTGCAAAACCAGACATGATATGTATTGACCTACACACACACACACACACAAGCGCGCGCACACACACACACACCCAGAAGACAGTCCTTGTATGATAAATTGATAAATGTCTAAACCGAAAATCTGCATAAACTTCAGAACTTTCAGACCTTTGAAAAGTAAAGTTACATGAGATCAAACAACTCCATTCAGAATTAATCAAAATGGAGGGAAAGGTGAAAGACATCATTTAGAGTCCTTTAGAGTTATATTATACAGCTGCTACAGTGTTACAAACACGAACAGCAACTCGACCTATTGTGCAATTGTGGTTTTTATTTCATGTTTACTATGAGTTTGCATATGCAGGCTGATAACGACAGATAAACTGGGTGTTGAATGTTTAATAGACGTCAATGGGTACAAACATTTACATAATATAAAATCTTGACTGATTGATCCATTTATATACTTTTACCATTCATATATATATATATATATATATATATATATATATATATATATATATATATATATATATATATATATATATATATATATATATATATATATACCAGTATATTGACTGATTGAACCCGTTAAATCCCAATTTTCTTTTTTCTCCCTAACACAAACTTTATGCCCTCTTTGATTTTATGTTGGTTAAGTTAGTGAAACATTAGGTTTCATATTCAGTCACAATAGGGACTGGTTGGAAACAGCATAGTCAGAATTCATACAAATTCTTCATTTGAAAACAGTTTTTTTGCTGTTGATCCCACTTGTCATTAGTTTTTTTTCATGGATGTGTTGGACATGTCTTGGACTTCTAGACATGCATGATGTGTGCGGCATCTCTGTCGTTCCTGTACTTGAGGGGGAGGCAGTTGGGGGTGACTGTATTGGTGTTGGCTCAGATGGGAAGTGCCGGACTGGGGTGGCCCATTTGCGAAGTGGACTGTTGGGGGGATGGGGTGGATGTTCTCGAGAGCCGGTTGGTGTGCCCCAACGGTGGGGAGGTGGTTCACAATGGTTGGTTCTTGTGGACATCACCATTTCGTGGTCTGCCTGGCGGGTGGGCTGTTTCGCACTGATTCTCTGCAGAGTTTAGCTCCAACCCTACTGAGCCACCACAGTATAAAAAAAAAAAACATGGCTCCCAGCATGCATTGCAGCATTAAGTATGTCACCATTGTTGAGATTCATATGCTGATTCTTGATATCTGTGTGCGTCTAAACTTTTGGGTGAAAGTTATTTATCAATTATTAATCAAACATTTTTATTCATGATCATTTTTGTTTATGGTTTATTTTTATTTGAACAGATTATGTGTTTTGTTAACACTATAAAAAACTCACATAAAGAGCCAAACTGTCCAACTAAAGAAAACACTGATGACCATAATAGTGACCAAACATGTTCAATAAAACATCAACATCTAAACCTCTGCTAGTTCTCAATTAGAGCTTCTATAGATGTCTTTCAGGGTTGGAGTCAAACTCTGTTTGATGGTGAGACGTGAGATGGTGGTCCGGTGGGTTAAACCATGGAAATGAAATGCAGAAAGGTTGCTGGTTCAATCCCAGCGGTCACCACCAGTGTGTCCTTGAGCAAAGCACTTTACTCCATGTTGCTCCAGGGGGATTGTCTCTGTAATAAGGGCACTGTAAGTCGCTTTGGATAAAAGTGTCTGCCAAATGCATAAATGTAAATGTAAACTCTGCAGGACAGTGACTCTCTGGTAACACTATTTTAAGGGTCCAGAATTATGCATTAGTTAAGCATTAATTAAGGATTAACTTGTTCACAACTAAGCATTAGTTAAGCACGAACACACTAGTAATTAATGATTAACTTTACATTTTAAGGGTCTGTAATTATGCATTAGTTAAACTAGTAATTAATGATTTGCTTGTTCACAATTATGCATTAGTTAAGCATGGACACAATAGTAATTAATGATTAACTTAACATTACAGTAAGGGCATATTAGCCATTATTTACAACTTAATAAGCCGCATATTATTTTTGTGTAGCGATGTAATTATATTTCTGTGCCCTTCTGTTAAGTTAACTGAACAATAAGCTAGTAACCTATGTTTAATTACTGTTTAATTACTATGTTTAATTGCCGTTATAAATTGCTAAAATTGTGTAGTAAAGACAATTTGACCCCCTATTCTGAAGTGAATGTTTTATCCTCATTAATTATGGCACTTATTGAGTGATATTTAAGTTTATTAACCAGAATAAGCCATTAATTAAGCCTAACTACCATTAATACAGTCAGAGCCGGCCCAAGGCATAAGCGAACTAAGCGGCCCCTTGGCCACCAGGGGGCCCCCGAGAGCATGCTGTAGCCTATATGTTATTTTATGATGATTGAAATCGCGAAATGGCCTTAAACAATTACTAAATAAACTGCAAAAAGCTAAGTTTCCTATGCACGGATTGATTCTGACAGCACTGCACAAGCTCGCGACGCCATCGGCTGGACACCATTCGCTTGTTAGCCAGGGTTCAAAGTCCAAGGTGCGAGAAAACCAGCGCTAAAACGTAGGCTACTTGTCAGTTGCCCGGTAACCTTTTTATGAATGGATGGATTTGAGAATGCGCTGGTTTAGTGTGAATATCTTGTCTGATGTGCTGCATGTTTTGGACGGAGTAGGCTACAATAGCTTCCAGGTTCTCAGTAAATGTTTTTTCTGCGAGTGCTATAGGCTATCGTCCCCTTAGAATTATAAGTTGTGTAGCCTACATTTAGGAAGTTTTATTTAGACATTTAAAAGGTTCTTTCTACACAGTCGAATGGAATGCAAAAAATAAAATTATATTTTCCCCAAAATGAAAGCTCTGTTAAATGTTTGAAATAAATCAACATTTCTTGTTTTTACAAGAACTCTCTTCTGCTCATCAAGACTGTATTTATTTGATTAAAAATACAGTAAAAACAGAAATATTGTGAAATAATATTATAATGTAAAACAGATGAATTTATCATCATTACTCTGGTCTTCAGTGTCACATAATCTTTCACTAATCATTCTCATATGATGATTTGATGCTCTTGATCTTTTGAACCTTCTATTCATCAAAGAATCCTGGGGTAAAGTGAGCATATTCAGCATAAGAGACTAGGCTACTTAAAAGAATAATAATTTAAAACAAACATTCATATCCCAGTGTGAACTGTAGTACTATAAGGCTTTGAATATTAACACCTGAACACTCTTGTGGGTTTTCTACTTTCACAATTAAAAACCGTATAAGGGTAAAAACATGACAGCCAGACATGATGTAAGCAACCCAGCAACTACTAACATTGATGTGCGAATTATCAAGAATTGACAATAGTCAATTGCATTGGTGGGTCGCCAAGGGGCCCCCAAATAAAATTCTGCTTAGGGCCCCAAAAGGGCTTGGGCCGGCCCTGAATACAGTACTAATAAAGGCAATTTGACCCCCTATTCTAAAGTGAAAGTTTTATCCTCATTAATTATGGCACTTATTGAGGGATATTTAAGTTTATTAACCAGAATAAGCCAGTAATTAAGCCTAACTACCATTAATACAGTACTAATAAAGGCAATCATGTAACCTCTCACACTAGTCACATGACATTGATACATTTTAATAAATTTTTTCATTTAAAAGAAAAACATTTTTACCAACAACAACACTTTTAGAGCTTTCAGAAATAAGAAAAAAGACGCGGTCACAACCAGAGGAGAGGAAAGCGAAGGTGTCACAACTTTAATCGCACACGCTGAATCATAGTGCAGGTCCCTCCACCCATGTTACCCAATAACTGACAGCGAGGATGATGATGGTGATCTTTACTGAGGGAGGGACTCAAGCGAGGATGAATATATTGTGAAAGCGTCTGATTATTCAGATACAGACAGGCACGATGCGTGTGAATTCGGTGTGGCTGGCGGCTGTAGTCGTCTCATTACCGCTCCTCTCCCTCTGCGCCCCCCTGTGAGTATAACACAAGTGATACTTGTCGAGTTGTGATTGTTGTGATTATAAAGATAGCGGTTAAGGTCTTTTAAAGAAATGACGGTAACACTTTACAATAAGGTTTCATTAGTTAATGCATAAACTAACATGAACTAACCATGAGCAGTTCATTCGATACTGTATTTATTAATCTGTGTTAACGTTAGTTAATAAATATACAGCTGTTCATGGTTTGTTCATGTTAGTTCACAGTGCATTAACTAATGTTAGCCAGATTTTAATAATGCATTAGTAAATGTTGAAATTAACATTAACAAAGATAAGTAAATGCTTTATAAGTGCAGTTCATTATTAGTTCATGGTAACTAATGTAGTTAACTAATGTTAACTAATGAACCTTATTGTAAAGTGCTACCGAAATTACAGCTACAGGATTATTGTGCGCCTTGTATATTTGCTTTTCCCGAGGTTCTGATGACTTCAACCAAATAACTCAGAACAGAATGAGATAGTTGTGGGTGAATGTGTAAATTTAACTGTTAAATTGTGTTAGTTCACCCAAAAATGAAAACGTTATCAATATTTACTCACCCTCAAGTTGTTCCAAACCTCTATGATGTTCTTTCTTCCGTTGAACACAAAAGAAGATAATTTGAAGAATGTTGGTAAGCCGACAGTTGACGTTAGCCATTGACTTCCATAATTGTTTTTCCTACTATGGAAGTCAATGACTACCATCAACGGTCGGCTTATCAACATTCTTAAAAATATCTCAAAAATCATACAGGTTAGGAACAACTTGAGGGTGAGTAAAAATTGATAACGTTTTCATTTTTGGGTGAACTATCCCTTTAAACATACAGTATTGTATTTATTTAATTTTACATTTACATTTATGCATTTAGCAGACGCTTTTATCCAAAGCGACTTACAACTTGGGGGTACATGAAGCGATTGGTCATGAAGAGTCGAGAAGCGCAATAAGAGCCTGAAATACTGAGACCGTGTACATTGCTCAGTGTAGCACAGGCTAGAGTAGGGAGGGAAGAAGGAAGAGAAAGAGGAAAGGAAAGTGTGTTTTTTTTTTTTTTTTATGAGGTTAAGTGCTCCCGGAAGAGCTGAGTTTTTTTAAGTTGACTTTTGAATGATTCTGCGTTTCGGATGGTGTTGGGAAGATCGTTCCACCAGCTGGGAACGTTGAATGAAAATGTTCTGGAAAGGGATTTTCTCCCCCTCTGTGATGGTACCACAAGCCGTCGTTCCTTTGCTGAGCGAAGGCTTCTGGTGGGGGTGTGAATTTAATCTCATAAGATAACTTTGGAAGCCCTGATTTCCAGTAAATAATAAATTATTTAGTGCTGTATCCTTTGTAAAAGTGCTGTGTAAAATATTCTTCTGTGTTCCTACCTGCTCCTCCTAAATGAACCTGTATTGTCCAGCTACATTCTCTCGGCCCCGAACCTGCTGAGCGTCGGGTCGCCAGAGAAAGTGTTTGTGGAGGCGCAGGACTATTCTGGAGCCAGCCTGAATGTTAAAATCTCAGTGAGAAGCTTGAAAGACAATCGTGAAGTGACGAGTACATCAGTTGATCTGACATCTGCCAAGAACTACCAGGATCTGGTTGAGATAGAGGTGAGATGTTCCAACCAGAAGGTTTCCTATAAAGTGTCAAGAAAAAGTATGTGAACCCCTTGCAGAAGCTGTAAATAATTTTTAACAAAATAAGAGAGGTCATACAAAATGCATGTTATTTTTTATTTAGTGCTGTCCTGAATAAGATCTTTTACATAAAAATGTTTACATATAGTCCACAGGAAACAAGAAATAGCTGAATTTATGAAAATTATCCCGTTCAAAAGTTGACATACCCTTGATTCTCAATACTGTGTGTCATTCCCTGGATGATCCACGGCTGTGTGGGTTTTGTGATGGTAGTTCTTGAGTCTCTTGTTTGTCCTGAGATGTTAAACTGACCAACGTTCTTCAGACACATCCTTAAGGTTCTGCAAATTTTTCAGCTTTCCATCATCTTCTGCATATTTGAACCCTTTTCAGCACTGTCCTACAAAGGCAAAAGGCAGAACTTTATTTTTGGTTGAAAATGAGTTATTGATATTTTTGGGACTTTCAAGACCTCCTTTATCATGTGGATAAGTATCTTGAGTCTTATGTCTTAACAGTAACTTCCAAAAGCCCAGGAGAAACCAAGGCAGAAGAACGTAACTCTTCACACAGCAAAAACTCCAGAGTTAAATTTACTCTCCTGGGAGCAGGGCCGTGCACAGGGGGGTGGCCCGGTGGCTAGAGCCACTGGCCCTCTGCCCTCATCAGCTGAGGTGCCCCTCTCACAGTCTCTCTTGTCGCTACCCATGTTCTGTTTTCCCTCCGCTAAAGACCCACCGATTCCGCAAAACCGCTCCCGTGTTTTCCCGCTCGCTCCCCAGCGTTAATTACAATAAGTATTAAGTTTAAAAACAATAACACCAGTAACAACATGCCACTTGGGACCTTCTGTGCAAAATATGGCTGGGTCATCTTACCCTAAGAGTCTAATTTGATCTTTTTACTTCAAAATAAAAGCTATATAAAGCTATATATGTCATATATCACTACAATAGACACGAAATTTAGATCAAAACTGTTTTGACTGACTAGTAAGAGTAAGATGGATAATTTGTATGGACAAGTGTAGCCGGCGGGTTCTGCACGTCGCCGACTATTGCGTTGTGTTCTGGTGCATTAAAGACAAGACGCTGATATTCCTCAAGGCACTTTATTCTGCACAAATTTCAAAGAGAGCAACATCTGATTCTCTATCTTCGATCAGAATCAGCCTCTCTCAGTCAAGTGGAACGCAAACTTTTTCTGAATATTTAAATCACATTCAAAAATCAGAAAATGAAACACATTAATTATCATGTGTATGTCATACTGCATACTATCCCAACCATCAACTATTGGTTTTTAGCTTTTACATTAACAATATGCAACATAAAATAAACCATCTTCCTTTGAATATTTACTGCATATAATAATATGCAAGAAACAAAATGTAAATGCTTTGTTCAGTGCCAGTGAACATCAATCAATACAAAAAAACTATTAAATGAACACATTATATTTTAAACCTGGTATTGGGAGTACATACCTGCACAAATTTCAAAGAGAGCAAAATATCAGGATTCTATCTTCGATCAGAATCAGCCTAACATAAGAAATAGGACAACTGAAACATCACAAAATGATAGAATGGCGAGCACTAGCATACAACAAAACAACACACGAGTTTAGCTATGTTAGCAATCTCTTAAGCTCTCAACACATCTCAAATAAATGTATATGCATTCATCATAAAGTACACATACAAGTTACCATGTGTTTAACTAAAGTCAGAACAGGTATATTTCAAATGTACATTGCACTGAAGTGAGCACGTACCTCTCTCAGTCAAGTGGAACGCAAACTGAGAAAGGAACGCGAAAATGCAATATATGACTATCATTCCAGCCTCTATCCAATAGAGGGCGCACTTACACAACAAATAACTCTCCCAATACCTTTAAACGACCATAAAATGAATGAACAATACAAAATTTTGGTGAAATAAACTCATAACTACAAAATAGAAAATGAAAGGTTACAAAAATATATATCCCATTCTTTAACCTGTTACACAAACACCCAGTCCTCGCCCCCAAGTAGCCTATATAACAAATATAAAATCAGAAAGATTTAATCACATGCACACACCAGTTATGTTTAGACTACTTAATCCTATTGTATTTGTTATTTCCCCAGTTGGTTTCATTGCTGTGATATCTGAGAGGAATTGGATTTAATAGGACTGCTTGGCTAAATCAAATGTAAAAAAATAAAAAATAATTGCATCACAATAAGTGTATTGTGATTGTCACTAACATTTTAGTAACAACTGAATTATATTAGGTTTAGTGACAACATGTTACAGTGTTTACATGGTACAATTTCTGGTAAGCTACGTTTTTTTGTTATTTCAATTCAATTAAATTATCGTGATTTGATTTAATATTGACTCATTTGGATAAATATTAGGCAAGATGTACCTAATCTCAAGAAAAAACAACTCACCTAATGCTGTAAACATAGAGAGAGCCCTATCAGCTGGCAGTGTTATTTAAGGTTAAAAATAACTCGAATTACATACAATGCGTTTTTTTTATTATATTAACAACTTTATTTAATGATATAAATAAAAATATAATAAATATGTAATATGGTACATTACACATATTTAGCAAAATACTCTCTATAACTCTTTTTTTCTAGCCAACTAATGTGCTATAGTCTATTATGGTCATTAAATGGCTTTCCTGAGGAAAATGTTATGTGACATAATTGTTCTCCAGTTGTTTTATTGACCCCTTTGTTAGATTGATTGGTCGATATTTTGTATGAGGAATATACATTTAGGTAAGTTGTAGGCTACTGTTTCTTTCAACATTGTTCATTCGTGTTTATTTAGCCTAGCTAGAGATGATCGGTCCACGTGCAGCTAGCTCTGTCACATAACATTTACAAGCGCCAAAACGGCATTTATTGTTTGAATTTCGTAATAAAAGTGACAGAATCTGAGAGCTGAGATTTTTTTTTATATCATAAGTAACCTGCTCTGTCTAGTCTGTCGGTCTCCGTGTCCTCTTTGCTTCGCGATTTTTCTGTGCGTGAGACAATGTATGTGGCGTGAGAGCGTGAAAAGTGTCAATTGCATGTGTCTCACGGTGAATGCGTGAGATTTGGCAGTTATGGATACAATATTTTTATATGTTCTTGTCTTTACTAAAATCAAAATTAGGCTAATCAAAGGGAAGAGTGCTCTTACGATTCACAACCGCTGATTTTGGCTAACGTAATAGACTCGCTGTTTTTGCTGATGCTGAATCGTCTTTAGCATACAATACATTCATTACAAATGTAATTTCAAGTTAAACGTGTGTTTAAACTACACCTGGGGAAACTCACTTCACCTTCAGGGGCTCTGGGGCAGCTCAGTCTCTCCAGTCGATTTGTAGGGCGACCGCACCGCAGCAGACTCGCTGTGTGTGAGCCAGACTGAGCGAACGCCGCTGCGGCCGCTCTGCACGTTTGAATCAGGGACGTAGCTAAGTATTAGAGGTGCGGGGGGAGGGGTATTTTATGCATTTTAATTTTAATACATTTTTTTAAAAAAATTAAATGGTTTACTTTTGGTAAATGTATTGGACATACTGGCGGGTTGTTTTTACAAGTACAGTTTTTGGATTATCAAAGTTAGGGGGGCAGCTGGGGGGGGCAAGGCTCTAGAGTGGGGGGGGGCACCTGCCCCCCCTTGCCCCCCTGTAGATCCGCCCCTGCTCAAAATGTCTGTGCACGGCCCTGCCTGGGAGTATATGTGAGACCACACTCAAGAGTGTTAAAGTGTTAAAATAAGAGTGTTAAAGTAACTCTGAAGCAGTGTTAAAGTTAATGAGATAATTAAGTGATTAATTGAGTGATGATTGGCCATTATTGAAGATACCTGATGATAACAAGCAGAATCGCCAAATGAGAAAAATCTAAAATGTCAGTCACCATTATGGCGAACAGTGTTTGCTTTACATTTGATCTTGACCCTTGACTTTTTAATATTTTATTTTGTTTGGTGCTGTAACTGAGTTTTAACAGCCAGACAAGGTTGGTTAAGTTTTGACATCGTTATTACTTGACCTGAATCACTAACCTCATTTAGAACCTAGTCTCTGAGTTGGGTTTATCTTGTTGATTATAACAGAAGATCCAGTATTTTCAATATAATTCTAAGGATTTCTTAAAAGTTGTTCTAATTAAAAAAAAAAGAAAAAAAAAAAAAAACACAGACATCAAGAATTAGCCTGAGAATCTCAACAGTTGTGTCTTTTTCTTTTTTTTAGGCACACGCAAATCAAGAATCAGTGTAGGAATCTCAACAATGGTGACAAACAGCTTGTAAAGCTCATAATTTATTCATGCAGCAATGAATGATGGGAGCCATGGAATAATTTTGATTGATGGCTCCCAGAATGCACTGCAACATGTTTTTTGATGGTCACCACTGTTGAGATTCTCAGCCTAATTCTTGATGTCTGTGAAATTATTTTTTTTTTTAATTGTAACAACATTTAAGAAAACCTTTGAAATAAGTGGGAAATGCTTGATTTTATCTCTTGGAATCACAAGGCTGGTGTAAACGTAACTCAGATATTAGGCTATAATCAATGATTCAGCTCAGTTGATGACTATTGCTACCTTCACGTGCCCTCGGAATTATTGTAAATATGAGTTTCCTAGGTAAAAATTGCATATGAACGCCCTGACATTTCGAAACTTGAATGCAGTGAGCTCATAATCACGATTTCAAAGTCGAAATTATCAAATAGTCAAAACATAACCAACACTACTTGATCAACTTTTACTCTTTGCTTTTCTGGCTGTTGAAGCAACCAAAATAAATTATGTGTTAAATGTCAAGGGTCAAGATCCAAACTAAATTGAACACTTATCACCATAATTGTGACTTAAGAATTGTGGCGTTCTCCTTTGGCGATTCTGCTTGTTATCATCAGGTGTTCCTCACTAATGGCCAATCATCCCTCAATTAATCACTTAATTATCTCATTAACTTTAACACTGCTTCAGTGTTACTTTAACACTCTTATTTTAACACTTTAACACTCTTGAGTGTGGTCTCACATATACTCCCAGGGGAGTTAATTTAACACTGGAGTCTTTGCTGTGCAGTTACTGTTTTTTGCCTTTGCTTTAGAACGCTCAAATTGAGTTAGAATACTCTGCTATTATTTAGAAGTTACTTTGTCGGCCTGGAGTTACTGTATTCTGCCTTTGTTTTGCTGTCCAATAAAATTTGCTGCGTTTAAATTACGGTGTACCCCGTGTCATACATCTGTCACTGAAGCACTTCTGACACACACAAGATTCGTGAATAAAAGTGTTAGTTGAGGGGTTGTTTTTACTAATAACGTTTAAGGATGGTTGAAATGGCTTTGAAACACAGACATCAAGGTCAAGGTAAGACATTGTGAAGCACAAAAGATGCATAAGACTAACAAATTAGATAGATCGCAATCTACTTCGTTTAGCTGGCTAGCAGCCTATAGCATGAATAGGCTAGTCAGCTATCCATTGAATAGGCTACCAATCTGCTCCATATAAAAAAGCAATTGTAAATCATCCAAATTAAATGCCATGATCACTAGATTTTATACAGGTGTTACTATAATTATTTTGCAAATGGTTATCAGCAACTAAATATTGATAATGTAAGTTACTGCCATTTGCCTTGGTGTGACGTCTCACTTCTTGTAGACAATACAAAGGCAGAGTACAGTAACTTTAAAATAGGGGTCAAAAGTCAAGTTTGAGCTCCACAAATTTTTTTTTATAGGTTTCATTACTAAAACATCTAATTGCCAGATTTCCAGTGTTCTACCTATAATGCACTTGGCAGGACAACTTTGGCTGAGGGGGTGAAAACTTTTTGAATTTGATCAAGGTAAATTGTACTTAATTTCTTATTTCATCTTATGTTGCTTCCAAAGGTAGTACTAAATAAAAACAAACAAAAAAAACTGATAGAATAAGAAACAAAATAAGAAAAGAAAAAATCAAAAGTTTTCACCCCCTCTTAATGCGTCGTGTTTAATTCTCAAGCATCAGTGAATGGTTGATCCTTTTTTAGCCGTTGTGTTTGAGTCCCTCTATCATCATCGGTGTGAAAAGATAGATCTCAAAATCATACAGTCCCTGCTGGAGAGGGTTCAAATATGCTGAAGATGCTGGAAAACTGAATAATTTGCGGATTTTTCTGAAGAACGTTGGTCCGTTTAACTGCGCAGGACAAACAAGAGACTCATGAACAACCATCAAAAAAAAAAAAAAAAAAAAAAACTGCCATGGATCATCCAGGGAACAACACAGTATTTATAATCAAGGGTTCATAAAAGTTTGAAAGGGTAATTTTAATAAATTCAGAATTTTTGTTTGTCTTGAGGACTATATGTCAACTTTTGTATGTAAAATATCTTATTCAGGACAGCACTAAATAAAAAAATAACATGCATTTTGTATGATATCTCTTATTTAGTTATAATTATTCGCATTTTCACAGATTCTGCAGATTCTTTGTCACTGTATGTCAAATGTCCATATGTTATGCATATCAGTTGCATGTACATGATGGTTAGCTCTGTTGGTGAACACTGTTTGAGCGTCCGTGTATCGTGTGCCTGTAGGTACCCAGTAATGCGTATTCCTTTGAGAAGGATGTGCAGCAATATGCCATCCTGCAAGCTCAGTTTCCACAGAAGCTGCTGGAGAAACAGGTCATGGTGGTTTTTCAATCTGGACAAATATTTTTACAGACTGATAAGACGATCTACACGCCAGACAGCACAGGTAGAAATGTGCTCCTCTACAGTTGTTTGTTATTGTCTCCTAATACTTGAGATCATGCAATGGCACAGATGCTTGTCTTCTCCTTCTAGTTTATTACAGGGTGTTTTCTCTGAGTCCAGGCATGACACGGCCTATGGAAAGTGGAGTCAGAGTGGAGATCTTGGTAAATGTGCCTTCCGTCTGTGTATTTGTGCGTATTAAAGTACAGTGGAGTCCAAAAGTCTGAGACCACTCAGATTTGTGGAGACTTTTGTACTCTACAGTATGTTTTTGCATGGGAGCTAAAATGTGTTATACACAAATATGTTTGTATGTGTTTGTCTAACAGTTTATGCAACTAGAGAATAATTATTAATCTTCAATGTTGACAGACACCTGACGGCATCAGCCTTCAGAGCAAAAACGTTTATCCTGATGGAGGAATGGTTTCAGGAACATTCAGCCTGACTGATCCGGCCAGGTGAGTATGTGCGAGTACTTCAAAGGTATTGAAGATACTTAAAATCATATTGCTTAGTTTGTTTGCACTTTCCAAAAAATAGAGTACTGCACAAATTGTTGTCCCATATTTGTGCCTTTATTGTAAAGCAATGAAGTCACAAATATCATGTCCTTTAGAATGAGATCTGACCACTTTTTGAAAAATTGTGTACCCTTTTTGTGGAAAGTACCTGTTAATGTTTAATAAGACTGTGGCTTTAATTAGCCCAGGGATGTGGAAACTTATGGCGTGGCACCAGAACAGCCAACAGAAAAACTTCTCCAGCGAGTTTGAAGTCAAGGAATATGGTAGGTGTCTCTGGTTGGGTCGTTTTGCAAGCAGTTATGAAACAACATTACACAATACACCCATGACATTTGAAATCCAGTGTTATCAGCTCAGGTTCTTCCTTTTCCTCTTGCAGTCCTGCCCAGCTTCGAGGTCTCTTTGAGACCACAGAAAGCCTTCTTCTATGTGAACGATGACAGTCTATCAGTCGACATTGAAGCCAAGTACAGTATTTTTTTTTTGTACTGAGTATTGTGGGCAATATACATGTTTTCTAATTTAATAGCTAAACTGTAAAATCCAACAGTGATCCTAACACTTTTTAGTTAACTTTACTTAATGTCTTAACTTAATTGTAAAATCAAGTAATATGTACTATTCACATAATATTTCTTGTTTACTCAGAAAACCCAAGTTAAAATTAATTGATTGGTTTGAGTGCAATTTTGTCAATAAGAGAGAAAAACTCACCATTATGGTGATTAGTGTTCACTTTGGTTGGACATTTGGAACATTCATACTATCGCAATTCTTTTCTTACACAGTAAATTCCCCAGTGTTGAATTTACATTGCTCTGTGTTCATATGGGAACCTCCTGCAGGGTGTTAAAGTAACACTGAAGTCATTTGTAGTTCTGGTGTTTCTCTGTCCTTCAGTGATTCTGCTCTTTATCATCAGGTGTCTTCAATAATCAAACAATCATCACTCAATGAATCACTTTAGTATCTTATTAACTCTAACACTGCTTCAGTGTTACTTTAACACCCTGCTGGTGGTTCCCATATGAACACAGAGCAGTGTTAATTCAACACCGGGGAATTTACTGTGTGTAAATGGTAATCAATTAGCCAAAAAAACATGGTTACTACCACTTTTTTTCAGAAGTACAAGTACTTATATTTGGGTACTTGCCGATACGAGTACTGATACGAGTACTTAATAATACCATTACAGTTCTTATAACAATGTTTTATTTTCATCAGATGTTTTTCACTTTCTGACTGTAACAAAGTAAATACACAAATTGATGCTGTTGCTGACATTTTAATATTCAACTTGGTGTTTTCCTGAACAAACATGGCACTGCTGCCCATTTCACATAAATGTAACCTGTAACATTCAGTGGATTCCAGTACCACACAACATAGTAGCAGAACTACTGAATTAAATTATTATGTTATCATAGCGATACAGCCCTTTTCGGAAAAGTGAGAGGCAGGTTCTTTTTGATGAAAAGAAGCTTCTCTGCATTATCAGCTATGAGCCGGTTTCTGTTTTCATCTGTGACACTGAGCTAACTTAGGGGTGTGCGAGACTAGTTGATTAAACGTTAGTGCTGCTGCAAGACGACTTGGAAAATACTAGTCGCTTACATTTTCTGGCACATTTAAGGTTTAGCTTTAAATATATTTTTTTTTACAAAGGATATGTTTAAATTGCTGTTGTGTTAATGTTATATCTTGAAATGAATATATTATTTTGAAAAGTGTATATCTGCAGCAAAACAAAATCATTAAATTTTACCTCAGGTTTTGCATGCATTGGTTTTCTCTGGCGCTCGTGGAGGCTTCAGATAAATCTCCACTCGGGTGAAGGAGGATTTTGAAAGCTTGCACAAAACTTTTCCATTTTCTTCCATGTCATGTCAAACTAGTTTAACAATTAAGCTTGCTTAGGCTTGTTATACTACCGGGGTTAGGCTAGTCATTGCGCACATCCCTACTAAACAGCCCTTCACTTTCAGCACTCACTAGCGAGAGGTATCTGCCTCACGAGCGGTTAAGCTGGGTTTATACTCGCCGCGTCCGCACTAGCGCTCGGGTGAGCAAGGAAAAAATGAAGCCATACTATGGCAGTCGTGCGCTTTGAGAGCGCTAGACCCCTTTGCACTTGGCGCGGCGGTGTGCGGGTGTGCACGGCAAATTATGTAACTTTCCGCGCTGCTCCGCATCCAAAGATGCGCTGCCATAAAGTGGTATCGGGTGCGGTTGTATCGGGGTAGTTTTACGAGTACGAGTACGAGTACTTCACAACAGTATTGGACCGACATCTGAGTACTGGTATCGGTATCGGTGCATCCCTAAAAACAACAATGGTAGCAATACTAAGTCAAGAGTAAATCTTAAGTAAAAGATCAAGAACTCTCTACAGTTCTTTTTTGTTACCTGAACTCTTGTGTAAGTGAACTATACTAACTAAGCATTTGTCAGCACAATATACTATTCCTATTTCACTTTACTTGTTTTTTTTAAGGCAATCGGTTTAGATGCTTTTTTAAAGGAGAACTCTGGTGAATTTTTAAGTTAATCTTGATCGTTATACCTTTGTGAGTACTGTCTATAATTTTTTTTTTTTTTTAAACGGTTTGGTGCTTGCAACTCGGAGCTGTTACAGTTAATGCCCAGAGCTCCCACTCAGCTAACACGGCAGCTATGGGGGAGTGTCTTTGTGCCTCTTAACATCATTAACTGTAACAGCTATAGACAGTACTCACAAAGGTATAACGATCAAGATTAACTTAAAAATTCACTGGAGTTCTCCTTTAAGTAAGTCTAACTAATTAGACTTTACAGTGTAGAAAATATAAATTCAATTGCACAAGTGGTTTACAATATATTATCTATTAATGTATGTAAGTGTGTGTTTGTGTATCCTGAAGGTATTTGTTTGGGGAGACAGTCAATGGTCATGGATTTGTTGTATTTGGTGTGATTACTGAAGATAAAGGGAAGATAAGTATACCAGGCTCCTTACAGAGAGTGAAGGTACTACACACACACACACACACACACACACACACAAACACACACACATATATTTGTGAAAATACCAGATAGGCATCAGATATGTATATTAAACTTAGATTTTATGATTATTTGCTCCATATATAAACCATTTCTGTTGGGGGTTTTTTTATTAAAAAGGGCCCTCCTCATGAATGACGTAAAAAAATCTTTTACTTATGCAGACACACACAAAGTATAATAAGTCCATATATGATAGTTGACAAATACACAAGCAATTGCACAGATTTGATCAAGTTCTAATTCTCTTGGCTCCGTGTTGAATGTCAGATCTGGGATGGGAGTGGAACAGCAGAACTTAAAAGAAGACACATCCTAGAGACCTTCCCAAACATCATACAGCTTGTTGACAAATCACTGTACGTTACAGTGAGTCTGCTGACCGAGTCTGGTAAGAACTACACAATGTCTGGCATACCTTCTTCTTGGACAACAACATGGACAATTTCAGGCCTCAAAAACATTATGTAATGTGCATGTGCTAATTTCCCATTATTATCGTGTTTCAGGCAGTGAAATGGTGGAAGCTCAGAGGAGAGGCATTCAGATTGTGACGTCACCGTACACCATCCACTTCAAAAAAACACCACAATTCTTCAAACCTGGGATGCCCTTCGATGTCTCGGTATAAAGTAGAAGCAAAAAAACAAACTTAAAAAAACTTAAGAGCAATGTTTAAGTAAATATTACCTGTGTTCCTTATTTTTTGTTCTGGGTTTTGCATAAAGGTGTATGTAACAAATCCTGACCAGACGCCTGCTAAAAATGTGGAAGTGGAGGTCAATCCTGGAGGGGTCAGAGGTCAAACTAGAGCCAATGGCATTGTGAAGGTTACCATCAACACTCAGGGAGGATCTTCCTCACTGCAGATCACTGTAAGACCTGCTAACTCAACTGCTCTGATGTTCAGTTAGATTAACAGAAACAGTTAATCAGAAAACAATGTATTGATTCTTTCCAGGCAAAGACCAAAGATCCACAATTAAGCAACGAGCAGCAGGCAGTGAAGACGATGATAGCTCAGGCTTATGTTCCCAAAGGCGGCTCCAACAACTACCTGCACATCGGCATTAATGCTGCAGAGCTTCAGATCGGTGGTCAAATGACAGTCAGTCTGAACACTGGACACAGTCCAGGAGTCAGAGATCAAGATTACACGTACATGGTGAGAGACTGTCTTATGATTCAAGCAGTGCAAATTTTTTCAAAAATGTATTCAGTGTCTTTCATCGCTCTCATTTTCAGATCTTGAGTAAAGGTCAGATCGTTCATGCAGACCGGTTTAAGAGGCAAGGACAATCTCTAGTGACTCTGTCTCTACCTGTAACCAAAGACATGGTGCCGTCCTTCCGCTTCGTGGCTTATTATCATGTGGGCTCGTCTGAAGTGGTGTCTGACTCAGTCTGGGTCGACGTGAAGGACACGTGCATGGGAACGGTAATTTGGCCCTGGTCATACAACACTGCGAATTGATCTTCATTTGTTTTCTGATATATGTTCTTTGCTCTCCCAGCTTAAAGTGGAAGTCCACGATCCTGTGAATGTCTATGAGCCTGGTGAAAAGTTTGGCCTGAGAGTAACAGGAGACCCCGGGGCCAAGGTTGGCTTGGTTGCTGTGGATAAAGGCGTTTATGTTCTCAACAACAAGAATAGACTAACTCAATCAAAGGTTGGAAGATCAGAATTGTATCTTTCCATTGTAACTGGAAAGAGGCAGCATTTTCTTACCTGAACATATTGACTTCATCCTCCTTGTCATTAATTCCTCCAACAGATCTGGGATGTTGTTGAGTCACATGACACTGGCTGCACAGCCGGAAGTGGAAAAGACAGTTTGCAAGTTTTCAGCGATGCTGGCCTGCTGTTTGAGTCCAGCTCTGCTGGAGGCACCAGCGTCAGAAAAAGTACTTGCACTATGTTTTTTTTGACCTATTCAAATGGTCCATGTACAGACTTCACTATTATCAATGAATGCATACTAATTCCAATTTTAAAACTGGTCTTTTCCAGATGCCGCATGCCTGTCCTCATCTCGAAGGAAAAAACGAGAAGTAACCATAAGGCAGCTCTGGGAGACTCTAGGTCAGGAAGCTGCATTCCTCCTTTTACAAATTTTTACCCACAAATAGGAAACCTCATATTTTATACTCAGGGAATGATCCCAAGGTTAGGTACTATGTTTCAATTGAATTAAAATAATTGCCAAAAAATTGATGGATCATAGATTAATGGTTTGGTATATCAAGAAGATGTGAGTAGTATTTGACCAGATGACCAAATTAAAATTGTTTTGACTTCTAAATCCAACGTTTGTTTGACGTCAAGCTTCAATGTTGGGCAGACGTTGAATTTTCAATGTAAACCCCCTCAAAAATAAACTACACTTATTACCAGCTTCACTTATTACTAACCAGATTGACTTTATTTCTGTCAGATGTCTACAAAAGCTCTTATTGAGAACTAACAGAGGTTCTAGATATTAGGCATTTAGCAATGCACACAGCAACGATCCTTGTTTTTTCATCTGTTTGATTTACATAGTTAACTGCACAACATGAACATAATTTGCCTCTTAAAACTAGAGGCACACAGTTTACCCATTTCATCCATGCAAAATAAGTTGCAAAATTTGCAATGAGAAGCACATATAACTCAACACACAAATCTCAATTTAATAGACATTTGTAATAAGTAGATGTAAAAGATAAGTCAAAACAAAAAAGACTCACCATATTGTGTGTAATCTTGGGTTTACAGCATCATTTGTTCAGTCTCTGCCCATTTCTCATCTTTTACATGATCCACCTCTAGTGAGCAAGTACTCTGGCCTTGAGAAGGAATGCTGTTTGGATGGAATGAAGTATATGGTTGATTCGCTATACACTTGTGAGTATCGGAAAGAATTCATCCTGGATGGAGAGGAGTGCGTACAGGCTTTCCTGCACTGCTGCACTGAGATGACTAACCGCATCAAAGAGTCGGATAAACAGGATGAAGAGATTCTATCCCGCAGTAAGAGCATTCTAACAATAGCAAACATATTTCAATTTAAACACTTCAGCGAATTCACCTGGAGTCATATCCTCCGTCAGACGTGTTTTGAGCCGGATATTTTACCCCAGAGCTGTTGCAAGTTGAGGTTCTGCCTCAGGAATGAATCCAATTGGAAATTTAACTTGTTTGAGGATTGCTTCTAATTTGTGTAAAACGACTCTCTTACCCACAGGTGAAAGCGAAGAGTTTGTGAACTCAGATGACATTGTGACACGTACGCTCTTCCCTGAAAGTTGGCTTTGGGAGGAAGTGGTGTTGCCTAACTGCCCATCAGTGAACCGCCAGTGGTGAGTTGACTTGCAGTTTCCAAAAGTCAGTGCTCAGCCGGTGATGTTCCTGTTTTAGTAAAAGATGACCTCTCTTTTAGCCAAACAACCACCTTACCCAGAGATGGCCTCAAGTTGAAAGACTCCATTACTACTTGGGAAATCACAGCCATCAGCTTGTCCAAGACTCATGGTACAGACTTGTAGTAAACACAAAAGCCTCTTGTCCATATTAAAATAATATTCAAGGGAATTTTTCAACCTTTTGCATTGCATTTGTGGCATGCTGTTGATTACCCCAGACAATAATTGTAAAACATTGCTCTGGGCTGCATTTCCCGATAACGTTGTCTCTTAGCGTGCTATGAAGACTCTAAAGCAGGGGTGTCCAATCCTGATCCTGCAGAGTTTAGCTTCAACCCCAATTAAACACACCTGTACTAGCTAATCAAGGTCTTCTGCGTTCACACCAAACGCGAATTGAGCGTCAAAATCGCGTCTACCGCGTCTAGTTTCACGTGCGTACATTTTGAATGCATTCGCGCGTCAGCAGAGAATTGGACGCGCATAGAAATCGAGCGCTGGAAGCGAAATTGACGCGCGTTCAAGGCACTCCAGGAGAAATATGTCATAAAACACCACTCTGCCTCTTTTCATTTTCATTAAACATATATATTAAGCATTAATAGCCACACAAATGTGGTCCAGGCAACTCCTACATTATCTTCACTGCATGTATGTTTAAATATCCTTAAAATATAAAGTTATGAAACTTCTCTTTGCCCTCAGTCAAAACGATTTGGCAGACAACAAATTATATATTCATGAGCAGTGCTTTAAGTGGGCCGGTACGCGCCGGTACTCAGTACCGCCACTTCCAAATATAGCTCTTGAGCGTACCGCCACCTCTCCGTGCGCCCAGAACGTGCTTTTAGCGTACCGGTACGCTCATTTGCGAGCAGAGACTACATTACCCATACACCCTTGAGTTTTACAAGTGAAAAGCGCATGCGTCGCTTTTGCCGCTGTCAGTGTCAACAACTCAAAGTGGTCCGGAGAGGGTGTGTGAAACAGCACGTGAGACTGGGTTGGAAACGCGCAATCATAGCTGCTCGTTTAAAATCTATGGTAAAAATACAAAGCACTTGTGCCGCGGACGAGGACGAGAGTGGCACCACTTCTACCGATGACAACAGCCGCATGTTGTAGCTGGGTCGTTCCTGTTATACAGTGACTTTTCTGTCTTTATGATTTACTTACTCATATTTTCTATAAAATGAGTCACATAAGAAAAGGCTTAAATTATAAATGTAGGTCTTCTTTATCACTTAAACAGATATAATAGGTATTAAAAATACTATTTTTATTGATATATGCATTCAATTTTATCATGTCCTCAGTGCAAAGTAATCAACTAGCCTATACAACTACACAACAACTATAAACCATGAAATGATGAAATATTCAAAATATTTTTAGATTATGTTATAGAATAGGCTAAACTACCTCTAGTTATACATATAAATCATGTGAAACTAGTTATTTTTATTTTTTACAATTGTCTTCATTTACTGTGTCCCTGAAGTCATCTTCCACCCTGTTAGTATGTATTTCTCGACTTCCAAAAAAGACCACAATTTCATTGAGACAATTTTCAGGAAATTACATAATTAGTTTTTCCTGCTGGAATTCAACCGTACAAAATTAAGTAAGCTTCAACTCTCACCTCTACCTTTTTTTGTAGTTTTTGAAATGTTATCCTGCTTGTCCCACTCTTAAAGTTCCACCCTGTTAGGCTCTGTTATGAAGAATGTTTGTCCGGTCAAAAAAATGTTAAAACATATCTGACATAGTTATAAAAGTTCTGTTTATCTGTAAAAGGTTAGTTAGCTAAACGTTGATCCCTCAAAGAGCTACGGCTAACTTATCTTAAAATTTTCCACCCTGTTGATTCCGCCCTGTTAGATCTATTAACTTAACAGGGTGGAAATTCTAATAGAATAAATCGTATTTTGTGTATATTGCAAATTCTATAAACACATATATGCATATATAAATATTATATATAAAACCATGTTATATAGGTGCAGTGGCAAATCATGCAGGACAATGAGGGAAAACTCATCCACTGTTATGGTCTTCCACCCTGTTAGGCAAGTCCTTTTTAAATAATAATTTGACAGCAACGTTAAATGTTTTGCATACTTATGTTTCATTTTGGGAGGTGAGGATCATTAACAGCCTATACAATATATGTTTTTGAACACATTTTTTATTATTTACCATCCTGTTGGCAAAAATGGGTACAAAAAGTACCTGTTCTTAATAATCAAGACATTTTATTCATCAATAATAGTTTTGTTATTGTTTCAAGAATTAAAAAAAAATACCATGATGGCATAAGGGACATATACTATCCAAGAAAAACTTATTGTTTAACTTTTACATTATTAACATTTTGTGATAACTATGTATATGTCCCTAACAGGGTGGAACACCTTCACGGCCCGTGTCTGAACAATTAATCTACCCATAATTATTATTTTTTTAGTCCCTGAGCTTGACCAATATGTATTCCGACTAGTTAAACATGTCACCATTTTGGTAGAATGCTAAAAGCATGAAGATCATGTACTTTTTTTTCAAACATTTATGAAGCCAAAATGTTACCGCATACCAGGAATGACCCAGCTATAGTTTCTAACTGTGTTGCTATTTGATTAGAAAAAAGAAAGAAAAAAGTGAACATTGGCCTGCATGGTAGCCTAATTAGGTGCCGTCAATGGTCTTGCTTTGTAAATAAACCCTTATTGTAACAAATTATATATTTACACAATTACAAGAACTATATGTAAGTTCTAAGGCTGAGAACAAGTTAGAAAGAGCTTTAAAATACGGACCTTCTTGAATTATTGACTAAAAAATCCCCCCATAACCACGCCCCCAACAAAGCCCCGCCCCCTCTGGTGAGTACCGGCACTTTATTTTTTCCACTTAAAGCACTGTTCATGAGAGCAAAGATCGCCCGTTAGATCCACACAAGACGAACCACTACAGGACATCAGAGCCAGCGGCAGACGCCAGAAGGACTGGCCGAGGTAAGGCTGCCTTCGCTGGGGTTATGAGCAGTGATTGCCCGGTGATAGCCTGGATCTCACAACTCCAAAAACACAAGATTATTTTTAAATAGGCGCTCTCTTTATAAATAAACCACAGATTTGAGCTTTAAACAACTACATTCCCACCTGAAAACGTCTTAAAACTACATTTTGTGACACAATAGTACTGTTTTTAATTTATGCAGGGTTTCTCATACACGTCACTTTACCACGTGACAGCAGCGAGCAGGCTCCTGATTGGTTAACGCGGCGCGAATTGACGCCAAAGTTCAAATTTTTCAACTCGGGCGTCAGACGCGAATTCGCTTCAAACGCGTGAATGCACAAAAGCACCATTCGCGTGTAACGCGCGTATCGCGCAAGACGCTCAATCTGCGCCATTCACGCGAAATGGACGCGCGAATGAGGCGGATTCGCGTCCTTCGCGCCGCGCGTAACGCGCCTCCCGCGCCGCGGGACCTCCAGACGCGCGTCAACGCGCCTTTCCATTGACTTAACATTGAAATCACTCGCGCCAGACGCTCAATTCGCGTTTGGTGTGAACGCAGCATTAGGCATACAAGAAACTTCCAGACAGGTGTGTTGAGGCAAGTTGGAGCTAAACTCTGCAGGACAGTGGCCCTCCAGGACCGACTTTGGACACCCCTGCTCTAAAGGTATACCATTTCTAGGCGTGTTCCCCAGGCTATACCTTAGGAGGTTGTTTAAGGTATACCTTCTTAAGTGCGACGTTAGCAGTTCCTGTCCATGGCGGCGGTGCTGATTTGGTTTTTCAATGGCCCAAAAATCCATTATTAACTCTGCTATGTGAGAAAGCTGTGTTCTTTATAAAATAAATACTTCAGAAATCGTTGAAATTGCATTTATCAGGACTTGTGAGAGCTTATAAACAAATCCAAATTGCAAACTAAATCTAACCATGGATATTTTATATAATTTTGAAATGATTGTGCGAACCCGCAACCTCCCATGCCCAAACGTATCATGCACCAACCCATTACACTGTGGCAGTATGTCATTTATATTATCATAATATATTTTGCCATAGTCTTCATTTACTCCACAAGCAGGGATAATTGGCCGTATCACATTATTGGTGTAAATCACTCATTTCTGTTATTGGATGACCTACTC
This sequence comes from Romanogobio albipinnatus, assembly GCA_023566225.1. Taxonomy (NCBI): domain Eukaryota; kingdom Metazoa; phylum Chordata; class Actinopteri; order Cypriniformes; family Gobionidae; genus Romanogobio; species Romanogobio albipinnatus. Next base: position 67,626,252 of record CM042241.1, on the reverse strand, counting down.
AATAATGGCGCAACACAGAACTTAAAATCAACAGTATAGCGAAGAAAAAAGAAACAAAAAGGAGAGCAGCAACAGCTGAATTTCGGGGCGCTCAGTCGGGTTTGTTTTGACATAGTCGGACCAACAAGATCTAAAAGATGCTGAATTTGCTGCCATGGCAGACAAAATTTATTTTAAATTGAAGCTTCTGACATGGTAGCCAGGGGACTTAAGTTTTCATGGATGAAATAGAGCACATAGAAATGGCTCGGCGGACGGCGCCGTCTTTTATTTAGCACAACTATTCTTCACAATCATCCCCTTTAAATAGACTCCATAATGGTTTGCCAGCTGATGTAGGCTACCTTTGGATAATATAATTAAAAAGCTAACAACCATTTGTGTAATCCCACATGAAAAAATACTATAGTATATTATAGTAAAATTACAGTAAAATTACTCTAGTAAATACTATAGTGTTTTTGAACCATACTACTAAAGTATTAACTATTAAAGATACTACAGTAAATTGTAGTATATTATAGTATTTACTACACTTTGTTTTTGAACCGTACTATAGTAAATATACCACAGTAAATTAACACTATAGTATTTATTAGAGTAATTTTCTATAATATACTATAGAATTTTTTCATGTGGGATGACAATTGTATTCTTTGCATGAAAACACTTAAATTAGCAGAATCATATTAGTATAGACTGACATGTAAAGAAAAAGTGGTGGCCACTATCGGAATGAACTGTCAATAGTGATAAGGTATAGCTAAGAGTGATCCAGACCAACCTTATGAACGAATGACTTACAGAAGGCATACTTAAACTAAGATTGTTTCGGGAAACACGTGTTAACGTTAAGGTACACCTTAAGGTATAACTTAAGAACGACGTAGTGTTAAGAAGGTTTTGGGAAATCCAGCCCTGTTCGGTCTTACAGTGTTGTGGGCCTTTGAAACATATTTGTGACAGCTTGCTCTTTTTCTCTACAAAGGTATCTGTGTGGCAGATGTCCATGAGATGACAGTGATGAAGAACTTCTTTATTGACCTAAAGATTCCATATTCAGCTGTGCGCAATGAGCAAATTGAAATCAAGGCCATTATCCACAACTTTTACAGCAGAAAAGTAAAGGTCAGATTGGAAGAATGATTTACTGTGGCAAACCTTATCAGACAGGCGCCCATAGCATGATAGCAAAATTGCTTTGCTTTGTCTATTACCAGCCCTCCTTTCTTCTTAAGGAGTATGTGATTTTCCTTTCTTGTATTAGGTTAGTGTGGAACTGAAGGAAACCAAAGACATCTGCAGCCCAGCCAGTCATAGAGGAAAGTTCCAAGTCACAGTGATGGTAGATACTAAATCATCATTTTCAGTACCTTTTGTCATTGTCCCAATGGCTTTGGGACGCCACGCCATTGAGGTGAAGGCAGCTGCAGCGGGACGTGGAAGCGATGGTGTGAAGAAAGATCTCCTAGTGGTGGTAAGTTCAGAGAACAAAAAGACAGTATATCATTGCACAATATGTAGTTTCCGCCACTAGAGGTTGCTTAGTCAAAACAAAGGCGTAGCTTGATGGTGCCTTGATTTCATGGAGCTTTTATTCTGCCACAGATGCACTTCCCCTTCTTCTGCTCAAGCGTATGTGTTGTAATGCAGGGCTGTTTTATCATATTAGATACATTTGAGCGTGTAGAAAGCTATGTTATAATGCTACTGTGCATTCGCTCGGCAGCAACTATGAGACACTTGTTCACACTGCAGTGAGCTAGATAGATATTAGGCACAGTAAAACATGGACTCACGGTAAATTTAAACAATAAGACTAACTGTGTTGAGCTATATATCAATCATTAGTTTTATGTCAATGAATGATCCAAACAGTTGCTCACCTGTCTAATACAACTCATCATATATTAAAGTGTCTTTGGTGTTTCCATGGTTTCTACAAAACAAAACCGTAAATCGAGGGTAACACGGGTATGATGTCATTGATAGGCGACGCACAGACACGGTCAGTGTCCTGGTTAAAATTGCTTATTTCACTGGATTTAAACATTCTCTGAAACATTTGGGTAATGTAAGTTCACAACTCAACAAAATATATATAACACTGTTCTAGTGGTTTTGGGATATTTTAATAAAAAATCTTACATATTGTGCCTTTAACATATTGTGAACAGAATACAACAGATTCCAAAACATGCACATTTAATACAGAGACATAAAGAAATGGACTCACATACATTCCCCACAGCTTTCCTCAAGTTTCAAAGACAGCAAAACTTTAGCAACATCAATAGTCACAGAAACCTTGCTGATTTCTAAGCAATCACATACAAATTTTACAAGTGTGACCATTTAGAATGAACACATGGCATTTGTTCTCTCTCTCACTCACTCTTCGCTGCCTTTCTTTAGTCTGAAGGCGTTTTGACCAAACTTAGTGAAAATCTACAATTCAGTCCTAATAAGAAAGGTAAGATGATTCCAACAAAACACACATTTACATACTCTTTATGACTATATCTCTAAGGGGCAATTTGTATCTTTTGGAATTGTCAAGGATTTTTTTATATGGGCAAATAAATATATATATATACACATACATACATACATATATACACACACACACACACACACACACACACACACACACACACACACACACACACACATATATATATATATATACATTATATATATATATATATATATATATATATATATATATATATATATATATATATATATATATATATATATATATATATATATATATATATATATATATATATATATATATATATATATATATATATATATATATACGCAGGACGTGAAAATGAAAACTGGGTCGAGCTGAAACTAGAAAAAAAAACACTTGCGTCGCGCCTGGTGTGCACCGGGTGTAAGATGGGGCTTCTAGATGTAAAGAAAACAACTCATGAAATATATATATATATATATATATATATATATATATATATTTGTGTGTATGTATGTATGTATCCTTTAAATATGCATTTCATGAGTTGTTTTCTTTACATCTAGAAGCCCCATCTTACACCCGGTGCAATGTAACACCAGGCGCGACGCAAGTGTCTTCTAGTTTCAGCTCGACCCAGTTTTCGTTTTCATGTCCTGCGCCACGTCATTTAAATAGCAAATGTTTTTGCGCTCATTTGTGCACCCATGAGTGTGCTGGTCTGAAAACGAGGTGTGTTCAGGTACATTATTGGCGCGTTGCTATTTTGATGAACTAAAAACAACTGTGCCATTGACCAACACAACTCTGGTCTAAAGTCAATAGCTCAGTATTTTTTGTGTTATTTAAAGGGAGCGTTAGTAATGTGCGCCTATAGGCGGGTGCACAACGCATGTACACTCTGCTTATTACACACACAGCAATGGCCAGCAGCACACAAACATGCCAAATATTACAAATAAAATTATTGCAATGTAAAAGATTATTATTGTGTACATAAAAATTATTACATGTCATAATGGATAGTCATATCAGATTTACCTATTTGCAGTAATGACGAATGAATAATGAATTGTGGCAATAAACACTGATTCATTTAAACTGATTCGCCAGGTTGAGGGTGTCTATATTCCTCCATGTAAATAGAGAATCCGCCATGGTGCAAGTTCAATTGGGTTTTAAAGGGAATGCACTCTCCAAAAAAAAGTACAAAATTGTACCTTTTAACCCCTTAACTGTCACCGTTTCCCGACAAGCACAGTGGTGTAGGCCCCACATGGGTTAGCCCAGATGAAATTAACTGTTGAGCACCCGAGTGCGCCTTTTACTTTCACTCGCGTGTGGGAAAACAAACGAAACGTTGCTCAGTGCTTATTCATCCTTTGTAGCAGCTTTTATTTTCAGCAACCTCACTTGAACATTAACATCAGTTCACATGTTTCTTCAACTAAGAACATCACGTAATCACAACGTCATCACGTACAAAAACCGTATACCTCCAAATAAAAACAATAGGCAATTTTGTATACCGTAATGTAATGTATAAGGGCGCAATACTTTTAACACCCCCACTCGCTCTTAGCCCTTTTGTATTAACAAAAACAACAAATTAAATAACAAATAAGTTTTCACATAAGTTCAGTGTATACATACATTTTTACACTTTTTATGTTCCAAACATGTCTCGAGTAAACCTCTTTAGCTTCTGCTTGGTGGGTGGCTTTGTCATTATGTCAGCTATCATTGTCTCTGTAGGACAATATTCCAAGATAACTTTACCATCATTTACAATTTCTCTTATGAAATGGTATTTGATATCAATGTGCTTGCACCTTTGCCTACAGACTGGGTTTCTGGCTAGCGCAATGGTACCTTGGTTGTCTTCGTACACCTTTGTTTGTGTGTATTTGCTCGAGTCCATACCCTTAAGCAACTGCTCTAAGTAGATACATTCCTGCATGGCAGATGCTAAAGACATGTATTCTGCTTCGCACGTAGATAATGCGACTGTTGGTTGTTTTCTGGTTTTCCATGAGATCAAAGAGCTTCCTTCACTTAAATTAACACAGTATCCTGAGGTACTACGTCTGTCTTTTGTATCCGATGCCCAGTCAGCATCACTATACACTCTCAAACCTAGCCTCTCTGTGTCATTCCTTCTGAAGCATAATTGCTGTTCCGTTGTACCTTTAAGGTACCTGAACACATGTTTTACTGTGTTCCAGTGCTGTTCTGTTGGTTTAGCAAAATACTGAGATAGTTTACTGACGACAAAACATAAATCTGGTCTCGTGCAAGTGGACAAGTAAATTAAACTTCCTACTGCCTCCCTGAACTTCTTTGGCTCTTTCATTTTTTCAGCATTTTCTGTATAATCTAGCTTTGGTTCACATGGAGTTTCCCTAGATTTACAGTTCTGCATGTCGAAACGATCTAGTATTTTTCTCACATATCTTTCCTGTGACATTTTGACTAGACCCTCTGTTTGTTCAAAGTCTATGCCCAGGAAATGTTTCAACCTTCCCATGTCTTTCATTTTGAACCTTTCTGTGAGCATTCTTTTTACACTTTCCAGAACACTTTCACTGTTAGCGGCTATGATCAAATCATCAACCCATACTATCAGGATTACTTTCTCATCTGGCTTTTCTTTTGTATACACACAGTTATCAGCTGGGTTTTGTGTAAAACCATTCTCTGTCAAACATACATGTAACACAGCATTCCAGTTTCTGCCAGATTGCTTAAGGCCATAGAGCGATTTGTTTAGCTTACATACTAGCTTTGCATCTCTTTCAGATTTTTGCTCATAACCCTCCGGTTGTTCCATATAGATTTCGTGATCTATTTGTGCATGCAAGTAAGCTGTCTCAACATCCATCTGATGCAAGATCAGATTTTCTTGTGCTGCTTTCTGCATAACCACTCTCACACTTGTCATGTCAGCTGTGGGTGAGAATGTTTCATCATAGTCAGTCCCTTGTTTCTGACTGTAACCCTTTGCCACAAATCTTGCCTTGTATTTTTCAGATCCGTCAATGTCTCTTTTGAGTGCGTAAACCCATCTTCCTCCTACTGGTTGTTTTCCGGGTGGCAATTTAGTGAGTGTGAACGTCTTGTTCTCCTCCAATGATTGCATTTCTTTGTCCATAGCATCCTTCCATTGCTTGGATTTTGTTGATGTTATGGCGTCTTGGTAAGTTTGAGGTATATCACATACTGCTCTGTAGCAAAAATCTATGCATGTTTGCAGTTTGTCTTCTGTGTCCTCAGTTTCAAAATCCTGTAGGTGAGCTGGCCTCTTCCTGGTTCTTGGGGGGTTCTTTCTGATCACGGTTTCTGTAGCTCTACCTGACTGATTGGGATCAGCCTGTTCAGGCAAAGTCTCTGGAACATCACTCTGACAACCATGATCTGGTTCATCCTCTTTATTTTCATCAGCATCAATTTCACTGTTGAAGATCTTTGGATTCACATTTTCATATCCGACGTGTGTCTCAGATGTTTGTGTTTCTTTTCCACTGATTGTCTTTGTTGTGAACTTCACCAATCTGTGCTTTTGGACTTTTTCGGTGTTGGGATAGTATACTAGATAAGCTGGGCTGTTTTTGTCGTAGCCTATGAAAACACCTTGTTCGCATCTTGAGTCAAATTTGCTTTTCTCTTGTTTGTAAGCAAAACACATTGATCCAAATTTCTGCATTTTGGAAACATCTGGCTTTTTGCCTGTGAATAACTCATATGCTGTTTTCTTTGTACGTCTACTGTAGCACCTATTCCTCACGTAGGCTGATGTTTGCATAGCGTAGTTCCACAACTCATCTGGTAACTCACTCTCTATCAGTAAACACCTACTCATATCATAGAGTGTTCTCCATCCTCTCTCCGCTGTGCCATTCTGATGTGGTGAATAAGGTGCAGATGTTTCATGTCGAATCTTATTCCTTGTCAACAGTGTTTGAAAATCTCGACTCATGAATTCAGTGCCGTTATCTGAACGGATGCACTTGATTTCTCCAAAAGGTGCAATGTCAGCTAAAAACTTTTCTGTAGCTTGCGTTGTGTCACCTTTAGTCTTCAAGAAATACACGAACATAGTACCTGAATAGTCATCAGTGAACGACTGTGCATATCTGTGTCCTTCTTTGCTCTGTGTTGGCATGGGGCCGGCCAGATCCGTGTGAATGAGTTCTAGGGGTTTCTTTGCCTTTCTGTCTGGCTCCCTGTTTCTGGTCTGCGTGAATTTTCCTTGTGTACACACTTCACATAGCTGTTTCTCACTCACTTTATTTCCTCTTATCTCCATGCCTCTTACGACATCTTGTAGCTTCTTTAAATCTTCATAGTTGCAATGTCCCAAAATTTCATGCCAGGTTTGTAAATCATGACACACTTTGCACTGGTCAACATCCTCTTCTACTGTTGGCAAATAGTACAAGTTTCCACTTTCATGGATATCAAACCTGCTGTTGTTTTTGGTAATCAAGTGGTTGTCTCCTCTTTTGAAAATGATTGTTGCTCCTCCATTTGTTGCTCTTGCTACCGAGAAAATGTCATGCGGGTACGAAGGCATGTATAGCGCGTCCTGTAGCTGTGCAGTGTGCTGTTTTCCAGCGTCATCTTGGAGATAAATCACTGCTGTTCCTCTTTGTTGCGCCATTCCGCTGCACTTCGTTCCGTCGGCTAATTCCACTGAATGAGTCTCTGGTTGAAAAGAGCTATCAAAACTTCGGAACTTTCTGATGTCGCTCACAATATGAGATGTCGCTCCAGCGTCTACCATGATGCCTTTCATCTTTACTTTGTTTCGCGTTTTTTCATATTCTGAGTGTTCAGCTTTGAAGAGATGGTCGTGGTCATTATTGTGTTCATCTGTAACTTTTCTGACGCCATCTTGGTCACCCTTTTTCTTACACAGGAACTCCGCGTGTGTACTATTTTTACAATGATTGCACCACACTTTCTTGTAACATTTTCTCGCTCTGTGTCCCTTTATTCCACATTTGTAACATGTCACATTTGTGTCTTCATCTTTTCTTTCTTTAGTGTGGTACCTTACAGGACCTCTTCCTTGTCTCGTCTGTGTCTTCATCACATTATCTGTGGATTCTGTTCCTTTCATTTTCTCCGCTTCTTCGTAAATTCGCAGTCTTCTCTTAAAATCTGTGAACGTAACGTCGTCCTCATTCTGTGTTATGTGGACGGCTAGCGGCTTGAAAAAATCTGGTAATCCACGTAGAACCATCGCTATGGTTAATCCATCACTCATGGTTTCTCCTGCATCTCTCAGTGCTGTGATGATGTTCTCTGCTCTTATCAAGTAGTCTGTAACACTCTCGTTGTCTGACATGCGTAGCTGAGTTAATGATGTGTACATATTTATTATCCGTGGCTTGCTTTTCCCTGAATAATGTTCTTTCAGTATTCTTAGGGCTTTCCTCCCATCGTCAGCAGCTTCATGTCTTATCAGTGATAGGCTTTTATCATCTATCAGTCTTACAAGTTCAGCATAGCAATCAGCATTCTTCCGCCCGTCTTCAGCTAGCTGTTCTTCGTTAGCACCAGTGGGCTCATGCAAAATAGTCTCTTTTAGCTTTAGAGTGTGAAGATAGCTTAAGAATCTCGTTTCCCAAAGATCATATTTATCTTCAGATCCATCAAACAAAGAGTGTGTTGCCATGACTCCTACCGCTCTGTTCGCCATTTTGTAGGATCGCCGACTTTTCTTCTCATATATCTCTTCAGTTTAAGCTTTATCGTTAGCTTCACAGAACGCGTTATACGTCGCGTCTAACTTACTCACGCTCGTTGTTTCCGTCACTGGGCCCATAACCTGTTGAGCACCCGAGTGCGCCTTTTACTTTCACTCGCGTGTGGGAAAACAAACGAAACGTTGCTCAGTGCTTATTCATCCTTTGTAGCAGCTTTTATTTTCAGCAACCTCACTTGAACATTAACATCAGTTCACATGTTTCTTCAACTAAGAACATCACGTAATCACAACGTCATCACGTACAAAAACCGTATACCTCCAAATAAAAACAATAGGCAATTTTGTATACCGTAATGTAATGTATAAGGGCGCAATACTTTTAACATTAACACTACTCAGTGTGCAGACTACAGGTTGTTAAATGTAACACTGAATCAGTGTTGGAGTTAATGAGATAATTAAGTGATGATTGAGCATTATTGAAGACATCTAATGTTAACAAGCAGAATCACTGAAGGACAGAGAAACACAAGAACTACAACTGACTTCAGCCACAGCCTTAGATGAAATCAACAGAAGATAAAAGAAGACATTAAATCTCTGAAAATCTCAGCAGAGGAGGATTAAACAACTCCACAAACAGCATTACCAGCTTCACACATTACTAACCAGACTGACTTTATTTCTGTCAGACATCTACAGAAGCTCTTATTGAGGTTTAGATGTTGATGATTTATTGAAAATATAATAAGATACTTAAGTGATTCATTGAGTGATGATTGTTTGATTATTGAAGACACCTGATGATAATGAGCAGAATCACTGAAGGACAGAGAAACACAACTACAGCCACAGCTTAAGATGACATCAACTGAAAATACATTACATCTCTCTTATTATAAACCAGACTTACTTTATTTCTGTCATTTGTCTACAGTTATTTTTTAGAATTAACAGAGGTTTAGAGGTTGATGTTTTATGGGAAATGTTTGGTCACCGTTATGGAGATCAGTGTTTATTTTAGTCGGTCAGTTTGTGGTCTTAGTAACTGAGTTTATGGGAACACATACTTTGTTGCAAAGGAATCCATACACATAAATTATCAGGTGAAATAGTTATAATAAATATATATATTTTATTTTAACCAAACTAATCTTTGAGAAAAGTGGATAATAGAAATGTTAATAAACTTTGTTTTTAATAGATTTTCACCATAAATGCTTTACTGCCACAGATCAGTCATCCTAAATTTTGATTTTTAGATACATTTAAAGGGGAAAAAATGTATGCGCACACAGACATCAAGAATCATCATATGAATCTCAACAATGGTGACATGCTGGGAGTCATGAGTGTTATACTATGATGATTATATATCCCAGCATGCATTGCAGTATGAAGCATGTCACCGTCATTGAGATTAATATTCTGATTCTTGATATTTGTGTCGGTGTACCTAAAGTATTTAAATAACAAAATTCAGAATATTTGATATCTGGCAAGAAATGATTGCTGGTGAAAATCTAATAATAACAATTTGACTTTTTTATTTTTTATGTGTCAATTATCAGTCTCTTTTATGACGTTTAAAGATATATCATAACCATATTTGTTTATGGCTTCTTTCGAAACAAACTTTGTATTTGAGTAAACACTGTTACAAAGGCCATACACTGAAACAAAAGCCAAGAGTCAAACTGCCCAACTAAAGGGAACACCGATCACCATAATGGTGACCAAATATTTTTAATACAACATCAACCTCTAAACCTCTGTTAATTCTCAATAAGAACTTCTGTAGATGTCAGAAATAAAGTCAATCTGGTTTGTAATAAGAGAGATTTAATGTCTTCAGTTGATTTGATCTAAAGCTGTGTCTGAAGTCAGTTGTAGTTCTTGTGTTTCTCTGTCCTTCAGTGATTCTGCTCATTATCATCAGGTGTCTTCAATAATCAAACAATCATCACTCAATTAATCACTTAAGTATCTTATTAACTCTAACACTGCTTCAGTGTTACTTTAACACCCTGCTGGTGGTTTCCATATGAACACAGAGCTGTGATAATTCAACACTGGGGAATTTACTGTGGGCAGTGTTTGTAACAGATAAACTGAACAATGTTTAAAACATGTACATACGTTTTGTTCTCCAGTTTACTAACGCATCACACAATAAGCTATTCTAACTCCTGCAAGTTTTACTCACACACAGACATCAAGAATCAGCCTATGAATCTCAACAATGGTGGCATGCTTAATGCCCAATGCATGCTGGGAGACATGAGTTTAATACTGTGGTGTCTTAGTAGGGTTGGAGCTAAACTCTACAGGACATCTGCTCTCTAGGGCCGAACTTGCCTACCCCTGACTTAGAGGTACCCGAGTTATTCTGATTGTTAACATCAGGTGTTCATAATTGATGCTCAATCATCACTAAATTATCTCACCAAATCAAAATTCTGAATGTCTGATATGTGGCAAGAAATTATTGTTGGGGAATATTATTAATTAACATTTTTAGTCTGTGATGAGTTCAATAAAAAAAAGTCTTTCTGACAATTTTTGTTTATGGCTTCTTTTGATTTGAACAGATTGTGTTTTGTTAACACTGTAACAAAAAACACAAACTCACATAAAAAGTCACACTGCCCAGCTAAAGGAAACACTGATCACCTTAATGATGACCAAACATATTCAATAAAACATCAACATCTAAACCTCTGTTAATTCTCAATAAGAGCTTCTATAAATGTATTTCATGGTTGGAGCCAAACTTGCACGTTATGCCCAAAACACACCCATTACTCATTAAGAGAGTACGGACAACCCTTTTGGACCATGCGCCGGAATATTTCAAATTGAGTCCTGGATAATTTCTATGTAAATAATAAATAAAGGCCACACTTGTCATTCAAATTCCTGTCCTGCATGTACAAATATGAATGAAGCATGACTGTACATTTCCCATTTTTCTGGAACAGGTGGGGAACATGTGGAGTTTATCAGGAGCCTTATACTGACGGACCAGGCACCCAACACACCTGCGAACACATATGTATCAGCGATAGGTGACTCTTCTACCATCTGTGATAAGTAAAACAAAATATGCCTTGGTTTTTACCATTATGCCAATCTCTTTGTGCACAGGAGACACGATCAGCATAACAATAGAGGCGGCTATTAGTGGTCATGCCATGGCTTCCCTGGTTATCCAGCCTGGTGGCTGTGGGGAGCAGAACATGATTGGCCTAACAATGCCTGTCATTGCAACGCATTACTTGGATAAAACCGATCAGTGGCACACCGTGAGTGCTGGGCTTAGGCAGACAGCTGCTTCCTATATTACACAAGGTAAACTGAATTTAAGACTGGAATGCAAACTATACCGCTCCTAAACTTTTGTTTCACAATCTTGTATAGAGTCTGGCCATCTTATTGTGTTGATGTACAGGTTACAATCAACAGCTGGCGTATCGTAAAAGCGACGGGTCCTATGCTGCATGGATTAGTCGGCCCAGCAGCACTTGGTAACTGCTATATTTCTCAATAGTTCTGCTTGTTTGGTAATAGGCATTAATTAGGCATCTCACCATGATTAAGAGTTTAAGAGTTTACTTGTGTTTTCTTTCTCCTAAAGGCTGACAGCGTATGTTGCTAAAGTATTTGCCATGGCCAGTAACATCATAAACATAAACCAGAATGTGATCTGCTCTGCTCTTGAGTGGCTAATTCTGCACAAGCAGTTACCTGATGGTTCTTTCAAAGAAGATGCTCCTGTAATTCATGGAGCGATGACTGTGAGTGCGACCTGTTTCAAACACCATGGGTCCTATCATACAAGTGTTTTTTGCCAGCTTCAGCCTGGCGCAGTTGTCATTTTCACGTCCAGCGCCACGTTGTTTAAATAGCAAATGCACTCGCACCCATCTGTTCACACATGGGCGTGCTGGTCTGAATACCAGGTGTGTTCAGGTGCACTGCTATTTTGAGGAACTGAAAATGACTGCGCCATTGACCAACAAAAACCTGGTCTGTTATTCAAAGGGAACGTTAGTAATATACGCCTATATGCGGTGCACAACGTGCGTACACTCTGCTTATTACACACACAGGAATGTGCAGCAACACACAAACATGCCAAATATTAAAAATAAAAAGGATTCCTCTCCGGCAAAGCGTTCAGTCTTTCCACTCGCAAATTCTGCCATGTAAATATTGAATCCGCCATGGCGTGAGCTCAACTGGCTTTTAAAGGGAATGGGAGATGAGACTCTGATTGGTTTATTGCACGTTACACCCAAAACACACCCATAACTCATTAAGGGACTAGGGACAACCATTTTTTTTCGTCGTTAAACTAGCAAAAGTGGACGTTAGTCATGTCCAGTTTGCGAACGAATCGTTCTTTTGAACCGGTTCTTTTTAGTGAACTGATCGAACCAGTTCGCCAAATCTGTATAGTAAGCATTAATCCACACTTTTCTAAAGTTATTCACTTTTTTACATGTCTGACTCTTCCTCTGACTCGAAATAAACCAATATCCCGGAGTTATTCAGTTACTCCAACAGTAGCTACACTGACTTAACCTACTCTTAAAAGAGAACTGATGATGATGAGCACGAGTAGCAGAGCAGCTGATATACTGAGCATGTGTGCAGTGTAGTGAGCAACGTTGTTGTGTTTAGTAATCGTAGGTTTATGCCGTTAAAGCGGTTGATTTGAGGTTTTTTTGCCATCTCTGTGTGGTCCTGTTCGGCATCGCAGCTTGACTGGTCTACAATTAAATTTACATTTCACATAAAATGTCTAAAAGGAATCAATCTCATTGTTGTTGCTCTGTACACATACTAAACACTGTGAATTATGTAATGTATTGTTTAATGAGTGCTTAGGTGTGTATAAATGCATTATATAATATGATTATATGGACTCCTTATATTTGGTTATTTTGTTTCCTTTTGGAGTCTCCAATGATCCTTGAAGCTTGCAGAAAATACAGTTTTGTTAGAATCACCCTTCAATCTGATTTTTTACTTTAGATATAGCAAATTTTGACTAAATTAATTTTAATCTATTGTCCACACACACACACACAGTTATATATATATATATATATATATATATATATATATATATATATATATATATATATATATATATATATATATATATATATATATATATATATATATATATATATATATATATATATATATATATATATACAGTAATATGGTGTGTAGTTTAAGTGTAGTGTTGTACAAAAATGGCAGAGTAGGTGCAGAGTTCCATTGTGCTTCTTTTGTTTAGTCTCTGCCCACACAGAAGTCGCTGTCAAACATCAACCAAGAAGCGTGTTATTGGTCAACAATCCGAATTTGTGTTGAGAACATGACTTTGTCCCTGGAAGTTTATTTGGTGAAATTCCATTTAAAGCTGCACTATGTAACTTTTCCGTCCGCTAGAGGTCGCCTATTCAAAACAAAGGCGTAGTTTGATGACGCCACGTTTGAGCGCAGAATCTTGGGACATGTGGTCTTCACCTCACAGCCGGTGGGAAAGAATCGTGATAGGTCTCGGGCAGAAATCATGTTGATGGATGTGATTATTAACGTTACTGTAGTCTGAAGCAGAGCAGGACCGAGTGTTGTGGAGCTGAGGAACCGCTGGAGCGATTGTTAATGAGATGAACGCAACACACGCCTCGCGAGCAGCGGGACTTTTATTATGCCACAGTCGCCGGTGGTCACGAGTATGAGGTAATGCAGCTCTGTTGATCATATTAGACACATCTGAGTGTGTTAGTGATGTTATGACGTTCTCTCAGCGGCTGCTATGACACTTGTTCACACTGCAGTGAGAGGAAAGCGTTTCTGCAGAATTAAACCGGAAACCAAGGGGAACACAGATATGACGCAATTGACAGGCGACTCCCTCACACGTCCCGGTTCCTCGGTTAAAATAGCAATTTTCTCATGATTTACAAATAGTTGGAAACATTTGGGAAATTGTAAGTACTCAACTGAAAAAAATATATAACACTGGCCTAGTGGTTTTTGGATATTTTACTGAAAAAAAATGTTAAATAGTGCAGCTTTAAATGACTGTATTTCGCCTGCAAAATTTCACACAGCAATGGGAAATGTGACCACACCTTTACTCCGGCATTATTTCTGACATCACTATGCCATCACTGTGACACAGGGGAACGTACATGGGACAGACTCACAAGCATCCATGACGGCATTTGTGCTCATTGCCCTGCAGGAGGGGAGAGGCCGTTGTGCTGGCCAAATCTCAGTGAGTCCTGCTGCTTTGAGTTAATATGTTTCTAGCTTCATTGAATTAATGATCAGCAATGTTCATTTATGATCTGTCATGCATGTGATTTATTCAAACAATTTGTATTGTTTTTATTCCTCTTCAGAGTCTCGACAGTAGCATATATAAAGCCATTGCATACCTTAGATCTCGGTTACATGGTCTGACCAATCCATACGCAGTGGCGATGACATCTTATGCTCTAGCCAATGGAAACGCACTTGACAAACAAGCCCTGTTGAGAAAAGCCTCTGCAGGTAAAGACACTGACTTTTCTGTATGTTTGTTTGTGCTGGAAATGTTCAGTTGTCAACGCTGCACCCATATCATCCTATCAGCATTAAAGTCCCCATGACATTTATTAATAGTTTTTTGGCTTTTAGTATGAATATGTAAGCCTTACTGTTATTTATAAGATAGTGTGCTCCAAAACAATGACAAAATTCACATTTTGAAGATTTACAGTCTCACACAACCGCCCATATATGGATGAACAATCTTGATGACATCACTGCAGATTTTCTGTCCAATCAAATGCTCTCTAGAATCTGAAGCCCCGCCCCCTGCAGTATAAACAGATGCTGCGGCTAAAAATCGCTCGCTTGTTCACACATTTACTGTTTGCTACATGGTGAATGGCACAGTGCACTATATAGGGGATAGGGAAGAATTCAGACAGTGCACTATATAGGGGACGATTCGGACAGTGCACTATATAGGGGTTAGGGAACGATTCAGACAGTGCACCATATAGAGGATAGGGGACCATCAGACAGTGCACTATATTGGGGATAGGGAACAATTCAGACATTGCATTATATAGGGGATAGGGGATGATCAGACAGTGCACTATATAGGAGATATGGAACGATGCAGACAGTGCACTATATAGGGGATAGGGAACGATGCAGACAGTGCACTATATAGGGGATAGAGAATGATCAGACAGTGCACTATATAGGGGATAGGGAACGATGCAGACAGTGCACTATATAGGGGATAGAGAACGATCAGACAGTGCACTATATAGGGGATAGGGAACGATCAGACAGTGCACTATATAGGGGATAGGGAACAATTCAGACAGTGCACTATATAGGGGATGGGGAACGATTCAGACAGTGCACTACATAGGGGATGGGAAAATATTCAGACAGTGTTCTATATAGGGGATGGGGAACGATTCAGACAGTGCACTACATAGGGGATGGGAAAATATTCAGACAGTGTTCTATATAGGGGATGGGGAACGATTCAGACAGTGCACTATATAGGGGATAGGGAACGATTCAGACAGTGCACTATATAGGGGATAGGGAATGATTCAGACAGTGCACTATATAGGGGATAGGGAATGATTCAGACAGTATAAATATGCTTTCCATTGGGGTGAATGAAGTCTGGTTTCAGTGTCAGTGAACCGCCGCACCTCCGGTCCAGAGACACGATAGCACAGAGCGGATCATATGATCAAGTCGCCACAGACCAGAAAACGTATCAGACTCGTTTGAATTACGCACAGAATGCTGTATTTTAAAGCGGTATGAAGATTAGGAGGAGAAATGGTTAGAGATTAGGAGGAAACTGCGGCTTTAGCGAGCTCAACGGCTAAACACTATTGGCTATTGAAGGAGCTGTTCAATATGTCCCGCCATATAACATTAATTCAAAGGAATGCAGACAAAGACTCCCAAAAAAGAGTTGTGTTTTCATGAATATTCATGTTTATATTCATGTTTATACCTGTTGTGTGCTGTTCACTTTCATTTTGCACTTTCAACTACTCTATTTCAACAATAAAGTACAGCTGCTTTGGTGAAAAGCGCTATATGAATAACATTGAACTGAATGAATCCCATACAGATGGAAGTCAGTGGCCCGTCCCTGGAAGCATTTACTTTACTATCGAGGCTTCAGCCTATGCACTCCTGGCTCTTGTAAAAGCTGGAGACTTTCAGAGTGCTGCGCCTATTGTAAACTGGCTCAACAACCAAAGGCAGGCCAGTGGAGGATATGGCACAACTCAGGTTTGTAGTCCATACAGTATGTTTAATATGCAGGGTGTTTTTTTTACAATAGCTAAGACACATTTCTTAATTTTTCAAAACTCTTCACACAGTTCTCATTACCAGCTTTCACTTTGGGACAGCAGTTCATTTCACAATAAAAATGCACTGAGACTTCCAAAATAGCAGCAGAAATATTAGGCTGCTGTCACTTTAAGAGCTTCACAGATCCGATATACTGATACACATGCATTTTTTTTACGTTCACAAGATATAGCAGACTATGTTTACGAGGATACTTGGCAAAACAGGATTTTTGACATCATTTTGTTCTCAATTCCGTATTTACATGCTGTCTGAGACGTGGATTTCTGGGCGCATGCTTCGGTAATGAGTAACAAATTGAGGTCCCTTTCACATTCCTTGAATATTTCAATTGCCAAGGCTCAAACTTTTGTGGTGATGCAGCACAGGCACGTCAACTGTCCTGAGCGTCTTTCTCGTTTGTTCACATTCATGTTATCACAACATTGCATTGTTAGAATTCATAAAAATGTTAGCGGCCAACTGGCGATTGACACGGTTTCATATACTCAATGAAACTGGAATGTTTCATACATTCCCTATCCCCAACGCCATTTTTTTACTCGCATTTGGCACTTGCTGAGTGTTCATTTTAGACCCTGTGTGTAGGTGTTCAGCTACTTACATCTTATTTTTTTAGATTTGAAATGCATTTCATTATGGCAATGTATACTGTAGAAATGTAGCAAATTGCTGTCTTATTCAGTGTGTAAATGTGCAAAACGGTCTGTAGACACACAGGGTTTTGGCATTTGTTGTGTAATTTGAACCATGTCAGTGAGTACATTTAGTTCCAAATCAATGTTTATCAAAGCATTGATAAATGATCCACAGTTTAGCCCACAAAAGGGGCATAACACACACACAGTTTCTGCCAATTTCATGTTAAAGGGGTGGTAAAACACATTCTTTCGAAGGCTTGATTGTGTTTGTGGGGTGCACTGTAACATGTGTTCATGCTTCGTTTTTAAAAAATTGCATTATTTTTCATATATTTTACCTTTATTCTACACTGCTCTGTCCCTCCTTGTAAAATCGGTCTGATGGTTTCCGGGTTGTATGAAGCCAGTCCCTCAAAAATACGCAATGGGCTCAGATTGGTTAGCTGGCCCAGTGTGTTGTGATTCGCTAACCGCCTAGTGCACGTTTGTCGGAAACGTCACGCCCCTTACCTTTACCGGTAGCCTGTGCTTTGGGTAGTAACAATAGCGTCAATAAAACCATACCAATTTGAGCCCGAATCAATTTTAGTGAAGATAGTCCAGCAGAACCAGTTCAGTCCTCAAGAGTAAAGACTGCGGATCTATAGTGATTGCTACTGAATGGCACTGTTACTTTTGTATTTTTAGAACGATTTGCCAAATATCTGTCGCAAGAACGAACACTAAACATTGGCTTTACTATAGCATCCAAATCAAACACAGAACCATGTTTAGCATGCCTGTAGATAAACAATACATAAAAGCTCTAATCAAAGAATAATTTACACTAATGCCAAGTTCACTGTTGAGATTTTAAAAAGTTTGCAACGTTAGGTGTTTGTCGGATAACGTTAAGTATGAATGAGCATTTAACAAACTGGTTTGCAGAGCCAAATGAGCGTTGTCATCTGTTTACTTCCTTGCTACAACGTACAATTAATAATACAAACTATTACAGGAAAACACATCAACGAAAAATAAATCATATTTACAGGTTGTGGCCCGTAAACAGCTTCTGTTTTTAAATCCATCTTTCAGGACAAGCCGTTGTAAGAATCCTGCATTGAACTCATGAAGATTGTGGAAGCTTCCCTCCGTGAAATGTGCAGCGGGAGCCGCGCGCGCCCGTCCCACACTGGCAGTGTTTGTCTCACGCAGCTGAACCGCGGCTCATGTATTGCAAATACAGATGAATATTGTCCATTATGTCACATTTTCCGGTCTTCTCCTCCGACCCCTGTCTGTCTCGTGCTTTGATTTATGATGGGCAGCATATATCTGCTGCAAATGCGACCTGTTCCCCTCTGTCTCATACACACATGCATATAACGTTGTATGTTAAACGCACTGCAACGGAAGGCTGAACAAAGTGGACCTGCAATCCGGATGAAAATAACAGCGTTTCGTCGGCATTGGCAACAACACTCCAGCCTACTAACTAGCCTACCACAACAACTATTCCCCGCGGCGATACAAAATGGCCTCACCCCCCCCTTATTTAATATTCTCGGAGGAGGGGTTTATGTAAATATTGGTGCTGGTGATGTCAGTAACCCTGGAGGAATGTGTAGTTGTCCCTAGCGGCCGTTTGCTGTAGTCCTTAGAAACTGATTTCTTTAAAAGCAAATATCTCCCTTTGCTTTAAACTTTCAACGTTGTAACTTTGCAGATGTTGTTTATGCTCAAACAGCAACATTACACACTAGCTAAAGTTAGAAAATCGTGGTTTACCACCCATTTAATCTTGAGTACATAGAGTAGTATTGCATCCTTCATATCTCCGAAGAGTCTTTAGTTTTATCTGATTTATAAAATACCGATACGCTGCACCGATTCTCTTTGAAAACAGACGAGCTCCTGGAGCCGTGAGGCAGGGCCAAAGAGTCACAAGCACACACACACACACACAATACATCATGGCATTATCCCTGGATAACTTTTGATTCACTATATGTTCGTGTTGTTTACATTATATGCACTTACGTGCCAACACAACACAGACATTTGATGCAGCTTCACTCACCGCCTGCGGTTCGGACTCATGACTGGGTTCTTTTAGTCGCTGGGACCACTCTGTCTTTCAGTTTCAAACTATCCAGCATCGAACTGGGACTTGTATATAAAACATTTGTCACCAAAATAGCAGGAACAAAAAACACACTTGTACAACTCTGTTGCTGCCCGGGAAAAACTAACTGCATCCACTTTCTCCATAATGATGGATTATTTGGCAAGCAAGGTTATCATTCTCTCACAAACAAAAACACACTTCTTTAGTAACATTGTTGATTTAGTGGTATAAAAACAAAATGACAGAGCTGTCCCGTAACCCGAGCGAAGCTCTTTGATGGACGCGCTCTTGCTCTCGCTCTGATTGATGTGTGTGTGCGCTCATCCCAGAGAAGTGTCCATACAAGGAATCCCCCCTTTATGAAGTCATACAGGGCCATCAAAGGAAAAAAAATACTTTCTGAAACTTGTTCGAATACTGAAGGAGTGTATTTGGCACAGAAACACTCTGTCAAAGTCCAACTAATTGTTTTTATCTTTGGCCATGTTTAGCATGAGAATCAACACTTTAGCAGTGTAAATAAGTAAGAATGCATGACATGGCATTAGACCTTAAAACCAAAAGGGTGAAACATGAAAACCAGTTCAAACATGTCTCCTCCCTCCCAGGCCACCATCATGGTGTTCCAGGCTGTAGCTGAATACAGGATTCAAGTGAAAGACATAAAGCTGTTAGACCTGGAGATGACGATCCAAGTGGTAGGCAGCCAGCAGCCGATTGTGTGGAAGTTCAACAAAGACAACTCTCATCTCGCGCAAACAACAAAGGTGAGTTCAGTCAGGTCCACTGAAGTCAAAAACACCATAGACAAACTTTTTAATGGCATATCTAATTTTACATTTGGCGATATGGTTCTGTTCTAAATTCCCCATCCTTTTCATGAGCTCCATGAAAAGCCAAGACTGGGAACAGCAGCAGCTTCTGGGGACAACCTCCCATTTCTTTAATCCCCCATTGAGAACAGAGCATGCATCAGTGACAACAGAACGACACTAATTAAGTAAAACACAGTTTAAGGAGGAGCTGGGGAGGAGGTGGGCTGCAAAGCAGCATGCAGTGGAAGCAGCCAAGCAGGCAGACTGAACGCAAGCTACGCTAAAACAAGGCACCCTGTTTGAGAGATGCCAATTAAGAGCGTAGGAATCGGATCAGCTGATATGGGCGGGGTTGGAATTTTTCCAATCAGCTGATAGTGGAGCTTGACTACGTCGCCTGCCTGAACTAATGTAGAATGCTTGATTTTGTTCTGAAAGCGAAAAACACGTGTTTGTGAGATTGCAATGTCATGTAAGGGACGTATATCACAGTCAGATATAAAATCAAGCTTAGCATCAGTTCTGGCAGGTCACGTTAGTCAAGCTCGCATCAGCTGACTGTCAGCTAATCCACATCTACCTATAGGAACACAACGTCTATCACAGCATGCATATATAAGCTCCTTCAGTACTATCAGCTATCTCTTTTCTCCAGAGCTCATTTACCCGCCTCCATCCCCAGCTCCTCCTCTCGTCCAGCCAGGATTTGATATTCTGATTCCCCTTAAATCAGACTAAATTTACAAATTAATTTCTACATTTAAAATCGACAGTAATTCTTTCCCTGCCAGCATTTAGAAAAAAAAAAAGTTGCAAGCCACCGCCAGGGTTTTTGATCATTTTCACAAAAATGTAATAGCCCATGGAATATTTAGTTGTATGGATATCTGAGCATGCCATATATCAAAAGAAAGAGCAGACCCTCTGCTTTTAACCATTTTATTCTAGCTTCATGCATTTCTTTTTTTATCAACACTTAAATATGGGTAAGTTTCATAAAAAAGCAACATTTTGAACAAAAAGCTGAGAACAATCACGTTTTTGTCAAAGACTACATCCAGATCAGATTCAGAGCGATGATCAAACCCAGATGGAGGAGATGGAGTCCATCAACGCCCCGAAGCTTCACAGTCCTGTAGTTTTGATCAGGAGAATCTGTACTCATTCAGAAGATGCGTAATAGCGCCCCCTAGCGCATAACAGTGAAAACACAGAAACCTGGAAAATTACGTGTTTGGCAGGGAAAGAGTTAAAAAGTCATAAATTCGCTGAAGTATTGAGTTCTAGGTCTTAAATAATTTTAAACAGGTCTTAATCTTCCCACGTTTATGTAACGCTACCTCTATTGCTCATTTAAATGCTCCCACAGAGCTTTAGTGTGTGTGTGTGTTTATTCCGGGGTGTTGTAGTTCTTTCTTTCGCTAGTCCAACTATAGTTCGCTGTATTACAACTACAAATGAGACCAACATGCATCTTATATCCCCTAGCGTATAACAGTGAAAACTCCGGCAAATTCCATGTTTGGTGGGGAAAGGGTTATTAATATCTGCAATACATTATGTTGGTTCTGTTCTGTTTACCCTAAGGGGGGTTATTGATGCGCAGGGAGTTCTTGCCCAGAACAGAACCATACCGCCAATCCAAACTGTATGCTAATAGTCAATCAATCATCTTTGACGATAAGAGGTCCTGACAGAATTACCGTTTATGTCACAGAGTGTAGCTTTACCTTCACATGTCATATTGTATGAGCAATTTTTGTGAATGTACACCTGGTTTAAGATGAAACCTCTATTTGTAAGATCAGCTACATCATTACAATATTTTTTTTTTTTTTTTTTTTTTGTGTTTCATGTCATTTAATGTTATCACAGTGATAATCATATGCACACTTGTCTAAACCACATATTAATATATTTTTTTTTTTTTTTTATATATTATATTTATTGTAGTATTTTCGGATTTAATCATTACAATATTTGATCAAGATTCATTCATTTACAGTATACATTATTAATCTTTTTTTTTTCTCTCCATCAACAGCTTCCATCTAGCAGGCAGATCACTATCATTGCCAGGGGTTCTGGAGAGGCCTCTGTAACTGTAAGTGACTGAAGGAAACAATAGTCAAAGCTAAAGGCATTTATCAATACACCAGACATTGAGTGCTGTCTGTTTTCCTCGGCAGGTTGTGACTGAGTACTATGCAAAACCAAAAGAGAGGAGCGACGCCTGCAAGAACTTTGAGCTTGATTTGGCTTTTGAAAGGGAGGATGAAGGTTAGATTTTGTGTTTTCAATATTCAGAGAGAGACATGATCATAAATACAATATACTTCAAATGTATGATCGCGCTGGTCCTCACAGGTGTCATTTGGTGGTTATGTCGAAATGTTTCGCATAAAGACAATAGAGGCGGTCATATTATTTACTTTTGCTTACAATACAAAATATTGCAATATTGTGTATTGTAAACAAAATTAAATACAATTTTAGTTAAAGAAAAAGGTTTAATTCTCATGAAAGTAATATTAATGTTCCTAAAATAGGCTTAATTTTCTTGATGCAAAATTAAATATATAATAAGATTAAAATTAAATATAATAAACAAAGGTTTATTTTAGTTTTTTGGGGGTGAAATGTGCCCTACGGGTTTTGCTATATTCACACATTTCTAATTTGTGTACATTTACATTTTACAGGTACTTTTATCCTTTTATGAAAGTGAGGAAAATCACAAGCAATTTGTTTCTCTCTTTCTTTCTTTCTTTCTTTCTTTCTTTCTTTCTTTTTAGTAACACATCGGGAATCAACTGAGACTTATAAACTCACTATCAATACCAGGTGTGGAAATAAGTGCCGTTTTTCCTCACAATGTTTCTGTTCTAATCCACTGAATATAAAAGTGTAAACTTTAAAATATCAGGTCCACTAAACAATATCTCAGTTTAGTGAATAATCTGTGCAAATGATTACATTTTACAGTATAATGGCATTTACTCTATTCTGTTAAAGATGATGTGTGCAGGTTGTTTTATATTAATACATGTTCACATGTAGAGGAGAGCTGGAGAAAACGGTCTGAACCTCTTATTTTAGTTCGCATTTTCTTTGACTCCACAGATATCTGTCAGCTGACAGGGATGCCACCATGTCTATACTAGACATATCATTACTGACGGGATTTGTTGTGGATGAGAATGATCTGAAGGCGGTATGGATAATTTTCCTATTATTTTCACATTTGCTATTGCCAATTACCATTGCGCACCATTTGGTTATAAACAAGGGCATACACTCTCAGAAAAAAAAAAAAAAAAGGTAACAATTTTATTCCTTAGGGAACAAAACATATAACTGTACCTTTAAGTTTGGTCCTAGTGAGCCGCTGTCCTGCAGAGTTTGGCTCCAACCCTGAAAGACATCTATAGAAGCTCTTATTGAGAATTAACAAAGGTTTAGATGTTGATGTTTGATTGAAAATGTTTGGTCACCATTATTGTAATCAGTGTTTCTTTTAGTTTGACTCTTGGCTCTTTATGCGAGTTTTTGGTTTTTGTTACAGTGTCAACAAAACACATAATCTGTTAAAAAAAGAAGCCATAAACAAAAATGAATGATTGAAAAAAATGATGAGTTCAGTCAAACATTTTTCTTCATTACACAGACTAAAAATTAGAGGTGGGCAGATCGATACTAATATCGATACCAACGTTGGTATCGGTATTGATCGATACCAACGTGAAAATATCGCTACTTAAGTTTCAGTTTCTCTCGTTTTGCGACCTGACTGAGTTTGTCAAAATGCTGCTGCTGTCAAAGAGCAGAGCTGGTGTAATAACCAACCAAAACGTCTCGGTTACGTATGTAACCCTCGTTCCCTGAGGAGGGAACGGATACGTACGTTAGTGACTAACGAATGGGGGGTTTCGCTTAGAAGCCAATTATCTTCGAGAATTCAACAGCGCCCAATGGCAGTGCCAATGCCATGGGCATGCGGAATTTGCATGCGTAACTCCGCCCCACCTCGTGGGTATATAAGGAAGTACGCTGGCAATATCGCATTATGTTACTGCTGCAGGAGCCAAGACTGAACTCCGCATACCAGCAACACAGCTGACGTGGCAAAGGAAACGTACGTCTCCGTTCCCTCCTCAGGGAACGAGGGTTACATACGTAACCGAGACGTTCCCTTTCGTTCAGTCACTACGACGTACGTTAGTGACTAACGAATGGGGGTTCCAATACAACAACGCCACTCAGCTGTCATCCAGTGCCCTGCGTAAGTGAGAGTACCCTGTCATAAGACTAGTACGGACGAAGGACTCCCACTTATCACAGGATTACCAAGGTACACTGGGAAGCATATCCCAGTGAGGGAATGCCAAGATGCCTACCCGTAGGGAGGACTTAAGAATACACATATGACCCGCTAAGGGCTGCATATGGAAGATCTCTAGGGTACCAGCCAGAGGGTGGATTTTTAACCCTAGGAGTGGCAGGGACTTGCCAAGGGAAAGACACCTGCTCACTGAGGAGGCTTACAGTGGAAATACTCGTGTGGAGGTCGCCGGAGGGGAACCATGCACACGGAGCACCTGGCCGGACATGAGGGTCTGGGCTCGAAAGGGCAGACAGAACTGATGTCGGCGTAAGCAGTGCTGGAGGAGCTCAGGGCTCTCTGGGAGCTCACCTGAGGAAAAATATCGCACGTATCCAGTCCGTGGAGTGGAATGGCGAGCAAGCGAAGACACCTGAGCCTGGCC
Source organism: Romanogobio albipinnatus (assembly GCA_023566225.1). Lineage (NCBI taxonomy): Eukaryota > Metazoa > Chordata > Actinopteri > Cypriniformes > Gobionidae > Romanogobio > Romanogobio albipinnatus. The sequence continues at coordinate 67,601,292 of CM042241.1, read as the reverse complement.
CATTACCGGCCACCCGTAGGGGCGAGTACATAGTCGGACACTGGCTCCACTCGGAGATTGTAGAATCTGGCGAATGTGTTTGGTGTCGCCCAGCCTGCAGCTCTGCAGATGTCTGTTAGCGAGGCGCCATGCGCTAAAGCCCAAGAGGAGGCCACACTCCAGGTGGAGTGTGCCCTGACCCCAAGGGGACATGGTCGACCTTGCTGCTGGTAAGCCAAAACTATGGTGTCCACTAACCAGTGAGACAACCTCTGCTTTGAGAGAGCACTTCCCTTCCGCTCTCCACCATAACAGACAAAGAGCTGGTCTGAGGTCCTGAAACATCGCGTACTGTCTACATAGGCGCGGAGAGCGCGTACTGGACAGAGCAATGCCAAGGCTGGGTCTGCCTCCTCCAAAGGCAGCGCTTGCAGGTTCACCACATAGTCTCGGAACGGAGAGGTGGGAACCTTAGGCACATATCCGGGCCGGGGTCTCAGGATCACGTGAGAGTTAGCCGGCCCGAACTCAAGGCACGCTTCGTCAACCGAAAATGCTTGCAGGTCCCCGACCCTCTTAAGCGAGGCCAATGCGGTCAGCAGAACCGTCTTCATAGACAAGAATTTAATCTCGGCTGACCGCAAAAGCTCAAAGGGAGGCCTCTGCAGAGCACTTAAGACTACTGAGAGGTCCCAAGAGGGTACGAGAGGAGAGCGAGGAGGATTCAGTCTCCTCGCCCTCCTCAGGAACCTGATGATCAGGTCGTGCTGACTTACCTTTTTGTCTCCCAGGAGATCGTGGTAGGCAGATATTGCGACCACATACACTTTAAGGGTGGAAGGAGACAGCCTTCTTTCCACCCCCTCCCGGAGAAACGATAGCACGGACCCAATCGGGCATTTCCAGGGGTCTTCCTGGCGGGAAGAGCACCATGTGACGAAGAGGTTCCACTTCAACGCATAGAGGTGTCGTGTAGACTCTGCTCTAGCAGAAGTGATGGTAGCGACCACCGCAGGTGGAAGGCTACTCAAACCTGCCGCGTCCCGTCCAGAAGCCACACGTGGAGCTTCCAGAACACTGGACGCGGGTGCCAAAGGGTGCCCCGTCTCTGAGTGAGAAGGTCTTGACTCAGAGGAATAGGCCAGGGAGGGGCTGTCGCAAGGAGTAGCAGTTCTGAGAACCAGGCCTGGCCGTGCCAACGGGGCGACCAACATGACCTGCTCCTTGTCCTCCCTGATCTTGCACAGTACCTGTGCGAGAAGGCTCACTGGGGGAAACGCAAACTTGCGTAGCCCCGACGGCCAGCTGTGCGCCAGTGCATCCGTGCTGACCATAGGTCAGGGAATAATACAGGGAGCAATGGGAAGAGTCCTGGGAGGCAACAGGTCTACCTGTGCGTCGCCGAACCGTTCCCATATCAGCTGGACCGTCTGGGGATGGAGTCTCCATTCTCCAGGAAGTGGCTGAAGCCGTGAGAGCTCGTCGGCTGCACAGTTCAGGACTCCCGGGATGTGGACAGCATGAAGGGACCTCAGATGCTTCCGACTCCATAAAACGAGATGGCGGGCGAGTTGAGACATACGGCGGGAGCGTAGACCGTTGATGTACGCTACTACGGCCGTGTTGTCTGTCCTGACTAGTACATGTTGGCCCCTCAGCAACGCTCGGAAGCGGTGCAGGGCGAACCGTACTGCCAGTAACTCGAGGCAATTGACATGCAGAAGGCGCTGGGGTCCTGTCCAGGAGCCCGCGGCTGCTTGTCCATTGCACATGGCACCCCAGCCCGTGGATGATGCATCTGTTGACACAACAAGATGCCTGGAAACTCGTTCTAAGGACACTCCGGTCCGTAGAAACTTGAGGTTCGACCACGGGGTGAGAGTCTGTAAGCAGGCCCGAGACACTTGTACCCGGAGCGTGCCAGACCGCCATGCCCATCTCGGGACTCGATCGCGTAGCCAGTGCTGAAGCGGTCTCATATGTAGCAATCCGAGCGGCTTCACCGCGGCTGCAGATGCCATATGCCCCAGGAGCCTCTGAAATAACTTCAGTGGGACCGCACTCTCGCCCTCGATTTGACGAAGGCAAGTCAGCAGAAACTATGTGCGCGCTCGCTGGTAAGCAGCACGCACCTGCGACCGAGTTGGAAACCAGACTGAGAAAGGAGATCCTCTGCACGGGGCAGAGTCGCTCTTCTCCCAGTCGACCCGAAGGCCCAGACGGGCTAAGTGCTGGAGCACTTGGACTCTGTGTCCGCAGACCTGCTTCGAGAGTGACCCAGTATGAGCCAGTCATCGAAGTAGTTCAGGATGCGAACGCAATGATGCGAACGAGTGGCGCAAGGGCTGCCTCGAAAGACTACGTAGAGTCACGAGGGGACAGAGCTGCCCGAATGGGGGGACTGCGTACTGAATGTCCGCCCCTCGAAGCAAACCGTAGGAACGGTCCGCGTCGAGGAAGGAGACATGAAGTAAGTGTCCTTCAGGTCGATCGCTGCAACCAATCTACCGGACGAACGTGTCCAAAGAGGCGTTCGCTACCGACATCCTGAACGGAAGCCTGAGAAGGATCGGTTCAAGACGGGCAGATCCAGGATTGGCCATAACCCACCGGTTTCCTAGGGTACAATGAAGCAAGGGCTGAGAAGCCGGACTTCACTTCGGCTGGAGGGACAGGCTCGATCGCACCCTTCGCCAGTAGGGTGACAACCTCCGCACGCATGACAGGGGATAGGCCCCATCATAGCGGGCGGCCTCCCCAGAGCGGGGAGGAACCTGCGCGAACTGAATCGCGTAGCCGCGCCTGATGGTCTTCGTGACCCAGCGGAACAGTCCCGGAAGCTGAAGCCAGACTCCCAGGAACTGCACCAGCGGGGTCATTCGGACCACAGACGTACCCAGGGTGGGGCAGCGAGGCAGCGTTACCGGCCCGGACATGGGAGGCTGTTGGGCGTCCCGGTGCGGGGGCACGGTTAACTGCTGCGTCCTGACAGAGGAGACCAGGGAAGGACGCACGTTCCACTGGGGTCTGCTCTGAGAGGAGGCTGGCGAGAGAGAGGGACGAGAGTGGCGCGGCCCGGAGGCGGCACACACTGCCATCACCGGTCTCTGGGTCCTCAGAGACAGGAACATGAGTTCTTTCCAAGCGCTGCTAGCCCGGGGGCCAGCAGCGGAAGGATTTTCCCCCGGCCCTCCACCGGGGGAAGGAGAGGCCCTGCAACCATCCCCTGGAAAGAACTGGAACCCATCTGGCGTTTAGCCAGGCTGAGGAGCGGACTGGGCGACATCCTGTAACCACCTCCACAGTGCGGCCCGGAGAAGGCTGCTGCTGGGGCCGGACGGGAGGAGGGAGGGCGCCCTCGGCGGCGAGCGGACTGAGGCGACTGGGCCGGCGGCTGGTGCAGCAGCCAGCCACCGGGGCAGTACGTGTTACAGCCTCAGTCTGCTCTGGGGCGGCCGAGAACTGTTGGGCGCAGTTCTCAGCCGTGCCGCCGAAGAGGCCAGCCTGGGATATGGGCGAGTTGAGGAGGCGGGCTCAGTCAACCCCCCCATATCACCAGGTAAGGCCAGGAAATTCTCCCGGACCACAGCTGTGGACATCACCTGACCGAGGGAGCGTGTGGCGACCTTCACCACCCAGAGGGCGGGATCAGTGGCGGCACGCAGCTCAAAAAAGAGCCCTGGGTCAGCTCCACCCTTGTGCATGTGCAAAGGGGCGGCAGCCTACCCCATAGCACTGCAGGACCACGCCACCGAAGTAGACGAGCCCACAGGCTTAGGGAGGGTGCTTAGGACAGCCACACCACGTCAAAGCCCTCTGTGGACACTGGAGTGCGCAACAGAGTTGTTTAACAGTGGGGAGGGGGCCCCAGTGTACCCTAGGCCGCGGCTCCATCAAGGGCAGAGAAGGCGGAGGAGGCCACCAAACGGTCACGGGAAGCACGGGGACTTCCAGGACCGCGTGATCTCCTAATGCACCTCGGGAGCGAAAGGCATTGGGGGCGGGGCCCAACAGCTGTCGGGTGCCGCCCACAAAAACCGATCGCGCAACCACGAGCACTCGGGACTGGGCGGAGTTCCACACCAGCACGAGGCTCGCGGCTGCCCGAGATAACATGGCTATCAACTCTAGGTCAGATCAGGCAGTGCTGACACACCCGGAGGCGGAGCACAACCTGATCGTCATCCCCAAAGGATCTAGCCCACCTTGGGATGCGGCGATTGACATCTCGCCGCTATCTGGAGTGTGAACGAAACGAACGAGGCGTCAGAGACGGGCCGCTGTTTCAGTCCAGCACTCGCGGGAAGCGATGTGCGAGAAGGGGGCATGGCCCGAGGAATGATCGTCGGGGTTCTTATACCACTCACCGCCCTCAGGTCACCCTGGCCACCAGCCAAAGTACCACCTCTCTCAGAGACGGTAGATTGGGGTGTGGCAGAGGGGACTCTCTCTCCTCGCGGAGATCACTGAGTCTCGACCGCGACATCGCGATGGTCACGTTCCCGCAGTGGGAACATGACACATCCACAATCACTGCCCGAACGTGCTGAAGCCCAAACACGTCGAGCAGTGAATGTGCCCATAGACAGCAACGGAGATCGATCGCACCCGGAAGTGCACGGGCGAACCGTCTTGAAAAAGACGTGCCACGCGCAAGCTCTTTTTGTGAGAGGAAAGCTCTGCAGAGTGCCGAGGCGCCCAGGGAAAACACACACAGCTGTTGCAGATCACTGCACAGATCAGCAGGCAGGCAATGCGAGATCGCTGGAATGCGCCGTCACACCAACACCCTGGAGAACCGCTCGTCTCAAAGACTGAAGAGAGGACTTCAGAATTCAGGCTTGTAGGAGTGAAGAGATGCTCTTGGCTCCAAAGCAGAAACATAATGTGATATTGCCAGCGTACTTCCTTATATACCCACGAGGTGGGGCGGAGTTACGCATGCAAATTCCGCATGCCCATGGCATTGGCACTGCCATTGGGCGCTGTTGAATTCTCGAAGATAATTGGCTTCTAAGCGAAACCTCCCATTCGTTAGTCACTAACGTACGTCGTAGTGACTGAACGAAAGGGAACCAAAACCTTTTTTCTGCACAGAGGAACAGGGACCACAGGGGATTCTGGGAGTATTTCTTTGAACTGAAGGCTTTGGTTGTTGTTTAATTTGTACATTTTATATTTTGTATTTACAGTAATTGTTTTTATTTATGATTATTTTTTTTAATTCTCATATCTTACAAGGAGAATTTATTTTACATTTTTTATATTTATTTTGAAGTGCACTAAAGAGGAGAAACATTTTTTTTTGTTAACATGCTACTTGAATAATAATTTTGTAACTTTGTTTATTTAAATAAAGCAGAAGTAACCAAAAATTGTTTCTGAACAAAAGCTTTTGTAGTACTGATTAATAACCCAAAATGCAAATCACAAGTCATGAAAATTCATTAAGATTTAGCTTGAAGACGCATCCACCTTAATTATTAAAAAGTAGGTATTGGTATAAATATCGGCGATACTGGCCCTGTATTTACTTGGTATCGGATCGATACCAAATCTAGCTGTATCGCACACCTCTACTAAAAATATTAATTCATAATATACACCAATAATACTTTCTTGCCACAGATCAGACTTTCTGAATTCAGATTTTTAAATACATTTTAGGGGGTGGGGTTTAAACACACACCAATATCAAGAATCAGCATAAGAATCTCAACAGTGGTGACATACGTAATGCTGCAATGCATGCTGGGAGCCATGATTTTATACTGTGGTGGTTTAGTACGGTTGGAGCTAAACTCTGCAGGACATCAGCTCTCTAGGACTGAACTTGCCTACCCCTGACTTAGAGGTACAAAAATTTACCCATAAGGGTCCCACCCCAGTGACAGCCACTTGTACCTTAAAAGGTACAATTTTGTACTTTTGAGATTGTAGGAAAAAGGATAAAAAAACTCAAAGTTAAAGTAAATCCTACACATTATCGATACTTGCAGTAGATCATCTGCTATTGCCAAAATGGAATAATCACTATGAAGTCCATGGACTTTTACTTGACATGTGCATACAGTATTAGTCCCAACAAACAGCATTATATTTCCCACTACAAAAAATATTTTGGCTAAAATTGCAGTGCTACATGAGCTTCTGGTATAATATTGTCCCACAAGAAAAAGTTACTCTTTCTGTTATATTTCTACTTTCAATTATAACTAATTGCACAACTAATTATAATATAGTATATATTATTAACTATAGTGGGAATAACATTTTAGTATATTATATTTAAACAAATTTAGCGTCTGTCAATATTGCTTTGTCCTGCTGTGGAGCATTTCCAAGAATTCATTTTATGATTCATTTTCTTACCCTAACTTGCGGCGCCAACTGAGGCTAAAGAGAAGAAGAAAAGTTGTCAAGCTCTGCAAAAATAACTTTCTGTTCCTGTTTGTAGCTGTCAACTGGAAGGGACAGGCTGATTCAGAAATTTGATATGGACAAGCAGCTTTCAGAGCGAGGATCCCTCATCATCTACCTGGACAAGGTCTCGGTGTCAGTTTTACTCTGAAAATACTGATAGGAAGGGGTTGTAATAATAATTTAAAAAAAGGCTAAGTGAGTCCTAGACTACTCCCTAAATTGACTAACTACTATAAATAATAATTACTATAAAAACGAATACATAGTGTCATCACTTTAAAAAATAATATGATTTATGCTGCGACTTTTCAATAACAACTAGCCAATACATTTTGAATACATTTTTTAAAATGAAATTTGACAAAACGTACTTTTGTTTTATTTTAACTAGAAATTAAACTTAAAATGTCCCTCCCACATCCCCACTATAAAGTGTCTTCTATGTGCATGTACACTTGCAGGTTTCTCATAACAGGAAAGATAGGATTGCCTTCAGGCTGCATAGGGTTATGAATGGAGGCTTCATTCAACCAGCAGCAGTCACTGTATATGAATACTACTCTATAGGTATGAAACTGATGTGCATGCAAACACTCCAGTAGCCTGACATAATATGCAGAAAGGTTGTATCAGTCCACCTGGAAACATAGCCTTGTTTACCAGACCCAACCATGAATGCTTCTGAATAAGCGGTCTTTGATTGATGTCATACAAACTTAAAGGAACACGCCGCTTTAAAAAAAAAAGGCTCATTTTCCAACTCCCCTAGAGTTAAACAGTTGAGTTTTACCATTTTCGAATCCATTTAGCCAATCTCTGGGTCTGGCGGTAGCACTTTTATTTCATTGATCATTGAATCAGATTAGACCGTTAGCATCTCACTCCAAAGAGTTTCTATATTTTTCCTATTTAAAACTTGACTCTTCTCTAGTTAAAAATTTAAAGTTGCAATTTTCTAGACTGATATGGCTAGGAACTATACTCTCATTCCTGCGTAATAATCAAGGAACACAATGATATTACGCAGCGCATGAAAATTTGCTAACTTCCATCCATATAACCATCCATAATGTAACTACAGAAGAGTCAAGTTTTAAATAGGAAAAATATTGAAACTATTTTGAGTGAGATGCTAACGGTCTAATCAGATTCAATGATCTATGCTAAGCTATGCTAAAAGTGCTACCGCCAGACCCGGAGATTGGTAGTTGGAAAAATGAGCCTATTTTAAAAAATAGTCGAGTTCCTTTAACAATGTGGAGCGTACAGCAAATACTTGCCTCAATGAAGTGCACTCTGTTTTCTGATTTCCTAACTATGTTATGTTCTTTTTATTTTTTTGGCAGCAGCTATTTACACTAAGTGAAAATAGTAGCATTTCTAAGCGATCTGCTATTTACACTAGTTAGATGATATTTATACTTATAAAGTGGCAGATACTATTTGCACCTCAGTGTTGTTGTACATTGAACAGTATGAAATAATAGAGTGTGAATGATTATATTTGTTAGAATTATTAAATGAATACCACCTTATTGGGATAATATGCTCAAAAAAAAAAAAAGGTTCTATATGGCACCAAAAATGGTTCTTCGACGTAATCATAGGGGAACCACTTTTTGTGCTATATAGCACCATATCTTAACATGTTCTGTATATGGTAGCGGTGCTATATAGCACCTTAGTCAAAGAACTGGTGAAGAACCACTGAAGCACCAAAATTGGTGCTATATAACACAAAAAAGGTTCCCCTATGATTACGAGCCAAGAACCATTTTTGGTGCCATATAGAACCTTTTTTTTTAGAGTGTAAAGAACCGAAAATGGTTCTTGGCTCGTAATCATAGGGGAACCTTTTTTAGTGCTATATAGCACCAATTTTGGTGCTTCAGTGGTTCTTCAGAGGTTCTATATAGCACCTTAGTCAAAGAACCGGTGAAGAACCTCTGAAGAACCACTGAAGAACCAAAATTGGTGCTATATAGCACTAAAAAAGGTTCCCCTATGATTACGAGCCAAGAACCATTTTCGGTTCCATATAGAACCTTTTTTTTTTGAGTGAGAGTGAGTTCAGCAAAAGGCGGATTCGAGCCTTGCGTCAAAACTTTCTGCCACGCACTTTACCCCTATACTATTGCTGATGTACATGAACCAGTGTCTTCTGTCCTTTTGTCTATCCCAACCAGACATCGGAGTTAGTGCAAATAGCAATTGCCAACAAGGTGGGCTATTTGCACTTAGAGAAAAATAAATGGAGTATCTATTTGCACTCTTTTTTTGTTCTTAAAGCCCAGCATCAAATACTGGCCAAATACTAGCAACTATAACCTACACACAAATCACACTTTCATGTCAGTTATAAAGAAATGAGAGAAAAAAAAAAAAAAAACGCATCTCTTTGATGTCGAATTTAACAATTTCTGCTCTATATACACATTTACAGTACCACTGGGTGAATATTAGAAGATATCATATAAATGTTATATTCATTGTATTATAAATAAAATACCTTATTCCCAGAAAATAAACTAAATAATAAAGCATTAGACATTATAAAATGTCCATCCACATTAAAGATACTAAAACAAAATATATATTGAATCATAATTAAAACAATTTATCATAAAGTTAATTTCTCAGGATTCCGCTGGCATGAAACAACTGAAAAAAAAATGTATTTTGCATCTTAACATACAACATCAAATGTCTGTCTGTAACTGTAATCCTCATCTAAATGGTAATACCCATGTTTAAATTATGATTAACTCTGAATGTTAGAGTCCCCAATCATGATTACTGTAAAGGATTGTGTATAGGTTCACTGATTATTTTACTGATTTATGATTTATTTGGAGATTATTTTCATGGCTGAAGGCTCTCTGAATACAGTACCTGTGTGACCCATGCAATGTCATGATTCCTCCATGTTTAGAAAATCGCTGTGTGAAGTTTTATCATCCGACCAGGAAGGAAGGAGCTCTTCAGAAAATCTGTAAGAATGACGTCTGTCAGTGTGCCGAAGGTAATTGAATTTTCTTCCATGAAAGCACAAGTTATGCTGTTGATCTACAGCAGGCTCATTTCTCTGTCTATCGCTGATACAGAAAACTGCAGTCTTCAAAGGAAGGAGAACATTCATGAGGCTCAGCGTAATACAAAAGCATGTGAACAGAAAATGAATTACGGTAATTTATTATGCGCGTGTACAATTGTGTGCAAATTTTGTCCAAATCATGCACTGCAGCTAATGACAATATCTTTAGCATTTGTATAATTATTGGTTAATCAGGTGATTACCAAGATGCTACATCAAACTTATCAATTTTTACAGTTTATAAGGCTGTTTTGTTGAGTGAAGAGGACGACGCTTCAACAATTTATTACAATATGAGGATTGAAATGGTCCTCAAAAAAGGTATGATTCCTCACTCCAACTACACTGTATACATTTGTAAATTGTGTCAATTAAACAAAAAAATATTGTTTCCCTCTTATTTCAGCAGTTAAATGTAAAGTGATGTACAGATGTTCTGCTGATATCTTTAAGTTTAGCCCTCAGGTGTAATGATTGTCCACTGGATTGTCCAAGTTGCAGAACCCAAGTGCAACTTTACTGACAGCGTGAACAAATACAAAATAAACCAAAAAAAGGACTTAACACTAAAATAAACCCAAACATGCCCATGACAGACTCACCAACAGCGGTATACAGGAAACGATATTAGACAAAAACATGGCAAACGTGAGGGCTTAAATACACAGAGACTAATGACTAAACAAGACACACCTGTGAACAATCAAGACAATGAACCAATGACAACTTGACACAAGAGACTAGGGAAGCACATGACATGATCACATGAGGGCACAATGAAATCACATGACAAACCAGGAAACATGACAGTGTAAGAACATGAATCAAAACCAAAACACACCGTGACAGACTGGAAACAAGCTCTTAATGGTCAACAGTGTTTTGTGCCAGTACAAACTCAATGCCTCAGAGGAAGGGAAAGAAATTCAAACATGTCACCATACTTGTGAATGTGTGTTATATATTTAACACGGTGCATTGTGTTACATACACAATTTAAATGTTGCATATTTGTGTAGGGCCGGAAAATGATGTGGTGGGGAAGCGGCGCACTTTCACCGTGCAGATCTCTTGCAAAGAAGCGTTGAATCTGAAGCGGGGTGAGAGCTATCTGATCATGGGCCAGTCTGATGATGTCCAACTAGAGGCTGGAGAGTAAGTGCACCCGTGGTCCAAAGTGTGTGTTTGTGTCCTGATCTGTGAAAAGGCCTTTGTATTCATGAGAGAGTATGAAATATACAGTGAGGAAAATAAGTATTTGAACACCCTGCTATTTTGCAAGTTCTCCCACTTGGAAATCATGGAGGGGTCTGAAATTGTCATCGTAGGTGCATGTCCACTGTGAGAGACATAATCTAAAAAATAAATAAATCCAGAAATCACAATGTATGATTTTTTAACTATTTATTTGTATGATACAGCTGCAAATAAGTATTTGAACACCTGTCTATCAGCTAGAATTCTGACCCTCAAAGACCTGTTAGTCTGCCTTTAAAATGTCCACCTCCACTCCATTTATTATCCTAAATTAGATGCACCTGTTTGAGGTCGTTAGCTGCATAAAGACACCTGTCCACCCCATACAATCAGTAAGAATCTAACTACTAACATGGCCAAAACCAAAGAGCTGTCCAAAGACACTAGAGACAAAATTGTAAACCTCCACAAGGCTGGAAAGGGCTACGGGGAAATTGCCAAGCAGCTTGGTGAAAAAAGGTCCACTGTTGGAGCAATCATTAGAAAATGGAAGAAGCTAAACATGTCAATCTCCCTCGGACTGGGGCTCCATGCAAGATCTCACCTCGTGGGGTCTCAATGATCCTAAGAAAGGTGAGAAATGCTATTGCCCCCTACACGGGAGGAGCTGGTCAATGACCTGAAAAGAGCTGGGACCACCGTTTCCAAGGTTACTGTTCGTAATACACTAAGATGTCATGGTTTGAAATCATGCATGGCACGGAAGGTTCCCCTGCTTAAACCAGCACATGTCAATGCCTGTCTTAAGTTTGCCAATGACCATTTGGATGATCCAGAGGAGTCATGGGAGAAAGTCATGTGGTCAGATGAGAACAAAATATAACTTTTTGGTCATAATTTCACTAAACGTGTTTGGAGGAAGAAGAATGATGAGTACCATCCCAAGAACACCATCCCTACTGTGAAGCATGGGGGTGGTAGCATCATGCTTTGGGGGTATTTTTTCTGCACATGGAACAGGGCGACTGCACTGTATTAAGGAGAGGATGACCGGGCAATGTATTGTGAGATTTTGGGGAACAACCTCCTTCCCTCAGTTAGAGCATTGAAGATGGGTCGAGGCTGGGTCTTCCAACATGACAATGACCCGAAGCACACAGCCAGGATAACCAAGACGTGGCTCTGTAAGAAGCATATCAAGGTTCTGGCGTGGCCTAGCCAGTCTCCAGACCTAAACCCAATAGAGAATCTTTGGAGGGAGCTCAAACTCCGTGTTTCTCAGCGACAGGCCAGAGACCTGACTGATCTAGAGAAGATCTGTGTGGAGGAGTGGGTCAAAATCCCTCCTGCAGTGTGTGCAAACCTGGTGAAAAACTACAGGAAACGTTTGACCTCTGTAATTGCAAACAAAGGCTACTGTACCAAATATTAACATTGATTGATTTTCTCAGGTGTTCAAATACTTATTTGCAGCTTTATCATACAAATAAATAGTTAAAAAAAATCATAAATTGTGATTTCTGGATTCGTTTTTTTAGATTATGTCTCTCACAGTGGACATGCACCTACGATGACAATTTCAGACCCCTCCATGATTTCTAAGTAGGAGAACTTGCAAAATAGCAGGGTGTTCAAATACTTATTTTCCTCACTGTATGCTTTGTTAAATTTAGAGCGTTTTACTCAAGATGCATTCAAAGGAGTGAGCAAAGACATTTAGATATTTAAATTGAATAAAACGATTTGACATGCAGTTAGCATGCTCTCCCTCTGATTCTTCTACAGACTTCAATACGCTCTGGGCGAGAGGACGTGGGTGGAGTTTTGGCCCAGCTTGGAGCAGAGCAAGACGAGCGCTGATCTCAAAGAAAAATACGATGGCATGTTGAGTCTCCAGCAGGATCTGCGCTTCGGCTGCGGCTAATCAGTCAGAACGGTCTTAATACCAGACCACTGCTTTTCATGACAAAATAATACATTTTTCATAACTCATGATAGTGTAATTTTCAACTTTAAGTAAACATGAGTTAATTTTGACTATTGCTTTTTTAGTAATTGTCCTGATACTCAGCAAATCATGTTGGAGCTTTGCCATGCGTAAGGCAGTGTTGTGGCACGTACATGTTTAAGCAAATTTCCATAATAAAAGAATAAAAGAAGTCTAGCAAGGTCATCCAGTCTGAGCATCCCCTTATTCACTGTCCCAGAACAAGAAACGTTTAGAGGGTAATGATTTAATACTGATGCTGAAATGCACATTACCTTAGAGTAACCTTATGTTGTGTAATGAACCATGTTGTGTAAGTGCACTTTTCCAATAAGTCAAGCTCAGCAGGATGTAAAAGAAAAATGATATGAAAGTAAGTTTCTTTGGAGGAAATGTGCGTTTGTGTTTAACACAGCACATCAGTCTGAAGTTCATCACCTTATAGTGACACTGAGCCCAAATAATACTCAATCGAAACTTCAGAATGATTATAAGTTCATTTGTAATGCTTCTCTTTGCGTTTTTATTTTAAACAAAAAAGTGTATTATATAAAAGGGTAATGTTTTAATTAATTTTGTGAGTAGATTCTCAAAAATCTGTTAAGGCAAGAATTATTGTACTAATATTCACCAGCATTTAAAGAAAGCTGCACAATGAGCTGTTCTGTTTGTCACTACGCGAGAAAAAGGTGTTCTTAAATCAATCAGAAACCGTAATAATCCAATTTCAAGAGAAGTAGGACAAATTTTTTAAATAAGACATTTGTGGTACATTTGTACAAATTTTCTTAATTTACAGTTGAATTTGAGTTTTAGGGGGTGGAGTCCTTGCACCCAACTTGTTTGACATTGGTCACAATTTTGTTATGAAGATGTACAGTGCATCAAAGTTTGGATTCTTGTTGGTCAGCAATATGTAAATTCTAGGGGAGGTTTTATTAAACCCTGCACTCATCCTCCTAAAGTCCACAGCTCAACTGAAGAGACGCAGACGTCATAATGGAACTGGAGGACATTTATACAAATCTTGACCATGAGACCTGCAGCGAGCGTGATGAGAAGAGACTGGACAGAGGTGAAGATATTTATGCTAATAAGGACCGAAGACTCAGCCAGAGCGAAGCAAGAGCTCAAAACTGCAGTAAGACATTTAGTGTCATCTTAGTTATGGAATTGAATAGCAATAATTTAAATAGCAGTTCTTGTTTTTTCACAGTGCACTTTTAGATTTTTGTAATTATGAACATGTTCCTCAAAAGACCGCACTGTAAAAAAAAAATGTAAATCCTAGTTTTACGGAAAATAACTGATTTTGTACGGTGATTTTCTTTTCTTTTAAATGTACTCAAAACTCTGTAAAATTACAAACAATACCTGCAAATGAACAGATAGTGTTATTTTATGTATTATGGCATTAATGGCAAATTACAGTAATTCATATTTTCTGTTTTCTTAAATGACATACAATTTATGTAAAGTTACAATATTAATATGTAATTAAACAGTAAAAACAGTTAAATGATAAAACGGTCCAATGCCTGGCAGCCAAAAAACTCTCCAAAATTAAAGTAAAATGTCCTAATTAAAATAAATAGAAAAACACTGCACTCTCAGAAAAAAAGGTACAGTGGAAGTACAATTTTGTTCCTTGGGGAAAATTAAACTTATAACTGTACCTTTAAAGGTACACAATTGGTCCTTAGGGTACAATTACCCCTACACAGCAAAAACTCCAGTGTTAAATTAACTCCCCTGGGAGTATATGTGAGACCACACTCAAGAGTGTTAAAGTGTTAAAATAAGAGTGTTAAAGTAACACTGAAGCAATGTTAAAGTTAATGAGATGAGAGTGATGATTGGCCATGGATCTGCTTCCTGCTTCGCTACTGTTCGGACGCTTTTGCTTACTGCTCCGCGCTTTGCTCAATCGCCTCTATATTTTATCTCATAATTTCAACTTCAGCAAATCAGAACAGTGCTCAAATGACAAAGCTTGACTCCAATGATAAAATTAGAAACTCTGGTGACTGGATTACTAAACAAAAAGTGAAGAAGGGAAAACACAGCTGCCTATGTTACAGGTCTGCAAAGAAACAGGCGTCTTTCCAGTGCAACACATTTAATAGAAGAATGTTTCTTTTCTGGAAAGAAGAATGAAAGATACAGTGTCAATAATAAATGGAGCGTCTCAGTTTTCGTATTTCTATAGTCATTTCTGCACGAACTCTCATTTCTTTAAACATGTCTTATACTCAGTGTCACAATAAACATTCACTTGCTCAATAAACACAAAAGTAACAAAATGTAACTTAGTTTGTACTCTTTAACAATTATTTTGCCTATTAAACTCTCAGTTAAGCATAAATTACATTCTTTGAATCAGTTCTGATAATTATCATGTTCTCACATGACGCATTTGTCACTCTTATTGTCCGATACACAAGAATAGTTACTCATTTGCACTTCCGTTAACTCCATTACGGTCTTCTGACGCAATTCACACAAAATGGCGGACAATAGTGAACTCCATGTGCTTCACTTAACTCAAATTACTCGTCACTGATTTGTGTAAGCATTATACAGGCAACAAATGAACTCTCTTTACAACATTCTCCTCTCAATCCACAGTATAAACAGTATACCGATCTCCCTTCTCTGCGTGAACTCTCACGACAGTCATTCTCCATTACACTTGCGTTACATTCACGGGTAGTCAAAACACTCTTTTAATACTCAAGAACTACTCAAAACATCAAAACGTCACTGAAAAGTGTTCATGAACCCTTTAACTTGTAATATAGGAGGATTTATCTTACCTGAAAAGAAGAATGAAAGATACAGTGTCAATAATAAATGGAGCGTCTCAGTTTTCGTATTTCTCTAGTCATTTCTGCACGAACTCTAACGTTACACACGTTCGAGCAGATCTTGGCGAGAGCTCCCCCTAGCGGTCTGGCTCTATTATGACGCTGTATATACACAAAAATGAATGCATTATTACTGCTCACCTCTTCAAAATCATAAACAAGAGTCCATGAAACACAAACACTCTGGATAGATTAATAAAATGTAACTTTTAGAACGTTTAAATGGGGGTCTGCTGTTTTCATGTCTAATTTTACATGTATGACTTTACATAGTGCCACACCTACATTCAAAAGTATAAGAAAATGCCTCTTCTAGAATCAACTTGCTGAACAAACTGCCACAGACCTTTACAAAGGATTGCAGTTCTTGAAACAAAGTTATTTGCTGAACCATCCAACCAGACGAATCACACAGCAGAGCTTCATCATGAACGCTGTAAGCACACTGCCGGTGAGTCCCATAAATGTAGTGCTACTCATCAGAAACAAGTAACTGATCAACACACTAATCGATGGCAAAAACAGGGAGCGAGACCCAAAGGCACTCAAGACATCAGATTGTCACGAGCATCACATATTGCCGCAGTAGCATGCTCTACCCCAGATTGCAAACACTCGTTTCCTACCACCAAATATACATCTTGAAAACAGATTTGAAGTGTTAATGAATGTGGGTGAGGAAGACTGTGGAGGCACTGGTAAAAATGGGGACCATCGGGGGTCAGACTGGTGAACTTTTACACCTTATGTGTGGTCTGAGCAATAAGCTGGAAGAAATGTCTAAGTCACTCCATAAACCGGACGATAACATATTGCAGCTTCCGGTAACACCAGACCAACAGCCCCCCTCACCAGACATGTTATTCCTCTCTTCAGCATCCCCGCTTCTGAGCTTCTCAGAGAAAATTGATTTTGTTTATACTGGAACCAGACAATCACACTCGATCGCTGCGAGCCCCCAGATATCAACCAAAGAGCGTCGAGCCCCACAACCACTAAAGACTGTGGGCCCAGCTCGCTCTGCCCCTCCTCCTGTGAGATTTCTTCGGGCACACACCCTCCTCCATCTGCAACAAAAACAACTGATACCAGCTCTCAGTGATATGCTCTGGGTCCTCGCAATGTCAACAGCAACCTTATCAAATGTTTACAAAACAAGTGGGAACCCATTGTGCCTGTCTCTTTCTCCATTTCTGTTCTGTTATGTGATAGAAAGTCTAAGGCCTTCTCAGGCCGTATGGCAAACCCATCTAACCCGGTCCTGTTACTTGTCAAACTAAGATTACTGTGGGGGAAAAAATTAAAATGAATACTGTTAAGTTAGCACTTTTAAACATCCGTTCACTTAAAAACAAATAATTTCTAGTCAACGACTTAATAACCACAAACAACCTAGATTTTTTGCTTCTCAATGAAACATGGTGTAAACTTCCATCCATTAGCCCAAAAACGGATACTAACGGCTTGGTCAAAAGGAATTCTGCGTGTAAGCCTTTTCAGCATTTTGGTGAAGTTCTCTTAATTTATTGAGATCTCGTTTTAAATCTGACTCCATTAATAATTTTATCTGACTCCAATTTTATGTGACTCTATAAAGTGTGTTACGTTTAGAGTTTATTATTGAGTTTACTGATTTTACGATTAGTTGTGATTTAATTTAGATCGTTGATTTTATTAGTATCTTCTTAGTTTTCAAAAATCGTTCATCAAGAGACCCAATATCGCACAGAACATACGCATCCGGACCGCGCGTTCACGATCACAAAATGATTACTTCTGATATTATTCAGAGGATGTAGAGTGGATATTTTAAGTGGTTGCCCCATGCTCACTCAACAAAAAGTGTAATTTTATTAATATCCCCGAGCTACAACTTGACAATACAGCGATAGTCATAAAATGGAATATCGTGCACTCTGCGCCCCATGCTTCAGTCGTGCCGTCATCGGTGTGATCCATCATAACCCTGGATTTTGTGGTAATAAAGGAGTCTGCATCGATCCATACTAGAAAATTGATTTCAGAACAATACAAGATAAATCAAGATTAACATTTATTTTGGCCAGACAGGAAAAGTAAATAAGTAAACAAGAATCCATGGTACACAACTGATCAGCGGAAAAACATGAACACAATCGCAAAGTAATATGAAAATAATTTAAAAGAGTCATCGTCTGGCACATTACATGCAGTGCCTCAGAGACACTGACACAGACTGCATGGGGGGTTCTGGCTACAGAATGTTCCCCCCTTCGGTTCTGTTTCCCTCCCTTAAATACACCAACTAGAACAAAAGGGGTTGTAAATATTTGCAACACAAACACCTGGTTTTGGAGGAGAGAGATCAGATATCTTTGAAGAGACCACTCAAAAGGAGAACAGAATTCTCATTAGTTTTCAATCTTTCTAATACTACAAGTGACTGCAGTGAAACTGAGACCATTCTACCATTCACACTGAGACCTTTAAAAGGACTCCAAACATGAAATGGATAAAACAATAGATTTACAAGATACATATAAATAATATAATTAAATAAACAAAATAACTTTACTTTTATGAGTGTCTGCAGGGCAGTCAGGAGGGGTGGGGGGGGGGGGTCGCTGCTCTTTTTAAAGATGTCTATCAATGTAAAAAAGTATCATTTGGTGACTATTTGTCGCTAGAATATCTGGGCATTGTGCTAAAAGGTACTCCACACATCCTGCTTATCATTATTTACAGGCCTCCAAAATATTGTCCAGCTTTTATTGATGACTTTACAGAGCTGTTATCAGCAATCTCATCTGAGTATGACTGTTTTGCTATTGCTGGGGATTTTAACATTCACTTTGACAATGATGAGTCCAGTACAACAAAATATCTCATGACTGTTCTTAACACTTTTGATTTGACAAAGATCAACTTTTAAGAAATCCTTAGAATTATATTAAAAATACTGGATCTTATGTTAGAATCAACAAGACAAACCCATCTCAGAGACTAGGCTCTAAATGAGATTAGTGATTCAGGTCAAGTAATGACGATGTCAAAACCTAACCAACACCAGGCAATCAGCGTTTGTCATTGCTTGTCTGGCTGTTAAAACTCAGTTACAGCACCAAATAAAATATGAAAAATGCAAGGGTCAAGATAAAGTAAAGCAAACACTGTTTGCCATAATGGTGACTGACATTTTAGATTTTTCTAATTTGGTGATTCTGCTTGTTAACATCAGGTATCTTCAATAATGGCCAAACATCACTCAATTAATCACTTAATTATCTCATTAACTTTAACACCACTTCAGTGTTACTTTAACACTCTTATTTTAACACTTTAACACTCTTGAGTGTGGTCTCACATATACTCCCAGGAGAGTTAATTTAACTCTGGAGTTTTTGCTGTGCAGTGGTAGCTTGTACAGGGTGAAGAGCAACGGTCCTAGCACTGAGCATTGCGGTACTCCATATTGAACTTGTGATCGGTGTGACATCTCCTCATTTACTGCTACAATAACGTTACATAAAGCACCAAAACTTCAAAGGAATTATATTTGAAACTAGACTTCTGAGTAATACTGAAGATATTATTATAAATTACTGCAACCCCTCCCCCTTTACCTTTCAGATGCGGCTCGTGTTTATAACAATAATCTTGGGGGGTGGACTCATTTAAAGTAATGTAGTCGTCATGTTTTAGCCAGGTTTCTGTCAAACACAGCACATCTAGATTATTATCTGTAATCATATCATTAACTATAAGCGCTTTTGGGGAGAGGGATCGAATATTGAGCAACCCGAGCTTTATCATTTGTTCATCTGTATTATATCTGTTGTTTATTTGTTGAACATCAATTACATTTTTAATGTTGAATGGTTTCGATTTTTTTTTTTTTTTTTTGTATTTGTTAATTTGGGGAACAGACACAGTCTCTATGTGATAATATCTAGGTGAAAGAGTCTCTATATGCTTGGATTTATCTGACTCCGGTGATGTGAGACAGCTAGCAGATGGTCGGTTTAGCCAGTTTGTCTGCTTCCTGACCTGGGCCCTAGTTAGTCAAGGTTTAGCTCTAAGACTATGTGCCAAATTACTAGAGAGAAGAGCAGCATCACCCCAAGAAGGATGGATGCCATCCTTCTTCAACAGGTCAACAGTAAACATTGGTGTTGTGCTGTGTGTTGCTTTATTTAAAGGCAGAAACTTTGTAGTTGCTGACGCAGAGACAGAATGTTACATTAAGTCCTGAAAGTTTTTAGTGCTTTATTTAAAAAAATTTTGCACTCATTGTATGGTTTTTGTTTGGCAGTCACTGTTGACAGTCATTTGACCAACTTTTTTGAAGATTTTTTTTACAGTGAAGGTATTTGATCGTAATAATTCAGGTAATAAAATATAATATGATATAATTATAATAAGGAAAATTTATGTTAAAGTTTTATGCACTTTTTAAATTAGGATATTTTACTTTAATTTTACGTTTTTGTTTGGCAGCCGTAGCTGACAGTCACTGACCATTTTTTATGATTGTTTTTTTACAGTGTAACTATTTTAACAAGACCAATCTTTGAAATTATTATTATTTAAATTGAGTGATGTCTTCCTGTTTGGCAGGAGGAAGCAAATGTGTTATTTTGAGCACAGTGTGCCTCAGCGGTATGTGCATTCTCCTAGTGGCCGCCGTTATAGTACTGCAAATCAAGCTCATGGCCGAGAGAGAAATACAAGCTACACACATGTTACAGACTGATTCAAGATATCAAACTGAAAAAGACAAGTTACAGAACAGTTTTAACTCTTCGAGTCAGAAGAATCTGGAACTGGAGACCAGAGTCAAAGATCTCACTGCTGAGAAAAGCCTTTTGGAGACCAGAGTCAGTGATTTCATTGCTGAGAAAAGCCAGTTGGAGACCAGAGCTAAAGAACATACTGCTGAGAAAAGCCAGTTACAGAACAGTTTCAACTCTTTGAGTCAGAAGAAACTGGAACTGGAGACCAGAGCTAAAGATCTCACTGCTGAGAAAAGCCAGTTACAAAACAACTTCAACTCTTTGAGTCAGAAGAATCTGGAGCTGGAGACCAGAGTCAATGATCTCACTGCTGAGAAAAGCCAGTTGGAGACCAGAGTCAAAGATCTTACTGCTGAGAAAAGCCAGTTACAAAACAACTTCAACTCTTTGAGTCAGAAGAAACTGGAGCTGGAGACCAGAGTCAAAGATCTCACTGCTGAGAAAAGCCAGTTGGAGACCAGAGTCAGTGATTTCATTGCTGAGAAGCCAGTTGGAGACCAGAGCTAAAGAACATACTGCTGAGAAAAGCCAGTTACAAAACAACTTCAACTCTTTGAGTCAGAAGAAACTGGAACTGGAGACCAGAGTCAAAGATCTCACTGCTGAGAAAAGCCAGTTGGAGACCAGAGTCAAAGATCTCACTGCTGAGAAAAGCCAGTTGGAGACCAGAGCTAAAGATCTCACTGCTGAGAAAGGTCAATTACAAAACAACTTCAACTCTTTGAGTCAAAAGAAACTGGAGCTGGAGACAGAACTAAGGAAGTTATGTAAACAAGGTTTGTAAAAATGAATTTGTACATATAGTATAGCACTTTACTTATCCATATAATAAAACAATTATTTGTTTATTAAAAAGGAAATGGATTGATTTTCTTAACCAATAAGGAGAACAGCTGGTCTGAGAGCAAACAGTACTGCAGAGATCAAGGAGCTGATCTGATCATTATTGACACTGAAGAGAAGCAGGTGAGTTCAGTGGCAAACAGAGCTTGTTCAAGTAAACGTAGTTGTCACTGACCATATTTAAGTATGTGCACATTTTGTATTATAATTTATAGCAAGTCTGTAATTCTACATTGTCCTCTAAACATTTATATCTCCAGCATTTGTTAGACTCACTAGACTAGTTTTGTATGATGCACCCACAATGCATTGCAGCATGAAGCATGTCACCGTTATTTGAGATTAATACGCTGATTATTTAATGTCTGTGTGTATCTATAAAACTTTTTGGTGCACAATCTCTCAGATTAGAACACTGCTGGACAATCACAGGACTATTACAATCAATAATGAGAAATGAATAACATGATATCTAAACAAAAAGTAGACTTTGAATATGATCAGTGAATCAAACACTACATGATGATCATATCTTTATCATCATCCAATAGCTGACATCACCTGAACACAATTTATCCTGCAGTTATTGCCATAACAAACAGAGTTACAGCAGCCAGAGTAAAACTAATGTTAAAAGGTCAAGAGTGAAACTGCCCAACTAAAGAAAATCCTGATCACCATAATAAAATATTTTCAACAAAACATTAACATCTACAATCTGGTTCGTAATGTGTGAAGCTGGTAATGCTGTTTGTGGAGTTGTTTAATCCTCCTCTGCAGAGATTTATTGAGCTGCCACTCATTTGACCCTTTTTTTAGTTTTTTTTTTTTTTTCCCCAGTGCAGTGTTTATTCCAACGAAAATTAAATGTCTGTCTGACGTTGGAGCTTGACATCAAACAAAAGTTGGGTTTAGACTCAACCTGATTTTCATTTTCAACCAAAATATGACGTCTGACTGACGTTGGATTAGTTGGAGTCCAACGTCTTCCTGATGTCACACTGACATACTGTGCCTGCTGGGAAGAACAGAAGAAAAAGAAAAGAGACGAGCAGAAACACAAGAACAGGGGCCTATACCATGAATCCGGTTTAGCTGGCTAACCAGATATGTTTAAGCTTAGTTTGTGTCAATCCTGGGTTTTTGGTACCATTAAAGAGGTTTGGCTTTTAGCAGTGTTCATCTCCACAGTAACTTGCGCTCCACGGCTAACCTGCTCCAGGGCAGGTTATGTTCTGGATAAGATATCTCAAACTGAAATTAGACCAATCAGCTGTGAGCAAAGTGACACACCTCTGATGCAATAAAGTCACTCCCCCTTTTTCTACTCCAAATTAATGGTCACTACATAGCAAATGTTTTTTAAAGACTAAGGCTTTTAACAATGCTTATTTATAATAATAAAAAATGTTGGTTTATTTATCATTTATGTAATTATTATACCCTTAATCAATTACACATGTACCATTTTAGTTAATCAATCATTAATAGGCACTTGGTTAAAATTAATATAAATAGCCTATATAAAGTTTATACAAATAAGCTTTAAAATCAATAAATAAAGCTATACAAATTACTACATGTGAGCTTAAATGTTCAATTCTCTCTATATATCAACTAAACTAACTTAATAACTTTTACTTGCATTGACGTAGTAAGATTTTTCTTTAAGTGGTCCTCTTTTATAGACGGCTATTTTCTTCTTCCTGTGTAAATTAGTTTAAATTCTTAGTATTTTTCAATCATGTAATATTCTGCAGAAGAGAGAAATGAATCTCACTGCTTGAAACTCTCGCGAGAAGTGAATAGGCTTGTTTGAGATGAGCAAAATCTGCGCAGAACCGATCACCGGTGATCAGCGCGAGATGCATGCCGGTTAGAAAAGTGTCCGAGGGCGGTCCGCCTTGCTCTGATGTCATGCCGACGTATGTCAAAAAACTCTCGCGAGCGAAAGGCGGATGTGTCGGATTCTGCAGTTGAGCGCAGCTGCTCTCCACCGACTGCGCGGAGCAAAAGCATGATGGGAAACGACTTGCTGACGACACCCCAGCCAGCACAGTCATGTGGGGCCCATATGGGCGTCACCTGGGCTGTCTAACTGGGGCCCAGCCTGTTTTGTCCTCAGTTTCCATGGAGGCCCCACATGGGCTAGCCCAGATGAACTGAACACTACTCAGTGTGCACACTACAGGCTGTTAAATGTAACTGAATCAGTGTTGGAGTTAATGAGATAATTAAGTGATTAATAGAGTAATGACTGAATATTACTGAAGACTCCTGATGATAACAAGCAGAATCACTGAAGGACAGAGAAACACAAAAGACTTCAGACACAACTTCACAAAAGCATTATCAGCTTCCCTTTTTACCTATTAGATTGACTTTCTGTCATCTTAGTTTTTATTGATAATTCCCACTGAGCAAAGGTGTACGTTGAAAAGACGTCCACTGAGGAGCCAGAATGAAAGTTTTTATGACGTCTGTTTTTGACGTGTTCTGCACGTCCGATATAGACGTTCATGGAACCTCAAGGTTAAAAACTAGTAATGTGCTCATTGTGGACATATTTCCCATTTGTAATTGCAAAGCAACTCACAGACAGTGTGTGTTTGTCCAGAAATCATGAAAATAAAAGAAACTTAGCTCACACCTTTAGACACTTTAGACAACTTAGCATCTGTAATTCACACATCTTTGGATCGATAGAGAATCGTGGGATTCAATCCAGGATCTTCTTGCTGTGAGGAGACGGTGTTTCCCACTGAGACACTGGTGCTGCCCTTAATCACAGACATAAGACACACTTTGACTATTTCTGTCAGACGTCTACAGAAGCTCTTACTGACAATTAACAGAGCTTTAGATGTTGATATTTATGGTTAATTTGAAGTCACCATTGTGGTGGGAAGCGTTTGCTTTAGTTGGGCTCTTGGTCCCTGTACTTGAGTTAGCTTTTCTTTGGCAGCTGTAACTGTGTGTGTGAAACACAATACTTATGGCTGAGAAAGCAAAGATAAAGCCACTTCAGGTGTTGTCAGCTCCTTGTTGATGACTAAATCATCAGAAGTCTAGAATCTGATGTTGTGCTTTTGAGTTTTATGTTCTTGTTTGGCAAATAATAATTTGTTTATATACTATAACATTGTGAATACACTGTATCGGGACTAATAGCAATAAAATAATCACTTATCCTGAAAGATGAAAAAAACAGCAGGTGCACATTGTTTTGAGAAAATATTTCTCATAGTCACACACAGACATCAAGATTTTGCATATGATTCACAACAACGGTGACAATCAAGCATGAGTTTTGTACTTTGAAGCTACCCAACATGCATTGCAGCATGAAGCTTTTTTTTGTTATGATTGTCACCGTTGTTGTGAATCATATGCAAAATCTTGATGTCTGTGTGTGACTATGTGAAATATTTTCTCAAAACAATGTGCACCTGCTGTTTTATCATCTTTCAGGATAAGTGATTTTATTGCTATTAGTCCCGATACAGTGTATTCACAAGGTTATAGTATATAAACAAATTATTATTTGCCAAACAAGAACACAAAACTCAAAAGCACAACATCAGATTCTAGACTTCTGATGATTTAGTCATCAACAAGGAGCTGACAGCACCTGAAGTCACTTTATCTTTGCTTTCTCACCCATAAGTATTGTGTTTCACACACACAGTTACAGCAGACAAAGAAAAGCTAACTCAAGTACAGGGACCAAGAGCCCAACTAAAGCAAACGCTTCCCACCACAATGGTGACTTCAAATTAACCATAAATATCAACGTCTAAACCTCTGTTAATTCTCAGTAAGAGCTTCTGCAGACGTCTGACAGAAATAGTCAAAGTGTGTCTTATGTCTGTGATTAAGGGCAGCACCAGTGTCTCAGTGGGAAACACCGTCTCCTCACAGCAAGAAGATCCTGGACTGAATCCCACGATTCTCTCACGATCCAAAGATGTGTGAATTACAGATGCTAAGTTGTCTAAAGTGTCTAAAAGTGTGAGCTAAGTTTCTTTTATTTTCATGATTTCTGGACAAACACACACTGTCTGTGAGTTGCTTTGCAATTACAAATGGGAAATATGTCCACAATGAGCACATTTGAACTAGTTTTTAACCTTGAGGTTCCCTGAACGTCTATATCGGACGTGCAGAACACGTCAAAAACAGACGTCATAAAAACTTTCATTCTGGCTCCTCAGTGGACGTCTTTTCAACGTACACCTTTGCTCAGTGGGAATTATCAATAAAAACTAAGATGACAGAAAGTCAATCTAATAGGTAAAAAGGGAAGCTGATAATGCTTTTGTGAAGTTGTGTCTGAAGTCTTTTGTGTTTCTCTGTCCTTCAGTGATTCTGCTTGTTATCATCAGGAGTCTTCAGTAATATTCAGTCATTACTCTATTAATCACTTAATTATCTCATTAACTCCAACACTGATTCAGTTACATTTAACAGCCTGTAGTGTGCACACTGAGTAGTGTTCAGTTCATCTGGGCTAACCCATGTGGGGCCTCCATGGAAACTGAGGACAAAACAGGCTGGGCCCCAGTTAGACAGCCCAGGTGACGCCCATATGGGCCCCACATGACTGTGCTGGCTGGGACAGCTTAATGCTTATTGGTTTAAACAACCGTGATGTATGGTTCTTTTTTTAAATGTTTGATTTTAAAACTCTGATATCATATGGGGTTATTCCCAAACTCTCTAACAAAGGCGATCTCTCTGTGGGTTATGTGATTGTTGTCATATTTATAAAATATATATATATATATATATATATATATATATATATATATATATATATATATATATATATATATATATATATATATATATATATATATATATATATATATATATATATATATATATATATATATATATATATAACGTGTATGTAGGCCTAATTAAAGTAAAAATGATTGATAAACACGTCTTTCGAATGGAAATAAATAACAAAAACTTTGGGTGTCTTGTTCATAATATTTATTTTTCATATAAAAGTAACATAAGTTAAATTACATCCAATTTATCAGCAACAAAGCGCACGAGTGTGAATCCCGCGATATCCGCCTTTGATCTCGCAGGTGTCTGATCCACTACGAGAAGAGAGAACTGTCCGTCTTGCCTGCACTTTTTTCACTCCTCCCCTCACTGCAGCCGCCTAGTCTCGGCTGAACTGCAGGCGAGGCGCATCTCAAACAAGCCTAATCTCACTGCTTGAAACTCTCGC
The DNA here is from genome assembly GCA_023566225.1 of Romanogobio albipinnatus. Taxonomy (NCBI): domain Eukaryota; kingdom Metazoa; phylum Chordata; class Actinopteri; order Cypriniformes; family Gobionidae; genus Romanogobio; species Romanogobio albipinnatus. The sequence continues at coordinate 67,574,882 of CM042241.1, read as the reverse complement.
GAGAAGTGAATCTGTTTCCTTGATCCACAGCATGTGATTGGCTGTTCACTGCTGATGTCACAGCTAAACTCCTAAACTCAGGATCAAAGCCTGAGTTGACAGAGAAAGCGGATGATCAGCATCATGGGACCAACAAAGCCGGAATAGATTGTTTTGGGTTTGTCAACTCGAAACTAATCCTGTAACCCTGAGTTTGTTAAAATACCATCATGGTACAAGCCTCAGATGGCCCAGTCTGTTGTGATTGGTCTACTCTGCTCTGATTGGTTAGATGGCCCAGTCTGTTGTGATTGGTCTACTCTGCACTGTTTGGTCAGATTACCCAGTCTGTTGTGATTGGTCTACTCTGCTCTGATTGGTCAGATGGCCCAGTCTGTTGTGATTTGTCTACTCTGCTCTGATTGGTCAGATGGCCCAGTCTGTTGTGATTGGTCTACTCTGCTCTGATTGATCAGATGGCCCAGTTTGTTGGGATTGGTCTGCTCTTGCCTGCTGACAAAGGAGTTGAAGACATGTATTCAGGCACCGTTTTTATTTATTGCAGTGTTTACACATGCTTCAGACACCGGTCACACTGATGACATTTCCCATAGTTTCAATACCAGATGCAGCATCTCTTTTTCCTTTTCAGGGAACCAGAATTATATTCTTAACCTAGATGCTTCCCCTTTAAAATCAGAAAATCACATTCAAATCATCCCTATTACACTGTAAAAAAAAAATAAAAAATAAAAAACTTAGAACAGTTACAAAAAACAAAACAAAAAAACAGCAATAACACATTGAATTAAACATGACATTTTTAAACTGAAATAGTATTTTCTTGTAAAGTGTACTCCAATAATTTTTGTTTTATTTACAACTTTGCAAAATATATATATTTTTTACATTCGATGTGACTTTTTGCCTGTATTTTGCTGTTCCCATCACGTTCACACCACACTTTTATTTTCTAATTTTCTTTATTTTCTTATCTATTTATTCATATCCATTTTATCTTACACTCTCAGAAAAAAGGTACAGTAGAGGTACAATTTTGTTCCTTAGGGAAAAAAACGTATAACTGTACCTTTAAAGGTACACAATTGGTCCTTAGGGTACAATTATACCATTGTGTTCCTCTACTTAGAGCAGGGGGAAGTTTGGTCCTAGTGAGTCACTGTCCTGCAGAGTTTGGCTTCAACCCTGAAAGACATCTACAGAAGCTCTTATTGAGAATTAACAGAGGTTTAGATGTTGATGTTTTATTGAAAATGTTTGGTCACCATTATGGTGATCGGTGTTTCATTTAGTTGTGCAGTTTGACTCTTGGCTTTTTATGTAAGTTATGGTTTTTTTTTTGTTACAGTATTAACAAATCACATAATCTGTTCAAATTAAAAGAAGCCATAAACAAAAATGTCATGAAGAAAAATGTTTAACTAAACTAATCACGACTAAAACTATTAATAAATCCCATTCACCAACAATATTTTTTTGCCATAGATCATACATTTTGAATTTTGATTTATAAATACATTCTAGGGGGAAAAAATTTAGATGCACACAGATATCAAGAATCAGCATATGAATCTCGACAATGGTGACATACTTAATGCTGAAATGCATGCTGGGAGCCATCAGTGTTATACTGTGGTGGCTTAATAGGGTTGGAGCTAAACTCTGCAGGACATCAGCTCTCTAGGACCGAACTTGCTTACCCCTGACTAAGAGGTACAAAAATGTACCCTTATGGGTACCACCCGAGTGATGGCCACTTGTACCTTAAAAGGTACAATTTTGTACTCTTATTTTTGAGAGTGTAGGAGGCACTGTCACTATTTGATTTAAGGAGAAAAAGAGAAATCACATTTATTCCTGTTTTTTTTCTCACACAGAGGCACATATCTTCATTTGTCAAGGAGAGAGTGTGGATTGGTTTGTCTGACATTGAGAACGAGGGCAACATGAAATGGGTGGATAATTCACCACTTAAAAAAGGGTAAGTGATAAAACACTTTATTTGCTTTGTTTGTTAGTGTTGCCTTTTTCATTCTCATTTAAAAGAAAAAAGTGAGACCATCACAGCTGAAGACACACCTGTTCTGCAACTACTTGAACTGCAAATACAATCAAAAGCACTTTTTATAAATAAATACTTTTCTGCACTTTCACTTCTGCACACTTCTGTACCTTTTAGTCGCTTTGGATAAAAGCGTCTGCTAAATGACTAAATGTAAATGTAATGTAAATGTTTTAGCGTACTCTTGAAATGTGTGGTAATATGAGTACTGTTGGCTCTTGCATAATATTGCTTGTGACGGTTCTCAATTGTTAGTTGCTTTCTGCTAAAATATTAAATGTAAATATAATTATTCGTATTGCTTAGTTGTTGAATAATGCTGTTATCATTTGAATATTGGGTCCTAATAATTGAAAATCTGATCCATGTTATCCAGGTTTTGGAATAGCGGTGAGCCAAATGATGCAGATGGAAATGAGGACTGTATTGAACTGATTCCTTCAACACAAGTCCTGAATAACTGGAATGATCTACCATGCTCTGAGAAGAGAAAAGGAATTTGTGAACCTTTAATTTCCACCCCTAAATGTGGTGATATTTAATCATTTGTTCACTGTTATGTATTAGGGCTGGGCGATATATATCGTGAGATTGTTATGCGCATCTCATCAGTAAAGCCGGTTAATTGATTAGTAGTAAATCGCCTTCACCTGCTTTCAGATGGAGCGGCATTTACCACAAAGCTAAAACTCCAGTGTTAAATTAAGAAAGAAGTTAGAGAAGTTAATGAGATAATTAAGTGATTAATTTAGTGATGATTGAGCATTATTGAAGACACCTGATGTTAACAAGCAGAATCACTGAAGGAGAAAATCATTAATTGTAAGCCACCGTTATGGGGATGGGTGTGTGCATTAGTTGGGCTCTTGACCCTTTTATTATTAACTTTAGGTTTTGTTTGTCTGTTGTTATTGATTTATAACAGTCAAATTAACAAAGAAATGTGTGATATGATAGTGTTGTCTATGTTTTGACATAATCATGCTGTGATCAGAAAAACGAAACTTTTTGAGATAGTTTGGTTTAACTTGTTAGCAGCAGCTTTGTGATTTTACAGCATTGATTATCATTTTTTTCTTATAATCCAAAATATTTAATCAACATTGTTCTGATCAAAAACCTTTAAAAGTAATTTATTTAGAAACACAGACATCAATAATCAGCCTGTGAGTCTCAACAATGGTGACAATAATAAAGCATGTTGCAGTGGCTTCCACCAATCACAACTCATTAATGGCTCCCATCATGCATTGCGGTATGAATAAATTATGATCTGAATTGTCTATGTAATTTACTTTTCCTAATTGAATTTTCTGCTCGTCACCATTGTTGAGATGCATAGACTGAATCTTGACGTCTGTGTGTGCCTAAAAGAAAGACTTTTTTTTTTAAAACATCTTTTAAGAAATCATTTATATTATATCTAAAATGTTTTAATAATTATGCAGAATCACAGTTATGCTGTAAACAGCAACATAAATCAAAAACATAGTTCAAATGATGATTGTCAGAATATAACCAACAGATCACTTTTTATCTTTGTTCTTCTGGCAGTTATAACTCAGATACAGCAGCCAGACAAAATCTAAAGTTAATAACATAAGGGTCAAGAGCCCAACTAAAGCAAACACCCATCCCCATAACGGTGGCTTACAATTTGAGATTTTCTCCTTTAGAGATTCTGCTTGTTATCATCAGGTGTCTTCAATAATGATCAATCATCACTAAATTAATCACTTAATTATCTCATTACCTTCTACACTCTTGAGTGGACTCATATACACTCCCAGGAGTGTTAATTTAACACTGGAGTTTTTGCTGTGTACAAAGAGCCGTAGTTAACTGACAAGTTGAGCCATATCGCATTAATTATCGCTGGCGATATGTCCGCGATATTAATGCGATATGGCTCAGCTTGTCAGTTAACTACGGCTCTTTGTAGTAAATGCCGCTCCATCTGAAAGCAGGTGAAGGCGATTTACTACTAATCAATTAACCGGCTTTACTGATGAGATGCGCATAACAATCTCACGATATACATCGCCCAGCCCTACATGACCTATACCTAGACCCAGCTGACCTGCTTCTCACTTGCTTTCAAGATGGCCACCTGATCAAGGGCTACACTGTAAAACCTAACAGTTGTATGCACTTAAAAAAATGAGTTCACTGCAGTCAAATATTACCGAATGTTGTGTGGACACAATGACGGAAACAGAACTCAAACTGAATGAATTCTAGTTCCCAGCATGATAATTGGATAATAATTGTATTGTTAAGTGATTAAATAAGTGATAATTGCGTATTGGTGGTGACACCTGATGATGGTAATGAGCAGAATCACTGAAGGAAAGAGGAACACAAGAACTACAACTGACTTCAGCCACAGCTTTAGATGAAATCAACTGAAGAATAAAAGAAGACATTACATCTCTGTAGATCTCAGCAGAGGAGGATTAAACAACTCCACAAACAGCATTACCAGCCTCACACATTACTAACAAGATTAACTTTATTTCTGTTATATTGAAAATAATAGATTTGTTTGAATTCACCATGATGGTGTTCAGTGTTTGCTTTGGTTGGGATCTTGACCCTTGACAAAACATGTCTTGCTCTGGCTGCTTTAACTGTGTTTATGTAAAGCCAAGAGAAAATGTGATCAGCTGGGTTTGGTTGTTTTTTGCTGATGCTATTGTTGTGTAGTAACAGAATCAGGCGCTAATGAGTATAATGCTCTGGTTATAAAGCTTTTATGTTATTATTATTTTTTTTTTTCATAAAAGAGCTTATGTGGTCCTACAGCACATGATCCAGGACGGATGTGGTAATCAAACAATATGGAGGATTTAAATGAATAAAATGAATGCACAAAAGGTTATAATCTACTACAGTACACACACATCAAGAATCAGAGTATGAATCTCAACAATGGTGGCAATCAAAAAAAATATTCAGATAAACAGATCAACTTTAAACATAAAACAAGCTACAAAAACATCACAAACACAGCAAAAGTAAAAGCAAATAGTAAGAATTAAAGAAAATTAGTCACAATTCAGATGCATAATTTATTCATGCCGCAATGCATGCTGGGACCCATGAGGGAGTTTTGATCGGTGGTACCCAGCATGCACTGCAGCCTGAAGCTTTTCATTGATTGTCACCATTGTTGAGATGCATACGCAGATTCTTGATGTCTGTGTGTGTCTAAGCAATGCCATTGATTAAAACCTTTTGCGCAATACATGGTTTTGAATTCATGCATATTATTCAATTATCACAACAGTGCTGGATCTCGTATTGTTGAGTCATATAGCCACCATTATGTATAGCCAACATCACCTAATAACATTTTATCTTGGCATTCCTTACCATAACGTATGTGCCTTCTAAACACACAGTTAAAGCAGCCAGAGAATAAACTAATGTTAAAGAGCCCAACTAAAGCAAACACCATCATGGTGACTTCAATTAAACTATTATTTCATTAAAACAGAAATAAAGTCAGTCTGTTTAGTAATGTGTGAAACTGGTAGTGCTGTTTGTGGAGTTGGATAATCCTCCTCTGCAGAGATCTTCAGAGATTTAATGTCTTCTTTTATCTTCTGTTATTTCATCTAAAGCTTTGGCTTAAGTCAGTTGTAGTTCTTGTGTTTCTCTTTCCTTCTGTGATTCTGCTCATTATCATCAGGTGTTCATCACTAATGCTCAATCATCACTTAATTAATCACTTAATTACTCAACTGCAACATATATTAAGAATCATTTTAAAACATGTCTATTAGTGAACTCAACTGAAATGAGCTTAGAGTACTCATACCTGTTGGTTTTTAAACTCAAATTGTTTGAGGTAATAAGTTTCCTCAAATGTAATGAGTTTGCTTAACTCATTCACTGTAAAAAAAATAAAAAACTTATTTTATGGAAAATAACTAATTTTAACTAAAAATGAAATAACTAAAAATAACCTAATTAAAAAAAAAATTTGTTTACAGTTTTTTCCTGTAATTTTGAATTATGTTTAAAACTATGTAAAATTACAAACAATATCTGTAAATAAACAACTTGACTGTTATTTTAAGGATTATATCATTAATGACAAATTACAGTAATTCTCATTTTTATACAGGGAAATTACTGTATTATTGATACAGTATTTTTCTGTTTTCTTAAATTACATACAAATGTATGTAAAATTACAGAACTAATCTGTAATAAAATATTTAGCTCATTATATTAAAGGTTCATGTCCATACTAACAATTTAACATTATTCTTTGTAATTTTAAATTAAATCTTATTAGTTTCCCTGTAAAAATAAAATCGTAAAAAAATGGTAAATGACTGGCAGCTACGGCCGCCAAACAAAAACCGTAAAATTAAAGTAAAATATGTAAACTTCCATCCATTAGCCCAAAAACGGATACTAACGGCTTGGTCAAAAGGAATTCTGCGTGTAAGCCTTTTCAGCATTTTGGTGAATTTATTTTAATTTATTGAGATCTCGTTTTAAATCTGACTCCATTAATATTTTATCTGACTCCAATTTTATGTGACTCTATAAAGTGTGTTACGTTTAGAGTTTATCAGCTGATTTTCGATTAGTTGCGATTTAATTTAGATTGTTGATTTTCTTAGTATCTTCTGTGTTTTCAAATTCGTTCATCGAGAGACCCAATATCGCACAGAACTTACGCGCCCGGACCGCGCGTTCACGATCACAAAATGAATCTTCTGAATTACTCAGAGGAGGTAGAGTAAATATTTTACCTTACAGCGGTTGCACATGCTCACTCCACAAAAAGTGTAATTTTATTAATATCTCTGAGCTACCACTTGTTAATCCAGCGATAGACAGAAATCAGAATATCGTGCACGCTGCGCCCATGCTTCAGTCGTGCCGTCATCAGTTTGACCTATCATAACCTTATATTTTGCGGTAATAAAGGAGTAAACATCGATCCATACTAGAATAATGATTTCAGAATCTTACAAGATAAATCAAGATTAACATTTATTTTGGCCAGACAGGAAAAGTAAATAAGTAAACAAGAATCCATGGTACACAACTGATCAGCGGAAAACATAAACACAATCGCAAAGCAATATGAAAATAATTTCAATAAATCATAATGTCTGGCACAATACACACAGAGTGTGTGAGTGCCTCAGAGGCACTGACACAACCTGCATGGGGGGTTCTGGCTACAGAATGTTCCCCCCCTTCTGTTCTGTTTCCCTCCCTTAAATACTCCAACTAGAACAAAAGGGGTTGTAAATATTTGCAACACAAACACCTGGTTTTGGGGGAGAGACATCAGATATCTTTGAAGAGACCACTCAAAAAGAGAACAGAATTCTCATTAGTTTTCAATCTTTCTAATAGTACTAATGACTGCTGTGAAACTGAGACCATTCTACCATTCGCACTAAGACCTTTAAAAGGACACCAAACATGAAATGGACAAAACAATAGATTTACAAGATACATCATCATTGGTATATCTGCATTTGTTGACTTGAAAACAGGGCAAGGAGAGGGCAAAATGGGGAGGGGGGAAAAATGTTTGATCAGGGTGGTGTCACAGTTTCTGTGAGATTTTCTTTCAAGATTACCCAGATAGCAACATTGTGTCGGCCCAGATCTGGCCCACATCTGGCACTTGTGGCATACTGATCTGGCCCACATGCTGCGTGGAATGACCCTTGAGTGGACCACTCCTGTTTGCCAGATCTGCGCCACAAGCAGGCCAGAGCAATGCCACATGTCAGCCAAGAGCAAATAAATAAACCAGAACTGGACCTTATCTGAGCCACAAAATCTGTGTATATTAGATATAGAGTCAGCTCAGCCTTAATAAACCTGTTAACAAGCAGAATCACTGAAGAGAGAAGAGAACAGAAAAAGAGACGAGCAGAAAGACAAGAACTACAACTGACTTCAGCCACAGCCTCAGATGAAATCAACTGAAGATAAAAGAAGACATTAAATCTCTGAAGATCTCAGCAGAGGAGGATTAAACAACTCCACAAACAGCATTACCAGCTTCACACATTACTAACCAGACTGACTTTATTTCTGTCAGACGACTACAGAAGCTCTTATTGAGAATTAACAGAAGTTTAACTCTAATGGGTTTCATCTGAAGTCACCATGACAGTGATCAGTGTTTCCATTAGTTGGGCTCTTTACTCTTATCAAGTGTCTTCCTCTTTTGGCTTCTGCTAATGTGTGTTGGTAAAACACATTTGAAATAGCAAAGGAAGCGAAAGAGAAGAGACATCAGGTGAACGTGATTACCTGGTGATGGTTTTAAATCGTTGTGAAATCAATGATGACATTTGGTTCCAACAGTTGTGATATTAATGCATTTTCATTACGAACCCTTGAGTTACTGAATTATCACATCTTGCAGTGTTTTAACAAGCAGTTAAAAAATTTTAACAAACATGAACAAAATAAAAGAAAATTTATCAGGTAGACACACAGACATCAACAATCAGCACATGATTCTCAACAATGGTGACAATCAAAAATGCCATGTTGCAATGCATGCTGGGTACCAGCATAGTACAGAACTCCCAGCATGCATTGCAGCATACATATATTATGCAGCTGAATTTTCCTATTATTTTGTGTCACCATTGATGAGATTCATACGCCGATTCTTGATATCTGTGTGTATCTGATTGATGTCAGATTAACTTTTTGTGCTTTGTTAAAAATTAATAACTGATTATTATAATACTGCAGGATCTCACGCTTCTGTACACAGGGTTTGTAGTGAAAAAGTATTATTAACACAACACACTTGTTATGCTCAAATAACACCAGACAATATCATTTTTAAAATGTTATTATAAAAACCATCACTAGGTGATCATAATCACCTAATGTCACTTCTCTTTCGCTTCCTTTGCTATTTCAAATGTGTTTTACCAACACACATTCGCAGAAGCCAAAAGAGGAAGACACTTGATAAGAGTAAAGAGCCCAACTAATGGAAACACTGATCACTGTCATGGTGACTTCAGATGAAACCCATTAGAGTTAAACTTCTGTTAATTCTCAATAAGAGCTTCTGTAGTCGTCTGACAGAAATAAAGTCAGTCTGGTTAGTAATGTGTGAAGCTGGTAATGCTGTTTGTGGAGTTGTTTAATCCTCCTCTGCTGAGATCTTCAGAGATTTAATGTCTTCTTTTATCTTCAGTTGATTTTATCTAAAGCTGTGGCTGAAGTCAGTTGTAGTTCTTGTGTTTCTGCTCGTCTCTTTTTCTGTTCTCTTCTCTCTTCAGTGATTCTGTTTGTTAACAGGTTTATTAAGGCTGAGCTGACTCTATATCTAATATACACAGATTTTGTGGCTCAGATAAGGTCCAGTTCTGGTTTATTTCTTTGCTCTTGGCTGACATGTGGCATTGCTCTGGCCTGCTTGTGGCGCAGATCTGGCAAACAGGAGTGGTCCACTCAAGGGCCGTCATTCCACGCGGCATGTGGGCCAGATCAGTATGCCACAAGTGCCAGTTGTGGGCCAGATCTGGGCCGACACAATGTTGCTATCTGGGTAGTGACTTTTATTGTTGGGGTGTAGTCTCAGCTTTTGTCTTAGCAGCAAAACCGGTTCTTACAGACGACCCCTGGCCCCTTGGGACAAATTCAGATTGGTTCCCAAGGGGACATATTTGTACATTCCTTGTTTCCATATTTTGGATGTTGTTTCCGAAGTGTTCATGGTGCTGATCCTTGAGTTAACAACACAAGTCAATGGGTGCCAGAGTCAAGTAGTCACCTGAAATAACAACATTAAGACAGGCTGAACATGAAGATGAAAACTCTGCAGAAATACACCTCAGCGGCACAGTCCCTTTAGGTGTAGGCGTACTGTGCTGATTGGATGCTGTAGCAATTTGGCAGGATATTTATGATCCTGTCGGTCAGGTTTCCTTCCACCTGCCCATGATTGTGATGGTTTTCAGTCTGTAGAATGACTTGTTGTCCTAAGTCAGTTGTGCTAGTCAGCATGAGCAGAAGGTGTCAGTGGAAAGTGTCTTTATGTATGTGTTCTCTTACGAGAGGTTCTCTCGTATTGCGTAAGTTCCTTACGCATCGGGAAAGTATTCTTTCTTCGAGATTTCTGAAAAACCCCAAATTATCCTTAATTTTGTAACATTGTCAACGCAGTGCGGCAGCCTGGCAGACCATAGCAGGCTATTCCAGCGTGCTATTGGCTGCTCTGCTGGCAACTGCAGCAGCCTATCGGTGAGCCCGCGTGACGTGGCGACCAATGAGGGCGCTTCGCGCCCACCTGGCTTCATTTGCCTACAGGTGGGGAGTGGCCACGTGTATATAAGCAGGGCTCACGGGCTGCATATTCGATTTTCTTTTCTTCAGCGAAGCCCTTCGCATCGCTGGATCTGGAACCCGCCGCCGTGATCGCGCAGACAAGCAAGCAGAGGACAGCGCCTGAGGAAGCCGGCAGCATCGCGCCACCTTCAGTCATCCGTGCCTGCTCTGCTATCCGGCAGCCCATATCCTTTTACGCTCAAGTGTTGTCGCCGCAGCGTCACACTTTCTCAAAAATAGCAGAGCGTTTGATACAAAATGTCTCGTTCCACCTGCGGCTCGTGTCACGCGCAGCTCAGTTCCGGGGACCGCCACGTGATCTGCGCTCTCTGCCTGGGCCGTGATCACGCCGCCGCCGCACTTCTCGCCGGCGGATGCCCGGAGTGTGAGGAACTGACGATGTCGACCCTGCGGGCTCGACTCGTCCTGTTCGATGATGATATCCCTCCAGTCCCTGCTAAGCCGCGCAGAAAGAAGCGCCGCTCGCAGCGGACTCTGGAGTTCGCCGAGAGAAGCACGCCGGAACCCTTCCCGCCCGCTTCACTCTCACCTTCCCCGCCCCCACCCCAGGCCGCCATTTCTGTTGCCGCCTCCGGGGATGAGGCGGATGCGGCCGCGGAACGCGCCGACAGCTGCTCCATCATGGCCTTCCGACAGCGAGGACTGGTCTTCCGCGACCTCTTCAGTCCGGGGCTCCGGACGCTCTCGAGCGGGTGAGGACGCCGAACTTTTGCGCCTTCTCACCCGGGCTGTCGAGCAGCTAGGCCTCGAATGGGCCCCGCCCAAGGTGGCAGCGCCGAACCGACTTGACGGAAGCTTCCTAAACAGTCGCCGCCGTGCGCCCACCTCCAGGACTGCACCCTTTCTGCCAGAGCTTCACGAGGAGCTCGCGAAGTCCTGGAACGCGCCATTCTCCGTGAGGGTCTCGTCTCAGGCTTCTTCGACGCTCTCACAAGTTGACGGCGCGGCTGAGAAAGGCTACAACGCTATCCCTCCGGTGGAAGAGGCGGTCGCAGCGCACCTTTGCCCGCCTTCCGGTTGGCGCTCAAAGGCTGCCCTCCCGTCTAAGGCCTGCAGAGTGACGTCATCGCTGATCGGCCGCGCTTTCGCTGCCTCCGGTCAAGCTGCGTCTGCTCTGCACTCTATGGCCGTGCTGCAAATCCTCCAAGCTAATCTCCTCCGCGACCTGGACGAGAAAAGCTATGACGCTGAGTTGATCACGGATTTGCGAAGCGCGACGGATCTCTCCCTTCGCGCCACCAAGACCGCAGCACAGGCCCTCGGACGCTCTATGGCCTTCCTCACGGTAGCTGAGCGCCACCTCTGGCTCACGCTCGCGGACATGCGAGAAACAGAGCGCGCGGCCTTCCTAAATGCCCCGCTCTCTCCGTCTGGGCTCTTTGGACCAGCGGTCAAGGGGATCGTCGACCGTTTCTCTGAAGTGCAGAAAACGACGCAGGCCATGAACCTTTTCCTGCCTCGACGCCCCGGCGCTAGCAATAGCTCCGTTGCTCGCCGTCCTCACGACCAGCCAGCACCGAGCTCTGCGCAGCGCCCAGAGTGGCGAATTGGACGCGAATTGAGCGTCTTGCGCGATACGCGCGTTACACGCGAATGGTGCTTTTGTGCATTCACGCGTTTGAAGCGAATTCGCGTCTGACGCCCGAGTTGAAAAATTTGAACTTTGGCGTCAATTCGCGCCGCGTTAACCAATCAGGAGCCTGCTCGCTGCTGTCACGTGGTAAAGTGACGTGTATGAGAAACCCTGCATAAATTAAAAACAGTACTATTGTGTCACAAAATGTAGTTTTAAGACGTTTTCAGGTGGGAATGTAGTTGTTTAAAGCTCAAATCTGTGGTTTATTTATAAAGAGAGCGCCTATTTAAAAAAAATAATCTTGTGTTTTTGGAGTTGTGAGATCCAGGCTATCACCGGGCAATCACTGCTCATAACCCCAGCGAAGGCAGCCTTTCCTCGGCCAGTCCTTCTGGCGTCTGCCGCTGGCTCTGATGTCCTGTAGTGGTTCGTCTTGTGTGGATCTAACGGGCGATCTTTGCTCTCATGAATATATAATTTGTTGTCTGCCAAATCGTTTTGACTGAGGGCAAAGAGAAGTTTCATAACTTTATATTTTAAGGATATTTAAACATACATGCAGTGAAGATAATGTAGGAGTTGCCTGGACCACATTTGTGTGGCTATTAATGCTTAATATATATGTTTAATGAAAATGAAAAGAGGCAGAGTGGTGTTTTATGACATATTTCTCCTGGAGTGCCTTGAACGCGCGTCAATTTCGCTTCCAGCGCTCGATTTCTACGCGCGTCCAATTCTCTGCTGACGCGCGAATGCATTCAAAATGTACGCGCGTGAAACTAGACGCGGTAGATGCGATTTTGACGCTCAATTCGCGTTTGGTGTGAATGCAGCATTAGAGTTGTGCCCGCTCAAACGCGCTCACACATTTTCGCGAACATTATGCCTCAGGTGCCATCGCGAGCGAACGGCTGGCCCACAGCACAGAGAGCGCGCGCACTGCGCCCGCCCCTCCTATACAGGCCGTCAAACCCGCGAAGCGCGGCGTTTCGAGCCCGGAGGCCGTTCTATCCCGTGTGGCACACGCGAGAGCGTGGGAAGCCATTCCAGGTGTATCAGAATGGGTGCTGAAAACAGTGAAGCACGGCTACACTCTGCAGTTCACTCGCCGCCCTCCGCGCTTCTGTGCGCGTACAGAGACGAGAGTGAGCGAGGAAGTAGCACATCTACTTCGAGCAGAAATAGCCACGCTGCTGTGCAAAGGGGCTATAGAACCGGTTCCCCATTCTATGAGCGAGTCAGGCTTTTACAGCCGGTATTTTCTCGTGCCAAAAAGGGATGGGTCGCTCAGACCGATTCTGGATCTGAGGCGTCTGAACAAAGCTCTTATGAGAAGATCGTTCAAGATGCTCACGACCAAGCAGATCCTCGCGCATATTCGCCCGAGAGACTGGCTAATCTCCCTAGATTTGAAAAATGCATATTTTCAAATCAAGATAACGCCGCGTCACAGGCCATTCTTACGATTCGCCTTCAACGGCCAGGCTTATCAATACACCGTCCTTCCGTTCGGCCTGTCACTAGCACCCCGTACATTTACGAAGTGCATGGACGCGGCCCTCGCTCCTCTGAGAAATCGAGGGATGCGAGTATTGAACTATCTGGACGATTGGCTCATCCTGGCGCAGTCAGAGGCCGAGCTCCTCGCCCACAGGGCAATGCTGCTCAGCCATCTGGACAGCCTGGGGCTCACGGTCAATTGGACCAAGAGCTCATTAGTGCCCACGCAATCAACCTCATTTCTGGGTTTGAATCTGGACACTGTGGCAATGTCAGCCCGCCTGTCACCCCAACGCGCGCGCCAAGTTCGGCGCATGGCTGCGTATTTCCGGCCGGGCAAAATCGCACCTCTCAAGCTTTTTCAGAGGATGCTGGGACGTATGGCCTCAGCTGCAGCTGTGCTCCAGCTGGGCTTAATGCGCATGCGCCCGCTGCAATGCTGGTTAAACGCCCGAGTGCCTCACAGAGCCTGGGCGTCCGGAGGCTTCAGGATCAGAGTGACTCAGGGCTGCGTGTCAGCCCTAGAGCCCTGGCTAGTAGCCGACTGGTACCAGAGGGGAGTGACGATGGGAGCCATCTCACACCGCAAGGTCATCTCGACGGACGCCTCCACCACGGGTTGGGGCGCCGTTTTCGAGGGCAGATCAGCCTCAGGCCTCTGGTCGAGCGAGGAAAAACTCCTACACATAAACTGTTTGGAGATGATAGCGGTAGAGAACGCGTTCAGGCAGTTTCTCCCGCTTATACGAGGACACCACGTGTTAGTCCGGTCGGACAATACCACAGTGGTGTCCTACGTGAACCGGCAGGGCGGTGTCAGGTCCAGATGTCTGGGCAATCTGACAGAACGCCTGCTCGTATGGGCACACAGCTCGCTGTGCTCGCTGAGAGCTGCGCACGTGCCGGGCCACCTCAATGTAGGCCCGGACAAGCTGTCCAGGGGCCTCATTCTCCCAGGAGAATGGTCCCTGCACCCCCAGACAGTCCAGCTGGTATGGCGCCTGTTCGGCAGAGCGGAGCTCGACCTCTTTGCAACAAAAGAGAACGCCCGCTGCCCGACGTTTCTGTCCAAAAGCGAGGATGCGCTGTCCCAACCTTGGCCCAGCCTCCCGCTGTATGCTTTCCCGCCGATTTCCCTATTGCCCCAGGTCATAGCGAAAATCAGGGAGACGCGCCGCCCGGTGCTCCTTATAGCACCGCGCTGGGAGAACCAGATTTGGTACCCAGAGCTGGTGAAGCTGTCGCACTCACCCCCCTGGCCAGTTCCGCTGAGAGCAGACCTCCTCTCTCAAGCAGGAGGGTCAGTTTGGCATCCCCATCCAGAGCGATGGTCTCTGCATGTATGGGTGACCAACGGATACCCGTTGACCTGCCCGAAGGGGTTATGAACACGATTTCACACTCTAGAGCCCCCTCGACGAGGCGGTTATATAGTTCTAAGTGGTCGGTGTTCACTGAGTGGTGTGTTTCCAAGGGATTGGACCCACAGCAATGTGGGGTCCAGCGGGTGCTCTCCTTCCTCCAAGAGCTTTTGGAACTGGGCAGGTCCCCTTCCACGCTCAAAGTGTATGTGGCGGCTATAGCAGCGTTCGCTCAGACGATGCCAGGTAGCACGCTAGGAAGGAACGAGCTCATCATCCGTTTCCTCAGAGGAGCCAGACGGATGAATCTCCTGCGGCCCCCGTCGGTTCCTATATGGGATCTGGCCTTGGTCTTAGAGGCCCTGAAGGCTCATCCCTTTGAACTGCTCGAGACTGTGGAACCAAGGTTCCTTTCGCTAAAAACCGTGTTTCTGATAGCTCTGGCTTCAGTGAAACGCGTGGGGGATCTACACACGCTCTCAGTGAGCCCGACGTGTATGGAGTTCGGTCCTAATGACTCTAAGGTCATTCTCAGACCGAGGCATGGTTATGTCCCCAAAGCGATTGGCACTCCCTTCAGGGCGCAGGTTATCTCCCTCTCGGCTCTGCCAGCATCCGATGAGGGGGACGGTGGCAATATCCTCTGCCCTGTCAGGGCATTGAGGGTTTATGTCACATGCTCCGCCGCCTTCAGGCGTTCTGAGGAGCTATTTGTTTCGTTTGGTGGGCGCACTAAAGGTCTCGCCTCCTCGAAACAGACCCTGTCCAGGTGGATAGTGGACGCGATTGCAACTGCATACGCTTCCAAACACCTGCAGTGCCCGCTAGGTGTCAGAGCACACTCCACCAGAGGCATGGCCTCTTCGTGGGCTTGGGCCAGAGGGATTTCCATCCACGATATCTGTATGGCGGCAGGCTGGGCCTCCCCGTCTACGTTCGTGAGATTTTACAATCTGGAAGTTCCTGCCTTACAGGCGAAAGTGTTATCAGTTCAATAGGGCTGTTGGTTCTGCCCAGTGATTCTGCGCAGACATAGCTCACATACTGGTAGTAAGTTCGGTACTAGGCTCATGTGAATTTGAAGGAGACCGGCGGTGCCGTTCCCTCATTTACGAGACGAGCTGTTGTGAGTTTGAAGGTGACCGGCGGTGCCGTTACCTCACTCATATAACAAGATATTGTGAATTTGAAGGCGACCGGCGTTACCGTTCCCTCATTCATGAGACAAGGTGTGGTGAATTTGAAGGAGACCGGCAGGTGCCGTTCCCTCATTCATGGGACAGGGTGTTGTAACCACCCGTCGTAACCACCCGTCAGTTCGAATGAAGTGTCTGTATATGTGGTGGCCCGTTCTCCTTACCGGCCACCCTGCTCGAGCAGTGTTATGGTCCCCGGTTCCCTGGGATACATATGCTTTACGCGAGGCGCGCACGGCGTTGACAATGTGTTCCCGATGCGTAAGGAACTTACGCAATACGAGAGAACCTCTCGTAAGAGAACGATACTCGGTTACTTAACGTAACCTCGGTTCTCTCTAGAAGAGGGAACGAGTATTGCGTTCCTTGCCGTGCGCCCCGCGGGCTTTTACGCTTCAGAACTACGAAAACCGAATATTCAGCCCGTGAGCCCTGCTTATATACACGTGGCCACGCCCCACCTGTAGGCAAATGAAGCCAGGTGGGCGCGAAGCACCCTCATTGGTCGCCACGTCACGCGGGCTCACCGATAGGCTGCTGCAGTTGCCAGCAGAGCAGCCAATAGCACGCTGGAATAGCCTGCTATGGTCTGCCAGGCTGCCGCACTGCATTGACAATGTTACAAAATTAAGGATAATTTTGGGTTTTTCAGAAATCTTGAAGAAAGAATAATTTCCCGATGTGTAAGGAACTTACGCAATACTCGTTCCCTCTTCTAGAGAGAACCGAGGTTACGTTAAGTAACCGAGTATCGTTTTCTCTCTGTTTGTCAGGAGGAAGCAGGAGTTTTTTATGTTGATGACAGTGTGTCTCGGGCTCATTTGTGTTGTTCTGCTGGTCTTCATCAAACTGCAGCTCATCACCATCACAGTAAAGAGAGACCTGTTAAAGAGTTACAAGAACACAGTTGAAGAGTTCAACCACACTATCAACAGCTTACAGGACAATTACACTGATCTAATGACTGAAAAACAGCAACTGAAGAACAACTTCAGCTCTTTGAGTCAGAAGAAACTAGAGCTTGAAAGAAAAATCACATCTTTGAGTGATGAACTAAAGAAGGCAGTGTCTAAACAAAGTTAGTATAAATCTATTTTGTTGTAAGTAGCGTCTTTTCTTTCATTATACTTTATAAATGCAGTTTTGAAAAGTGTTTATGCATGAAAATCTGTGTGGTCCAGTTTTTTCCCCCATATCCAACGAGTTGAAGAGCTGGTCTGAGAGCAGGCAGTACTGCTGGGATCGAGGAGCTGATCTGGTCATTATCAACACTGAAGAGAAGCAGGTTAGCTCAGTGGCAAACAGAAACATTTCAAGGCAATTTTGTTAAGAATTAACGTACTGACAGTTATTAAAACAGTCACACCAAAATCTAATGTTTTAACACTGATTGGAAAATAAATGTGACAATAATATGATAACAAACATCTTTCATATAACTGTTCTCGTCTTCTGACAGTCAACTAATACCAGACAAAGACCACAAATGTAAGGATGATTCTCATTCTTTTCATGTTTTATATATTCACACACAGAGGTTCATATCTTCTTTAGTCAAAGAGTCTGTGTGGATTGGTTTATCTGACATTGAGAACGAGGGCAACATGAATTGGATAATTCAACACTAAAACAAGGGTACACAGCAAAAACTCCACAGTTAAATGAACTCTCCTGGGAGTATATGTGAGACAGGGGCGTAGCCATCTTTTCAGAAGTGAGGGGGACAGAAATGTCAGGTGTAATACCATTTTTTTTTATGACCTTTGTCTAATTGACAGATTTAATTGATCTCATCTCTTGCTTTTAATTCAGTAAGATATCAAATACACTGCTGAACAATAACCACTAATATCTATAATGTTTTCCCTATATGTTATGCCAATTTTATGATTGGTTTATGTAGGCTGCTACAAACACTTGTGCATCAAGTCCCCATGGATTTTATGCTTTGTAAAAAAAAAATATCACTGAATAAGGCAGAAAATATAAAGTACATTTCAAATGTTTGGAAACATTACAATTGTTAAATGTTTTTGAAAGAAGTCTTCTGCTCACCAAGGCTTCATTTATTTAATAAAAAAAATGCAGTAAAAAAGTAATACAGTGAAATATTATCCCAATGTAAAGCAGCTGTGTGAATATATAGTAAAAAATAAAATAATCTTTGTAATTTATTCCTGTGATCAAAGCTGAATTTATCATCATTACTCCAGTCTTCAGTGTCACATGATCTTTCAGAAATCATTCTAATATGTTCATTTGATGCTCAAGAAACATTTATGATTATTATCGTAATAATTAATGTTGAAAACAGTTGTGCTGCTTCATTTTTGTGGAAATCGTGAAACTATTCAAACATTTGTGGTAAGATAAAAAAAGACAGAAATTAATACTTTTATTCATCAAACATGCATTAAATTGATCAAGTGGCATTTATAATATAACAAAAGATTTATACATGCTTTATTCAATGTAAATAAATGCTGTTCATTTAACTTTCTATTTATTAAAGAATCCTGAAAAATAAAATGGATCATGGTTTCCAAAGCTGTTTTCAACAATGATTATAATCATAAATGTTTCATTTTCATTAAAAGATCATACTATAATTATTTCAGAAGGATCATGTGATACTGAAGACTGGAGTAATGATGCTGAAAATTACAATTTACTATATCATTACAAATGAATACAAAGCACTTTTTTTTTTTTTCCCATTCAGCATCACATATATATATATATATATATATATATATATATATATATATATATATATATATATATATATATATATATATATATATATATATATATATATATATATATATATATATATCTCAGTGGTTCACCACAGAAAACATTCTCTCTATATATATATACTCACCTAAAGGATTATTAGGAACACCATACTAATACTGTGTTTGACCCCCTTTCGCCTTTAGAACTGCCTTAATTCTACGTGGCATTGATTCAACAAGGTGCTGAAAGCATTCTTTAGAAATGTTGGCCCATATTGATAGGATAGCATCTTGCGGTTGATGGAGATTTGTGGGATGCACATCCAGGGCACAAAGCTCCCGTTCCACCACATCCCAAAGATGCTCTATTGGGTTGAGATCTGGTGACTGTGGGGGCCATTTTAGTCCAGTGAACTCACTGTCATGTTCAAGAAACCAATTTGAAATGATACGAGCTTTGCCAATTGGCACTAAGGGGCCTAAAGTGTGCCAAGAAAACATTCCCCACACCATTACACCACCATCACCAGCCTGCACAGTGGTAATAAGGCATGATGGATCCATGTTCTCATTCTGTTTACGCCAAATTCTGACTCTACCATCTGAATGTCTCAACAGAAATCGAGACTCATCAGACCAGGCAACATTTTTTTACAGTCTTCAACTGTCCAATTTTGGTGAGCTTGTGCAAATTGTAGCCTCTTTTTCCTTTTTGTAGTGGAGATGAGTGGTACCTGGTGGGGTCTTCTGCTGTTGTAGCCCATCCGCCTCAAGGTTGTGCGTGTTGTGGCTTCACAAATGCTTTGCTGCATACCTCGGGTGTAACGAGTGGTTATTTCAGTCAAAGTTGCTCTTCTATCAGCTTGAATCAGTCGGCCCATTCTCCTCTGACCTCTAGCATCAACAAGGCATTTTGGCCCACAGGACTGCCGCATACTGGATGTTTTTCCCTTTTCACACCATTCTTTGTAAACCCTAGAAATGGTTGTGCGTGAAAATCCCAGTAACTGAGCAGATTGTGAAATACTCAGACCTCCTCTGGCACCAACAACCATGCCATGCTCAAAATTGCTTAAATCATCTCTTTCCCATTCTGACATTCAGTTTGGAGTTCAGGAGATTGTCTTGACCAGGACCACACCCCTAAATGCATTGAAGCAACTGCCATGTGATTGGATGATTAGATAATTGCATTAATGAGAACAGGTGAACAGGTGTTCCTAATAATCCTTTAGGTGAGTTTATATATATATATATATATATATATATATATATATATATATATATATATATATATATATATATATATATATATATATATATATATATATATATATATATATATATATATAATATATATATAATATAATATAATATAATATAATATAATATAATATACATACACACACTTCAGTGGTTCACCACAGAAAACATTCTCTCTGCATCAGCATTTGAATGGGGTAGTATTGTTTTTTTGTTGTTGATTTCTTTGTCTATTAAGACAAAATGCATCTATAAGACACACTTTTAAATCACTGTGTAATTTAGACATGCAGATTGTGCATTCATTAAAGACAAAAACAAAGCCTCTCACTCGTTTTTTTATACTCTCATTTCAATGGATGAGGGCTTCTTAAGCCGAGTTCACACTGCTCGATTTTAGCCCTGATCGCCGACAGGTTTTGCGAAATCACAGACAAATGGCCAAAATCATAGGCAAATCGATGCTTGTGAGTAACAGTCACGCAGTGTGAATTAGCAAAGACACAATCTGAGAGAATCGCAGATGAGTCGCCGACGCCCGTGAGATATTTGTCATGCTAAACATCTGGACCTGTTGGCGATTCAAACTCCTGCTGTATGAAGTTCTGACTGAAAATTACATTGGTGATGACCTACAGCCAATGAGAGAGCGGCAGCGGGAGGTTCGGGGAGGAGTTATGGACCTGAATATCAGTATTTTAATAGATATATTTACAATTATATCAAACAGAAACAAAGTACACACATTTGCTTGACCAGCCGCAACAGCAGCACATTGCAATATTATTTATTTACCTCAAACTCTCTTTGCAGAACACAATCATTGCTCCCTGTGTCTCCCCAACCATTTCCTCCGCCATAATCCTTTTTCTTTTCTCCTTTTGGCTGCAAATCAGCGCACAGACCATTTGGATCGCAAGCTTTCTGCAGTTCCAGTCTCTCGCAAGAACTTCAGTCTGACGCACGTGTGATCTTGCGTTGTTTCCTTCTCACTTCTCACGTGTGTTTGGTTGTGAAACGTAGTTTGCGCACCAGAGAGAGCTGTCAGCGATTCTTCCTCTTGTACAGTCATGCAGTATGAAACCTCCTGTCGTCGATCCATCAGTCAGTATAAAAACAGCAGTGACTGAATGCTGGCCCAGAGAGTCATGCATTGTGAAAAGAGCAGTGATCCGACCAGTTTGAAAATCCTGCAGTCTAGATTAGATTAGATTAGATTCAACTTTATTGTCATTACACAAGTACAAGTACAAGGCAACAAAATGCAGTTTAGGTCTAACCAGAAGTGCAATAGCAGCAAGTTCAGGATATACAACAGTTGCATAAGTGCAGGACATGGATATGTACTGAATATATATATAAATATGTATAAATAGAGAGATGGTTATTATTATAAATAGAACTGAATTTACAGGTGAATATGTACAGTGAATAAATATACAGATGGCTATTACTATAAACAGAATTTACAGATGAATATGTACTATGAATATAATATAGAGATGGCTATTACTATAAACAGAATTTTACAGATAGAGGTATGCAATAATATGTTAGGCAATATGAGGAATATAGCAGTGGATTAAGTTAGTGCAATAAATTATGGACAGAGCTATCCGAAAAAAAGTGTAAAAGTGCAGTGGAAAGTGGTTGCATATTACAGTTAGAAGTACGGTGCAAAATGCAAATGTAAACAGTTGTTACTGTAATAAACAGTCGGTAGTGCAAATAACAAAGTGAAGGCAGATGTGAGGTAGGAGAGTTAACAGTTTATGAGGGAAGTGGATCAGCGAGGGTTAGAGTTCAGTAAAGAGACAGCTCTGGGGAAAAAACTGTTCTTAAGTCTGCTGGTCCTGGTCCGGAGGATCCTGAGATGCCTGCCGGAGGGCAGGAGAGAAAACAGTCTGTGGGCTGGGTGAGAGGAGTCCTTGAGGATGCTGCGAGCTCGATGCAGACAGCGTTTCCTCTGGATGTGCTCGATGGCAGGTAGTGGAGTCCCTGTGATGCGCTGGGCAGTTTTCACCACCCGCTGCAGTGCCTTGCGCTCCGCAACAGAGCAGCTCCCATACCATACTGCCACACAGTTGGTCAGGATGCTTTCTATTGCGCAGGGATAGAAGTTCACCAGGATAGCCGAGGAGAGCTGATTCTTCCTCAGTGTCCTCAGGAAGAAGAGGCGCTGGTGAGCCTTCTTGACCAGGCTGGAGGTGTTGGTTGTCCACGACATGTCCGCCGAGATGTGGATCCCCAGGAACTTGAAACTGGAGACACGCTCAACAGCCATTCCATTGATGTGGATGGTGTCGTGTGTGCCTCTTGACTCCTTCCTGAAGTCCACGATGAGCTCCTTCGTTTTGGTGGTGTTGAGGAGCTGGTTATTATCAGCGCACCATGTGGCCAGGTGCTGGATCTCCTCCCTGTAGGCAGTCTCATCGTTGTTGCTGATGAGACCAATCACCAATCAGTCTGAACTCGGCATTAGGAGACAAATGTCAAATTGTCATTATTTTCCCATTGCTATAATAAACTCACAACATCCGGTTTCTCACGACGTGAATTTGGGTGACCTGGGACACCAAACCTCTGATGTGTTCATGTTTTGCTCCATTACATGAAGTTCTGGAGATTCTTCAAGTTTTTTTTTTTACATTAAAAATACAAATTTTTCAACAGTTCAGAAAAGAATCATCTTTCGTTTGGTTTTGTAAGGTTTTTATAATTGCTATGTGGTTGGAGATTAAAACAAAGGTTTTTTTTGTGGAAGTTTTGTTATCAGTTTTGTGTTGGTCTCTTGGGTTCTTTACATCACCTGTGCATTGATGGTTTTGTAAATAACTAATAAAGCAGAACCTTCTGATCCTAAAAATGTTCTCCAGGGACATTCAATGTTTTGTCCCCACTGAAAAAAGAAAAAAAAACTTTCACAATCAATCCAGTGCTGCAGTTTGCACATTTCATGACCCTTAAAAGATCAACAGCGCAGCTGCCAGTTTACCAAAGGTTGCATTTGCATTACTGTTTTTCATGTCATTTACGGGAAATCTGTACTCAATTTGACTGACAGCAGCAAAAGTGTTTTTTTATGGTTTCTACAGTCATGATCAACATCTATATGTGGTTTTCAAGCCTGTTGTTCATGAAATGGTCACCAGTAACAATGACAAGCTTATGGAGGAGCACTAAACAAAGTCTAGTGGACAAATCTGAAATATTGGTCTTTAATTCTGAATCTTTATGGTAAATTAATTTAGTTCCTGGAAGAAATCAAAGTGTAGAATGTAGAATGTTGACTCCTGTAGAAAACAAACACAATTATTTTAAACATAGTTATTACTTTCTAGTTCAATTCTGCATGGGTGAACTTTAGTTAAGTGTGTGATTACCAGTAAAACAAAATACAAACTGAAAAATCGAACAACCAGAGAAAGATAAATAACAGTTTGGACTTTGAGGGTGTCGGGCAGGTATAAATCTGATCTGCTGCAGGTTCACGCTCACAGGAAGACACACACACACACACACACACACACACACACAGACAGGATGGACGTGAAGCTGCTGTGTCTGACCGTTGTTCTTCTCTCCTCACCCCTCCTCACACTGTGTGACCCGCTGTGAGTATTAAACACACCGTTTGTTCATAGACTTACTAATAGATCTGTTTTTAAGATTTGATTTGATCTCCTCAGGTTTGTTCTGACAGCTCCTAATTTGCTGAGAGTGGGTTCCTCAGAGAACGTGTTGGTGGAGGCTCAGGATTACTCTGGAGCAGATTTAGATGTAAAGATCACAGTAAAGAACTTCCCAAAGAAAGTCAAGGATATACTGACCAAAACAGTGAGACTGACTGCAGACAACAATTACCAGATCCTTACAGATATAAAGGTAATCCCACTATGAGACACTTAACCTTATGTACCAGGTGTGCAAGAAAAAATCAGTGCGATGCATCGTGATTCTTTCTCCAATGATTCTGAATCTATTCTGATCACCCTTTTCTGCTCACACACAGTGCGTTTCTAAAGCACAGCATCATCGCACATATGCGGTTAAAGCTCCGAATCAAAATTGATTCAGAATCATTGGAGAGAGAATCAAGGTGCATCGATTGTTTCTCGCAACCATATTATGTACACGTACAGTATGTGTTATTCATCTTCAGTTGTACATTTTAGTTTGTAAATTGTAAAATGCACTGTTAGACCAGGCTTATTTACAGAAAAAAAATATTTACTATTGCCAGTCATTTGATTTGATTTCGCCCTGCAGCTCAGGCTGGAAACATTTATTCTACTGCTTCTGTCACACTTTTGCGGGAACCAATCACAGACTGGCTTATCCACCTTGTGCGCTATTGGCAGGTTTAACATGACGATGGATAGAGAAGCGATGGATCGATGCCCGTTGATCACGCCTCTTGTGGTCTGATTGGTTGAAGGACTCTCCAATTGCGTACAGAGTCATTTGAATAATGCTTGTAGATCACGCCTCTTGTGCAGTAGAAAATACAGAGCAGACTCCCCAGACCAATGTTCAATCTTAAAGGATTAGTTCACTTTTAAGTAAACTTTTGCTGAAAATTTACCGACCCCCATGTCATCCAAGATGTCCATGTCTTTCTTTCTGCAGTCAAAAATAAATTAAGGTTTTTGATGAAAACATTCCAGGATTTTTCTCCATATAATGGACTTCAATGGGCTCCAAACGGTTCAAGGTCCAGTTTCAGTGCAGCTTCAAAGGGCTTTACACGATACCAGACGATGAATAAGGGTCTTATCTAGCAAAACGATCAGTTTATGCGAGAAACCGAGCAGTATTTATGCTATTATTTTACCTAAGTATATAAGTATATAGGTTTAACTGTTATGTAGGCAATTAAAGCATAGGTTTTTAACAGCCAGGTCGCCTGTTAAAAAGCATTATGAATACTTTTTTCTGTCAGTTAACCATACAGTAACAAATAGGCCTATGTAAAAGACCCAAAGAATAATACAAAACAACCGAAAAGGAGAGAGGGTAATATGTTCGGACCTCGGACTTGAACTCCTGTCACTGCCTAGTGAACAGCAAAAACTCCAGTGTTAAATTAACTGCCCTGGGAGTATATGTGAGACCACACTCAAGAGTGTTAAAGTGTTAAAATAAGAGTGTAACACTGAAGCATGTTAAAGTTAATGAGATAATTAAGTTTTTATATAAATCTTGACGTAAACTTTTGCCAAGGTTTTAAGAGGGCAAAGTAATGTTATTAAAACAGTAGAAACGTGTTAAACATAGTGGAGAAACGTGCTTCGACTTTTTGGTTCTGTCGACTATATATATTCACTAGGGCTGGGTAAAAAATATTGATTTCTCGATTTTAATCGATTCTCCTTTTTACAAAACAAAAGCGATTCTTAAATCCCAAGAATCGATTAGTCATCCTGTTTTCAGTTGATGAATGAATGGAACATTGCAGCGCCTCCTATCCAATAAATCGTAACAATATTTGGGCATTTATTACTATTTATAAGCAACAAAGTCTCAGATTTCAAATTACATCCATTTTATTACGTAATTCAAAAACATAAATACTGTTTTGTGGCTGTGGCGCGAGATGTCTCTGGCGCAGCTCAGCTCAAGAAAACCGGCAGCGCGGAGTGAACATGAACTGATCTAATCTTCCGCCTTAACACCAGTTACAGCGCAAAATAAACACGAATGAGCATCTGAAAGTGTGTTAAAAGATACAGGTTCCGACCGAAATCCGTATCATGTCACATGGAATCGCTCAAACAGTGTTTCAACCACAGAAAGAATGTAAATAATGTCATATAACATCACATTTACCTCAGAAAAACCATATCCAGTGTCCATAAACTCAGCTAGAAAAATGTACTCTAGAGAGGAGCATTTTGATAATTATATACACCACATTACATAGGCTATTCATTATCATTTTTAATGTTCTTCAATATTTAATGCATGTATGAATAAATCTGGCAAGTTTTTATGACAGCCAGCATTTAAATGTTTATATTTCAAAAAACGAATTGGAGTAGAAATATGATTATGTAATTGTAAAGTTAATATTATAACTTCATTGTTATAAAAAAAAAACATAATTGAGTTTAATTTAAGCGTTTTCTCAGCTCAGCACTCGAGCAGTTCTCGAGTCAGGAACGGGTTGCAGCGGTTCTTGAATCATCAGTACAGAATCGAGAACTGTTTCTTCCGGACATGTTCGATACTGAGAACCGATGAGCTGGAGATACTGATCATGCGTGATAGCATCGTCTGAACCAAACTGTTTCTCTCGTACAACTCATGCTGTGCTGACACTATGAGCACGGGTGAACCGAGCACTTGAGAGGCGAATTTAGTGCAATTTAAATAGATTTAATCTGTATCGAACATCCACATTTGATGTCAGTGGCTGTATTGGGTGCTTCTGCAAAACATAAATGGTAAGAATCTTATCCAAGATTATGATAATAAGGATTATTATTATTGTAAGAAGTTATGATTGAAAAATACTTCATTAGTTTGAATGCATTTTCATAGACGGGATGATATAATTGACATCATTATACAAGGACGTAAAAGAAACAGATCATTGAAATGAACTGTCTTAAAGAATCAGTTTGTGGAAATGAATTATAACATCCCATCACTACCACCACTAACAATAAATTCAAAGATTAGCCAAATCAGATCTGCAAATCTAATATATAAACCAAAATAAATCAAATCTATAAACACACAGTTAATTAACTAATGTTAAAGATTCAAGAGCCCAACTAAAGAAAACACTGATCACCATAATGGTGACTACACACTTTATCATTTTTTGTAAAACGTCAACATCTAAATCTCTGCTAATTCTCAACAAGAGCGAAAATAAAGACAATAAAATAAACAATGTCAAACTGACTGGTAAACTGGCTGGAAATTGTAGTTTCTGCTCGTCTCTTCTCTTTTTCTGTTCTGCTTGTTTCACTGTCCTTGAGTGATTGTGCTTGTTAACAGCAAGGGATCAGTGTCTGAATTTCACTCACTCTGTCAAGCGGACTATGTTAGTGAACTAATGTAGGGAATAGTGAATGAGGGTATTGGATGTGATCTGGAACACAGCCTCTGAGTGTCGACTTTGAGCGCTGTTAATTCACAGTATATTCCTGTAGGCTCTTTTCTTGAAAATGACAAATTACCCAGAATGCATTGTTTTATGGTATATTACTGTTTTAATTGAAAATAGTATGTTACTGTCAGATTTTGGCCGTTTTTTACAGCAAGGTTTAACAGCGTGCCTTTTTCTTTTATTCAAAATTTGTAAAGGACTAATTAATTTTCTCTTCTTTAGATCCCTGATGATAAGAACTATTTCTCTGATGATCCTCTGGAGAAGCAGTATGTGTATCTAGAAGCTAAATTTCCAAACAACACCCTGGAGAAAGTGGTCATGGTCTCATTCCAGTCTGGATATATATTTGTTCAGACAGACAAGCCCATCTACACGCCTGCTAGCACAGGTAAGAATAAGTGCTAAAAACATAATGCATATAGAGTGATATAACATATAACATATAACATGTTGTCATCAGCATGACATCACCCAGTCAACATGCGCTGATCACAGTGAGATCACATCATTCTCATACAGTGACATTCACAGTGTGGGTATATGTGAGCTCATTGTGAACTCAAAATGTTGAGCAGGTTATGAGCGGCTCAAATATCAGTCACTGGGGGACATTCTACTTCCTGTTTCTCAACACTATCACAGTGATATCACAGTGGGCTCACATGATGAGCTCAGACTGACTTTATTTCTATCATACAATGTTGGTTTGTTATTGACAATAACAACATAATCATCAAAATATATTTAATTATAATAGACCCTATAAGGTGTATGATCCAGCAGTGTCATAATCATTTATGAAGGATTTTTAAACCATCACAAGACTCAAATATTTTGAACTACTGTGTTATTTATAGGGATGGCTGACGTGAAACTGATGTTTTGGCGCTTTGTCGAGGTCCCAAAGCGCAGATGTTTCGAAACACTGCTGTGATTCAAAACACCCATGTCACATGACTATGGCTAAATGAAGCTTCAACTGCGTTTGAGGTTTAGAAGTTTGTTTTCTTTAGTTGGGCAGTCTGATAACTTTTTAATGTTAGTGTTCCTCTGGCTGATGTCTTTGAGTTTGCTATGGCAAGAAAAGCAAAAGAAAACACAACCAGATGCTGTCGGCTGCTTGATGCTATGATCATCGATCTTATGACTGAGTATGAGCAATTAACTAATAACTTTGATTTATTGTGATTCTAGGAAAAATCCAGATCAGATTTAAGCAGTAAAACTGAATTAGTTTTAAAAGAGATTATACACTAAGCATTTTAACCCGTTCCAAGAGTAATTCACAGCCAGACATCAAGAATCAGCCTATGAACCTCAACAATGGTGACACGCTTCATGCCACAATGCATTCTGGGAGCCGTGGATGAATTTTGCATGATGCATCTAGAATGCATTGCGGCATGAAGCGTGTCACCATTGTTGAGATTCATAGGCAGATTCTTGATCACTGTGTGTGAGAAGATCCTACAGGTGTTAGAAGTGCATATTGTGTCGTGTTATGAAACAGAAGAACAACATTTTTGTTCACATTTTAAACATCAAACAGATTATGTGGTGAAAACTAGTGATGGGAAGTTTGGATCTTTTCCGCAAACCGGTTCTTTCGGACAGTTTGTTTCACTGAACCGGTACAAAAAAACCGGTTAACCAGTTCTTTTGCGCTCAAACGTAATGACGTCAAGTCTATTGCGGGCTGGATAAACACACTTTACATATTAAAATATTTAAAGTCAGTAATCATAACATCATCAGATAAAATAGCATCATAATCTGATAGTTTATTACAAAGTTTTACAAAGCATTCAAACACATGCAGTGATGCAAACTATCAGTTATAAAATCAATAAATCAGTTTTCATCAGTGCAGAAACCGATACTCGGTTACTTAACGTAACCTTGGTTCTCTCTAGAAGAGGGAACGAGTATTGCGTAAGTTCCTTACGCTACGCTACGGGAAAGTATTCTTTCTTCGAGATTTCTGAAAAACCCAAAATTATCCTTAAAGGGGCTATATGCGTTTTTCTGAAATTTAAACTCGCGACTGACACCTGTGGCCAAAAAACAGAACTGCTCTTCATTTCTGCTCGCTCTCGCAGCGCGCGCTCGTACGTGCACACTTCACAAGTCATCTGCTGCAAGGAGGTCAACATTATGTTTACAGAGGTAAGAACTGTCAAATACATATATTGTTTGAGATAAGTGTTCTCTTATCAAAACGTCAAACGTGTAGCTGACAACCTACACAAAAAATTAATACATTAAATAAACAAATAAACCCATTTCGCCATTGGCATACACGCTGATGAAGGGCGCACAGACCGAAACTTTCGTAGAATATTAAAAACACAAATCTGAGCACTGTCCTTGACGACTGAGCACTGTCCTTGACCACTTATTATACACAAGTAGCTTACTATCACCAAGTATGAAAGACACATATACATAATACTATTTAGCAATATTTATTGACTACATCTTATGTGAAATAAAATGCATCACACTTTACATCTTCATTTACCTCTTATTTTTTGTTAAGATATAGAAACAACAAACAATATAATGTAGCTTTACATGGCTATATAATAAATAATCCATCAGTTTTATATAGCGCTTTTCTAGACACCCAAAAAGACTTTACATTACTGATGCACTATTCATATTTATTTTTGTTTATATATATATATATATATATATATATATATATATATATATATATATATATATATATATATCAGATCTGAGCTCCCTCCAAGGCTCAAATGCGAAGCCGATGTTCACTCTAGTCCTTGCAATGCGCCGGTCTCTCTCAATCTTCGACCTTTTTTGGCCCGCGTGACGTGGCGACCAATGAGGGCGCTTCGCGCCCACCTGGCTACATTTGCCTACAGGTGGGGCGTGGCCACGTGTATATAAGCAGGGCTCACGGGCTGCATATTCGGTTTTCGTAGTTCTGAAGCATAAAAGCCCGCGGGGCGCACGGCAAGGAACGCAATACTCGTTCCCTCTTCTAGAGAGAACCGAGGTTACGTTAAGTAACCGAGTATCGTTCTCTTACGAGAGGTTCTCTCGTATTGCGTAAGTTCCTTACGCTACGGGAACATATTGTCAACGCCGTGTGCGCCTCGCGTACAGCATATGTATCCCAGGGAACCGGGGACCATAACACTGCTCGGGCAGGGTGGCCGGTAAGGAAAACGGGCCACCACATCTACAGACACTTCATTCGAACTGACGGGTGGTTACAACGGGTGGTTACAACACCCTGTCCCATGAATGAGGGAACGGCACCTGCCGGTCTCCTTCAAATTCACCACACCTTGTCTCATGAATGAGGGAACGGCAACGCCGGTCGCCTTCAAATTCACAATATTTTGTTATATGAGTGAGGTAACGGCACCGCCGGTCACCTTCAAACTCACAACAGCTCGTCTCGTGAATGAGGAAACGGCACCGCCGGTCTCCTTCAAATTCACATGAGCCTAGTACCGAACTTACTACCAGTATGTGAGCTATGTCTGCGCAGAATCACTGGGCAGGACCAACAGCCCTATTGAACTGATAACACTTTCGCCTGTAAGGCAGGAACTTCCAGATTGTAAAATCTCACGAACGTAGAGGGGGAGGCCCAGCCTGCCGCCATACAGATATCGTGGATGGAAATCCCTCTGGCCCAAGCCCAGCGAGCGCAGCGAGCTGTGTGCCCACACGAGCAGGCGTTCTGTCAGATTGCCCAGACGTCTGGACCTGACACCGCCCTGCCGGTTCACGTAGGACACCACTGTAGTATTGTCCGACCGGACTAACACGTGGTGTCCTCGTATAAGCGGGAGAAACTGCCTGAGTGCGTTCTCTACCGCTATCATCTCCAAACAGTTTATGTGTAGGAGTTTTTCCTCGCTCGACCAGAGGCCCGAGGCTGATCTGCCCTCGAAAACGGCGCCCCAACCCGTGGTGGAGGCGTCCGTCGAGATGACCTTGCGGTGTGAGATGGCTCCCATCATCACTCCCCTCTGGTACCAGTCGGCTACTAGCCAGGGCTCTAGGGCTGACACGCAGCCCTGAGTCACTCTGATCCTGAAGCCTCCGGACGCCCAGGCTCTGTGAGGCACTCGGGCGTTTAACCAGCATTGCAGCGGGCGCATGCGCATTAAGCCCAGCTGGAGCACAGCTGCAGCTGAGGCCATACGTCCCAGCATCCTCTGAAAAAGCTTGAGAAGTTTTGCCCGGCCGGAAGTACGCAGCCATGCGCCGAACTTGGCGCGTGCGTTGGGGTGACAGGCGGGCTGACATTGCCACAGTGTCCAGATTCAAACCCAGAAATGAGGTTGATTGCGTGGGCACTAATGAGCTCTTGGTCCAATTGACCGTGAGCCCCAGGCTGTCCAGATGGCTGAGCAGCATTGCCCTGTGGGCGAGGAGCTCGGCCTCTGACTGCGCCAGGATGAGCCAATCGTCCAGATAGTTCAACACTCGCATCCCTCGATTTCTCAGAGGAGCGAGGGCCGCGTCCATGCACTTCGTAAATGTACGGGGTGCTAGTGACAGGCCGAACGGAAGGACGGTGTATTGATAAGCCTGGCCGTCGAAGGCGAATCGTAAGAATGGCCTGTGACGCGGCATTATCTTGATTTGAAAATATGCATCTTTCAAATCTAGGGAGATTAGCCAGTCTCTCGGGCGAATATGCGCGAGGATCTGCTTGGTCGTGAGCATCTTGAACGATCTTCTCATAAGAGCTTTGTTCAGACGCCTCAGATCCAGAATCGGTCTGAGCGACCCATCCCTTTTTGGCACAAGAAAATACCGGCTGTAAAAGCCTGACTCGCTCATAGAATGGGGAACCGGTTCTATAGCCCCTTTGCACAGCAGCGTGGCTATCTCTGCTCGAAGTAGATGTGCTACTTCCTCGCTCACTCTCGTCTCTGTATGTGCACAGAAGCACGGAGGGCGGCGAGCGAACTGCAGAGTGTAGCCGTGCTTCACTGTTTTCAGCACCCATTCTGATACACCTGGAATGGCTTCCCACGCTCTCGTGTGTGCCACACGGGATAGAACGGCCTCCGGGCTCGAAACGCCGCGCTTCGCGGGTCTGACGGCCTGTATAGGAGGGGCGGGCGCAGTGCGCACGCTCTCTGTGCTGTGGGCCAGCCGATCGCTCGCGATGGCTGGCCACCCTACACACTGCATCTCTGCCACTTCGAGCGGGGAGTGGCTTGTGTGTGGCCCTACACTCATCGCTCCGGCCACCCTGGGCGGAGAACAAATGGTGTGTGGCGCGGCGCGTGGCGCCTGAGGCATAATGTTCGCGAAAATGTGTGAGCGCGTTTGAGCGGGCACAACTCTTACGCGTGGAACATGACCGGTTAAGAGTGGCTGTGTGACAGCGCGTGTGGTGGTTAGTCGTGGACGCAAACAAGCGGACACGTGACCTAACTCTAGCACTCGAGCGGCCGGTGGCCGCTTTATGTGAGTGGGGGACACGGGGTTTATAGTGCTTGTGTGCAGGGGTGAACACAGAAAAGTGGGCACATTTACTGCATTTGAAACACATACGGCGTGAGCCGTGCAACCAGAAATAATGCAACCTTTGTGATTTCTCTGGTTCGCCGTAAAAACGGCGGTTATTGACAGGCGAGAAGGCATTTTTGCCAGCTCGTTGGCTGCGTGAAATCCATCTGCAGCAACCACAGTGGTGGGGGCTGACAGGAAAGAGAGTTTTGACGGTGGTCCGGCCGCGGCGGGACTTAACCGTCGCTTCTTGCCTCTGGCTAGGAGGACTTTGGAGGCTCGGGCTTCAGCGCGATCCTAGGCCGGGGGCCCCGAGGTGGAGGCGGCTTACCACGGCTGGAAGAGCGCGATCTGGGGCGGCCGCTCGGTCTTCGCTGAGACGAAGGGGGCCGCGCTGGGCGCTGCGCGGAGCTCGGTGCTGGCTGGTCGCGAGGACGGCGAGCAACGGAGCTATTGCTAGCGCCGGGGCATCGAGGCAGGAAGAGGTTCATGGCCTGCGTCGTTTTCTGCACTTCAGAGAAACGGTCGACGATCCCCTTGACCGCTGGTCCGAAAAGCCCAGACGGAGAGAGCGGGGCGTTTAGGAAGGCCGCGCGCTCTGTTTCTCGCATGTCCACGAGCGTGAGCCAGAGGTGGCGCTCAGCTACCGTGAGGGAGGCCATAGAGCGTCCGAGGGCCTGTGCTGCGGTCTTGGTGGCGCGAAGGGAGAGATCCGTCGCGCTTCGCAAATCCGTGATCAACTCAGCGTCACAGCTTTTCTCGTCCAGGTCGCGGAGGAGATTAGCTTGGAGGATTTGCAGCACGGCCATAGAGTGCAGAGCAGATGCAGCTTGACCGGAGGCAGCGAAAGCGCGGCCGATCAGCGATGACGTCACTCTGCAGGCCTTAGACGGGAGGGCAGCCTTTGAGCGCCAACCGGAAGGTGGGCAAAGGTGCGCTGTGACCGCCTCTTCCACCGGAGGGATAGCGTTGTAGCCTTTCTCAGCCGCGCCGTCAACTTGTGAGAGCGTCGAAGAAGCCTGAGACGAGACCCTCACGGAGAATGGCGCGTTCCAGGACTTCGCGAGCTCCTCGTGAAGCTCTGGCAGAAAGGGTGCAGTCCTGGAGGTGGGCGCGCGGCGGCGACTGTTTAGGAAGCATCCGTCAAGTCGATTCGGCGCTGCCACCTTGGGCGGGGCCCATTCGAGGCCTAGCTGCTCGACAGCCCGGGTGAGAAGGCGCAAAAGTTCGGCGTCCTCACCCGCTCGAGAGCGTCCGGAGCCCCGGACTGAAGAGGTCGCGGAAGACCAGTCCTTGCTGTCGGAAGCCATGATGGAGCAGCTGTCGGCGCGTTCCTGGGGTGGGGGCAGGGAAGGCGAGAGTGAAGCGGGCGGGAAGGGTTCCGGCGAGCTTCTCTCGGCGAACTCCGGAGTCCGCTGCGAGCAGCGCTTCTTTCTGCGCGGCTTAACAGGGACTGGAGGGATGTCGTCATCGAACAGAACGAGTCGAGCCCGCAGGGTCGACATCGTCAGTTCCTCGCACTCCGGGCATCCGCCGGCGAGAAGTGCGGCGGCGGCGTGATCACGGCCCAGGCAGAGAGCACAGATCACATGGCGGTCCCCGGAACTGAGCTGCGCGTGACACGAGCCGCAGGTGGAACGAGACATTTTGTATCAAACGCTCGGCTCTTTTAGAGAAAGTGTGACGCAGCGGCGACAACACTTGAGCGTAAAAGGATATGGGCTGCCGGATAGCAGAGCAGGCACGGATGGCTGAAGGTGGCGCGATGCTGCCGGCTTCCTCAGGCGCTGTCCTCTGCTTGCTCGTCTGCACGATCACGGCGGCGGGTTCCAGATCCAGTGATGCGAAGGGCTTCGCTGAAGAAAAGAAAATCGAATATGCAGCCCGTGAGCCCTGCTTATATACACGTGGCCACGCCCCACCTGTAGGCAAATGTAGCCAGGTGGGCGCGAAGCGCCCTCATTGGTCGCCACGTCACGCGGGCTCACCGATAGGCTGCTGCAGTTGCCAGCAGAGCAGCCAATAGTCACGCTGGAATAGCCTGCTATGGTCTGCCAGGCTGCCGCACTGCGTTGACAATGTTACAAAATTAAGGATAATTTTGGGTTTTTCAGAAATCTCGAAGAAAGAATACTTTCCCGTAGCGTAGCGTAAGGAACTTACGCAATACGAGAGAACCTCTCGTAAGAGAACATGATCCACTTACTATGTTTTTGTAATTAAATAAATATGGTTCGCCAGATTTTCCCCTCATTCATGTCAGAGTTGTTTCACAGACACGCGCTCATATCAGCTGTTGTTCGTTCGGTCGCCGTGCAGTCAGTCAGTCGCTCAACGCATGCTCAGTATCATCAGCTCATCGGTTCTCAATCGGACATGTCCGAATAAACAGTTCTCGGTTCAGTGTACTGCTGATCCGAAAACCGCTGCAACCGGTTCTTGACTCGAGAACAAGAACGATAATTGAGATTCGAGAACCGCCAGAGCGATTCAAAAGGAGTCGCTTGCTTCGCCTTCGCTGTAGTTTGATTAGGCTACGTCATTTCTATCTTTATATCACCTTGTTTACAAATTAAATACAATGGAGTCCTAACAAAGTTAGGCAGATTGTTTTTCTGAATTCAAACCTATTATAAGAGACAGTCAAGCTGCATATACCTCTGTTTAAAACTTTGTTTTTGCTATTATTATTATTATTTAATTATTTTTGATAAAGCACAATAACTTTTTACATTTACAAACAACAGGCAATACCTGTTAAATACAGTGTGTAAGACAATTACAGTGTGTAAGTGCACTTTTCCAGCAATTGTTATTTTTAAAATGTGTGTATTATTTGAACACTTTAATATTTTTTTATTAAAACATTGTTTATTTAATACTAACCCAATTTGTGAATGTGTCCTCATTAACTATAATTACACGTAAACATTAATATTTTAAATAAATACATACTTCAATCATAAATAGTCAATCACATGCTCATACAGTGATAAGACAGTAATGAACTTGAACTGATGAAAACATATTTCCATGATGTTTTATATTATAACACGTCTCGATGTTCAACAAAACTTGCTTTTCGTTTTCTTGAAAAATCTCACGCATACTCAGTCAGTATCAGTTCATCGGTTTTCAAATCGGACATGTCCGAAATAAACAGTTCTCGGTTAGTGTACTGGTGATCCGAAATCCGCTGCAACCGGTTCTTGACTCGAGAACGAGAACTGTGACAGACCGGTCCGCGTACGTTCTCGATTCAGTGTACTGGTGATCCGAAAGCTACTGCAACCGATTCTTGACTCGAGAACGAGAACTGTGACAGACCGGTCCGCGTACGTTCTCGATTCAGTGTACTGGTGATCCGAAAGCTACTGCAACCGATTCTTGACTCGAGAACGAGAACTGTGACAGACCGGTCCGCGTACGTTCTCGATTCAGTGTACTGGTGATCCGAAAGCTACTGCAACCGATTCTTGACTCGAGAACGAGAACTGTGACAGACCGGTCCGCGTACGTTCTCGATTCAGTGTACTGGTGATCCGAAAACCGCTGCAACTGGTTCTTAACTCGAGAACGAGAACTGTGACAGGCCGTGTGTAGGCTACGCTCGTTTGTGTACGCTGCACGCATGCTCAGTATCATCAGCTTCTGCTCGCTGGTGTGCTCGTCATCATCAGTTCTCTCCACAGTAGGTTAGTGTACTGTTGGAGTAACTGAATAACTCCAGGATGTTGGTTTATTTCGAGTCAGAGGGACAGTCAGACATGTCAAAAAGTGATCAACTTGGATTAGTGCTTAATAGAGATGCAAACTGTTTAGAACGATTCAGTCCAATTTGGTGAACTGTTTCAACCGGTTCACTTAAAAGAACCGGTTCAAAAGAACGATTTGTTCGCGAACTGGACATCACTAGTGAAAACACTGCTGGATCTTCTGCTGTAGAATCACAAGACTACTGTAATCAATGACTCTCATGTGATCGGCAAAGACCATACACTTTCAGCTCGCTGTGATCTCACATTGTGACCACATCATGAGAATCTTGTGAACTCATGGTGAATTCACTATGAGATCAAATTGTTGACTGGGTATTCAGTTTATTCTGGGTATACTGTTCATTTTATCAGTGTTTGAATCTGCAAAAATCAAAACGATCAGAACTCATATTTCAGTTTTTGCTTGGTTCTCTTTTGCAGTTCGTTACAGGATTTTCTCTCTGATGCCCAACATGAAACCCCTCGATCAGCCTGGAGTCATGGTGGAGATCATGGTACACACTTTAATAGCATGCACGCATGCACACTGGTTTCCATGTTTTGGGATATAATGGTTTTTATACTGTACAAACTGTATAGTATCTCCCCTTACACTAACCCTACCCCTAAACCTACCCAATCACACACAACTTTCTGCAGTTTTACATTTTCAAAAAGCATCACTTAAAGGAGAACTCCGGTGAATTACGTTAATCTTGATCGTTATATCTTTGTCAGTACTGTCTATAGAAAAGAAAAAAAACCCCGAACCGGATTGGTGCTTGCAACACGGAGCTGTTACAGTTAATGCCCAGAGCTCCCACTCAACTAACACGGCAGCTATGGGGGCATGTACATAAAGAGTGTCTTTGTGCCTCTTAACAGACACAAAATGCAATTAAAATGTCTGTCCAACATGAACAGGGCCCTTACATGACAACGAGATGCGTTTAGCAACTTAGCCATTGTTTAAACTCACCAAAATATTGTGTTTTAGACGGCAAGCTGTAGTCTCGCTGAAGTCCCGTGAGCCGGTAAAAATGTAAATAGTCCAGGGGGGAGGAGCCTTACGAATAATTTCTTCTTCATTTGTGAGCCGATCATCACTCTTCACACACACACGACGCTCCTCCCCCCTGGACTATTTACATTTTACCGGCTACAACCGGTAAAGTTCTCACGGGACTTCAGCGCGAGACTACAGCTTGCCGTCTAAAACACTATCTCGGTGAGTTTAAACAATGGCTAAGTCAACGCATCTCGTTGTCATGTAAGGGCCCTGTTCATGTTGGACAGACATTTTAATTGCATTTTGTGTCTGTTAAGAGGCACAAAGACACTCTTTATGTACATGCCCCCATAGCTGACGTGTTAGCTGAGTGGGAGCTCTGGGCATTAACTGTAACAGCTCCGAGTTGCAAGCACCAATCCGTTTTTTTTCTTTTTCTATAGACCGTACTCACAAAGATATAACGATCAAGATTAACTTAAAAATTCACCGGAATTCTCCTTTAAGCCCTATTTGGACGGTAATTGTTTCTCATGTGGACCCAGCAGGCACAGTATGTCAATGTGAC
Organism: Romanogobio albipinnatus; assembly: GCA_023566225.1. Taxonomy (NCBI): domain Eukaryota; kingdom Metazoa; phylum Chordata; class Actinopteri; order Cypriniformes; family Gobionidae; genus Romanogobio; species Romanogobio albipinnatus. The sequence continues at coordinate 67,536,850 of CM042241.1, read as the reverse complement.
ATCAGGAAGACGTTGGATTTTTGTTGAAAATGAAAATTGGTTTGATGTCTAAATCCAACGTTTGTTTGTCGTCAAGCTCCAATGTGGGGCAGATGTTGAATTTTGTTTGGAATAAACACAAAAAGTACATTTATTACCAGCTTCACTTATTATTAACCAGATTTACTTTATTTCTGTCATCTTCAGATCCAGGCATATACAGAAGCTCTTATTGAGATTAACAGAGGTTTAGATGTTAATGTTTTGTTGACATCACCATTATGGTGATCAGTGTTTGCTTTAGTTGGCCAGTTTGACTCTTAACCAGGGGCGTAAATCACGGGGAGAAAATAATTCTTTTCTCTTTAATACAGATTAGGCAAAACACTGTTAACATCACTTGCCCACCGCCGCACCGCCCCGCTCCGCTGTATAGTAATAAAATCATTTAGTTCAGTTAGAGAACTGACAAAACAATTAAAAGCTGAATGTGTGTGATCAATACAGCACGAGCCGAACAAGCAAACAGCTGACAGACAAGATTATCGAAGATTTGGTTTCAGAGCGTAAAAGCGCCTATTTAAGGGAGTGTGTCATTGTACAATTTTGTTGTTGTGTTTTTCATTACGAATAATAGGCTAATGAACCCAAAATTCTAAAAATTGGCTAATTCTAAACCGAAAGTTCAGTCAGATCTGTGTTGGGTTTTGCTCAATATGATAATAAGTGGCAGATCAGAGGCTTGCTGCAGTTGAATATCTAAATATCTGAATATCATAGTATAAAATACTATGTGGAGGACGCAAGATAATTTAATAATTATAATATGACTGCGTGGTGAACCTTAATCGTATTTAAACTACTATCACTTTGTGTTGAGATTTAGTGTGCTGCCATACATTTTACCCTTTTTTACTTTTTTTTTTTTTTTTTTTTTTTTTTACTGTGCGGTGCTTATTCCAACCAAAATTAAATGTCTGTCTGACGTTGGAGCTTGACGTCAAACAAACGTTGGGTTTGGACGTCAACCCGATTTTATGACCAAATATGACGTCTGACTGACGTTGTATTATTACATTGACGTACTATGCCTGCTGGGGACATCTGTAAAAACAAATTTGCAAGCCACTTCAGTGATAAAGCTTGTGCATTCGGATGGTGATTTATTTATAGTGGAGGAGCGAGTTTTGCAGAGGTGGGGCTGCGAGTCACATGGGTTGACTCGAATCGCAAATTTTATAACTTGAGACTTGCTTTACTAAATAAAGAAAATTATTTGACGACTTAGATTTGAGACCCAATGACTCGAGACTTGACTTGAACTGTATAACTCGAGAATGACTATTAAAACTAAAGTAATTAAATTATCCGTTATATAAATCATTTGAGATAAATGATCAATTGATGAAGAAAATGTATGCTATGAAATCAACGACACAAGTGATCAGAGTCTGCGTGACTGCATTATGCTGCACGTGCACAGAAAAAAAATGCGTTGAGCGTGCTAAATAGTGGGTAGAATAAAATCTCACAACATTGTTTCTTTTGGATATAAACACTTCAAAATTGACTATATTCACAGTGAGGGGGCTGTGAGGTTACTCTTTTTACTCTCGCTGTGACCTCACATTGTGACCACATCACGAGTATCCTGGGAGCTCATGGTGAAGTCACTGTGAGATCAAATTGTTGATTGGGTAAACTACTTAATGATGGTGTGTTTTGTAATTAACGTGATGTAAATTCGGTAACATTTTCCAGTTTCTTTCAAAGTTCTTTAATGCCAAACATGTCGCTCTTTCTAATGATGAAAAACAATATACAAAACTGTTAATGATACCAGTGTTTAACAATGTTTTTCTCTTAAAGCAAGAGAGAGAGAGAAGTATAGGGCAGCTTGTATTGACATTTTGAGTGATGACCCACTCATAAAAAAGGGGAGAACTACAACTGACTTCAGCCACAGCTTTAGATGAAATCAACATTAAACATCAGACATTAAATCTCTCTTATTACAAATCACACTGACTTCATTTCTGTCAGACCTCTACAGTTCTTTTTGAGAATGAACAGGTTTAGATTTTGACGATCAGTGTTTCCTTTAGTTGGACAGACTTTGGGCTTCTGTGTAGTTTCTGAAAGTGTGATTACCAGATCACATAGTTTGTTGAAAAAGAAGCCATTGATAAGGATGGTCAGATGACATGTCTTTCATAATCATCAAGAAACGTATTTGAAAAAAAAACAAACAGTTTTTTTACTAACAGAGTTTCACCAACAATGCTTTCTTGCCAAACTTCTGAATTTTGATTTTTAAAAGCATTTACAAACCTTCGGGCACACACAAGCATCAAGAATCTGCATATGCATCTCAATACAGTGACATGCTTCATGCAGCAATGCATGCTGGTAGCCACCATAGTAAAACACTCATGACTCCCAGCATGCATTGCAGCATGAAGCATGTCACGGTTATTGAAATGCATTTGCTGATTTGTGTGCATAAAAAAAAAAAAAAACAATCCCCAAAATGTATTTAAAAATCAACATTTAGATTGACCGACCTGTGGCAAATATTTATGGTAAAAAATATTAACAATAAATAATCAGTTTTTGTTAGAGACGAGTTTAGTCATTTAATTCACAGTAACATACATATCACCTGATTAATGTTATTTATTGTTTCTTTTGTAACAAATCATGTGTCTTATTAACACTGTTACAATAACCCCAAACTGATATAATAACAGAGTCAAACAACCCAACTAAATGAAACACTGATCTCCATAATGGTGATCAAACGTTTCAAATAAATCAACACCTAAACCTGTTAATTCTCAAAAAGAACTGAAGACAAATGACAGAAATAAAGAGGTGTAATGTCTTTTCAGTTGATTTGATCTAAAGCTGTGGCTGAAGTCAGTTGTAGTTCTTGTGTTTCTCTGTCCTTCAGTGATTCTGCTCATTATCATCAGGTGTCTTCAATAATCAAACAATCATCACTCAATGAATCACTTAAGTATCTTATTAACTCTAACACTGCTTCAGTGTTACTTTAACACCCTGCTGGTGGTTCCCATACGAACACAGAGCGGTGTTAATTCAACACGAGGGAATTTACTTTGTGTGCCTGCTGGGTTGTTTTTTTAACCACTTAACTGTCACCATTTCCCAGCAAGCACAGTGACGTAGGCTCCACATGGGTTAGCCCAGATGAAATGAACACTGAATCAGTGTTGGAGTTAATGAGATAATGTGATGATTGAGCATTATTGAAGACACCTGATGTTAATGAAGGACAGAGAAGTCAAGTCAACATTATTTATATAGCGCTTTTGGCAATGCAGATTGTTTCAAAGCAGCTTTACAGTGTTAAATAGGGCTGGGCGATATATATCGTGAGATTGTTATGCGCATCTCATCAGTAAAGCCGGTTCCTTGATTAGTAGTAAATCGCCTTCACCTGCTTTCAGATGGAGCGGCATTTACTACAAAGCTAAAACTCCAGTGTTAAATTAAGAAAGAAGTTAGAGAAGTTAATGAGATAATTAAGTGATTAATTTAGTGATGATTGATCATTATTGAACACACCTGATGTTAACAAGCAGAATCTCTGAAGGAGAAAATCATAAATTGTAAGCCACCGTTATGGGGATGGGTGTGTGCATTAGTTGGGCTCTTGGCCCTTATGTTATTAACTTTAGATTTTGTTTGTCTGTTGTTATTAATTTATAACAGTCAAATTAACAAAGAAAAGTGTGAGCTGATAGTGTTGGCAATGTTTTGACATAATCATGCTGTGATCAGAAAAATGAAACTTGTTAGCAGCAGCTTTGTGATTTTACAGCATGTGATTATCATTTTTTAATTATAGTCCAAAATATTTAATAAACATTGTTCAGTGTTTATGCTGTGTTTCTTAAGAATCCACAAGATGTCACAATTTCATCACAGAAGATATTTACAGAGAGAGGGATGAAGTCTGGAAACTACGCCATTCCTGAGGTTGCCAGGTGTGTAAAACACTGACAGGACTGAAGATATTCAACCGTGTGAACCGACAACATTTTTATTGCATATTGTGTCTTATTCAAGGGGTTATCGTCTGTTTTAATGTCATAAAAATCTGACATGATTGTGCTCTGTATGTTTCAGTACTGGGATGTGGAAGGTGGTCACTTGGTACGCAAACTCTCCTCAGAAGAAGTTTACTGCTGACTTTGAGGTCAAAGAATATGGTAAGACCTGAGTCACCAAACGGTTGTTTATGAATAACAACTGAAAAATATGTATTTCAAAACAAGACAACTAAGTGTGCTACAGGGGAATAAGCTTGTGTGTAGCCATATGTTTTCATTGTGTATATGAGAGAATGAAACAACAGGATATTCCAAGGCACTCCTGAGGATTTTTTTTTTTTAATTATTTAGTCCAATTTAATGCAACGTGAGTGCTTTGGCATTTTTATTTTAAAAATATTTATTTATTTTGTGTCTTTTGTCTGGTTTGGTTTTTAGTGCTTCCAACCTTTGAAGTGAAATTAAAACCCAGTAAGTCATTCTACCATGTGGATGATAAGAGTCTGACAGTCGACATTGAAGCCAAGTAAGACAACATATTTTGTAACACATTTATATAAACCCTTGCTTAAAAAATCTAGCCTTGACCCAACCATTCTTTCAAAATTGTGTTTAGTCCATTGACGTTTAATAAAGAGTTTGTTTGAACGTTTTATCATCTGGATGTTTTAGACATCATGAATCTACACACACAAGCTCTTATTGAGATGAACAGAGGTTTAGATGTTGATGATTGATTGAATGTTTCATCTGAAGTCTCCAGAATCGTGATTAGCGTCTCCTTTATTTCAGCTCCTGACCCTTTACTTGTCTTTTAATTCTTCTTCCTGCTGGAACTGTATTTTAATCAAATATGTTTGTTATGGCGAGAGGAAATAGGATCAGATTTTTCTTGATCATGTCATAGTCTCAAGATCTGAAGTTTTTGAGTGATAGGATGGCATACATTTGCTTTATTTGTGTGCTGTTAGTTATACATGTTTTGTGAAACTACTTCATGATGTCCAGCAGTGCAGAATAAATTCTTAAAAATACAAAAATAATACAATGTTTTCAGAAAGTTTAGAGCTGCAGCAAAAACTCGTCAAACACACACATCAAGAATCATCTCATGAATTTCAACAATGGTGACAAAACAAAAGCTTCATGCCACAATGCATGTGAGATGGTGGTCCAGTGGGTTAAACCACTGAACTAATATGCAGAAGGTTGCTGGTTCGATCCCAGCGGTCACCACCAGTGTGTCCTTGAGCAAGGCACTTTACTCCATGTTGCTCCAGGGGGATTGTCCTTGTAATAAGGGCACTGTAAGTCGCTTTGGATAAAAGCCTATGGCGGGCGGGAAGGTCCAAAATTAAGACAAATGATTTGTCTTGGGAAATCACTATGCTATAGCCAGCAGCTACTGACTTACCCACTGATAGGCCGGCGGTGGATCTGTATAAGCACTTATCTCACACGGCAGACGACTGACTCTCCTCACCAAGCGACTGACTCTCCTCACGCAGCGGGCGACTCACTTATGGAAGGCCAACAGGGCCAAAACGTGTTGAAAATGACGTGTAAACACGTAATACGTGTTAACGCGTCATTTACGGGTAATCACGTAATTACGTGTTAACACGTTATAACGTGTTGTCACGTGAAAGACGCGTTTACACGTTATTTTGTGCTGGCACATTGGAACTTTACCACCCCCTGCTGGTGTGGCATACAACAGAACAAAGAACAAACAGACTATTGTAAATTGCAGGATTTAATCTAAAAAAAAAAAAAATAGGATACAATCCCTTATGAAAATGAACCATGGTTTTTACGAAATGGTTTTAATGAAAAAAAAAAAAACATGGTTATTATAGTTAAACCATGGTAAACACAAATAAACCATGGCTTTGCTACTTTAACTATGGTATTTGTGGTTATAAATGGTAATCAATTTGCCAAAAAAAATAATAAAACCATGGTTCATTTTCTTATAAGGAATGAACATAAATATATATAGGCCTATATATTTTGAAAATCACTCCGGTGCTGCATTATTTTAAATGTCCTTATGTCTAAAGGTGGTTTTAATTTCCTTGTGTCTGGAGTCTTCTGTCTTTTCACTGGTAGCACGTCAGCTGGCAAGCCATAATGGAGTCCATTTAAAGGGAATGATTGTGGAGGGGAGTTTTGTCAAACTATGACAGGGATACAGCGAATAGTTTTGCTAAATCAAATAGCCTATGGCGTGCACCACCTGCTGAGCCATTTAGTGTATATTTAGCCATATTATATAAAATATCCACGATTGGATTTAGCTTGCAATTTGGTTTATATTTCTCACGAGTCATAAATGCCATTTCAACCATTTCTTTAAGGGATAGTTCACCCTGAAATAAAAAATAAAGTCCTATTTTAGCCAACTCACCCTGCTGTTGTTCCAATGCCCTGTGTCCTATCTTTTTCGGACCTCAAAAGCAGAAATTTTACAAATAGTCCTGCACGCGCTCCTTCCTTCAGTGGATAGCGACCAGACTAAAACATTACAAAAATTATACAAAAGTATCACGTAATGATACAGTGAGACGCGAGACAATGATTGAATCTGGAAAAAAGTTAAATAACTCAAAAATGTTTTAATTACTCCTCAGATGACGTTCATAATTTATACATCTAGCATTAGGTAATTCAACCTTTAACAGATCCATTAAAATAAGTTATTACTCCACCACCTGCGTGACATCCTCTCCCGGCCTATACGCGGTGACTAGGGCAATGGTAATTAACTAAATTACACTATTTACCACGATACATGGCTGTTATAAGAATTCAACGAAATCAGTATCAACAAAATCTTACAACAAATCTTTAATTATTTTTTTTGTGTAATCTTTTAATTAATCTGTGTGTAAGTGTGAGAGAGTGCAAGAGTGAGTTTTGTTTCTACCCCTGCCGTTCCCACACGAGGTTGCAATTCTTAAATGTGATCTAACAAAGGTAAAGAGAAAATATTAACCATATATGCTGATTATATTGGTTGTAATTGGGATGAAGTAAACATCTGTTGAGTATTTTAACATAACATTTTTGATTGTGTTGAATTAAAAACCCAAAAATGCAACGGGTCCACCAGACCCACGAACACTGGCTGAATAACAGAAATATGAACACCACACAAGGGTTAAAAGATCTCACGAGTCCTGATAAATGCAATTTCAACTATTTCTGAAGTGCTTCTATTATAAAGAACACTGCTTTCTCACATAATGCAGTTAAACAACCCATGCATAGAGTGAATAATCGATTTTTGAGCCATTGATAAACTAATTCAGCACCGCCGCCGTAACGGACAGCACCTGCTAACGTCGCACTTATACCTTAAGCAACCTTCTAAGGTATAGTTCAGGGAACACGCCTATAAATGGTAAACATTTAGTTAAGTTAGACCTTTAGAGTCTTCGTAGCGCGCTAAGAGACAACGTTATCGGGAAATGCAGCCCTGGTTGGTCCGACTTTGTCAAGACAAACCCTACGGAGGTTATCCAATAACATCAATTAGTGATTTACACCAACCCTGCTTGTGAAGTAAATGAAGACTATCAAAATATATATATCAAAATATATAATGATAATATAAATGGCATAGGCACAATCATTTCAAAATTATATAGTTCATGTTCGTTCAACATTGCATTTGTGCTCTACCTGGCTTTCATTTACGTGTGGAATTTTTCAGATTTATGCGTTTATTTTTTATTTTGACAAAATGAAAACTATTTTTTTTTCCCCCATTCGTTTTAAATACAAAAAATAAAATAAAAGCTTTTGTGTAGGCTAATAATCAGTAGTCCTAAGTGTAGGATGGAAATGGGGTACGGTATTATAATAATAATAATAATTATTATTATAATAATAATAATAATAATAATAATAATAATAGAGTAGTAAATGTATATATTGTGCCCCGTTGAGAAAAATTGTGAAGTGTAATATCTTTTGGAAAAGATGCAGAAACGCTGATGTGGAGGATTTGGATTCCCGTGAATGAAGCACATCACAGGCGCGCCGCGCGCACCTAGTCTTCAGATTGACGGTAGATGACGTAGGATCATCGTAACCATTCGGTAAGCACTCGTTCACAATCTCATGAATAAATTAAATAAAACGAAGGTGCGCATCACCACATTAATAGACATGAGAATGATTACAAACAGTTACGACAGGCAGTGTCAAGGTGACACAACACATTTGTTTCATTTGAATTATTCATGAAATAGTGACCCAAGCACTACGCTGAGCTTACTTCATCAGCCATCATAAACCAAAGACATTGACGGAAGGGTAATGCACACGGGAAGAGCCACTTTAGCAGGAAACTGAATAGATAGATCTGGAATGTAATAGCAAATATTTCAAAAATATTGGCGAGGGAAAATATGGCATAATCTCTTCTTTATTTTTAATATATATATATTATTTCCTTGTGGGTATATTCCTTGTATAATTTTACAAAAATGTAATTGTAAGGAAGACATTGTCTGATTTCAATTACTACTAATTCAAGCCACTGGTGATTACTTTTTTCTTTCTTTCTTTCTTTCTTTTTGCATATTGTTACGACCCTACTTTGGCTGTTAACACTTTGGGATTAAGAAGGGGAACATTTTAAACCCAGTTCTGATTACCACCAGTAATGACAACAGTGAGTGAGATGAGAAAAACAAGACCACACAAATAACGGCGATTAAACAATTATTTAATACATATGGAACCTAATAATTAGCCACACATGAATAAACTCATAATGAATACAAAGAAAAACAAATATACATAAAAATAGGATCTGGGGAGAACAATGGGAAAACTGGATTGTGCCAAAGAAACGAAAATAATATAATCAAAAGAGTCTTACTAAACGGTTTCAAACTAATCCTAAACTAAGAAAAGAAAGCAAAGAAAAAGTTTTCAGCGTTCACAAGCATGACAGATGCTGATTTGGATAACCAAATAATGAACAGTGACCGAGTATGAGTGTGCCTGTTGAGGTTGAGGGAATGCATGAACAGAGTTGTTTTCTATACATGCACGCTTATTCTGTCTTCTATTGCCTGTTTTATATTGTGGTAAAAAATGTTTTTTTATGCTCTGAAAAGGCATTGTTCAATGTTTTTCTGTTGGCTCTGTTTTACACCAGTAGGTGGTGCTAAAGCTCCACGGTCCAATAATAACGTGTAAACGCGTCTTTCACGTGACAACACGCAATAACGTGTTAACACGTAATTACGTGATTACCCGTAAATGACGCGTTAACACGTATTACGTGTTTACACGTCATTTTCAACACGTTTTGGCCCTGTTGGCCTTCCATACTCACTTTCCAAGCACTTATCTCACACGGCAGACGACTGACTCTCCTCACCAAGCGACTGACTCTCCTCACGCAGCGGGCGACTCACTTTCCTCACGCAGCGGGCGACTCACTTTCCTCACCAAGCGACTGACTCTCCTCACACAGCGGGCGACTCACTTTCCTCACGCAGCGGGCGACTCACTTTCCTCACCAAGCGACTGACTCTCCTCACACAGCGGGCGACTCACTTTCCTCACGCAGCGGGCGACTCACTTTCCTCACCAAGCGACTGACTCTCCTCACACAGCGGGCGACTCACTTTCCTCACCAAGCGACTGACTCTCCTCACACAGCGGGCGACTCACTTTCCTCACCAAGCGACTGACTCTCCTCACGCAGCGGGCGACTCACTTTCCTCAGTCATGTACAATAATAATTAAGGGCTCTCAAGTTTTGAACTGAGTTCAGTGAGATTTTGGCGACTGGCACAGGGGTTTGGGTGGGGACGACGTTCTCATCTGAAAAATGACACTAATTTGTATAAATAATAATAATAATAAAAAAAAAATAAAAAAAAAAAATATATATATATATATATATATATATTTTTTTTTATTTTTATTTTTTTTTTATTCAACATTTCTCTCTGTGTGTGTGTGTGTGCATATAAATTCTTGCATTTCTCTATTTCAAAGATGTCAGGGAAGAGGCAAATTAATAATCCATAATAATTTGGAATATATATATTTTTTCAGAATTTACTGTGTTGTAGGCTAAATATAGCCTAATTTATTCTGAAGCAATAGTCTCACCAGTGTTCAATCAGCGTTGAGATATTTAAATCTGTATATATTTGATATTTTTACCTTTTATGAAGGGCATTTTGCCATAATCTTATTAAATATAGGCTATGCTTCAGCTTTCATCTTATATTCTTAAATTTTAATTAAATTAGAATAAGACACTGTAGGGCTGTAGCCAATTAAATTAAATAATTTACACTGAAACATGTTATGAGATTGTTTTAAATATTGTTTACAGTTTTTTCTAAATGCTTAAGCAATTTTTTTGTAACTATTGGCTATTTTTGCAAAACTCTACACACAAATAAGAAAACCTTTCACCCAATTATCAAAACATTGTAGTTCTCTTGCAAAAGCAAACACAGCTAGATTAACTCTTCACACCTTCGTAAAAATTGTGTTTTCGTATCAAACAGTCAACACAAGCCATCATCTACTAAGCACACAATGTGCCAACTACACACTGATGGTATGAATACAAAACACATCTGGCTTTTGCTTTCTCTGTGTACAGATGTCAATTTGAGGACATACTTTTGTCATAGTGTCATGTAAACATACAAGGATCCAAACTTCAAGTATTGCAGTTTATTCACAATCATCAAAACCAAGACAAAGTCAGAACACAAAATAGAAATTTCACAAAAAAAAAACAACAACAAAAAAACAATCAGCCTACATCATGTCGTCTTTCTGGGTCCGGCCACAACATTTCGTCCACATCGCATGCGATATCCTCCAGTCCAAGGCACCGGTGAAAATATTTCCTTGAATGCTGTATCCAGGCCTGACATGATGCCTGGTCAATATCTCCACATGCCTCCTCCATTGCCTGTAAAAGGGCTACCTGTTGATGGGCTGATTGCAAAGTGAACTAATTATCTAAAACAGTTTTCACATGTGAAAGTGTGCCAGACAGTTGGCAAAATAGTGTTAATGATAGCCATACATGTGTATAATTTTGCTAGGAGTGAGTTGGAAATTTGGTAATTGAGTGTAAGCAGTGAGTTGTGTTTAAAGTTCTGCAAAAAGAGTGTTGTGCAGTGAATTGTGCCTACAGTTTTGCAAAGTGTGTGTTACAAAATTGCAAACTGAGTGCAAAGCAGTGTTTGTGCTTTTAGTTTTGCAAACTCAGTGAGTGGTTTTGCTATACGTATTAATAGTTTCAGTGTTGGGGTAGTTACTCAAAAAAAGTAATTAGTTACTAGTTACTAGTTACATCTGTAAATTGTAATGAGATTACTTTACTAGTTACTGTATTTGAAAAGTAACTACACTACTTATTACTTTACTTTCCCATTTCTTAATTTACCGTGTAGATATATGGACAAACATCATGGCTCTATGGCAGTGTTTCCCCAAACAAACAAAAAGGACTACTGTCAAATAAAGATAAAGAAAATAATAAGAACAAATAATTTAAATACAAGCAGCAGCACAAATAAATACTATTGAGCAAAGACACTAATAAAATAAACAATGCTTTTCAGGTTTTTCAGGTACGTCTAACATTAGTTTTCAGGTACAGAAATCAAATGTAAAATAACATTGCATATTTGACTGTATAAATTAAACATTAATCCTATTAAATTTACAAAATCTATTCAATCAAGAGCAGTGAGTGATGCCCTTGTCTTTTGTTGTTTGACATTAAACAGACAGCAGTAAAGGCTACTGCCCCTTTAAGACCTAATAAAACTGCCCCTTTAAGACCTAATAAAACTGCCCCTTTAAGACCCAATGCTCGGATATGCGTCGTTTTAAGGCATATACAGACTATGTCTGCTAGGATACTCATCAAGATGGGCATGTTGACATAGTTTTGTGTGAGTTTGTCCGTTCAAGAGCCAAACTTGAAAGATAACTCAATATTTGCGCACTGTGAGACGTGTGCGCGCTTTCGGATGAGTGCACATAGACAAAATATTCTCACAGCGCGCGCAACTTCTCATTTGTGTCGACGGCGAAAATGACTGGTATTCGAACATACTGCAGCACTATATGCATTGAACAAAGTTTACAAAGAGAGAATTTGAAGGACTTTTACACGGCATCCATGCTCTTGTCAGACGGCACCTCGGTTGGGAAACACTGTTCTATGGCAACGGTGCACGCAGCACTTAAACATATCAGATCTTTACACACAGGCAAACGCGGCTTGAGTAACGCAGGAAAGCGCGTTCCTATAGTCTAGTAAAGTAGTGTAGTTACCAATATTTTTAGTGTAATGCGTTACTTTACTTCGTTACCCAAAAAAGTAATATCGTTACTGTAATCCGTTATTTTGTAACTCGTTACCCCCAACACTGAATAGTTTTAGAAATTGTGCTACAAGAATCACGATTAGCGCTTAAGCATTCAGAAAAAACTGTAATATACAAATAAGAAATGTTGGAAAGAAAACATTAAACTAAACCACCAGTAGGTGACAGAATGTAAACGTTGTTGTTGCTGGAATATCTAAATCTTACCCCGATACAGCAATCCTATTTTCTGGTTGGCTGTTCATGTTTGTTTTGTATATTTAATTTTATACAGCTTATCTAAATGCCACCTCTGGTGCAGATTCTGTTTTCTCTGCAGTAAACATATTTTGCTGATACAGAGTTCAATTTGATTGGTAAAAGCCCTAAAGTTACTTATTCTAATTGAATGCATTGGTAAAATGTAAGAATTTGGTACGTTAAAAAAAAGGTAAAAAAAAAATCCATGAGACTCAATTACAGAACACTGATGGGAATATTTCAGATTCAGAACAAATTACATTTCCGACATAAAATTGATAAAGTTTACTGAATGTAGTTTGTTATTGCACCATCACAGTGTTTGAAAAGGGTATACATTTTATTAAAATATTGTTGGCCTACATGAATTAGGAAAGTGAGTCGCCCGCTGTGTGAGGAAAGTGAGTCGCCCGCTGCGTGAGGAGAGTCAGTCGCTTGGTGAGGAAAGTGAGTCGCCCGCTGTGTGAGGAAAGTGAGTCGCTTGGTGAGGAAAGTGAGTCGCCCGCTGTGTGAGGAAAGTGAGTCGCTTGGTGAGGAAAGTGAGTCGCCCGCTGTGTGAGGAAAGTGAGTCGCCCGCTGTGTGAGGAAAGTGAGTCGCCCGCTGCGTGAGGAGAGTCAGTCGCCCGCTGTGTGAGGAAAGTGAGTCGCCCGCTGCGTGAGGAGAGTCAGTCGCTTGGTGAGGAAAGTGAGTCGCCCGCTGTGTGAGGAAAGTGAGTCGCTTGGTGAGGAAAGTGAGTCGCCCGCTGTGTGAGGAAAGTGAGTCGCCCGCTGTGTGAGGAAAGTGAGTCGCCCGCTGCGTGAGGAGAGTCAGTCGCTTGGTGAGGAAAGTGAGTCGCCCGCTGTGTGAGGAGAGTCAGTCGCTTGGTGAGGAAAGTGAGTCGCCCGCTGCGTGAGGAAAGTGAGTCGCCCGCTGCGTGAGGAGAGTCAGTCGCTTGGTGAGGAGAGTCAGTCGTCTATATGGCGCTCGCTTTGTGTCATTTCTTTCCTAACCACGCTTAAAGACGTGTTAACGTGCGTGTGACATGCGTGTGGAGAACGTCTACACGTCTGAACGTCTGCCCGTCTGTACGTCTACACGTCTGCACGTCTGTACGGCTGCCCGTCTGAACGTCAAATGCCCGATAATTAAGCTATTATTAAAATAGATTAAATATTACTTGGTAAGTTCTACATAGGCTACATACATGTAAATGGTCTGGTAGGATTCCCAATATTACCCATTTCAAGGCTGATCTGAAGCATTACTTTGAAACGTTACAAGGACTCTGAAACCGCAAAGCAATAGAACTATGGAGATTTACAAAGAATTAAACTCCTCTTCTTTAATTTGAGTACACTAATATACCCTTCTTTTTGTTGTTTGTTGTTGTTGGTATTCTTATTTTATTTTATTATTTTTACCCCTTCTTCTTCAATGTTCAAAATCCTTGATTTGAATGTTATCTTACCTGATATTAAACATTTTATAACTGTTTCATGATGTTATGGAATTTTATGTGAAACATTTGTATGTTTTGAAATGTTAAAATTATATTTTTTGGAGAATTAAAAAAAAAATTGATTAAGTAATTTAGATGAAGTAGTAATTTAGATTAAGTAAAAGCACATTCATAGCTATAACATTATAGTGCATAGCCATATATTTAACATTCTTGAAGAATATCAAGAAAATACTGTTTAGGTTTGTGATTAAAAAAAAAAGTAAAAAGCTTTAAATTATTTTACATTATCAATTATGTGTGAACTAGGGGTTATGAAATATACAATAATGGGTAAAAAGAGTCTCTCTATAGTGGATATCGTTTTATGAACGTCTTTAAAGCTCATTTGAAAAATACATTTAAAACCGCCAGTAGATGGCAGCAATGAACTGTTCTATTAAGATTACTGGAAAATGTTCAACCTATTCTTTCAAAAACACAAATATATATTTAATAACACCCACACAACTACACCTCTTAGACAAGTGCAAGTGTTTTCTGCTGTGGTGCTGTTTGGAACTATATTTTCATTGACTATTGTGTGAAATTAACAGTCATTAAAAGTTTATCTGCAGGCATTCTGGTTTTCTAATGATTAATTTTTTATAAGCAAAAAACTGCACATATTAAATAAATATTTCCAAATTTGTGTTTTACTTGGTATTTTTCCTCAACTTTTGTCTCAAAATTCCTATCTCAATAAATTAGCATATTTCATCCGACCAATAAAAGAAAAGTGTTTTTAATACAAAAAAAGTCAACCTTCAAATAATTATGTTCAGTTATGCACTCAATACTTGGTCGGGAATCCTTTTGCAGAAATGACTGCTTCAATGCGGCGTGGCATGGAGGCAATCGGCCTGTGGCACTGCTGAGGTGTTATGGAGGCCCAGGATGCTTCGATAGCGGCCTTAAGCTCATCCAGAGTGTTGGCTCTTGCGTCTCTCAACTTTCTCTTCACAATATCCCACAGATTCTCTATGGGGTTCAGGACAGGAGAGTTGGCAGGCCAATTGAGCACAGTAATACCATGGTCAGTAAACCATTTACCAGTGGTTTTGGCACTGTGAGCAGGTGCCAGGTCGTGCTGAAAAACGAAATCTTCATCTCCATAAAGCTTTTCAGCAGATGGAAGCATGAAGTGCTCCAAAATCTCTTGATAGCTAGCTGCATTGACCCTGCCCTTGATAAAACACAGTGGACCAACACCAGCAGCTGACATGGCACCCCAGACCATCACTGACTGTGGGTACTTGACACTGGACTTCAGGCATTTTGGCATTTCCTTCTCCCCAGTCTTCCTCCAGACTCTGACACCTTGATTTCCCAATGACATGCAAAATTTGAGCGACAGTGCTGCTTCTCTGTAGCCCAGGTCAGGTGCTTCTGCCGCTGTTTCTGGGTCAAAAGTGGCTTGACCTGGGGAATGCGGCACCTGTAGCCCATTTCCTTCACACGCCTGTGCACGGTGGCTCTGGATGTTTCTACTCCAGACTCAGTCCACTGCTTCCGCAGGTCCCCCAAGGTCTGGAATCGGTCCTTCTCCACAATCTTCCTCAGGGTCCGGTCACCTCTTCTCGTTGTGCAGCGTTTTTTGCCACACTTTTTCCTTCCCACAGACTTCCCACTGAGGTGCCTTGATACAGCACTCTGGGAACAGCCTATTCGTTCAGAAATTTCTTTCTGTGTCTTACCCTCTTGCTTGAGGGTGTCAATGATGGCCTTCTGGACAGCAGTCAGGTCGGCAGTCTTACCCATGATTGCGGTTTTGAGGAATGAACCAGGCTGGGAGTTTTTAAAAGCCTCAGGAATCTTTTGCAGGTGTTTAGAGTTAATTAGTTGATTGAAATATTTCAGTTGGTGTGCAATGAATCTAAAATATGAAAGTTTAATTTTTTTCATTACATTATGGAAAAATAATGAACTTTTATCACAATATGCTAATTTTTTTAGAAGGACCTGTATATCTGTCATTATACTCAAACTGTCACACTGAAAGACACTCAAAACAAAACAGAAATTCTATAGGTTGTGTTAAAAAAAGAACAAAGAATCGCTGTTGTCTGTGGTTTGCTAATTTACTTAGAGCTTATAGGCCTTGTATTGGTTATAGCCTGAAATTGATACTACTGTAACTGTAAACTTATACATTACTCCATGATCAAAAAGGATGTTGATTCAGGAACATTGTACTTGATGAAATCACGTTGACACATTTACTAAATCCCTTTGCACATACTGTTAGCCCTGAATGTCCTTTTAGTTTTTCTCAGTCATTTTGGTACATTTCTTGAATCATCCTTAAGATTTGCAAACCAGTAAATGCATTTTTTTAAATAATTTATACAAGCAGCAGCATAAATGGATTACCGGTACCTGCAAAAGCCTGTAACATCTTCAAAATCCTTCTCAAAAGTCAGTATTGATGTCAATGAACATAGCCACTAGTGCCATCAGAATGAAAAGTCCTTGTGTCATTGTTCACAAACAATAATAGTCAAAATACTCGGGCAGTATTTTCAGATTTAAACTATGGCTACGATTTATACAGTCTTGTCTTTTTCTTTATATCACAATGACACACACACGTGGACTACTGCAATACAGTAAGTATATAGTACAGTACAGTACAGAAAACAATGTCTGATTATACCTGTTCTGTCTGCAAACGTTTGAATGATTAAAGACACTGTTGTTCTCCCAACATTCGGCTGTATACCTTTTGACCCACCTCAGTCGTTTTAAGGTCATGATTGAGAACATAATCTGGAATAGTGGCCCTTATTTCATTAGAAACATGTCCACAATCTCCACCTCTTCCACTGTTCTCCCCTTCCACCACACATCCTTACTCTTCTTCTTCCCAGCTGTTGGCCTGTTTGTTTCATTTGTTGTTCTTCCATTATTTACATGTGTAACACTGTGTTTTGCTCTGTCTATTTATGCTTGCCAAATGAAGCTTCATGAGATGCACTCTGATCTACTTCAGAGAACTGGCTGATCATTGGTTGATTTAATGCTTTGCAATGCCCTTCATTAGTGAAATTCAAAATGTATAGCCGAGAAAATCTTGCTATCATTAAAACATTAAAATATAGCATGGCGTGGGAACCAACAACTTCACATACATTTTAGGCTATATTTCTATTTAACGCAGCCACTTTAAATTCACATAATATTTCACTTCTGGGTAATAGAATATATATATATATATATATATATATATATATATATATATATATATATATATATATATATATATATATATATATAGAAATATAATGAAAATTAACTGCCAATTGAGACAAAAAGTTAAAAGTAAAACACAAATTTGTAAATATTTTTTTTTAATGTTTCCGTAATAAGCAGTTCTATCTTATAAAAAGAAATCATTAAAAAACCAGAATGCCTGCAGATGAACTGTTAATGACTGTTAATTTCACACAATAGTCAATGAAAATATAGTTCCAAACAGCACCATAGCAGAAAACACTTGCACTTGTCTAAGAGGTGTAGTTGTGTGGGTGTCAGTGACGTATGTCTGGGCATGCAGGGTATGCACGTGCATATGGGCCCGGGCCATGGGGAACTTTTAATTAAAACGAGGGAATTAATGTTTTATTAGTGGCCACAATAAATATATTTGTATGCATGCCATGTATAGCCTAGTAATTTCTTGTTTCTCCATAATGACTAATTTCTCTGTCATTTCTTGTGTTCGCGTTTATTAGACTAATTTTTGCAGCTGCCATCAATTTCGCCAAAACTCCCATTTATAATTACTCTAGACTCCCATATATAATTACCCTACTGTAATTAAGACATATATTCAAGAAATGTGTTAAACACAAAGACTCTATGGTTCCAGTCTTACTCAAAGGCCGCGGAAACAGTGTTCGTTACGCACTTCAATCAATTCCCCACGTTCTTCGATTACTTCTTATTTATTAAATATAGGTACAGGCATTAGGTATAAGTTCAAGACATGATTATGAACTATAAACTATAAACAATACCAACGCGAACACAGCTAGGGAACGGATTAATTTACTCCACTCTAAACGTCTTCATTAAAAAAAAAAATTTGTTTATTAAATGCAACGTTTTTAATTTCAAAAGCATTTCTAAATTCAGCTCATATTTCTAACAAACGAAATTCCGAGCCAAAATAACGAAATGGTAAAAAAACAACAACTTTGAGCTACCACCATGCCAATGCAAACATTTTGCTCTTTTAATTGTTATCAGTGTTTGAATAACACGTCTCCTTCCATTAAACATAATGGCTAGGCGGTGGCTGGGATACACATAATCCCAACATACATGACATCATTTTCGGAATAACTTTTCACGAGAGAAAAAAATGTTTTAGTCGCATAACATCTGTTAATCGAAACGCTGTCATTTCGCAATAGGTTTTATTGACATTTAGAAAATATCTCAAAAGTTTTTCGCAAATCTGTAATGGAAACGCGGCTGTGACTGAGCTTGTTTAAGAGAAAAAATTGCTGAGTAGAGTGTGTTTTTATGGTATTGTTTGGTTTGGTATTTTATAAATGCCTCGATGTAGCCTACTTGGTGGGGCGGGGTTAGGGGGGCCCGTACAATTTATTTTGCATTAGACGTGCAGACGGGCAGACGTGCAGACGGGCAGACGGGCAGACGTGCAGACGTTCTCCACACGCATGTCACACGCACGTAGTCACATTTGTCAATTTAGATCGTTGTGACGTTCAGACGTTCAGACGTAATCCACACGTTTACTTCTAACGTGACGCCGCCGTGACGTCTGCATAGATCAACAGCTACACGTTGCTGACGTGTGTACGTGACGTAATATTTGCGTGTACGTCTCCATATAAAACAAATGGAGACGTACACGCACGTATACACGTGTGTTGTCTGTCGTGCTTGTCAGTCTCGTCGCCGAATGGTACATTCCGAGCGCCATAGTCTATGGGGTGTGGTTTATATATTTACTTTGCTCACTATGCAATCAGTCGTGTCGATCATCGTGTGCCTTGCCGTGACCAATGACGTGTGATAAGAAGCGTTACACTTTCGTCGCCCACATACTCGTCTGAGAAGCTACGTGAGAAGCTACGTGACGTCTGCACGTGTCCTCTTAATTTTGCCAGTTATCACCAAAAAAAAAAAAACCCATCAATGTTCGAAGTGATTACAGTAGCTCTGTGTTTTAACAATTAGCTAGTGAGGAGGACTGATTATGGATAGCCTTTGTGTTTTTGCCAGTTAATCCCAATTTATTTAACACATTTAATATAGCCTAGTAGGACTCTAATACTGGAATGCGAAAAGAGTTACATTAGCCTACTTAATTGAGCCAGTTAGAAAAAGGTAAATAAATGTATTAAATCATGCATTTTACATATTTTAGTGTACATCAATAACACTATACAGATAGTAAACATAGATACAATGCCCATTTAAAAAGGTGTGTTAAAATCAGCCAGAAGCTAACCCAGTGATATTACACTGACCTATATTTTTGTGTTAGTACGTTTTATCTAATAAATGGTTTACATGAATGCTATTTTTTTATGAGATATGTTGTTTTAATGACATTTTCTGTAATAACGAGATATGTCGTTAAAACAACATTTTCTCCTAATAAGGACATGTATTGTATAGTGATGAGTATAAAATGAGTGTACACAAATACAAGTACAGTTTATAGTTTATAATTATGTCTTGCACATGTTAGCTACACTGCAAATTTCCCAGTGTTAAATTAACACTGCTCAGAGTTTATATAATCCACACCCAGAGTGTTATAAGTAACTCTGAATCAGTGTTGAAGTTAATGAGATAATTAAGAGATTAATTGAGTGATGATTGAGCATTAATGATGAACACCTGATGATAATGAGCAGAATCACTGAAGAAAAGATAAACTCAAGAACTACAACTGCCCCAGCTTTAGATGAAATCAACTGAAGATAAAAGAAAACATCAAATCTCTGAAGATCTCAGCAGAGGAGGAATAAACAACTCCACAAACAGCATTACCAGCTTCACACATTACTAACCAGACTGACTTTATGTCTGTTATATATCTACAGAAGCTCTTATTGAGAATTCACAGGTTTTTTGTTGATTTTGTGTTTAAATTGTTTTGTTTTTTATGTCACCATCATGGTGATCATTGTTTTCTTAAGTTGGGCAGTTTGATACATTTTTAATGTTAATGTTTCTCTGACTGCTGTTTGCTATGGCAAGAAAAGCAAGCGGAAATACAATCAAATGCTGTCAGTTGCTCAATGATAAGAATATGATTATTGTGTAGTGACTTAATTCACCGATCTCCTGACTGAGTATGAGCAATATACTATTAACTTAGTTTTATTGTGATTCAAGAAAATATCCAGCACTGTTTTAGTCAGAAAAGCTGAATATGTTTTATAGCAGATTGTACATTAAGCTCTTTGAACTCCTGGGAGTTTTACTTACACACAGACATCAAGAATCAGCCTATGAATCTAAACAATGGTGACACGCTTCATGCCACAATGCATTCTGGGAGCTATGGATGAGTTTTGCATAATGCACCCAGAATGCATTGCGGCATTAAGCGGGTCACCATTGTTGAGATTCATAGGCTGATTCTTGATGTTTGTGTGTGAGTGGATCTTGCAGGAGTTAGAAGTGCTTATTATGTGTGGTGTTGTTAAACCGGAAAAAAAAAAAAAAACATGTACATAATTACACATCGATCAGTTTATCTGATGAAAACACTGCTGAATCTTCTGCTGTAGAGTCACAAGTCTACTATAAACAATGACTCTCAGGAGATCAACAAATATGACACTCTATGATAACAATTGTATCATCTGCCATCAACTTGTCAGCATCAATTTTGTCTCACTGTTCTCGCCGTAAGAAACAGTTACAGCAGTCAGAATAAAATGTATGTTAAAAAGTCAAGGCTCAAGAGCCCAACTAAAGCAACACTGATCACCATAATGGTGACTTCAAACTAAACTATTATTTTCTATAAATCATCAACATCTAAACCTCAATAAGAGCTTCTGTAGTCGTCTGACAGAAATAAAGTCAGTCTGGTTAGTAATGTGTGAAGCTGGTAATGCTGTTTGTGGAGTTGTTTAATCCTCCTCTGCTGAGATCTTCAGAGATTTAATGTCTTATTTTATCTTCAGTTGATTTCATCTTAGGCTCTGGCTGAAGTCAGTTGTAGTTCTTGTGTTTCTCTTTCCTTCAGTGATTCTGCTCATTATCATCAGGTGTTCATCATTAATGCTCAATCATCCCTCAATCAATCTCTTAATTATCTCATTAACTTCAACACTGATTCAGTGTTACTTATAACACTATATGAGTGTGGATTATATAAACTCTGAGCAGTGTTAATTTAACACTGGGAAATTTGCAGTGTATATGGCAAAAAAATTATTGTATTATGGAGTATTGGGAGTTGTTTCCGTTGTCATTAAAGGGTCATGAAACCCTAAACCAAATTTTCTGAGAAAAAATGCGCTGGCGATTTCGTCAGACAGAGGGTTAAATTGATCAAGTGACAGTATACATTTTTAATGTAGCAAAAGCTTTATATTTAAGATAAATAAAAATATAAAGCTTCTGCAACATTATCAATGTGCTGTCACTTCATCAATTTAATGCGTCCTTGCTGAATAATTTTATTAATGTTCTTCTTTCCCCCCAAAATAAATTCTGTTATTTTTTAGGGCTGTCACTTTTGTGAAAAAAATCTTTTCGATTTTTGAGACATAAGTGTTCATTGAATCGATTGTAAAATAGATTTTAAATAACGTTTTCATTTTCAACGCCAACTAGGCCAATCCACAGACAACTAACTGTATTAATCATTAGGATGAAGAGGGCGCGGCTTGAGACACACAGTCAATATTTATTTTGATTTATTGGCATGAAGTTTCGTGCACAATGACAAACAGGAGTGCAACATTCTCGAAAAACATTAAGCAGAGTAGACTAAAAATTAACGCCAAAAAAAATCTGCCTACCTTCCCAGAGTATGGGAGCGAAGCAGAGCACGAACTGCTCACTGGTGCTCTGCCATGATACTGTTAGCTTACTTGTTGTAGCCATTAAAACATGTATTTAGTTTTATATGTTTAAATATTATAATGTTATTTTTAACATTAGAACAGGACACATAAGATAGCCTCAGAAGTCATGGGGGTCAGAAATGACCACTTTTTGACCACTTAATTTGTTCAAATCCTTTCTTTAAAGTGAATTTCGTTTTATATAAATTATATCTTAATTTTAATCAATTGTTTTATCAACCAATTGCCTTGATTTAATAAATAATAAGCAAATATAGCAGACAATGACAGGAGCCGCCGCATGAACAACTGCTTAAATGAACAAATAGCCTACTTGAGAAAAACTTTAGTTGGGGGCAGCCCTATAGTCATTTTATTGGCCTATATTCGACATGTCCCCCGCACTTTTACCGGGTCGCACCGGTCCGGGATTCGAACCGGCGTCTAATCGCCCCGCTCTTACTGGCCTACATCTGTTACACAAGCAAGTTCGTTTACATAGAAGCCAACGTAAATAAATCTAGATTTAAATTCAAAGACACAAATAATCTATACATGACCTGTCATTTTATTCGTATCCAAAAATGAGGCGATCAGAACACTATGGAGTCTCGTGCAACACTCCAATTCATACTCGAAGCCATAGGGCACGCTCTCAAAGAAAAAACAAAACTGATTGGTAGAAGTAAAACCCTGTCCCGTTCCAAAGGCATTCAGCGCTGTAGCAGCAGCTGAAGAAACACAATCGCTATGATGAAACATGACAATAAAAACCCGATTGCGACAATATATGGTTTGTGTTTTTCCAGCCATCTCAAGGTATTTATTGACAATAAAGAATATGAATAATGCAGTGCTAACTGACAGCCTTTTTAATGTTTAGTATCTTCTGCTTGCCAAGGCTGCATTTATTTAATGAAAAATACAGTTAAAACATTAATATTGCGAAATATATTCACAGATGTTTTAATCTGTAATGATATAGTAAAGTGTGATTTATTCCTGTGATCAAAGTTGAATTTTCAGCATCATTACTCCAGTCTTCAGTACCACATGATCCTTCTGAAATCATTCTAATATGATCATTTGATGAAAAGGAAACATTTATGATGATAATCATTGTTGAAAACAGCTGTGGAAACTGATGCATTTTATTTTTCAGGATTCTTTAATGAATAGAAAGTTAAATGAACAGCATTTATTTGCATTGAATAAAGCATGTATACATATTTTGTTATATTATAAATGCCACTTGATTAATTTAATGCATGTTTGATGAATAAAAGTATTAATTTCTCTTCTTTTTTATCTTACCACAAATGTTTAAATAGTTTCATGATTTCCACAAAAATGAAGCAGCACAACTGTTTTCAACATTGATACTAATCATAAATGTTTCTTGAGCATCAAATGAACATATTAGAATGATTTCTGAAAGATCATGTGACACTGAAGACTGGAGTAA
This sequence comes from Romanogobio albipinnatus, assembly GCA_023566225.1. Classification (NCBI taxonomy): domain Eukaryota; kingdom Metazoa; phylum Chordata; class Actinopteri; order Cypriniformes; family Gobionidae; genus Romanogobio; species Romanogobio albipinnatus. Next base: position 67,513,141 of record CM042241.1, on the reverse strand, counting down.
TGATGATAAATTCAGCTTTGATCACAGGAATAAATTACAAAGATTTTTTTAAATTTGTATTTTATTTTATTTTTTGTGTTTGTAGTAGCCTACATAAAGCAATCATAAAATTGGCATAACATATTGGGAAAACATAGATATTAGTGGTTATTGTTCAGCAGTGTATTTGATATCTTACTGAATTAAAAGCAAGAGACGAGATCAATTAAATCTGTCAATTAGACAAAGGTCAGACAAAAATTGTATTACACCTGACATTTCTGTCCCCCTCACTTCTGAAAAGTTGTCTACGCCCCTGTGTACATATTTGGTTAAAATCGATTCCCTATTTTCGTTTTCGAAACTTGTGTTGGTCCGATCCAATGTGCAATCGATTTTCGAACGTAAAGTGACAGCCCTAGTTCTTTTTAACTTTCATTAATCCTGATTTCTTTTTTTTCTTCTTTTATTTAATGAAAACTGTTTTCAACATTGATAATAATAACGTTTCTTGAGCAGCAAATCATCACATTATAATGATTTCTGAAGGATCATGATGTGCATTGAAGACTGGAATAACAATGATAAATTCATCTTTGAACACAGGGCACAGGAAAAAATTGCATTAAATATATTCAAATAGTAAAAAAGATTTTTAATTGTAAAAATATTTCACAATATTGCTATTTTTTGCTGTATTTGGGATCAAATAAATGCAGCCTTGGTGTGCAGAAGAGACTACAAAAACAGTCAAAATAGTAGGCCTACAGTTTCAAAACTTTTGACTGGTAGTGTACATATCCAGACGTTTATCCACGCGTACGTTATCCACACGTTTATCCACGCGTACGTTATCCACACGTTTATCCACGCGTACGTTATCCACGCGTACGTTATCCACACGTTTATCCACGCGTACGTTATTCAGACGCAAAGTAAAAAATATACTTTCTCACATACGTCGCCGCCATCGCCGCCGCGCACTTTGATCTCAGCTCCGACACGTGACCGTGACGTCTAACGTCTCATTTCTTACGTCTGACGGCTGAATACTATGGGATTTTGGCCAGACGGCTGGCGAGCGTATACACGTTAGTTCTCCTCTCAGTTTGCTTAGCAATCATCTCATTTTGTATATTCCACCCCTCATAGTCGTCTGCCGTGTGAGATAAGTGCTTATACAGATCCACCGCCGGCCTATCAGTGGGTAAGTCAGTAGCTGCTGGCTATAGCATAGTGATTTCCCAAGACAAATCATTTGTCTTAACCCTCAGAGCCCGACGGCATCGCCCACGACGTCACACGGCACCTCCGATAAATATCTATATTATTTCATGAAACATTTATCGATTTTCTTACCGTTTTTTCCAGCAGAAAGCTAACGAGCTAGCCATCACGGGGGTGTCTTTGGTGTCTTTGTAGCCTTTACAGAAGGTTTTCTATCCAGCCTGGAACATGTGCATCTTTTTGGAGTTGTTCAGCAATAAATCAAAACGCTTACATCCAAGATATATCCACTTGATGTCCATAATTTATACATTTTCCGTCATTTTTGCCGCTAGCGTGATGCTAGCTGCCATTTTGGATGAGGGTTTGACCAATGACAGGCTGATCCGTCATCCACGTTGGTGTGCGTCATTACGCATGAACCACAGCTCTGTTATTGTGGAGAGATAGAGATGCACGCTAGTATTGAGGAGATAGAGAGAGAGACGTGCTGCAGTTTTGAGTAGTTTTGTGGACAAAGTTTGAGGAAAAAGTTTGAGGAGAAAGTTTGAGGAGAAGTTCCTGATAGGAACTGTTTTGAGTCTTGGCACCAGTAAATATCCAAAATCCAAAGAGGCCAAAAGCGCCTGGACTTTTTTTGGAAAAATGTAAATAGTTTTGGTTCTGTATAAGTTATCATGTTTATTCCTGAGTTCCAGGACTCCAAAGACTTGAACAAACAGTTTTCCAGAGGAAATATGCTTAGCTTTTATTTATTTGTGTGTGTTTTCAATAAATATTTGAGGGATTCAATTTCCGTTTTATGTTTTCATTTGTCTTTATGGTCCCATAACTTATTTTACATTCAGGTGACATCAATGCAACACAAATATACTGACAGTGCAACTTGTCTTGAAAAAAAAGAGGTGTGTCAATTGTCTGTGCACAACAGGGTTGATGTTTTACAAGCTTTTTTAGTAAATAACACCAGGCGGAAAATTTATTGTAAAAATACCCTTAGGTCTCAGAGGGTTAATTTTGGACCTTCCCGCCCGCCATAATATGCGTCTGCCAAATGCATAAATGTAAATGCATGCTGGGAGTCATAGATGAGTTTTGCACTATGGTGACTCCCAGAATGCTTTGCGGCATGAAGCTTTTGGTTTGTCACCATTGTTGAGATTCATGAGCTGATTCTTTATGTGTGTGTGTGAGACGCCATAGACTATTATGGGGGTAGATTTGTTGCGTTATTCCAAACAAATAGATTAATATCCACAAATAATTGAAAAGACATTCACTAAAATTAAATAAAATCACAAATATATGCAGGAGTTCCACAAAAATGAATTAGATTCACAGATAAATACAATGACATTTGTGAATAAAAAAAATATCCACACATATGTTTTATGTCACAAACCCAACTCTACCTTGCATTCATTTGTCAATCGCTTCCTGTGCATTGGTGGATCTGTTCTTGCACATTTGTAAATCGCAGCACAGCGCGTGGATTTTGAAACATTTCTAGCGTCTACACTCACACAAATCCACAAATAGGTGGACTCCACCCACCGTCTACTTAAGCCAATCAGATAACGGCCATATTGTGCTGACTAGAGCCATAGAGCTCTCAATAGTTCTAAACAACTCCGCGCTGTCAATCTGTTTTAATAGGATTAAGCAGGATAGACAGCATTTTCACTGTATTTGCAGCGATTTCTGGCAAATATTAACACAATATGTGCATTGACTTCGATTAGGCTTTACAGTAGCATTTTATTCTGGGGAGAGATAAAGAAAAGACAACGTTAATCTTTTTTTTTTTTTTTGAGTGATCTGGTCATTTTATTTGGGTCACACGGGTCAGTACAACATGATTTTACATCGTTGAGTATTGTAGTCAATCACAGGCATTTCTGTTGAAAATAATAACCAGTCAATCACATTTTTTAAGACTATTTAAAACGTTCAGCTGCATTTCCTTTCCCTGCTCTCCCTCCGTCTCTGTCACTCACGCGTGTCTCTCGCTCTCAAATTACCAAACCTGCTTTTGATATGAAACAAATTATAAGCGTTTACATTTTTTCAAGTTTTAAAGGTCCCGTTCTTCGTGTTTTTTTGAAGCTTTGATTGTGTTTACAGTGTGCAATATAGCATGTGTTCATGTTTCGCGTGTAAAAAAAAACAGTATTTTTAACACAATTTACTCATCTGTACACCGCTGTTTTCACTGTCCTAAAAACGGGCTGATGAGTTCCTTGTTCTATGAAGTCCCTCCTTCAGAAATACGTAACGAGTTCTGATTGTGCCAGCGGTTCCCGTGTTGTGATTTGACCGCAGCTTAGCGCACGTGGAAAGGTCACGCCTCTTAACGGGGTGATGTATGCGCTTAATGATCTCTACAGCGTCCCTGGGAAAGCCAAACAAAGGTGATTTGACTCCAGGATGAAAATAACAGCGTCTCGACGACATGGCGAAAAACACACTCAAACTCAACAATTCCTTTTCTCCGCGCGACACGTCCTCTTCTCCACGTGGGACAGCAACAAGACCACGTATTCTTGTGTGCGGAGGTTAGTCTGTTCTACTGTTCTACTGACGTCATTATGAAGGAAGTACCAGGATGTAGTCCAAGCCGGCCGTTCGCTGTAGGCTTTGAAAGGGAACTTCTGTTAAATAAAATATCTCGCTTGGCATTGAACTTTGAGCTTTATAATTTTACAGGTATTATTTATGCGCTAACAGCAACATTACACACTAACTAAAGTTTGAACAATGGGATCACGAAGAACGGGACCTTTAATACGAAATTCAAACAATAAATAGCGTTGTGGCACTAATGTGTAACAGTTAAAGCCAGAGGCGTTGAAAAACAGAGGTGCGACCTGCTCTCATCTCCCGGCGGCGCGTGCGGTCACGTGGTTCATGGAGCTCTCATAGAAACGCTTTTGACAGAAAGATCTCAGAGAATCTAAAAACTGTTGAAATGACAGATAGCATCTGGATATAGTAGCTGTTGCAGCGCTGCTCACATTATCTAACTGAAGTTAGAGTCTAACGATATATTACATAACACTAAACATTAACTCTAATGTGCTTCATAAAATACATCTTCTATTCTTCTATCATCATTCCTGAGAGGTCAACTAATGCCATAAAATCTCAAAATATGCAGTAATTTCGTCAGTTTGCCAGGAGTGTGCTTGAGATAGCCTGCACTGAAATGAATGGGGTTCAATGCTGGAACTATTATTGGTCACTCCATGACACGCTTTACTTACGCATTAAGTCTATGGGAGTGGAGTGGTAACTCTTGTTTTTCAACGGCTCTGGCCAAAACGTGATTGGTTGGAGCGAGAATGTGCTACGATTGGTCAGCACAATATGGCCGTTATCTGATTGGCTTAAGTAGACGTGGGTGGAGTCCACCTATTTGTGGATTTGTGTGAGTGTAGACGCTAGAAATGTTTCAAAATCCACGCGCTGTGCTGCGATTTACAAATGTGCAAGAAGAGATCCACCAATGCACAGCAAGCGATTGACAAATGCACAGGAAGCGATTGACAAATGCACAGGAAGCGATTGACAAATGAATGCAAGGTAGAGTTGTGTTTGTGACATAAAAACTATATATAGATATTTTTTTTATTCACAAATGTCATTGTATTTATTTGTGAATCTAATTCATTTTTGTGAAACTCCTGCATATATTTGTGGATCTCATTCTATTTATTTAATTTTTGTGAATGTCTTTACATTTATTTGTGGATAATAATCTATTTGTTTGGAATAACGCAACAAATCTACCACCATAGACTATAAGATCCTGTGCACACTGTGTATCTAAGAACAAAAGTGCAGTTGATGACAACAATGTTACAAAAATAATAACAAAATTAAAGCTGCAAGCAGCATTTTTCGGGGTTCAAGCAGTTAAGGCCTTTAAGGCCTTTAAGCACACAAGCATCAAAAGACATTACGTTTTATTTAGCAAGCATTTAACAACTGCCATCATAGATGAAAATGTCAATTTACAGCCTATACAGGCAGTTTACCATAGGAAATATATGGTTTTAAAGCGTTTTTACAGTTATAGCACCTTTTGCCTGAGTCTTCTTATAGTCTTGCCTGATCTCCACCACTTTTATTAGTATTACTCAAAGTGTGCCCATACTGTATATATGTGTCAGATTTGTTGTAAATATGTAATTTTAATAAGGAGTTTAGACAATTATATTCAGTGGCGTAACGAACGAGCCAACACCGGGCCCTTAAGTAGGATTATCAAGGCGGGCCCCAGTCCCAATTCAAAACAAATTTCATCACAATCCATCATTGTTCGTTTCAAACATGTGAGAGCATCAAAATGATCCATGGGTGAAATTGATTGGATTTAATTAATTTTTTTGTCAGTTCCTATCATAATTTTAACATTTTGGCGTTATTGTTTAGCTATTTACCTATGTTTTCAAATTTCCTTTGTTTTTTTGTTGTTGTCTCAATTTGACTAACGGCTTTGAAGATAAACACAATTTTTTAAAGCTCTAAATGACACTTACAAAAACCATAAGGCGAAACCTGGCATGTTTGGTATTGTTAGACTCGGCAAGGATTCTTAGGAGGTCACTCCTGTGAAAAAAACACGGGCTTGAAACTTCTAAGGCTCCTTCAAGGCATTGTGCCAATGACGTATACTGAGTTTTTTGAGATACACCAATGTTCTCATAGACTATCATGGCACCCTGGACAAAGACACTGCATGCCAATTTTCAGTAGACTAACGGTTGGGTGCCCTTATAGCTATTTTTATGATTTTTTTCACTGTTATAGCGCCACCAAGTGGCCAATTGTCACAATTTTTTTCATGTCAACTCAAATTGAGCTTATGAACATGTGTCCCAAATTTAGCGAAAATATCTCTTTCCATTCACAAGTTATAACCATTTTATAGCGCCACCAAGTGGCCAATTGTCATGATTTTTTTTCACGTGACCTCAAAATGAGCTCATAAACACGTATCCCAAGTTTTGCGAAAATATCTCTTTCCGTTCACAAGTTATAACCATTTTATAGTGCCATCTAGAGGCCAATTGTTGCGATTTTTTTTAAGTGATCTCAGATTGAGCTCACGAAGATGTATCCCAAGGTTAGCAAAAAAAATCTCTTTCCGTTCACAATTTATGATCATTTTAGTAAAAATGGCCCTGGTGCCATCAAAGATTTTGGTTCCCCTTATCGACCGTTAACTGAAATTTTGAATTTTTTGGATGATTATTGATTGACGGACTCCAGAGAATAGTCTTGCGGTGGTTTGGTTCCAATCGGGCCAAAAACCTAGGAGAAGTCAGCAAAAATAGTTTTTTTCAAAAAACTGCAATTTACTCGAAATTGGCGCTGAGCAAATCTAAAAAAAAAAAAGGCTTTTTAGTGTATTTTGCCACACCCCTTTTCTAAATGACCCTGTTACAGCCACCCAAATGCAAAAGTTCAACTTTTTTTTGATAATTATTGGTCAAGAGGGTCCATAGAATTGTTCTAGACTGGTTTGGTTCCGATTGGGCAAAAAAACAGAGACTAGTTTGCAAAAGTAGGTTTTGGACAAATTTCGACATAGCAGAAAATGTTCCCCGCCTAAATCAAAATCGGAGATATCCATTTTGTCCGACTTGAGCCAAGGATTCCAACGATATAAGACACATGATCCTGGGACAAACAGTCTAAGAGTTATGAGCAATTTTGAACTTTTGGTTGCTGTAGTGCCACCTATGGGCCATTCGGGGTCATATTCTGATAGGTTGTCCCCAAACTGAGGCCTACCATCTGGCCAGGTTTCATGTCTCTAGGCCTTACGGTTTGGCCTGCACGATGCGTTTTACGAAACCTTACAATTACAATAGGGTTTCAGCATTTCATGCTTGAACCCCTAATAAGAATGAAGGCTTTTTGCCAGTTATAGCGCCACCTATGGTCCGATCTCCATGAAACTATGTATGCTTCCTCACCATGTTCTGACACATATGCTCATCAATTTTGGTGGAGTTCTGAGTTTTCATTTGGGATTTATAGGCTTTTTAGTGTATTTTGCCACACCCCTTTTCTAAATGACCCTGTTACAGCCACCCAAATGCAAAAGTTCAACTTTTTTTTGATAATTATTGATCAAGAGAGTCCAGAGAATTGTCCTACACTGGTTTGGTTCCGATCGGGCAAAAAACCAGAGACTAGTTTGCAAAAGTAGGTTTTGGACAAATTCGACATAGCAGAAAATGTTCCCCGCCTAAATCAAAATCGGAGATATCCATTTTGTCCGACTTGAGCCAAGGATGCCAACGATATAAGACACTTGATCCTGGGACAAACATTCTAAGAGTTATGAGCAATTTTGAACTTTTGGTTGCTGTAGCGCCACCTATGGGCCATTCGGGGTCATACTCTGATAGGTTGTCCCCAAACTGAGGCCTACCATCTGGCCAAGTTTCATGTCTCTAGGCCTTACGGTTTGGCCTGCACGATGCGTTTTACGAAACCTTACAATTACAATAAGGTTTCAGCATTTTATGCTTGAACCTCTAATAAGAATGAAGGCTTTTTGCCAGTTATAGCGCCACCTATGGTCCGATCTCCATGAAACTCTGCATGCTTCCTCACCATGTTCTGACACATATGCTCATCAATTTTGGTGGAGTTCTGAGTTTTCATTTGGGATTTATAGGCTTTTTAGTGTATTTTGCCACACCCCTTTTCTAAATGACCCTGTTACAGCCACCCAAATGCAAAAGTTCAACTTTTTTTTGATAATTATTGATCAAGAGGGTCCATAGAATTGTCCTAGACTGGTTTGGTTCCGATCGGGCAAAAAACCAGAGACTAGTTTGCAAAAGTAGGTTTTGGACAAATTTCGACATAGCAGAAAATGTTCCCCGCCTAAATCAAAATCGGAGATATCCATTTTGTCCGACTTGAGCCAAGGATTCCAACGATATAAGACACTTGATCCTGGGACAAACAGTCTAAGAGTTATGAGCAATTTTGAACTTTTGGTTGCTGTAGCGCCACCTATGGGCCATTCGGGGTCATACTCTGATAGGTTGTCCCCAAACTGAGGCCTACCATCTGGCCAGGTTTCATGTCTCTAGGCCTTACGGTTTTGCCTGCACGATGCGTTTTACGAAACCTTACAATTACAATAGGGTTTCAGCATTTCATGCTTGAACCCCTAATAAGAATGAAGGCTTTTTGCCAGTTATAGCGCCACCTATGGTCCGATCTCCATGAAACTCTGCATGCTTCCTCACCATGTTCTGACACATATGCTCATCAATTTTGGTGGAGTTCTGAGTTTTCATTTGGGATTTATAGGCTTTTTAGTGTATTTTGCCACACCCCTTTTCTAAATGACCCTGTTACAGCCACCCAAATGCAAAAGTTCAACTTTTTTTTGATAATTATTGATCAAGAGGGTCCATAGAATTGTCCTAGACTGGTTTGGTTCCGATCGGGCAAAAAACCAGAGACTAGTTTGCAAAAGTAGGTTTTGGACAAATTTCGACATAGCAGAAAATGTTCCCCGCCTAAATCAAAATCGGAGATATCCATTTTGTCCGACTTGAGCCAAGGATTCCAACGATATAAGACACTTGATCCTGGGACAGACAGTCTAAGAGTTATGAGCAATTTTGAACTTTTGGTTGCTGTAGCGCCACCTATGGGCCATTCAGGGTCATACTCTGATAGGTTGTCCCCAAACTGAGGCCTACCATCTGGCCAGGTTTCATGTCTCTAGGCCTTACGGTTTTGCCTGCACGATGCGTTTTACGAAACCTTACAATTACAATAGGGTTTCAGCATTTCATGCTTGAACCCCTAAAAAAACAACATATTTTTACAGTAGAAGCAGAGTAACATTTTATTATAGGTAATAATAGGTTTTATATCTACACACCATGTGTCAAAATACCATCAACACACTCAGTGTGTTGTTTTTTAACATGTCTCTTTTTGCAGTGTGGGTTTAGATAACATCACAGTACCGAGTCAGCTTTACTAAAAGTTTTTAAATAACTAGATCATCGGTCATCTAATCAAAGACTGCTGATGGTTCTGAAATCTAGACTTAAGATGAGGGGTGACCGTGCTTTTTCTATTATTGGTATAAAAAATTTTGGAATAGTCTTCCTCTACATTCTAAAAAATGCTGGGTTAAAATAACCCAAGTTGGGTTGAAAATAGACTAACCCAGCAATTGGGTTGTTTTAAGCCAACATTTAACCCAACCGCTGGGTTAAAACAACCCAAATGCTGGGTAAGTCCATTTTCAACCCAGCTTGGGTTATTTTTAACCCAGCATTTTTTAGATTTAAATTCAGACTCTGTGGATACTCTTAAACATACACACTAAGTTGAAAACCTATTTTTTCTCTCAGGCTTACAACTGTATTTGATTTTTAATACTGATTTTAAAGATTTCAAATGAGTGTTTCTGATGTAAACTCCCTTTATTATTGCATTATTATATTTATTTATTTATCCTCTTGTACAGCACAATGGCCAACTACTGTTGTACTTATTATGCTATATAAAACATTTTTTGATTTGATATTTATATATTTATTTGTTTGAAAGAGATATGTATGTCTCACTGTATTGAAAATGAATCTATAATGTGTAAACACACAGATTTAAAATAGATTTGTATGCAAATCTTTCAGGACCACTTTGGTCCAAGATAATTTGCAAATCACTGTAAAAAAATGTTTTGCATGATGCACCCAGAATGCATTGCGGTATGAAGCATGTCACCATTTTTGAGATTCATAGGCTGATTCTTGATCTTTGTGTGTGATAGCAGCTTGCAGGAGTTAGAAGTGATTATTGTGTGATGTGTTAGTTAGTTGTGTTTAGTTTATCTGATGAAAACACTGCTGGATCTTCTGCTGTAGAGTCACAAGGCTACTATAATCAATGATTCTCAGGGGGTCAGCAAATAAGGCACTCTATGATGATAACAACTGTATCAAGCCAACATCATCTGTTATCAATTTGTCATTGTAGTAATGTTTGTTCATATGGGAAGGAGGCGGGAACCGGCGAACACTCAAAAAGTTTAATACAAAATAAAATGTCAGCCCCTCACGGCCGACTGCCGCCTACATACAAACAAACACAAATGAACACAAAATAAAATGGCGGCGGCAGCCCCTCACGGCCGACTGCTGCCTACATACAAAAACAAAATGTAAATAAAACACAACACAAAATCCAGGCCTGTTCCTCTCTCATCCTTCACTGTCATCGCTCCTCCTTTATACTCCCTCACTCCTCCGTGAGACACGAGACCGCTGCAGCGCGCAGCTGGCGCCCATCCACCCTGATGAGCGCCGCCTCGTCCCGCTCTCACGGTCCCTCGGCCTCGCTGCTCGCCACAGTCATCATCAAGGTTTTACAGCTTTTTTAAGTGTACAGTTTGAATTGGCAGTATGGTTCTGTTCTGGGCAAGAACTCCCCCATCCATCAAGCCTAGCATGGATAAAAGCAGGAGAACAACGATAAAATCCCCCATGAACAAAACCAGAGCAACATTAACATCAATGTTTTTGATGACAATCACATTTGGGAATGTCAGAAGCTAAATTCTGACTGTGGATAAGAGCTGGGGATGGTGGAGGCTAATTGGCTCCTGAGCTTGACTAACGTGACCTGCCAGAATTGATGCTTGATTCAACTAAATAACACAATGAGCAACCATTGGATGTGGATCAGGGACAGTCATCGTCACTGTTCAGTTTTTACAGCAGTAATTGTATGTTTTTATAGGTACCTGTTTGGACAGGAGGTGGAAGGAAATGCGTTTGTGGTGTTTGGTGTGCTGGACGATGAGAAGAAAACAAGTATTACTACTTCTCTTCAAAAGATTCCGGTGAGAGAAAACGGTTTACAAGTTGGGATCAATCTCATTTCTCCTCACCTAGAAGTTAAATATGAAATTACATTTTACTGCATCTTGTAGACTGATGTTGTCTTGATCACTGTTCTTGTCTTTCTCATATGAATAGATAATGAAAGGAGCAGGTACTGCAGAACTGACCAGGGAGATGATCACCGAGACCTTTAGAGACATGAACCAGCTGGTTGGACGATCAATCTATGTCTCAGTCAGTCTTTTAACAGAAAGTGGTAAGACTCAACAGATACTGTACATCTCAATGTTCACATGCCTGTGTATGATTTGATATGACAGGCTAATTGTGTGTGTGTGTGTGTGTGTGTGTGCGTGCGTGCGTGCGTGTGTGTTTCAGGCAGTGAAATGGTGGAAGCAGAAAGGAGAGGCATTCAGATTGTGACGTCACCGTACACCATCCACTTCAAAAAAACACCACAATTCTTCAAACCTGGAATGCCCTTCGGCATCCTGGTATAAAACAATAGCTGATTTTATACATTAAGCTGGCTGTTTGGCTGTTCTGGTAAAATGCACGGTAACAATTTAGATTAAAGCTCAGAAAGCAGCGTAACTTTTGGTAAGTATAGTGTACCTAAAAAGTATGTACAGGTATAAGGGAATAAAGGGATAGGATAAAGGGTATAAGGGAACACTATGTAAAGTTTGGGGAATAAAGGGGAAACTACCATGAAAATTAACAAATTATTTATACTGTAAGTATTGTAGAACAAATGTCCTGTCCTGGCCCTAATTTAACAATTTTCTATCCATACAGAGGGGGCATACTTTAAATGTATTAAAATTAATAAGGAATCTTTGAGTAAACTTCGAGTATCATTTGAGCATCTCATTGCAAGGCCGAGTGTCCTGGTTTTTCGTTAATCAAAATATGGTCACCCTAATTTATGGGGTAAAATCCCCGTAAAATGTACTGTAAAAAAAAATATTTTAGGTTTTACGGGACAGTACTTAGTTTTCTGTCTATTTTACAGTTCAAAACCATATAATTTAAAGGCACGCTGTTAAACCTTGCTATAAAAATATGGCCAAATTCTGACAGTAACATACTTTTTCCATTAAACAGTAAAATACCATAGAAAACAATGCTTTCTGGGTAATTGTCGTTTTCGAGAAAATAGCCTACAGGAATATACTGTGAATTAACAGCGCTCAAAGTCGACACTCAGAGGCTGTGTTCCAGATCACACCCTACACTCTCAGAAAAAAAGCTACAGTGGAGGTACAATTTTGTTCCTTGAAGAACAAAACGTATAACTGTACCTTTAAAGGTACACAATTGGTCCTACAATTAAACCATTGGCAGGCAAGTTCGGTCCTAGTGAGTCGCTGTCAGAGTTTGGCTCCAACCCTGAAAGAAATCTATAGAAGCTCTTATTGAGAATTAACAGAGGTTTAGACGTTGATGGTTTATAGAAAATATTTGGTCACCATTAGGGTGATCGGTGTTTTCTTTAGTTGGGCAGTTTGACAGTTTTTTGTTACAGTGTTAACAAAACACAAAATCTGTTCAAGTCAACAAAACCATAAACAAAAATTGTCGTGAAGAAAAATGATTGACTAAACTCATCACTGACTTCCCATATTGGTAACACTTTATTTTAAGAGTCCAGAATAATGCATTAGTTAAGCATTAATTAAGGATTAACTTGTTCACAACTAAGCATTAGTTAATCACGAACAAACTAGTAATTAATGATTAACTTTACATTTTAAGGGTCTGTAATTATGCATTAGTTAAACTAGTAATTAATTATTTGCTTGTTCACAATTATGCATTAGTTAAGCATGGACACAATAGTAATTAATGATTAACTTAACATTACAGTAAGGGCATATTAGCCATTATTTACAACTTAATAAGCAATTTATTATTTTTGTGTAGCGATGTAATTATATTTCTGTGCCATTCTGTTAAGTTAACTGAACAATAAGCTAGTAACCTATGTTTAATTACTGCTGATTCTGCCGTTATAAATTGCTAAAATAGTGTAGTAAAGACAATTTGACCCCCTATTCTGAACTGAAAGTTTTATCCTCATTAATTATGGCACTTATTGAGTAATATTTAAGTTTATTAACCAGAATAAGCCATTAATTAAGCCTAACTACCATTAATACAGTATTGATTAATACCAGTATTGATTAACACCATTAATACTATTGGTTTGTTTAGCAGTTATTCTGCAACGTGATCTCACGAGAATGTGTATTTTTATGTAAAATGTCTGTTTCTACATTCATCTAACACGTACAACATTGACATCACTAAACATTTCGTTGTTTGTGACTTCTGCTGCAAACTCGGTTCAAAGGATTACGTTAAACAAAACTACACTTTAAAACTCTAAAATGAATAACATTTCTGTAATCACACTGCAAATTTCCCAGTGTTAAATTAACACTGCTCAGAGTTTATATAATCCACACCCAGAGTGTTATAAGTAACTCTGAATCAGTGTTGAAGTTAATGAGATAATTAAGAGATTAATTGAGTGATGATTGAGCATTAATGATGAACACCTGATGATAATGAGGTGATTAATCACTGAAGAAAAGAGAAACTCAAGAAGGTTTTTTGTTGATTTTGTGTTTAATTTTTTTTTTTTTTTTTTTGTCACCATCATGGTGATCATTGTTTTCTTAAGTTGGGCAGTTTGATACATTTTTAATGTGAATGTTTCTCTGACTGCTGTTAGCTATGGCAAGAAAAGCAAGCGGAAATACAATCAGATGCTGTCATTTGCTCAATGATAAGAATATGATTATTGTGTAGTGACTTAATTCACCGATCTCTTGACTGAGTATGAGCAATATACTATTAATTTAGTTTTATTGTGATTCAAGAAAATATCCAGCACTGTTTTAGTCAGAAAAGCTGAATACGTTTTATAGCAGATTGTACACTAAGCTCTTTGAACTCCTGGGAGTTTTACTTACACACAGACATCAAGAATCAGCCTATGACTCTCAACAATGGTGACACGCTTCATGCCACAATGCATTCTGGGAGCTATGGATGAGTTTTGCATAATGCACCCAGAATGCATTGCGGCATTAAGTGGGTCACCATTGTTGAGATTCATAGGCTGATTCTTGATGTTTGTGTGTGAGTAAATCTTGCAGGAGTTGGAAGTGCTTATTATGTGTAGTGTTGTTAAACCAGAGAAAAAAAAAACATATGTACATAATCACGCATCGTTCAGTTTATCTGATGAAAACACTGCTGGATCTCCTGCTGTAGAATCACAAGGCTACTATAACCAATGACTCTCAGAAGATCAACAAATATGACACTCTATGATGATAACAATTGTATCATCAATTTTGTCTCGCTGTAAGAAACAGTTACAGCAGTCAGAATAAAATGTAAGTTAAAAAGTCAAGGCTCAAGAGCCCAACTAAAGCAACACTAATCACCATAATGGTAACTTCAAACTAAAGTATTATTTTCTATAAATCATCAACATCTAAACCTCAATAAGAGCTTCTGTAGATAAATAACAGACATAAAGTCAGGCTGGTTAGTAATGTGTGAAGCTGGTAGTGCTGTTTGTGGAGTTGGTTATTCCTCCTCTGCTGAGATCTTCAGAGATGTAATGTCTTCTTTTATCTTCAGTTGATTCCATCTTAGGCTCTGGCTGAAGTCAGTTGTAGTTCTTGTGTTTCTCTTTCCTTCAGTGATTCTGCTCATTATCATCAGGTGTTCATCATTAATGCTCAATCATCCCTCAATTAATCTCTTAATTATCTCATTAACTTCAACACTGATTCAGAGTTACTTATAACACTATATGAGTGTGGATTATATAAACTCTGAGCAGTGTTAATTTAACACTGGGAAATTTGCAGTGCATTTAACCATTATTTATCATGTAATACTTATTTTGTTTGCCGTGGGACACAATGACTAGAAAGTACACCAAAACGCAACATAAATTCACAAAATACACCAATTTAATTTGTTCGCTGTAATCCACATCTTTAGAATCCATACGATGATCTTTATCCAGCGATCTTCATATTTATGTTCAACAGCGACCGTAAACAAATCCCGCACACTTATGAATTCAAAAATCTCGTTTTACGGCAGTGATATCAAACGCTCATTGGCTCTCATTAAGTTGTATTGTCATTTTTTATTCTCACAGCAAAAACTCCAGAGTTAAATTAACTCTCCTGGGAGTATATGTGAGACCACACTCAAGAGTGTTAAAGTGTTAAAATAAGAGTGTTAAAGTAACACTGAAGCAGTGTTAAAGTTAATGAGATAATTAAGTGATTAATTTAGTGATGATTGGCCATTATTGAAGATACCTGATGTTAACAAGCAAAATCATCAAATGAGAAAAATCAAAAATATCAGTCACCATTATGGTGAAAAGTGTTTGCTTTACTTTTTGACCCTTGACTTTTTAATATTTTATTTTGTTTGGTGCTGTAACTGAGTTTTAACAGCCAGACAAGCAATGACAAAAGCTGATGTTGGTGTTGGTTATGTCTTGACATCGTCATTACTTACCCTAACCTCATTTAGAGTCTAGTCTCTGAGTTGGGTTTATCTTGTTGATTATAACATAAAATCCAGTATTTTCAATATAATTCTAAGGATTTCATAAAAGTTGTTCTAATAAAAAGATGAAAAAAAAAAACTTTTAGGCACACGCAAATCAAGAATCAGTGTAGGAATCTCAACAATGGTGACAAACAGCTTGTAAAGCTCATAATTTATTCATGCAGCAATGAATGGTGGGAGCCATGGAATATTTTTGATTGATGGCTCCCAGAATGCACTGCAACATGCTTTTTGATGGTCACCACTGTTGAGATTCTCAGGCTAATTCTTGATGTCTGTGAATTTTTTTTTTTTTTTCCGATTAGAACAATTTTTAAGAAAATCTTTGGAATAAGTTTAAAATGTTTGATTTTGTTCTTTGGAATCACAAGGCTGGTGTATATGTAACTCAGATATTAGGCTATAATCAATGATTCAGCTCAGTTGATGACTATTGCTGCCTTCACGTGCCCTCGGAATTATCGTAAATACGAGTTTCCTTGGTGAAAATTGCACATGAACGCCCTGACATTTTGAAACTTGAATGCAATGAGCTTGTAATCACGATTTCAAAGTCGAAATTATCAAATTTCCGATAGCACGTGAAGGCAGCAATAGTCAAAAATAACCAACACCACTTTATCAACTTTTACTCTTTGCTTGTCCGGCTGTTAAAACAACCATAATAAAATCTAATGTGTTAAACGTCAAGGGTCAAGATCCAAACTAAATCAAACACGTATCACCATAATGGTGACTTAAGAATTGTGGTGTTCTCCTTTGGCGATTCTGCTTGTTATCATCAGGCGTTCCTCAATAATGGCCAATCATCACTCAATGAATCACTTAATAATCTCATTAACTTTAACACTACTTCAGTGTTACTTTAACGTTCTTATTTTAACACTTTAACACTCTTGAGTGTAGTCTCACATATAGTTTTTGCTGTGTATGTTTGGGATTAGGGATTTAACATGTATCTATAAAATGGTACAAAGGAAATTGTACATCTTTTTTTATGATATAAAATATATTTTAAGTTTTTTTTTTCTCTGTAAAATCATAATACGTTTGTTTAAATGTTAACGTTACCGTTCACCATTTATCCAAATATACAAAAAAAAGTATGTTTTGTGTCTGTAAAAGCTGCTTATTCAATTATAGGCTTAATTATGGGCTTATTCTGGTCAATAAACTTACATATCACTCAATAATTGCCATGATTAATGAGGATAAAACCTTCACTTCAGAATAGGGGGTCAAGTTGCCTTTATTAGTACTGTATTAATGGTAGTTACGCTTAATTATTAGCTTATTCTGTTTAATAAGCTTAAATATCACTCAATAACTGCCATAATTAATGAGGATAAAACTTCACTTTAGATTAGGGGGTCAAATTGCCTTTATTAGTACTGTATTAATGGTAGTTAGTCTTAATTACTGGCTTATTCTGGTTAATAAACTTAAATATTACTCAATAAGTGCCATAATTAATGAGGATAAAACTTTCACTTTAGATTAGGGGGTCAAATTGCCTTTATTAGTACTGTATTAATGGTAGTTAGGCTTAATTAATGGCTTATTCTGGTTAATAAACTTAAATATTACTCAATAACTGCCATAATTAATGAGGATAAAACTTTCACTTCAGAATAGGAGGTCAAATTGTCTTTACTACACTATTTTAGCAATTTATAACGGCAAAATCAGCAGTAATTAAACATAGGTTACTAGCTTATTGTTCAGTTAACTTAACAGAATGGCACAGAAATATAATTACATCACTACACAAAAATAATATATGGCTTATTAATATGCCCTTACTGTAATGTTAAGTTAATCATTAATTACTATTGTGTCCATGCTTAACTAATGCATAATTGTGAACAAGCAAATCATTATTTACTAGTTTAACTAATGCATTATTACGGACCCTTAAAATGTAAAGTTAATCATTAATTACTAGTTTAACTAATGCATTATTACAGGCCCTTAAAATGTAAAGTTAATCATTAATTACTAGTTTAACTAATGCATTATTACAGGCCCTTAAAATGTAAAGTTAATCATTAATTACTAGTTTAACTAATGCATTATTACAGGCCCTTAAAATGTAAAGTTAATCATTAATTACTAGTTTAACTAATGCATTATTACAGGCCCTTAAAATGTAAAGTTATTCATTAATTACTAGTGTGTTCGTGCTTAACTAATGCTTAGTTGTGAACAAGTTAATCCTTAATTAATGCTTAACTAATGCATTATTCTGGACTCTTAAAATAAAGTGTTACCAAAATGTCAATAAATAATATTCACCAGCAATACTTTCTCATAGGTCAGGCATTCTGAATTTTGATTTTAAAATAATTTTTGGGAGAATAAAGTTTAGACGCACACAGATATCAAGAATCAACATATGAATCTCAACAATGGTGACATACTTAATGCTGAAATGCATGCTGGGAGCCTAGTAGGGTTGGAGCTAGGGCTGGGCGATATATCGTGAGATTGTTATGCGCATCTCATCAGTAAAGCCGGTTAATTGATTAGTAGTAAATCGCCTTCACCTGCTTTCAGATGGAGCGGCATTTACTACAAAGCTAAAACTCCAGTGTTAAATTAAGAAAGAAGTTAGAGAAGTTAATGAGATAATTAAGTGATTAATTTAGTGATGATTGAGCATTATTGAAGACACCTGATGATAACAAGCAGAATCACTGAAGGAGAAAATCTCAAATTGTAAGCCACCGTTATGGGGATGGGTGTTTGCATTAGTTGGGCTCTTGACCCTTATATTATTAACTTAAGATTTTTCTTGTCTGCTGTTATTGATTTATAACAGTCAAATTAACAAAGAAAAGTGTGAACTGATAGTGTTGGCTATGTTTTGACATAATCATGCTGTGATCAGAAAAATGAAACTTTTTGAGATAGTTTGGTTTAACTTGTTAGCAGCAGCTTTGTGATTTTACAGCATGAGGTTATCATTTTTTTCTTATAATCCAAAATATTTAATAAACACTGTTCTGATCAAAAGACTTTCAAATTAATTTATTTAGAAACACAGATATCAATAATCAGCCTGTGAGTCTCAACAATGGTGACAATAATAAAGCATGTTGCAATTGCTCCCATCATGCATTGCGGTATGAATAAATTATGATCTGAATTGTCTATGTAATTTTCTTTTCCTAATTGAATATTCTGCTCGTCACCATTGTTGAGATGCATAGACTGAATCTTGACGTCTGTGTGTGCCTAAAAGAAAGACTTTTTTTTTAAAACATCTTTTATATTATATCTAAACATTTTTAATAATTATGCAGAATCACAGTTATGCTGTAAACAACAACATAAATCAAAAACATAGTTCAAATGATGATTGTCATAATATAACCAACAAATCACTTTTTTATCTTTGTTCTTCTGGCAGTTATAACTCAGATACAGCAGCCAGACAAAATCTAAAGTTAATAACATAAGGGTCAAGAGCCCAACTAAAGCAAACACCCATCCCCATAACGGTGGCTTACAATTTATGATTTTCTCCTTCAGAGATTCTGCTTGTTATCATCAGGTGTCTTCAATAATGATCAATCATCACTAAATTAATCACTTAATTATCTCATTACCTTCAACACTCTTGAGTGGACTCATATACACTCCCAGCAGTGTTAATTTAACACTGGAGTTTTTGCTGTGTACAAAGAGCCGTAGTTAACTGACAAGCTGAGCCATATCGCATTAATTATCGCTGGCGATACGTCCGCGATATTAATGCGATATGGCTCAGCTTGTCAGTTAACTACGTCTCTTTGTAGTAAATGCCGCTCCATCTGAAAGCAGGTGAAGGCGATTTACTACTAATCAATTAACCGGCTTTACTGATGAGATGCGCATAACAATCTCACGATATATATCGCACAGCCCTAAGCTGAGCCATATCGCATTAATATCGCGGACGTATCGCCAGTGATAATTAATGCGATATGGCTCAGCTTGTCAGTTAACTACGGCTCTTTGTACACAGCAAAAACTCCAGTGTTAAATTAACACTCCTGGGAGTGTATATGAGTCCACTCAAGAGTGTTGAAGGTAATGAGATAATTAAGTGATTAATTTAGTGATGATTGATCATTATTGAAGACACCTGATGATAACAAGCAGAATCTCTGAAGGAGAAAATCTCAAATTGTAAGCCACCGTTATGGGGATGGGTGTTTGCTTTAGTTGGGCTCTTGACCCTTATGTTATTAACTTTAGATTTTGTCTGGCGGCTGTATCTGAGTTATAACTGCCAGAAGAACAAAGACAAAAAGTGATCTGTTGGTTCTATTCTGACAATCATCATTTGAACTATGTTTTTGATTTATGTTGTTGTTTACAGCTTAACTGTGATTCTGCATAATTATTAAAAATGTTTAGATATAATATAAATGATTTCTTAAAAGATGTTTAAAAAAAAAAAGTCTTTCTTTTAGGCACACACAGACGTCAAGATTCAGTCTATGCATCTCAACAATGGTGACGAGCAGAATATTCAATTAGGAAAATAAATTACATAGACAATTCAGATCATAATTTATTCATACCGCAATGCATGATGGGAGCCATTAATGAGTTGTGATTGGTGGTAGCCACTGCAACATGCTTTATTATTGTCACCATTGTTGAGACTCACAGGCTGATTATTGATGTCTGTGTTTCTAAATAAATTAATTTGAAAGTTTTTTGATCAGAATAATGTTTATTAAATATTTTGGATTATAAGTAAAAAATGATAATCACATGCTGTAAAATCACAAAGCTGCTGCTAACAAGTTAAACCAAACTATCTCAAAAAGTTTCATTTTTCTGATCACAGCATGATTATGTCAAAACATAGCCAACACTATCATATCACACTTTTCTTTGTTAATTTGACTGTTATAAATCAATAACCGCAGACAAACAAAATCTAAATGTAACGGGCCAACAGTAATGTTTAATATCACCCAATCGAAATAGCACTGACTACGCCACCTTGGGAATTGCGCCCAAGGAAATATAGAAGGAACACAGGTTCGGTGGTGCAGTGAAAAGACAGAGTCGCGTCATCCAATAAACAAATTAATAATTTTATTGGACAGGAAAAAGATATTCCACTGGCATCATGTAATCAAGGTATAAATCACTGGCAAGTTTATTGTAACAGTACTTAAAATAGCACAATATTAAAAAAACATCCCTCTAAACACGACTGATTCGAATACTGGATCAAATCACACAGACATCACAAATACTGTACTGTTCCCACAAAATAAACAAACAAAAACAATTACTAAACAAAAGAATAAAACAAACTATAAGCCTAAAGCTTACCTCAGGGGTGGCAAACTAGCTGTAAGAAATAGTGTTCTAATCTCAACCCCTTATGTGTGCACAGCAAACAAAATAGGAAGAGGTGCTCCAACCCTGGTGCTCCAAACTCACAGCAAAAAAGGTGTTTCACCCAGGTGACTAGCCTCCCCCTCGGCGCACTTAGCCTTAACTCGAACCAAAAAAAGAAAAACAAAGGGAACAAGAGAAATTAGTGGGTATGGTACAGATACAAAAATCACCACAGACACAATATGATGGGTGACCAGATCAGCTTGTACACGGATAACCCGTCCTACCTCGTCGGCATAAACGAGCCCAGAATACTCAAAGTGTGACGATGAAATGGTCACCTACTGGATAGTTACACAGCGAAATCACACTGCTCAACCCAACTTCAATACACAAATAACATAACCCAAAAGATAGAAAATGAAGGACAGAAAGAAAACATTAGTTCACGAAACCAAACAATAACCTAATCACGAAAAACAGCAGCACGACCTGAATTAAATCACGTGGTACGCGAGAAACTGCAAAACAAAACAACAATAAGACAAGGATTTGCTCTGATCAAGGAATACAATCATTCACTGAATCATACATACCACGGCGTCAAGATGCACTCGCGAATGTTCCGCTAAAACACACAATAACCCCCCATTAAACTCAACTAACCATAGAACGCACAACACATTATGACAGCCGACATACCTTAAAGCTTTCAATGAGCGCTTGACGCAACTCTCAACGCCCGTCACCGAGACGACTACGGCGATCACTTCAAAGACAAAACACATACTCTAAATACTTTAAAACCACACGAAACCATGCGTAACCTCCATCACTTACCTCGACTCTATCGACACCGGTAACCGGAAGAGGGGCGGGTATGACAATCTACATTTGGGATGCACTCGCGAATGTTCCGCTAAAACACACAGTAAACCCCATTAAGCTCAACTAACAGTAAAATGCACAACACATTACGATAGCGACATACCTTAAAACTTTCAATGAGCGCTTGACGCAACTCCCAGGACACGTCACGACGACTACAGCAAACACTCGGCTAGAGTGACACCGGTAACCGGAAGGGGGCGGGTATGACAAAGTCTACGTCCGAGGGCTTCCTGCCTAAACACTTAAATACTCCTCCTAATTACCTCATCCACCCATTCCCATATAAGGATTGCGAACGAAAAAAAAAGGAAATAAAATCCCCTACTACTACATAAAGTTAATAACATAAGGGTCAAGAGCCCAACTAATGCACACACCCATCCCCATAACGGTGGCTTACAATTTATGATTTTCTCCTTCAGTGATTCTGCTTGTTATCATCAGGTGTCTTCAATAATGCTCAATCATCACTAAATTAATCACTTAATTATCTCATTAACTTCTTTCTTAATTTAACACTGGAGTTTTAGCTTTGTAGTAAATGCCGCTCCATCTGAAAGCAGGTGAAGGCGATTTACTACTAATCAAGGAACCGGCTTTACTGATGAGATGCGCATAACAATCTCACGATATATCGCCCAGCCCTAGTTGGAGCTAAACTCTGCAGGACATTAGCTCTCTAGGACCGAACTTGCCTACTCCTGACTTAGAGGTACAGAAATGTACCGTTAAGGGTACCACCCCAGTGACGGACACTTGTACCTTAAAAGGTACAATTTTGTACTCTTTTTTTGAGAGCGTATACCCTCATTCACTATTCCCTACTTGAAAAATTATGTTTTATTGAAAATGATAAAGTGTTTGCTTTAGTTGGGCTCTTGACCCTTGACTCTTTATGGATTTGTAGACCTGGTCTGTCTAATCTTTGATTTAATGGGTGTTTTATTTTTATTGATTATAGTATACAGTTTATGTGATTTAGGTTGTAGAAAATACTATGGAATAATTTCTTTTTTTCCTCTGGGTTCTTTAAAAGGTATACGTGACAAATCCTGACCAGACGCCTGCTAAAGATGTGGTAGTGGAGGTCAATTCTGAAGATAAAACAACAAAAAAAACAAAAGCCAATGGCATTGCAATGTTTATCATCAACACTCCAGGAGGATCTTCCCCACTGCAGATCACTGTAAGACCTGCTACCTCAACTGCACAACAAAAACTCCAGTGTTAAATTAACTCTCCTGGGAGTATATGTGAGACTAGGGCTGGGCGATATATATCGTGAGATTGTTATGCGCATCTCATCAGTAAAGCCGGTTCCTTGATTAGTAGTAAATCGCCTTCACCTGCTTTCAGATGGAGCGGCATTTACTACAAAGCTAAAACTCCAGTGTTAAATTAAGAAAGAAGTTAGAGAAGTTAATGAGATAATTAAGTGATTAATTTAGTGATGATTGATCATTATTGAACACACCTGATGTTAACAAGCAGAATCTCTGAAGGAGAAAATCATAAATTGTAAGCCACCGTTATGGGGATGGGTGTGTGCATTAGTTGGGCTCTTGACCCTTATATTATTAACTTTAGATTTTGTTTGTCTGCGGTTATTGATTTATAACAGTCAAATGAACAAAGAAAAGTGTGATCTGATAGTGTTGGTATGTTTTGACATAATCATGCTGTGATTAGAAAAATGAAACTTATTGAGATAGTTTGGTTTAACTTGTTAGCAGCAGCTTTGTGATCTTGCAGCATGTGATTATCATTTTTTTCTTATAATCTAAAATATTTAATAAATATTTTTCTGATCAAAAGACTTTCAAATTAATTTATTTAGAAACACAGACATCAATAATCAGCCTGTGAGTCTCAACAATGGTGACAATAATAAAGCATGTTGCAGTGGCTTCCACCAATCACAACTCATTAATGGCTCCCATCATGCATTGCGGTATGAATAAATTATGATCTGAATTGTCTATGTAATTTTCTTTTCCTAATTGAATATTCTGCTCGTCACCATTGTTGAGATGCATAGACTGAATCTTGACGTCTGTGTGTGCCTAAAAGAAAGACTTTTTTTTTTAAAAAACAACTTTTAAGAAATCCTTTATATTATATCTAAAATGTTGTATATTTATGTAGAATCACAGTTATGCTGTAAACAACAACATAAATCAAAAACATAGTTCAAATGATGATTGTCATAACATAGATAAAAAGTGATCTTTTGGTTTTGTTCTTCTGGCAGTTATAACTCTGATACAGCAGCCAGACAAAATCTACAGTTAATAACATAAGGGTCAAGAGCCCAACTAAAGCACACACCCATCCCCATAACGGTGGCTTACAATTTGAGATTTTCTCCTTCAGAGATTCTGCTTGTTATCATCAGGTGTCTTCAATAATGATCAATCATCACTAAATTAATCACTTAATTATCTCATTACCTTCAACACTCTTGAGTGGACTCATATACACTCCCAGGAGTGTTAATTTAACACTGGAGTTTTTGCTGTGTACAAAGAGCCGTAGTTAACTGACAAGCTGAGCCATATCGCATTAATTATCGCTGGCGATATGTCCGCGATATTAATGCAATATGGCTCAGCTTGTCAGTTAACTACGGCTCTTTGTAGTAAATGCTGCTCCATCTGAAAGCAGGTGAAGGCGCTTTACTACCAATCAATTAACCGGCTTTACTGATGAGATGCGCATAACAAACTCACGATATATATCGCCCAGCCCTATGTGAGACCACACTCAAGAGTGTTAAAGGTGCCCTAGAATGATTTGAAACAACATTTTAAATTGTTCTCTGGTATCTACATAGAGCAGGGGTAGGCAAGTTCAGTCCTAGAGAGCCGCTGTCCTGCAGAGTTTAGCTCCAACCCTAATCAAACACACCTGAACCAGCTGATCAGTGTCTTCATGATTACTAAAGCTATAGGCGGGTGAGGGTTTTTCAGGGTTGGAGTCAAACTCTGCAGGACAGCGGCTCTCTAGGACCGAACTTGCATTTACTAATTTATGACAACACTGGCATGAAATAATATTAACCTTTGTCATTAGACATACTATTTAGTTATGTAAGCCACTTGGATTATCCTATTCTTACCGTATAGCATCTTGCGTCTAAACAACAACAGGAATATTATCGTTAATGTTGTCTCTCTAAGAAACTTTCGATTTAATCAGAAATGGTTTAGACAGTCAAGAAGTGGATAAAATCACTTACTGCTTGCAGGAATATGGTTGGAATTGCCCCTTTCTTCAGTATCAGATGCTGAGCAAAGCCTGCACAGCAAAAACTCCAGTGTTAAATTAACTCCCCTGGGAGTATATGTGAGACCACACTCAAGAGTGTTAAAGTGTTAAAATAAGAGTGTTAAAGTAACACTGAAGCGGTGTTAAAGTTAATGAGATAATTAAGTAATTAATTGAGTGACGATTGGCCATTAATGAGAAACACCTGATGATAACAAGCAGAATCGCCAAATGAGAACACCACAATTCTTAACTCACCATTATGGTGATAAGTGTTTGATTTAGTTTGGACATCTTGACCACTGACATTTAACACATTAGATTTTGTTTTGGTTGCTTTAACAGCCAGACAAGCAAAGAGTAAAAGTTGATCAAGTGGTGTTGGTTATGTTTGACTAATGCTGCCTTCATGTGCTATTGGGAATTTAATAATTTACACATTGAAGTCATGATAGCTCATTGCATTCAAGTTTCAAAATGTCGGGCGTTCATGTGCATTTTTTTTACCAAGGAAACTCATTTACGATAATTCCGAGGGCACGTGAAGGCAGCAATAGTCATCAACTGAGCTGAATCATTGATTATAGCCTAATATCTGAGTTACATATACACCAGCCGTGTGATTCCAAAGAACAAAATCAAACATTTTAAACTTATTCCAAAGATTTTCTTAAAAACTGTTCTGGTCAACAGCAACAAAACAAAAAAATCACAGACATCAAGAATTAGCCTGAGAATCTCAACAGTGGTGACCATCAAAAAGCATGGTGCAGTGCATTCTGGGAGCCATCAATCAAAATTATTCCATGGCTCTCATCATTCATTGCTGCATGAATAAATTATGAGCTTTACGAGCTTTGTCACCATTGTTGAGATTCCTACACTGATTCTTGATTTGCGTGTGCCTAAAAGTTTTTTTTTTTCATCTTTTTATCAGAACAACTTTTAAGAAATCCTTAGAATTATTTTGAAAATACTGGATCTTTTGCTATAATCAACAAGATAAACCCATCTCAGAGACTAGGCTCTAAATGAGGTTAGTAATTCAGGTCAAGCAATGACGGTGTCAAAACATAACCATCACCAACCAATCAGCTTTTGTCATTGCTTGTCTGGCTGTTAAAACTCAGTTACAGCACCAAACAAAATATAATATAAAAAAAGTTTCTCAAAAGTAAATCAAACACTCTTCACCATAATGGTGACTGAAAATTGCGATTTTCCTCATTTGGTGATTCTGCTTGTTATCATCAGGTATCTTCAATAATGGCCAATCATCACTCAATTAATCACTTAATTATCTCATTAACTTTAACACTGCTTCAGTGTTACTTTAACACTCTTATTTTAACACTTTAACACTCTTGAGTGTGGTCTCCCCAGGAGAGTTCATTTAACACTCAAGCTTTTGCTGTGTGCTTGATATTGTCCCAGGTTTGAAAAACTGTCCGTGGTGAAATGGGCTGAGCAAACGAACAACTTTGAATTAAACTGTTGCGGTATCCGATTATAAATAAACATCAACCATGCCTGTTGACATGTTTTATTTGTGGGAAGAGTATGAAACGTCTTCACATCCCCTGCAGAGCCTGGAACATAACATTTGTTCCCATGATCTGCCATGTTCGCAATCCTCGCTTCAGGCTTACTGCTGCAGAACTCCAGTTGATACGGCGGCTGCGCAGTTTCGCCAGATAGTGAACATGTGCTTGCTTATCAAAATGTTGGGGGGCGTACATATTAATGATCCCATCACTTGCATCACTGCTGGTGTTATGTTGAGATTCGCCTATTTTTCCGTGGTGTTTTTCACAAACGAGATTTACATATGAAGGAGGAGGCAATGGTGTTTGAGGGCGTTTTCACACCTGACAGTCCGCACCAAGGTCCGAACCGAAGTTCATGTTTTGATACTTTTTATACATTCGGTTAGTTTTGGTTTGGTTTCACATTGCAATCATGCGAGCGCACTAAAGAACTTAACTTGACGCACTTGCGTCCACTCGTCATCATCCTTGTGGGCTGTATCTGGACATTGATTGGTTTGTAAACGGACGTGCGTCTGACGTCAGCGTCTTTGATAAGAATGAATGAACGGGCGCATATCACTGCCACTATTGAACAGTGCGCAATGCGCATTGCTTGACTATTTTTTTATTCGTTACGTTTAAAAGTGGACATTTCAAGCTTTATATACACATATTTCTCATGTTTGTGAGACGAGTAGCCTGCTGAGTTTCGGTTTATTTGAGACCCGCTCCAGTTCATGTGTAAAGCATGATCGCTCCCGCGATTATTGTCTGCTATAGATTATTTGCTTGTTATTTATTAAATCCAGGCAATTATCTGATTAAACGTTGATTAAAATCAAGATACAATTTATACAAAACGAAATTCCCATTAAAGAAATGCTTTCTAAGCAAAATCATACAAAATTTCGTTCAAAATTATTTCTGACTTTCTGTCTTCTGACATATTGCGCATATTTTCACTTTTCATAATCAATGTAGCCTAGATTGAATTTAAAAATAACATTATAATATTTAAACATAAACAGGAACTTCCTGTAAATGGTCTGAAAGTCCGAACCATACAGAAAATGCTTTCACACTAGAAACGAACCGAACCTTTGTTCAGTTTGATCCGGACTGAGACTACCTCTTTTCGTCGGACCAAATTTCGTCTGTTTGGTCCGGACCGTGGTACGGGGGAGGTTTCACACCTGCAATTTTGATTTGGACCAAACTGAAAAGTCCGAAAATCCGGACCAAACAAGGTAGGTGTGAAAACGCCCTGAGACCCACTGTATGTGATTTACATGTACTGAACTCCTGTTATTTAACTATGGCAAGGTTAATTCAATTTTTCATTCTAGGGCACCTTTAAAGTGACACTGAAGCGGTGTTAAAGTTAAAGAGATAATTAAGTGATTAATTGAGTGATGATTGGCCATTAGTGACGAACACCTGATAATAACAAGCGGAATCGCCAAAGGAGAACGCCACAATTCTTAAGTCACCATTATGGTGATAAGTGTTTGATTTAGTTTGGATCTTGACCCTTGACATTTAACACATTAGATTTTTTTATAGTTGCTTTGGTGTTGGTTATGTTTTGACATAGTCATCAATTGAGTTGAATCATTGATTATAGCCTTATATTTGAGTTTCGTATACACCAGCCTTGTAATCTAAAGAAAACAATCAAGCATTTTCAACTTAATCCAAAGGTTTTCTTAAAAGTTGTTCTGAAAAAAAAAAAAACATTTTCACAGACATCCAGAATCAGCCTGAAAATTTCAACAGTGGTGACCATCAAAAAGCATGTTGCAGTGCATTCTGGGAGTCACAATTCTTCCATGGCTGCCATCATTCACTGCTGCATGAATAAATTATGAGTTTTACGAGTTGTTTGTCACCATTGTTGAGATTCCTAAACTGATTCTTGATTTGTGTGTGCCTAAAAACAATAATGTATTTTTTTTTTATCAGAACAACTTTTAAGAAATCCTTAGAATTATATTGAAAATTCTGGCGTTTACGCTATAATCAACGAGATACACCCAACTCAGAGACTAGACTCTAAATGAGGTTAGTGATTCAGGTCAAGTAATGACGATGTCAAGACATAACCAACACCAGTCAATCAGCTTTTGTCGTTGTTTGTCTGGCTGTTAAAACTCAGTTACAGCACCAAACAAAATATAATATAAAAAAAGTTTCTCAAAAGTAAATCAAACACTCTTCACCATAATGGTGACTGAAAATTGCGATTTTTCTCATTTGGTGATTCTGCTTGTTAACATCAGGTATCTTCAATAATGGCCAATCATCACTCAATTAATCACTTAATTATCTCATTAACTTTAACACTGCTTCAGTGTTACTTTAACACTCTTATTTTAACACTTTAACACTCTTGAGTGTGGTCTCACATATATTCCCAGGAGAGTTCATTTAACACTCAAGCTTTTGCTGTGTAATGTTCATGTTTCACTGGTGAACTAGTGGAAAATAGATCAGTAAACAGAGGTTTAACAAGCAATGGAGCATATTGACAACACATTAGAAAACAATACATTTATTCTTTCCAGGCAAAAACCAAAGATCCACAATTAAGAAAAGAACAGCAGGCAACGAAGACAATGACGGCTCAGGATTATGTTCCCAAAGGCAACTCCAAGAACTACTTTCACATCGGCATTGATGCTGCAGAGCTTCAGATCGATGATTCAATGACAGTCAATCTGAACACTGGACAAAGTCCAGGAGTCAAAGATCAAGATTACACATACATGGTAAAGATTATGTTTATTTATTATTCAGCTGCAGCACAAATGTATTAATTTATTATGTCAATATTTGATTAACTACCACAGCTTGTGTTTGAAACCGTACAAAGTGCTTAATTCTTTTTTTAATTTGTCTGCCTCATTTTCAGATCTTGAGTAAAGGTCAGATAGTTCAAGCTGACAGGTTTAAGAGGAGAGGACAATCTCTAGTGACTCTGTCTCTAACTGTAACCGAAGACATGGTGCCGTCCTTCCGCTTCGTGGCTTATTATCATGTGGGCTCGTCTGAGGTGGTGTCTGATTCAGTCTGGGTCGACGTGAAGGACACGTGCATGGGAACGGTTGGTCAACCATCACAAGAAATGGCTGATGTGCTGATCAACTAGGTCTGAATCAGTTTCTCTCATTGTAACAGCTCAAGCTTCAGGTGAAGGACAAGATGAATTACTATGGCACAGGAGATAAAGTCCAGTTGCAGATCACTGGAGATCCTGGAGCTAGAGTTGGGCTGGTGGTGGTTGACAAGGCTGTGCAAGTCCTTAACAAGAACAGACTCACTCAGACAAAGGTGAAGGACCTTCTTCATCATTGGAAAACATCTCATGACTGCTTCTGGCATAAAACATACATAACTGGTGTCTTCTTTGCATCTTTAGATTTGGGACATTGTAGAGAAACATGACACCGGCTGTACAGCAGGAAGTGGAAGGGACAGTATGGGGGTTTTCAGTGATGCAGGACTGATGTTTGAGTCAAACACTGCAGGAGGAACCAACACCAGAAATGGTTTTTTTAATTTTGTTTATTTTATTTCAGCTAATGAGAATATTATATTAGCATTATTTACTGAATTATTATTTAATTTTTAATCCAAGTGTTTTTTTTTTACAATATACTAATTAATTCAAGTGAATTGTTTTCTAGAGTCTGAGTGTCCCGTCCTTGCAAAGAGAAAACGAAGGGCTGAGAGTCTCCTGCAGATCACTAGTACACTGGGTGAGGAACTGGACTTTACTCAGATTTTACTCAGACGAATATTTGCAAATATCAATACCAGTAAAATTCTGTGTTGATTTTAAAGTTCTTATGTTAACATATAAGGCATCTGGCTCCTCAGTACTTAACCAAGCTTTTAACACCGTACATGCCTAGTCGCAACCTGCGTTCTTCTCAGAGTGGGCTCTTAGCTGTTCCTACAACTCAGCTTCACTCAAGGGGTGATAGGTCTTTCTCATCTTATGCCTCCAAATTGTGGAATTCTCTCCCATCTGACATCAGGGAAGCAAATTCATTAGTCAGTTTTAAAACGTTTTAAACTTTTTATTTCAGGATTGCTTTTAATTGCTTTTTATTTGTTGTTTATTTACTCAGTGTTTTTTTTATTTATTATTTTTGTGCTTGTTTGTGTTGTAAAGCACTTTGAGAAAGCAACTTTTAAAGGTGCTATACAAAATAAATGTATTATTATTATTATTATTACTCTTGCAATTAAAATCCGAAACGATCTTCAGAGCATTTTTACTATTTGAGATTCTGAAACTTTCTCTTTTTTAGGTCATATTTTCGTGCTCATGACTTTCCCCCCAGTTAATTTTATTACACTTATCTTATATCTTCTCAGCTGGTAAATACTCTGGTGAACTGAAGCAGTGCTGCGTTGATGGGATGAGGGATAATAAACTCAGCTACACCTGTGAACGAAGAGCCACCTACATCATAGACGGGCCAGAGTGTGTCAAGGCCTTCCTCCACTGCTGCAATGAGATGAAAACCCGCAAAAACATGAAGGCCGAAGAAGAGGAGATGATTCTGGCTCGCAGTAAGTATAGTAACTGATTAAGATTGTCACACTATCTTAATTGTCATGCGGTAGAATACCACATCAGGGGAGCTGCTTCTGCAGTTTGTTTTTTATGTGCATTATGGGCCAGTAGCCATTCTTATATTCTTATATTGGAATTTGTGCCAATTCAGAATTTTGCACCTTGTACTTTACATTTTAAGACACTGACCAGTAAAGGAGGGCTAACTTCTCTTCAGTTTGAAGTAGGGCTGGGCGATATATATCGTGAGATTGTTATGCGCATCTCATCAGTAAAGCCGGTTAATTGATTAGTAGTAAATCGCCTTCACCTGCTTTCAGATGGAGCGGCATTTACTACAAAGAGCCGTAGTTAACTGACAAGCTGAGCCATATCGCATTAATATCGGGGACGTATCGCCAGCGATAATTAATGCGATATGGCTCAGCTTGTCAGTTAACTACGGCTCTTTGTACACAGCAAAAACTCCAGTGTTAAATGAACACTCCTGGGAGTGTATATGAGTCCACTCAAGAGTGTTGAAGGTAATGAGATAATTAAGTGATTAATTTAGTGATGATTGATCATTATTGAAGACACCTGATGATAACAAGCAGAATCTCTGAAGGAGAAAATCATAAATTGTAAGCCACCGTTATGGGGATGGGTGTTTGCTTTAGTTGGGCTCTTGACCCTTATGTTATTAACTGTAGATTTTGTCTGGCGGCTGTATCTGAGTTATAACTGCCAGAAGAACAAAGAGAAAAAGTGATCTGTTGGTTATATTATGACATTCATCATTTGAACTATGGTTTTGGTTTATGTTGTTGTTTACAGCATAACTGTGATTCTGCATAAATATACAAAATTTTAGATGAAATATTAAGGATTTCTTAAAAGTTGTTTAAAAAAAAAAATCTTTCTTATAGGCACACGCAGACGTCAAGATTCAGTCTATGCATCTCAACAATGGTGACGAGCAGAATATTCAATTAGGAAAAGAAAATTACATAGACAATTCAGATCATAATTTATTCATACCGCAATGCATGATGGGAGCCATTAATGAGTTGTGATTGGTGGTAGCCACTGCAACATGCTTTATTATTGTCACCATTGTTGAGACTCACAGGCTGATTATTGATGTCTGTGTTTCTAAATAAATTAATTTGAAAGTTTTTTGATCAGAACAATGTTAATTAAATATTTTGGATTATAAATAAAACTTGATAATCACATGCCGTAAAATCACAAAGCTGCTGCTAACAAGTTAAACCAAACTATCTCAAAAAGTTTCATTTTTCTGATCACAGCATGATTATGTCAAAACATAGCCAACACTATCAGATCACACTTTTCTTTGTTCATTTGACTGTTATAAATCAATAATAGCAGACAAACAAAATCTAAAGTTAATAATATAAGGGTCAAGAGCCCAACTAAAGCAAACACCCATCCCCATAACGGTGGCTTACAATTTATGATTTTCTCCTTCAGAGATTCTGCTTGTTAACATCAGGTGTGTTCAATAATGATCAATCATCACTAAATTAATCACTTAATTATCTCATTAACTTCTCTAACTTCTTTCTTAATTTAACACTGGAGTTTTAGCTTTGTAGTAAATGCCGCTCCATCTGAAAGCAGGTGAAGGCGATTTACTACTAATCAAGGAACCGGCTTTACTGATGAGATGCGCATAACAATCTCACGATATATATCGCCCAGCCCTAGTTTGAAGAGGTTCTGTTTCATTATGTAGTGGCCTCTGCACAGTAAATTCCCCGGTGTTGAATTAACACCGCTCTGTGTTCATATGGGAACCACCAGCAGGCTGTTAAAGTAACACTGAAGCAGTGTTAGAGTTAATAAGATACTTAAGTGATTCATTGAGTGATGATTGTTTGATTATTGAAGACACCTGATGATAATGAGCAGAATCACTGAAGGACAGAGAAACACAAGAACTACAACTGACTTCAGCCACAGCTTTAGATCAAATCAACTGAAGACATTAAATCTCTCTTATTACAAACCAGACTGACTTTATTTCTGACATCTACAGAAGTTATTAGTGAGAATTAACAGAGGTTTAGAGGTTGATGTTGCATTGAAAATATTTGGTCACCATTATGGTGATCAGTGTTTCATTTAGTTGGTCAGTTTGACTATTGGCTTTTGATGTCGGTTTTGTGGTCTTTGTAACAGTGTTTACTCAAGCACATAATTTGTTGTATCAAATATTCAGAAATGTGTTGTTTAAATACATTGTGAAGAAAAATTGATGCACACCCACACAAACATCAAGTATTAGCATATTAATCTCAATGACGGTGACATGCTGCAATGCATGCTGGGATATATAATCATCAACTCCCAGCATGCATTGCAGCATGTCACCATTGTTGAGATTCATATGATGATTCTTGATGTATGTGTGCATCAAAAAAAATAAAAATAAAAATTGTTTTACCCTAAAAATCAAAATTTAGGATGACTGATGTCTACTAACATATAACCAATTCTCTCAAAGATTAGTTTAGTCAATACTTTTTTCTTTCTTTATAATAATAATTATATCACGTGATAATATAGGTTTATGGCTTCCTTTTCAACAAGTATGTGTTCCAGCCAATTCTGTTACAAAGACGACAAACTGACATAGAATGCCAAGTCAAACTGCTCAACTAAAATAAACACTGATCTCCATAAGGGTAGAATTATTTTCCATAAAACATCAACCTCTAAACCTCTGTTAATTCTCACAAAGAACTGTAGACAAATGACAGAAATAAAGAGATGTTATGTCTTTTCAGTTGATTTGATCTAAACCTGTTGCTGAAGTCAGTTGTGGCGGAAGTCAGACTGTTAAATATAACACTGAATCAGTGTTGTAGTTAATGAGATAATTAAGTGAGGATTGAGCATTAGTGAAGACACCTGATGTTAACAAGCAGAATAACTGAAGCACAGTGAAACATCTAGAACTGACTTCAGCCACAGCCTTAGATAAAAAGAAGACATTACATCTCTGAAGATCTCAGCAGAGGAGGATTAAACAACTCCACAAACAGCATTACCAGCCTCACACATTACTAACCAGACTGACTTTATTTCTGTCAGACGACTACAGAAGCTCTTATTGAGAATGAACTGAGGATTAGATGTTGATGATTTATTAAAAAATAGTTTTGTTTAAAGTCACCATTATGGTGATCAGTATTTGTTTTAGTTGGGCTCTTGACCCTTGACTTTTTAACATTAAGTTTTCTCTGGCTTCTGTAACTGTTTTTACAGTGAAAACAGTGAGAGAAAATTCATGATGGCAAGTTGTTGATGAAACAGTTGTTATCATCAGTGGGCTTATTTGCTGATTTCCTGAGACTCATTGATTATAGTAGCCTTGTGACTCTACAGCAGGAGATCCAACAGTGTTTTCATCAGATAAACTGAACGATTTTTAAAAAGTCTACATAAGTTTCGGTCTCCGGTTTAATAACACATCACACAATAAAGCACTTCTAACTCCTGCTAAATTTACTCACACACAGACATCAAGTATAACAGCCAGAGAAACACTAACATTAAAAAGTCATCAAACTGCCCAACTAAAGAAAACACTGATCACCATGATGGTGACAAAAAACAAAAAAACAAAACAAGTTTCAACAAAAATGTAATTCTCAATAAGAGCTTCTGTAGACGTCTGACAGAAATAAAGTTTGTTTAGTAATGTGTGAAGCTGGTAATGCTATTTGTGGAGTTATTTAAACCTCCTCTGCTGAGATCTTTTATCTTCAGTTGATTTCATCTAAAGCTGTGGCTGTAGTCAGTTGTAGTTCTTGTGTTTCTGTCCTTCAGTGATTCTTAACATCAGGTGTTCATAATTAATGCTCAATCATCACTTAATTAATCACTTGATTATCTCATTAACTCCAACATTGATTCAGTTCTACACTTAACAGTCTGTAGTGTGCACACTGAGCAGTGTTCATTTAATCTGGGCTACAAAATTGTAGCTCCACTGTACTTTTTTTGGAAACGCTTTAGATTACGGCCCGGAAAGTACTGCCTAAGTAAAGAGAATTTACAGCATAATTTTCGGTAATTATAGTGTAACTATAAAGTAAGTACGTGTAGGTATAAGGGAACAATATGTAATATTGAGGGAATAAAGGGGTAACTATCAGGAAAATTATTTAAACTGTAAGTATTTTTTAATTAAGGGGTAATTATCCGTAAAGGGTAAGTATGAATCTGCGGGTTGTAAATTTAAGTGGTGTTTGTTCCTCTCTTGTTTCGTGAAGTTACAGGGTAAGTATGAATCTGCGGGCTGTAAATTAAAGTGGTTCTTGTTCCCCTCTTGTTTCATGTAGTTACAGGGTAAGTACAATAAAAACACGTATACAATCTGATATCACTCGGAAACCTTTATTTAAAAAAACAAGTTTTTTAAAACAGATTTACAACATTTATTCGTTTCTCTTGCTTAGCTTTATCCTCGTCTAGTTCCTCTACTTTTTCGTCCTTGCCACAGATGAATCTTAAGAAGGTTGTCTCTCGCTATTCTGTATTATGTAGCTACACTGAAAATACAGTTCACGCAGAAATGTCCTCACCGTTTACTCGGCTTTCACCCTCATGCCATCCGAGATGTACATACAACTTTATTTCTTCATATGAACACAGAAAAATAAATAATCTCTGCTAATGAAAACTCATTTGGGTTCCTAAAATTTCAAGCATCAAACAGCACATACAGCAATAACTACAGTAATCCATATGACCCCAATGGATGAATCAATGTCTTCTGAAGTGAAACGATAAGTGTTTGTAAGAAAAATAACAATATTTAAATTTTTTTAAACTGTAGACTATCGCTTCCGACCAGCAGTTCTCTCGTGTGTTTCAGATTAAATGCGCACGAGAATGTCATGAAAGCTTGAAGCTTCTTTACTCATGCACGCGCTGGTAACAGCTGAACGGAGGCAAAAAGATTAGTAAATTATGAGAACATTTCTTTGTGTACTTTTTATTTTAATAAATAATAATACAAAATATAAAAAGACATGGGATTCATTTTAAGATCCATCAATGGAAATTACGGCCAGTTACAGCCGATCAAATCTGTTTTGGATTAAGTTGTTTTTCAAATAAATATTTCCGAGTGATATCAGATTTTGTATGTGTTGTTTATTGTACTTACCCTGTAACTACATGGGTAATTACCCCTTAATTAAAAAATACTTACAGTTTAAATAATGTGTTAATTTTTCTGATAGTTACCCCTTTATTCCCCCAATATTACATATTGTTCCCTTATACCTACACATACTTACTGAAAACTTACAGAAAATTATGCTGTAAATTCTCTTTACTTATGCAGTACTTACCGGGCCGTAATCTAAAGCGTTACCCTTTTTTCTGAGAGTGCATGCAGCACCATCGCACATGTGTGGTTAAAAGCTCTGAATCGATTTTCACATTCACAGAAGCACTTCAGAATCATTGGAGAGAGAATCAAGCTGTATAATTTTTTTTTGTCAATTTTGATCTATTCTGTCACATTTTTATCTGTTACAATAGGTGATGATGATGAAGCCTATTATATAGACTCTGATGATATCGTGTCTCGTACGCAGTTCCCTGAGAGTTGGCTCTGGGAGGAGATTGATCTGTCTGAGAATTGGTGAGTAGGAGACTTTTAGACAAGAGTTGTGAGTTGAGCTTTATTCACACCCCATTGACTCATAGCAAATAATGTAATTTAATGGGAGCTGTTGGCGACAGTGTGTGTGTGTGTTTCTGATGGTAAACAACCATTAGAAGAGTACTTCAACAGTTTTTGTTGTATTTTCCTCATATTCCAGTTCAGCACCATCCACAGATAAAGTGATCCTCTTGAAAGACTCTATTACTACCTGGCAGATCTTGGCTGTCAGTCTGTCACCAACATTTGGTAAGATGAAGCTCTGAACAAAGAATACATGGGGCCAGATTTACTAAACAGGGCAAATTACAGTGAGAGCACAAGTCCAAAAAAAGCTCAGATGGGAGTGGATAGTTCAGCATGTGATCTACTGACGACGCAGTTTTTAATTTATAATAATTTGTTACATTTACATAGTGCTTTTCTAATCTCCTCAACCACCACCAATGTGCAGCACCACCTGGATGATGAGACGGCAGCCATATTGTGAACACCCACCACACACCAGCTGATTGGAGGAGAAGAACCACAGATGCAGTCAGATCATTTCTATAATGACTAACTACCAGTTAGTGTCTGGTTTAAGACATGCCTTTTTTGGCCAGTAAATAATGGCACAAACACCAGTATGTTGACAAGCGCAAATCTTAGTAAATCACCTTGCATCATTTGTTTAAATACTCTTCTCCCATAAATTTTGCTCCTGAAAGGGAAACTCCTACAAATAAATATGCAATAATATCAGCCGCAAAAATAACGTTGTTCACACCTTTTCAGTGCTAATTTATCACTGCGTGTCTTTAGTAAATCCTGACGGTCTTTTTTTTTTTAACGGCAAAGGAGGGTTTGCGCTGACGCAAGCTGTTAGTAACCTAAATCTGGCCCATGATCTGAAAAATGTAATCATCATCATCATCATCATCATCATCATCATCATCATCATCATCATCCAGGATCTGCTGCTTTAAATCCTTCTGTGTGTCTGTGTTCCCCCTCAAAGGCATCTGTGTGGCAGAACCTGAGGAGATTGTTGTTTTTAAACCCTTTTTCATTGACCTCAAGATCCCTTATTCAGCTGTGCGAGGTGAACAACTGGAAATCAAGGCCGTTATTCACAACTACACCCCAATGGATCTGAAGAAGGTAGATCTGATCTGATATTAAAAATCCAGATTTTATGGTATACATTAAAGTGGTCATGAACTGAGAAATCAACTTTTCCTTGAACTGTTGATGTATAAAAGGTAATCATACTATAAGAATTCCTGTAAGTTTCGGAACTGAAAACTTCCTTGTTATTCAAATAAATGCTTTTTTGACAGCTGGCTCATCAAAAGAGGGACCTGCGAATTTGCTTCCCTGTGATATCAGAAACGCTGCCTCAACAGAAGAAGCCCAACGCTTAATTCTTTTTTGTCTGGCTATCACCAGACCAAGCTCAATTTAAGATTGAACATTGGTCTGGGGAGTCTGCTCTGTATTTTCTACTGCACACGCGAGCATAAACGTGCATAAATTAAATGGCTCTGTATGCAATTGGAGTCCTTCAACCAATCAGACATCAAGAGACGTGATCAACGGGCAACGACCCATCGCTTCTCTATCCATCGTCATGATAATCCCTCCAATAGGGCCAGGTGGATAAGCCAGTCTGTGATTGGTTCCTGCAAAAGTGTAACAGAAGCAGTAGAAATTAATGTACGGGTTTCCAGACTGAGTTGCCGGACGAAATAGGCCTGCCCACCGATTTGTGCATCCCCGGTGTTGAATTAACTGCTCGGTGTTCATATGGGAACCACCAGCAGGGTGTTAAAGTAACACTGAAGCAGTGTTAGAGTTAAAGGGATAGTTCACCAAAAAATGAAAATTCTGTCATTTACTCACCCTCAAGTTGTTCCAAGCCTGTATGGGTTTCTTTGTTCTGCTGAACACAATAGAAGATATAAGGAAGATATTTTGAAGAATGTTTGTAAACAAGCAAAAAGAGCAACCATTTACCACCAAATATTCTTTCTTTCAGGAAAGAGAAACACAAGAACTACAACTGACTTCAGCCACAGCTTTAGATGAAATCAACAGGTGTTCCTGAAAAGCTTGATTAGCTTTAGCTGTCTTTGATGGTTGGCATTAAACTCTGCAGGGCAGTGGGTCCACAGGAGCAGGGTTCAAGACTAAATAAGTAGTTATTCTATGCACACAAACATCAATAATCAGTACATGATTCTCAACAATGGTGACATGCTTCATGCATGACAGAAGCCACCAAAATATAAAACTTATGACTCCCAGCATGCATTGCACAGTTAAGTATGTTACCATTGTTAAGATTCATGTGCTGTGTCTGTGTGCATCTTTTAAATAATCTCCCAAAACGTATTTAAAATCACAATGCAGATATTCTTGTGAAAAGCTATTAACAACTAGCCATCTGTCATCAACTTTTTCTTTATGGCAGCATTAACTATAGCAACTAATTAACTTTGATTATCAGTCCTTCCAGAAACATGCTGCTTTTTTTTTGTTGCGGACAAAAATCCTTGATTATGCAGCACGTTTTCTTAAAAAATGCGATGGAAAATGCGGGTTTTTTATGCAATGAAATTGTGTGAACTTGCAAAAACTGCGATTTGATGAAAAAAATAAAAAAAAGCACTAAATCACAGAAAGTGCTGGGAATATTTAAGTTTTCATCTTGTTTTATTAAAGACCTTAATAAACACATGGCTCAAATTTA
Source organism: Romanogobio albipinnatus (assembly GCA_023566225.1). Lineage (NCBI taxonomy): Eukaryota > Metazoa > Chordata > Actinopteri > Cypriniformes > Gobionidae > Romanogobio > Romanogobio albipinnatus. The sequence goes on along the minus strand of CM042241.1, from coordinate 67,473,375 downwards.
CAAAACATTGAGTCAAACAAGTTCTGTAGCTTTACAAAAGGAATATGCTACAACTTCTGAAAAAATGAATAAATAACTTCCTGTTTTACAGAGGTAGCTTTACAAAACAGACATTTGAGTGCTTCCAATGCACAAAGTGCAATCTCTTAAAGGGTTAGTTCACCCAAAAATGAAAATTCTGCCATTAATGACTTCCCCCTCATGTCGTTGGACACCCGTAAGATCTCTGTTCATCTTCGGAACACAAATAAAGATATTTTAGTGTAAATCCGGTAGCTCAGAAAGGCCTCCATTGGCACAACGCACTGTGCACTCTCAAGACCCATAAAAGGCACTAAAGACGTCGTTACAAAGTCCATCTCACTACAGTGGTTTTACAATAACTTTATGAAGCGATGAGAATAGTTTTTGTGTACAAAAAAACCTAAATAACGAATTGTATAGTGATGACCAATTTCAAAACACAGCATCATGAAGCTTTGAAGCGTTATGAATCAGCGAGTCAAATCATGATTCGGATCGCGTGTCAAACTGTTGAAATACGTGACTTTGGCGATCCAAACCGCTGAATCGACTCACTGATTCATAACGTTTCGAAGCTTCATGATGCTGTGTTTTGAAATCGGTCAACACACCAGGAAACTGCTTTGCATGGTCTTTTGCAGTTATTTTTGTTGGCAAATGGGAATTTGCGTGCTTCATCATGGTTTCACCACGGGGTTTGCAGCTTTTCGATGACGTTTGCGTCAGGCAATTACGTCACTTCAAAAAGTTCCCATTGCAATAGAGGGAAATGGCGGCTCTTGTGTGTCTTTACTTTTTTTAAATGAAAATGCTGGGATTATGAAATCATGTTAGCCCCGCATATTTTGCATGCAGAAATGGGCAATTTATGTGGCGAAAGTGCGGCATATTTGAAAATATGCAGATTTTGGCTGATTATGCATTAAATAATGCGATCGCATAATCTGTTTTTTCTGGAGGGACTGGCTTATGACATCCTTCTGTTAAAAGTAAAACTCCCCAATAAAATGAAACACTGATTACCATAATGGTGACTGAACATTTTCAATAAATCATCAAAATCTATACCTGTTAATTCACAATAAGAGCTTATGTAGACATCTGACATAAATAAAGTCAGTGAGCTTTGTAATAAAGATATTTAATATCTTCAGTTGATTTGATCTAAAGCTGTGGCTGTAGTTCTTGTGTTTTTCTTTCCTTCAGTGATTTTGCTTGTTATCACCAGGTGTCATCATTAATGGTCACCCATCACTCAACTAATCACTTAAGTATCTTATTAACTCTAACACTGCTTCAGTGTTACTTTAACACCCTGCTGGTGGTTCCCATATGAACACAGAGCGGTGTTAATTCAACACCGGGGAATTTACTGTGTAGTAAATCACATAGGCCTATGTGGAGCTAAACCGGATCGAGCTACCAAGCAATAGCTTAGAATACCAAATAGCTTAGAACAGCAATAGAACAGAGTCGCTGCATAAGCTTCCTTCAGATTCCAATATTAGGAATGCAGTTGAACTTTATTTTTAATGAATTTCCAGCTCACGTGGGTAAGACATTGCGTGTTTGTTTGCTTAATTTCACAGTGGATTATTTTGTAAACAAGACACAGGTCGAGAAACTCATTATAATATACAAAACTGTTATCCAATCATAGCAGTGGGCGTTTACTTCCAAGTCATCAATGCGGCACGCCCATAAAAACCAAGCGTTTCAAGAGCTAGGCTCAAAACCAGGTTAGAAAATAGCCTATTACTTATTCATTATGATGTTTTTAAATGTAAAAAAACACGCAAATGTCATAAGTTGACCTCAGACAACAGTATAAAAAATGAAAAAGCCAGTTCATGACCCCCTTTAAGCCACGTGCACTGTAATAACTATTTCTGCTTGAGTCTAATAATTTACTAATGACAGGATACATGGATTCTGAGAATCATGTGATTCAAACTGTAGAAAAGTGTGGGATAATGCCCTGCTTAAAGGGATAATTCACCCAAAAGTTTAAAGTAGACCATGATTTACCCATCCTCAAGTCATCCTAGGTGTATATGACATTCTTCTTTCAGATGAATAAAGTCAGAGATATATTAAAAAAAGTCCTGGCTCTTCCAAGCTTTATAATGGCAGTGACTTGTTGGGTCATTTTTGAAGTCCATATAAAAAAGCATCTATTCATCATATAACTGCTGCACACAGCTCCCGGGGGTTAATAAAGGCCTTCTGAAACGAAGTGGTGCGTTTGTGTAAGAAAAATATGCATATTTCAAACTTTATAGACTAAATTAACTAGCTTTCAACGGTCAGCGGTACACAAGTCGAGTTATGGCAAAAAAGTAACCCTTGATGCATGCGTATTGTCGAACGCAGAAGCTCAGAGGATAGAGCAAAACAAAACACCCGTCATGAATTAGAGTCTAAAACGAGAATTTTTCAAGAGAAATGGCGGAAGATTTCAGTATAAGAGAAGGGGAGTATGAGTTTGTTGCCCAGCACTATCCACGAGAGGCGTCAAAGCTGGCGATGCTTCTATACATCGCGTCGGGGGTTACTCTTTTAGCGCAAGTCGACTTGCTGCTGCTGACCACCAGAAGCTAGTTATTTTAGTCTATAAAGTTTTAAATATGGATATTTTTCTTACACAAACATATTGCTTACACAGCCATATTGCTGTGGCGCCCGGGGAGCAGTTGGGGGTACAGTGCCTTGCTCAAGGGTCTCACCTTAGTCGTGGTATTGAGGGTGGAGGAGGGCGCTGGTTATTCACTCCCCCCACGACAATTCCTGCCGGACGTGAGACTCGAACCCGCAACCTTCCGGTTACAAGGCTGACTCTCTAACCATTAGGCCACAACTGCCTAAGAATGTCATACACACCTAGGGTGACTTGAGGGTGAGTAAATTATGGGCTAATTTTCATTTTTTGGTGAACTATCCCTTTAAACAGAAATATCCTCTTTTATCACACATTTCATATTCGATTGAAATGCATTTACTTTGGAGGAGGTTTCCTCTAGATATTGAAGTGATTTGTGTCGCTCTTTTCTCAGGTGCGTGTGGAGTTTATGGAGACGGCTGATGTTTGCAGCTTTGCCAGTAAGAAAGGCAAATACAGAAAAATAGTAAACATTGACCAAGGCTCCAGCATTGCGGTTTCATACGTGATTATTCCCATGACTCTGGGAGATCATGATATTGAGGTCAAAGCTTCAATGTTTGAGTATGTGGATGGAGTCAGAAAGACCCTGAAGGTGGTGGTACGTATGATGAGTATTCTGATATGTTTAGCCTTTCTGTTTGGTTTAGTCATTTGTTAATATAATGATTAACCCAGATAGCAAGCCACCATCTAAACAATGTTATGTTAAATCATTGTTAATGTGTCAATGTTAATGTGTCAAATCATTGCAAAATCACTTTTGCACCTGCAATTAATGTTGAAAATGTAATCAAAAAATCAATGGTAAAGGCATTGACTCATTTTTGGAAGAAATGTAAAAATTTTTCAACATTAATTGTGGGTGCAAAAGTGATGTTGATTCAATGCAGTTAACATTGACACATTAACATTTATTTAACAATGTTACAATGTGATGTTGGTTCAACATCATGCTTGCACTCTAACAAAATTAAACAAAACTACAACTAAAGCCACACAGCCTGAAATCAACTGAAGATAAAAGAATACAATAAATCTCTCAAGATCTCAGCAGAAGCTCTTAGTGAGAGTGAACAGAGGTTAGTGATTTTGATGTTTTATTGTCACCGTTATGGTGATAAATGTTTCCTTAGTTTGGCAGTTTGACTCTTGGCTCTTTACATGTGATTTTGTGGTCTATGTAACAGTGTTTGCTGAAATACATAATTTGCTTCAAAGAAAGCCAGAAACTAATATGATCAGTGTTGCTGCAATAAACATGTCACCATTATTGAGATTCATTTGCGGATTTTAATGTGCATGTCTAAATTATTTTTCCGGTCATTCAGGAATAAAAATGTTTGCTGATGAAAATCATCTATTAATGACAAATAGCCACTTTTGGTCAGTGATGTGATTAGTGAATTGTTCTACTTTATGATGCTGAGCACCATCACCTGATCATCTTTGTTTCTGGCTTTCTTTGCAACAAGTTATGTGTTTCGGTTAACACTGATTCAAAGTCCACAAAGGCTGTGTGGCTTTAGTTGTAGTTGTTGTGTTTTATTTTCTGAACCAACATCACATTTTAACATTGATTCAATGCAATTACCGTTGATTTTTGAGTGAAATCACGACATTTTTTCAACATTAATTGTGGGTGATGTAGATTTGATGCAGTTAACGTCGACACATTAACATTGATTTAACTTCGATGGTGGCTTGCTATCTGGATAATAGATGTTTGACATTTTTTTTCTGAATAGATAAATCAGAGCACCACATATAGTTAAATTGCTCTCTCTTTCAGTCTGAGGGTGTGCTGACTAAAGATCATCAAAATGTGGAACTCAATCCTGTTAAGAATGGTGAGATTTATTGTGAACTACACAATAACATTATTGCGTTATGCAACACTGCACATTACACTTCCACCCAATTATGAAAGAAATTCAATGAATATCATTATAGTTCTTAGACTGGGTAAACCCAGTCTGATCTGCCGGCGTTTTGATTTCGCCCTGCAGCTCACTCTGGAAACCTGTACATTAATTTCTACTGCTTCTGTTACACTTTTGCGGGAACCAATCACAGACTGGCTTATCCACCTGGCGTGCTATTGGCGGGTTTAACACGATGACGGATAGAGAAGCGATGGGTCGTTGCCCGTTGATCACGCTTGTGGTCTGATTGGTTGAAGGACTATCCAGTTGCGTACAGAGTCATTTGAATTATGCTCGTTTATCACACCTCTTGTGCAGTATAAAATACAGAGCAGAGTCCCCAGACCAATGTTCAATCTTAAATTGAGCTTGGTCTGGTGAAAGCCAAACAATATAGTTCCAGCTAATCAGGAGTTCATAATCAACTCCTGCTCTTTTCTTACTCAAAACTCACCAAAACCTTACACAATCGTATCAGCACATGACTCATGGCTCCTTCATCTTCCTGTTCTTCTGTTTCTCATCGCAAATGGATCAGGGGAGAAACCTGTAGTTGTTAGAGCTGAAATACCATCTGATTGGATTCCAAACACACCTGCTAACACCTACATCTTGATTACTGGTAAGTAAAAAACGTTTTCAGGAACTTGTAGTGATTATTTCTTTAAAGAGAGATGGAACCTATATCTAGAATCATCATCTGATTACATCTGTCTATTCCTCTATGTCCAACATTTTTTAGTACAAATTGTTGGAGCCTGGTTTGTAATAATTGCAGTCACTTTTATTCACCCTTTTTTTTTTTTTTTTTTACACAAGGCTTGCTTACCTCAGTCAGGGAGTAAAACAACTGCCAGTGGGATGTGTCCGGAGGTGCAAACAGGTTTACATGTGTTTGCCCAGCAGGCACAGGATGTAGACCTCAACGTCAGTCAGACGTTGGATTTTGGTTGAAAATTAAAATTGGTTTGACGTCAAGCTCCATTGTTGGGCAGCCGTTGAATTTTGGTTGGAATAAAGTCTGGTTAGTAATGTGTGAGGCTGGTAATGCTGTTTGTGGAGTTGTTTAATTCTCCTCTTCTCATACAGTTCACCCTTTTGTATGAATTGTTTTTTTTACAGTGCAGTGCTTATTCCAACCAAAATTCAATGTCTGTCTGACGTTGGAGCTTGATGTCAAACAAACGTTGGGTTTAGACGTCAACTCGACTTTAATTTTCAACCCAAATATGACGTCTGACTGACGCTGGATTAGTTGAATTCTAATGTACTCCTGGCGTCACACTGATGTACTGTGCCTGCTGGGTCCAAATCAGCTGGACCGCCTGGGGGTGGAGTTTCCACTCTCCCAGGAGTGTGAGGTGTTGCGAGAGCACATCGGCTGCATGATTCAGCCACCGCAAAGATGAAAGCAGAGCAGAATCATCTCCAGAAACGCTCGACTCAGACGAGATCCCAATTCGTCAGTCACTGACGTAACGTTGAACGTGACTGACTGATAGAGAACACTGTTAGACCTTACCAGGCTTTTTTACAGTAAAATACTGGCAACACTGTTGCCGTTAATTTACTGTTAATTGTAGAGTTATTTACTGTATTCTACTTCACAGTATGCTACTGTAAAAATACCATAAAAACTTAAAAACTCATGAAACTCATTTCATTTGAAGAAAACGACTGCCTTATTTTGGCCAACTATCATTCAAATGTATAAACTAGTATTTATAATGCACTAGTAATGTGAGCATATTATTACTGTGAATTTATTTAATTTGAGTCCACTAAAAATATTTTAAATAGAAAGACATCAGCAACTAAAATAAAGCAACAGGTTGAGAGAAGGCGTTTCAAATATCGGTCACCGGGGGACATTCTACTTCCTGTTCCTCAACACTATCACACTATGAAATATGCGTGATAAACCCCCATGCCGGGTTGCACCGATAGACAATGACATAGTGTATAGAGAGATAGGCCATCAGCTATCGATATCATGAGGATTTAGTATTTCCAATTTATTATTATTAGGGTAGGCCTACTTTTATTATTAAATTGATATTACAATTAATTTTCCCCGCAACAATTTCATAACGTATCACTGCATAATCGACACACTGCATTATAAAAGATTAGTTTAACCACTCAAATGCTCAGAATTGATCCGGAATTGTTGGAGAGAGAATCAAGATAGATTTTTCTCTCGCAAGTCACAATAAATACAAATTCTGCACTACTACACTCTACAGCATTGCTCCTAAAGAATTTTCAAATCCACTATTTACTAGGAATGGTAAAGTCTGAAAACATTACTGCTTGATCGGTCAGTTAAAAACTTACCAGTCACATCATAGTGTTGCATAAATGACAGCTCTTCGTAACAAAGATAGCTAGTAAAAAACTGAATTCCTCCTTCAGGTGAAGCGATCTCTCAGACTGTTGCACAGGCCATCAGTGGAGATTTCATGGGTCGCCTTATTGTCCAGCCCAGTAAATGTGGAGAGCAGAACATGATCCTTATGACTCTACCTCTCATCGCCACTCATTATCTGGACAGCACCAATCAGTGGCAGAATGTTGGCATGGAGCGCCGTAATGAAGCCATTGAACATATCAACACAGGTCAGCAGGATACAACAGATATAAATAATTTGGCTATGATTTGAAATAAAAGAAAACAGAATAAATAATAAACAACAAGTATTTTTTTCTTTATCTTATTTTGCATTAAGGTTATACACGACAGCTGACTTACCGTAAATCAGAAGGATCCTACGCTGCCTTTGTAGCCAGGCCAAGCAGCACATGGTATTTTCATTTCAATCAATTTTATTTCTGTCATGACTAGTCTCCACTTTAGATGAGCTCACAGAAATAGTTAACTGGCAACTACTAAATGTTTTATAACACCCTTCATTAATCATGAATTACAGTGGAAATACATTTTAATAAAGCATTTATTAACACACTGAGTAAATATTACAATATGTCTAAATAATATGTATAAATGTACATTTAAATAGTGTATTAATCATTTACTTACACTTTCTAAATGATCTGATGAACCACTGACAACTCCTAAATAACTGGTTTGTAAATAATCTAATACTTAATTTAGAAATTATAAATTGATAATTTATAAAGTATGAAAGTGCAATTATTAAACACAGTATAGATATGCTTATAAATCAAGAATAAAGCATTTATAGCTATATTTATAAACTGCTTAGTAATGTCTATTAATGATGAATTAACTATATACTAATGCTTAACTAATGCTTCATAGCGTGTAGTTATTTTAAAGTGTTACCCATTAATCAAATTAATAACAAATGTCACCCATTTAAAACTCAGTCATAAGATCAGGGAATAAAGCCACAACATGATGATTATATTCTTCTCTTCAATGAGCCAACATCAATTGATCATATTTTTTCTTGCTGCCCATGTCATAACAAACAGCTAGACAAAATATAATATTAAACAGTCATGGGTCAAGAGCTGAACTAAAGCAAACACTGATCACCATAATGGCCAATTGGAAACTGACCAATTTATTTTCAATAAACCATCAACATCTAAACCTCTGCTGATTCTCAATAAGAGCTTCTGTAGACGTCTGACAGAAATAATGTCAGTCTGATTAGTAATGTGTGAAGCTGGTAATGCTGTTTGTGGAGTTGTTTAATCCTCCTCTGATGAGATATTGTGATTGTCAGTGTCTCAAGTTGTCCACCACAGGGCAGCAGAGACTTTGAAATGTGAACAGAGGTGGAAAGTCCAGGTTCAGAAGATAAAAAGTCCTGCTTTAGCCTGGAGGCCAGCCGAACTTAGCCCCGCCCACAACATTTGACGTTGAGAAGTTCGGTCTGAACTTGATCCGTTGTGGAGCAACTATGCCCAAACAGAAGCTGTTCGGACCAATGAAATTGTCAGGGCGAGCTTTAGACGATGATGGACAGATGATAAACAGTAACGTAATCATCCACGTCACCAAAGAGCGTTTGGGTTGAATTTGTTCTAATCCTAAACTGAGAACTTGTTCGTTTATGCATTCGCCTTCACTATTTCTCTCAGAAATGATGATCGTGTTAGTAAGAACGTTAAAGCTGCTAAAATTCACATTCCTGGGTCTAAATATCACATAATTGGGGTCGCTCCAACCTGCTGTCATGGAAAAACAGCCCGCGGGAAAATCGTGTGTGCAGTTGAGTTCTGTTGACATTTGACCAGTGTTGCCAACTATTTTCCAAGGAAAGTAGCTAAAGCCTGCCCAAAAAGTCGCTAAATGTTGCTAGATGACGGCATGCGTCAATTAGCATATCCGTGACGTCACCACGTCGTCCTTGCGTTCTGCCTGCCTAATGTGCTTTCTCTCTTAATCCGTGCCATTTTAAAATAATACAATACAGCCAACTGTCCAATAAATGTTCTCATTTCCTATATCTTTTTTTCATACAGTAGAACGAGTACAAGGCAAAAACTAACTGTTAAAGTGTTAAAATAAGAGTGTTAAAGTAACACTGAAGTGGTGTTAAAGTTAATGAGATAATTAAGTGATTAATTGAGTGATGATTGGCCATTAGTGACGAACACCTGATGATAACAAGCAGAATCGCCAAAGGAGAACGCCACAATTCTTAAGTCACCATTATGATGATTAGTGTTTGATTTAGTTTGGATCTTGACCCTTGATATTTAACACATTAGTTTTTGTTTGTTTTGGTTCCTTTAACAGCCAGACAAGTAAATAGTAAAAGTTGATGTGTTAGTTGTGTTTTGACATAGGCATCAATTGAGCTGATTCATTGATTATATCTGAGTTACGTATACACCAGCCTTGTGATTCCAAGGAATAAAATCAAGCAGTTTTAACTTTATCCAAAGGATTTCTTAAAAGTTGTTCTGATAAAAAACAACCCAAAATAATTCCTTTTCACAGGCATCAAGAATCTGCCTGAGAATCTCAACAGTGGTGACCATCAAAAAGCATGTTGCAGTGCATTCTGGGAGCCATCAATCAATTCTTCCATGGCTCCCATCATTCATTGCATGAATAAATTATGAGCTTTACGAGCTGTTTGTCACCATTGTCAAGATTCCTACACTGATTCTTGATTTGCGTGTGCCTAACCAAAAAAAAAAAAAAACAAACAAAAAAAATATATAAAATGATTTTGGCATACAGCTCATGAAAACCCAAAATTCCTATCTCAAAAAATTAGCATATCATGAAAAGGTTCTCTGAACGAGCTATTAACCTAATCATCTGAATCAACTAATTACACCTGGGATTCCTGAGGCTTTTAAAAACTCCCAGCCTGGTTCATTACTCAAAACCGCAATCATGGGTAAGACTGCAGTCCTGACTGCTGTCCAGAAGGCCATCGACACCCTCAAGCAAGAGGGTAAGACACAGAAAGAAATTTCTGAACGAATAGGCTGTTCCCAGGGTGCTGTATCAAGGCACCTCAGTGGGAAGTCTGTGGGAAGGAAAGTGTGGCAAAAAACGCTGCACAACGAGAAGAGGTGACCGGACCCTGAGGAAGATTGTGGAGATGGACCGATTCCAGACCTTGGGAGACCTGCGGAAGCAGTGGACTGAGTCTGCAGTTGAAACATCCAGAGCCACCGTGCACAGGCGTGTGAAGGAAATGGGCTACAGGTGCCGCATTCCCCAGGTCAAGCCACTTTTGAACCAGAAACAGCGGCAGAAGCACCTGACCTGGGCTACAGAGAAGCAGCAGTGGACTGTTGCTCAGTGGTCCAAAGTACTTTTTTCGGATGAAAGCAAATTTTGCATGTCATTCGGAAATCAAGGTGTCAGAGTCTGGAGGAAGACTGGGGAGAAGGAAATGCCAAAATGCCTGAAGTCCAGTGTCAAGTACCCACAGTCAGTGATGGTCTGGGGTGCCATGTCAGCTGCTGGTGTTGGTCCACTGTGTTTTATCAAGGGCAGGGTCAATGCAGCTAGCTATCAGGAGATTTTGGAGCACTTCATGCTTCCATCTGCTGAAAAGCTTTATGGAGATGAAGATTTCATTTTTCAGCACGACCTGGCACCTGCTCACAGTGCCAAAACCACTGGTAAATGGTTTACTGACCATGGTATTACTGTGCTCAATTGGCCTGCCAACTCTCCTGACCTGAACCCCATAGAGAATCTGTGGGATATTGTGAAGAGAAAGTTGAGAGACGCAAGACCCAACACTCTGGATGAGCTTAAGGCCGCTATCGAAGCATCCTGGGCCTCCATAACACCTCAGCAGTGCCACAGGCTGATTGCCTCCATGCCACGCCTCATTGAAGCAGTCATTTCTGCAAAAGGATTCCCGACCAAGTATTGAGTGCATAACTGAACATAATTATTTGAAGGTTGACTTTTTTGTATTAAAAACACTTTTCTTTTATTGGTTGGATGAAATATGCTAATTTGTTGAGATAGGAATGGGTTTTCATGAGCTGTATGCCAAAATCATCAGTATTAAAACAATAAAAGACCTGGAATATTTCAGTTGGTGTGCAATGAATCTAAAATATATGAAAGTTAAATTTTTATCATTACATTATGGAAAATAATGAACTTTATCACAATATGCTAATTTTTTGAGAAGGACCTGTATATATATATATATATATATATATATATTAGGGGTGGCACGGTTCACAAAACCCACGGTTCGGTTCGTATCACGGTTTTAGGGTCACGGTTTTCGGTTCTGTACGGTTCTTGTTGTTGTTGTTGTTTTTTTATCGTTAACACTCAATAAATTTACTTCAGCATATGATGTATAGCTTAATCATCCACAATTAGGATACAGTATTTAAAAATTGTTATATCATGTAGAAGTTGTTCCTTAACTGGCTGTCTATAGAGTCCGACACATTGGCGTAACATTTTTCATGTTAATCATGACAATTAACAATTTTGATCAGAACACTGCACTGTGGCTTTAATTCAGCTGAGCTGATTAACACATTTCGCCATGAAGTGTTCCGTGTGTTTCACAATCACCATATGACATCCAGCGCTATGAAAAGAAAAAAAAAAATACACGAAAACACAACACTGCCAGAAGTTTTTGCCCAAACTTCAAAGGCATGTTTAAATTATTAAAACTAGAAGCATCTTAACTTTTAAATGTTACATTTATCATGTGAACTACTTATATACAGCATGTTTATATGCATGCGTGTATGAGACAGAGGGGAACACGGTCGCATTTGCAGCAGATATGCTGCCCATCATAAATCAAAGCATGAGACAGACAGGGGTCGGAGGAGAACACCGGAAAATGTGACAGAATGGACAATATTTGTCTGTATTTGCAATACACGAGCCGCGGTTCAGCTGCGCGAGACAAACACTGCCAGTGTGTAGCGCGCGCATACGCACTGCATCTGCCCTGCCTGCTATACTTCTCTGGCGAATCCTGGCAGCCTTCCTTATCTCTCCCACTTGCATTTCTACACGTGACGTGACCTGCAGCACTCCACTTTTACTTTATTTTACTGTATGTCCACACACACACACACACCTCTTATTTCACACGAAAAGGACACCCACTGTCTGAGGTAACATACGGGCACGAGGATACATTGCGCATGCGTCGAAACCGTGCGACGCACACGCTCCGAACCGAGACAAGCGAACCGAACGGTTCGTTTTTTTTTCATGTACCGTGCCACCCCTAATATATATATATATATATATATATATATATATATATATATATATATATATATATATATATATATATATATATATATATATATACATACATACATACATATATACACTCCATGAACTGCCACCTTAACGTGGTGGAGGAGTTTGAGTACCCGAATGACCCTAGGAGCTACGTTGTCCGGGGCTATATGCCCCTGGTAGGTTCTCCCAAGGCAGACAGGTCCTAGGTGATGGGTCAGACTAAGAGCAGTTCAAAAACCCTTATGATGACAAAAAAAAGGAGGACCGTGACATCGCCCGGTACGGCGCAGCCAGGGCCCCACCCTGGAACCAGGCCTGGGGTTGGGGCTCGTATGCGAGCGCCTGGTGGCCGGGCCTTCCCCCACGGGGTCCGGCCGGGCTCAGCTTTAGTAAGCTTGGGCTCTGGAACCACACTCCTCGAGAGAGGATTGACTCTTCACCACTCTGGAGTTACCCATGGTGAGAGGCGGCGGGCTGGTGTGGGTTTGCTTATAGCCCCCCAGCTCTGCCGCCATGTGTTGGAGTTTACCCCGGTGAACGAGAGGGTCGTTTCCCTGTGCCTTCGGCTGGGGGATGGGTCTCTCACTGTTGTGTGTGCCTACGGGCCGAACAGCAGTGCAGAGTTCCCGACCTTCTTGGTGTCCCTGGGAGGGGTGCTGGAAAGTGCTTCGAATGGGGACTCCGTAGTTCTACTGGGGGACTTCAACGCCCATGTGGGCAATGACAGTGAAACCTGGAGGGGCGTGATTGGGAGGAACGGCCCCCCTGATCTGAACCCGAGTGGTGTTCAGTTATTGGACTTCTGTGCTAGGTACAGTTTGTCCATAACGAACACCATGTTCAAGCATAAGGGTGTCCATCAGTGCACATGGCACCAGGACACCCTAGGTTGTAGGTCAATGATCGACTTTGTGGTCGTTTCATCTGACCTGCGGCCGTATGTCTTGGACACTCGGGTGAAGAGAGGGGCGGAGCTGTCAACTGATCACCACCGGGTGGTGAGTTTGATCCGATGGCGGGGGAGGAAGCTGGAAAGAATCTGTAGACCCAAACGTACTGTGAGGGTCTGCTGGGAACGTTTGGCCGAGTCTCCTGTCAGAGAGATCTTCAACTCCTGCCTCCGGCAGAGCTTCGACCGGATCCCGAGGGAGGCTGGAGATATTGAGTCCGAGTGGACCATGTTCTCCACCTCCATTTTCAAAGCGGCCGCTCGGAGCTGTGGATGCAAGGTCTCCGGTGCCTGTCTAGGCGGCAATCCCCGAACCCGGTGGTGGACACCGGAAGTAAGGGATGCCGTCAAGCTGAAGAAGGAGTCCTATCGGGCCTGGCTGGCTTGTGGGAATCCTGAGGCAGCTGACAGGTACCGGCAGGCCTGGGAGGAGTTCGGTGAGGCCATGGAAAAGGACTATCGGCTGGCCTTGAAGAGATTCTGGCAAACCGTCCGGCGCCTCAGGAGGGGGAAGAAGTACCCTACCAATGCTGTTTACAGTGGCGATGGGCGGCTGTTGACCTCAACTGGGGATGTTGTCGGACGGTGGAAGGAATACTTCGAGGATCTCCTCAAACCCGCCGTCACGTCTTCCATTGAGGAAGCAGAGGCTGGGGGCTCAGAGAAGGACTCGTCCATCACCCAAGCTGAAGTCACGAGGTGGTCAAGAAACTCCTCGGTGGCAAGGCACCGGGGGTGGATAAGATCCGCCCTGAGTACCTCAAGTCTCTGGATGTTGTGGGGCTGTCTTGGCTGACACGCCTCTGCAGCATCTATACCCTCTACAGGGTGCTGGAGGGTTCATGGGAGTTTGCCCAACCAGTCCACATTCGTTTTGTGGATTTGGAGATGGCATTCGACTGTGTCCCTCGCGTCATCCTGTGGAGGGTGCTCTGGGAATATGGGGTCCGGGGTACTTTGCTGAGGGCTGTCCGGTCCCTGTATGACCGAAGCAGGAGTTTGGTCCGCATTGCCGGCAGTAAGTCAGACTTGTTCCCGGTGCATGTTGGACTCCGGCAGGGCTGCCCTTTGTCGCCGGTTCTGTTCATAATTTTTATGGACAGAATTTCTAGGCGCAGCCAAGGGCCGGAGGGTGTCAGGTTTGGGGACCACACGGTTTCGTCTCTGCTCTTTGCGGATGACGTTGTCGTGTTGGCCCCTTCTAACCAGGACCTTCAGCATGCACTGGGACAGTTTGCAGCCGAGTGTGAAGTGGCTGGGATGGGGATCAGCACCTCCAAATCCGAGGCCATGGTCCTCAGTCGGAAAAAGGTGGCTCGCCCACTTCAGTTTGGTGGAGAGTTCCTGCCTCAAGTGGAGGAGTTCAAGTATCTAGGGGTCTTGTTCACGAGTGAGGGGAGGATGGAACGGGAGATTGAGGGATGGATCGGTGCAGCTTCTGCAGTAATGCAGTCGATGTACCGGTCTGTCGTGGTGAAGAAAGAGCTAAGCCGTAAGGCGAAGCTCTCGATTTACCGGTCAATCTACGTTCCTACTCTCACCTATGGTCATGAGCTTTGGGTCATGACCGAAAGGACAAGATCCCAGATACAGGCGGCCGAAATAAGCTTTCTCCGCAGGGTGGCTGGGCGCTCCCTTAGAGATAGGGTGAGAAGCGCAGTCACTCGGGAGGAACTCGGAGTAGAGCCGCTGCTCCTCCACATCGAGAGGGGACAGCTGAGGTGGCTCGGGCATCTGTTCCGGATGCCTCATGAACGCCTTCCCGGGAAGGTGTTTCGGGCATGTCCAACCGGGAGGAGGCCCCGGGGAAGACCAAGGTCACGCTGGAGGGACTATGTCTCCCGGCTGGCCTGGGAACGCCTCGGTGTCCCCCCGGAAGAGCTAGAGGAAGTGTCTAGGGAGAGGGAAGTCTGGGCATCTCTGCTTAGACTGCTGCCCCCGCGACTCGGCCCCGGATAAAGCGGCGGAAGAAGATGGATGGATGGATATATACAGGTCCTTCTCAATAAATTAGCATATTGTGATAAAGTTCATTATTTTCCATAATGTAATGATAAAAATTAAACTGTCATATATTTTAGATTCATTGCACACCAACTGAAATATTTCAGGTCTTTTATTGTTTTAATACTGATGATTTTGGCATACAGCTCATGAAAACCCAAAATTCCTATCTCAATAAATTAGCATATTTTATCTGACCAATAAAAGAAAAGTGTTTTTAATACAAAAAAAGTCTACCTTCAAATAATTATGTTCAGTTATGCACTCAATACTTGGTCGGGAATCCTTTTGCAGAAATGACTGCTTCAATGCGGCGTGGCATGGAGGCAATCAGCCTGTGGCACTGCTGAGGTGTTATGGAGGCCCAGGATGCTTCGATAGCGGCCTTAAGCTCATCCAGAGTGTTGGGTCTTGCGTCTCTCAACTTTCTCTTCACAATATCCCACAGATTCTCTATGGGGTTCAGGTCAGGAGAGTTGGCAGGCCAATTTAGCACAGTAATACCATGGTCAGTAAACCATTTACCAGTGGTTTTGGCACTGTGAGCAGGTGCCAGGTCGTGCTGAAAAATGAAATCATCTCCATAAAGCTTTTCAGCAGATGGAAGCATGAAGTGCTCCAAAATCTCCTGATAGCTAGCTGCATTGACCCTGCCCTTGATAAAACACAGTGGACCAACACCAGCAGCTGACATGGCACCCCAGACCATCACTGACTGTGGGTACTTGACACTGGACTTCAGGCATTTTGGCATTTCCTTCTCCCCAGTCTTCCTCCAGACTCTGACACCTTGATTTCCGAATGACATGCAAAATTTGCTTTCATCCGAAAAAAGTACTTTAGACCACTGAGCAACAGTCCACTGCTGCTTCTCTGTTGTCCAGGTCAGGCGCTTCTGCCGCTGTTTCTGGGTCAAAAGTGGATTGACCTGGGGAATGCTGCACCTGTAGCCCATTTCCTTGCACGGTGGCTCTGGATGTTTCTACTCCAGACTCAGTCCACTGCTTCCGCAGGTCCCCCAAGGTCTGGAATCGGTCCTTCTCCACAATCTTCCTCAGGGTCCGGTCACCTCTTCTCGTTGTGCAGCGTTTTTTGCCACACTTTTTCCTTCCCACAGACTTCCCACTGAGGTGCCTTGATACAGCACTCTGGGAACAGCCTATTCGTTCAGAAATTTCTTTCTGTGTCTTACCCTCTTGCTTGAGGGTGTCAATGATGGCCTTCTGGACAGCAGTCAGGTCGGCAGTCTTACCCATGATTGCGGTTTTGAGTAATGAACCAGGCTGGGAGTTTTTAAAAGCCTCAGGAATCTTTTGCAGGTGTAATTTTGATTCAGATGATTAGGTTAATATCTCGTTTAGAGAACCTTTTCATGATATGCTAATTTATTGAGACAGGAATTTTGGGTTTTCATGAGCTGTATGCCAAAATCATCAATATTAAAACAATAAAAGATCTGAAATATTTCAGTTGGTGTGCAATGAATCTAAAATATATGAAAGTTTAATTTTTATCATTACATTATGGAAAATAATGAACTTTATCACAATATGCTAATTTATTGAGAAGGACCTGTATATATATATATATATATATATATATATATATATATATATATATATATATATATATATATATTTTTTTTTTTTTTTATTAATCAGAACAACTTTTAAGAAATCCTTAGAGTTATATTGAAAATGCTGGATCTTATGTCATAATCAACAAGATAAACCCAACTCAGAGACTAGACTCTAATTGAGGTTATTGATTCAGGTCAAGTAATGACGATGTCAAGACATAACCAACACCAAGCAATCAGCTTTTATCGCTGCTTGTCTGGCTGTTACAACTCTGTTACAGCTCCAAACAAAATATAAGATCAAAAGTAAAGCAAACACTGTTCACCATAATGGTGACTAACATTTTTGATTTTTCTCATTTGGTGATTCTGCTTGTTAACATCAGGGATCTTCAATAATGGCCAATCATCACTCAATTAATCACTTAATTATCTCATTAACTTTAACACTGCTTCAGTGTTACTTTAACACTCTTATTTTAACACTTTAACACTCTTGAGTGTGGTCTCACATATACTCCCAGGAGAGTTAATTTAACTCTGGAGTTTTTGCTGTGTATGATATAGTTAATGACAATTCTTTTTTTTTAACAATCTGAATTGAGAGATGTCTGAAACTGGATGAACTAAAGCTCTGTGATAGTGAGTAATATAAGTGATAAGCACAAGAGAAGAATGGAAATCATAACGGGTCAAACTAAATTCTTTAAATATAAAACAAAGTTGTATTGGTCCGTGGCAACCCTGTGTGCTCATGTGTAGCTCGCTCATTCACGTCTGTCAGCTGCTGTGTGTTTTCAACGGCACGCGCTGCTCCTCTCAGCCACAGCCACTCACTGAACAGGGTAAATGCCGAGAAAGGTGTGACGGCAGGGAGAAAGCAAGACCTCGTGCTCGCAGATCAGTACTGGCGACATTTGTAAAATAAAGTAGCTGACGTTCATCCCAAAAGTCGCTAGATTTGTCGCTAGTTTTTTTTTTGAAAAAAAGTTGCTAAAGGGGTCTGAAAAGTCGCTAAATATAGCGACAAAGTCGCTAAGTTGGCAACACTGCATTTGACAACTAACGTTATGCGTCGCTCCGTTGCTCTGATTGGTTGTAGGTCTATCCAATTGAGGTCTTTCCTGTTTCGGTTGAAACACGCCCCATAATCACAGCCCAACGGAGCAGATCAGACTCATATTCTGACTAGAATTGAGTATGACACAGTCAGGCTAGTCCTGCTCGGTATTTTGTTCCAAGCACTTGGATTTGCTAATAGCACAGTTTTCAGCCAGGAGGTAGAATTAATTAGTGAAATCAGCTGACTGAGTTCATGAGTGGAATACAAATATGGCAGGACTTTTACTCTCTGACCCCTGGACTATACATCTCTGGGTATTTGTTTCTCCATTCCCAGTCATATTTAATATTTTTTTTAAATAAATTATTATTTGTGTTTTATCAATTATAATTTGATTTGTTTCTGTTTGTTAAAGGCTGACTGCATATGTGGCTAAAGTCTTCGCCATGGCCAATAGCTTGATTCCTATAGAGGAAAATGTGATCTGCAGCGCCCTCAAGTGGCTGGTCCTGAAAAAACAACTGCCAGACGGCTCCTTTAAGGAGGAGACAGCTGTTATTCATGGAGAGATGGTGGTAAGTTGAATGTGGCAATGACTGACTGCATTTAAACTCATCTGGGGAGGAGAAATTGCAGTGACCTACAACTAATGTGTAAGATGCAGTGAATATGTTTTCATCTGCAACATGTTTATACTTTTTAAAGGGTCATGAAACCCCCTGTTTCAGCAGCCGTCAGTTCTCACCACAGTTTTGAAAAATGCTATAAAAGTGGGCGTGGTTTAGTGGCGGAGTTGAGGGGGATGAGGGGAGACTGACAGCACGTCAACGGCTTCTGATTCAGACCATTTTATTTCGCTCTCATTAAAAGCATAAAGTTTCCCACAAATGCATGCTGCAAATGACCATTAAGTTACACGCAACACAATATACCAGGGCTTAAAGTATTCCAGCACCGTGCCGGATTTCCGGCGTGCAGCGTTTGGCTGCGGAGAAAAATTCTATAAATAAAAAACGATACTCGGTTACTTAACGTAACCTCGGTTCTCTCTAGAAGAGGGAACGAGTATTGCGTAAGTTCCTTACGCTACGGGAAAGTATTCTTTCTTCGAGATTTCTGAAAAACCCAAAATTATCCTTAATTTTGTAACATTGTCAACGCAGTGCGGCAGCCTGGCAGACCATAGCAGGCTATTCCAGCGTGCCATTGGCTGCTCTGCTGGCAACTGCAGCAGCCTATCGGTGAGCCCGCGTGACGTGGCGACCAATGAGGGCGCTTCGCGCCCACCTGGCTTCATTTGCCTACAGGTGGGGCGTGGCCACGTGTATATAAGCAGGGCTCACGGGCTGCATATTCGGTTTTCGTAGTTCTGAAGCGTAAAAGCCCGCGGGGCGCACGGCAAGGAACGCAATACTCGTTCCCTCTTCTAGAGAGAACCGAGGTTACGTTAAGTAACCGAGTATCGTTCTCTTACGAGAGGTTCTCTCGTATTGCGTAAGTTCCTTACGCTACGGGAACATATTGTCAACGCCGTGCGCGCCTCGCGTACAGCATATGTATCCCAGGGAACCGGGGACCTGCTCGGGCAGGGTGGCCGGTAAGGAAAACGGGCCACCACATCTACAGACACTTCATTCGAACTGACGGGTGGTTACAACGGGTGGTTACAACACCCTGTCCCATGAATGAGGGAACGGCACCTGCCGGTCTCCTTCAAATTCACCACACCTTGTCTCATGAATGAGGGAACGGCAACGCCGGTCGCCTTCAAATTCACAATATTTTGTTATATGAGTGAGGTAACGGCACCGCCGGTCACCTTCAAACTCACAACAGCTCGTCTCGTAAATGAGGAAACGGCACCGCCGGTCTCCTTCAAATTCACATGAGCCTAGTACCGAACTTACTACCAGTATGTGAGCTATGTCTGCGCAGAATCACTGGGCAGGACCAACAGCCCTATTGAACTGGTAACACTTTCGCCTGTAAGGCAGGAACTTCCAGATTGTAAAATCTCACGAACGTAGACGGGGAGGCCCAGCCTGCCGCCATACAGATATCGTGGATGGAAATCCCTCTGGCCCAAGCCCACGAAGAGGCCATGCCTCTGGTGGAGTGTGCTCTGACACCTAGCGGGCACTGCAGGTGTTTGGAAGCGTATGCAGTTGCAATCGCGTCCACTATCCACCTGGAAAGGGTCTGTTTCGAGGAGGCGAGACCTTTAGTGCGCCCACCAAACGAAACAAATAGCTGCTCAGAACGCCTGAAGGCGGCGGAGCGTGTGACATAAACCCTCAATGCCCTGACAGGGCAGAGGATATTGCCACCGTCCCCCTCGTCGGATGCTGGCAGAGCCGAGAGGGAGATAATCTGCGCCCTGAAGGGAGTGCCAATCGCTTTGGGGACATAACCATGCCTCGGTCTGAGAATGACCTTAGAGTCATTAGGACCGAACTCCATACACGTCGGGCTCACTGAGAGCGCGTGTAGATCCCCCACGCGTTTCACTGAAGCCAGAGCTATCAGGAACGCGGTTTTTAGCGAAAGGAACCTTGGTTCCACAGTCTCGAGCGGTTCAAAAGGATGGGCCTTCAGGGCCTCTAGGACCAAGGCCAGATCCCATATAGGAACCGATGGGGGCCGCGGGGGATTCATCCGTCTGGCTCCTCTGAGGAAACGGATGATGAGCTCGTTCCTTCCTAGCGTGCTACCTAGCGTCGTCTGAGCGAACGCTGCTATAGCCGCCACATACACTTTGAGCGTGGAAGGGGACCTGCCCAGTTCCAAAAGCTCTTGGAGGAAGGAGAGCACCCACTGGACCCCACATTGCTGTGGGTCCAATCCCTTGGAAACACACCACTCAGTGAACACCGACCACTTAGAACTATATAACCGCCTCGTCGAGGGGGCTCTAGAGTGTGAAATCGTGTTCATAACCCCTTCGGGCAGGTCAACGGGTATCCGTTGGTCACCCATACATGCAGAGACCAACGCTCTGGATGGGGATGCCAAACTGACCCTCCTGCTTGAGAGAGGAGGTCTGCTCTCAGCGGAACTGGCCAGGGGGGTGAGTGCGACAGCTTCACCAGCTCTGGGTACCAAATCTGGTTCTCCCAGCGCGGCGCTATAAGGAGCACCAGGCGGCGCGTCTCCCTGATTTTCTCTATGACCTGGGGCAATAGGGAAATTGGCGGGAAAGCATACAGCGGGAGGCTGGGCCAAGGTTGGGACAGCGCATCCTCGCTTTTGGACAGAAACCTCGGGCAGCGGGCGTTCTCTTTTGTTGCAAAGAGGTCGAGCTCCGCTCTGCCGAATAGGCGCCATACCAGCTGGACTGTCTGAGGGTGCAGGGACCATTCTCCTGGGAGAATGAGGCCCCTGGACAGCTTGTCCGGGCCCACATTGAGGTGGCCCGGTACGTGCGCAGCTCTCAGCGAGCGCAGCGAGCTGTGTGCCCACACGAGCAGGCGTTCTGTCAGATTGCCCAGACACCTGGACCTGACACCGCCCTGCCGGTTCACATAGGGCACCACTGTGGTATTGTCCGACCGGACCAACACGTGGTGTCCTCGTATAAGCGGGAGAAACTGCTTGAGCGCGTTCTCTACCGCTATCATCTCCAAACAGTTTATGTGTAGGAGCTTTTCCCCGCTCGACCAGAGGCCCGAGGCCGATCTGCCCTCGAAAACGGCGCCCCAACCCGTGGTGGAGGCGTCCGTCGAGATGACCTTGCGGTGTGAGATGGCTCCCATCGTCACTCCCCGCTGGTACCAGTCGGCTACTAACCAGGGCTCTAGGGCTGAAACGCATCCCTGAGTCACTCTGATCCTGAAGCCTCCGGACGCCCAGGCTCTGTGAGGCACTCGGGCGTTTAACCAGCATTGCGGCGGGCGCATGCGCATTAAGCCCAGCTGGAGCACAGCTGCAGCTGAGGCCATACGTCCCAGCATCCTCTGAAAGGGCTTGAGAGGTGCGATTTTGCCCGGCCGGAAGTACGCATCCATGCGCCGAACTTGGCGCGCGCGTTGGGGTGACAGGCGGGCTGACATTGCCACAGTGTCCAGATTCAAACCCAGAAATGAGGTTGATTGCGTGGGCACTAATGAGCTCTTGGTCCAATTGACCGTGAGCCCCAGGCTGTCCAGATGGCTGAGCAGCATTGCCCTGTGGGCGAGGAGCTCGGCCTCTGACTGCGCCAGGATGAGCCAATCGTCCAGATAGTTCAACACTCGCATCCCTCGACTTCTCAGGGGAGCGAGGGCCGCGTCCATGCACTTCGTAAATGTACGGGGTGCTAGTGACAGGCCGAACGGAAGGACGGTGTATTGATAAGCCTGGCCGTCGAAGGCGAATCGTAAGAATGGCCTGTGACGCGGCGTTATCTTGATTTGAAAATATGCGTCTTTCAAATCTAGGGAGATTAGCCAGTCTCTCGGGCGAATATGCGCGAGGATCTGCTTGGTCGTGAGCATCTTGAACGATCTTCTCATAAGAGCTTTGTTCAGACGCCTCAGATCCAGAATCGGTCTGAGCGACCCAACCCTTTTTGGCACGAGAAAATACCGGCTGTAAAAGCCTGACTCGCTCATAGAATGGGGAACCGGTTCTATAGCCCCTTCGCACAGCAGTGTGGCTATCTCCGCTCGAAGTAGATGTGCTACTTCCTCGCTCACTCTCGTCTCCGTACGCGCACAGAAGCGCGGAGGGCGGCGAGCGAACTGCAGAGTGTAGCCGTGCTTCACTGTTTTCAGCACCCATTCTGCTACACCTGGAATGGCTTCCCACGCTCTCGCGTGTGCCACACGGGATAGAACGGCCTCCGGGCTCGAAACGCCGCGCTTTGCGGGTTCGACGGCCTGTATAGGAGGGGCGGGCGCAGTGCGCGCGCTCTCTGTGCTGTGGGCCAGCCGATCGCTCGCGATGGCTGGCCGCCCTACACACTGTATCTCTGCCGCTTCGAGCAGGGAGTGGCTTGTGTGTGGCCTTACACTCGTCGTTCCGGCCACCTTGGGCGGAGAACAAATGGTGTGTGGCGCGGCGCATGGCGCCGGGGGCAGAATGTTCGCGAAAATGTGTGAGCGCGTTTGAGCGGGCACAACTCTTACGCGTGGAACATGACCGGTTAAGAGTGGCTGTGTGACAGCGCGTGTGGTGATTAGGCGTGGGCGCAAATAAGCGGACACGTGACCTAACTCTAGCACTGGAGCGGCCGGTGGCCGCTTTATGTGAGTGAGAGACACGGGATTTGTGGTGCTTGGGTGCAGGGGTGAACACAAAAGTGGGCACGTTTACTGCATTTGAAAACACATACGGCGTGAGCCGTGCAACCAGAAAAAAGGCAACTTCGTGATTTCTCTGGTTCGTCATAAAAACGGCGGTTGTAGACAGGCGAGAGGGCAGTTTTGCCGGCTCGTTTGCTGCGTGAGAGCCATCTGCAGCAGCCACAGGAGTGGGGGCTGACAGGAAGAAGAGTTTTGACGGTGGTCCGACCACGGCGGGACTTAACCGTCGCTTCCCCCCTCTGCTAGGAGGACTTTGGAGGGGCTACAGTTGGAAACAGGCGAGAGGGCGAGTTCGCCGGCTCGTAGGCTGCGTGGAAAACATCTGCAGTAGCCACAGGAGTGGGGACTGACAGGAAAAACAGAGTTTTAACGGTGGTCCGGCCGCAGCGGGACTTAACCGTCTTTTCTCTCCTTATGTATAGACGTCCAAAAATACTCGAGCACCACGTGGTGCGAGTTAGCTTTCTGTATGTAAGAAAAGCTGGCCGCGAGCCCGGGGAAGCGGGCAGTAAAACATTTTTATCTGCCGCGAGAGCTGGGCTCGAACTCGGGTCTCCGGCGTTTCAGCCGCTGATTTTGCCACTGTTCTACCGGGAGGGACACAATAGCGTTCAGTTAGCGCGAGCATACAGCAGTACGTCCTCGTGCTTGTTGGCAGTCGTGCGTGCATAAAAGACAGGCTCGTTACTGCAATAGTAATATTTCCAGCCGCCTGAACTGGAGAGGGGGCTGAGAAATGCTAGAGAATGGCGGTTCGTCCGGCCACAGCGGGACGAAAACACCCTCTGTTAATTTCCCGGTGAGTGCGGCGCGCGCTGAACGTGCTCGTGACCGAGCGCACTCACATTCCTTGTGAACGGCGCAATCTGCGCGGTCCAAGAGGGGGGAGTGCGGGTTCGTTGGAGAGCATATGTTAGCGTCATGTCTTATGACGGCGTATGTTTGCTGGCGTGCGTGTCTTAACAGGCTCGTGTACAGCAATATGAACAATTCCAGTCGCCTGAACTCATGAGGGGACTGAAAAATGTGCGCGAGGGTAGAACAGCTCTCTTGTAACGTAAAGAGAGCTGCAGGACCGTGCATTTCTGCCATCCCTTGTATATAAGCGGCGCATCAGCGCGGCATGAACCATTCATTTCTACCATCCCTTGCAAGCGGCGCGGTGGCGCGGCTTGAACAGAGGGGGAGGAGGCTCGCTCCAAGACCGTTCATTCCTACCATCCCTTGTAAGCGGCGCGGTGGCGCGGCTTGAATAGAGGGGGAGAAGGCTCGCTCCGAGACCGTTCATTCCTACCATCCCTTGTAAGCGGCGCGGCTTGAACAGAGGGGGAGGAGGCTCGCTCCGAGACCGTTCATTTCAACCATCTCTTGTAAGCGGCGCGGTGGCGCGGCTTGAACAGAGGGGGGGGAACAGCGGAGTGATGTCGTCATAAAACTGCTCGAGTCGAGCCCGCAGGGTCGACATAGAGAGTTCCTCACACTCGGGGCATTCGCCCGCGAGGAGTGCGGCGGCGGCGTGGTCACGGCCCAGACAGAGAGCGCAGACACATGGCGGTCTCTGGTGCTGAGCTGCACGTGGCACGAGCCGCAGGTGGAACGAGACATTTTTAGAAAAACGCTCGGCTCTTTTTGTGAAAGTGTGACGCAGCGGCGACAACACTGAGCAATAAAAGGATATAATGCTGCCGGATAGCAGAGCAGGCACGGATGGCTGAAGGTGGCGCGATGCTGCCGGCTTCTTCAGGCGCTGTCCTCTGCTTGCTCGTCTGCACGTTCAACGGCGGCGGGTTCCAGATCCAGCGATGCGAAGGGCTTCGCTGAAGAAAAGAAAATCGAATATGCAGCCCGTGAGCCCTGCTTATATACACGTGGCCACGCCCCACCTGTAGGCAAATGAAGCCAGGTGGGCGCGAAGCGCCCTCATTGGTCGCCACGTCACGCGGGCTCACCGATAGGCTGCTGCAGTTGCCAGCAGAGCAGCCAATGGCACGCTGGAATAGCCTGCTATGGTCTGCCAGGCTGCCGCACTGCGTTGACAATGTTACAAAATTAAGGATAATTTTGGGTTTTTCAGAAATCTCGAAGAAAGAATACTTTCCCGTAGCGTAAGGAACTTACGCAATACGAGAGAACCTCTCGTAAGAGAACTGTGTTGATATCACGTTCGAGTTCATGAGTTCGCCTACCAATGGTTTGAGAGTAACATGCAGCATCATCTGGCATTGGTGTTGACGTCGCCAACGAGCACACACTTCCAGCCAATCAGCGATCAGCAGGCAGACGCACTCATTCATGACTGAAGGGATTTTAGCGCGATATCTTGTAGTTGTATATTCAAGTGATCGCAATGCTAAAGCTATTAGAGTAAAGAGTGGGAGAGTGATTCAGCGTGGATTACACCTCTTTATAAACATAACCAACTCTGAGAGCACAGTTGAATGGCTTTAATTGAATGACGAATAAGTGACTCCTGTCCATCATCATGTGCACGCTGACCAGGACATCTGCAAGTTTTAAACCGTAGACTGCGCTGTACTCATCCCCCACAGCTGCTGAAAGCGGTTTGAATCAATGATTATTCAGTTTTGACTGATCAATGCATGACGCATTTTAGCAGTGGTGTGTGAATTAACGTGTGTGAAACAGTGGCTTAGCCATAATTTTATTTTTGAAGGGTCCCAGCTAAAAAATAGGGGACTGCTATATATTATATAAGATATATATATACAGGTCCTTCTCAATAAATTAGCATATTGTGATAAAGTTCATTATTTTCCATAATGTAATGATAAAAATTAAACTTTCATATATTTTAGATTCATTGCACACCAACTGAAATATTTCAGGTATTTTATTGTTTTAATACTGATGATTTTGGCATACAGCATAAACCCAAAATTCCTGCCTCAATAAATTAGCATATCATGAAAAGGTTCTCTAAACGAGCTATTAACCTAATCATCTGAATCAAAATTACACCTGCAAAAGATTCCTGAGGCTTTTAAAAACTCCCAGCCTGGTTCATAACTCAAAACCGCAATCATGGGTAAGACTGACGACCTGACTGCTGTCCAGAAGGCCATCATTGACACCCTCAAGCAAGAGGGTAAGACACAGAAAGAAATTTCTGAACGAATAGGCTGTTCCCAGAGTGCTGTATCAAGGCACCTCAGTGGGAAGTCTGTGGGAAGGAAAGTGTGTGGCAAAAAACGCTGCACAACGAGAAGAGGTGACCGGACCCTGAGGAAGATTGTGGAGAAGGACCGATTCCAGACCTTGGGGGACCTGCGGAAGCAGTGGACTGAGTCTGGAGTAGAAACATCCAGAGCCACCGTGCACAGGCGTGTGAAGGAAATGGGCTACAGGTGCCGCATTCCCCAGGTCAAGCCACTTTTGAACCAGAAACAGCGGCAGAAGCGCCTGACCTGGACAACAGAGAAGCAGCAGTGGACTGTTGCTCAGTGGTCCAAAGTACTTTTTTCGGATGAAAGCAAATTTTGCATGTCATTCGGAAATCAAGGTGTCAGAGTCTGGAGGAAGACTGGGAAATGCCAAAATGCCTGAAGTCCAGTGTCAAGTACCCACAGTCAGTGATGGTCTGGGGTGCCATGTCAGCTGCTGGTGTTGGTCCACTGTGTTTTATCAAGGGCAGTGTCAATGCAGCTAGCTATCAGGAGATTTTGGAGCACTTCATGCTTCCATCTGCTGAAAAGCTTTATGGAGATGAAGATTTCATTTTTCAGCACGACCTGGCACCTGCTCACAGTGCCAAAACCACTGGTAAATGGTTTACTGACCATGGTATTACTGTGCTCAATTGGCCTGCCAACTCTCCTGACCTGAACCCCATAGAGAATCTGTGGGATATTGTGAAGAGAAAGTTGAGAGACGCAAGACCCAACACTCTGGATGAGCTTAAGGCCGCTATCGAAGCATCCTGGGCCTCCATAACACCTCAGCAGTGCCACAGGCTGATTGCCTCCATGCCACGCCTCATTGAAGCAGTCATTTCTGCAAAAGGATTCCCGACCAAGTATTGAGTGCATAACTGAACATAATTATTTGAAGGTTGACTTTTTTTGTATTAAGGCGAGACACGGCAGGTGAAAACATCGTTTTTTCATGCAGTGGTCAATTTTGAGATTTTGGGCCAGTTTGCTCCCTTAACATGTAAGCTTTCATGTCAAAATAAAAAAAATGTCAACATTACACATTAAGTTGGTTATTTCATTATATTTTGTCACCGTGCGCCTTAGATTTCTACCCGAAATCATCAAAAGTTATTCTAGCGCGATCTCTCGTGCCGTCTCCATTCACAGAAACATGTCATGCCTGGTCTCATTATAAAGCTCTCAGTCTCACACACAGCACTGTCTAATCCAAATATGGATATTTCCTTTGTAGAACTAACCAACCGCGAAAGTTTGCAGCCGAACACCACATCTGATTCCATGTGAATTTCTCACGCGCTGCCGCTTGCTTGTGTATTCTCTGCTTGAGAGAAAGAGCAGACAACGCTGAAATCGGCTCATAAACGCTCACAGAAAAGACCAAGTAGCAAGAGCAAGTAAAAAGAAAGTAAACAACAACAGATTAGACGACGAAACCCCGTCAGAATTAGATTCAAATAGTTATAGATGGACATATGCAACAAACAGGGACAGTTCATCTGCAGTTTTTGTGACTGGTGTTTGTTAAGGTAGTTCTCTTAAGGTAGTTCTCTAATAGCTATTGCTATTAATAATTTATTCATTTATCAATTTCCACGTGTTTTAAATATTATACACTACTGATATTAATTAACTGAATATATATTTTGTTTGTAGGTTGGGGGTTTTATAGAAATGTATGCAGTTATACAGTATAAAACTTTAAAGGCCGTTTTCTCAGAATTAGTTTTTTCTCACACTCAGAGTCAGATATATCCACTTCAGGAGCACCTACAAGCACCATCTTTAGCAGTCTTATACTGAACTATATTCTGAAGGCTTTTACAGAGGGATTTGTTGATATATCATTCCTATCCTGAGTTATAGGTCCTTTAACTCCAAAAAACATGGCGAAAATTGATTTTTTTAAGGCTATTGTCAGTATTCTCTAATTTACTAAAGCACAAAATAAGATATCCAGAATCCCCTCTGTAAAAGCCCTCTCATCTAACATGTCAACAAATAGAACCAAGAATTTTAAACATGGTCCTTTCCAATTTCCAGATTTTGTTTTTGGAAAAGTATGCAAATGAGCGTATATTTAAGTATATAAGGCCTCATTTGCATATTAAAACATTAATTTACACAAAACTTGTAATTCATTTTTTTCTTATGTTTATGCCAGTAATAAACTGGAGAAGTTTCACAGTGATATCTTGTAATTAAAAAAAATTCCCTATTCACCTGTAGTGTCTCGCCTTAAAAACACTTTTCTTTTATTGGTCGGATAAAATATGCTAATTTATTGAGATAGGAATTTTGGGTTTTCATGAGCTGTATGCCAAAATCATCAGTATTAAAACAATAAAAGACCTGAAATATTTCAGTTGGTGTGCAATGAATCTAAAATATATGAAAGTTAAATTTTTATCATTACATTATGGAAAATAATGAACTTGATCACAATATGCTAATTTATTGAGAAGGACCTGTATATAGTCACGGGGTGAAGAATCACTCGACAAGGCAGGCTTAGTGAAAAGGCCCCGGAGGGTGGATTTTATTTACAGTGATAAACAAAAAGGTGCTAAAAGTCGTGCTGAAAGTCGGTGAGCCGATGCGTGATGGCTGGTGCTCCAAGTGCTCTACAGTGTTCAATCCAAACGAAAGTGGGTGTCCAAACGTGCTCCAAAGTGGTGGGCTGTCGGTCACTCGCTGCTTTCTGGGGAGAACAGAGAGAAAGGTTAAACCAGCGATTCATTCAGCTCGAGACCAGAGTCTGCCTGTCTGCTCAGCGTGTGCTGCTTTTGTGGCTGTGGGCTGATGAGGTGCAGCTGTGACCGATCAGCCCGCGGTAAGGACGTGCAGGTGTTTTGTGTCTGTTGCCAGGGCGACGCTGACTCCTCTGAGGACGCTCGTCACAATATATATATATTAGGGGTGGCACAGTTCACAAAACCCACGGTTCGGTTCGTATCACGGTTTTAGGGTCACGGTTTTCGGTTCTGTACGGTTCTTGTTGTTGTTGTTTTTTATTTACTTCAGCATATGATATATAGCTTAATCATCCACAATTATGTTTATAGTAATAACCGTCTCTCTATTTATACATATTTATATATATTCAGTACATTTCCATGTCCTGCACTTACGCAACCACTGTATATCCTGCACTTGCTGCTATTGCACTTCTGGTTAGACCTAAACTGCATTTCGTTGCCTTGTACTTGTACTTGTGTAATGACAATAAAGTTGAATCTAATCTAATCTAATTAGGATACAGTATTAAAAATTGTTATATCAAGTTGTTTCCTAACTGGCTGTCTACCGAGTCCGACACATTGGCGTAACATTTTTCATGTTAATCATATCAATTTTGATCAGAACAATGCACTGCTTTAATTCAGCTGACCTGATTAACACATTTCACCATGAAGTGTTCCGTGTGTTTCACAATCACCATATGACATCCAGCGCTGTGAAAAAATAACATAAAATACACGAAAACACAACACTGCCAGAAGTTTTTGCCCAAACTTCAAAGGCATGTTTAAATTATTAAAACTAGAAGCATATCTTAACTTTTAAATGTTACATTTATCATGTGAATTACTTCTATACAACATATGAATGTGTGTATGAGACAGAGGGGAACACGGTCTTGCAGCAGATATATATATATATATGTTTCCCATCATAAATCAAAGCACGAGACAGACAGGGGTCGGAGGAGAACACCGGAAAATGTGACAGAATGGACAATATTTGTCTGTATTTGCAATACACGAGCCGCGGTTCAGATGCGCGAGACAAACCTGCCAGTGTATTCTATTAGAGATGATGAGAGATTAATAACATTTATTTTTTAATATTTCACTAGTGGCGTATTGTGGGGAAAAAAAACTATTTTCGTGAATCGAGAAGTATTTCGTGTTAAACAAGTTGTTTTTTAAATGAGTAGCAGACTCAGAGTAGCAGGATGTCGGTTGCGTTGATGTGCTGTGAAATATTGTGCGGCTTATGAATTGTAGTAGGCCTAGCTAATATTAATTTAATAATAAAAGTAGCCTAATCATAATAATAATTTAATATGCTTCCGTGCATGTCGGCTGCTCCTCTGTGAAGGGCTAAACGGCTTCCATAGGCACGACATCAAAGCAATTATGTTTAAAATATCCGACTGAACTTCAAACTTACAGCGATGTCTGTGAAAAAGGGATGGGTGCGGCTGGTATTCAAGCTGAACGACTCACTGGATCCGGCAGTGCAAAACAACATGGCCCAAGTGCAGACTGGAAGGAAATAGAAAGCATCACAGTCAGTACACCAGGCCATTACCCACCTAAACACCAGGAGCTTGTCGGATTGGTGCAATATGGCAGGCCAGGTTTTGGCTTCTGGAGCAGGCACCAGCTTGTCCAGAACAACAAGTTTACCCATCACTTAGAATGCCCGTAATCCACCTACAATACTGATCTGTAACACGGAAGCGCACACACACAGATAAACGGTCTCTCTCTAAGGTTGGTTGGTTGAGCTCTGATCCAAGTTTCCCAAAACATACTGATAGCATGTGCTTTCTCTCAGGGAGAGGTACAGACAATTAGACAGGCCAATTCTTTAGTGTTTCAGTAAAAGTAAATATAAAATAAAATAAAATGAAATAAATATAAAATATAAGATAAAATGTATAATATAAAATGAAAGAGAAATCCATATTTCATATCTGGAAGCCGGGCTAAGTGAGCAAGAACTGTTACTGCACTCCCATCGAGTTAGAGGTGTGTGATTCCTCCAAAATCCAAACACATGACAACATGTTTCTGAAATCAAGTATTTAGCAACACATCACACATCCCTAGGACAGACCCTCAGTCACCACTCAGAGACCAAATGCAAACTTTAGAAATATAAAGGAAGAAATAATCATTGGTCCTCTTGATGGAGCAAAATCATAACTGGAGAGAATCATTAAAAATCATTATAATAATATAGAAAGATAAATATTGATTAAGGCTTTGATTATGAATTTAAGTAGAATATATATATATATATATATATATATATATATATATATATATATATATATATATATATATATATATGTCACCTTTCACACCCCAGTGACGGCCACTTGTACCTTACTCTGGGTTAACCCATTTGGGGCCTACATGGCTGTGCTGGCTGGGAAACGGTGACAGTTAAGGGGTTACACAATCAGCTATATTATGTTCCTCGCACTTCGTGTTGGGTGTGCCGCCATGTCAGAGAGGGCCATGTCATCAACCCAGCACATCAGTATTCAGAAACTATTTTATTTTACAAATTACAAATTACTACAAATTATTTTGACACATAGCAACCATAACATGTATATAAAAGGTACAGGTTTTTTTTTGAGAGTGTACACTGAATAAGCCATTTCAACGGACAGACATTTTAATAAACCAAGTACAATTGAACAGCCAGTGACCATCACACATTTAAATTATTTGAAGAAAAAACAAAGAGATTTGACATTTTGAAAATAACAAAATGTTTGTGCTCCATCGGGGAGTATTGTTGCATTCAACCCTAAATAAGACAATCATGAAAGCTTGTATTTATTATAATACTTTGCTTTTTTTTTTTACTGTAGTAAAAACAGACACACATTTGTATGATACTGTTTATTTGTGTTTTATTCCAGGGTGACGTACAGGGCAAAGATGCCGAAGCCTCTCTGACGGCTTTTGTCGTGATTGCCATGCAAGAGGGCAGAGAGATCTGTAAAGAATCAGTTGGTGTAAGTACACCTCTTCCACTGCTTTGTTCATCACAAATATTATAAATAAAAATAAATGATAAATTAACAGTTGATTTTGATGGGGGGTTTTTTTGTTTTGTTTTGGGTTTAATGTCTTACACACACTTTTATAGAGTCTGGATGAAAGAATCAGGAAGGCTGTTGACTTCTTAGAAGGTCGACTTTTAAAGCTGACCAATCCTTACGCTGTTGCATTGACTTCTTACGCCATGGCCAATGCCGGCAAACTCAATAAAGAAGTCTTGATGAGGCATTCCACCCAAGGAGAAGGTCAGTCCCACCAACAAGTCATCAAAATGTGTTGTGCTTCATATAACATGGAACAATCAAATAAACCAGAGGGGAAATTATGAAATAATTATGTAAGATTTGTGGTGTAATAGTTGCTTGTCAGTATCAATAACACTAATTGAATGAATAGAAAGGGAACGACAACACAAATAGTTCATAAATAAGCCAAAGCATCAAGCTCAATGGTCTGGATCAGCATATGTGAGTTGATTGACAGGTTCCCCTTCACACTCCAGCTTCATCTTTACACCTGTTTCTATTCCTGTTTTGTGTTTGAATCAGCCGGTAGGTTTTGGACTGTCCCTGGACAGCATCATCACTCACTCGAGGCGACGGCCTATGCTGTGCTGGCGCTTGTGAAGGCCAAAGACTTTGATAAAGCAGGAGAGGCAGTGCGCTGGCTGGGCAAACAACAGACTCATTATGGTGGTTATGGCACCACACAGGTACACTAACATCTCATCATCTGACTGTAGCTTAAGTTGACAATAGCAGCAGCTTCCCACACTGTAAACTTCGGTGTTGAATTAACACCGCTCTGTGTTCATATGGGAACCACCAGCAGGGTGTTAAAGTAACACTGAAGCAGTGTTAGAGTTAATAAAATACTTAAGTGATTAATTGAGTGATGATTGTTTGATTATTGAAGACACCTGATGATAATGAGCAGAATCACTGAAGGAAAGAGAAACAAGGGCTGAATCTGAAATCACTCCCTATACCCTCAAATAGGGCATTATTTGAAGGAACAGGCATTTGTTGTGGTGTCCAAAACCATAGTGGACGTTATTGAGTGCACTCATTCAATCCCACATTGCACCACAATAACGGGTGTACAGCCAATGTATGCTCAACAGATGTCCGTTTTCATTCACTTCTTCATGTGAACTATATTCGTTGATAACGTAGGGAATAGTGATTGAGTGTTTAGGGGGCGATTTTGGATTGAGCCAAGAACTACAACTACAAAGAAGCACAATGTCAGGATACTGTCTGGTCCCGGTCAAAAGATAGAGGTTCCAGTAAATTGCCCCATGTCTGTCATCTTGTCAGATGGCAGCCTTGCACCCTCAACAAAGTGTACATGGTCACTTTGATGGCTTTCATTCCCAGGTTAATGATTGCCTGGTTGAGAAAAATGAACTAACAGTGAACTAGCCGTGCAAGATGATTGGACCACCTCATCCCAGCTTGGGAACTGGGGAAAAAAACCCACATACATAGCTCCATTTGAGCCACCACAGACAGCTGGCATGCAAGCGCTCTCTTTTAAGGGGTTAAGACATTTCTGTCATCAATTGGGGATATGCTAACACTATCAACTGATAGTTGCATGGAATCAGGGCAAATGATTTTATGGTTGGTCATATCTAAAGGGATAGGTGTATATGATATTCTTATTTCAGTCGAATACAATCTGAGTTATATTAAAAATGCCTTGGCTCTTCCAAACTTTATAATGGCAGTGAATGGCAGCCCATTTGAAACCCAAAAAGTGCATCCATCCATTATAAAAGTAATCCACATGGCTCTGGGGGTTAATAAAGGCCTTCTGAAGTGAATCGATTGTTTTTTGTAAGAAAAATATCCATATTTAAAACTTCATAAAGTAAAAAATCAAGCCCCCGCCAGACCGCCTTCCTTATTCAACTTATGAAGAAAGTGTAACATCTGTCGCAGTTTAAAATGCTTATGCTATGTCCAACATTATACATCGCACCGGTTACGCTTTTTCCGTAAGCTGGAAGCTTTTACTGAATATGAGGGATGCAGGCACTGTGCACTTAGCTTGTCACAGTTACCCTTCTGGTGGATGGCAGATGGACTCATGCAAACCTCTTCTGCCTTGGTGTGGTTCAGCAGTTTTGTCCATCTGTTGTGATCAAAGAGATGTCATAATTATAGAAAAAAAAAATGATATACTTCCTGGAACATTGCCACACCATTGTATGGCATTTCAAGTGCTTTGAAACAGCCAATCATTTTGCAAAGCAATTGGTTCAATTGATTCAAAGTTTTGAAAAAATGTGTTTCTCCCATCATTACAATTTAGTCCGGAGCCGTGTCTTTGAATGCTTTTCTGTGCTTTCTAGGTGACAATCATGGTGTTCCAGGCCGTGGCAGAGTATCGCACACAGGTGAAGGACCAACAAAACTTAAATCTGGATGTGGAGCTGTTTGTGGCAGGAAGAAACAAACATACCAGATGGGCAATTCAAAGGAATAATATGCATCTTACACGGTCAGAAAAGGTGAAGAATAACTCATACAAATTGGGTTGTGGCTAGAAGGGATAACCCAGTCAACATTTTGAACTCACAGTGATCTCACCATGTGGTCACAATGTGACAATCTGAGGTCATCTAAAACAGGGGTTCTCAACCCTGGTCCTTGAGGCCCACTATCCTACAGAGTTCAACTCCAAAGCACAGTCAGCCAGGAGGTAGAATTAATTTTTGAAATCAGCTGACTAAGTTCACGAGTGGAATAAAAATATGGCAGGACTACCTACCTCTGCCTGCCTGTAGCTTTCTAGTAAGGCCTTGTCCCAAATGTCACCCTAAACCCTCACGGTCTTCCTCACGAGTCCACACTTTCACAATGTAATGCCGCTTTGACTGCCGGGAAGAAGTCCGCTGTGTAAGTGCTCATCGGGGTGCATATCGACCTCAAAGGGGGCGCTCGCGAGCAATGGCTATACTATGGCCACATTGTGAAGTCACCCCAGCTAGGAATGTTATTGATCTAATGTTCTGAGAATATTATGTTATGTTTTTGTAATGTTTTCAGAAGCTAGTTTTATTTTTGTTACCAGAATGTTCTCCTAAAAGGTAGGATAACATTCTCAAAAAACATTCTGAACATGTTTAGTAATACAATTTATAGAACATTCTTATTAAGTTTTAGCGGGAAGTTTCCTAGCAGGCACTGGAAAATCGGGTTGAAGTCAAGCTCCCTCCCTTTTAAACAACTCCAAAAACAGCATTAGCCTACTTTATTTCTGGCATACACTCTCAGAAAAAAGGTACAGTGGAGGTTAGAGGTGTAACGGTACACAAAACTGACGGTTCTGTACTTACCTCGGTTTTGAAGTCATGGTTCGGCCCGGGTTCGGTACAGCAGTTTTACAAAATTGTAGTGATTTGCTGAAAAAATAGTGTCTGTCCTTAAATGAATTCAATTATAACTAAACGTTTCTTAATGACATTGGAGCCTGACTTCAAACAATTGTTTAGATGTCAACTCAATATTAATTTTCAACCAAAATTTGAGTCCACGTCCAATAACATTTCTAGCTGGGCTGACCTCACATTGTGACCATAGTATAAGCACACAGTGAGTGCGCTGTGAGGTTACACTTTTAGATCATTGTGACCTCACATTGTGACCTCACAAGGCAATGTGTTGACTGGGACAGCAACGAAGGAAGTGAGGCAAAATCTCACGATACAATAAAATAAATAAATTTGCTACTTATCAGATTGTGACCTACCCTTACAATAATGTAAATGCAGTAATTAAATGATGCAACATTGATGTCCCCATGCCCAGTGGCTGTAGCTGTATCCCTTTTACCTCAAAAAGTTTCCAAATGGTTCCTACCAATGTTTCAATTGATTTGTATTGTATTATGGGATATTTTTTGTTTTGTTTGTCCTTCATACTTTTTAATTGTCTACATCAATAGTGTTGTGTTTGGTCAATAAAACCTTTAGGTATCTCTACTATATCATTTGAATATTCTGATAACATCTTGTTCACTCAACAGGTGAAGATCAGCAAAGACTTCAATGTGACGGCTAGAGGAACTGGAACAGCCACTCTCTCAGTGAGTGTTCATGAGCGTTTATATGAACAACAGCGAGATTAAAGCGTTTGAACATCTAATCTGAGGCATGCTGCTCTTTTCAGGTTCTGAAGCTGTACTACGCCAGACCTGTTGAGAAGAAGTCCGACTGTACATTCTTTGATCTGACTGTTAAAATGGAACAAGATTCTGAAAGTAAGACTGACAAAGAGGAATTTCTGTGCATTAAGGCTTTTCTCACTGTGCTTAACCCTGGGTTATTGTCACTCTAAACCAGGGGTTCTCAATCCTGGTCCTCGAGGGCCACTGTCCTCCAGAGTTTAGTTCCAAACTTAATCAAACTCACCCGCCTGTAATCCTTAAGAGCTCAATTAGCTGGTTCAGGTGTGTTTGATTAGGGTTGGAGCTAAACTTTGCAGGACAGTGGCCCTCGAGGACCAGGGTTGTGAATGCCTGCTCTAAACCCTGTTTATGAACGTTTGACAATTGTAACTAAACTACAATAACATTAGAAGTGGGATTCATACTGCTTTTTACACAGGTTATGAAAGGTTAAACATATCACATTATCCTGTTTACCAGGGGTTTATAATGACCCAGGGTTAAATAGTTCACAGCACAATCCCCAGAGTTAAATGAACTCTGCTCAGAGTACATATGGTCCCCCTCTACATAGAGTTTAAATAACTCTGAATCAGTGTTGGGGTTAATGAGATAATTAAGTGATGATTAAGCATTAGTGATGAACACCTGATGATAATGAGCACAATCACTGAAGGAAAGAGAAACACAAGAACTACAACTGACTTCAACCACCACCTTAGATTAAATCAACTGAAGATAAAAGAAGACATTAATGCTGCCTTCACGTGCCATATGAAATTTGATAATTCCCACTTCTGAAGTCGTGATTATGAGCTCATCCCATTCAAATTTCAAAAGTGGAAAATGTGCAATTTTTACATAGGAAACTCGTATTTACGATACTTCCAAGAGCATGTGAAGGCAGCATTAATCTCTGAAGATCTCAGCAGAGGAGGATTAAACAATTCCTCAAACAGCATTATCAGCTTCACACATTACTAACCAGACTGACTTTATTTCTGTCAGACGTCTACAGAAACTCTTATTGAGAATTAACAGAGGTTTAGATGTTGATGATGTATTGGAAAAACACCATTATGGTGATCAGTGTTTGCTTTAGTGGCACTCTTGACCTTTGACTTTTTAAAATCAGATTTTCTCTCATTTCTGTAGCTGTGTTTTTTATGGCGAAAACAGCAAGAGACAATGTGATCGGATTAATCCTTTCACCATTGTTGAGATTCATAGGCTGATTCTTGATGTTTGAGTGTGAGTTGAGCTCGCAGGAGTTAATAATGTTTAGTGTACAATGCATTCTGATCATTTCTAATTAGAGCAAGTCTCTTGCTGTAGAATCACAACAATAATCAAACAAAAACTAATAACAAATTTTACCCATATAAAAGTCAGACATAAGATCATTGAATTAAGCCACAACATATATATATTCTTCTCATTAATGAGCTAATATCAACTGATCACATATTATCTTGCTGTTCATGTCATAACAAACAGCCAGACCAAAAAATTTAAAAAGTCAGGGATCAAGAGCCAAACTAAAGCACACACTTTATTATTTTCAATAAACCATCAACATCTAAACCTCTGCTGATTCTCAGTAAGAGCTTCTGTAGACGTCTGACAGAAATAAAGTCAGTCTGGTTAGTAATGTGTGAAGCTGGTAATGCTGTTTGTGGAGTTGTTTAATCCTCCTCTGATGAGATCTTGTGATTGTCAGTGTCTCAAGTTGTCCATCACAGGGCAGCAGAAACGTTGAAATTTGAACAGAGGTGGAAAGTCCAGGTTCAGAAGATAAAAAGTCTGTATTTCTGTATTTTTTCCAAACACTTGGATTTGCTAATTGCACAGCCAGGAGGTAGAATTAATTAGTGAAATTAGCTGACTGAGTTCATGAGTGGAATAAAAATATGGCAGGACTTTTACTTTCTGACCCCTGGACTTTACATCTTTGGTAAAAATGTTTGGCTCCCAGGATGCATTACAGCAGGGGTCTCCAAACTCGGTTCTGGAGGGCCCCTGTCCTGCAGAGTTTAGCTCCAACCCAAATTAAACACACCTGAACCAGCTAATCAGTGACTTACTAGGGCCTTGTAAGACACTGATTAGCTGGTTCAGGTGTGTTTATTTGGGATTGGAACTAAACTCCGCAGGACAGCGGCCCTCCAGACAGAGTTTGGAGACCCCTGCATTACGGCATGAAATATGTCAACATTGTTGAGATTCATATGCAGATTATTGATGTCTGTTTGTGTCTAGAAAAAAAAATCCAAATTCAGAATGACTGATCTGTGATAATAAATTATTGGTAGTGAATATAATCTAATAATAACAAATAAACATTATTGATGAGGTTAGTGAATTTTTCTGTTTTGTAAGGCTGAAAACTATGTCACTGAATCATTTTTGTTTCTGGCATTTTTGCAACAAATTATGTGTTTTGTAAACATTATTACAAAGACCACAAACTCACATAAAATCCAATATTCAATAAAACCTCAACATCTAAACCTCTGTTAATTCTCAATAAGAGGCTTATACGTTATACGCTTCTGTAGACGTATAACATTTCTCTTTCCTTCAGTGATTCTTGTTAACAGCAGGTGTTCATTCAAAATCATCACTTAATTAATAACATAATTATCTCATTAACTTGGGTAACTAGGGGTGATAGCACTTTTACAAGTTGCTTGTACGGAATAATGATAAAAATCCATCCAGTGTTTTTTTTATTTTTTATCTCCTTGTATGTTTTCCCCTGTCTCAAATCGAGCCGTCTGACCGTGTGATGTCACACGGTGTACGCCCCTCCCACGATTGTTGATTGACAGCAGCGTTTCAACACAGACCCACCCTGAGCGAGCTGTCATCAGTCCGCCATTGTTGATACGCTGGAGCAGAATGGCATCTAAGAGATTGTGGTGTTCTGTTCTTGGGTGTAATAATGAACACAGCAGTCATTTTGATGTTCCTAAATTCGAACCGCTGAAGACGCAGTTTTGTTTTCGAAGGGAATATTCCCCCCGATCAACATCAATGCTTTCATGTTTGCGAGAATCATTTCTCAACAGACTGCTTTATAAATGAGGGTCAGTATAAAGCAGGTTTTGCTAAGAAGCTGCTCCTGAAAAAAGGATTGGTACCAACTATTCGTGTTCCTGCTGCACCTCCAGAAGAAGTGAGTGTAACGTTTTATTAACCTTTATATTAATCTTTGCAAATCGCTTGCACGCTTCACAAAAAGTTTACAGGGTAAGTTACATTACGGCAGGCTTTCTATGTATAATGACGTTCTCAATACAATTCATAATCCCACGTTTATAATGAACAAAGCGTTATGGTTATTACAAACTGTGTACGCTGGTGATAAAGTTAACGTGGTAACAATGAACTAACGTAGATGTCACAGGGTGACTATTTTCATACAGGGAGGAACTGGAAACGGAGCTCGAGTTTCCGTGGGGAGTGTTTTCGGTGAGAAAATGAGGAAACTGCCGGTTCCTGGTGTATGGATGAATGACGGGATTGATGACAGGAATTGTGATCAGGTGTGTGAGCAGGAAGAACAGAGCTGGGAGCTGGTGTGAGCAGGAAGAACAGAGCAGATGATTGGGGCGTGTGTTGCAGTAGGAGAGTACAAAAGGGCATTGTGATTGAGTTTAAGGGAGGCAGACGGAAGGAGAAGACGGGAGAAGATGGAGGGGGATAGATGGAGCGGGGAGAGGGAGAACAAAAAGGAGTGGATGAGAAGGAGGAGGAAGGAGAAGAGATGTTTGGACCCGGGCAAGGAAAAAGGACGACTGAAGGAGGAAGTGAGGAACTGGAGTGAGGATGATCGAATCTGTTGCGGAGGACTGTAACTGCATCGAGTGGTTCGCGCTTCACAGCCACTGTCTAAATCACCTCTGTATCAGCGAGTGGCGGACGAGACCCCATGCCTGTGCTTTTTCTGTGAGTTGTGAGATTTGCAGTGCTTTATGGATACATGTGCACGTGTGATTACTTGTGTGGGTTGATGTGAAACACGAGTGTGGGATTGAATTACGGAATGCATCGGTGGTTCCTGTGAAAGCCCGTTAATGTGATTGCAAATACTCATCTCTCTCTTCGTTGAATCCAGCTGTAGGAAAAACGCTGAAAGCTGTGAAAGCCCGTTGATGTGGTCGAAAATACCCCCCTCTCTCCCTGTTTGCATCAAGTTGCAGGATGCGTTAAGCGCTGTGAAAGCCCACTGATGTGGTTGAAAATACTCCTCTTCTCTCTGTTTGAACCCAGTCCTGCGACATGCTAAAAGCTGTGAAAGCCTGCTGATGTGGTTGAAAATGCTCACCTCTCTCCCTGTTGAGTCCAGTGGCAGGAAATGCCAAAAGCCGTGAAGTATATGTATTTTCTTTCTGTCTGAGTCCCGTGAAGGGCCTGCTACAAGCTGTGAGTAAAGAGCCTGCTAAAAGCCGTGAAGTATCCATGTTCCTCCTCTCTGCCCGAGTCCAGTGAAGAGCCTGCTAAAGCTGTGAAGTAAACATCTTTCTCTGCCTGAGCCTAGTAAAGAACCTGCCAACGCTGTGAAGTAAACGGCTCTCCCTGCCCGAGCCCAGCGACGAGCCTGCTAAAGCTGTGAACCGAAAGCCAGCTCAAGCCACCCCAGAAGTTTTCTTAAGGAGACGTTTTTAATTTAAATAAAGCATTTTTATCACTTGCCCTTGTTGTCTCGACCATTTGTGTCCTACGGTGCAGCTCCTCACAGTGGTGTGCAAGTGAGAGTTGGGGGGTGACGGCCGGGGGTCACCCGAGGCCCGCCCCGCCCCGACCCCCTGTGACATATACATCAGTAAACACATAGCATTCGTATCTCACTGCGCTACCCTGCCAGTAACGTTACATACAAAGATAGATCAAAGTGACATTACGTTAACCAACCATTCAGAAACGTCTTGTTCGAACTTCATTGGGGCCGTCCTCTTGTTCCGGGTCCGACTCCGGATCAAATTGATACGGTTGCACAGATGTGTCCTCAAAGACTCCCGTTGCTATTCTTTCTCCAAAATAATACCTTCAACTGTTGTCAAGGCTACACTCCACGTGTGTTGTGTCAAAGCCCCACAGAGCAGAGGGGGCAGGGTGAGCAAAGCTCATTATCATTTAAAGTCACATGCACTGAAATGGCTTGCTGAAAACAGAGCTGTTTTGATCAGGTAAAATTAGTGTTTTCTTACAATACTAATGAGAATTTTAAATTAAAGTATATTACAAACGTTTCATTTAGACACAAAAGAATCATTAACTTGTACAAAAATGGCATTATATGACCACTTTAACATTGATTCAGAGTTATTTTAACTAGAGAGGGACCATGTGTACTCTGAGAAGAGTTCATTTAACTCTGGGGATTTTGCTGTGTTCTAGTGTGAAAAGACCTATTTAGAACTAAACCCCCTCCAAATACCGCTATATAATATTGTTTATTTTCATTTTAATTAATTGTATTTTTATATTCCCTTTAGAAAGACTTGAACTAAAACCACCAAATACTTTTGTTTCCCTTTAGCAGAAGAAGAAGACACAAGTTACAACTTCATTATGGAATTCCGGTATGTGAACATCTTAATTTATTTAGTCAAGAAACCATTTGATTTGTAATTAGTCAAATTTCTAAACTAATGTTTTCACACTTAGTTTGTTTATTTGGTTGGACCCTGAGTTCAATCCCGCCCCACTTTTTCACATTCTCTGTATGTTTCCCACTGAGCACAGTTATGTCCAAAAGACGTCTTTTCAACGTCTTTGCCACTAGAGGCGTACGTTGAAAAGATGTCCACTGAGGAGCCAGAACGAACGTTTTTATGACGTCTGTTTTTGACGTGTTCTGCACGCCCGATATAGACGTTCATGGAACCTCAAGGTTAAAAACTAGTAATGTGCTCATTGTGGACATATTTCCCATTTGTAATTGCAAAGCAACTCACGGACAGTGTGTGTTTGTCCAGAAATCATGAAAATAAAAGAAACTTCGCTCACACCTTTAGACACTTTAGACAACTTAGCATCTGTAATTCACACATCTTTGGATCGTGAGAGAATCGTGGGATTCAATCCAGGATCTTCTTGCTGTGAGGAGACAGTGTTTCCCACTGAGACACTGGTGCTGCCCTTAATCACAGACATAAGACACACTTTGACTATTTCTGTCAGACGTCTACAGAAGCTCTTACTGACAATTAACAGAGCTTTAGATGTTGATATCATGAACGTGAGTAGGGACAGCTGGTTGTTAATTAACTCCAGCTTCACTGAAGAAATCTGCATCAGAAGTCAAAGACAGTTTATTCAGAGACGAGCAGCTCTACGTTATACTACAATATAAGAAATCTGACATCAAGCGGGCTCGGGTTCACACCAAAATCTCTAGTGTGAAAGCAGCCTTAAAGGGTTAGTTTACCCAAAAATGAAAATTAGCCCATAATTTACTCACCCTCAAGCCATCCTAGGTGTGTATGACATTCTTCTTTCAGACAAATAAAATCAGTTATATTACAAAAGTCCAGGCTAATCCAAGCATTAGAATTTGATTCATAGTTGCTCTGTTTTTGAAGTCCATAAAAAGTGCAGCTGTCCATCAAATAACTGCTCCACGCGGCCCTGGGGTGTTAATAAAAGCCTTCTGAAGCGAATTGATGCGTTTGTGTAAGAAAAATATTCATATTTATAACTTTATCAAGTAATCTTTCGACCGAATGCCTTCCATGGAAAAGTGTTGAATGTTGAAAGTGAAACTCAAAATGCGTATGTGATGTCATGACGAGCACGTTAGTCTTTCGATCGGCTGGGGAACTTGCAACAATTATTCCATAAATTGAACAGGGAAGGCGGTGCCACTATGACTATGATCATAAAGAAATATTATTGACTAAACTCATCTTATAGGAAAAACTGATGATGTGTTAATAGATTTTCACCATAAATGCTTTACTGCCACAGATCAGTCATCCAAAGTTTAGATTTTTAAATACATTTTGGAGGAAAAATTATGGGCTAATTTTCATTTTTGAGTGAACTATACCTTTGAACACAGAGTAGATGAAGCAAAACTGAAGACCTATGAAATGCCTAATAAAATATGCTCTTTATCTTAATCTTTACAGCTTCAAAAACAATGAAACCGATGCCACTATGACTATTCTGGACATTGGTATACCGACAGGATTTGATGTGGAAGAAAATGATCTTAAAGAGGTATTTTGATGATAAACTGATGCAGTGATGCCTCACATTTATAGAAGAGGAATCTAACATACATCTGCAGATAGGCCATAAAACATTTTGGTCATGTCATGCATTGAGGATTTTTTCTTACTTTCTTGCCCTCCTCAGTTGTCTTCAGGGAAGGAGAGATACATTCAGAAATATGAGAAAAATAAAGAGCTGTCAGA
Organism: Romanogobio albipinnatus; assembly: GCA_023566225.1. Taxonomy (NCBI): domain Eukaryota; kingdom Metazoa; phylum Chordata; class Actinopteri; order Cypriniformes; family Gobionidae; genus Romanogobio; species Romanogobio albipinnatus. The sequence goes on along the minus strand of CM042241.1, from coordinate 67,429,599 downwards.
GCGAGGATCCCTCATCCTCTACTTGAATAAGGTATTTCAGCAGACTGTGTCACCTGATGGTGTCAAAAACTGAATAGTTTTTTTTTATTTATTTTTGTATTGAATTAACACCGCTCGATGGTCATATGGGAACCACCAGCAGGGTGTTAAAGTAACACTGAAGCAGTGTTAGAGTTAATAAGATACTTAAGATATTAATTAAGTAAATGGACAGCATTTATATAGCACTTTCAACAGACCCATGGCCATCCAAAGCGCTTTATATATTGCCTCACATTCACCTATTCATACACTGATGGCGGTGTCATCCAGCTCATCAGGAGCAGCTGGGGTTAGGTGTCACGCTCATGGACACCTCAATACTTGGTCAGGTGGAACCAGGGATTGAACCACCAACCTTCCAGTTTGTAGACAACCTACATGAACTACTGAGCCACTGCCGCAAGTGACGATTGAACATTAGTGATGAACACCTGATGATAATGAGCAGAATCACTGAAGGAATTAGGGCTGGGCGATATATATCGTGAGATTGTTATGCGCATCTCATCAGTAAAGCCGGTTAATTGATTAGTAGTAAATCGCCTTCACCTGCTTTCAGATGGAGCTGCATTTACTACAAAGAGCCGTAGTTAACTGACAAGCTGAGCCATATCGCATTAATATCGCGGATGTATCGCCAGCGATAATTAATGCGATATGGCTCAGCTTGTCAGTTAATTACGGCTCTTTGTACACAGCAAAAACTCCAGTGTTAAATTAACACTCCTAGGAGTGTTTATGAGTCCACTCAAGAGTGTTGAAGGTAATGAGATAATTAAGTGATTAATTTAGTGATGATTGATCATTATTGAAGACACCTGATGATAACAAGCAGAATCTCTGAAGGAGAAAATCTCAAATTGTAAGCCACCGTTATGGGGATGGGTGTTTGCTTTAGTTGGGCTCTTGACCCTTATGTTATTAACTTTAGATTTAGTCTGGCTGCTGTATCTGAGTTATAACTGCCAGAAGAACAAAGATAAAAAGTGATCTGTTGGTTATATTATGACAATCATCATTTGAACTATGTTTTTGATTCATGTTGTTGTTTACAGCATAACTGTGATTCTGCATAAATATACACAATTTTAGATATAATATAAACGATTTCTTAAAAGTTGTTTTAAAAAAAAAATCATTTCTTTTAGGCACACACAGACGTCAAGATTCAGTCTATGCATCTCAACAATGGTGACGAGCAGAATATTCAATTAGGAAAAGTATATTACATAGACAATTCAGTTCATAATTTATTCATACCGCAATGCATGATGGGAGCCATTAATGAGTTGTGATTGGTGGTAGCCACTGCAACATGCTTTATTATTGTCACCATTGTTGAGACTCACAGGCTGATTATTGATGTCTGTGTATCTAAATAAATTAATTTGAAAGTCTTTTGATCCGAAAAATGTTTATTAAATATTTAGGATTATAAGAAAAAAATTATAATCACATACTGTAAAATCACAAAGCTGCTGCTAACAATGTAAGACCAAACTATCTCAAATATTTGCATTTTTCTGATCGCAGCATGATTATGTCAAAACATAGCCAACACTATCATAACACACTTTACTTTGTTAATTTGACTGTTATAAATCAATAACAGCAGACAAACAAAATCTAAAGTTAAGAACATAAGGCTCAAGAGCCCAACTAAAGCAAACACCCATCCCCATAACGGTGGCTTACAATTTATGATTTTCTCCTTCAGTGATTCTGCTTGTTATCATCAGGTGTCTTCAATAATGCTCAATCATCACTAAATTAATCACTTAATTATCTCATTAACTTCTCTAACTTCTTTCTTAATTTAACACTGGAGTTTGATTTTTGTAGTAAATGCCGCTCCATCTGAAAGCAGGTGAAGGCGATTTACTACTAATCAAGGAACCGGCTTTACTGATGAGATGCGCATAACAATCTCACGATATATATCGCCCAGCCCTAGAAGGAATGAGAAACACAAGAACTACAACTGACTTCAGCCAGAGCTTTAGATCAAATCAACTGAAAAGTTTGAATTAATTAAAATTTAATTTAACATGAAATTTCTCTTATTACAAACCACACTGAGTTTATTTATGTCATTTGTCTGCAGGTTTTATTGAGAATTAAAAGAGGTTTAGATGTTGATGTTTTATCAAAAATGCTAACCATTTTGGTGATCAGTGTTTCCTTTAGTTGTGCAGTTTGACTTGGCAATTTATATCAGTTTGTAACAGCGTTTCCTGAAACACATAATTTGTTGCAAAGGAAGCTGTAAATCTTAATTATCAGGTAATATAGTTATGATCATAAAGAAGTATTATTGACTAAACTCATCTTATATAACAAACTGATGATGTGTTAATAGCTTTTCACTATAAATGCTTTACTGCCACAAATCAGTCATCCAAAATTTTGATTTTTTAAATACATTTTGGATGAAAAACGATTTTACGCACACAGATATCAATAATCATCATATGAATCTCAACAATGGTGACATGCTGCAATGCATGCTGGGCGTCATGAGTGTTATACTATGATGATTATATAGCCCAGCATGCATTGCAGCATGACGCATGTCACCGTCATTGAGATTCATATGCTATTTCTTGATGTTTGTGTGGGTGTGCCTGAAGTGTTTTTCATCACAATGTATTTAAAAGAACTGTATGTAAGAAATGTATTTCAATTAATCATAAAATGGCCCTAATATGTCAATAGACATTAAGAAATCATGTTAATTTCAAGTACTTATATCACTGACAACAGTTGTCCGGCCAAGATATTGTCATTTTAAAATTGAAGTTGCAGCTCTCAACTGATGTTGATGTTGACATGTTGTGTTTTGGCCTGAAGCGCCGCCCTCCACCTATCTACCAATCACAAAGTCAGTAGTGTTTCTGCATTCGGGTTGCCAGCTCTGCTAGTTACCACAGCTGCAGCTACAAACTGTTTGGATAAACAATGTCTAACTTTACGAAACCTAAACGACCTCGATATGAATCAGAAAAACGTTGTGACAGTGTCCGAAATAAAACAAGGATTTGTATAGGAGATGCCTTTGAAAGATGGAGACGGCTGAAAACGGAGAAGTATTTGAAGACAGACGCCAACATTGCTAATTTTCTCCTGGACAGGTAACGTTAAGGTTCATCTATGTTTGGCTAACTTGTACTTAATGTAAATGGACATTTCAAATATTCACGACAGTCGAACAAAGTTGTGCATGTTCATGCAAAGTAACGTTAGGTTAGCGCAGATGGAGGAGGTGGGTCATTGAATTGAAAAGGTAACGTTAAGGAATTGTTTGGTAAATAAAAATGGCGAGTCGTCATTGCTAACATTAGTAATGCATTATCAGAGCCCGTTTCTATGTCATTATGCTGAGACGCTGATGAAAACAACATTAGCACGCCTATTATGGCAAAGATGTATTGACGATAAGCAGCATAACGTTACCTAAATTGTCTGTTATCATCTCCTGGCTCTCTAACTTCAGCTACCACCAACACATCATTTCTGCAATCTCTGTGTATACGTAAATAACCATCTTCCAGACAATACAGTTCAAAAAGTATTTACTAGATTAATTTTGCTGTAATTTTAATATAATATACTATAGTATTTTTCATGTGGGAATGTACTGTCACATACGAGCGTTCATATTTACGATTATATTTGGCTAATCGCCATTAGTACATTTTTGCGATTCATAATTACTTCACAAAACATCGCTCTTGAAGCATAAACATAATAAAAGGAAAGAAAAAAAACTTACCGTGTACGACTCGTCACTTGCCATTGAAAGCTCCGTGTAGCAGCCTACGTTCCCGCTGGATCCTGCAGCCTATCTGGCAACCTCGAGTCAGGGGGGAGGGGTAGAGGGATACACCGCACTACAGTAATTTGAAAGTGATTGCAGTACCAGTTTTGGCCACAGTCCTACATACAGCTCCTTTAAATGGCAATATTCAGTTCTAACTATATTTGATCTCTGGTAAGAAAGGATTGCTGGTGAAAATCTACTAAAAACAATTAGCCAATTTAATTTTTTATGTTTCAAATATCATTCTTCTTTATGATGTTGAAAGATATATCACATGACCTTCTTTGTTTATGGTTTCTTTCACAAAAAATTATGTTTTTGAGTAGACACTGTTACAAAGACCACAAACTGACATCAAAAGCCAAGAGTCAAACTGCCCAAATAAAGGAAACACTGATCACCGTAATAGTGACCAATATTTTCAATAAAACATCAACCTCTAAACCTCTGTCAATTCTCAATAAGAACTAATGTAGACGTCTGACAGAAATAAAGTCAATCTGGTTTGTAATAAGAGAGATTTAATGTCTTCAGTTGATTTCATCTAAGGCTGTGGCTGAAGTAATTTGTTGTTCTTGTGTTTCTCTGTCCTTCAGTGATTCTGCTCATTATCATCAGGTGTCTTCAATAATCAAACAATCATCACTCAATTAATCACTTAAAGGGATAGTTCACCCACAAATGAAAATTCTGTCATCATTTACTCACCCTCAAGTTGTTCCAAACCTGTATGAGTTTCTTTGTTCTGCTGAACATAAACAAAGATATTTAGAAGAATGTTTGTAACCAAGCAGATAGAGCAACCATTGACTACCATAGTATTTTTTCCCTACTATGGTAGTCAATGGTTGCTCTATCTTCGTTTGTGTGATATCGCTTGTTTGATAGTAACAAACTATCTTCAAAATATCTTCCTTTGTGTCCAGCAGAACAAAGAAGCTTATACAGGTTTGGAACAACATAAGGGTGAGTAAATGATTTTTGGGCGAACTATCCCTTTAAGTATCTTATTACAGACATTCTCAACAGAGCAACACATTGATGAGTCACCATGGAAACAGATGCTAATGCTATGTTCCACTCCACTTTTAGACATGAACTTTCCTAAGCACTTCCCCTCTGGGAAATCCCTGCCGCCATTTTGAACTGCGATCCACTTCGTGAAGTGCACGAGGGAAATGTATATGGACAGACCCGGCTCGCTCCCTAGATTTAGACAGAGGGAGCAAGTCTACTTCATATGTACACTTCAGGCAGCTTCATATACCACAATGCAACACAAACAACTCTATGATATTTTAATTAGTTTTAAAAACATTTAAAACAACCCAAAGACACCTATATACATATAGAATGCTGCATTAAACAATTTCGTAAAGGAAAAATAAAAAATCAACTCCATAGTGGATTCCAAGTTCAGTCCATTGCAAAGGTTCCGCCAGTAGTGCACTCATGCAGAGTAAGCAATGACGCACATCCGAGTGAACGAGACAGAGGGAAGTTAGCGAGTGAAGGGCATAATAAAAACGAACTGGAACGCAGCATAAGAAAGAGTGCACATTTCTACTTCCTCTTCTTCTTTTGTTTAATGTCGATTTACACATCGCCTATTTGGTGGTTGTGCAATCATTGAAAACAATGTCTTTGTTTAATAAGTAATCTTTATTCACTGAGAATAAGGATTATATTGTTTGTTTGATGTTAATTATTTGAATGCAGATCCATGTGTGAGATGACAATAAAATAAATAATACATATATTTGAATTGAATTAACATTTAAAAATTATCTTGTTATAATAGTGCTTTAGAATTAATATATAATATTGTATATTATATAACTGTAACTATATAACAAATGTAGTTATATCATAACTGTTCTACCATACACCATCTGGTGCTACTTGGACACGTCATCAGTGATGATCCCGGGGTCAACAGGTGTTTTGGGTCTTTAATCAACAGACACCCTCATCTGGGCGACCCCGGCCTGTGTCCAAGTGGCATGCTACTCCACGGATCCCCCCTCCGGATCAACAGCCATCGTGAGGGGTTTTCAGCAGCCTCTGAGACAGCACAGTTGTTCTTTAACTCCAAGGAGTTTGAGTGTTCTGAGCAACGACTGTCCGGCAAAGCCCCTACAACCAACCTCCACTGGCTCGCTGTGTACCTTCCAGCTGCTGCTCCTGCACTCCTCCACCAGCTCTGCATACTTGGCTCTCTTGCGCTCATTTGCCTCCTCCAATCTGTCTTCCCAGGGGACAGTAAGCTCCACTATGACCACCTGCCTGGTCGATTCTGATGTTATCACCACGTCTGGGCGGAGTGAAGTGGTTGTGATGTGCTTCGGGAACTTAAGCTGTCTTCCCAGGTCCACTTGGAGGTACCAGTCGCTTGCTTTGGAGAGGAGCCCACCTGGTGAGCGTAGCTGTTGTGCCTTCTCCCCAGCTCTGACAATGGAGATGGTATGCTTGGAGGGATACTGACACTTAATGTTCTGTATCGCTGCAGTGATTGTATCTGCCAGAGCCCTAAGGACCTGATCATGGCGCCAGCGATACCGCCCATCCCCCAAAGCCTTTGGACAGCAGCTGAGGATATGCTCAAGTGTGCCACACCTCTCAGCGGTGCAGGTTGGATGGGCTAGGTAGAAGGTCGTACACTGAACTGATGAGGAACTTGATGCGGTGGTTCAGAGCTCCACAACTCTGCCCAGGTTATCTTACGATGCTCTGCGTTCTCCCAGCTAGTCCAGGCGCCTTGCTGCTGCATACCAAATATCTTGGTCAGGCGATCTTCCTCCACCTCTGCCCGCACCTCTTCCTGCACCATCTGACGCTTCTCTCTCCCTCTTGCTTTTTTGTAGCGTGGCTTAGGAAATCTGCCCAGGCCTGCATGTCCCACCGCCACGTTACCAACCAGGACACCATGCCTCAGCCGTGCCTCCGCTCTGTCCAACGCTTCTTGCGTCTGCCACTTCCTTTCAGTCTTAACGCAGATTCCAGCTGAGGAGACTTTTGGGAGGTTGGGTGAGCCCGCCTCCTCAACTCGCCCATATCCCAGGCTGGACTCTTCAGCAGCGCGGCTGAGAACTGCGCCCAACGGTTCTCGACCGCCCCAGAGCAGACTGAGGCTGTAACATGTACTGCCGCTGAGGGCGGGCGCCCTCCCTCCTCCCGCCCGGCCCCAGCAGCAGCCTTCACCTGGGCCGCACCGTGGAGGTGGTTGCAGGATGACGTCCAGTCTGGTTAAACGCCAGACTGGAGGCAGACAACTCAGAGATGGGTCCCAGTTCTTTCCAGGGGATGGTAGCAGGGCCTCTCCTTCCCCCGGTTGAGGGCCGTGTGAAAATCCTTCTGCTGCTGGCCCCCGGGCTGGCTCCCCTCGTGACTCTACGTAGTATATCGAGGCAGCCCTTGCGCCACCACGGGGTTCGCATCCTGAACTACCTCGACAACTGGCTCATTCTGGGTCACTCTCGAGAGCAGGTGTGCGGACACAGAGTCCAAGTGCTCCGGCACTTAGCCCGTCTGGGCCTTCGGGTCAACTGGGAGAAGAGCGACTCTGCCCCGTGCAGAGGATCTCTTTTCTCAGTATGGTTTCCAACTCGGTCGCCATGTGCGTGCTGCTTACCAGCTTACCTTCGTTAATTCGAGAGCAAGAGTGCGGTCCCACTGAAGTTTTTTCAAAGGCTCCTGGGGCATATGGCATCTGCAGCCGGGTTAACGCCGCTCGGATTGCTTCATATGAGACCGCTTGAGGTTTGGCTTTGCGATCGAGTCCCGAGATGGGCATGGCATTCGGGTACGCTCCGGGTCCCAGTGACTCGGGCTTGCCTGCAGACCCTCACCCCGTGGCCGAACCTCATTTCGAACCTCAGAACAGTTCGGCGATGCACAGATAGATCTATTTGCCTCCCATGACTCTTCCCATTGCAGCCTGTTTTATTCGCGGACCGAGGGCATGCTCGGCATGGATGCACTGGCGCACAGCTGGCCGTGGGGCCTGCGCAAATATGCGTTCCCCCCAGTGAGCCTTCTCTTACTCCTTGCGACAGCCCCTCCTTGGCCTATTCCTCACTCAGAGACGGAGCACCCTTTGGCACCAGCGTCCTAATCTTTGGAACCTCAACGTGTGGCTCCTGGATGGGACGCGGCAGGTTTGAGTACCCTACCACCTACGGTGGTGGCTACCATCACTTCCGCTAGGGCAGAGTCCACTCAGCATGCTTATGCGTTGAAGTGGAACCTCTTCGTCACCTGGTGTTCTTCTCGCCAAGAAGACCCCTGGAAATGCCCGATCGGGTCTGTGCTCTCGTTTCTCCAAGAAGGGCTGGAGCGAAGGCTATCTCCCTCCACCCTTAAAGTTTATGTGGCCACTATTTCTGCCCACCACGACCTCTTGGAGAACAAAAAGGTAAGTCAGCACGACCTGGTCATCAGGTTCCTGAGGGGAGCCAGGAGACTAAATCCTCCTCGCTCTCCTCTCATACCCTCTTGGGATCTCTCAGTAGTCTTAGATGCTCTGCAGAGGTCTCCATTTGAGCCTTTGCGATCAGTCGATCTTAAGTTCTTGTCTATGAGGACAGCTTTCCTGACCACATTGGCCTCCATCAAGAGGGTAGGGGACCTGCAGGCATTTTTGGTTGACGAAGCGTGCCTGGAGTTCGGGCCGGCTAACTCACATGATCCTGAGACCCCGGCCCGGATATGTGCCCACGGTTCCCACCACTCTGTTCAGAGACCAGGTGGTGAACCTGCAAGCACTGCCCATGGAGGGGGCAGACCCAGCCTTGGCATTGCTCTTCGCGCTTACGTAGACAGGACGCAGTGTTTCAGGACCTCAGACCAGCTCTTTGTCTGTTATGGTGGAGAGCGGAAGGGAAGAGCTCTCTCAAAGCAAAGGCTGTCTCACTGGATAGTGGACACCATTGTTTTGGCTTACCAGTAGCAAGGTAACATCTGCAGAGCTGCAGGCTGGGCGACACCTAACACATTCGCCAGATTCTACAATCTCAGAGTGGAGCCTGTGTCCAACAATGTACTCGCCTCTACTAGTGGCCGGTAATGGGCTAGACTCAGGTGTCTTCGCTTTCTCACCATTCCACTCTACGGACTGGATACGTACAATTTTTCTCCTCAGGTGAGCTTCCAGAAAGCCCTGAGTTCCTCCAGCACTGTCGACGCCGACACCACTAAGTCTGCCCTCTCACGAGCCCAGACCCTCGTGTCCGGCCAGGTGCCCCGTGTGCATGGTTCCCCTCCGGCGACCCCCACACGTGTATTTCCTCCATAAGCCTCCTCAGTGAGCAGGTGTCTTTCCCTTGCCAAGTCCCTGCCTCCCCTGGGGTTAAAAATCCACCTTCGGCTGGTACCCCAGAGTTCTCCATATGCAGCTTTTAGCGGGTTATATGTGTCTTGCATATCTCCACCTGGAATATGCTCCCAGTATTCCTGTGTTAAGTGGGAGTCCTTTGTCCGTACTAGCCTTACGACAGGGCACTCGCACTTACGCAGGGCATTGGAAGACAGCCGAGTGGCGTGATTATATTGGGACCCCCATTCGTTAGTCACTAACGTTACGTCGTAGTGACTGAACGAAAGGGAACGTCTAGGTTACAGATGTAACCTTCGTTCCCTGAGGAGGGAACAGAGACATAACGTCCCTTTGCCATATCCGCTGTACTGCTGGAACGGCTGGGAGTTCAGTCTTGGCTCCTCAGCAGGTAACATAATGCGATATTGCCCACGTACTTCCTTATATACCCACACGGTGGGGCGGAGTTACGTATGCAAATTCCGCATGCCCATGGCATTGTCACTGTCATTGGGTGTTTTTGAATTCTCGAAGATGATTGGCTTCTAAGCAAAACCTCCATTCGTTAGTCACTAATGTTACGTCTCCGTTCGCTCCTCAGGGAACGAGGGTTACATCCGTAACCGAGACGTTCTGTTTAACACAGGTAAAATGCTGCTCATTACCATGGGTATGTCTGAAATAAATTATTAAATCATAATAAACTATACACTTTGTTAGAAGAATTATTGTAAACACATGTAGAAAAAATATGAAAACAACCTCTATAAAATGTATTTATATTCGGCAACATTTATTGTAAATAATAATATCAATATTTCGGACCCACTTTATATTAGGTGGCCTTAACTACTATGTACTAACATTTTAATTAATAATTTGATACAATGCACTTATTGTGTACATGCATGTTTTTACATATTTACATATTTAAAAAAATGCCTGCATGTAATTACGTCTGTAATTAATTTCTGTAGTTACATTTGTAATTACACAGTTGACACTTCTCTTACACCTAACCCTACCCTTAAACGTACCCATACCACCACACCTGTCCCTAACTCTACCCCTATACCACCTCAATATCAGCAAAGGTGTTTTGCAATACAATTAGAACTCAGTAAGTACATTTTACTTATTTGTAAATGTAAGTACATAGTACTTAAGGCCACCTAATATAAAGTGGGGCCAACATTTCTAATAAATACATGTCTGTCAAAGCATCATTACTCTTCAGTGTTAGTAGCTGCAAGGAAAATTACTATAAGGGTGGTGCTGGAATGACAAGCTTGTAGTTGTGTGTATTGGTGTTTTCTCGTTTACCTCGTCATGTAGTTTACCTGCTCTCAGCTGTGTTCAGCTATTCACCACAGAACCTTTAATGTTCCCATATCACACGTTTAAGTCGTCAAGTCACCTTTATTTATATAATGTTTTTTACAATACAGATTGTTTCAAAGCAGCTTTACAGTGATAACAGCAAAATAATGCAACAAAATTTGTTTCGACTGTATAGTCGCTCTGGAGAAAAGTGATGTCATCATCCATCTCAGTTCAATTCTCATGCAATGGTGTCAATGCAGGCAGATCAGTAAGATAGTTGAATATTTAGTAGAATATTTAATACTTTATAGAGCAGGGGCAGCACTGTGTGGGTGAGACTGATCCCGATCTGTATTTGTGCTGCGGGTAGCGCTATTTCAGGTATAGTTCACACATTTTGAGTATTTGAGTGTGCTCCGATTTGAAAATAGCACCTAATATTGGAAGAAGGAGGTCTCTCGCTTTGGCCTGTCAATACAGAAGGCAAACCAATGGGCCGTTGTCCCTGCATGATGGGCAAGTCCTTGGCAAAAAAACAAAGACAAAAAAAAACAACAACAACAACAACAACAATGTATCAAGAGGCTGGTCACTGCAGAACCATGGGTGGAACGTGAAGTCCAGCTCGCCCTCTCTGGATGTAATTTGGGCATAATGGTACAAGAACGTCCTAGAAGATCCAACTACACCCTAACCCTACCCATAACTCTATCCTTCCACCCATTTGACCAGGGATGGGCAACTTCGGTCCTGGAGGGCCACTGTCCTGCAGAATTTCCCACTAGGCAAAGTTATGTCCAAAAGACATCTTTTCAACGTATGCCTCTTGTGACCTCTTGCCAGATGGTGGGCAGTTTCCAGTGTGCAATATGATATTAATATCATATAATTTTTATTTTTATTTGTCTCATTAGGTTTCTCATAAAAAGACAGAGAGACTCGCCTTCAAAATGCACAAGGGGCATAATGTGGGTCTGCTTCAACCTGCTGCAGTCACAATATATGAATATTACTCACCAGGTAAGGTATTGGTGCACGTACACACTCACTCAAACACACACTTTTGTTTGATTTAAACTGAAGCTTTTGGGTAACACTTTAGTATGGGGAACGTACATTGTAAAAAAAAAAAAAAAAAAACGTTAAAGGGGGGGTGAAATGCTGTTTCATGCATACTGAGCTTTTTACACTGTTAAAGACTTGGATTCCCATTCTAAACATGGACAAAGTTTTTAAAAAAAAGTTGGACGTTTGATGGAGTATTTCTGGGCTAAAAATACTCCCGGTTTCTCATAAGTTTCGGAAAGTTTTTTTTCGAGTATGGGTATGTGACGTCAGATGGGGCGGAATGTCGTACGGGCTCTTATCCCGGTAGGGCGCGCGCGCGACTAGAGCAAGAGAGCAAATGCTTTAGGGAAGCCGGCTGCGCTGCAGTAACAGGACTTCACGAAATCAACAATGTCACCAAAGATGTGGGTTTTTGGTTGTCATGGCAAGACAATCATGTTTTTCCGGAGCAGCAACGGAGTTGTGCAAGTGTTTGTTTGTTACGTGAATTTTGGCGACAATGTTTTATAAACAAGGTATAGTTCAACTCCGGATTTGTAGCTCGCCTAATGCTGAATGATGGAGCAAAAGAAGGTTCACGGTCGTGTGTTGGTAGCAGGCGGTGAGCAAAATGCTTCAAATGTCTCTGTGTTGTTAGCTATGTAAACATGCATAGCTCAACAGAATAGCTGAGCACGCTCGTCATTCTTTAGCTCCGCCCGAACGATACGCCCCCAGCCACTCTGCTATTTCGGAATGACTCTGTACAGCGTATTTTTCTTTTATAAATATAATAAAACTACAGACTTTTCGGAGATATGAAAGATGAAATACTACTCTATAGGTACTCAATAGGTACCCCCCCCCCCCCCCCCCCTTAAAAAATGGTCAATGACTGTCAGCTATGGCTGTCAAACAAAAAACTTAAAATTAAAGTAAAATATCCTAATTTAAATAAAGTACAAAAAACTCTTATTTTACAAATATTTCCTAACAAACACATTCACTGTAAAATGCAAATATCTTGCAGTTAACCAGAAATATCACACATGCATGACTTAATGTAACTTTCTGTCACAGCATCAGCAACTACAGTTACTGCCTTTAAATCCCAACAGAACATTAAACACTCACAACACTAAAATTAAACACTCTCAAGACCTCCCCATCTTCACTTATTATAGCCTTTATTTATTTCATACTAATACTCTTATTGAGAACTAACAGATGTTTAGATGTTAATGTTTTATTGAAAATAATAAAGTTTGATGTCACCATTATGGAGATTACTGTTTGCTTTAGTTGCGCTCTCGACCCTTGACTTATAACCATTAGTTTTATTTTGGCTCTTTGGCTGTGTTTCTAATGCATGCATATCAAACAGTCTACCACACCTGAACTAATTAATCAAAGTCTTCAGGTGACAGTGGGTCGTCGAGTGCTGGGTTAAAGACCTCTGACCTTTTCAACCAGAACATAAGACTCTGAATGAGATCCGTGATTCAGGCCACAACATGATGATTGTCATCATAACTTAATAGCCAACATTACTTGATAACATTTTCTCTTTGCTTTGAGTCTTTATGAAGCACATTTATTTTGGCAGATACAGCAGTCAAAAAAACTTTTGTTAATGGTCAAGAGGCCAACTAAAGCAAACACTGATCTCCACCATGATGACCTGAAATTATACGATTATTTTTATTTAAACTGAAACAATGTCAGTAATGTTTAGTAATGCATGAAGCTGGTAATGCTAATGTTTGTGGAGTTGTTTAATCCTCCTCTGCTGAGATCTTCAGAGATTTAATGTCTTATTTTATCTTCAGTTGATCTCATCTAAAGCTGTGGCTGAAGTCAGTTGTAGTTATTGTGTTTCTATTTTCTTCAGTGATTCTTGTTAACAGCAGGTGTTCATCATTAATGCTTAATCATCACTTAATTAATCACTTTATTATCTCATTAACATTAACACTGATTCAGAGTTATTTTAACTCTTTGTAGAGAGGGGCCATATGTACTCTGAGCAGAGTTGCTGTGCAAGTCTCAAGTACAACATAAAACAGTTGTGAGCTGTATGTCTTTGAATCACTAAAAATAGTAATTCCCCATAAATTCTCAATTCAATGCCCATTAAATTAAATGTCCATTTGAAGATTTTCTCATCTGACACTATAATCGACAAACTATTCAATTTATTCAAATTATGTTTACTTGAGGGCTTTTTCATCAGATATTGTTATATCATTTATTGAGATTGATTATATTGAATTATATTATTTACATATTATCAATTGATCTTCATGCATTAAACCTGTGTGTGTGTGTGTGTGTGTGTGTGTGTGTGTGTGTGTGTGTGTGTGTGTGTGTGTGTGTGTGTGTGTGTGTGTGTGTGTGTGTGTGTGTGTGTGTGTGTGTGTGTGTGTGTGTGTGTGTGTGTCAGATAAATGTTGTACGAAGTTCTACCACCCTGATAGGGAAGACGGCACTCTACACAGACTGTGTAAGGGAGACATGTGCCAGTGTGCTGAAGGTAATACGATTTAGAAACAACACTTCACAAACACTGCAATGCAATAGTTAAAAGAGATATTATCATGTACTGTATCCTGTACTGTTGAAATATTTTATTTGGTTCCCTGCTGTCCACCAGAAAACAATCAGGCCTTTAACATGCTGAACATGCTTTTGAGGTTGCACATCTATATTCTGCAATGCTCTTTTGGAACGGGAGTTTGATACCATGCAGATTTACATTAACTTTCCGAAAGCAAATCAGTAATATGAATGTAGTAATATAGATACTGTGAATCCTAAAGACCAGAGAAAATGATTAGAACTGCTATATAATAATGGCCTCTTTACATGGAAAAAGTTACACATTCAGTTATGATTTATTTTTTTATTCTGGTGAGAAAAAAACAGTGTCTGTGTGATTACAAGTGTGTACACATGTGCATGATCATAAACTTCTCTGAACACAGAAAACTGCACTTATCAGAAGAAAAACGGTGTAAAAGAACAGGAGCGTTTGAAAAACGCCTGTGCAGCTGGCATGGATTATGGTAAACACATTCAGTTCCTATTCAGTCGGTCACTCTCGACGCCACGTCGGAGTACCGACGAATAGGAATCTCGCTCGCGAGAGCCAATCTACTTCGAGTGTAACTAAAACGAGCCAATGCACATTGGCATGCAATGATTGCACCAGGTGCTCATGCCACGCCGTGCGGGTATAAATGAGACACAGGTGATTGCATCAAATCAACCTTTTGCTTCGGAGCTGGGTGGTAGATGGTAACGCCAGATATCACTCACTACTTCGCAGTCCTGACTGAAGACGGAAGCCGCCTTTCGGAAGCGATCTCTTCAGTCGGTGTTGGTGTGACGGCACAGCAGCGGTCGCGTGGTTTTCGGATCATCTCTCTGTGTTGTTTGTTAGAGCAATCACAAAGGCTGTTCTCACAGCTGGTTCTTTGCGCTAGGTGGAGAGCGCTGAAAAGCCGTTCTTACGGCTGGTAAGAGAGTGCCTTCGTGTGAGAGAGCGCGCACGTTCAGGCTGCACCCACCCCCTGACTGTGTCGCCGCGACCCCGCCCCCTGCGTGCTTCAGCACCAAGGAGAGCGTCCTTCTGAAAGAGCAAACACAGATAGAGCTTGCGTCTTTTTCATGATGACATTCTATCTGTGTGTTTCTGGATGCGGTGGTTACCTGTCACCAAGGGATGGTCACCAGCGCTGTATCTCGTGTTTGGGGAGTTCAGCACGCTGAGGCAGCGTTGGTGGATGACTCATGTTCTCACTGCGGGAACATGACCATCTCGGAGTTGCGGTCTAGACTCCATCTCGCAAGTGGTGGAGCCCCCGTGCCTCTGCCTCGATCTAACACTCCACAGAGGGTTACTTCAGGCAGTAGCGCGGGTGATTTGAGGGTTACGGTGAGCGCGCTTCCCCCAGGGAACCAACCCCCGGGGAACCCTCATCCCTCACGCACTCCGCAGCCAGTAGAGATGTCCATCGCTGCATCGGAGGGAGGGTCAGACTTCTCTGGAGATGATGTGTCGGCGCAGGGGGCTCCTTCGGGAAGATCCGCTGTGCCCGATACGGATCCGGAGATGATGGCCATGCTTTCCCGGGCCGCCGAGAAGATCGGGCTCGTGTGGAACCCTCCACCGTGTCTCGAACCTTCAAGGTTGAATGATTGGTTTCTCGGGGTGGCCCGTGCTGGTTCTCAGCGCCCCACCCCGGTTCCTTTCTTCCCGGAGGTGCACGAGGAGCTCACTAGGTCGTGGACGGCACCTTTTACTGCCCGAAACCGGCCCAGTGGATCCTCCTCCCTCACCACCCTCGATGGTGGACCTGCAAAGGGTTACACGCAGGTTCCTCCCGTGGAACGGGCCGTTGCTATGCAACTGTGCCCTAACTCCACATCCAGGGGGAACCCGTGTCTCCCCTCCCGAGCCTGTAGGTACTCGTCCGATCTGATCGGAAAGGCCTACCAGGCTTGTGGAGAGGCAGACTCTGCCTTACACGCTATGGCGTTGTTGCAGGTTCATCAGGCCCAGGCACTGAAGAACCTGCACGAGGGTGGTCACGATCCCGCAATTCTCCAAGAACTGAGAACCGCAACGGAACTCGCGCTTCGTGTGACGAAGGTTACGGCGCGGGCCGTGGGTCGTGCGATGTCCACTATGGTGGTCCAGGAACGCCATCTCTGGCTGTGTCTGGCAGACATGAGGGAGACCGACAAGATCAGGTTCCTTAACTCCCCCGTCTCCCAGACCGGCCTCTTCGGCGACGCGGTCCAGAACTTCGCCCAGCAGTTCTCGGCCGCACAGAAGCAGACTGAGGCCATCAGTCACATCCTGCCACGGCGGTCAGCTGCTGTCTCCACCCCGCCGCCGGCAGCACCTCAGTCTGCTCGTCGCCGAGGGCGGCCGCCTGCGCCTGCCTCCGCTCCCGCGTCGCAGCAGCAGCCTCCACCCAAGCAACGTCGTGGAGCCGGGCGCAAGCAGGCCGCCCAGCCCGTCCAGGCTCCTGCCAAGAGAGGTGGCAAAGGCAGGGGCAAGGGCAAGCGGCCCTGAGACGGGCGACCCGGAGATGGGGAGGACTGCTCTTCCGGAGACGGTGACTTCCTCGACACAGGCCGTTTCTACGCTTTGCGTTCGAGGGTCGAGCATATCAGTACAGAGTCCTGCCCTTCGGGCTGTCCCTGTCCCCCCGTGTCTTCACGAAAGTCACAGAGGGGGCCCTTGTGCCCATGAGAGAACAGGGCGTTCGCATCCTCAACTATCTCGACGACTGGCTCATTCTAGCACAGTCCAAGGATCAGTTGTGCGAACACCTGGTGCTCAGACACCTCAGCCAGTTGGGTCTTCGGGTCAACTGGGAAAAGAGCAAACTCGCCCCTGTGCAGAGGATCTCTTTTCTCGGTATGGAGTTGGATTCGGTCGAACAGACAGCGCGCCTCACGGAGGAGCGTGTCCAGTCGATGCTGAGCTGCCTGAACATGTTTCAAGGCAGGATGGCGGTTCCACTGAAACAGTTTCAGAGGCTCCTGGGGCATATGACGGCCGCTGTGGCAGTAACACCGCTCGGCCTGCTTCATATGAGACCGCTTCAGCATTGGCTACACGGCCGAGTCCCGAGATGGGCGTGGCAATGCGGCACTCACCGGGTGAGCATCACACCGGCCTGCCGCCAGTCCTTCAGTCCATGGTCAGACCCCTCGTTCCTTCGGGCCGGAGTGCCCCTGGAACAGGTGTCCAGGCACGCTGTGGTTTTCACGGATGCCTCTGCCATGGGCTGGGGAGCCACGTACAACGGGCATGCAGTGTCAGGGGTTTGGACGGGCCCGCACCTGCATTGGCATATAAATTGCCTCGAGTTGCTAGCAGTGCATCTTGCTCTAAGCCGCCTCAAAGCGCGGTTACGGGGCAAAGATGTACTGGTCCGCACGGACAACACTGCGACCATTGCGTATATCAACCGACAAGGTGGTCTGCGCTCCCGTCGCATGTCGCAGCTCGCCCGCCATCTCCTCCTCTGGAGTCAGAAGTGTCTGAGGTCGCTTCGGGCCATTCATGTCCCTGGTGTGCACAACCGTGTGGCCGACGAGCTTTCACGAGCTGCGCTCCCAGGCGAGTGGCGACTCCACCCCCAGGTGGTTCAGCTGATTTGGAGACAGTTCGGGGTGGCACAGGTCGACCTGTTTGCCTCCCCAGAAACGTCCCACTGCCAGTGGTTCTATTCGCTGACCGAGGGTACACTCGGCACGGATGCCCTGGCTCACAGCTGGCCCCAGGGGCTGCGCAAGTATGCGTTTCCCCCAGTGAGCCTACTTGCACAGACTCTGTGCAAGGTCAGGGAGGACGAGGAGCAGGTCCTGCTGTTGGCGCCGTACTGGCCCAACCGGACCTGGTTTCCAGAACTTATGCTCCTCGCGACAGCCCCTCCTTGGCCGATTCCTCTGAGGAAGGACCTTCTGACTCAGAGACGGGGCACCCTTTGGCACCCGCGTCCAGACCTGTGGAAGCTTCATGTCTGGCCCCTGGACGGGACGCGGAGGTTCTAGGTGACTTACCCCAAGAGGTAGTTAACACCATCACTTCGGCACGAGCACCGTCTACAAGACAGGCTTACGCCTTGAAGTGGAACCTGTTCGTCGAGTGGTGTTCTTCTCGCCGAGAAGACCCCCGAAGATGTTCGATCGCGTCTGTGCTTTCCTTCCTGCAACAGGGGTTGGAGCGTAGGCTGTCGCCCTCCACCCTCAAGGTTTATGTTGCTGCAATATCCGCCTATCACGACCATGTAGAAGGTAAGACGGTTGGGAAGCACGACCTGGTCGTCAGGTTCCTTAGGGGGGCGAGACAGTTAAATCCTCCTCGCCCCCCCTCCATACCCTCTTGGGATCTTGCTCTGGTGCTCCGAGCACTTCAGAATGCCCCATTTGAGCCTTTGCAGTCAGCAGAGCTAAAGATTCTGTCAATGAAGACTTTGCTGTTGGCTGCATTGGCCTCCATCAAGAGGGTAGGGGACCTGCAGGCATTTTCGGTCGACGAATCGTGCCTAGAGTTCGGGCCGGGTGATACCCACGTGGTGTTGAGACCCCGGCCTGGCTATGTGCCCAAGGTTCCTACCACTCCCTTCAGGGACCAGGTGGTGAACCTGCAAGCGCTGCCCCCGGAGGAGGCAGACCCAGCCCTAGCTTTGCTCTGTCCCGTCCGCGCTCTGCGGGTTTACGTGGATAGAACTCAAAGCTTCAGAACCTCAGATCAGCTCTTTGTCTGTCACGGAGGCCAGCAGAAGGGAAAGGCTGTCTCCAAGCAGAGGATGGCCCACTGGATAGTGGATGCCATCACCTTGGCTTACCAAGCACATGGTGTGCCCTGTCCGCTCAGGGTGCGAGCACACTCTACTAGAAGTGTCCTCCTGGGTGCTGGCACGTGGCGCCTCGCTGTCAGACATCTGTAGAGCTGCGGGCTGGGCGACACCCAACACGTTCGCTAGATTCTATAGCCTACGTGTAGAGCCGGTCTCCTCCTGTGTTCTAACCTCAAACGGGTAGAAGCACTTAGAGGCCCCGGCTCTTGTCGGCTTGCTGCGCTACGGCGCTTATATTCTCCAGGAGCAAACTCTGTGAGTCCTCCACCGCCCTCGGTGCCGGACGTGGCGGAACGTCTGGCATCAGGCCCCTTGCCGCTGAATCCTTGAGAACCGGTATTGGGCTTGGGCCATATGAGTGACCCTGCGGGGATCCCATATTTTCTTCCACGGTCGCTCCTACGGGAAGCCCGTGTCTTTCCCTTGGGAGAGCCTTCCCTGCAGTGGGACTGAGCCCCCTTCTCCTGGCGGGCTACGGCTCAGCATTGTACTCCACATAACTCCTTCGGGGTACGATGTGGGCTCCGCAGCGTTCCCTTCTCTAGGGCACGCTTTCCCAGTGTTATCCAATAATCACTGAGCGGGTCATGCGGAAGAGCGGTGATGGACTTCCCGGTGTGAGCCCCGTCTCATCAGGTAAGAGAGCTCAGGTGGCTCACACAGGGCACTGGATGGGGGCAGAAGCCATGGCGCTTTGGTAGGGATTCCTATTCGTCGGTACTCCGACGTGGCGTCGAGAGTGACCGACTGAATGGGAACGTCTCGGTTACGTATGTAACCCTCGTTCCCTGAAGGACGCCACGTCCCGTCGCCATGTCCTCTGTACCCTGCTGGGGTGCCTGTCTACCTATCCGGCTCCTCAGCAAAAGGCTGATTTGATGCAATCACCTGTGTCTCATTTATACCCGCACGGCGTGGCATGAGCACCTGGTGCAATCATTGCATGCCAATGTGCATTGGCTCGTTTTAGTTACACTCAAAGTAGATTGGCTCTCGCGAGCGAGATTCCTATTCGTCGGTACTCCGACGTGACGTCTCCGTTCCCTCCTTCAGGGAACGAGGGTTACATACGTAACCGAGACGTTCTGTGTATTAATTCATGTTCATGACTGTCAGACTTCAAGAAATGTACACTCCCTCATGTGTTCTAAACCTGCAGGATCCTGTTGATTTTTCTGTGGAATGAGAAATTATATATATAATCATGGACAAAATGCAAAAAGTCGGCACACTATTGCTCATAAAATCAGTTTGCCAAATCACATGTGACGAGATCTCTTTTCATAATGACCATGTCTGTTAAGTATGGGATGATTTTAGACTCAAAATTATTAATAAATTCACACACACGTATCCATGAACTTGATAAATGTTGCAAACATGTTTTACCATCCACAAACAAATGCCTTTTAACTTGTGTGTGCAAAATACAGAATTACATGAATGTGCAGCGATTTGTACAAATAGAGACATAGTTGTGAATACAAAATTTCGATTTTGTATTAATGTAGGTCGGAATTTGTGCATGCAACGAGTAAGATGTGCATTTGTGGATCCGGTGACGCGGATTCATTCATTGACTCGTTTGTGAGTCGATCCTATTTGATTCATTTGGATTTTGAGACTTCCATTTCGCCGGTTTGGCTTTGCACGATCCACACACACAGCTGTCTTAGAAAACCTTCTGCCACTAGATGGCAGTATTCTGCCAAAACAGACACCGGCACCGTGAGCGTTATTCTGCCTATAATACTCTTAATGTGTCCTCGCTATAAAGACGAGAAAAACATTTAACAAGCAAACATCAAAAAGGTATTAAAGACTACTTTGTATAGGCAAGTAGATTAAATCAGGTTATGAACACAACATTGTTCATCACAACATTTTTCTCCCATAGAAAACCATTATAAAATGCTTAATATGCAATATAGCACATGTTCAATAAAGTATAGTCTACTTTAAATATCACCGTTTTGAACAACATCTAGGAAACCCGTTATAAAGTAATGGGGTCATCTGTTTTTATGTACATATAGGCTACTACATAGCTACTCTCCTATTCTTTATTAGTGAGGTATGTACAGAATGTGTTCTTTTAATATCCCTTGCTGTAATTAAGCCACGTTAAGCGTGCAGGAAAATGCTTTAAACGTGTAATTATAAACACGGTGCGATCATATTCTGGGCCCATCTGCCTTTTTTGTGTGCACATGCTTTATTAATAAGAGCTTGGTCTTGCATGGTCTTCTTAATGCGTTTTTCACATTAAGCGTTTTAGAATATTCCAGAGGAAACAATGTGAAATTTTTTGTTTTGGGTTCATATTTTTATACTTGTAATTATCGCGGTCTTAATGCATTAATGCATCCATGGGCTCATCATGTACATACCGGTAATAAGCATTTTCTCCCATAAAGTCTATTATAAAAGAAAACGCTTAATGTGGCTTCCTGCAGTAAAACGGTGATATTAAAAGTAGCCTATGCATTTTATTGAACATGCACTATATTGCATATTAAGCATTTTATAATGGTTTTCTATGGGAGAAAAATGTTGTGATGAACAATGTTGTGTTCATAACCTGATTTAATCTACTTGCCTATACAAAGTAGTATTTAATACCTTTTTAACGTTAGCCTGTTAAGCGTTTTTCTCGTCTTTATAACGAGGACACATTAAGAGTATTATAGGCAGAATAACGCTCATGGTGCTCATGGTGTCTGTTTTGGCAGAATACTGCCATCTAGTGGCAGAAGGTTTTCTAAGACAGCTGTGTGTGTGGATCGTGCAAAGCCAAACCGGCGAAATGGAAGTCTCAAAATCCAAATGAATCAAATAGGATCGACTCACAAACGAGTCAATGAATGAATGCGCATCACCGGATCCAAAAATGCACATCTTACTCGTTGCACGCACAAATTCTGACCTACATTAATACAAAATCGAAGTTTTGTATTCACAACTATGTCTCTATTTGTACAAATCGCTGCACATTCATGTAATTCTGTATTTTGCACACACAAGTTAAAAGGCATTTGTTTGTGGATGGTAAAACATGTTTGCAACATTTATCAAGTTCATGGATAAGTGTGTGTGAATTTATTAATAATTTTGAGTCTAAAATCATCCCATAGTATGGCTCCAAAATTGGCAAACACACAATAAGAGTAGATCCTTTGGCTTGTGCACTGTATTCCACGTCTCCGGAAATTGAATTAGCTTTGTGAGAGGAACAGACCCAAATTTAAGTTATTCACTGAACATGATCCTCTCCTGTAAACTAACTCCAGAACCACTGCAACCGAATCAGTGCGTCTTTTTCAGATGTTTCTTTCTTTGTTGGGAATTTTTTATTTATTTTTTTGCTCAAGAAAGTAAGTCATACAGGTCTGGAACAACATGAGGGAGTAAATGATCATTTATGTTTATGTGTGGACTTCCTTTAACCCTTGTGTAAATGCAATTTTAAAAAGATTAAATTCAGCCTTACAGCTCTACACATAGATAACATCATGTATGTTTGACAGTTTATAAAGTCTCAGTGGTGGGGATGGATCTGAAACAGGACTCTGACATCTATAATGTGACGGTAGTCAAGGTGCTGAAAGAAGGTGCGGTTCAGTATTATCTCCATGTTTCTCCACTGATCATGAAATGCATTAGAAATGAGTCTGATTCTTGTTACATACTGTTTGTTCTCTCAAATACATGTTCAGCATGAGGCTAAATTGCATTGCAGTGCAAGTGTTTCCTAAACTCTGTTCTGTCTTGTAGGCACTGATGATAATGTTGAGGGGAAATTCAGATCATTTTTGGCTCATCCCAATTGCAGAAAACATTTGGGATTGGTACAAGGCAAGTCGTACCTCATCATGGGCAAATCCACTGACCTGCCAAACTTTGGAGGACGGTAAGTGTCGCTGTGTGTCTGTGAATAACAGGATTTACCTGAGTGTTATGTGTTTAAAGTCTGTAGAGTTTTGTTCATGGTTCATGTTTTTTTGTTGGTGTTGTTGTTGTTGCCATAATTAATTTTTGATAAACTAGAAAAAAAGTTGAATAAATTAATAACTACAGTTAACCCATTTGTGCCCAAATTGTTGTGAATGGTTTCATGCATATAGTCATGTTAATAGTGTTCTGCATTTATTTTCCCCAAGTTTTTTTTGAATGTGTATTTGAAGTATTTGAATGTGCGGCAACTATAGTTGCCGGTGGGTAAATATGTTGCACCCCTTCAATGTCAAATTTGACTAGGATGAGAAAATTTGGCATCTAACTCAAAATAACTGCTTTCAACAGATCAATCTTTACACAAACAATCACAAACAAATGTATTATGTATAATACATTATGTATAATAAATTCGAAGAACATTCAATGCAAACTCAAAAAAGCTGCATCTATCTTATAATCTGTTGAATATGAAAATACAACAAACAACAAATACATTTGTCTTAAAGAGGTGGAACATAGTGCAGAACAAAGTAACTAACAGGGCATTGTGTATCAAAATGTTAAATGAAAATAAATTAACATAATGATGAAACAATTACATCTATATAACGAAAATAAATAAATAGTCCCATAGTATTCAATGGCTGAGTGTAGTAGGTGATTTCATATAATAATGTAAATGTAAACTCATTACTTGTCTGAATTTTCACATTATAGTGGAATCGTAAGCTACTAGTCATAAAAAGAGAATTAGGGTCCTTGACCGATTAGAATGAAATGCATCCGTTCGAAACTG
Organism: Romanogobio albipinnatus; assembly: GCA_023566225.1. Classification (NCBI taxonomy): domain Eukaryota; kingdom Metazoa; phylum Chordata; class Actinopteri; order Cypriniformes; family Gobionidae; genus Romanogobio; species Romanogobio albipinnatus. Next base: position 67,405,918 of record CM042241.1, on the reverse strand, counting down.
GATGAAGGGTCCTCAATATTTTGGCCCTTACAAGACATAATATCATAACATATGATATTCTTCCCTATTGAATTAAGGTCTACTGTACAGTAGAGATGTCCGTTAAAGCGTTAATGTTTTAGGTGGGATATTATGAAGGTAAAGTCATTTGCCCACCGGCAACTATAGTTGCCGCTTGGACTTTTGACTAAGTATACAAAAAACTATAGATCTCTTGTAAGAATTGTTTTGTTTGGATGATTCTAGAGACCTTCACGATTATGTATGTATGTATGTATATATATATATATATGTACACTCACCTAAAGGATTATTAGGAACACCTGTTCAATTTCTCATTAATGCAATTATCTAATCAACCAATCACATGGCAGTTGCTTCAATGCATTTAGGGGTGTGGTCCTGGTCAAGACAATCTCCTGAACTCCAAACTGAATGTCAGAATGGGAAAGAAAATTGTGATTTAAGCAATTTTGAGCGTGGCATTGTTGTTGGTGCCAGATGGGCCGGTCTGAGTATTTCACAATCTGCTCAGTTACTGGGATTTTCACACACAACCATTTCTAGGGTTTACAAAGAATGGTGTGAAAAGGGAAAAACATTCAGTATGCGGCAGTCCTGTGGGCGAAAATGCCTTGTTGATGCTAGAGGTCAGAGGAGAATGGGCCGACTGATTCAAGCTGATAGAAGAGCAACTTTGACTGAAATAGCCACTCATTACAACTGAGGTATACAGCAAAGCATTTGTGAAACCACAACACGCACAACCTTGAGGCGGATGGGCTACAACAGCAGAAGACCCCACCGGGTACCACTCATCTCCACTACAAATAGGGAAAAGAGGATACAATTTGCACAAGATCACCAAAATTGGACAGTTGAAGACTGGAAAAATGTTGCCTGGTCTGATGAGTCTCGATTTCTGTTGAGACATTCAGATGGTAGAGTCAGAATTTGGCGTAAACAGAATGAGAACATGGATCCATCATGCCTTGTTACCACTGTGCAGGCTGGTGGTGGTGGTGTAATGGTGTGGGGGATGTTTTCTTGGCACACTTTAGGCCCCTTAGTTCCAATTGGGCATCGTTTAAATGCCACGGTCTCCTGAGCATTGTTTCTGACCATGTCCATTCCTTTATGACCGCCATGTACCCATCCTCTGATGGCTACTTCCAGCAGGATAATGCACCATGTCACAAAGCTTGAATCATTTCAAATTGGTTTCTTGAACATGACAATGAGTTCACTGTACTAAAATGGCCCCCACAGTCACCAGATCTCAACCCAAAGATGCTATCCTATCAATATGGGCCAACATTTCTAAAGAATGCTTTCAGCACCTTGTTGAATCAATGCCACGTAGAATTAAGGTCAACAAAAAATACTTATTACCTAGTAACATGAAAGTAACCTTTCTTTGGGAGGGTTTGCCTTCGCTATGCTTCCTGGAAGTAGGGGTAGGAAGTTGGCAGTCTCATGTGACAGGAAGGAAGTTAATTCCGGTATTCATATGGGAACCACCAGCAGGGTGTTGTAGTCAGTTGTAGTCCTTGTGTTTCTCTTTCCTTCAGTGATTCTGCTCATTATCATCAGGTGTCTTCAATAATCAAACAATCATCACTCAATGAATCACTTAAGTATCTTATGAACTCTAACACTGCTTCAGTGTTACTTTAACACCCTGCTGGTGGTTCCCATATGAAAACAGAGTGGTGTTAATTCAACACCGGGGAATTTACTGTGATACTAAAATGTCTTGAATAAATATCTTCAATAAAAACCTTTTCTGTAGTAATTATGATAATCTTGATCATAATGATCATTTGAATATACTACCAGGTTTCTACTGATACAAAGCTTAATGCTAAATCACTGAAGTAACCCTTTAATCTTCACTTGGGTTTTTTGAGTAAACAAGGAACACTCAAAAAATTATTTTATGATGCTGTTCACTTTATTTAAGCAATTAATCTTGATTTAACACAATTATACCAGGTTTTTGGTTCAAATGTAATTGATTCATGTTAAACAGACTTAAAACCGTTACTCTTTGACATAACTTGATGTTTTAATTTTGAAATATCATGTGGGAAAGTGACATAAATACATACCCTCTATAGGCATAAATTGTGCGGCAGAGAGTTTTGATGCAAATGCCTTTTGCCGAACTCGCTCTACTCCCTTTTCCCATCACATATCATATCGGAAAGGCATTTATTTTCAGTAAAAATTAAGAAAATATTTGAAAAGTGAAGATAAAGTGTCTAAGTGTGTGTTTAGGAGTAGGTTTAGGAAGGGCTTTAAAGTCCAACTAAGGAAACATTAATTTTGTATTTCTAACAAGTATAATAATTTATACTCTGTTATTATTACATACTGTTTAAGTTACAACAACACAGAGGTTCAAATAGTGTCCGCCATTATTTATAAGTATAAATATCACCTAACATCTGTTAATAATTCAGTTTAGCCAAGTCAGTCATTTAGTCTGTTTTGTCTTCTCTGTTCTGTTGTTTTAGTCTGCAGTACATCTTTGGAGAGCAGACCTGGGTTGAATACTGGCCGACAAGAGAGGAAAGCCAAACTCAAGAATACAGGAATCTGTACATCGGCATCTCTGAAGTCGAGTATCGCCTCATCAAAGATGGATGTCCTAATTAATTATATAAGATCTATTTGTTGATCACGGGAAATTAAACATTATCTCTTATAATAACACTTACAAATATTGTTTTAGCCTAAATACTTTGTTGTAATTACTTTGTTGCAATATACATTGATAACTGATATACAGTGCCTGGAAAACTTTTTTTATTTTTTTTATTTTGAATGACAAATCCAAAATTAGAATTTGTTTTGTATAATATTTTGAATCTGTATCTCATTTTAATCATACAAGACATTTGTGTTAATAAAGGCTAAACATTATTTCAAATGAATAAAACAGAAATATAAATTAAATAAATGAGTCTAGAGTTATATAAAAGTATGAGAAAACCACAGTGGAAGTTTAGAATGATATGGTCATTTTACCTGTCGTAGGCCAGGTTTCATAGGGCTTAGATCAAGCCAGGATTAGGCCTAAGTTCATTTAGACATTTTAGACATTAAGTCATTTAGCAGACGCTTTTATCCAAAGCGACTTACAAATGAGAGCAATAGAAGCAACTAGAACAGTCAAAGGCTACAGTCAAGTCAAGTCAACTTTATTTATATAGCGCTTTTAACAATGCAGATTGTTTCAAAGCAGCTTTACAGTGTTAAACAGGAAAATAATGCAGCATAATTTTATTCAGCCGTATAGCCATTTGATGTCATCAGTTCATTTCAATTTCCATACGGTGACAGTGTGGGCTTTGGATCAATAATTAGATCAGTAATTTAGTTTATATGGTTAATTTTGTTTATTAATTAGATTTATTTTGATGTTTAGTTGAAAAATTTAGTGTCCCCAACTGAGCACGCCAAGCCAGAGGCAACAGTGGCAAGGAAAACAAAACCCCATCAGGTGACCTAATGGAGAAAAATAAACCTTGGGAGAAACCAGGCTCAGTCGGGGTGCCAGTTCTCCTCTGGCCAATTAACAAACAGCGTATTATTATTATTATTCTGGCAGCTTTACAGGTCAGAGGTCATAATAGATCGGAATATTCGAAGGACCGGAGGCAATACGCTGGAGACGGGTTTTTTGAGGATGACGTTGATTAAATAATTATTAAAGTGCAATATTCGAATGATCGGAGGCAACACGCTGGAGACGGGTTTATTGCGGATGACATATCGATTTAAGCAGGGCTGTACAGTGCGACATATATGTCGCACGTGCTACAAAAAAATCTGTCTGTGCGATGAATATATTTACCCCAGTAGCACCTGTGCGATACAGTTTAGCATGTGAGACAGAGCTTGTTTGAGTGAAGGGAGAATTTGTTTTGTGCTCGTGTGAGGTTAATCTAGGGCTGCACGATTGACTGAAATTAAACCAAAATCGAGATTTGTCTTTGTGAAATTATGAAAATCGCTTCAATTTTTAAATAAATAAATATATGTGCAGATGAAGCGCAGCACTGTTCAGGGTGATTGGTTCGCAATAAATGCTGCTCTATCTCTGCATGCACTGTGAGATGGAGTCACTGGCATTTTAGTTCGAAAAGCGGCACGGTTTGCATGAAAAATTGCTAATAAAAGCTGTCAATCGCGGGCTCTGTGCACACCGAACCCGAGACTCTGAAGGAGGTGGCACTCGAACTGTCCCGTGATTCACGTGAAACGGACTCGGGTGCGCATTTGTTCAGGAAGAAACGTAACCTGCATATGTGTTTTAGCATATTACAATGTATTTAGTACAATAAAACACATGTAAGGGATTATGGTGTTGATGATTTACCTTGGATACTAGTGTATTCGCGCATATGCGTGCAATCAGGACAACAAATGAACTTCAAGCGACGCACATACAGTAAACCCAAGAGTCGTTTACCCAGCTGCGCATAATAGCACCAAATTAATAAAATCAATATATTTACTGCAGTGTGTTTTCTATCATTTCTCAGTGAGTACATAAGATAAAATAAGACAAAAATTAAGACATTACAGTCACTTTTTTTTTTTTATCGTAATTTAATATTTTATTATAAAACCTTAGACCTTTCTAATGATTTATGTTTTCTGTAAAATATAACAATAATAATAATTGTTATTATTATTTTTATTCTTAAATATTTGTATTGTATAGCACTTTTTGCATTTTTCAGACATGGTAACAGACGTTTTATACATGTGCTACAATTTTTTGGGCTGTGCTACAAAACTTTCAGCCTCTGTAGCACCAGTGCTATGTGCAAAAAAAGTTAACGTACAGCCCTGTTAAGTATTATTTAATTGTAATATTCGAACAATCGGAGTCATCACGCTGGAGACGGGTTTATTGAGGATGCCGTGTCGATGAGGCAGTTTCAGGAGGAGTCTAATCACGGTCTCTGCAGACACTTCAGGGTCCTGTGTTGGTCTTCTCCGGGCGCAGGTCCACCATCTGATCTGGATACGGCCCGGATCCGGCTGACTGCAGTAAACCTCGGGATAAAACAGAGAGACTATCATTAGCGTAGATGCCATTCTTCTGATGGTGTAACGAGTACATCAGGTGTTATAGGAAGTGTTCCCGGTTCCGGCTGACCTAGTTAATGCAGCCCAACAATCATTTAATTGAAAAAGTGTTTTATGTGTATGCCACAGTAAAGAGATGTGTCTTTAGTCTAGATTTAAACTGACAGAGTGTGTCTGCTTCCAGAACAATGTTAGGAAGTGTAGACTTAAAAATTAAGCTTTTTCCCCCGTGGTTTAATTCACAGGACCGGACAACAGTTATCTTGCCAAGAGATATCTTTTATTGTTGTAAGTCAGACATAGGGAGAGAGACAATTTCTGAGGATGGTCTTCATTCCAACGTTCTCTCTCTGTCTTCCTGGACACCCAGTTGGATTTTATAGGTTGCTTAAACAGTGAAATAATTGTTTACCAGAAAAACAGGTTGTTTATGCTATACCTCGTGCTTTCACGTGGCACAATATACCCTAGAACATATGCATAGAGAAACTTGTTGTTCATTGTTCCAAATATGTCTTAAAGAGAACTTGTGACATGTCATATGCATTGGTAAAAAAACAACAGCAATACTTTCTTACAGAAAACTTCAGTCACATGTGCATAATTGAAACCTTATGCTACATATTCCTGTCTCTCACACTTCATGTGCTCAGACTTACTCTGACTAGATAATAATGCAATACAAATAATAATAATTATGAATGATACAACACAAATGATAATGAATATTAGTAAATAATATTAATACAAATGCACACTAAATAATAATGATTAAAACAAATGATAGTGAGTATTAATAAAGAATAATAATAAAAATGCATAATATAAACTGATTATGAATACTAATAATAAAAAACATTTAATAGTAAAATTTAATCTACAATCTCCCTCCTTCTGGAACTACGGCCGTCCGTTCCACACCATCACCTGCAGGTGGCCAACCTATTGAAGTGATAGTGAGAAAGAAGAATAGCAGACGAAGAAATAAACACAAGGACAGAAGAATAGAAACAGAAAGGAATAAAACAAAACAAAGAAACAAAACAAAGAACCCCAACCCATGTTATGTCCCCGCATTCTATGTGTCGCTTAACTATGTATATGCATTTAATATGAACCCCAGTCTTCTAAGAAAGTAAAAACGAATGAATCTTCACCAGTGCCTGAACTTGTTCGGTACCTGAACTCCTTCAGTTCCTGGTCAAAATAACAAACTAAAATAAATGTTGATGTTAAAGAATTCCTATCCCTTGGGGTTGTGAATCAGTAAGCAGGTGTTGATTGTTTGTGAGGTTGTGTTCTGTAAGTAGTGTAATGTATAAAATATCCTATTTCACTCTGTATTTCCTATTCTCGGTTTTATCCTTATGGTTAGAAATAACCAATCTGATAGGTTTGGTACTTTTCCTTCTAGTAACACATTTGATGAGTTGTATTACTAACAGGAACACAACCACTCCAACCATAATCAAAACTATCCATTCCGACCACGATAAATTCCCTGGAATTTGTGCTAATTTTCTCTCAGACATCAATTTAGCTACTCCATTTGCTACGATAACATGACCCATTGCTTGAATTCCCTCCTCTTGAGCTGCTTTAACACTTTCCTTAACTCTTTTAACCATTTCAAAGAGTTCATAATTCCTTTCCTCTACTAAATCATTATTCCACCACTGTGGTTCTACTTGCAGCAATTGCACATGTGGAACATGAATTCCACCCAATTGAAGAGGATAGAGAATCTCTACGCAAAATGGATCAGGAGGAATTGGACACAACTTCCCTCCATATATCATATTTTCACTTATTCCGTCATGTAATATACACCACTGTGCTTCCGACACCTGCCATGCACCTGTAGCTTGATCTAAAGGAACTACCTCCCAAACTGCAGATCCATTAAGGGATAGACTAAACATTGTAGAACAGGAGCAAATTACCCACTCATGTTCCTCAACACAACAGTCTGTAGTAGAAATCATTGGTGTTTCACCTTCAGCCCAATATCCATTTCTCCCTAATCTAATCACTGAATCACCTTGTCTAACACCCATTGATTGGAATTGTCTAACTGTCATTATATTGCGCTTTCCATATTGAGGCCATACCATAAATAAAGGTAATGTTCCAGAACCTGACAAAGAATCTTCATCGATAGCAATTTTGACTAATGGAATATGTTTAGCAGAAGTCAAATTAAGTTGTTTACCGAAAACCACTAACAAAGATTCCACAATTCGTTCAGGAATTTGACCCATTCGAATAACTTGAACATCCTCTACCATTTGATCCTTTAAATTCTGAGCTAAAAATAAACACGCTGCACGATGTGTCTCGAAATTAGATGATTTTACTAATGCATCTGCCAATTCCTTCGCTGCATCGTTAAGATGCTGACCCGCTGCTATAATATGTAAAGAACCTTTAAGAGCCTCGGTGAGTCCTTTTCCTGTCATTTTTCCCACCCACTGAGTGTATTCACTTAATTGATTCATTTGAGCAGTATTACTTATTGAATTGACAGAACCAAATACCCCCGCTACATCTCCCCATATACTCCGAGGTTTACGACTTCGATTATTCAATGGATATTTAGAGGTATAATATTTTACTTCTTTTTCCGACCATTTCCTTATTTGTGTGAAATTTCCACAGTATGACTGATCATAAACGGTAAGAAGGGATATCAAATTATAATTGATACGTTGTCGCACCATATGGGCTTCATTTATCAAGACTTTGGTTTCTTTTGCTAACAAGATACCATGAGCTGGCGCAATAGTTGTAGTTGGGCATGTTTTAGCTTTGTTTGTTTTTTCAGCAGAAAGATAAAAACAACGTCCAATTTCTCCAGTTTCTAGTTCAGTCTCACAATATTCATTCTCATCTTCTGAATGCCATACTCTTACATAATTTCCCTTAAATCTTGTCGTTTTCGAGGCAGTATCCCTTAGGAATCCCTCACATGGCAACACTATGGGATAAATACACCCTAGAGCCAACGAGTCCCATATTGTAAGCATGTGAGTACGATTCAAAATTAAGTTAATTTCCACATTAGTAGAAGTTATGAGGTCTAACCCCACAATTTCACATTGTTCTCTTGAACAAATTTCTCGTCTTTGACCACTACTAGAATATCCTCCGTCTTTCACTGGCCAGATTACTCTGCTTTTGCAGAGTAATGTTTTGCAATGTTTTGTAACATTGATGATGATAGTTACATCCACCATAGATGTCCTTACGATATTTGGCAAGATCTTTATCATTGCTTGGCACCCAATCCCATAATCCCCATTTGGAAATAAAGGGTAGAGTAAAATGTTGGCCAGATTTCAGAGTTGCATTTCTAGTGATTTCTTGAACTCGAGGAGTCCATAAGGCTTGGCTTCCTTGGTACATGCCAAGTAAAATTAAAAACAAGCATACCATCGTCGTTGTGTATCGAGAATAACTTGCAACCATCTCTAAGCAATGTCAATGGGAATGATCCCTGAAATGGAAGCAAAAAAAATAATTAAACATCACTCCTTTGTTCCCAATCTTTAAAGCTAATGGATGAACATTGCTCAATTTCAGGCCATAAGCCGTCATTATCATTTTGTTCATTCACTAGACAAGGTTTAACTTGTGACCAATGATACCATCTATCTGTCCCTACACCCTTCCCTTTTAGGCAAACACTTGTATCTGTTGTTAAGAGTATCTCATATGGTCCCTCCCACCTTGGCTCTAAACCTTTCCTAGCAATACGTTTGACCATAACAAAACTGCCTAACTCGGGAATGTGTGGAATGTCAGTAGTGGTGTGTTTTCATCCCATTGCTGCTGAGCCTCTCGCACTTTTTTGTTATTGACTTTGGTAGCTTTGTCCAGCATTGTGAGATAGCGTCGTAACTTCTCTTGGAACAAAGTGGAATCTCCTCCTGTTCCTGCGGGAGGCGGAGCATCAGGAGGTAGAACCATTGCTCTTCCAGTCATCAGTTCAAAAGGGGTCAGTCCTGTTACTCTGTTTGGAGTTGCTCTTAAGTTCCACAAGATGGCAGGCAATAACTTGTGCCAACCTTGGCCAGTCTGCAGAATGGCCTTGGTAAGAGCCGTTTTTAACGAGCGGTTCATGCGTTCTACGAAACCCAAACTTTCTGGCCTGTAGGGGATATGGAACTTCTGTTTGATCCCCATCAGTTTCATTGCTTCCTTCATCAGTTTTCCAGTGAAGTGAGTTCCATTGTCCGAGTCAATTTCATATGGAAGACCCCAGCGAGGAAAAACTTCTTCCACCATTACTCGTGCTGTTGCTTCAGCAGTGCAAGTTTTCGTAGGGAATGCTTCCACCCACCTAGTAAATCTGTCTATGATTACTAGAATGTATTGGTACCCTCCACTGGGTGACAAAGGTCCTGTAAAATCAATTTGGAGATTTGTCCATGGCCCTGTGGGTCTGGGTGCATGTGACATTCGCACCTTTACAGATTTTCCCACATTTGCTTTCATGCAGATCAAGCATCTCCTGCAGTAATCATCAATGTCTCTCATCATTCGCGGCCACCACCACGTCTCGCTGATTTGAGCTTTCATTGCTTTTGCTCCAGCATGCACTTTTCCATGATACAGCTGCATTAGTTCTCTTCTTGTTCCGACAGGCATCACCACTTGTCCTGTTGGAATTCTCCAGATACCCTGATCATCTTCTTTTGCTCCCGCTTTTATCCATTGCTCTTTCTCTTCATCTGTCTCTGTTTGATATGACAAAAGATGGAGCTCAGGATTGTCTTTCCTGTTTTCTTGAACCACGATGACAGGAATTGGAGGGAGTAAAGCCGCTTCTCTTGCTGCTGCATCAGCTGCAGAATTTCCTTGGCTTTCCTTGGACTTGTCAGATTGATGTGCTTTTACTTTGACCACAGCTGCTTCTCTTGGTAAGTGGCATGCTGCAATCAAACGACGAATTATGGAAGCATGTTGTATTTCGCTCCCACTGCTAGTGATGAGTCCACGTCTTTTCCATAGGGCAAGGTAGTCATGGACCACGCCGAAAGCATAACGACTATCTGTATAGATGTTGACTCGATCTCCTTCCGATAGTTCAAGAGCTTCTGTAAGTGCTGTGAGTTCAGCTGCTTGTGCTGAAAACTGTCCAGAAAGAGCTCCTTTCTTCACAACAGTTCCATCAGCCTCCACAACAGCCCATCCAGTATGTCGCTTTCCATCAACGTAGTAACTGGATCCGTCGTCCCATAATTCTTGGTCTGGATTTTCAAGAGGGATTGGATTGACTGGACCAAGGGTTTCTTCTTCTACTTGTTTTTCACACTTGTGTGGTATTCCCTCATGCGGTTCCAGCATCATTGTTGCAGGGTTAAGGGAGGTGTCTCTGATGATTTCCACTCTCAAATCCTTATTCAGCAAAGTCGCTTCCCATTTTGCTCTCCTCGCATCAGTGATAGTCTTGATGTTTGTGTTATTCAACAGCGTCACTATACTGTGCGGTGTGTGCAATATGATAGTTTGTGCTCCTATCAGATTTTCCACAGCATCCACTGCCCATGTGGCACCATCGAGGGCTTGTATACATCGTGGTTGACCTATCATGGTGACAGGAATCTTTGTGGAAAAGTATCCGACTGGTTTGTACCGATCACCTGGTTTTTGACACAGTACTGCTGAGTAGGTCTCATCTCCCACCCTGGTCCACAAATGAAATGGCAACCGACCATCAGGAAGTCCCAAGGCTGGGGCTGAAATCAGTTTCTCTTTCATAGAAGTAAATGCTTCCTCAGCTTCTGGTGTCCAGGTTATCTGTTCCACTCCAGGCTTTCCTCCTTTGTACAGGTCAATGAGAGGGCTAGTGATGCTGGCAAAATCAGGTATATACTGACGACAATAGTTGAAAAGTCCCATCACTTTCCGCATTCCTGTAACTGTTAGAGGTTTTGGGAGTTGCCGTAATGCCTCTACTCGCTCCATTGTCATTCTTCTTCCATCGACAGATAGTTCTTGGCCTAGGTAGATCACGTTAGTTTTGGCCAGCTGTGCTTTGTCTGGGTTGACTTTGAATCCTCCTTTCCTAAGAGCTTGTAGAACAATGTTCAGAGCTGATACATGACTGTTTTCATCTGGGCTTGCAATCAACAAGTCATCAACATATTGGAGGCAAACACTTCCTGAGCTCTCAATTTCAGCTTTTCGCTCAGTTAAGAATTGGTCCAGAGCTCTATGAAATACAACTGGAGAAAGATTAAGACCTTGTGGGAGTCTATTCCAAACATACTGTTTTGCGCCCACGGTGAAGGCCAATTTCTCTTGAGATCTTTCGTCGATAGGTATAGACCAGAAAGCGGACAGCACATCTAGTACTGTGAAAATTCTTGCATTTCCTGGAATATCATTCAGAATGGTAGCAGGATTAGCCACAATAGGGTGTGGTTTTGGTGTTACACTGTTAAGTTTTGTGTAATCAATCGTTAATCGCCATGAATTATCCAATTTTTTTTTTACCGGCCAGACGGGGCTGTTGGTAGTAGATGAAGTTTGTCTGACGATCCCCTCAGCTTCCAAGTCTGCCACTATCTCTTCCACGGCTTGTCTTGCTTCAGGTCGGATGGGGTATTGTTTATGAGGGGCATGTATCGGTCCCTCAATCACAATAGGATCAATGTTGGCTTTTCCACAGTCCAATTTGTGTTTAGCCCAAACATCTGGATATAAGCTACACAGAAGACCCCACACACCTTCTTTTCCCCAGTCTCTGATGATTGGTTTTGCCACACCAACAGAACTTATATTACATGTGCGATCTTCATGTGGTATTATTCCAGCTGTTGTAGCGACTTGACGACTGTCAGTGAATATGATCATGTTCAACAATGGAAGAATATCCATGCCAATGAGGCTTCCTTGTGAATTCGGCCCCACCCAGAAAGATGTCCATAAGACTTCATCTTCATGTATTTGCAGAGGAACTGGTATACTTTTGCGAAATGTTGTGATTTCTCCTCCAACTCCTTCAACTTCCATTGTTTCATGTGTTGTAGGTAAGTTCAGGTCAGTTATCGAAATCGAAGCCCCTGTGTCTAAGAGGCAGTCACATGGGTGGCCCCCTATTTGTGCAGGAATGAAAAGTCGATTGTCACTCTTCTTACTCATACAGGGGGCCGCTGATTCCTATTGCGGACGCATAATTCCTTCAATAAGCTGACGGACTTGCTCTTCGGTCCACATCTTCCCTTGAGGGGTTTCATCCTTGTTTTTCACACTGACCTGTCTAAATGATGGACCTTTCCCTTCTGCTCCTCCTCCTTTAGCCCAACAGTCTCTTTTGAAGTGGCCAGGCTTTCCACAATTGCGGCAACCGTTAAGTTGAACTGACGCCACTCCTCTTCGATTTGACTTGTTTCCTTCATCCTTGTTTGATCTCATAGCCATCTCTAGGCGACCAGCCCATTGCATAATTTGGTCAAATGTTTCTCCTGGGTTGACTCCAAGTGACAAAGCTTGTTGGTACTTTGAGCTAAAGCCATCCACGAGTGTGTCAGTAAACTGTACATCATCTCTGTCTGGATCTTTCTTAGCACAGAGGGCCCATCTTTCATAAGCATTCCATTTGCGCAAGGCATATTCATCTGGAGATTCATCGTCTTTTTGCTTAATCAATGTCACTGATGTGAAAGGGATTTTACCGCTGCCCAAGATCTCTTGGATTTCTTTTCGGAATCCATCTAATGCTTGCCAAAGACCCAGGGGTCGCCCCTGGCCATCTACCCACAAGTCCATCCATTGGGCTGTTGTTATCGACACTGGCAAGCGCTCCCATCGGTCTCTTGGGATTTTAGCTTTCACAATGGTGTGTATGTCTCTTAGTGTCATTTGATGTGCTTCAATCAAGGAATCTAATTCTCGCCAAAACTCTGTGTTTGGATCTTGTCTTTTCAGAGGAGGCAAAGCTGTGAGAATGGCTTGACGTTCTCCTGGTGTGAATGGTCTCTCTTCTGTCATCATTTCAGATTGTTCCTTTTTGATAGCCAGTGGAGACAATTCAGGATCGACTTTATCAATTGTGATCATGTCGTCATCTCTTGTCTCATCCCCCCATTCGGATCCACAAGTACGAGCAGGAGTACATCGCAGCATGTCTCTGTTGGGTTGGGTTGATTTAGATCTGGTAATAATTGGAGCTGCTTGTGCAGAAGCAATATACATTTTGTCAACCCGAACTCCATTCGAGCTTGAAGCTTGAGGCTGCATTAGAGTAACTTGTACATTGTTCAGGCAAAGTTGGATAAATTGGCTTGTAAACAGGTGGTGTTACAGTTGTTGGTGATTTTGCTGATGTTTGTGAATATTTCCTTTCCGCTTCAGCTATTATATCTGTCCAATCTGGATCAAATGAATCATCACTGGTGATGTTTTCCTTTTCTGTACATGTGATAGACATGATTTTACTCAACTTGTTATATGCTTCAACTTGTGGCTTCATTGCTTCAGCAAGTGGAACTGGACAACCATCAATACCACAACAAACTCCTCCTTGTTTCATGATCCAATTAGCTGCCATTATTGGAAATACTTTTAACTTGATAGAGTCTTTTTGAGTCTTGAACCAGTTTAACTGCTCATCCATGGATGCATTAATGTCAAGTCCTTTTTTCAAAAACTTAGTTTGCTTCTTTTTCTTCTTTTCCAGATACCATGAAGAAATTGTTTTGCAATTATAGCTACTTTCTGTCATTTTGCAAACACTGGTCACTTCTGTGTCTGTGCTCTTAAAACAGCAGGGCTTTGGTATGTCTGTGTGTGTGAGAGGATCTCCAAGGGAGGGGCTACCTCGCTCCTCTCTGTCTTTCTCTAAGCTATATGTATACTGTGTGTGTGTGTGTGTGTGTGGATCTGCAAAGGACTGTATAAGTGTGTGTGTGTGTGTGAGAAGAAGAAGATATGTGTGCCTATAGGGTAAATTCTGAAGGGACGGGCTGCCCTGTTTGTCTCTCTTTCCCTCCTAATCACTGAAGGAACAAAAGAGGTGAAGAATCAAAAATAAATGTTTCTCTTATATATTTCAGTTGTTTTTCTTCCTTTTTTTGTTTAACTCAGATAAATTTCTTATGTTTTTTTTATTTATTTTTTATTTTTTATTTTTTTTATTAAGTTGAACTCAGATCAATTTCTCTCTCCTCAAATACTGAACAGCTTAACTGTCAAAATCAGAATGCCGCCCGCGATTTCAGCTACTTCAGCACGTTTAAACGTTTTAGGATTCTTCATAAACAGGATTCCGCTTTCGAATCCAGATCCGCCACTTTAAACTGCTTTTAATCCAAACACCACTTGACACCTTCCCCGTCTGTCTGTAACAGCACGGATCTGTGGTGTGTGAAATATTTTAGGATAAATTCTGCAATCACAATTATTGCAGATCCGCCATATTCACCACCTCGCAGCCATGTCAAGCTAATTGCTGAATCGCCTTATGGCTCATTCTATCGGAAATTTGACTAAATGGTCTTTAACCAAGATCCACTTTTACCCCAGCTTCATTCAAATATTTTTTTTTGGAAGGTCCACTGATCTGAGCAACTTAAATAGGCCAAATCAAATGTAATTATTTAAATTACTTTTACTATGTCTGACACATATATTCATTGGCAACACAACTGGTATTCAAATAACACAGTTCTTTTCAGCAGTTTCAGTCAATGTCTCTAACCATCAGGCAGACTTAGAACTATTTAGAAAGAAAAAAGTCTTACCTGATTAGCTGAGACAAATGGCTGAAGATGCAATCCTGTTCGTGACGCCAAATTGTAGACTTAAAAATTAAGCTTTTTCCCCCGTGGTTTAATTCACAGGACCGGACAACAGTTATCTTGCCAAGAGATATCTTTTATTGTTGTAAGTCAGACATAGGGAGAGAGACAATTTCTGAGGATGGTCTTCATTCCAACGTTCTCTCTCTGTCTTCCTGGACACCCAGTTGGATTTTATAGGTTGCTTAAACAGTGAAATAATTGTTTACCAGAAAAACAGGTTGTTTATGCTATACCTCGTGCTTTCACGTGGCACAATATACCCTAGAACATATGCATAGAGAAACTTGTTGTTCATTGTTCCAAATATGTCTTAAAGAGAACTTGTGACATGTCATATGCATTGGTAAAAAAACAACAGCAATACTTTCTTACAGAAAACTTCAGTCACATGTGCATAATTGAAACCTTATGCTACATATTCCTGTCTCTCACACTTCATGTGCTCAGACTTACTCTGACTAGATAATAATGCAATACAAATAATAATAATTATGAATGATACAACACAAATGATAATGAATATTAGTAAATAATATTAATACAAATGCACACTAAATAATAATGATTAAAACAAATGATAGTGAGTATTAATAAAGAATAATAATAAAAATGCATAATATAAACTGATTATGAATACTAATAATAAAAAACATTTAATAGTAAAATTTAATCTACAGGAAAACTGTTCCAGAGTTTAGGAGCTAAATAGGAAAAGGATCGACGCCTGCAGTTGATTTGGATATTCTCTGTATGATCAACTGGCCAGAATTTAGAGACCGCAGTAGACGTGATGGAGTATAATATGTTAAGAGCTCGCTCAAGTATTGGGGAGCTAAACCATTTAGTGCTTTGTAAGTAATAAGTAAGATTTTAAAATGTATGCGATGTTTAATAGGCAGCCAGTGCAATGTTGACAGAACTGGGCTAATATGGTCATACTTCCTGGTTCTAGTAAGTACTCGAGCTGCTGCGTTTTGGACCAGCTGGAGTTTAATTATTAAGCGAGCAGGGCAACCACCCAATAGAGCATTACAATAATCTAACCTTGAGGTCATGAACGCATGAACTAACTAGCATTTTGCATTGAGAGCATGTGTCGTAATTTAGATATATTTTTAAGATGGTAGAATGCAGTTTTACAGATGCTAGAAATGTGGCTTTCAAACGAAATATTGGTATCAAAGAGCACACCCAGGTTCCTTAATGATGACGAGGACTTGGCAGAACAGCCATCAAGTGTTAGACAGTATTCTAGGTTACTACTTGTGGAGTTTTTTTGTCCAATAATTAAAAATTCAGTTTTTTTTCTGAATTGAGTTGCAGGAAATTTCCGGTCATCCAATGTTTTATATCAGCTATGCATTCCGTTAATCTTGTGAATTGGTAAATATCTTCAGGGTGTCAGGGCCTTGCGGTACTCCATACTGAACTTGTGATCGGTGTGACATCTCTTCATTTACAGTATGCAAGTGCTGTAACAAGTCTCAGTTAATCTAACACAGAACACACAGGACACTTTTTTTTTTTTTAAATTATAAATTAGACAGACAGAAAATGAATAGAATGTTAAGTGCTATTCTTGATTGGTCAGGTGCTGCTGGAAGAGACGTGTCTTTAGCTGTTTTTTGAAAATTGCTACAGACTCGGCTGCTCGAATTGAGATAGGCAGGTCATTCCACCAGGTGGGGGCGGTCCAGGAAAAGGTCTGTGAGAGTGATTTCATGCCTCTTTGGTATGGCTCCACAAGGCGTCGTTCACTGGCAGAACGTAAGCTCCTGGAGGATGTGTAAGTCTGAACAAGCGAGTTTAGGTATATTGGTGTAGAGCCAGTGGTTGCTTTGAAGGCGAGCACCAGTGCCTTGAATTTGATGCGAGCGTCTATTGGCAGCCAGTGGAGACTGATGAAGAGAGGCGTGACATGCGCTCTCTTCGGCTCGTTAAAGATCACCCTCGCTGCTGCGTTCTGGATCAGTTGCAAGGGTTTGATTGTGCATGCCGGAAGGCCCGCTAGAAGAGCATTACAGAAGTCCAGTCTGGAGAGAACAAGAGCTTGGACCAGGAGTTGTGTGGCCTGCTCTGATAGGAAGGGTCTAATCTTCCTAATGTTGTATAATGCAAATTTGCAGGACCGGGATGTTGCAGTGTTGTGGTCAGTGAATTGTAGCTGATCATCAATCACAACTCCAAGGTTCATGGCTGTCCTGGATGGAGTTATGGTTGATGATCCTAGCTGAATGGAGAGATTATAATGAAGTGCTGGGTTGGCTGAGACCACAAGCAGTTCTGTCTTTGCAAGGTTGAGTTGCAGGTGATGTTCCTTCATCCAGGCAGAAATGTCTGTTAGGCAGGCAGCGATATGAACATCCACCGTGGGATCATCTGGTTGAAATGAGAAGTAGAGTTGAGTGTCGTCGGAATAGCAGTGATAGGAAAAGCCATGTTTCTGAATGACAGATCCCAGTGATGACATGTAGATGGAGAAGAGAAGTGGTCCAAGCACTGAGCCCTGTGGAACTCCAGTGGCTAGATGATGTGACTTAGACACTTCACCTCTCCATGACACCCTGAAGGACCTACCTGAAGGTAAGACTTGAGTCAAGTCAAGTCAACTTTATTTATATAGCGCTTTTAACAATGCAGATTTGTTCCAAAGCAGCTTTACAGTGTTAAACAGGAAAATAATGCAGCATAATGTTATGAAGCTGTATAGTCATTTGATGTCATCAGTTTAAATTTCCATACGGTGACAGTGTGGGCTTTAGATCAATAATTAGATCAGTAATATATGGTTCATTATTATATGGTTCATTTAGTTTATTAATTAGATTTATTTCGATGTTTAGTTGAAAAATTTTAGTGTCCCCAACTGAGCACGCCGTAATACTTGAGCCACTGGAGAGCAGTTCCTGAGATGACCATCTTCATGAGAGTTGACAGGAGGATCTGGTGGTTAACTGTGTCAAAAGCAGCAGACAAATCCAGTAAGATAAGTACTGTGGATTTGGAAGCCGCTCTTCCATGTCTCAGTGCCTCCGCAACCGAGAGCAGGGCAGTCTCAGTTGAGTGGTTGCTTTTGAAGCCAGGTTGGTTGATGTCCAGGAGATTGTTCTGTTCAAGAAACGTAGAGAGCTGGTTAAACACAACTCGCTCACGTGGCTTTGCAATGAAAGGCAGAAGGGATACCGGTCTGTAGTTTTCTAAAAGTGCTGGGTTCAGAGAGGGT
Source organism: Romanogobio albipinnatus (assembly GCA_023566225.1). Lineage (NCBI taxonomy): Eukaryota > Metazoa > Chordata > Actinopteri > Cypriniformes > Gobionidae > Romanogobio > Romanogobio albipinnatus. The sequence continues at coordinate 67,387,780 of CM042241.1, read as the reverse complement.
TTCTTAAGCAGTGGGGTTACCCGAGCCTGCTTAAATGCTGTGGGGAAGGTCCCGGTGTGAAGAGAGGTGTTGACAATGTTAGTGAGTGCAGAAGTAACAGAAGAAGAAATGGCCTGAAGGAGGTGGGTGGGGATAGGGTCAAGCGGACAGGTAGTGGGGTGGTTGGAAAGGATGAGTTTGGAGACATCTACTTCGGAGAGCAGAGAGAAAGAGGGGAGCGTATGTGTGATAGTTGTTTGGATGTGCGTGTCGGTTTGTGGTGTGGAGAATTGGCTGCTGATGGAGGAGGTTTTGTTTGTGAAAAAGGAATGCATAGTCATCAGCTGTAAGAGTTGATGAAGGGGGGGGGGGGGGCAAAGGAGCGAAGAGAACGTTCTGAAAAGTGCACGAGAGTCAGGGCAGTTGTTGATTCTGTTGTTGTAGTATGTAGTTTTAGCAGTGGAGACATTAGCAGAGAAGGAAGCGAGGAGAGACTGATACAGGGTCAGGTCAGTAGTGTTTTTAATTTTGCGCCACTTCCTCTCTGCCGCCCGGAGTCCAGAGTGATGTTCGCGGAGAACATCAGACAGCCAAGGGGCAGAGGGGGTGGTGCGGGCTGGCCTGGATGAAACGGGACAGAAGTTGTCTAATCAAGATGTTAGATTGGAGCAAAGAGTGTCAGTAGCACTGTTAGTGTCCAGTGCTGAGAACTGAGCAGGTGGAGGGAGTGAGGATGGAACCATAGTGGATAGACGAGAGGGAGAGAGCAAGTGTAGATTACGCTGAAAGGTGATCTGGGGAGGAGTGTGTGTTGTGGCAGGAGTCAGTAGGAGGTTAAGAGTGATGAGAAAGTGATCTGAGGTGTGCAATGGAGTAACTAAAGTGTCGTCTGTGGAGCAGTATCGTGCACTGCAAATTTCCCAGTGTTAAATTAACACTGCTCAGAGTTTATATAATCCACACTCATATAGTGTTATAAGTAACACTGAATCAGTGTTGAAGTTAATGAGATAATTAAGAGATTGATTGAGGGATGATTGAGCATTAATGATGAACACCTGATGATAATGAGCAGAATCACTGAAGGAAAGAGAAACACAAGAACTACAACTGACTTCAGCCAGAGCCTAAGATGAAATCAACTGAAGATAAAATAAGACATTAAATCTCTGAAGATCTCAGCAGAGGAGGATTAAACAACTCCACAAACAGCATTACCAGCTTCACACATTACTAACCAGACTGACTTTATTTCTGTCAGACGACTACAGAAGCTCTTATTGAGGTTTAGATGTTGATGATTTATAGAAAATAATAGTTTAGTTTGAAGTCACCATTATGGTGATCAGTGTTGCTTTAGTTGGGCTCTTGAGCCTTGACTTTTTAACATACATTTTATTCTGACTGCTGTAAATGTTTCTTACGGCGAGAACAGTGAGACAAAATTGTTATCATAGAGTGTCATATTTGTTGATCTCCTGAGAGTCATTGTTTATAGTAGACTTGTGACTCTACAGCAGAAGATTCAGCAGTGTTTTCATCAGATAAACTGATCGATGTGTAATTATGTACATGTTTTTTTTTTTTTCCGGTTTAACAACACCACACATAAGCACTTCTAACTCCTGCAAGATCCACTCACACACAAACATCAAGAATCAGCCTATGAATCTCAACAATGGTGACCCGCTTAATGCCGCAATGCATTCTGGGTGCATTATGCAAAACTCATCCATAGCTCCCAGAATGCATTGTGGCATGAAGCGTGTCACCATTGTTTAGATTCATAGGCTGATTCTTGATGTCTGTGTGTAAGTAAAACTCCCAGGAGTTCAAAGAGCTTAATGTACAATCTGCTATAAAACATATTCAGCTTTTCTGACTAAAACAGTGCTGGATATTTTCTTGAATCACAATAAAACTAAGTTAATAGTATATTGCTCATACTCAGTCAGGAGATCGGTGAATTAAGTCACTACACAATAATCATATTCTTATCATTGAGCAACTGACAGCATTTGATTGTATTTCCGCTTGCTTTTCTTGCCATAGCAAACAGCAGTCAGAAAAACATTAACATTAAAAATGTATCAAACTGCCCAACTTAAGAAAACAATGATCACCATGATGGTGACATAAAAAACAAAACAATTTAAACACAAAATCAACAAAAAACCTGTGAATTCTCAATAAGAGCTTCTGTAGATATATAACAGACATAAAGTCAGTCTGGTTAGTAATGTGTGAAGCTGGTAATGCTGTTTGTGGAGTTGTTTATTCCTCCTCTGCTGAGATCTTCAGAGATTTGATGTTTTCTTTTATCTTCAGTTGATTTCATCTAAAGCTGGGGCAGTTGTAGTTCTTGAGTTTATCTTTTCTTCAGTGATTCTGCTCATTATCATCAGGTGTTCATCATTAATGCTCAATCATCACTCAATTAATCTCTTAATTATCTCATTAACTTCAACACTGATTCAGAGTTACTTATAACACTCTGGGTGTGGATTATATAAACTCTGAGCAGTGTTAATTTAACACTGGGAAATTTGCAGTGTGTGTAGATAAGGTCCAAATGGTTACCTGATTTGTGAGTAGCTGTAGTAGACAGGGCTTAAAAACGGAAAAAAATATCAATCGGTTCACTCCGAGCAGAATCGATATTATAGCGTTTCGGTTTTTGCGTTCCTCAATAAACATTACTGTTCCGAAAACGGTTTGATATGAAAAAATACCGGTTAATAACGTTATTTAATTAAGCCTATACTTTAAACAAATATGTATACATTTTAAACAAATATGTATAAATAGACTTATTTTCACTCAATAATAATATAACACATGGTAATTAAACTTGAATATTTATTTAATAACATTTTTAAAACCAGAAATACATGCATTAATTACAAGGCATAAACAGCGGACCTGTTTTAATGGAGCAGACAATCGAAAGTGGCCTCTAATGCCGAATTATTTTCAGAAGAGTGATAACATTCTTTGTACATAACTTTTTTTCAACACGACTTGTTTTAAAAAATGCATGAATAAAGAATAAATAAACTGGATAACCATTGCTCTTTTAATGCACCGTCAACTGCTAATTTCAAAGCAAACACTGCGCAACACGTTCTTGCATCACATAATCAAATTCAGTCAGCTAATAAAGCTTGCATTTAATGCAATATAACATACCATTTAATACGAAGCATCAACCGTCTATATAGAAAACATTGACCTGTCCTGTATTGGCAATCTGAAAGACTATAGGAAAAATGTTTGATAGATGCTATAGCCTACTTGGATAGGCTTAAACGGAATCCATAAACTATCCTAAATCAGTCTATTTGAGCTTAAAGTCCGTACTGCTTATTTAAACGTTCGAAAAGAATGTCCTCCAATACCTGCACATTCATTGTAGACCTCAGCGGGGAAAGAAATGTACTTGAGGCATGAAAATGCGCGCTCACACTGACTTGCGTTACCGGTAGATTCATAGATGATGGTGCGCGGGCATTTCACTCACGCTTGATCCGTCAACGTCACATGCTGTACTACTCATTTCATGATTGGTCACTGCCAAAATAAAATATTAAAGAGAACGATAAAATAACGTTATTAACCGGTTAATGGTCATTTCAAATTAACGTTTCTGTTCAGAACGATTCAAATTGATTTTGATTTCGTTTCCGTTTTTGTTCCTCTTAAAATTTCGTTCGTTTCCGGTTTTCGTTTTCGTTCCTTGAACCGGTTCAGAGCCCTGGTAGTAGATACTCGCTTAAGATCAAATGAGGTCAGAAGAGTGGTGAAGTCTGCAGCCTGGGGTTTATCAAGGTGGATGTTGAAGTCACCGAGCAGTACCAGAGGAGTGCCATCCTCGGGAAGTGAGAGTAAAATATCAAATTCCTCCAAGAGGTTACCCAGTTGACCTGGAGGGCGATAAATAACTACAACATGGATTTTAGCAGGGTGAGTGATAGTGATTGAGTGTGATTCAAATGAGCAGTTGCCAGATAGAGAAGGAATGGGCTCAAATTTCCAATCATTTGAGATGAGCAGACCAGTACCTCCGCCCCTCCTAATCGGGCGAGGGGTGTGTGAAAAAGTGAAATTATTTGAGAGAGCTGCAGGAGTGGCAGTGTCGTCTGGTTTGATCCAGGTTTCTGTTAGAGCCATGAAACTGAGATGTGAATGAGTGGAAATAGATGAAATAAAGTCTGCTTTGTTTACAGCAGACTGGCAATTCCAGAGACCAATTGGAATGGACATTAATGTAGCAGAGGAAATAGGTACCCTACGCAGATTATTAGGATTACGGCGTCTAGAATGTACTGAGCGTGACTTAAGGCCAATTTATACTTCTGCGTCGAGTGCACGCAGAGGGTACGGCGTACCCTACGCATAGACGCGTTGGATACGCCGTACCCTGACGCGCACCTCTCCAAAAATGTAACAACGCGTCAATTCTACGCGGACCGCAAGCGCTGTGATTGGTCTGCCAGAACCCTTCCCTCAGGTCAATAAATAAATAAAAAATCTGCGATAGGAGTGTGTGTGTGTGTGTCCAGAAATTGGATGATAGTTCCTTACGTCTGCTATAACACAATATTTTGCAGTCCAGCGATTCTTTATGGTAGTAAATAAATACATAGATCCGCTGAGTATAGTTTATTTATTTTCTCATTAAAGCCAAAGATGTTAATCAGTGATTGTATATCAAGAACAGGGACACATTAGGGTATATTTCGTGAATGAAGTCTCCGCAACAGCAATCGATTGCTCGAGCTACCGCTGCTGAAAACAGCGGCCACGAGCTCCGCATGATTTCACAAACACATTCCAGCGCCAGATCGTCTTATTTAACTTTACTAATCAACTAGAGATGCTTAATTTGCTTTAGATACAACAACTCAAGCTGCAAGAAAAGCCGCTCTCTCACTGCTGCTGATACTCCGACATGAATGTACAGATTCTCCACACGAAGCTGCTTCTTCTTCGACTGTTCTCTTGATTACACCAACATGCCCGAGGACAGCGCCTACTAGCGTCTGCATGTGGAATTGCACATTGACGCAGACAACAGCGCAGAAGTATAAATGCTCACGACGGCGTCGGCTACGCGCGTAGCCTACGGCGTACACTACGGCGTACACTCGACGCAGAAGTATAAATTGGCCTTTATGGGTGTGTATGGTAATAGTAGAGATTTGGAAGCACATTGTGAATACGGGTCAGAGAAATAAACAGATGAAAACAAGCAAAAACACAAAAGTGGACAAAGCAGAAGTAAAGCTAGACTTAGGTGCCTTGTCGGTGTCCTTGCTCGAGTGGAGTCGCGCAGAGTAGAGTCAAATGGTCTTTACACTCTTCGGTCTTCACACGAGGGCTGCCGCGGAGTACCACTCAATTTATACTCACATTAAGTGTCATTAGTGAATACAGCTGATAAATAAATAACAATAAATAAATAACAATAAATAACAGCTGAACTACAGATCAAATGAGAAAAATGAATACAGTACTCACACACTAGTTGTTCTCCCTGATGTTCGATCGCATCTCTCTTTAGGACTTAAGTAACTTTTAGAAACATGCATTTGAAAAAATTTAACTGTGTGCATCTTGAGACAAAACAACGACACTGCCATATTTTAAGATATATCAGTTAAAACCGATTACTGTCAGAAACTAAAGAGCTATTATCATATCTGAATTTCAGCTCCAGATATTCCTCAGCACTTGATACACAGTGATACGAACAGTAACGCTGGTGTTGGTTTTACTGTTTTAAGTCCATCCTTTGGAAGTGCATCAAAGTTGATTTCCTTTTCCAGAAAACAGCGTCTTCTCGACATGTCGACAACACAAACCAAGCTCTTCCATTATCAGCTACAACGGCAGTGTTTGAGGGCAGGGCAAAGTAGACATTGTTCATGGGCAGCCGATGAAGACCACAGGCAGGCATGATGCAAATTTGTCACAAACCTAAATGGGTTCAGCAGGAAGTGAGATTGGAATTACTGATGACTCATTTCAGGCTGTTCCGAATATATTCTTTATTTTGGAAATAACTCCAGACCTTTTACATTCACAAACAGCTGTATTACACACTACATGAAAGGAAATATCTGAAAAAGCATAATAAGGGCACTTTCATTTTTGTGTCTATCCCACCCAGATAGCAACATTGTGTCGGCCCAGATCTGGCCCACATCTGGCACTTCTGGAATATTGATCTGGCCCACATGCTGCGTGGAATGACGGCCCTTGAGTGGACCACTCCTGTTTGCCAGATCTGGGCCACAAGCAGGCCAGAGCAATGCCACATGTCAGCCAAGAGCAAAAAAATAAACCAGAACTGGACCTTATCTGAGCCACAAAATCTGTGCAGATTAAATGTGGAGTCATCTCAGCCTTAATAAACCTGTTAACAAACAGAATCACTGAAGAGAGAAGAGAACAGAAAAAGAGACGAGCAGAAACACAAGAACTACAACTGACTTCAGCCACAGCCTCAGATGAAATCAACTGAAGATAAAAGAAGACATTAAATCTCTGAAGATCTCAGCAGAGGAGGATTAAACAACTCCACAAACAGCATTACCAGCTTCACACATTACTAACCAGACTGACTTTATTTTTGTCAGACGACTACAGAAGCTCTTGTTGAGAATTAACAGAAGTTTAACTCTAATGTGTTGAATCTGAAGTCACCGTAATGGTGATCAGTGTTTCCATTAGTTGGGCTCTTAACTCTTATTACTGTCTTCCTCTTTTGGCTTCTGTGAATGTGTGTTGGTAAAACACATTTGAAGTAGCAAAGGAAGCTAAAGAGAAGTGACATCAGGTCACTAACATTCATTACATCAAAATGTAACCTATGATGACAGGTAAACACACACAGACATCAACAATCAGCACATGATTCTCAACAATGGTGACAATCAAAAATGCCATGTTGCAATGCATGCTGGGTACCAGCATAGAACAGAACTCCCAGCATGCATTGCAGCATAAATATATTATGCAGCTGAATTTTCCTATTATTTTGTTTGTCACCATTGATGAGATTCATACGCCGATTCTTGATATCAGTGTGTATCTGATTGATGTCAGATTAACTTTTTGTGCTCTGTTAAAAATTAATAACTGATTATTATAATACTGCAGGATCTCACGCTTCTGTACACAGGGTTTGTAGTGCAAATGTATTATTAACACAACACACTTGTTATACTCAAATAACACAAGACAATATAATTTATAAAATGTTATCACAAAAACCATCACCAGGTGATCATCACCTGATGTCACTTCTCTTTAGCTTCCTTTGCTATTTCAAATGTGTTTTACCAACACGCATTCGCAGAAGCCAAAAGAGGAAGAATAAGAGTCTTTACTCAATAAGAGTAAAGAGTCCAGCTAATGGAAACACTGATCACCATTACGGTGACTTCAGATGAAACACATTAGAGTTAAACTTCTGTTAATTCTCAATTAGAGCTTCTGTAGTCGTCTGACAGAAATAAAGTCAGTCTGGTTAGAAATGTGTGAAGCTGGTAATGCTGTTTGTGGAGTTGTTTAATCCTCCTCTGCTGAGATCTGCAGAGATTTAATGTCTTCTTTTATCTTCAGTTGATTTTATGTAAAGCTGTGGCTGAAGTCAGTTGTAGTTCTTGTCTTTCTGCTCGTCTCTTTTTCTGTTCTCTTCTCTCTTCAGTGATTCTGTTTGTTAACAGGTTTATTAAGGCTGAGATGACTCCATATCTAATATACACAGATGTTGTGGCTCAGATAAGGTCCAGTTCTGGTTTATTTCTTTGCTCTTGGCTGACATGTGGCATTGCTCTGGCCTGCTTGAGGCCCAGATCTGGCAAACAGAAGTGGTCCACTCAAGGGCCGTCATTCCACACAGCATGTGGGCCAGATCAGTATGCCATGTAAGGTGGAAAATAATCAAAGATATTTGATATCATCTGTTCTGCTGTTAACTGCCATCGTCGTGATCAAGCTATTGAAATTGACTCAACCCCCTCCCCATCAGAAGGGCCAGGTTGAGTTAGAAAGACAAAAGAATGACTGGCCGGCTGGCCAAATGGTTAACACCTTTGATACAATGGGGGAAGTTTTGTCTGATTGGTTACTTTCAAATGTCTCACGGTTTAGTCTGATTGGTCTGTTTTACAAGAGTCCGATTTGAATTTGGTGACTTCAGGAGAGAGGATAAAAGAGAATTGATTCTGTAGCTCGCTCTCTTTTGGATTCTCTGGCCTTCTCTGGGGAGAGCTGTTCTTTAGCTCTCTCCCTCTTTCTCTCTCTCTCTCTCTCTCTCTCTCTCTCTCTCTCTCTCTCTCTCTCTCTCTCTCTCTCTCTCTCTCTCTCTCTTTCTCTCTCTCTATCTCACAGGTAACATTCTAGGCAGAGGCCTACAGAGCATAATTAATGGTTTATGTTTACATCTATTTGAAACTATTTAGAGTGTAACCATAACTAGAATTTGTGTTTCCTTTTAGAAGAGATTTATGTCTATGATGTAACTGACATTTTACGTTTACTTGATTGTTAATAAATTGTTACATTTTGATCCTTTCTGAATTAATCTGTAATTATTATCTATCTCCAATGTGGAACGGTATAATTGCAACAAAGGGTTAAAACGGAATGATTAGATGTATGATTAACTATCAAACATAGATGACCAAACAATCGGTTGGGATTCTCTTCTAAATGCGATAACTATGATAAATGGAGTCAGATAAAGAATATTATAATCAAATCCATTCTTCCAGCTGAGACACTGAACGCGTGCGGCCTTCACCGCGGTTCGCTACCGATCCTTGGAGCGAATTCATTGCGGGCTTTACAGTTGGTGACCCCGAACACGTGATGTTGCGAATCAGACGAGCAACGTGTTTTCAGCGAAGTATTGGATTTAAAATCAACAAGAGATTTGAGCTTCTCTTTTTCAGCTGTTCTGTTGATCTTGTGAATGGATTAAAGCTGACCCTCAGACCAGAAAATGAGTAAGTAAACCTTCTTTGCCTTTTAGAATTGTTGAGGGAAAGTTTTATTTGCAACTCACACATATAGACACATTTCTAGAACGGGTCGGTACACCCACTATAGATCGGAACCGTAGAAATCCGATATTGTGTAAGAATTAGACGTGAAACATGACTTTTCAGGGAAAGAACAGCTGCAGTGCAGATGAGGAAATTATGACAATTTTAGGCGTACAATTACAAGATCTCCTCGTCCGATTAAGCGATAAAGGATTGAACCTGACATGGAGTAACAACGAAATTATATCCTGGTATTCTGCTAAGGGCGCACAACTAAAATCTGAATCAAAATACAAGAAAATCCCCGCTGCAATTGTTTATTTGCTTCGTCGTAACGATCTCAAGACAATGGTCGAAAACGAACGAACGATAGCAAATATCAAAGAAATTGAAAGATTGCGATCTGACGAATTACAAAAGTTAAGATCAAAAGTCGAATCAGTCTCATATGAGCAACTTGAGTGGGCTAGGCAGCGTGAAGAAATGGCAACACAAATCGATCAGTTACAAAGAAAACTTCAAACCGGCAGTAATTACATATCTGCTCTCGAAGGCTGTTGTGATAATGTAGGATTTCCAATGGCCGCAGTCAAACAAGCAGCACTGGATGAAACTTTTGAGCTAGCAAAGCCAAATGATAGTGATGACGCTGCGTTAGGATACAGGCCACAGACTCGTAACCGAGCCCCTGTGTTAATGCCTGAACATCCAAAACAACGAAGCCTGATAAAGACTCGCACAAAAGCTAACGACACAGCTAAGAAATCTGTTAAGGTCGCCGTGCTTAAAACTATGACTAATGCGAACGACGAAATCACAACGATCAGCCGCCCATTAACCTGCGAAGAATGCTCTAGACACAAACAAGTCGTTGGAGTAATGCCAAGAAAAGGGCCGTTCCAACCCTACTGGGAAACATTGATGTTACAGGCCACTGTGTTTAAGCTAGAAGTGAGAGACGTGTGGCAAATAGCACTTCTCACTCTCCCTGAAGAGCTCAGACCAAAACTAACCGAAGGCATGAAATCTGGCAGCATAATAGACCGAATCCGTGACGAAACGGACGAAGCCATATATGAACGACTAAAACAGGCATTATTAGAAATGAGGGGACCGACACACGCAGATTGGAGCAAAATAATAGAAATCCAACAGGCGAGTGATGAAACATTTGAGACATACGCCGAGCGGTTATGGGTAACGTACAGAGAACACTCAGGATTAGAAAATGCAGATCGAGACCATGACGCGTTATTACAACTTGTGAAAAATAATGCTGGCATCCCAATCCAACGGGCTTTGTCAAATGGTGTCGATCCAGTCAAAAACACGTTCCAATCAATAGTAGACTGGGGCTCAAGAATAGAAAATAGATGGAAATCTAAACTAAATGCTGAAAAGTGCATGACTCCCATAATGCTTAACAGCAATGGGAATAAAAAGCATGTTCACTTCGTAGATGAAAATGCACAAGAAAGTGTGTCTATCTCAGCTCTTAAGGAGATGCAGGATGATTTGCAAGCATCGAGTCATGAATATCCTCAAACTCCAGGAGAACGTAGCAGACAACCCAATGGCAAAGAGAACAGGTTTTGCAGATACTGTCAGAAAATCGGTCATGCCGAGGGAAAATGCTGGTCATTGGGTAACGGGCGACCTCCGCCGTATTTTCAGGAAAATAGGAAATTACTTTCTAAGGGCAAAGATCAGCACTCATTTGCAGGTAAAACTCTCAGTGAGCTAACTGCAGTGTTCATGCAAGGCCTTCAGCTATTAACTTCACTTGCGAGCGGGCTAGCAGCCTCTTAGCAAGGAGTTTAATAGTAAAACATCCAGATTGCAAGATTCCTGTTTGTATTTTCAAATTTGTAATTGTATAACACATTGTGCGCATTGAACACACATTATAGTTGTTTGTGCTACTAGATGCACATAGACTACTCAAGTTTATTCTTAAAAACACATGATTGCGTTACTGTAAGTGAGGAAACACTTAAGATAACGGCTGTAGATGCTGCGCATTCTAGGCCATGTATCTTGTGAAAATCGGAATAACTTTAATACTGGAATTGTACAGCAATTTCAAGTTGCATGTGTCGATGTTGAATTTGTTTGTCTCCTATAATGCAAGCTCTGCTATTTCCCATATAGCTGCAGTAAACCATAAACAGGAGCATAGAATTGCCATCTGGCTACAGTGTGAATTACAATTGCATTAACCATGAAAATGTCTTCATCGCAACAGGACTCAATAACTCTGACCTTTGCTATTTCTAATTTGAGCAAGTTATAATACTTTTCATTGGTTCAATTCCCAGTGCCAAAAAGGAGGGGAACTGTGCTGTTAAATGTGGCTTGTGCAGTTAAATGTGGCACAGATAATAGAAAACCAATTCATAACCAATTCATCCTTCACTCAAAATGACTGTAATGAAGTCTCAGATTGTGAAGGCTCGACTGCCAGAACAGTCTTAAGCGTTAATACACAGAAACAACAGCAGCAATTAACTGTGTTTCTCTCTAAATTTGTTTCTCTTTAAATTTGTAATTTGTTCCTATCTCAGGAGGACAATTGCAATTCCTTGGAGGACGGACGGCCAAAAGGCCCCCCTCCCCCTGCATCTCAAAACTTGAGATGTGAGAGATGGGTGCGAATATCTTTATATATATTTGATGGGGTCAATCACACCTCACAATATGTCTACATGACCTCCCAGTGAAAAAACTGGAATTAAATTATGCAACACAGATTGATATTGATTAGATTCCACCCATCTCCAAAACATTAATACAGAACACACCCTACACTCAAGACAACATCACCTGGAATAGACCAAATCTATTCAGGCTGAACACTACACATCATAAACGACAAAGATGACATAGAGTCTAAAAGTGTTACTTCACCAAAGATCTATTGTTCATCTTTTCACACTAACAGATCCAGATAGCCACACACACACACACACACACACACACACACACACACACACACACACACACACACACACACACACACACACACACACACACACACACACACACACACACACACTGTTACCAGGAATACCCATTATTGTATGACTACACATATTTAGATCTACATTAATTACATTGGAAGACTCCTGAACAAATACAGTGGTTATTATATATATGCCTTCATAAATGTGATTGATTTGTTGTTTTTCTTTTATGGTTTATTGATGTGTACCATCTTTTTTAATGTATCAATTGCACTGACCTTTGCTACATTTCCTTTGAGAAATTCAGACCAAAATGCTTAAATTCCACTACCACCAAAATAGTGGAAAGCTAGATGAACTTTGAGTTTTGATTTCCGAGTCTTGGTTACACTGAAAATTTTGCTAATAGTCCTCATGAAAAGGGGGACTTAAAATCAACAATGATTTTGTTTTGTTATAATGCATTTTATTTCAATGTTCCCAGAAACAATGTACGAGCTTGCAGAATCTTCTTTTATTCTCAAACCCTGACCACTTTATTAAGTATATTGATTTAAGGGCTTATTGCCAGAGACTATTTTGATATGACCACATCAGATTTCTGACCAATGAAAAATGCCATGTATGCTTTTGTTCTTTGTTGTGCTTAATCACAGAATACCTGTAGCAAAAGTTCGCTCCTGTGTCCTGCCTCAAAAAGAGTGACTGTTCTTGAGGTGTGAAGTATTCAATGGACGTTTTGCATATCAATGATGAAGTTCTCATGCAGGGCTACAAGAACAACAAAGGCTGAAAACTGATCAGCTGCTTTTGCAACAAGTCTGGACGAGAAGTCTGAAGAATAACATCTACACACAACAGAAAGCATATCTTTGTGGACAATGCCACCTTTGGACTCAATGGTTGTGGCCAATGGTGCCAAACGGGGAACTGTAAGGTGGAAAATAATCAAAGATATTTGATATCATCTGTTCTGCTGTTAACTGCCATCGTCGTGATCAAGCTATTGAAATTGACTCAACCCCCTCCCCATCAGAAGGGCCAGGTTGAGTTAGAAAGACAAAAGAATGACTGGCCGGCTGGCCAAATGGTTAACACCTTTGATACAATGGGGGAAGTTTTGTCTGATTGGTTACTTTCAAATGTCTCACGGTTTAGTCTGATTGGTCTGTTTTACAAGAGTCCGATTTGAATTTGGTGACTTCAGGAGAGAGGATAAAAGAGAATTGATTCTGTAGCTCGCTCTCTTTTGGATTCTCTGGCCTTCTCTGGGGAGAGCTGTTCTTTAGCTCTCTCCCTCTTTCTCTCTCTCTCTCTCTCTCTCTCTCTCTCTCTCTCTCTCTCTCTCTCTCTCTCTCTCTCTCTCTCTCTCTCTCTCTCTCTCTCTCTCTCTTTCTCTCTCTCTATCTCACAGGTAACATTCTAGGCAGAGGCCTACAGAGCATAATTAATGGTTTATGTTTACATCTATTTGAAACTATTTAGAGTGTAACCATAACTAGAATTTGTGTTTCCTTTTAGAAGAGATTTATGTCTATGATGTAACTGACATTTTACGTTTACTTGATTGTTAATAAATTGTTACATTTTGATCCTTTCTGAATTAATCTGTAATTATTATCTATCTCCAATGTGGAACGGTATAATTGCAACAAAGGGTTAAAACGGAATGATTAGATGTATGATTAACTATCAAACATAGATGACCAAACAATCGGTTGGGATTCTCTTCTAAATGCGATAACTATGATAAATGGAGTCAGATAAAGAATATTATAATCAAATCCATTCTTCCAGCTGAGACACTGAACGCGTGCGGCCTTCACCGCGGTTCGCTACCGGTCCTTGGAGCGAATTCATTGCGGGCTTTACAGCCACAAGTGCCAGATATGGGCCAGATCTGGGCCGACACAGTGTTGCTATCTGGGCAGTCACAGAAAAATAGGTTATGGAGTAAATAAACCATTTTTTGCTAATGATTTGTGAATGATTAAATGTGTCTTGAACAGATTTGTTATATACAGTAGTCAAGTTTTACCTTAGTGTATATATACCCAGCAGGCACAGTATGTCAATGTGATGGCAGAAAGATGTTGGACTCCAACTAATCCAACGTCAGTCAGACGTCTCTAAATATGATTCCAACCAAAATTCAACGTCTGTCTGACGTTGGAGCTTGACATCAAACAAACGTTGGGTTACCCGATTTTCATTTTCAACCAAAATATGACATCTGACTGACGTTGGATTAGTTGGAGTCCACCGTCTTCCTGACGTCACATTGACATACTGTGCCTGCTGGGTATATATATATATATATATATATGAGCGGTTCTCTGTAAAAATTTGAACCTTATGTCTCCACCCTCGGTTCAACACGCACTTGCACCACAGTTCATCTCAAATCTGATGGCATATAGAATGTATTTAAAAATCAAGTTTTAGAATCTCTGATCTGGGGTAAAATAACATTGTTGGTTAAGATTATTTAGTAACATTTTTAGTCAGTGATGAGTTTAATCAAACATTTTTCTTCATGATAATTTTAGTTTTTTTGTTAACACTGTATCAAAAGCCACAAACTAAACATAAACATTAAAGAGTCAAACTGGTCAACTAAATGAAACACTGATCACCATAATGGAAAAACATTTTCAATAAAACATCAACATCTAAACCTCTGTTAATTCTCAAAAAGAGTAAGTCATAAGTGTACTTTTTTGTGGCGGGGTGCTGATTCCAACCAAAATTCAACGTCTGCCCAACGTTGGAGATTGACGTCAAACAAATGTTGGATTTAGACGTCAAACCAATTTTAATTTTCAACCAGAATCCAACAGCTGACTGGCTTTGGAGTCTTCATCCTGCGCCTGCTGGGACTTTATTTAATATGCATATTTTGCTCTATTATATGTATTTGTGCTGTTGCTTGTATTTTGATTATTTGTTCTTATTTTGTTTATTTTTATTTGATAAATGTCCTAATTACCCTGAACATATATGGGCAGAAGGAAGGTCATGAACAGATATTGTAAGATTTTATGACGTCTTCTGAACCTGCCATACCTTGACTTTAGTGATCTGATGGACGCACACTGGAAAAACCCACTGATAATAAAGATATATAGATCAATGGGACTGTGGCCATTAATATAATGCGAGAATTGTTGATTCCTGAAATGGTGAGCTGAATGATGCAGATGCAAATAAGGACTGTAATGGCATTAACCTCTCATGCTCTGATAAGAGAAGATTGTCATGATAACAATGCTTTTACATGCATTATTTTATGGAATCATTATTACTTTTTCATACACGTACATTTTGATTTATTATGGTGCATTTATATATCTCCCTGTTGTTCAGACTTACTTATTTTCAGATCCTTAATTAATTTGTATTTTACCTCTGATAAAGACCGATTATAAATGCAGAAACGTGGAAATTTCATCCATTTCCCCTTGTGCCTTTGCATTTTGGATGGAATCAAATATCTATGCAAATATTTAGTTGTCACCCATATGAAAACAGGGAAATTAAATTTAAAAAAAGTCAAGTGAACACAGGCTACTGTATTGAAAGTCTGTGAGTAAGAGCAAATAATGAAATCAGTCAGGTATAATGTAAAGTTACTGAAGGCACAACTGGAGCTCAAACACAGAATCGCAGCGAGGATGAAGGAAAAGCTTGAATGTGCCTTAAGTAGAAATTTTATTCTGACGTAGAGATGGAGTTGGTGATAGAGCAATAATGTTTTAGAAACTGAAAATTGTTACATAAAAATTCAATCATTACTTTTTTGAGGAACAATGTGTCAGTCTTTCTGTGCTTATATTAAATGTATTCATTTTCTATTAAATTTTGAATGTCTTGTTAGTGTATATTCTATATTGGCAAAAGACAAATACTTAGAAAGGTTGATTAAAGAGTGAATCATATATGGTTGTTAATTGATATGTGTGTGTTTTCTCTGTTTGTCAGGAGGAAGCAGGTGTTTGGTGTTGATGTCAGTGTGTCTCGGGCTCATTTGTGTTGTTCTGCTGGTCTTCATCATACTGCTGCTCATCACCATCACAGCAGAGAGAGACCTGTTAAAGAGTTACAAGAACACAGTTGAAGATTTCAACCACACTATCAACAGCTTACAGGACAATTACACTGATCTAACGACTGAAAAACACCAACTGAAGAACAACTTCAGCTCTTTGAGTCAGAAGAAACTGGAACTGGAGACCAGAGCTAAAGATCTCACTGAAGAGAAAGGCCAGTTACAGGGAAGAGTTAACTTTTTGAATCTAGGTTTAAAAGGTGAATGTTTCTGTTTGAACATTTGTGTGGTTCAGGTGGGTTTTTCACATTCATTGAGTTGAAGAGCTGGTCTGAGAGCAGGCAGTACTGCAGGGATCGAGGAGCTGATCTGGTCATTATCAACACTGAAGAGAAGCAGGTGAGTTCAGTGCAAAAACAACTAGTTCAAGGAAATTCTGAGCATATTTTTAAAGAGATTGTGTCACACAACCAACCGATAAGATAATAAACCCAAAACTCACATATAAGTGTACATCAATATTGATTTTCATTTATTTTATTTTTGTAGTGCTGATTATGTTATAATGTCACTATATTTTAGGATCTCACTATATTTAACTTCTGTGTGTGTGTCAGTATTAATCTGCACTCTCAAACAAAACAAAAAAAGTACAAAATTGTACCTTTTAAGGTACAAGTGGCCATCACTGTGGTGGTACCCTTATGCTGTGCTCATACCAAACGCGAATAGAGCGTCAAAATCGCATCTACTGCGTCTAGTTGGACGCTTTAACATTTTGAATCTATTCATGTGTCCACAGCGTTCAAGGTGCTCCAGGAGAAATATGTCATAAAACACCACTCTGCCTCTTTTTA
Source organism: Romanogobio albipinnatus (assembly GCA_023566225.1). Classification (NCBI taxonomy): domain Eukaryota; kingdom Metazoa; phylum Chordata; class Actinopteri; order Cypriniformes; family Gobionidae; genus Romanogobio; species Romanogobio albipinnatus. Next base: position 67,370,877 of record CM042241.1, on the reverse strand, counting down.
TTTTCATAAAAAATATATATTAAACATTAATAGCCACACAAATGTGGACCAGGCAACGCACTATTATCTTCAATGCATGTATATTTAAATATCCTAAAATAAAAAATAAAGTTATGAAACTTCTCTTTGCCCTCAGTCAAAACGATTTGGCAGACAACAAATTATAGATTCATGACACCAAAGATCGCCTGTTAGATAAACTTTGCAGGACAGTGGCCCTCCAGGATCAGGATTGGACACCCCAGCGCAAGACACTCAATTTGCGTAAAATTTGCATCATTCACGCAAACTAGGCGCCCGAATGAGGCGGAATTGCGTCCAACGCACAACGGGACCTCCAGACGCGTGTCAACGCGTCTTTCCATTGACTTAACATTGAAATCACTCGCTCCTGATGCTCTATTCGCGTTTGGTGTGAATGCAGCATTAAGGGTACATTGTTGTACCTCTAATTCAGGGGTAGGCAAGTTCGGTCCTAGAAAGCTGATGTCCTGCAGAGTTTAGCTCCAACCCTACTAAACCACCATTGTATACAATTCATGGCTCCCAGCATGCATTGCAGCATTAAGTATGTCACCATTGTTGAGATTCATATGCCTATTCTTGATAACTGTGTGCGTCTAAACTTTTTCTCACTAGAATGTACATTTAAAAAAATCTAAATTCAGAATGTCTGATCTGTGGTAAGAAAATATTGTTGGTGAATATTATTTATTGATATTTTTAGTCAGTGATGAGTTTAATCAAACATTTTTTTTATAATAATTTTTGTTTATGGTTTCTTTTGATTTGAACAGATTATATGTTTTGTTAACACTGTAAAAAAAATCACAAACTCACATACAAAGCCAAGAGTCAAACTGCCCAACTAAATTAAACACTGATCACCATAATGGTGACCATGCCCAACCCTGGTCCTGGAGAGCTACCACCCTGCAGATTTTAGCTCCAGCCTGAATCAAACACACCTGAACCAGCTAATCATGGTGTTCAGAGTGCTAGATAATTACAGACAGGTGTGTTGGAGCAGGGATGGAATTGAAATCTGCAGGGTGGTAGCTCTCCAGGAGCAGAGTTGGGCACCCCTGAATTATACCATTGTTTTCCTCTACTTAGAGCAGGGGCAGGCAAGTTCGGTCCTAGAGAGTCGCTGTCCTGCAAAGTTTGACTCCAACCCTGAAAGACATCTATAGAAGCTCTTATTGAGAATTAAAGGGTAACTTCAGTGATTTAGCATTAAGCTTTGTATTTAAACTGGGTCATTTATGCAGTAGAAATGAGAAATTATTTTTGAATTTGGTGCCTTCTAGACGGAGAAAAGACAGAAAATTTATTTTTGTCTCATGTGGATGAAAAACAACAACTCCCAGAATGCACTTGCTTTGCTGCCCTACGAGGCCACTCCGTACACCGTCGTTTTGATCTCCATAGTAATACAATCATTTCGTTCAGTTAGAGAATAAACAATTAAAAACTGAACGTGTCTTTTCAATAAAGTGTGAGTGAGCCGAATGAAAGTCACGGCACAGACGCAGCAGGAGCCAGATTTCATTCCTCACGAAGACCTGAGCAGAGCTGAGGTAAGCTCCAGTCTGGCACGTTTTCAGATCACATATGGAAGCTAAACTATCACAAGAATTCATTGAAAAGTTGAAACACTCACTTTACTCTGCACCGCGCTCCGTTATTATGATTGTAAATGGTAAGCGATAAAACACTCACAGCAAATCATATGTACCTTGAGTGTTTGTTTTTATTTTTATCCCTCTTCTTAAGCCTGGAACACACCAAGCTGACGGTCGGCCTTCGGGCAGTTTTTGTGCATCGGCCAACTAAGTTGCCATCATCCATTCTTCACTTTCCTCTGGAACTGTTCCCACACTCTTCAAAACTGCTGCCATCACTCCAATATTGAAAAAAACTGGTGCTGACCCTAATGACTTTAATAATCTTCGTCCCATCTCCAATCTACCTTTCCTCTCCAAAATCCTTGAAAAAACTGTTGCTTCCCAAATTCATTCACATCTATCCCTTAATAACTTGTACGAACAATTCCAGTCTGGTTTTCGTCCCCTCCATAGCACTGAATCTGCACTAATTAAAATCACAAACGACCTCCTCCTGGCAGCCGACTCGGGTTTACTCACCATCCTCATCCTCCTTGATCTGAGTGCGGCTTTTGACACCATCTCTCACACTATCCTTCTCAACAGATTAATTTCAATTGGTATTTCACATACACCCCTTGACTGGTTTAAATCCTACCTCTCTGGCCGCTCACAGTTCATCCAAATCCAATCCTGCAGTTCCCACCCGTCTTCCCTTACCACTGGTGTGCCCCAGGGCTCTGTCCTGGGGCCTCTTCTCTTCATCATCTACCTCCTTCCCCTTGGCAATATCTTCCGCAAATACAACATTCACTTCCATTGCTACGCAGATGACACCCAGCTCTACCTTTCCAGCAAACCAAACTCCACCCTCCCACCTTCCTCTCTTACCGACTGCCTCACCGAGCTCAAATTCTGGTTCTCTTCTCGCTTCCTCAAACTAAACAGTAATAAAACAGAAATTCTTCTTATTGGCACTAAATCAGCCCTTTCAAAAGCTGACAGTTTTTCCCTCACCATCGACCACTCCTCTGTCTCCCTTTCCCCCCAGGTTAAGAGTCTGGGTGTCATCCTCGACAGCACATTATCTTTTCAATCTCATATTAATAACATCACCCGGTCTGCCTATTTCCACTTACGCAATATTAATCGCCTCCGTCCTTCCCTTTCTCCACACTCCACTGCCATTCTTGTACACAGCCTTGTCACCTCCCGCATCGACTATTGTAATTCTCTTCTCTTTGGTTTACCTAACAAATACCTTCATAAACTACAACTGGTTCAGAACTCTGCTGCCCGAATCATCACCAGAACCCCCTCCATTCATCACATCACCCCTGTTCTGCAGCAACTTCACTGGCTCCCGGTCAAATTCCGCATAGATTTCAAAATCCTACTGTTTACGTTCAAGGCCATCCACAATCTTTCCCCTCCTTATCTGTCCCAACTCCTCCATATCGCCACCCCTTCCCGCTCCCTCAGATCTGCTTCATCTGTCCACCTCTCTGTCCCTCCTGCCCGCCTCGTCACTATGGGGAGCAGGGCTTTCAGCCGCTCTGCCCCTCAACTCTGGAACTCACTCCCACCGGACCTCAGGAACCGGGACTCTCTCACACTCTTCAAATCCAGACTAAAAACTTACCTATTCAGAATTGCATATCCCACTTAACTATTTACATTGTCTTTTTTTATTTATCTCTTACTGTTTTTATTTGTATGTGTTGTACGGTGTCCTCGAGTGCCCAGAGAGGCGCCTTTAAATAAAATGTATTATTATTATTATTAAGTTTTCTCTGTGTGTTCCACACCGTCGGCTGACGTTGGTCCTCATCGGCTATTTTTCAGCCGAATCGACATGAATCGGCATCTGCGCTTGTAGGTCAGTTGGGCCATCTGATCGTTCTGATTGGCTGTTCTGCTAGCGAACCAGTGCACGAGAAAAAAATAAAACAGAAGTGACCATCTGTGGTGAGCGAGATTGTGCTTTATTTATAGCGCACGGTATAAATAGTAGACAAAATTACAAAATAGTAAGGCAAGTGTGCGAATCTATTACAGTCCACTGGGGGCCTTGTCCCTGTGTACACTCTCAGAAAATAAAGTACATAATTGTACATTTAGGGGTACAATGGCTTGTCACTGGGTTGGGACTGTTACATTCTGCCTCTTCCAGGCTATGTAAACAGCAAGGGAAGACCACGCGGATTAGTTCAAATAAAGAAATATGTTTATTAAAGATAAATAATGAACAAAGTAAATTAAATAAAGTCAGTATATGTATTAGGTTGAAAAATAAGAATATATGCAACATGAGATATGAGGTGTCCTGCATAAGGAAACAAAACATCAAAACGGTGCTAGAGAGAAGGAGAAGTGGCAGCCCTCCTTCAACCAGGTCTGAGCGATCTTTTAAAGCCCAAGATACTTGAAGCAATCACCCGCGATCCTGGAAGCAATCAAGCGTAACACCCCACACCTGTGTCACCTGTAGGGGAGACGCAATGAACAGGAAAACAGGCAAGATCAAAGGGGAGGAGCCCAGCAGATCCGTGACACCCCCTCCCTTAAAACAGAGGCCCCTAAAAGGACTCTGTAAAAACCTTCAAAACCCCCACACCCCACAACAAAAATAACAAGCAATTTTTTTTTTATTTATTAAAAATAATTTCCATAAACTAAAAGTGAGCACTTAACTTTGGTCCAGAAGTGTTGACAGCCCATATACATGAACTGGACAGAAGAACACTTGTCCACTGGCCCAAATCCCTCTACCCTCCAGCCACTCCAATCTCTCACCCATACCAAAGGCTCCAGCAAATCCCGGTACCTGGAAAGCTACATTTAAGGAGACCAGGCAGAAGAAGAGAGTGGAGAAACAGGAAGAGAGAAAAACGGGACAAAACAAACAAACACTCACTCCAGCCCACCTGGGGCACGGGACAAAGCGTCAGCCATGACATTGTCCACACCCCGAATGTGCCGTATCTGTAAATTGTACGGCTGTAAAAATAAAGCCCAGCGCATAAGGCGCTGACTGGGACTCTTTAACGAGTGGAGGAATGTAAGTGGATTGTGATCCGAGTAAACAGTAATAGGAACAGCGCCCCCAGCTAAATACACATCAAACTGTTGCAAACCCCATACTAACGCCAATGTTTCCTTCTCAATAGTTGAATAATTCAACTGATGACAATTAAACTTTTTAGAGAAGAAACATATTGGCCTGTCCACCCCCTGCTCATCACTCTGTAGGAGCACAGCACCAGCACCCACATGGCTTGCATCAACCTGCATCTGGAAAGGCTGATCCAAACGGGGTGCCATCAAAACTGGGGCAGAGGTCAACAACAACTTAACATTATCAAAAGCAGCCTGAGAGGTCACAGTCCATTCAAACTTCACTTTGGCTTTTAACAGGTTAGTCAAAGGGGCTACTACCGTAGAAAAAATGGAACAAAAGCTACGATAATACCCTACCATCCCCAAAAAGCGCCGCGACTCGGGTTTGGTGGTAGGAACAGGGAATTTATCAATAGCCACCACCTTAGCATGGACCGGCTTCACTTGCCCCTGCCCTACGATCTTCCCCAAGTATACAACTGTGGCCTGGGCAAACTCACACTTGGCTAGATTTACAGTGAGGCGAGCATCCACAAGCCTAGTAAAGAGAGGCCGAATACGGTCCAGATGTTCAGACCACTCATCGCTATACACAACCACATCATCAAGGTACACCGCGCACCCCTGCAAACCAGAAACGACACGGTTCATAAGTCGTTGAAATGTGGCGGGTGCATTTCGTAACCCAAAACTCATAACGGAGTAGGAGTACAACCCAGATGGTGTTATGAAGGCTGAAACCTCCTGAGCCCGAGATGACAAAGGGACTTGGTAATAACCTTTGAGCAAGTAAAATTTACTCACAAACCTTGCGGATCCTACCCAATCAACACAATCTTCAACCCTTGGAAGTGGAAAAGAATCAGATTTTGTTATGTTATTTAGTTTACGGTAATCGGTACAAAACCTATTCGTCCCATCAGGTTTACTGACCAATATACAAGGTGAAGCCCAACTTGAATAGGAAGGCTTTGCAAACCTATTATCTAACAGGTACTTCACCTCTGCCTCTAGATGTCGTTGTTTATCTGGTGACACCCGATAGAACCGCTGTCTTATTGGTTCTGCATCACCGACATCAATATCATGATCAATTAAATGAGTGCATGACGGTGTATCTGAAAACAAGGAGGGAAAATCAGACAACAAAGATATCATTTCTGATGCCCGTTCATCTGACAAATGCCCAAACAAAATATTCAACTCAGCCAGTTTCTCAGAGTTCCTCAAATGAGGTTGCAGCACACAGTCAGGACCTACCACATCCTCACCACTACTTGCTGCCACCATGTAGGAAGAGGCCCTATGAGTCTCCACAGATGCGGCTAAAGCAATGGGCCTAACCCGGTCATCAGACTCTGCTGCCCCAGAGACCGAAGACCTACTGTAATAAGATTTCAAAAGATTAATGTGACAGAGCTGTGTGCAACGCCTACGATCGGGTGTAGAAAGTAAATAATTCAGGTCTGACACCTGCCGAACCACCCTATATGGACCTGTGTATTTTGCCAAGAAAGGTGAATTGGCTATTGGCAATAATGCCAAAACCTCATCACCAGGACTGAACACCCTTGGCTCAGCTCGACGGTCATACCAGCTCTTCATTTTCTGTTGTGCTTTAGTCAGGTTGTCAGTAGCCATCTCACAGGCTAAAAACAACCTACGACGAAAACCATTAACATAGTCCAACAAGTTAACAGGAGACTCAGGACACTTCAGCTCCCCCTGCAAAACTGCTAGAGGCCCACGAACTCTATGGCCAAAGACCAAATCATTAGGTGAGAATCCCGTGCTCTCCTGGGTTACCTCTCGTGCCGCCAACATTAGCCATGGGAGCCCTTCCTCCCAGTCTCTGTTAAGCTCAAAACAATAACCCCTGAGAAGTGACTTCAATGTTTGATGAAACCGCTCCAGAGCACCTTGGCTCTGGGCGTGATAAGCGCTACTACGCTGATGTTGTTTCACCCGCAACTGCTCAAGCACCTCTCTAAACATGCGTGATGTAAAGTTAGAGCCTCTATCACTCTGTATAGTGTGAGGGATACCAAAGATGGAAATAAACTGTGAAAGGGCTTTTACCACAGATCTAGTAGAGATTGTACGCAAAGCATAGGCAGCAGGGTATCGGGTAGACTGACACATCACCGTCAGTAGGTAAACACACCCTGACTTAGATGGAGGTAATGGTCCCACACAATCAATTAACAAGTGTTCAATGGTCTCCCTATAGCTGGAATAGGGTAAAGTGGAGCGGGCTTTAACACCTGATTAGGCTTCCCCGTTAACTGGCATACATGACACGTCTTAATGAAGCATGCCACCTCCTTCTTTAGGCGAGGCCAATAGAAGTACTTCATAAGCCGATCATAGGTCTTTTTTACCCCCAAGTGCCCAGCTACATCCCCATGAGCTGTCTGTAGGACCAATTCTCTAAACTTAACTGGCTCTACCACTTGAAACACTGGGTCCTCGACCCCTTCGTCAGTGTGAGAAGACCACTTCCGGATCAACAAGCCCTCCTGAACAAAATACCCACTTGCTGCATTGCGCAACTCCTCAGGTGGCAACACCCCAACAAACAGATCTTATAATGTCTCATCCTCCTTTTGAGCTGCAACAAAATCACTATGGGAGAGAGACGGTAGATTAGGCAAAACAACAGACTTTAACTCCCTAATCGGCGAAACATCATCGTTAGTGCCACGGCTCATAGCCCGTGTCACTGCACAAGCAGTAAAGACAGACAAATTCTGACTACTAACACTGTCAGCTGAAATAGAAGGAATATCCTTAACCATTACAGGGGGCGGTATATCACCCCAGACACGCTCTCCAGCCAGATTGTTACCCAAAAGGAGATGGATGCCCTCTACAGGTAAGGAAGGTCGGACTACTATTGCTTCCTTCCCCTGTACCAAATCAGACTGCAGATTAATCCTGTGCAATGGAACAGAGACAACCTGTAGTAATACAATCCCCCGGACTAACACATTGTTTCCAGTGCTCGAGTCAGTAGAAAAAGGCAAAACGGACTCCAAGATAAAAGACTCAGATGCACCTGTGTCCCTAAGTATTTTAACTGGCACCTGGATGGAACTATCCACCAGTGAAACTAAGCCATCTGTAACAAAAGGAAAATAACCACTTCCACCCGTTTCAACGGAATCAGCCCTAACCTTGCTCTCGCTAGCCCCAACAGAGCTCAGGCCTGATAGCTGAGATGAAGTCACAACCCCGTCAGTTTTAGCCTCCGTCCCAGCCACCAAAACTTTAGAAGGTATACCTGACACAGATGCAGCCAGTGTTACCCCCCCTAACCACATCAGTCCCATTTCTCTGGCTTTTCCCCTTTAAAATAGGACAGTCTTTCTTCCAGTGCCCCTTGTCCAAGCAGTAGCGACACACATCAGCATCCTTCTTAGCCTGATTAGCAGGTATAAAAGCAGAAAACCTAGAATCTCTGTGAAAACTCCCAGTGCCCTTGTGTGACTGATTAGCATTTGAATCTATTCTACTCGGAGTAGGTGACCCAAATGAACCTACCGAAGACCCTAATGAAGAAGAGCCCAAAACTTTATTGAAACGTCCAAAACGTTGTACCTGATAAACCTTACCTGTATTGTTTTCCTTTAAACTATACTTATGTATCAAAATGAAATTGTCAGCCACAACTGCCGCTTCAGCTGCGGTTTTCATCTTATGCTCAGCTATGTGTGTAGCGATACGCTCAGGAAGGATGTTTCTGAACTGTTCTGAAACAATCAGGTTAGACAACTCTTCAAAAGTAGCGACCCCTACTGCAGAGCACCAACGATTAAAGTGGCTATTCAGCTCTCTCGCTACCTCTCTATACGTCTGTTTGTCTCCTTTTCTCCAGCTACGAAACCGCAAACGATAAGCTTCAGGAACTAATTTGTAAATTTTAAGCACTGCCTCTTTTATTTTTACATAGTTTTTCCTGTCTGGCACAGGTAACGCAATAAAAGCTTCTTGTGCTCTACCTACAAGAACACTTTGGAGTAACAACGTTCTCTCAGAATCAGACCAGCCACGGTCTTCAGCCACACTCTCAAATAAAGAAAAGAAAATATCTGGATCCCTCTCATTGAACTTCGGAAGCAACCTAACCATGTTAGATATATCAGGGGAACGCACAAACCCCCTAGGAGTCGTACCCTCACCCCCATCAAGAGAAAGCCTACCTTCAGCGACCAGTCTCAGCCGTTCTAAAGCCACATCACGTTCACTTTTTATTCTTTCCATTTCTAATTGACGCTCAGCTTCCCTTTCGTTCCGCTCTGCCTCACGTTGAGCTTCTCTCTCTTGACATTCAGCTTCCTGCTGTGCTTCCCTTTCTTTCTGTTGCATTTCTATTAACACTTTCTGTTGCTCAAACGTAAGTGTCATTTTGGAAAACTCTGTCGAAAGAGGTGTCGACGTTGCTCCTTCTAGCTCTAACTCCTCCATAATTAGAGATGCAGGTGATGAAAGAATATTCCTGACAACCAACTCAGCCTGAACTGACACTTTTATCTGGGCCAATTTGGCTGTTCTGGGTAGTCCTAACTCAAAGTTATAATGTTCGCAAACTTGACGCAACTGATCCTTTGTCAACCTATTCAAAACCTCCACCGATGGAGCTACGAAAAAATCCTCCAAACTAGCCATACAAATGAAACAAGTTCTACAGCATACAATCTTTATACAAAAAAAAAAACGAGCTCACCTTTTTACAATACAAGTGTGGCCACAACACTGCGCATCCAGACGAGACAAACGAAACTGCCCTCAAAAAAAACAAAACACGATCCTCTTCATGCATACCCCAAGGACAGAGATTTTTATTACACCTTATACTACGGGGCCGTTGAATGCTTGAATCTGATTGGCTGATGAACGTTCTAAGGTGTGCAATTATTTTCTGGGAGATGCACAGCGAACGTAGTTCCAGGCAGCGCTTGACCGGATTACAGTTCCATATCACTTCGCATAGTTAACTGTAACAACGGACATTACAGGACTAAAAAACAACAATATGACAGACGATTTTCCTAAAGTAAATCTTAATATTTACGGTGAATATACAAACGTTCAACAACTGGGCGGCAGCAGTATTAGACAGTCCAGGTGAAAACCAACAGACGGAAGCGGACACCAAAGGCAAGCTTTTCTGTCTCATTACTGAAATCACACGCACTACAGTTTGCACAAAAAGGTGTCAGCGCTGCCCTGACGATTTGATCAGTAAGCCCATAAAGTGGAGCAACTTAAAGGCTACACGTGACATTTTTTCACTAGCGAGGTAATAACAGCGCTGTTTAGAAACGCACAGAGGCAGCCTAATTCACACAAGCACTCTCTCTCTCTCTCTCTCTCTCTCTCTCTCTCTCTCTCTCTCTCTCTCTCTCTCTCTCATAACTTTATTAATAACTGCAGTAGAATGCTATCAACGGCTCAAGCCTTCGTTAACAGCTTTAAAATGACGTTTTGGAACTAACAAAAGAGCCGTTGGATGAGACGCGGAAGAAATAGTCCTACTCACAATAGCGGTTTAAGTACAAAAACCGGACGAATCCCTTTAAATATATCATCGGATCGATGTCTTGAGGTGTGTTAACCGTAGTATAAGCGGAATAATTGACTCCGGGCCGTTCAATTATTAGAATAATAATGCACACCCGAGGTGTAACGGCCACTCCGCTTCGCGTCGTGACCGCATCACCACCTCGGGTGTGCATTATTGTTCTAATAATTGAACGGCCCGTCGTCAATTATTCCTTACATATCAGTGGCGCCTAACACTCCCCCAACAAAATGTTGTTAAAGCTGGCCTCCACGACTGTGCCCTCTGCCCAGGATAGCACAAAAACAATAAACTAAAATAATAAAGCAAAATAACAAACAAGCCGTTAACGCTTGATGAGCACTCGCAAAGCTCCGATAATTGTTATCTAGAACGTTATCAATAAACTCAATCTTAAACACGCAGTGCAGCCCCGACACTGACCAAACAATACACCACCGCCAATTCTTCAACCTGGCTCACTTCCAAAACACCCCAGGCACAAATTAACAACGTATTCTCCTTCTCTCACGCACCAACAACGAAAAAAGAAAAACAACAAATCCTTTAACTAATCCACATGTGTCTTCCCACTGATTCAAAAACGTGTTCAATTCAATTAATTGTATCGGATCTTCACCGGATCCATATACAATTTTTTCAAACCAAACGCAACTAAACAAAACTAGATTTAAAGCTTTTAACACCTAGGCTAATCAAAACCTAGTGATAAGCATTAAAGGAAAAAAAACAACTTATATTTACCAATGTCGTTTCAGATCTCGGACGAGCCCCCAATCTGTTACATTCTGCCTCTTCCAGGCTATGTAAACAGCAAGGGAAGACCACGCGGATTAGTTCAAATAAAGAAATATGTTTATTAAAGATAAATAATGAACAAAGTAAATTAAATAAAGTCAGTATATGTATTAGGTTGAAAAATAAGAATGTATGCAACATGAGATATGAGGTGTACTGCATAAGGAAACAAAACATCAAAACGGTGCTAGAGAGAAGAAACGGCAGCCCTCCTTCAACCAGGTCTGAGCGATCTTTTAAAGCCCAAGATACTTGAAGCAATCACCCGCGATCCTGGAAGCAATCAAGCGTAACACCCCACACCTGTGTCACCTGTAGGGGAGACGCAATGAACAGGAAAACAGGCAAGAGCAAAGGGGAGGAGCCCAGCAGATCCGTGACAGGACCCTTAAGAGTATATAAATCAGGTGAAGGCAAGTTCAGTCCTAGAGAGCTGATGTCCTGCAGAGTTTAGCTCCAACTCAATAATTAAAAAAAGTCTTCAATAATCAAACAATCATCACTCAATTAATCACTTAAGTATCTTATTAACTCTAACACTGCTTCAGTGTTACTTTAACACCCTGCTGGTGGTTCCCATATGAACACAGAGCGGTGTTAATTCAACACCGGGGAATTTACTGTGCAACATCCCATATGTGACACACATCTGGCACATGTGGAATGATGATCCGGCCAACATTTGGCACATGTGGAATGATGATCCGGCCAACATCTGGCACATGTGGAATGATGATCCGGCCCACATCTGGCACATGTGGAATGATGATCCGGCCCACATCTGGCACATATGGAATGATGATCTGGTCCACATTTGGCACATGTGGAATGATGATCCGGCCAACATCTGGCACATGTGGAATAATGATCCGGGTCACATTTGACACATGTGGAATACTGATCTGGCCCACATCTGGCACATGTGGAATACTGATCTGGCCCACATCTGGCACATGTGGAATACTGATCTGGTCCACATTTGGCACATGTGGAATACTGATCTGGCCCACATCTGGCACATGTGGAATAATGATCTGGTCCACATTTGGCACATGTGGAATGATGATCCGGCCAACATCTGGCACTTGTGGCATACTGATCTGGCCCACATGCTGCGTGGAATGACGGCCCTTGAGTGGACCACTCCTGTTTGCCAGATCTGGGCCAAAAGCAGGCCAGAGCAATGCCACATGTCAGCCAAGAGCAAAGAAATAAACAAGAACTGGACCTTATCTGAGCCACAAAATCTGTTTATATTAAATATGGTCATCTCAGCCTTAATAAACCTGTTAACAAGCAAAATCACTGAAGGAGAGAAGAGAACAGAAAAAGAGATGAGCAGAAACCAGCTTCACACATTTCTAACCAGACTGACTTTATTGCTGTCAGATGACTACAGAAGCTCTTATTGAGGATTAACAGAAGTTTAACTCTAATGTGTTTCATCTGAAGTCACCGTAACAGTGATCAGTGTTTCCATTAGTTGAGCTCTTAATTCGTATTATATGGTTGTCATATTTGGCTGCTGTGACATTGTGTCATCAGTGTTATTTCTTGAGCGATTGCAAGAATCAGCACCTTGCCACTACTGCTCTGCCAAAAGTTTTTCGGATGTGCATAATTCCTCTTTGAGTTCAGATTGTTATTTGGGTCTATTCTTTGTGATCACAAATTCCTCTTTTTGGAGCTGTTGTTTCAAGCTGATAACGTGGTTGAATGAACACAGTAGTATGAGTCTACAGGGATTGTTTTAAGTTGGTCTGCATATTTATTTGTGTTGAAGGCCATTATGATATGAAACCACTTCTTGTTTAGAGTTAGCGCTACTGTAAAAACACACCTCATTCTGAAGAACAGCTCATCTGTGAAGACGTGCTGTCCAACATAACAGCAAATTATGGAAATAGACACTGTTTATCAAAATATTGAACACAGAAATATTAAGGACACAACTGGACCTCAAACAAAGAGTAACGGTCAGGATGAAGGAAAAGATGAAAAGTGCAGTAAGAACATTATTTTAAAGCAGAAATGATGTTGCAGATGATGCTATTAATGGTGTCAATGTTTGAGGAAGTGTCAGAAACTATTTCAAATATATTTTTAAGACCAATATGTCAGTTTCTGCTTTTATATTTAATGTATTAACACTTATACACAAATACTTTTTCAATACGTTCATAGATATTTTACTGTATAGCAATGTTTGTCTTGTAAAATAACATGCTCATCATCTAAATACAAATGTAGATTAAAAGGTTGATTTAAATCCTTTATTTGTAATAATTTGAGGTGTGTTTTCTCTGTTTGTCAGGAGGAAGCAGGTGTTTGGTGTGGATGTCAGTGTGTCTCGGGCTCATTTGTGTTGTTCTGCTGGTCTTCATCATACTGCAGCTCATCACCATCACAGCAGAGAGAGACCTGTTAAAGAGTTACAAGAACACAGTTGAAGAGTTCAACCACACTATCAACAGCTTACAGGGCAATTACACTGATCTAATGACTGAAAAACACCAACTGAAGAACAACTTCAGCTCGTTGAGTCAGGAGAAACTGGAGCTGGAGACCAGAGTCAATGATCTCACTGCTGAAAAAAGTCAGTTACAGAGAAGTTTTGATTCTTGAGTTATGAACTAAATATTTTGGTTTTCCTAGTTTTCTTTATCTCTCATATAAAAAGTGTGTGTTTCTGTTAGGATACCAGTGTAGTTTAGATGGCTTGTTCATATCCTGTGAGTTGAAGAGCTGGTCTGAGAGCAGGCAGTACTGCAGGGATCGAGGAGCTGATCTGGTCATTATCAACACTGAAGAGAAGCAGGTGAGTTTGTGTGAGTGACTGTTCATGAATGAGAGGAATCACACTTACTCCTGTTTTTATTCACACACAGAGGTTCATATCTTCATTCAAGGAGAGAGTGTGGATTGGTTTGACTGACATTGTGAACGAGGGCAACATGACATGGGTGGATAATTCAACATTGAAACAAGGGTAAGTGACAAAACACGTCTTAAAAATAAGACCATCACAACCTTGACATCTTTTCTACAAACATGATAAAACCACATACATTTAAAAACATCTGCTTATTTTGCATTCCTGAATGAGAAAATGTGGGGGTTTGAATAATTGAAAATGAATACGTTGTTTAGGTTTTGGTTCGAGGGTGAGCCGAATGACCACCGTGGAATTGAAGACTGTGTTGAAATAATGTCTCCTTTATCTTCAAACCTGAACAACTGGAATGATCTCCCATGCTCTGAAAAGAGAAAAGGGATTTGTGAGAAATAAGGTTCATCCCGTCTTGTTGTAGTTTTACTTCTATTATTTTCTGCTACTTTCATTTATATAAACTGCTTTTATGATATCAATTTTATTTCATACTTTTCTGTAATATACAAAATCACAAGCGGATGTTCAGATGAAAGGGACAGTAAAATTGTCTTTAATCTGGGAAGCCAAACCTCTGATGTGTTCATTATAAGCAACTGTGAATATGATCTTATCCTGGCTGTTATCATTCGTATCTGTTGGTCTGAAGTGTTGCTGACAATCATCTGAAGTCTCCCACATTGCAATTATTCACCCCTACTATTCTGATATTAAGTGTCTGTGAAACCGCTTTTGTGTTGATGTGCCTACTGTTTGAATAAAATGGTCAATACCATCATTACATCGTTGACACATGGCATGTTTTGTTTTTATTTTATATTAAATTTTTTTTTATATCTGTTTATTGTAAACCCCTGCATTTCTGCCCGAGCCCAACGAGCCACGACTTTTTTACGCCCCCAGGGCCGGGTTTCGGGCCAATTTTCACGTCATACCTCAATCGCAGGCTGGGCTTCGGGCCTTTTTTAGGCTTCTCCTTCGTTTTATATTTTAGACATTCATTAATTAAAAGTAACAATGAGATGTGCTGCGCTGGTGGAAACAACATGAGACCATGATACCGCGACTGTCAAGCCTGACTCGCAGTGTTTAGAGTACGGCGCTATGCAACGCGTCACCGCAAATGAGTAAAGCAAGCCAACACGCAAACTGCTGCAAGTGAAACTGAAAATAAGCTAAGTCTTAGATGCTCAAAAACACAATCATCTTCATTAAAACTAATGAGACTAAAGGCTCTTACCAGTGCTTAGGACGCTCGTTCTCATATTGCGGTCTTTGATCTTGAAGTGAGTTGATGAATAAATGCAGCTCATATCTGTTGCTTTCGTTGACGTGAACTCCGTTAAATGTCGTCTTTTCTGATCTTTTATCTAGACCTGCAGTTTTCTCTTCCTTCTTTAAAAATGTGTAAAGTAGACCTTGTCAACAGTAAATGTAATTAACTTATTTACAAAGAATTTAAACATATGATTATTAGTGTTATTTTCTGGGAGATGTTGAATCCTCAGTAAGAAGCAGTGCATACAGCTACTTTCCATTGAAAATAGTCCAGCAGGGCGCAGCAGAGAGCAGGTTTATCAGACTGAAGCGATCAGAGAGGAACAGAAACATCAGATTCAGGGCACTTGCTGCTGTTTCCTGGTCCAGTTTGGCCTGTTTAAGGGTGTTTGAGTCCATTTGAGTGGCCACAGATTCCTCTTGTTGGCTTTTGAAGCTGATATCATGTGGTTGAATGTACAATACACAAACAAGGGGTGCTTCTCAATACTAGTAAGTTTAGGTGTTTGGGTGATCACAGATTCCTCTTGTTGGACGTCGTAGCTGCTAACACGATCACAATACAGTACATTCCCCGGTGTTGAATTAACACCGCTCTGTGTTCATATGGGCACCACCAGCAGGGTGTTAAAGTAACACTGAAGCAGTGTTAGAGTTAATAAGATACTTAAGTGATTCATTTGTTTGATTATTGAAGACACCTGATGATAATGAGCAGAATCACTGAAGGACAGAGAAACACAAGAACTACAACTGACTTCAGCCACAGCTTTAGATGAAATCAACTGAAGACATTAAATCTCTCTTATTACACACCAGATTGACTTTATTTCTGACATCTAAGTAAGATTTTGTGATGTCTTCTGAACCTGCCATACCTTGACTTTAGTGATCTGATGGACGCACACTGGAAAAACCCACTGATAATAAAGATATATAGATCAATGGGACTGTGGCCATTAATATAATGCGAGAATTGTTGATTCCTGAAATGGTGAGCTGAATGGTGCAGATGCAAATAAGGACTGTAATGGCATTAACCTCTCATGCTCTGATAAGAGAAGATTGTCATGATAACAATGCTTTTACATGCATTATTTTATGGAATCATTATTACTTTTTCATACACGTACATTTTGATTTATTATGGTGCATTTATATATCTCCCTGTTGTTCAGACTTACTTATTTTCAGATCCTTAATTAATTTGTATTTTACCTCTGATAAAGACCGATTATAAATGCAGAAACGTGGAAATTTCATCCATTTCCCCTTGTGCCTTTGCATTTTGGATGGAATCAAATATCTATGCAAATATTTAGTTGTCACCCATATGAAAACAGGGAAATTAAATTAAAAAAAAGTCAAGTGAACACAGGCTACTGTATTGAAAGTCTGTGAGTAAGAGCAAATAATGAAATCAGTCAGGTATAATGTAAAGTTACTGAAGGCACAACTGGAGCTCAAACACAGAATCGCAGCGAGGATGAAGGAAAAGCTTGAATGTGCCTTAAGTAGAAATTTTATTCTGACGTAGAGATGGAGTTGGTGATAGAGCAATAATGTTTTAGAAACTGAAAATTGTTACATAAAAATTCAATCATTACTTTTTTGAGGAACAATGTGTCAGTCTTTCTGTGCTTATATTAAATGTATTCATTTTCTATTAAATTTTGAATGTCTTGTTAGTGTATATTCTATATTGGCAAAAGACAAATACTTAGAAAGGTTGATTAAAGAGTGAATCATATATGGTTGTTAATTGATATGTGTGTGTTTTCTCTGTTTGTCAGGAGGAAGCAGGTGTTTGGTGTTGATGTCAGTGTGTCTCGGGCTCATTTGTGTTGTTCTGCTGGTCTTCATCATACTGCAGCTCATCACCATCACAGCAGAGAGAGACCTGTTAAAGAGTTACAAGAACACAGTTGAAGAGTTCAACCACACTATCAACAGCTTACAGGACAATTACACCGATCTAATGACTGAAAAACACCAACTGAAGAACAACTTCAGCTCTTTGAGTCAGGAGAAACTGGAACTGGAGACCAGAGCTAAAGATCTCACTGAAGAGAAAGGCCAGTTACAGGGAAGAGTTAACTTTTTGAATCTAGGTTTAAAAGGTGAATGTTTCTGTTTGAACATTTGTGTGGTTCAGGTGGGTTTTTCACATTCATTGAGTTGAAGAGCTGGTCTAAGAGCAGGCAGTACTGCAGGGATCGAGGAGCTGATCTGGTCATTATCAACACTGAAGAGAAGCAGGTGAGTTCAGTGCAAAAACAACTAGTTCAAGGAAATTCTGAGCATATTTTTAAAGAGATTGTGTCACACAACCAACCAATAAGATAATAAACCCAAAACTCACATATAAGTGTACATCAATATTGATTTTCATTTATTTTATTTTTGTAGTGCTGATTATGTTATAATGCCACTATATTTTAGGATCTCACTATATTTAACTTCTGTGTGTGTGTCAGTATTAATCTGCACTCTCAAACAAAACAAAAAAAGTACAAAATTGTACCTTTTAAGGTACAAGTGGCCATCACTGTGGTGGTACCCTTATGCTGCGCTCACACCAAACGCGAATAGAGCGTCAAAATCGCATCTACTGCGTCTAGTTGGACGCTTTAACATTTTGAATCTATTCATGTGTCCACAGCGTTCAAGGCGCTCCAGGAGAAATATGTCATAAAACACCACTCTGCCTCTTTTTATTTTCATTAAAAATATATATTAAACATTAATAGCCACACAAATGTGGACCAGGCAACGCACTATTATCTTCAATGCATGTATATTTAAATATCCTAAAAAAAAAAATAAAGTTATGAAACTTCTCTTTGCCCTCAGTCAAAACGATTTGGCAGACAACAAATTATAGCTTCATGACACCAAAGATTGCCTGTTAGATAAACTTTGCAGGACAGTGGCCCTCCAGGATCAGGATTGGACACCCCAGCGCAAGACACTCAATTTGCGTAAAATTTGCATCATTCACGCAAACTAGGTGCCCGAATGAGGCGGAATTGCGTCCAACGCACAACGGGACCTCCAGACGCGTGCCAACACGTCTTTCCATTGACTTAACATTGAAATCACTCGCTCCTGATGCTCTATTCGCGTTTGGTGTGAATGCAGCATTAAGGGTACATTGTTGTACCTCTAATTCAGGGGTAGGCAAGTTCGGTCCTAGAAAGCTGATGTCCTGGAGAGTTTAGCTCCAACCCTACTAAACCACCATTGTATACAATTCATGGCTCCCAGCATGCATTGCAGCATTAAGTATGTCACCATTGTTGAGATTCATATGCCTATTCTTGATAACTGTGTGCGTCTAAACTTTTTCTCCCTAGAATGTACATTTAAAAAAATCTAAATTCAGAATGTCTGATCTGTGGTAAGAAAATATTGTTGGTTAATATTATTTATTGATATTTTTAGTCAGTGATGAGTTTAATCAAACATTTTTTTTATAATAATTTTTGTTTATGGCTTCTTTTGATTTGAACAGATTATATGTTTTGTTAACACTGTAAAAAAAAATCACAAACTCACATACAAAGCCAAGGGTCAAACTGCCCAACTAAATTAAACACTGATCACCATAATGGTGACCATGCCCAACCCTGGTCCTGGAGAGCTACCACCCTGCAGATTTTAGCTCCAGCCTGAATCAAACACACCTGAACCAGCTAATCATGGTGTTCAGAGTGCTAGATAATTACAGACAGGTGTGTTGGAGCAGGGATGGAACTGAAATCTGCAGGGTGGTAGCTCTCCAGGAGCAGAGTTGGGCACCCCTGAATTATACCATTGTTTTCCTCTACATAGAGCAGGGGCAGGCAAGTTCGGTCCTAGAGAGTCGCTGTCCTGCAAAGTTTGACTCCAACCCTGAAAGACATCTATAGAAGCTCTTATTGAGAATTAAAGGGTAACTTCAGTGATTTAGCATTAAGCTTTGTATTTAAACTGGGTCATTTATGCAGTAGAAATGAGAAATTATTTTTGAATTTGGTGCCTTCTAGACGGAGAAAAGACAGAAAATGTATTTTTGTCTCATGTGGATGAAAAACAACAACTCCCAGAATGCACTTGCTTTGCTGCCCTACGAGGCCACTCCGTACACCGTCGTTTTGATCTCCATAGTAATACAATCATTTCGTTCAGTTAGAGAATAAACAATTAAAAACTGAACGTGTCTTTTCAATAAAGTGTGAGTGAGCCGAATGAAAGTCACGGCACAGACGCAGCAGGAGCCAGATTTCATTCCTCACGAGGACCTGAGCAGAGCTGAGGTAAGCTCCAGTCTGGCACGTTTTCAGATCACATATGGAATTTAAACTATCACAGGAATTCATTGAAAAGTTGAAACACTCACTTTACTCTGCACCGCGCTCCGTTATTATGATTGTCCGTGCGGCCGCCTGTGTCTTACATTCTGTGCGTGAGATCTCTCCCCTATTGGCGGGTTGATAACATGCGGAACAGCTGTGTAACCACAATTGTGTAACTTTAAAGGTGCAGTTATACGTTTTTTTCCCCAAGAAACAAAATTGTACCGCCACTGTACCTTTTTTTCTGAGAGTGTATTAATCATCATACTCGTGTATTTAAGCCTTCAGTCCTCCGGAGTTCATTTCTTGTGTTAATTTTATGTGGATTGTTGCCTGTGATCAAGTTCTATGTTAATTACTTATGTTTGCTATATTGCTCTCAGTGTTAATAAAATGCATTGTTCATCATTTCATTCTGTGTCACGCATTATCTTTGCATTATCTATGCTGCACACATTTATTCCTCTTTTTATTCACACACAGAGGTGCATATCTTCATGCGTCAAGGAGAGAGTGTGGATTGGTTTGACTGACATTGAGACCGAGGGCAACATGAAATGGGTGGATAATTCACCACTGAATAAATGGTAAGCGATAAAACACTCACAGCAAATCATATGTACCTTGAGTGTTTGTTTTTATTTTTATCCTTCTTCTTAAGCCTGGAACACACCAAGCTGACGGTCGGCCTTCGGGCAGTTTTTGTGCATCGGCCAACTAAGTTGCCATCATCCATTCTTCACTTTCCTCTGGAACTGTTCCCACACTCTTCAAAACTGCTGCCATCACTCCAATATTGAAAAAATCTGGTGCTGACCCTAATGACTTTAATAATCTTCGTCCCATCTCCAATCTACCTTTCCTCTCCAAAATCCTTGAAAAACTGTTGCTTCCCAAATTCATTCACATCTATCCCTTAATAACTTGTACGAACAATTCCAGTCTGGTTTTCGTCCCCTCCATAGCACTGAATCTGCACTAATTAAAATCACAAACTACCTCCTCTTGGCAGCCGACTCGGGTTTACTCACCATCCTCATCCTCCTTGATCTGAGTGCGGCTTTTGACACCATCTCTCACACTTTCCTTCTCAACAGATTAATTTCAATTGGTATTTCACATACACCCCTTGACTGGTTTAAATCCTACCTCTCTGGCCGCTCACAGTTCATCCAAATCCAATCCTGCAGTTCCCACCCGTCTTCCCTTACCACTGGTGTGCCCCAGGGCTCTGTCCTGGGGCCTCTTCTCTTCATCATCTACCTCCTTCCCCTTGGCAATATCTTCCGCAAATACAACATTCACTTCCATTGCTACGCAGATGACACCCAGCTCTACCTTTCCAGCAAACCAAACTCCACCCTCCCACCTTCCTCTCTTACCGACTGCCTCACCGAGCTCAAATTCTGGTTCTCTTCTCGCTTCCTCAAACTAAACAGTAATAAAACAGAAATTCTTCTTATTGGCACTAAATCAACCCTTTCAAAAGCTGACAGTTTTTCCCTCACCATCGACCACTCCTCTGTCTCCCCTTCCCCCCAGGTTAAGAGTCTGGGTGTCATCCTCGACAGCACATTATCTTTTCAATCTCATATTAATAACATCACCCGGTCTGCCTATTTCCACGTACGCAATATTAATCGCCTCCGTCCTTCCCTTTCTCCACACTCCACTGCCATTCTTGTACACAGCCTTGTCACCTCCCGCATCGACTATTGTAATTCTCTTCTCTTTGGTTTACCTAACAAATACCTTCATAAACTACAACTGGTTCAGAACTCTGCTGCCCGAATCATCACCAGAACCCCCTCCATTCATCACATCACCCCTGTTCTGCAGCAACTTCACTGGCTCTCGGTCAAATTCCGCATAGATTTCAAAATCCTACTGTTTACGTTCAAGGCCATCCACAATCTTTCCCCTCCTTATCTGTCCCAACTCCTCCATATCGCCACCCCTTCCCGCTCCCTCAGATCTGCTTCATCTGTCCACCTCTCTGTCCCTCCTGCCCGCCTCGTCACTATGGGGAGCAGGGCTTTCAGCCGCTCTGCCCCTCAACTCTGGAACTCACTCCCACCGGACCTCAGGAACCTGGACTCTCTCACACTCTTCAAATCCAGACTAAAAACTTACCTATTCAGAATTGCATATCCCACTTAACTATTTACATTGTCTTTTTTTATTTATCTCTTACTGTTTTTATTTGTATGTGTTGTACGGTGTCCTCGACTGCCCAGAGAGGCGCCTTTAAATAAAATGTATTATTATTAGTATTATTATTATTATTAAGTTTTCTCTGTGTGTTCCACACCGTCGGCTGACGTTGGTCCTCATCGGCTATTTTTCAGCCGAATCGACATGAATCGGCATCTGCGCTTGTAGGTCAGTTGGGCCATCTGATCGTTCTGATTGGCTGTTCTGCTAGCGAACCAGTGCACGAGAAAAAAATAAAACAGAAGTGACCATCTCTGGTGAGCGAGATTGTGCTTTATTTATAGCGCACGGTATAAATAGTAGACAAAATTACAAAATAGTAAGGCAAGTGTGCGAATCTATTACAGTCCACTGGGGGCCTTGTCCCTGTGTACACTCTCAGAAAATAAAGTACATAATTGTACATTTAGGGGTACAATGGCTTGTCACTGGGTTGGGACTGTTACATTCTGCCTCTTCCAGGCTATGTAAACAGCAAGGGAAGACCACGCGGATTAGTTCAAATAAAGAAATATGTTTATTAAAGATAAATAATGAACAAAGTAAATTAAATAAAGTCAGTATATGTATTAGGTTGAAAAATAAGAATATATGCAACATGAGATATGAGGTGTCCTGCATAAGGAAACAAAACATCAAAACGGTGCTAGAGAGAAGGAGAAGCGGCAGCCCTCCTTCAACCAGGTCTGAGCGATCTTTTAAAGCCCAAGATACTTGAAGCAATCACCCGCGATCCTGGAAGCAATCAAGCGTAACACCCCACACCTGTGTCACCTGTAGGGGAGACGCAATGAACAGGAAAACAGGCAAGATCAAAGGGGAGGAGCCCAGCAGATCCGTGACACCCCCTCCCTTAAAACAGAGGCCCCTAAAAGGACTCTGTAAAAACCTTCAAAACCCCCACACCCCACAACAAAAATAACAAGCAATTTTTTTTTAATTTATTAAAAATAATTTCCATAAACTAAAAGTGAGCACTTAACTTTGGTCCAGAAGTGTTGACAGCCCATATACATGAACTGGACAGAAGAACACTTGTCCACTGGCCCCAATCCCTCTACCCTCCAGCCACTCCAATCTCTCACCCACACCAAAGGCTCCAGCAAATCCCGGTACCTGGAAAGCTACATTTAAGGAGACCAGGCAGAAGAAGAGAGTGGAGAAACAGGAAGAGAGAAAAACGGGACAAAACAAACAAACACTCACTCCAGCCCACCTGGGGCACGGGACAAAGCGTCAGCCATGACATTGTCCACACCCCGAATGTGCCGTATCTGTAAATTGTACGGCTGTAAAAATAAAGCCCAGCGCATAAGGCGCTGACTGGGACTCTTTAACGAGTGGAGGAATGTAAGTGGATTGTGATCCGAGTAAACAGTAATAGGAACAGCGCCCCCAGCTAAATACACATCAAACTGTTGCAAACCCCATACTAACGCCAATGTTTCCTTCTCAATAGTTGAATAATTCAACTGATGACAATTAAACTTTTTAGAGAAGAAACATATTGGCCTGTCCACCCCCTGCTCATCACTCTGTAGGAGCACAGCACCAGCACCCACATGGCTTGCATCAACCTGCATCTGGAAAGGCTGATCCAAACGGGGTGCCATCAAAACTGGGGCCGAGGTCAACAACAACTTAACATTATCAAAAGCAGCCTGAGAGGTCACAGTCCATTCAAACTTCACTTTGGCTTTTAACAGGTTAGTCAAAGGGGCTACTACCGTAGAAAAATTGGAACAAAAGCTACGATAATACCCTACCATCCCCAAAAAGCTCCGCGACTCGGGTTTGGTGGTAGGAACAGGGAAATTATCAATAGCCACCACCTTAGCATGGACCGGCTTCACTTGCCCCTGCCCTACGATCTTCCCCAAGTATACAAATGTGGCCTGGGCAAACTCACACTTGGCTAGATTTACAGTGAGGCGAGCATCCACAAGCCTAGTAAAGAGAGGCCGAATACGGTCCAGATGTTCAGACCACTCATCGCTATACACAACCACATCATCAAGGTACACCGCGCACCCCTGCAAACCAGAAACGACACGGGTCATAAGTCGTTGAAATGTGGCGGGTGCATTTCGTAACCCAAAACTCATAACGGAGTAGGAGTACAACCCAGATGGTGTTATGAAGGCTGAAACCTCCTGAGCCCGAGATGACAAAGGGACTTGGTAATAACCTTTGAGCAAGTAAAATTTACTCACAAACCTTGCGGATCCTACCCGATCAACACAATCTTCAACCCTTGGAAGTGGAAAAGAATCAGATTTTGTTATGTTATTTAGTTTACGGTAATCGGTACAAAACCTATTCGTCCCATCAGGTTTACTGACCAATATACAAGGTGAAGCCCAACTTGAATAGGAAGGCTTTGCCAACCTATTATCTAACAGGTACTTCACCTCTGCCTCTAGATGTCGTTGTTTATCTGGTGACACCCGATAGAACCGCTGTCTTATTGGTTCTGCATCACCGACATCAATATCATGCATGCTCAATTAAATGAGTGCATGACGGTGTATCTGAAAACAAGGAGGGAAAATCAGACAACAAAGACATCATTTCTGATGCCCGTTCATCTGACAAATGCCCAAACAAAATATTCAACTCAGCCAGTTTCTCAGAGTTCCTCAAATGAGGTTGCAGCACACAGTTATCAGGACCTACCACATCCTCACCACTACTTGCTGCCACCATGTAGGGAGAGGCCCTATGAGTCTTGTAGAAGATTTTATTATGTAAATATTAGCATTTTATGGCTAATGAAAAGACACTATTATGTTCAAATGTGTAATGATGTTTCAAGGGTGGTCAAATGGCTGCTGACTGTGGTTAAAAGTGTGCTGACTTTGAGAATGCCCTTTAGAAGGACAGGAACAGAATTAGAACTTAGAATGTGGCCATATGTGAGCCAGGTGAAGTGGTTGTTACCATATTAGGAAGACAAATATGGTATATAGATGACAGAAAAGTCAAGTAGCAGGAGGGCCGGTGGCTGACGGCCCTCCGGCTTCATTGCTGTGTTTGGTGTGAATAAAGCCTCTTCTGAAATCAATAATCCTGGTCAAGAAATTTCTTATAGAAAGAGAAATCTTCGACATAAATGGCGACCACGAAGGGACATTTCAGGAGCTGATAAAGAAACCATGGCAGGACGTTCCTGGACGAATCAGCACAAACAGTGGCCACAAATTTGAATAGGTAAGCAGTCTTTGCTTAAGTTTGTGTTATTCGCCAGAAATGTACCTGTTATGGTGAGACAGCTTCTCCAAATTTAAAGAACTAAAAAGGATTTTTGATTTCAGAATAAATGCATGCAGTATAATTTCTAACAATTATGGCCTTGGGAATATTAAGAGATATGTAAAGGTCAGGTAAATTAGCTGTGTTTATTTCTCGCTAAGAGGGCCTGGATGGATAGCAGAAATAATCATGCACCTAGATGTTTAATAAAGTCAGGTAAACTATCTGTGGTACGAGCCAAGTGGGCCTAGATGGATGGCAAAGTACAGCATGAGCACAGAAGTTTAAAAAGTCAGGTAAATTAGCTGTGATTACTTATAACAAGTAATTATGCAAATAGAAGTTTAATAAAGTCAGGTAAATTAGATGTGTTCAGGCGCCAAGTGTTGAGAGTGCGGGATTGTCTGTGACTAAGTGTAAGTATATGTGTGTGTGTCTGTGTGGACTGTGAGTTAAAAATAAGTTGTGCAGCAGTGACCCCCTGAACTCTAGGGGAGGGGTGCTTCATTTGAGAGAGAGTATGAGAGAAGACTTGTAGTGATTTGAATATTGTGAATGTGAGATTGTGAATGTTACATTCAGTTAGGAAAAGTGACATTGCAGAATTAGAATAAAGTAATAAATTATATGACAAGTTGTGAATAATTTTATACTATTCATGCAAAGTAAAGTTAAAAAGTAAAAGAAAAATTGGAGAGTTAAAAAGCAGTTGGTGATTAAAATATTATAAAGCTTGCATATGATAAAAATAAAAGGTAAAGTTAAATAAAATAAAAATAAATAAGTGATTATTCTTTTGAAAATTAAATTTGAGAACATTAAATTAAAGAGAAAATCAAGTCTAGAAATTGGTTATTAAAATAATTATTGATTAAAAGACAATATGGCCACTCCAGTGGAAATGCTAGGATCAAAATACCAATTATGTAAAGATTTTATAGATAAAATGTCAAATAAATGGGAAAAAAAAAGAACTAAGGATATGATAACCAAATGGCCAAAGGAAGGGACATTTGATGTAACATTATGAGAAGAAATGGAAACCTTGATTAAAAATTAAAAAATAAATAAATAAATTAATTAATTAATTACAAAATTAAGAACAGTTTAAAGAGAAATTAAAAGAGAAATTAAAAGAGACAAGGAAACAAAGAGAAAAGAAAACATGTTTTCAAATACTAATGTCAAATGTAACTCCAGAAGGGCAGTTCCCAATCCTAAATGCAAATGGAAGGACAGGTGGAGTTAGAAAATGAAAAACAAACAAGACAAGATGTGAGACAAAAGGAGAAAAGTAAAACATTTGAGAAAAATGTACCATTAGATTGTTACGTATTAGAGCAACTAAAAACTAAGTATGAAGATAAACAGGCAGAAAGAAAAAATAATAAATAAATAAATAAAAAGGGGAAACAGAAACACAAATAGAAGATTTAGATAAAAGCATCAAAGAAATATAAGAATTATTAAAATGCATAGAAATACAGGCGAATGAAAAAAAATATTAGAGAGTTTAAATATAGAAAATGAAGAGGAGGTACCATTTGATGAAGAAAGGTGGTCACAAGCTAAGAACTCTGGTAAAACAACTTCCTATTTTAATTATGGGTGACAAAAGATTTTGAGGGCCTTGTCAACTGCCTTCCTGACATCCAGGAGAGAGCTGGGAAATGGATAAGAGTGTTTGACAATGAGCAAATTGTGATCTGTGGGGGACATTAAAGCACTTCTGGGAAAAAATCTAAGTGGATCAAAAAAGGAAGAAATTCTTCAAGCTTCTGAACTGCGAACTCTTGCTATGAGACTGTTTTTGATGCATATCGTCCGGCAATATGGCAGGCATTGAGAAAAATGGAAGCAAGAGACTGGGAATCCAGAAGGAGACCCATTGAAGAGAAGAGTCAGACCAAATGGCAAATGACTCCTGTGAATGCTTCTGTGAATACCTCTGTAAATAACCCACTGCAGCAATTCCTCCAAATATACACCAGATTCCTGCACCCACAGTCAGCAACAAGGGCCGGCAGGTTGGAAAAGAAATACACAGCATGGAGGACAGAGGGGGTAGTGGACAACTGGGACATATCAAAACCAATTGTCTCAACAAACCATGGAAACAGTCACTCAGGGGTGAAAGGTGGTGTGGTTGGCAACGACCTACTCAAAATTTGCAAAGACAGGGGACAAATACAGTTAATTCCTCTGACAGCTCCAGTTTGCTTACAGACTAAAAATAAAAGTGTGACCTTACCAGTTCTTGTATCAAATCAAACTCCTGTAAACTTGATAGGAAGAGATGCATTATGTAAATTAGGACTTCAAATTTGGTGTTCTCCAAAAGTGAATGTATACAGACTTACAAGGAATAGGAACTCAAATGATGATTTCTGAGCCAAAAGCAAATGTATACTGGTTAAGACAAGTAGAAAATTATGTAAGACAAATCATTAATAAATGGAGAAAGTTTATTGAAGTGCAGATTTCTTAAGCTCAGTTACTAAAGTCAGGATTTCACTGTACTATGATATATGACGATGAGAGAGATGGAAAAGTAAAAAAGAAATGGCAAAAAGAAACAGATAAACAGATAGTAAAAAAAATAAAAAAAAATAAAAATTGAGATTACCTCAAAAGACATCATAATAGGTAAACAGTGAGCAGCAATGAAAATAACTGAAAATTAATTTATAAAAAAGTTGGTTCAATGTACCATATTCTGTTCCATGTGTATCTTTATACAGGAAAGAATTAGGAAGCCAAAATATTTAGGGCCAATGATGAAAAAAGCTGAACAATGCCAGTGGAATTCAACATTGAATCCATTAATTTTTACTCTGTTGACAAAAATTTCATAAAAGTCTTGTGTGAAACAAAATTAATGGGGATTACTCAAGAAATAATTATAAATCAAAAAGGACAAACATAAATGAAAATAAAATCCCAATCAATAGAGACTGTTGAGAGTGAGCTATTTAAGGATGTTTAGTGGTGATACTTACTCCAGTAGTTTTGATAGAACCACAACCACAACTGGAAGATATTGTGTGAATACAGCAACAAGCCTTATGAACACTGTATGTGGCATCAGAGGGGGGCCAAAAAAGATGAAAAAGATATTTGGCGTTCACATGAAGGACAGATTGTTGCACCAACAATGCTTTTGAACATTCTCATTTCAGATGCGCAGGGATTTGATCACTGCGCGAGGGGGGAAGTAATAAGAAAAATTAAACAACAAGGATATTGAAGGATATTGGAACAACAAGGATATTGAAGGATATTGGTCTCCATATTTATACGCGATGGTAGAACATTTTAGACATCTGGTAATGGATTATGAAGACATGATAAAGCGAGTACAAGGTAAACAATATATGCTTGTGATAATTGATCGATTTAGCAGATGGGTAGAAGCAGTACCATCTTCAGATGAGGGTTCAGAAACAGTAATCAAATTTCAAACAAAAGAGGTAAATTCCTAGATTTGGAATACCATCAGAAATAATTTCAGATAACGGGTCAGCGTTTATTAAAAAAAACTGTAAAACAAGTATTGCAGCAACTTAGGATAAAACAAAGACTTGGCTGCATTTATAGGCCTCAGAGCCAGGGCTTGGTTGAACGTTCTAATTTAGTACTCAAGGCCAAAATTAGCAAAATATGTGAAAGTACTAAATTAAACTGGGTTGATATGCTACCGCTTGCACTAATGAGTTGTCGCATGCAAACTAACAGAATCATACATTTAACACCGCATGGAAATGCTTAAGGGTCGACCCATGCCTGTACCATATTGCAGAGGTTGATTGATTAAAATTGATTGATACAAAGGACCACCTATAGAACAATTCGTCCCCTTGGAATTATAAGGTTCTATCTGCGTTCTGAGCAGTTTTGAGATATTGAGCTTCAAAGTTTTTGCATTACATATAGGAAAATTTATATGGGGAACAAGTTTCTTACAAACATGAAAATAACAGGGACCCTAAATGTATTCTAAATATACAATATCAAAATCCTCTCAAAATTGTAAATGGGGATTTTTGGAATGGGTCAAATGCAGATAGAACCCTCTAATTTCAAAAAAATACTTTTTGCTTAGAATTATAAGGTTCTATCTGCCAAAACATTATTTGAACATTAAATATAAAATTAATGTTGTAACAATGTTTCAACATGTGTTAGAAAGTAAAAATGTATCATTTCTATGACATTTATTTCATATTTTTAGTACTTCCATGTATTTAGGACATTTCAAATCATTAAACGTCGAAATATAGAAATCTAGACATCAGTATGGCTGAAATAACATGCTAACGTTTATTGTTGTAATTAAGACCCCATCAATTAAACTGTTGACTATTACATTTTAAGACTTTAAAAACTGCAAGAAAACAGACAATATTTCAGCAAATTAATTCATAAAGTTTAATAATCATTGAAAAATTATTCACTGACTATATATAATCACAAAAAATGTCAGACTCATTTTTTAAAACACAGAACTATAATACTCTCTGTGACTCTTTCTCGTTCTCCTGCTGTTGTTTTTAGCATTACTTTTCCCCCTCCTGGATATGTCAGGTTCATTACAAAAATAGACAAAAAAATATATATATATGGTATACCATTGAGTAGCTACAGGCTACAATCATTCTGAAATAATTTTAATACTGAGGTAACTGCTTTAACGATCTTTCACATGTTCAAATTTTCACATAACGATCATAACTTACTGTAACCGCACTATTTTGAGTAGTATAGGTTCATTTGTTTTTTCTGTATTTTCTTAGTGCTTGCCTCTTAATATCAGGCTGGCTAGTGTGGCGTCTAACTATGAAAACAATCTCCTCAGCAAGACCTAAAAAAAAAAAAAAAAGACTGAACTTGCCTGGAATTCGGGCTGCTGTCCTTGACAAGATCGTCAATAAAATTGTCGATCTTGAGGTTTCTTAA
This sequence comes from Romanogobio albipinnatus, assembly GCA_023566225.1. Classification (NCBI taxonomy): domain Eukaryota; kingdom Metazoa; phylum Chordata; class Actinopteri; order Cypriniformes; family Gobionidae; genus Romanogobio; species Romanogobio albipinnatus. The sequence continues at coordinate 67,340,841 of CM042241.1, read as the reverse complement.
AGGTCCCATGGCATGGAAATTTCATTTTATGAGGCTTTTTAACATTAATATGATTTCCCTAGCCTTTATATGGTCCCTAAGTGGCTAGAATTTTTGATGGGTGTAAACCGAGTTCTGGCTGTCTTTCTCTGCCTTTGAGAAAATGAAAGCCCAGACGAGCTGATCTTGAATTTTCCTGTTATGACGTCATACCAGGAAAGGTTACCTCCCCTTCCTCTGCTTTGCCCGTCCAGAGAATGTGGAGAAAATGGATTCAGTTTATGTCAGCACAGGCTTTACAAACAGACTTTACGATATGGATTCAACAGCACCGTGACAAACAGTGAGTAACAGTGTTCATTAATGCCTGATAATCATTCAAGTTCACTCAGACTTTCTTTCTAGATCGTTTAATGATCGCTGTCTTGATGCCCTAAGCGTAATGCATCAGTGAATTAAGCCAGTGACTAAAATGATCGTTTCTGTTAGTAGCATGAAACAAATCAGTTATTTAAGTGATTAAACTACAGAGAGCGATCAAAGAACACTCTTTATAATGTCCGGAGCTGTCAATCACACGTCGCAAGTGTCTCTGCACACTTGCCCAATCTGCCGTTATGATGAATGACGCTGTTATGCTGCACAACAAAGCTCTTACTGTATTCATATCGACGTTGTGTTTGCTGTTAGTTGTGGTCAAAGCATTTTGTGAGAGAAAACGCGTTGCAATGACGAGATCACAGCATTCACGCGATCAACAGACTATCTGTCTACTCAATGCTCACCACTGCAGCTTTTCATGTGATAGGAATAGATCATTAAATAATGCTATAATCCACACTTTGGCGATTTGTTCATCTCGACAGCTGTAATGGTACATTACATGTATTACAAAGTTCGTAGAATAAGGTGGAAGAAGACAGAGTCGACGTGACTGGGACTCTCAGCTACAAATAAGCTTGCACTAACAGCACAGCGCTCTCAACAACTCAGTACAATAAAACTTCCTCCAGCTTTCCTTGGTTCACAGTGCCCTGTCAGTCTCTCTCTCTCATGCATGCAGTGCATGTGTGCAGTGCCTCGCTAAACCACACCCCCTCCACAACATAATCTAACACTCATTTCAAATGCAAAGATGTCAGCCAATCACAACAGTGGGCGTTTTCACTGAAGTCTCACAGCAGACACACCCCTTGAAACATTCAGCCAGAGGGGTAATAACAGTATAGAAAAAATGCCTTTTATTTCTAAATTATGACATTTTTTATGTTAAAATCATACTAACAATATAAGCACACCTCAGGAAACATTATAAAATAATAGAAAAATGCCATGCCATGGGACCTTTAAAAACTTTGCGTTGCTTGCCATAATCCTCACAGATATTGTGGCTGCGTACAAAATCTGGAAAATGCTGCCTTCAGAGGACACATTTCAAGGCAGGAAGGCACCAAGGCACGTCCGAATCTAATGTTAGCTTCACTTCCTGTCTCCTGAGATACCTTCATCTGATCGATTTCTGAAGGCAGCATATTTGTATCCTTCGCTCCCTTTGCTATCCCACAATCCTGTGCTTCCCATTATGTGACAGTTGAGCTGGAAAAAAAGATGGTGTCTGAAAGTTGCGTTTGTTGGTCGGTTTGTGTGTAAATGTACGTGTTTTTTACCAACATTTTCCACTTCTGATGTGATTTCTAGCGAGAAATTACTAATGTAGTAATTAAATATGTGTTTAGTTCTCACCAAAGCTCTCTCTATTTTGCTGTAGATCATTAAACTGTTACCCTGCCTAAGAAGTCTGTCCGAAATTCGTTTTGTGAGGTGCCTTCATGCTTAAACGCTGCCTTACAAGCCATTGTCTGATAAGGCAGCGAGGCAACGAGTCAGCTGCCTAGGTTTTCGGACGCAGCCTGTGTGTCTGTGATCTTTCCTGTCAAGGAAATAGCCGGCGACAAGACATATAAAGTTGATCCTGATTGGTCCTCGTCTGTGCATTCAAAGTGCTGATTGGCTCACGCAGATAGAACCTTTATAGAGCCAAGTCAGAGTTCGACTTTGTAGATAGAACCTTTTTGTTTTTTCAATAAAAAGTCCCAAAATGTACACAACTTAAAAAAAACATCACATAATGTAAATAAGTTGTCACAGAATAAGAATATGTGAATAACTCAATTTTGACAAAAACGTCAGATAGAACCTTATAATTCCAAGGGGACGAATTGCAAATGGAATTAAGAGCTTATATGAGGAAACTAACTGCAATATGTAAAGCTATATATTTACAGGAAAAAGACCCAGGTGACCAGGTGTATCTGAGGGTATTCAGGACCATGAGAACCAATGGACAATAAGGACTGGCCTGATAAATCAAACTGGATTTTGCAAGCATTGGAAGTTGATTCAAGTACCTCCAATGAGGACGAAAAAGAAGATGACTACAATATAAAAAGAACTTTTGATTGTATAATGTATGATTTGATGTTTGATTATTCTACATAACTGTAACAACCACAGACAAGACTGAACAAATTGCACACTCATGCTTATAACAATGTACTGATGATAAGACATAGGAATTAGGGAAATTTGAATCTTTTACTCCATTCCTGAAAAAGAGAACAAAAGCAAAATCTGGAAGGAGATGTTTGGTTCTAATATTCCTCCGGAGTGTGGTTGCATAATCTAGTCATTGGTAGTGAAACTGAGTGACTTATTTTAAGTCATTAGGTAGCATAACTGAAAAAAAACTGGATTCTGAAACTACACATCTGGGAAAAGGTTAGTGAAGGTGGGGCTTAGTTAAGCCCCAAAGGGGGGAATATGTAGAAGATTTTATTATGTAAATATTAGCATTTTATGGCTAATGAAAAGACACTATTATGTTCAAATGTGTAATGATGTTTCAAGGGTGGTCAAATGGCTGCTGACTGTGGTTAAAAGTGTGCTGACTTTGAGAATGCCCTTTAGAAGGACAGGAACAGAATTAGAACTTAGAATGTGGCCATATGTGAGCCAGGTGAAGTGGTTGTTACCATATTAGGAAGACAAATATGGTATATAGATGACAGAAAAGTCAAGTAGCAGGAGGGCCGGTGGCTGACGGCCCTCCGGCTTCATTGCTGTGTTTGGTGTGAATAAAGCCTCTTCTGAAATCAATAATCCTGGTCAAGAAATTTCTTATAGAAAGAGAAATCTTCGACAGTCTCCACAGATGCGGCTAAAGCAACGGGCCTAACCCGGTCATCAGACTCTGCTGCCCCAGAGACCGAAGACCTACTGTAATAAGATTTCAAAAGATTAATGTGACAGAGCTGTGTGCAACGCCTACGATCGGGTGTAGAAAGTAAATAATTCAGGTCTGACACCTGCCGAACCACCCTATATGGACCTGTGTATTTTGCCAAGAAAGGTGAATTGGCTATTGGCAATAATGCCAAAACCTCATCACCAGGACTGAACACCCTTGGCTCAGCTCGACGGTCATACCAGCTCTTCATTTTCTGTTGTGCTTTAGTCAGGTTGTCAGTAGCCATCTCACAGGCTAAAAACAACCTACGACGAAAACCATTAACATAGTCCAACAAGTTAACAGGAGACTCAGGACACTTCAGCTCCCCCTGCAAAACTGCTAGAGGCCCACAAACTCTATGGCCAAAGACCAAATCATTAGGTGAGAATCCCGTGCTCTCCTGGGTTACCTCTCGTGCCGCCAACATTAGCCATGGGAGCCCTTCCTCCCAGTCTCTGTTAAGCTCAAAACAATAACCCCTGAGAAGTGACTTCAATGTTTGATGAAACCGCTCCAGAGCACCTTGGCTCTGGGCGTGATAAGCGCTACTACGCTGATGTTGTTTCACCCGCAACTGCTCAAGCACCTCTCTAAACATGCGTGATGTAAAGTTAGAGCCTCTATCACTCTGTATAGTGTGAGGGATACCAAAGATGGAAATAAACTGTGAAAGGGCTTTTACCACAGATCTAGTAGAGATTGTACGCAAAGCATAGGCAGCAGGGTATCGGGTAGACTGACACATCACCGTCAGTAGGTAAACACACCCTGACTTAGATGGAGGTAATGGTCCCACACAATCAATTAACAAGTGTTCAATGGTTTCCCTATAGCTGGAATAGGGTAAAGTGGAGCGGGCTTTAACACCTGATTAGGCTTCCCCGTTAACTGGCATACATGACACGTCTTAACTTCCGGACCACTTCCGGATCAACAAGCCCTCCTGAACAAAATACCCACTTGCTGCATTGCGCAACTCCTCAGGTGGCAACACCCCAACAAACAGATCTTATAATGTCTCATCCTCCTTTTGAGCTGCAACAAAATCACTATGGGAGAGAGACGGTAGATTAGGCAAAACAACAGACTTTAACTCCCTAATCGGCGAAACATCATCGTTAGTGCCACGGCTCATAGCCCGTGTCACTGCACAAGCAGTAAAGACAGACAAATTCTGACTACTAACACTGTCAGCTGAAATAGAAGGAATATCCTTAACCATTACAGGGGGCGGTATATCACCCCAGACACGCTCTCCAGCCAGATTGTTACCCAAAAGGAGATGGATGCCCTCTACAGGTAAGGAAGGTCGGACTATTGCTACCTTCCCCTGTACCAAATCAGACTGCAGATTAATCCTGTGCAATGGAACAGAGACAACCTGTAATACAATCCCCCGGACTAACACGTTGTTTCCAGTGCTCGAGTCAGTAGAAAAAGGCAAAACGGACTCCAAGATAAAAGACTCAGATGCACCTGTGTCCCTAAGTATTTTAACTGGCACCTGGATGGAACTATCCACCAGTGAAACTAAGCCATCTGTAACAAAAGGAAAATAACCACTTCCACCCGTTTCAACGGAATCAGCCCTAACCTTGCTCTCGCTAGCCCCAACAGAGCTCAGGCCTGATAGCTGAGATGAAGTCACAACCCCGTCAGTTTTAGCCTCCGTCCCAGCCACCAAAACTTTAGAAGGTATACCTGACACAGATGCAGCCAGTGTTACCCCCCCTAACCACATCAGTCCCATTTCTCTGGCTTTTCCCCTTTAAAATAGGACAGTATTTCTTCCAGTGCCCCTTGTCCAAGCAGTAGCGACACACATCAGCATCCTTCTTAGCCTGATTAGCAGGTATAAAAGCAGAAAACCTAGAATCTCTGTGAAAACTCCCAGTGCCCTTGTGTGACTGATTAGCATTTAAATCTATTCTACTCGGAGTAGGTGACCCAAATGAACCTACCGAAGACCCTAATGAAGAAGAGCCCAAAACTTTATTGAAACGTCCAAAACGTTGTACCTGATAAACCTTACCTGTATTGTTTTCCTTTAAACTATACTTATGTATCAAAATGAAATCGTCAGCCACAACTGCCGCTTCAGCTGCGGTTTTCATCTTATGCTCAGCTATGTGTGTAGCGATACGCTCAGGAAGGATGTTTCTGAACTGTTCTGAAACAATCAGGTTAGACAACTCTTCAAAAGTAGCGACCCCTACTGCAGAGCACCAACGATTAAAGTGGCTATTCAGCTCTCTCGCTACCTCTGTATACGTCTGTTTGTCTCCCTTTCTCCAGCTACGAAACCGCAAACGATAAGCTTCAGGAACTAATTTGTAAATTTTAAGCACTGCCTCTTTTATTTTTACATAGTTTTTCCTGTCTGGCACAGGTAACGCAATAAAAGCTTCTTGTGCTCTACCTACAAGAACACTTTGGAGTAACAACGTTCTCTCAGAATCAGACCAGCCACGGTCTTCAGCCACACTCTCAAATAAAGAAAAGAAAATATCTGGATCCCTCTCATTGAACTTCGGAAGCAACCTACACTGTAAAAAATTTGCTGTAAAATAACGGTAATCTACTGGCAGCTGTGGTTGCCAGCAATGTACTGTTAATTTACAGCCCTCTACTGTTTATTTACAGCTCTCCTTTTTTACAGTAAGTTACCATAATAATATCATGAAAGGTAACTCTTTTCATTTGAAAAACTGATTGCTTCAAACAGTTCTCATTTTAAAACTAGTATTTATACGGTGTTTGTACTGTAAACATTTAATTTGAGTCCACTGAAAAGGAACCTTTCTTAATATAAACTGCAAACACGTAATGTGTAATAATGAAAGTAGATGACTTTATCTTCAATTTTTACAGTTCATCGTTAGCAATAGCACACATGTATCTGATAAATTACTCAACAAACAGCTCATAACTGCATCAGCAAACACAGTCACTGACTTTAAATAAAGTATCAGGCAGCATTTCATCAGTGTTTCTCTGCTCATCCTGGACTGAAGCACAGGCTCTACTCTCCTGCACAATCGTGACACACAAAACGAATTAATTAAACTAAAAGATCTCTTCTATATCATCTTGTGCAACAACACATAGAAACAGTTCGTTTTAATATTTATTCTCCTTATCAGTTACTGACTTCGCACAACTTTTTTCTATTAACTTTCACTACTATTTCAGTGAAAATATCTTGATTCATCTGGTAAATCTGACTGTTACGTTTTACAGTATATTACTGTTTTTTCTTTGATTTTACGGTAATCTACTGGCAGCTCTGGTTGCCAGTAAATTGCTGTTTTTTTACAGTACTTTTCCGTAAATTAATTAACAGTTGTTTACCGCTAATTTACGTTTCACTCTGGGGTTTTTTTCATCTAATTCCATTAACCCTTTAAACCCCACAGCAAAATCTTCAGTTTTAAATGAACACTTATATGTATCCACACTACAGAGTGTTAGAGTAATTGAAGCATTGTTGAAGTTAATGAGACAATTAAGAGATTAGTTAAGTGATAATTGAGAATTAGTGATGAGCACCAGCTGTTAACAAGCAGAAGCACTCAAGGAAAGAGAAGTACAACTGACTTCAGCCACAGCCTTAGATGAAATCAACTGAAAATAAAAGAAGACATTAAAGCAGAGGAGGATTAAACAACTCCACAAACAGCATTACCAGCTTCACTTATTACTAACCAGATTGACCTTATTTCTGTCAGACATCTACAGAAGCTCTTGTAGAAAATGAACAGATCAAATTAACTTTTGATGTTTAATTGAAAATGTTTGGTCACCATTATGGTGATTAGTGTTTGCTTCAGTTGGGCTCTTGACCCTTGACTTTGTAACAGTAGTTTTTCTTTGGTTTCTACAACTGTGTTTCTTAGACACATTTGTTGTAGCAAAACACCACAATGCTTGGTTTGTTCATCTCATCCAGTGTCTATTCCCTAAACAAAACTTTTTTTTTTTTACATATACATATAATATTACCCCTATTTAACATTACCAAAACTGTGACACTTTGTAAAATATCAAGAAGTTATTAGGATTCAGTTCTGAAAGACTTTTAAACTCATGATATACAAAAATGGTTTGTACTATGGTGCCATTTAGACATGAAGAATCCGCATATGAATCTCAACAATGGTGACAGTCAAAAAAAAGATGTACAGATAAACTCTGAACATCACAAACACTACCAAAAGTCAACACAAAAACAACACCAAAAATAAAGGTAAATATTAAAATTTTAAGAAAATAACCAGGCTATTCATCAGCATAATTTATTCATGCCGCAATGCATGCTGGGAGTCATGGATGATTTGCATTGCAGAATGAAGCTTTTGATTGTCACCATTCTTGAGATTCATACGCCGATTCTTGATGTCTATTTGAGTCTGAATGATTCTGGTATTCAAAATGTTTTGACCACAAGCTGTTTTCCTATCCTTCAAATTATCTGGTTGTTGCAACACTGATGGTCTCATGCTGTAAAATTATTAGGTTACCAAAATATAAAACTTCATCTATAGATAGACAGAGCTCAGTGAATCAGACCACTAATAAATAGCCAACATCATCTGTTTACTTTTTCTTTCGGCTTTGCATGCTATAACAAATGTATTTAAAACACACAGTTAGAGCAGCTAGAGAAAAACTGATGTTATTATGTCAAGGTTCAAGAGCCCAACTAAAGCAAACACTGATCACCATAATGGTAACGTCAAAATAAGTTCTGTAGATGTCTGACAGAAATAAAGTCAGTCTGGTTAGTAATGTGTGAAGCTGGTAATGCTGTTTGTGGAGTTGTTTAATCCTCCTCTGCTGAGATCTTCAGAGATTAAATGTCTTCTTTTATCTTCAGTTGATGAAAGCAACTTTTTTCTGTTCATGTATCTCTTTCCTTTGGTGATAACAGCAGGTGTTCATCAGTGTTTGAATTCACTCACTTATTTTCGCTCACTATCAGTAAACTAGTGTAGGGAATAGTGAATGAGGGTATAGGGTGTGATTTGGAGCACAGCCTCTGAGTGTCGACTTTGAGCACTGTTAATTCACGGTATATTCCTGTTGGCTATTTTCTCAAAAATTACAAATATTACCCAGAATGCATTGTTTTCTACGGTATATTACTGTTTTAATGGAAAACAGCATTTTACTGTCAAAATGTGGCCGTTTTTTTTACATATTTTTTTTTACAGTGTAACCATGTTAGATATATCAGGGGAACGCACAAACCCCCTAGGAGTCGTACCCTCACCCCCATCAAGTGAAAGTCTACCTTCAGCGACCAGTCTCAGCCGTTCTAAAGCCACGTTCACTTTTTATTCTTTCCATTTCTAATTGACGCTCAGCTTCCCTTTCGTTCCGCTCTGCCTCACGTTGAGCTTCTCTCTCTTGACATTCAGCTTCCCGCTGTGCTTCCCTTTCTTTCTGTTGCATTTCTATTAACACTTTCTGTTGCTCAAACGTAAGTGTCATTTTGGAAAACTCTGTCGAAAGAGGTGTCGGCGTTGCTCCTTCTAGCTCTAACTCCTCCATAATTAGAGATGCAGGTGATGAAAGAATATTCCTGACAACCAACTCAGCCTGAACTGACACTTTTATCTGGGCCAATTTGGCTGTTCTGGGTAGTCCTAACTCAAAGTTATAATGTTCGCAAACTTGACGCAACTGATCCTTTGTCAACCTATTCAAAACCTCCACCGATGGAGCTACGAAAAAATCCTCCAAACTAGCCATACAAATGAAACAAGTTCTACAGCATACAATCTTTATACAAAAAAAAAAACGAGCTCACCTTTTTACAATACAAGTGTGGCCACAACACTGCGCATCCAGGCGAGACAAACGAAACTGCCCTCAAAAAAAACAAAACACGATCCTCTTCATGCATACCCCAAGGACAGAGATTTTTATTACACCATATCAGTGGCGCCTAACACTCCCCCAACAAAATGTTGTTAAAGCTGACCTCCACGACTGTGCCCTCTGCCCAGGATAGCACAAAAACAATAAACTAAAATAATAAAGCAAAATAACAAACAAGCCGTTAACGCTTGATGAGCACTCGCAAAGCTCCGATAATTGTTATCTAGAACGTTATCAATAAACTCAATCTTAAACACGCAGTGCAGCCCCACACTGACCAAACAATAGACCACCGCCAATTCTTCAACCTGGCTCACTTCCAAAACACCCCAGGCACAAATTAACAATGTATTCTCCTTCTCTCACGCACCAACAACGAAAAAAGAAAAACAACAAATGCTTTAACTAATCCACATGTGTCTTCCCACTGATTCAAAAACGTGTTCAATTCAATGAATTGTATCGGATCTTCACCGGATCCATATACAAATTTTCCAAACCAAACGCAACTAAACAAAACTAGATTTAAAGCTTTTAACACCTAGGCTACAACTTATATTTACCAATGTCGTTTCAGATCTCGGACGAGCCCCCAATCTGTTACATTCTGCCTCTTCCAGGCTATGTAAACAGCAAGGGAAGACCACGCGGATTAGTTCAAATAAAGAAATATGTTAAGTAAAGATAAATAATGAACAAAGTAAATTAAATAAAGTCAGTATATGTATTAGGTTGAAAAATAAGAATGTATGCAACATGAGATATGAGGTGTACTGCATAAGGAAACAAAACATCAAAACGGTGCTAGAGAGAAGGAGAAGCGGCAGCCCTCCTTCAACCAGGTCTGAGCGATCTTTTAAAGCCCAAGATACTTGAAGCAATCACCCGCGATCCTGGAAGCAATCAAGCATAACACCCCACACCTGTGTCACCTGTAGGGGAGACACAATGAACAGGAAAACAGGCAAGAGCAAAGGGGAGGAGCCCAGCAGATCCGTGACAGGACCCTTAAGAGTATAAATCAGGTGAAGGCAAGTTCAGTCCTAGCTAGCTGATGTCCTGCAGAGTTTAGCTCCAACTCAATAATTCAAAAAAGTCTTCAATAATCAAACAATCATCACTCAATGAATCACTTAAGTATCTTATTAACTGTAACACTGCTTCAGTGTTACTTTAACACCCTGCTGGTGGTTCCCATATGAACACAGAGCGGTGTTAATTCAACACCGGGGAATTTACTGTGCAACATCCCATATGTGGCCCACATCTGGCACATGTGGAATGATGATCCGGCCAACATTTGGCACATGTGGAATGATGATCCGGCCAACATCTGGCACATGTGGAATGATGATCCGGCCCACATCTGGCACATATGGAATAATGATCTGGTCCACATTTGGCACATGTGGAATGATGATCCGGCCAACATCTGGCACATGTGGAATAATGATCCGGGTCACATTTGACACATGTGGAATACTAATCTGGCCCACATCTGGCACATGTGGAATACTGATCTGGCCCACATCTGGCACATGTGGAATACTGATCTGGTCCACATTTGGCACATGTGGAATACTGATCTGGCCCACATCTGGCACATGTGGAATGATGATCCGGCCCACATCTGGCACATGTGGAATGATGATCCGGCCCACATCTGGCACATGTGGAATGATAATCCGGCCAACATCTGGCACATGTGGAATAATGATCCGGGTCACATTTGACACATGTGGAATACTGATCTGGCCCACATCTGGCACATGTGGAATACTGATCTGGCCCACATCTGGCACATGTGGAATACTGATCTGGTCCACATTTGGCACATGTGGAATACTGATCTGGTCCACATTTGGCACATGTGGAATACTGATCTGGCCCACATTTGGCACATGTGGAATGATGATCCGGCCAACATCTGGCACATGTGGAATAATGATCTGGTCCACATTTGGCACATGTGGAATGATGATCCGGCCAACATCTGGCACATGTGGAATAATGATCCGGGTCACATTTGACACATGTGGAATACTGATCTGGCCCACATCTGGCACATGTGGAATACTGATCTGGTCCACATCTGGCACATGTGGAATACTGATCTGGCCCACATTTGGCACATGTGGAATACTGATCTGGCCCACATCTGGCACATGTGGAATAATGATCTGGTCCACATTTGGCACATGTGGAATGATGATCCGGCCAACATCTGGCACTTGTGGCATACTGATCTGGCCCACATGCTGCGTGGAATGACGGCCCTTGAGTGGACCACTCCTGTTTGCCAGATCTGGGCCAAAAGCAGGCCAGAGCAATGCCACATGTCAGCCAAGAGCAAAGAAATAAACAAGAACTGGACCTTATCTGAGCCACAAAATCTGTTTATATTAAATATGGTCATCTCAGCCTTAATAAACCTGTTAACAAGCAGAATCACTGAAGGAGAGAAGAGTACAGAAAAAGAGATGAGCAGAAACCAGCTTCACACATTTCTAACCAGACTGACTTTATTGCTGTCAGATGACTACAGAAGCTCTTATTGAGAATTAACAGAAGTTTAACTCTAATGTGTTTCATCTGAAGTCACCGTAACAGTGATCAGTGTTTCCATTAGTTGAGCTCTTAATTCGTATTATATGGTTGTCATATTTGGCTGCTGTGACATTGTGTCATCAGTGTTATTTCTTGAGCGATTGCAAGAATCAGCACCTTGCCACTACTGCTCTGCCAAAAGTTTTTCGGATGTGCATAATTCCTCTTTGAGTTCAGATTGTTATTTGGGTCTATTCTTTGTGATCACAGATTCCTCTTTTTGGAGCTGTTGTTTCAAGCTGATAACGTGGTTGAATGAACACAGTAGTATGAGTCTACAGGGATTGTTTTAAGTTGGTCTGCATATTTATTTGTGTTGAAGGCCATTGTGATATGAAACCACTTCTTGTTTAGAGTTAGCGCTACTGTAAAAACACACCTCATTCTGAAGAACAGCTCATCTGTGAAGACGTGCTGTCCAACATAACAGCAAATTATGGAAATAGACACTGTTTATCAAAATATTGAACACAGAAATATTAAGGACACAACTGGACCTCAAACAAAGAGTAACGGTCAGGATGAAGGAAAAGATGAAAAGTGCAGTAAGAACATTATTTTAAAGCAGAAATGGTGTTGCAGATGATGCTATTAATGGTGTCAATGTTTGAGGAAGTGTCAGAAACTATTTCAAATATATTTTTAAGACCAATATGTCGGTTTCTGGTTTTATATTTAATGTATTAACACATACACAAATACTTTTTCAATACGTTCATAGATATTTTACTGTATAGCAATGTTTGTCTTGTAAAATAATATGCTCATCATCTAAATACAAATGTAGATTAAAAGGTTGATTTAAATCCTTTATTTGTAATAATTTGAGGTGTGTTTTCTCTGTTTGTCAGGAGGAAGCAGGTGTTTGGTGTGGATGTCAGTGTGTCTCGGGCTCATTTGTGTTGTTCTGCTGGTCTTCATCATACTGCAGCTCATCACCATCACAGCAGAGAGAGACCTGTTAAAGAGTTACAAGAACACAGTTGAAGAGTTCAACCACACTATCAACAGCTTACAGGGCAATTACACTGATCTAACGACTGAAAAACACCAACTGAAGAACAACTTCAACTCTTTGAGTCAGTGGATATCTAAACGAGGTTTGTACAAATAAATGTATTATTAATTTGCACATTACAACACAATTAATAAGCAATGTGTTTGTGTTTATTGAAAGGAAGTGGCAGCTTTTTTATATTCAGTGAGTTGAAGAGCTGGTCTGACAGCAGGCAGTACTGCAGGGATCGAGGAGCTGATCTGATCATTATCAACACTGAAGAGAAGCAGGTGAGTTTGTGTGAGTGACTGTTCATGAATGAGAGGAATCACACTTACTCCTGTTTTTATTCACACAGAAACTCATATCTTCATTCAAGGAGAGAGTGTGGATTGGTTTGTCTGACTTTGAGAACGAGGGAACTATGAAGTGGGTGGATAATTCAACACCGAATCAAACGTAAGTGATAAAACACACAAAAAAAAAAAAAAAAAAAAAAAAACATGTTGGATTTATTTTTAAAGTCATTTTTAGATAATAACAACCTTTATAAATTAGACACAGCTCTTCCACAAACACAATAACGACAACAATACTTCCCATAAATAAATTGTGGATAAACTTTTCCCTCTTTTACTTTCTGCACTTGTTTGCTCTATACTCTTCTAATGTGGTGTTGTCTTTTGTTGTTTGCTGAATGGATAAAAACTGAACATCTGGGTTTCAGAGTAACTGAAAACACATTTCATTCAGGTTTTGGTACAAAGGTGAGCCGAATAGCTATGGTGGAGACGAGGACTGTATTGAAATGAATCCTGGAAGAGACCCTGTGAACAACTGGAATGATCAACCATGCTATGATAAGCTGAAATGGATTTGTGAGAAATAAGTTTCATCCAGTCTTGTTGTGCTTTTGCTTCTATGATTTTAGTGAATTGTTCTTATTGCGAATATATAATTTCTAATTGAAGTTTCTGTATTTAAAAAAACTGCTGTCTGATCTTCATAAAAAGGAAAATGTCAAATTGTCTTTTTTTTTTTTCCTCATTGCTATAATAAACTCACAACATCCAGTTTCTCACGACGTGAATTAGGGTGATCTGGGACACCAAACCTCTGTGTTCATGACTATTATTCTGATATTGGGTGTCTGTGAAACTGCTTTTGTGTTGTATGGCTTTCAATTTGAATAAAATGGTCAATAACCATAATTAGTATTATAGTAAACTGTATTTTTCTCCTGTATCTGCTTTATTCCTCTATGGATATATTTGCTCCAGTCCAGCAGGGCGCAGCAGAGAGCAGGTTTATCAGACTGAAGTTCCTCTTGTTGGCTTTTGAAGCTGATAACATGTGAATGTACAATACACAAGCACAGTCGTTAACTTTCGAGTCTTTAAGTTGAACTACAAGTCTTTATTCTTGTTGAAGCCAGTGTGAAATGAAATCACTCCCTGTTTATAGTAAAAAAAGAGTTATTAATGAAGTTCAAAGTGCCCAACTAAAGGGAACACTGATCACCATAATGGTGAGTTCAAACAAATACATTTTAGGAAAATCAACATCAGTTTATGAAGTCAGCTTATGTGATGTTCTCTCAAATGTTTCAGTTGCATTGACAATTCAACATTCAAGATGCCTTTTGGAAATGAGTGAATGCAAACAGAGAAAGAGAATTGCAGAAGTGGAGGAAAGTGTTTTTTTTTTTTTTCTTGACAAAATGGCACTTAACACTAATCTATTATTTTAGATTTAGCGAGGTAAACTTCTTGGTTAGTCTGAGTAAACAAGGCATAGTATGTGAATAGCACATATTAATACATTTCTACAGAACATTTCTTCAATTAAGTTGCGACATTAAGTAAAGTTAAAGCTGCTGTCCGTAACTTTTTTTGTGTTCAAGATTTACAAAAAATATATAATAAGAATGTACAGCATGAATCCTTTTTCCAAACCATGTTTTTGTCTTACCCTGAATCATTATGGTACACTTATAAGTGTTTATATTGGGACTATTTCACACCGGTCTGGTAGGAACCGCTGCGGAGGAACACTCCCTGCGTGACTCGCCATAGACATAAACAGAGAGAAGTAGCTCCGGCTGAAATGTTCTTCTGTAAGACGCATGCAGTTCTGTTTATTAACCTCTTGAGCACAAAAAGTCACAAACTGCAGCTTTAACTAAAAAGTGTTAGTTCGAACAACTGTTGAATTTTACAGTGTGGCTAACATCAGTTGTAATAGTCTTTAACTGTTATTTCCATGTTTGGCACCCTGTACTGCCATGCATTTCACAATTATTTAAGTGTTATTATTTTTGTTTTTTTGTTTATTCCAACCAAAATTCAACATCTGCCCAATGATGGAGATTGACATAAAAAAAAAAAAACATTGGGTTTAGACATCAAACCAATTTTTATTTTCAACCAAAATCTAGCATCTGTCGATGGAGTCTACATCCTGTGCCTGCTGGGCAAAGTCACACTCAATTTGCTACCATATTCCTAATTATATATTTTTTTAATGTTTGCGGCCTTGCATTTGTGTAAAGATGTGATCTTGATCTCTTTTTTTTATTCCCTTGAAGGTATCTTTATTTCATAAACAAGTACTGTTTTTGGAAAATGATATTTGCACAAAGTATTCTCATAACTCCACTCTTTGGAAAATTGGGCAGTTTTTATTAGTCTCTGTTTAAACATGATTGATATAACAAAGGCATTATTTTATTCATGATTTGTTAGATGCTAACGGCTATTTCTTATCTAGCAATGGTTTTATTAATAAATATAGAGTTAGAATTACAATAATAGGCTATGCTAAGGTATGCAACTCTATACCCACTGGTTTGTGAAGAATAATCCGGAGCAGCTTTTCTGATCTTTTATCTAGACCTGCAGTCTCTCTTCCTTCTTTAAAGTAGACCTTGTCGACAGTAAATGTAATGAACTTATTTACAAAGAATTTAAACATATGATTATTACTGTTATTTTCTGGGAGATGTTGAATCCTCAGTAATACCCCTTTTCCACCAAGGCAGTGCTAGAGCTAGATCGGAGCCAGAGTCTAGTTTCAAATCGGTTCTTTGTGTTTCCACACCCAAAGCCCCAGCTACGAGCCAGGAAAAGTAGTTCTTAAGTAGCACCAAAACATTGCTGGGCTAGAACAGGGCTAGAAGTAAGAACCGACGTCAGACGCTGGGGACGGGGTCAACAAGACCAACACAAACTTGAGATCCGCCATTGTTGAAATAGCAGCTAATGGAGCTAACAGCTTTGTAATCTCCGTCTATACAAATTACAGCGAACTGCATGAATGTGTTGGATTCGTTTTGATGCCGATGTAGGATCGTAAAGCCATTTGAATCAATCGTAACGCAACGTTTGCATTGTTGATGGAAGGCTTGTTGGCAGCGGTGCTGTGCAGAGACCGATCGCCGTATCATAACGAGTCCAGCGAGAGCACACGACTCCTGCTTTTGATTCATTTTTTTTAATATCATACGTGGATCGGTCTGTGCAGCGCCAATACATCTCGAACAAGCCTGGGCTGCGTTTCCCAAAACCATCGTAAGCTTAAGTTGATCGTAGAACAATTGCCACCATTGGCCCAATAAAGGACTTCCAAATAATTGTCCCCATGCAATAAGATGCATTGTACTAATCATAGCTTAAGGTCTTTAATCAAAATTAAAACTGTATATTCACTGAACATATTTAATTGTGCTCAGTCAATCTATGAAGTCGAAGTGAAAAATCCATGTTGGGTGAACAAGTCCTACGTTCGAAAAACTGTACACGCATGCGCAAAATGCGCTTGAGGAAAACCGTTCGTGTGGAGACTTCAAATGCAGAGCGCGGGAGCGTGAGCAGACTGCTGAGCCAAAAGACCGAAACAAACATTCCCAAGAGAATAGAGAGATATTCATTGTCACAAGACGTTGGTGAGTATTTAGCACTGAAATCATGCATTGATTGGTTCCATGCATTGATTGGTTCCATGAGTGTGTTCTCGTTTACTACATAATTGTCTAACGGTAGCCATTAGTTTTATTTTCCTCATGTCTTAGCCTATATGTCTAAAATAATAGGTAATAAGTAAATTAAGTCATTTGTGTGATATATGCGCCATGCGACCGTTGAACACGGTGCTGTTAGATTGCATTTGGAGTCGGCCTCTTTCAGGGCTTGAGTTATTGCCTTTTAATATCAAACACGTCAAGCTCATGATTTTCTTATGTCCATTCATTCGTCTCATCCTCATTATATAATGAAGAACTTCTGTTCTGTCATTTGCCAGATGTGATGCAGGGAAACTTTGCCATTAATGTTAGTTTTTATTTTTATTTGCAGGTTTTTAGCCTATGCAGTGCCGCGTTTTCTTCATCCGATTAAGACATCCTGTTATGCAGAAGACTTCTTGACTTCTTGAATATTCAGAGTTTTTCCTTATTGAAAATAAGGTATTTTCACCAAATATCCTGTGTTGGAATTTACTTGTTTATAAAGTAATGTGATAAAATGTCAACTCTGTCGACTGTGTTCTGTATTTTGCTTAATATATTTATGTTTTTAGTCATTTTTGTCTTTTGGGACAGGGAGAAATAAACAAGTGTTACTACAATTTAAAATATTTAATTGGACCAATCTCACAGTTTCACTGTAAAACATTTCTCCAATTCAAAATTTTCTAGTGTCCGATCACATTTAAATTTTTTAGTTGGCCAAATTGAAAAATTTAGATGTGATCGGTCACTAGAAAATTTTAAATTGGAGAGGCCGGACATTTTTTACAGTGTTGGTAAATTACATTTTTCCATTGGCTCAACATATTATTTCTAATTGAGCCCATGTTAACAGACTGTTGCCACAATGGATAAAATTCAATTCACGGAAATTCAATTTGGCCAATTGAAAAATTTTGATATGATCGTTCACTAGAAAATTTTGAATTGGAGAGGCATTAAATATTTTACAGCGCATACAGCTACTTTCCATTGAAAATAGTCCAGCAGGGCGCAGCAGAGAGCAGGTTTATCAGACTGAAGCGATCAGAGAGGGACACAAACATCAGATTCAGGGCACTTGCTGCTGTTTCCTGGTCCAGTTTGGCCTGTTTAAGGGTGTTTGAGTCCATTTGAGTGGCCACAGATTCCTCTTGTTGGCTTTTGAAGCTGATATCATGTGGTTGAACGTACAATACACAAACAAGGGGTGCTTCTCAATACTCAAATTGATGCTTCCTCGTTTCCTTGCTCCTCCGTCCTCCAGCCCATGTGGACCCCAAAAGTGGACCCCTTCTCGAAGCACTGCGTTTAAACAAGGTTTTGAATGTCACTGGTGACGGCATTTCACTAAAACAATACAAGTTTCGATACGGCGCTCCGGCGGGAACTACCTGACATCATTCAGTTTTGACTTCTTATCTTGTACTTGGTAAACTGTGCACAAACTATTGTGAATGTTAATTTGCCATACTATATTAAGGGTTGAAACGCTTATGTATTGTGTGTGTGTGTGTGTGTGTGTGTGTGTGTGTGAGTGTAGGGTACATATTTCCATATTTTTGCGATGCCTCAAAAAAAAAACAAAGATCCTTTCCTAATAATAACCCTTCTTTTTTATTTTCTTTTGTAATATTTGGCCGTTTAATTAGGCCGTGTTACAACATGAAACTTGTAAATGAAATAATTCTGTTTGTACAATATTAATATATAATAGCCTATAGTTATGTTTCAGTTGGATGAGCAAAAGTGTCTTGGATATCTCAGATCATCAAAATACTCCTCACCAAAGGTCACATCTTAAAGGTCACATCATGGTTATTGCCACACACTTTTGGCAAGAGGAAGTTAGTAAGTTTAGGGTGCAGGCCAGGTGCAGTGGACAAAATATCAGCTGCAGACCAACATCAGGTCTTTGTGTCTGAAGAAACGTAAGTTGGAGGAGAGATTCAGTGACTGTGACTTTTGTGAATTGCCAATAACAGAAGTTTTGACTCCTGATGAGGGTCCTTGGAGGGTCTGCTAAGCTTCTCCCATTCAGATTTGAACTCAAAGTTAAAGGGTTATTTATTTAATGTATTCATCATATTGAAAATGGCAGAACAGTGACATACTGAGCAAATGAAAATGTGAATATCCTGTTGTCACCCACTTGTATGACTGTAAACAGGAAGTCATCGTCCCACAATCTCTTTCCTACATCCTCCTCTCTGTCCCTGGGCACCACAGCGATGCAAATCAGCTTCACCTTCCAGTTTATTGGCATCAATACACAGGTCCAGTTCGGCCTGTTTTAGGGTGTTTGTTTTGGTTTGGAAGATCACAGATTCCTCTTGTTAGACGTCGTATCTGCTAACATAATCACAGGGTAAACTCATTGCTTTGACTATATGAGGGCAAATATGCAATATATATTCAATCATACAGTAGTGTGAGTGTACAGAGAGTTTTAGAATGAGAATAAAATCTAGATGTATCTGTGTCTGAACTAATGAAACCACTTCCTGTGTAGGTTTAGAACTATTTAAAAACACGGCACACATCCTAGACCACACCTCATCTGTGAACACGTACTGTACTGAAAGACTGTAAATTTGAGCAAATAATGGAGTCAGGGGCCTTTTATGTATGCAGAAATATTAATAACAGATCGGGCCCCCGAACACAGACTCGTCGCCAGGATGAAGGAAAAGATCGAAAGCAAAGTAAGCAGAACGTTTCATTTGAAGTAGACATGGTGTCGCTAATGTTTGAGGGCATGGGAAATGATACGTAAAATATCATCGTTTTCTACGAAAAATGTGTAATTGTTTCTGATTTTATATGAAATGTTCCATATTTTACTCTATAGGAATTCCGAGATGTTTGTCATTATAAAAGAATAAACTCTTTAGAAAAACTCATATTTATTTATTCACAGACAAAGCTGGATTACTTACAAGGGAGGATTTGAAATGTTATCTAATATGATGGAGTGAATTGTCGTTAATTGATATGTGTGTGTTTTCTCTGTTTGTCAGGAGGAAGCAGGCGTTTGGTGTTGATGACAGTGTGTCTCGGGCTCATTTGTGTTGTTCTGCTGGTCTTCATCATACTGCAGCTCATCACCATCACAGCAGAGAGAGACCTGTTAAAGAGTTACAAGAACACAGTTGAAGAGTTCAACCACACTATCAACAGCTTACAGGACAATTACACCGATCTAATGACTGAAAAACACCAACTGAAGAACAACTTCAGCTCTTTGAGTCAGGAGAAACTGGAGCTGGAGACCAGAGTCAAAGATCTCACTGCTGATAAAAGTCAGTTACAGAGAAGTTTTTATTCTTGAGTTATGAACTAAATATTTTGGTTTTCCTAGTTTTCTTTATCTCTCATATAAAAAGTGTGTGTTTCTGTTAGGATACCAGTGTAGTTTATATGGCTTGTTCATATCCTGTGAGTTGAAGAGCTGGTCTGAGAGCAGGCAGTACTGCAGGGATCGAGGAGCTGATCTGGTCATTATCAACACTGAAGAGAAGCAGGTGAGTTTGTGTGAGTGACTGTTCATGAATGAGAGGAATCACACTTACTCCTGTTTTTATTCACACACAGAGGTTCATATCTTCATTCAAGGAGAGAGTGTGGATTGGTTTGACTGACATTGTGAACGAGGGCAAAATGACATGGGTGGATAATTCAACATTGAAACAAGGGTAAGTGACAAAACACTCACAGTTCAACCCGTTCTCACTCCCAAGGCGTCAAATTCCGAAGCATGGTCAAGTGCTTTCCGCGTCACAATAAAGACGCTAAAGGCACTATATCGACGCGCTGAGTGCTCCATTCATTTCAATGAGAAACCTTTGGCATCAGACACAGACGCGTTGGGCATGGGAAAGTTATCGTCATGCTGATCATATATTGGTTATGATTTTGCCATTATGACATGTTGGACTGTGATTCTCAATTTAATCAGCCAGCATCATTTTATTTACGCTATCTAGACACGTTTTAACATGTAACCCAACCCTATTCCATCCCTAAACCTACCCATTTGTGTGGTATAAAACGCAGATATAACAGGCAGAGTCGACTGCCTGCACAATTGATGAAAAAAATACAAATATTCCGAGGCCAAGCGATTGATTTGTGTGAAAGAAATCCCCAAAAGCGATCAGCGTCTCCATCCGCAGAAGATCACGAACACACAATTTCAAATATTGCCGCCCGTTACGTCAGTTTTCATAGTGAAATTGCATTGGCTCTCGTATTTCTCGTGACCAATTGCGTCATTACGTCAGCTTTGATTGTAAAATGTCATTGGTTCTCGTGTGTCTTGTGACCGAATGCGTCATGCTAAAGAGGCGTGTGTATTATTTGAATGAGATATGAATGAGTGCGTTAACGGCGCGGGGGGATCATCATCTCAGCGATTAAAACATTAAGATCAACTCTGTTCTTTACATGAAGACATTGTGTGACTTCAGAAGACTTGGAATGCAACATGAGTTAATACTTTTATACTGTTGTTGGTAAGTTTTTGCAATAAATGCCTGTGACTGTACTTTTATTTGCCTGTTGTGTGTTTTATATTGTTTAGGAGTGGGTAGGTTTAGGGTAGGAATTGGGTTAACTGCTCCAAAATATAAAAGTAACCTTTAAATATGAATAAAACATTAATAAAATCATGTATGCTTTTACAAATGCAAAGAATAAAATGCGTCTTGTAAACAACTGAAATCAATGGAGCACTCAGCGCGTCAAAATAGTGACGCCTAGGGGTGACTTTAGCGTCTTCGTTGTGACGCGGAAGGCACTTCACATTGCTTCGGATTTTGACGCCTTGGGAGTGAGAATGGGTTGCACAGTTGGTTGATCTTTTGTACTCTCATTATAAAAAAAAGACCATCACAACCTTGACATCTTTTCTACAAACATGATAAAACCACATACATTTAAAAACATCTGCTTATTTTGCATTCCTGAATGAGAAAATGTGGGGGTTTGAATAATTGAAAATGAATACGTTGTTTAGGTTTTGGTTCGAGGGTGAGCCGAATGACCACCATGGAATTGAAGACTGTGTTGAAATAATGTCTCATTTATCTTCAAACCTGAACAACTGGAATGATCTCCCATGCTCTGAAAAGAGAAAAGGGATTTGTGAGAAATAAGGTTCATCCCGTCTTGTTGTAGTTTTACTTCTATTATTTTCTGCTACTTTCATTTATATAAACTGCTTTTATGATATCAATTTTATTTCATATTTTTCTGTAATATACAAAATCACAAGCGGATGTTCAGATGAAAGGGACAGTAAAATTGTCTTTAATCTGGGAAGCCAAACCTCTGATGTGTTCATTATAAGCAACTGTGAATATGATCTTATCCTGGCTGTTATCATTCGTATCTGTTGGTCTGAAGTGTTGCTGACAATCATCTGAAGTCTCCCACATTGCAATTATTCACCCCTACTATTCTGATATTAAGTGTCTGTGAAACCGCTTTTGTGTTGATGTGCCTACTGTTTGAATAAAATGGTCAATACCATCATTACATCGTTGACACATGGCATGTTTTGTTTTTATTTGATATTGATTTTTTTTTATATCTGTTTCTTGTAAACCCCTGCATTTCTGCGCGAGCCCAACGAGCCACGACTTTTTTATGCCCCCAGGGCCGGGTTTCGGGCCAATTTTCACGTCATACCTCAATCGCAGGCCGGGCTTCGGGCCTTTTTTAGGCTTCTCCTTCGTTTTATATTTTAGACATTCGTTAATTAAAAGAAACAATGAGATGTGCTGCGCTGGTGGAAACAACATGAGACCATGATACCGCGACTGTCAAGCCTGACTCACAGTGTTTAGAGTACGGCGCTATGCAGCGCGTCACCGCAAATGAGTAAAGCAAGCCAACACGCAAACTGCTGCAAGTGAAACTGAAAATAAGCTAAGTCTTAGATGCTCAAAAACACAATCATCTTCATTAAAACTAATGAGACTAAAGGCTCTTACCAGTGCTTAGGACGCTCGTTCTCATATTGCGGTCTTTGATCTTGAAGTGAGCTGATGAATAAATGCAGCTCATATCTGTTGCTTTCGTTGACGTGAACTCCGTTAAATGTCGTCTTTTCTGATCTTTTATCTAGACCTGCAGTTTTCTCTTCCTTCTTTAAAAATGTGTAAAGTAGACCTTGTCAACAGTAAATGTAATTAACTTATGTACAAAGAATTTAAACATATGATTATTAGTGTTATTTTCTGGGAGATGTTGAATCCTCAGTAAGAAGCAGTGCATACAACTACTTTCCATTGAAAATAGTCCAGCAGGGCGCAGCAGAGAGCAGGTTTATCAGACTGAAGCGATCAGAGAGGAGCAGAAACATCAGATTCAGGGCACTTGCTGCTGTTTCCTGGTCCAGTTTGGCCTGTTTAAGGGTGTTTGAGTCCATTTGAGTGGCCACAGATTCCTCTTGTTGGCTTTTGAAGCTGATATCATGTGGTTGAATGTACAATACACAAACAAGGGGTGCTTCTCAATACTAGTAAGTTTAGGTGTTTGGGTGATCACAGATTCCTCTTGTTGGACGTCGTAGCTGCTAACACGATCACAATACAGTACATTCCCCGGTGTTGAATTAACACCGCTCTGTGTTCATATGGGCACCACCAGCAGGGTGTTAAAGTAACACTGAAGCAGTGTTAGAGTTAATAAGATACTGAAGTGATTCATTGAGTGATGATTGTTTGATTATTGAAGACACCTGATGATAATGAGCAGAATCACTGAAGGACAGAGAAACACAAGAACTACAACTGACTTCAGCCACAGCTTTAGATCAAATCAACTGAAGACATTAAATCTCTCTTATTACAAACCAGATTGACTTTATTTCTGACATCTACAGAAGTTCTTATTGAGAATTAACAGATGTTTAGAGGTTTATGTTGTATTGAAAATGTTTGATCACCATTATGGAGATCAGTGTTTAATTTAGTTGGGCAGTTTGACTCTTGGCTTTTGATGTCAGTTTGTGGTCTGTGTAACAGTGTTTAATCAAATACATAATTTTTTGGGAAGGAAACCATAAACAAAGATGGTCATATGATATATCTTTCAACATCATAAAAGAGACTGATAATTGACACATAAAAAATAAAATTGTCAAATTGTAATTAGTTTTCACCAGCGAGCCTTTTTTGCCAGATATCAAATATTCTGAATTTTGTTATTTAAATACATTGCAAGGATA
Organism: Romanogobio albipinnatus; assembly: GCA_023566225.1. Classification (NCBI taxonomy): domain Eukaryota; kingdom Metazoa; phylum Chordata; class Actinopteri; order Cypriniformes; family Gobionidae; genus Romanogobio; species Romanogobio albipinnatus. The sequence continues at coordinate 67,316,849 of CM042241.1, read as the reverse complement.
AACACTGTAGACAAACCCACACAAAAATCAAGAATCATCATATTAATCTCAATGACGGTGACATGCTTCATACTGCAATGCATGCTGGGATATATTATCATCATAGTATGACTCTCATCACAGTCATGACTCCCAGCATGCATTGCAGCATGTCACCATTGTTGAGATTCATATGATGATTCTTGATGTCTGTGTGCGCAAACATTTAAATGTATCTATAAAACTAAATTTAGGGTGACTGATCTGTGGCAGTTAACCATTTATGATGAAAGTCTATTAAAACAGCTTTTATAAACATTTCTATTATCCACTTTTCTCAAGGATTAGTTTGCTTAAAAAAAATCTTTATGATGATTACTATTTCTGCTGCTGTTATTGCTGCTGTTGTTATTGCTGCTGCTGTTGATTATTGCTGCTGCTGCTGTTGTTGTTATTGCTGCTGCTGTTGATTATTGCTGCTGCTGCTGTTATTGCTGCTGCTGTTGATTATTGCTGCTGCTGCTGTTGATTATTGCTGCTGCTGCTGTTACTGCTGCTGCTGCTGTTCTGCTGCTGTTGCTGATTATTCCTGCTGCTGCTGTTATTGCTGCTGCTGTTATTGCTGCTGCTGCTGTTATTACTGCTGCTGTTAATTATTACTGCTAGTGCTGTTATTGCTGCTGCTGATGATGATTATTACTGCTGCTGCTGTTATTGCTGCAGCTGTTATTACTGCTGCTGTTAATTATTACTGCTGCTGCTGTTATTGCTGCTGCTGTTGATTATTACTTCTGCTGCTGTTATTGCTGCTGCTGTTATTGTTGCTGCTGTTAATTATTACTGCTGCTGCTGTTATTGCTGCTGCTGTTGATTATTACTGCTGCTGCTGTTATTGCTGCTGGTGTTATTGCTGCTGCTGCTGTTATTGCTGCTGCTGTTGTTATTGCTGCTGCTGTTGTTATTGTTGCTGCTGTTGATTATTGCTGCTGCTGCTGTTATTGCTGCTGCTGTTGATTATTGCTGCTGCTGTTATTGCTGCTGCTGTTGATTATTGCTGCTGCTGCTGTTATTGCTGCTGTTGATTATTCCTGCTGCTGCTGTTATTGCTGCTGCTGTTGATTATTGCTGCTGCTGCTGTTACTGCTGCTGCTGCTGTTCTGCTGCTGTTGCTGATTATTCCTGCTGCTGCTGTTATTGCTGCTGCTGTTATTGCTGCTGCTGTTGATTATTACTGCTGCTGCTGTTATTGCTGCAGCTGTTATTACTGCTGCTGTTAATTATTACTGCTGCTGCTGTTATTGCTGCTGCTGTTATTGTTGCTGCTGTTAATTATTACTGCTGCTGCTGTTATTGCTGCTGCTGTTATTGTTGCTGCTGTTAATTATTACTGCTGCTGCTGTTATTGCTGCTGCTGTTGATTATTACTGCTGATGCTGTTATTGCTGCAGCTGTTATTACTGCTGCTGTTAATTATTACTGCTGCTGCTGTTATTGCTGCAGCTGTTATTACTGCTGCTGTTAATTATTACTGCTGCTGCTGTTATTGCTGATGCTGCTGTTATTGCTGCTGCTGTTATTGCTGCTGCTGTTGTTATTGCTGCTGATGTTAATTATTACTGCTGCTGCTGTTATTGCTGCTGCTGTTGATTATTACTGCTGCTGCTGTTATTGCTGCTGCTGTTAATTATTACTGCTGCTGCTGTTATTGCTGCTGCTGTTGATTATTCCTGCTGCTGTTATTGCTGCTGCTGCTGCTGCTGCTGCTGTTGTTATTGCTGCTGCTGTTGTTAATTATTCCTGCTGCTGCTGTTATTGCTACTGCTGCTGCTGTTGTTATTGCTGCTGCTGTTGTTGATTATTCCTGCTGCTGCTGCTGCTGTTATTGTTGCTGCTGTTAATTATTACTGCTGCTGCTGTTATTGCTGCTGCTGTTGATTATTACTGCTGCTGTTGTTATTGCTGCTGCTGTTGATTATTCCTGCTGCTGCTGCTGTTGTTATTGCTGCTGCTGCTGTTATTGCTGCTGTTGATTATTCCTGCTGCTGCTGCTGTTATTGCTGCTGCTGTTAATTATTACTGCTGCTGCTGTTATTGCTGCTGCTGTTGATTATTACTGCTGCTGCTGTTATTGCTGCTGCTGTTGATTATTACTGCTGCTGCTGCTGTTGATTATTACTGCTGCTGCTGTTATTGCTGCTGCTGTTGATTATTCCAGCTGCTGCTGTTATTGCTGCTGCTGCTGTTGTTATTGCTGCTACTTTTATTGCTGCTGTTGATTATTCCTGCTGCTGCTGCTGTTGTTATTGCTGCTGCAGTTGTTGATTATTCCTGCTGCTGCTGTTATTGCTGCTGTTGATTATTCCTGCTGCTGCTGTTATTGCTGCTGCTGTTGTTATTGCTGCTGCTGCTGTTATTGCTGCTGTTGATTATTCCTGCTGCTGCTGTTGTTATTGCTGCTGCTGTTGTTGTTGATTATTCCTGCTGCTGCTGCTGTTATTGCTGCTGCTGCTGTTATTGCTGCTGTTGATTATTCCTGCTGCTGCTGCTATTATTGCTGCTGTTATTGCTGTTGCTGCTGTTATTGCTGCTGTTGATTATTCCTGCTGCTGCTGTTGTTATTGCTGCTGCTGTTGATTATTCCTGCTGCTGCTGTTATTGTTGTTGCTGCTGTTATTGCTGCTGCTGTTGCTGATTATTCCTGCTGCTGTTAATTATTACTGCTGCTGCTATTATTGCTGCTGCTGTTGATTATTCCTGCTGCTGTTGTTATTGCTGCTGCTGTTGATTATTCCTGCTGCTGCGGTTATTGCTGCTGCTGTTGTTATTGCTGATGCTGTTTTTGATTATTCCTGCTGCTGCTGTTGTTGATTATTCCTGCTGCTGCTGCTGTTATTGCTGCTGCTGCTGTTATTGCTGATGCTGCTGCTGTTATTGCTGCTGCTGTTGTTATTGCTGATGCTGCTGCTGTTGATTATTCCTGCTGCTGCTGCTGTTATTGCTGCTGCTGCTGTTGATTATTCCTGCTGATGCTGCTGTTGATTATTCCTGCTGCTGCTGCTGCTGTTATTGCTGCTGCTGCTGTTGTTGCTGCTGCTGCTGTTGATTATTCCTGCTCCTACTGCTGCTGTTGATTATTCCTGCTGCTGCTGCTGTTATTGCTGCTGATGCTGTTGATTATTCCTGCTGCTGCTGTTATTGCTGCTGCTGTTGTTTTTGCTGCTGCTGTTGATTATTGCTGCTGCTGTTGTTATTGCTGCTGCTGTTGATTATTCCTGCTGCTGCTGTTATTGCTGCTGCTGCTTTTGTTTTTGCTGCTGCTGTTGATTATTGCTGCTGCTGTTGATTATTGCTGCTGCTGTTGTTATTGCTGCTGCTGTTGTTATTGCTGCTGTTATTGCTGCTGCTGTTGATTATTACTGCTGCTGCTGTTGTTATTTGCTGCTGTTGTCGTTGATTATTCCTGCTGCTGCTGCTGTTAATTATTCCTGCTGCTGCTGTTATTGCTGCTGCTGCTGTTGATTATTCCTGCTGCCGCTGTTATTGCTGCTGCTGCTATTGTTTTTGCTGCTGCTGTTGATTATTGCTGCTGCTGTTGATTATTGCTGCTGCTGTTGTTATTGCTGCTGTTATTGCTGCTGCTGTTGATTATTCCTGCTGCTCCTGTTATTGCTGCTGATGTTGTTATTATTGCTGCTGCTGTTGATTATTGCTTCTGCTTCTGCTTTTGTTATTGCTGCTGCTGCTTTTATTGCTGCTGTTGATTATTCCTGCTGCTGCTGCTGTTGTTATTGCTGCTGCTGTTGATTATTCCTGCTGCTGCTGTTATTGCTGCTGCTGTTGATTATTCCTGCTGCTGCTGTTATTGCTGCTGCTGCTGTTATTGCTGCTGCTGTTGATTATTCCTGCTGCTGCTGTTGTTATTGCTGCTGCTGTTGATTATTCCTGCTGCTGCAGTTATTGCTGCTGCTGTTGATTATTCCTGCTGCTGCTGTTATTGCTGCTGCTGTTGATTTTTCCTGCTGTTGCTGTTATTGTTGCTGCTGTTGATTATTGCTGCTGCGGTTGTTATTGCTGCTGCTGTTGATTATTGCTTCTGCTGCTGCTGTTGATTATTGCTGCTGCTGTTCTGCTGCTGCTGTTGATTATTGCTGCTGCTGTTCTGCTGCTGCTTTTGATTATTGCTGCTGCTGTTGTTGTTATTGCTGCTGCTGTTGATTATTCCTGCTGCTGCTGTTATTGCTGCTGCTGTTGATTATTGCTGCTGCTGTTCTGCTGCTGCTGTTGATTATTGCTGCTGCTGTTGTTGTTATTGCTGCTGCTGTTGATTATTCCTGCTGCTGTTGATTATTGCTGCTGCTGTTCTGCTGCTGCTGTTGATTATTGCTGCTGCTGTTGATTATTGCTGCAGCTGTTGATTATTCCTGCTGCTGTTCTGCTGCTGCTGTTGATTATTGCTGCTGCTGTTGTTGTTGTTATTGCTGCTGCTGTTGATTATTGCTGCTGCTGTTTATTATTGCTGCTGCTGTTCTGCTGCTGCTGTTGATTATTGCTGCTGCTGTTGATTATTGCTGCAGCTGTTGATTATTGCTGCTGCTGTTCTGCTGCTGCTGTTTATTATTGCTGCTGCTGTTCTGCTGCTGCTGTTGATTATTGCTGCTGCTGTTGTTGTTATTGCTGCTGCTGCTGTTGATTATTGCTGCTGCTGTTGATTATTGCTGCTGCTGTTGTTGTTATTGCTGCTGCTGTTCTGCTGCTGCTGTTGATTATTGCTGCTGCTGCTGCTGCTGTTGGTGTTATTGCTGCTGCTGTTGATTATTGCTGCTGGTGTTGATTGTTGTTGCTGCTGTTGTTGTTATTGCTGCTGCTGTTCTGCTGCTGCTGTTGATTATTGCTGCTGCTGTTCTGCTGCTGCTGTTTATTATTGCTGCTGCTGTTGTTGTTGTTATTGCTGCTGCTGTTGATTATTGCTGCTGCTGTTTATTGTTGCTGCTGCTGTTCTGCTGCTGCTGTTGATTATTGCTGCTGCTGTTGATTATTGCTGCAGCTGTTGATTATTGCTGCTGCTGTTCTGCTGCTGCTGTTTATTATTGCTGCTGCTGTTCTGCTGCTGCTATTGTTTTTGCTGCTGCTGTTGATTATTGCTGCTGCTGTTGATTATTGCTGCTGCTGTTGTTATTGCTGCTGTTATTGCTGCTGCTGTTGATTATTCCTGCTGCTCCTGTTATTGCTGCTGATGTTGTTATTATTGCTGCTGCTGTTGATTATTGCTTCTGCTTCTGCTTTTGTTATTGCTGCTGCTGCTTTTATTGCTGCTGTTGATTATTCCTGCTGCTGCTGCTGTTGTTATTGCTGCTGCTGTTGATTATTCCTGCTGCTGCTGTTATTGCTGCTGCTGTTGATTATTCCTGCTGCTGCTGTTATTGCTGCTGCTGCTGTTATTGCTGCTGCTGTTGATTATTCCTGCTGCTGCTGTTGTTATTGCTGCTGCTGTTGATTATTCCTGCTGCTGCAGTTATTGCTGCTGCTGTTGATTATTCCTGCTGCTGCTGTTATTGCTGCTGCTGTTGATTTTTCCTGCTGTTGCTGTTATTGTTGCTGCTGTTGATTATTGCTGCTGCGGTTGTTATTGCTGCTGCTGTTGATTATTGCTTCTGCTGCTGCTGTTGATTATTGCTGCTGCTGTTCTGCTGCTGCTGTTGATTATTGCTGCTGCTGTTCTGCTGCTGCTTTTGATTATTGCTGCTGCTGTTGTTGTTATTGCTGCTGCTGTTGATTATTCCTGCTGCTGCTGTTATTGCTGCTGCTGTTGATTATTGCTGCTGCTGTTCTGCTGCTGCTGTTGATTATTGCTGCTGCTGTTGTTGTTATTGCTGCTGCTGTTGATTATTCCTGCTGCTGTTGATTATTGCTGCTGCTGTTCTGCTGCTGCTGTTGATTATTGCTGCTGCTGTTGATTATTGCTGCAGCTGTTGATTATTCCTGCTGCTGTTCTGCTGCTGCTGTTGATTATTGCTGCTGCTGTTGTTGTTGTTATTGCTGCTGCTGTTGATTATTGCTGCTGCTGTTTATTATTGCTGCTGCTGTTCTGCTGCTGCTGTTGATTATTGCTGCTGCTGTTGATTATTGCTGCAGCTGTTGATTATTGCTGCTGCTGTTCTGCTGCTGCTGTTTATTATTGCTGCTGCTGTTCTGCTGCTGCTGTTGATTATTGCTGCTGCTGTTGTTGTTATTGCTGCTGCTGTTGATTATTGCTGCTGCTGTTGATTATTGCTGCTGCTGTTGTTGTTATTGCTGCTGCTGTTCTGCTGCTGCTGTTGATTATTGCTGCTGCTGCTGCTGCTGTTGGTGTTATTGCTGCTGCTGTTGATTATTGCTGCTGGTGTTGATTGTTGTTGCTGCTGTTGTTGTTATTGCTGCTGCTGTTCTGCTGCTGCTGTTGATTATTGCTGCTGCTGTTCTGCTGCTGCTGTTTATTATTGCTGCTGCTGTTGTTGTTGTTATTGCTGCTGCTGTTGATTATTGCTGCTGCTGTTCATTGTTGCTGCTGCTGTTCTGCTGCTGCTGTTGATTATTGATGCTGCTGTTGATTATTGCTGCAGCTGTTGATTATTGCTGCTGCTGTTCTGCTGCTGCTGTTTATTATTGCTGCTGCTGTTCTGCTGCTGCTGTTGATTATTGCTGCTGCTGTTGTTGTTATTGCTGCTGCTGTTGATTATTGCTGCTGCTGCTGCTGCTGTTGGTGTTATTGCTGCTGCTGTTGATTATTGCTGCTGCTGTTGATTATTGCTGCTGCTGTTGTTGTTATTGCTGCTGCTGTTCTGCTGCTGCTGTTGATTATTGCTGCTGCTGCTGCTGCTGTTGGTGTTATTGCTGCTGCTGTTGATTATTGCTGCTGGTGTTGATTGTTGTTGCTGCTGTTGTTGTTATTGCTGCTGCTGTTCTGCTGCTGCTGTTGATTATTGCTGCTGCTGTTCTGCTGCTGCTGTTTATTATTGCTGCTGCTGTTCTGCTGCTGCTGTTGATTATTGCTGCTGCTGTTCTGCTGCTGCTGTTGATTATTGCTGCTGCTGTTCTGCTGCTGCTGTTGATTATTGCTGCTGCTGCTGTTGTTGTTATTGCTGCTGCTGTTGATTATTCCTGCTGCTGTTGTTGATTATTGCTGCTGGGAATTATCTCACTCTATACATCAAACAGATTTTTTTTTTTTACTTTAAAGGTGACTTGAACTAATTTTATAATTTAACTTACTTTATAACTTTATCATTATTTTTTTAAGTCTAGTTCTATATGAACTAATTTCGTAATTATTAAACTTTAAACTATCCCTTAATCATTTTGAAACCAAATCTTGTCTGAACTATGGATATATCCCATTTACCGCTGCAAAGCCACCCCAAAATTTAAAAAAACATTGCATTTTACAAAGCACCATGCAAAACAAAGGTGATTATCAAGTCAGGCTATTGAATTTATACGACTATAAAGGCGCTGCAAACTGCTATAGTGAATGGTAACCAACCAGGCATGATAACAAACAGCTTTCATGTAACTGTTCTTGTCTTCTGACAGTCAACTAATACCAGACAAAGACCACAAATGTAAATTTCACGTCACAATATTGGACTAATTTTTTTTGTTTGTTTTAAATCATGAAGGTGAGTCAGAGCATATTCTCAGAGACAACGAGAGATAAATCTACTTCAACATATGCTGATAACATAACTGTCTTAATGTATTTTCTTAATATTTCTCTTGTGGCTCATATAGTCTAGTGAAAAAAATGAGAAGAGAAGTAGGCCCATTTCGTGTTAAACAAGTTGATTTTGAAATAAAGCTGCTCTTACTTTTCATTGAGACAGACATTATTGCAGTGTTCTGACATATTAAAGACTGTTTATCATTTTAACCCCTTAACTGTCACCATTTCCCAGCCAGCACAGCGATGAAGGCCCCAAATGGGTTAGCCCAGATTAAATGAACACTACTCAGTGTGCACACTACAGACTGTTAAATGTAACACTGAATCAGTGTTGGAGTTAATGAGATAATTAAGTGATTGTGGCAAGCAGCGAGGCGAGGGACCATGAGAGCCGGCCGGAGCGCCAGCTGCACGCCACACTGGTCTCATCTCACGGAGGAGTGATGGGAGCAACAATCAGATTCACTGAAGGACAGAGAAACACAAGAACTACAACTGACTTCACCCACAGCCTTAGATGAAATCATCTGAACATAAAAGAAGACATTAAATCTCTGATCTCAGCAGAGGAGAATTAAACAACTCCACAAACAGCATGACCAGTTATTCCCTTGATTTCATCTAGGCTGTGGCTAAAGTCAAACCCATGTGGAGCCTACATAAAAACTGAGGACAAAACTGGCTGTGCACCAGTTAGACAGCCCAGGTCAAACCCATCTGGGCCACACATGGCTGTGCTGGCTGGGATATGGTCTGTGGATTAACTGGATTTTTTTTCCCCACTTTATGGAAACACTGTAATCACAACATTTCTGATAATGTGTGAATGTGAAACTTTTTCTTTGAATAAAATGGTCAATTGTCATTATTATCACAGCATTTTGTTTTTATTCCATATTTCCTTGAGTATCTGCTTTATTCGTCGATGGATATATTTGCTCCAGTCCAGCAGGGCGCAGCAGAGAGCAGGTTTATCAGACTGAAGTGATCAGAGGAACAGAAACATCAGATTCAGGGCACTGCTGTTTCCTGCATCATCAACACAAAGGTCCAGTTTGGCCTGTTTAAGGCTGTTTGAGTTAGGCTTGTGCACAATTCAGTTCTTGAATTTGAATTGATGTCAAAGACAGGATCTAGAATTACAATTTGAATTTGAATTAAAGGAAGTTCAAAATTGAAATTCAATAAAAATTCACAGAAATTCATATACATATTTTAAGTGAAGTGTTTAACAATGAAGCTTTACATAATGTGTCAGATATGATTACAACACATATTTTATCAATTATATTAGTTTGGACTGCTTGTACAGATTACAAGTACAGTGTTTTCCCCCTGCAATGAATGTTAAAAGCTACAAATAATTAAGTTGTAATTTTGTGGAACATGATGGAACATTTGAGGAGCTATTGAGAATTAGATGCATCAGTGTTGCTCAGTGAGTTTTGCGTCATTCCACGCAGCATGTGGGCCAGATCAGTATGCCACAAGTGCCAGATGTGGGACAGATCTGGGCCGACACAATGTTGCTATCTGGGTGCGCTTCATCACTGCGTGTGCTGTGAGTTTAACACGCATTTTTAGAATAATCCTGACTTGTGCAACTATGTACACATTTGTTTCTTAGTTGTAGTATTACTTTGCTAAAAATATATATTATTTCTGATTATGGCATAGCTTTCTGCCCACCCGACCCGGTCCGAGAATAGTGCCAGGAAATCTCGGCCTGACCCGGCCCGCGGGTCGGTTCGGGTCAAGTTCGGGCTCGGGCAGAGAATCTAAACTCTAGTTGGAATCCGACATCTTCTTGACGTCACATTGATGTACTGTGCCTGACTAATTACGTGTAATGAAATTATGATATCAAAATTACAAAATGAATGTAATTGTATTTAGTTATATTACTGAGGTTAAATGTGTAATTCAATTAGTTACTTATAATATTCAAAGGAAATTGCTTTTCATTGATAAAGTAATCCAAACATTTATAATGGGTAACTTATAACAGTAAGCAATTGCATTTCCAAAGTAACCCTCCTAAAACTGAATGTATGTGAGATTCAACACATTTTTTTTCTGTTGTGTGACTGTGTAGAATTTCTTTAAAATGAACTGTGTGTCATTCCATTTCCAATTCCAATTCAACTTCCTGTGGGGCCGAGGCAATTCAATTCAAATTCCAATTGAATTGAATGGAGGCCAATTCTGAATGTTGCACAAGCCTGGTTTGAGTACATTTGAGGGGTCACAGATTCCTCTTGTTGGCTTTTGAAGCATGATAACATGTGAATGTACAATACACAAGCACAGTTATGAGTCTGCAGAGAGTTTTTAAGCTGAATTACTTTATTCTTGTTTAAGGCCAGTGTGAAATGGCACCACTTCCTGTGAACGTTTAACACTACTGTAAAAACACATAGCCATTCTAAAGAACACAGCTCATGTGTGAAGACGTGCTGTCAGAAACAGTGAATAATGGATTCAGAGGACATTTATCAAAATGTTGAACGCAGAGTTATTGAGGACACAACTGGACCCCGAACACTGAATCACAGACGGGATGAAGGAAAAGATGAAAAGCGCAGTAAGCAGAAAATGACTTTAAAGGCGGTTGTCTGGTGTCACAGATCATGTTATTAATGGTGTCAGTGTTTGCGGAAGTGTCACATACAATTTCAGATATGTTCTAAGAACAAATATGTCAATGTTTCTGCTTTAGTATTAATGTTTTGATTTAATTGACTTTTTCAATGTGTTCATCTTTTGGTCATTTAACCATAGGCTATATCAATGTTTGTCTTGTAAAAGAATATGAAAGCACTATAAGACACGGGTAGATTACCTAAAAAGGTTGATTTGAAACCCATTTAATCCAACCGGTCACAATTGTGACCAAAAATGTTCCTCATATATTGTAGTGTGGTATTAAAAACAGAGATGTGTAGTCCAGGGGTCAGAAAGTAAAAGTCCTGCCATATTTGTATTCCACTCATGAACTCAGTTAGCTGATTTCACTAATTAATTCGACCTACTGGCTGAAAAACTGCTACTAACAAATCCAGGTGTTTGGAACAAAATACAGAGCAGGACTTTTTATCTTCTGAACCTGGACTTTCCACCTCTGTTCACATTTCAAAGTCTCTGCTGCCCTGTGGTGGACAACTTGAGACACTGACAATCACAAGATCTCAGCAGAGGAGGATTAAACAACTCCACAAACAGCATTACCAGCTTCACACATTACTAACCAGACTGACTTTATTTCTGTCAGACGACTACAGAAGCTCTTATTGAGGATTAACAGAGATTCAGATGTTGATGATTTATTTATTTATATTAAGTCACTATTATGGTGATCAGTGTTTACTTTAGTTGGGTAGCTTGACTTTTTAATATTAGTTTTTGTCTGGCTGTTTGAACTAGCATGAACAGCAAGAGAAAGTAAGATCAGTTGATGTTTGCTCATTGATGAAAAGAATATAATCATCATGTTGTGATTTAATTCACTGATCTTATGTCTGTCTCTTTTTAAGGGTGACCTTTGTTATTAATTTCTGTTTGATTATTGTGGTGCTTCTACAGCAAGATAATGCATTTAACACTAAATATTTTGAACTCCTGCAAGAGCTGCTCACACTCAAACAACAATAATCAGCCTATGAATCTCAACAATGGTAACCGGTTTCTATGCCGCAGTGCTTTCTGGGAGCCATGGATGAGTTTTGTATGATGCACCCAGAATGCATTGCGGCATGAAGCATGTCACCGTTATTGAGATTCATACAGCTGCTGGGTCTCTGTCTGTCTGTCCATCTGTACTTATGTCTGTTTTGTCTTGTTTCAGATCATTTGTGATAATTTATGTCATTTTATAATAATTTGATTATTTGTGTCATACTGCTAAACAGGAATGCTATTTTGCCCTTTTTAAAACTGAGCCACACAAGGTTTAGTTATTTGTTAATGGAATAAAACACTAAATTCCTTTAGTTAACCCAGTCTTTAAACTAACTGCTGGAGGTTTGTCATTTTGTAAATGCATTAACACCATAGACCTGACTCTCTGTGACAATTGTGACCAGACATAAAACCCATTTTTGATGGGCTTTTCAAATATTACTTTTGTTATTATGACATTGATTGTTTAATATCCAAATACCATACAAATTCATATATGTAATCTCTGGAACAAAAATGAGATTAAATGGGTTAACTATAATAATATGAAAGCTATTCACTGATATGTGTGTGTTTTCTCTGTTTGTCAGGAGGAAGCAGGTGTTTGGTGTTGATGTCAGTGTGTCTCGGGCTCATTTGTGTTGTTCTGCTGGTCTTCATCATACTGCAGCTCATCACCATCACAGCAGAGAGAGACCTGTTAAAGAGTTACAAGAACACAGTTGAAGAGTTCAACCACACTATCAACAGCTTACAGGACAATTACACCGATCTAATGACTGAAAAACACCAACTGAAGAACAACTTCAGCTCTTTGAGTCAGGAGAAACTGGAACTGGAGACCAGAGTCAAAGATCTCACTGCTGATAAAAGTCAGTTTCAGAGAAGTTTTGATTCTTTGAGACAGGAGAAACTGGAGTTAGAAAGCAAAGTTACATCTTTGAGTGAGGAACGGATCAGAGAAATGTCTAAACGAGGTTAGTACACAACTGTCTAATTAATTGTTGTTGTTTTTTTACTGTATACAGTTTTGAAAAGTGTTTATGTATGAAACTCTGTGTGGTCCAGGGTTTTCCATATCCAACGAGTTGAAGAGCTGGTCTGAGAGCAGGCAGTACTGCAGGGATCGAGGAGCTGATCTGATCATTATCAACACTGAAGAGAAGCAGGTGAGTTTGTGTGAGTGACTGTTCATGAATGAGAGGAATCACACTTACTCCTGTTTTTATTCACACACAGAGGTTCATATCTTCATTCAAGGAGAGAGTGTGGATTGGTTTGTCTGACATTGAGAACGAGGGCAACATGAAATGGGTGGATAATTCACCACTGAATCAAGGGTAAGTGCTAAAACACTCAGAGCAAACACATGTATTTTAAACATGAGGCCATCACAGCCTCTAAAAAATAACTGAACACACAACTCTTCCACAAAAAACACACCCAAAGATTTTTTTTAGCAAAACACAACTTTTCTCTCCATTACTTTTGCTCTTGCTTCAGTGCTAAGTTTACTCTTTCCACATGTTATTCAGTTTCTGGTATGGAGGTGAGCCAAACAATGCAGGTGGTGATGAGGACTGTGTTGAACTAATACATTCAGCCACCATCCTGAACAACTGGAATGATCTCAAATGCTCTGAGAAGAGAAAATGGATTTGTGAAAAATAGGGAACATCAATTTTTATTATGATAGTAACATTTCTGAATGAGGTCTCCCCTACTTCAATTTCATTTACTGCCGATATCAATTTAATTGTATAACTTTCTATAACATACAAAACCACAAATGGAAATTAATTTAAATTAAATATAAATGTAAAACTGTTAAATATGTATTGCTTTAATAACCTTAGCTTGGTGATCTGGGAGACCAAACCTCTGATCTGTTCATGTCTTGCTTCATCACAGCAGCTTCATGTCAATATGACCTTATTCTAGCTGTTATGATGAGCCAGTAAACTACAGAAGTCTAAAGTGATTGCAATAATTCACCGTATTATGATGTTATTGATTGTCTGTGAAATGCTTTGAGTTGAACTGCTTTCTTTTTCAATGGTCAATAATGCAAATATAATAAAATGGTCAATACCCATCATTACCAAAGCATTTATTTCATATTACATCTACATCAGGGTACTTGATGCATTTCCTCCAGCAACTAATCATCAGAGAGGAAGAGAAATGTCAGATCCCAAAAAAAATTATAGATATACAGTATTATTTTACATTTAAGGAAGTACCATTGCAAATAATATAATTCCCAAAAATAACAGTTTTTTTTGTTTTGTTTTGTTGTTGTTTTTTCGGAGAATTGCTTAATCGGTTATTGGCGAATTCCAAGTGACATTAATAGGCACATCACGGGCATGCCATGCCAATTGAATAACGGTCGATCCAAAGTGAGCAACATAACCACAAGTGCCTCCATCTAGAAGGTTAATGAAGGGTACATGCTCACTTTGAAGAAGTAGGTTTACCATTTAAGAGCTCTTGACACACAGGGTGTTTTTTTTTAACTGGCGGGAGATTTCGAGTTTACCCAGCAGGCACAGGATGCAGACTTAATTTTGGTTGAAAATGAAAATTGGTTTGATGTCTAAACCCAACGTTTGTTTGACATCAAGCTCCATCGTTGGGCAGACGTTGAATTTTGGTTGGATTAATTTTGTTTGCTTTAGGCCTAGTCCACATACACATGGGTATTTTTATAACCAGAGTTTTTCCTCCTCCATTTTAAAAAACAATCGCGTCCACAAAAGCACGGTTTAAAAAAAATCTCTGTCCACATGAAAACGCAAAACTATGATTGGCTGTCTGATTTCCACTTGGGCCCCATCCACGGTACCGATGCACTGAGGGATGCCATGGGCTCAGTGAAACCCTTCTGCAAGTTCACTTTGGACTCAGTGACAGGCATGTTGGGCACGTTACTTTAAAAAAGTAATTAGTTATAGTTACTAGTTACTTTTTACAAATAGTAACGGAGTTAGTAACTGAGTTACATCATTATAAAAGTAACTAATTACCAGGGAAAGTAACTACTGTGTTACTTTTTTTAAATGTTCAAATATGTCAAATAACTTGGATGCCACCATTATTAAATATGTTAAATTAATGAATTGGACACTACACAGAAAAAAAAATATATATATATATTATAAAACATTGTACACTGTAAAACCCAACAAGTTCAGCTAGCTCATTTCATTTGAGGACACCGATTACCTCAAACCATTTAGGTTTATAAAAAACAATAGTTATGAGTACTCTGCACTTGTTTTAATTAAGTCCACTAAAAAATGATATTTCTTAATATACAGTTAAACTTTACACTGCATTCAAATACTTCATATAGCTGAACCTTCCCTACACTGTTAAAAAAAGTTCCGTTAAAAAACGGAAAAAGTGCTGGTAATTAATTACCAGCACTTTTTCCGTTATTGTACGGGCACTTCCGTAAACCTTAAAACGGATATTTCCGTAGATTTACCTGAGTTTTTCTGTACCATTGACGGACACTTCCGTCAAATCTAAAATGGAAAATTCCGTATTTTCCATAAATGTTTTCGTTATTGTACGGACAATTCCGTAAACCCTATAACAGATATTTCCGTAGATTTACCAGACTTTTTCTTTACCATTTACGGACACTTCCATCAAACCGAAAATGTAATATTCCGTATTATTAAAGTACTCAATCCGTTCCATTTACGGACACTTCAGTCATCCTAAAATGTTTAATTCCGTACAGTTCTCTATACCGTTTATCATCAATAAAGCACACATGTAGAATCACAACAATTATTTATTTCCTTTAACAGCTGCCAGTGCTTTAAAGTGATTGCACTTTTTGTGGTGAATGAATTGCAATATTTACATTACAACCATTAAAACATTCAGAACATCACCTTCACATTCAGAGCAATTTTACATACATAAACCAGCTGTTCTCTCAAAGAACTACAGCCATGTCCTTTAACAGGGAGCTGCCAAATCTAGCAACTTTTTAGCACCCACAGGCTGACAGGCATTAATAACAAATGGATTTGTTAAATACATTGACAATATAAGACAATAAAACTGCCAGCATTGCTGTTGCTGTCTCACCTGTCAGTGCAAAATGAGGAGCCCCCTCCAGGAGGATGCAGAAACCTACACCTCCAACTCCACATATCACACTGACAGGCAGAGCTCTGCAATCAGTGTCTGACCTTTCTACAAAAAAATAAATAGAACATTAGAAGTATTACATTATACAACTTTTCTATAAAACATCAGTGCAGCAATAACAACCATGACCTTAGAAGGATGACTCTGTGCAACATGCCATAAAGACATTTCTACAAAAAATAAAACTTAAAACTTGCACCTCCAACTCCACATTGACAGGCAAAGCTCTACCTGGAATGACAAATATCGCCCACCTTCCCTCCCCCTTAACATGGGGGATTTGAAACTGCAGCATGTGTGTTGTGGGCATCTTCTGAACTCACATAATCCTGTAAAAATCTATATTTCTACTCCCAAGCCCCGTGTGTGTGTGTGTGTGTGTGTGTGTGTGTGTGTGTGTGTGTGTGTGTGTGTGTGTGTGTGTGTGTGTGTGCATTCAGTCCAAAAAGGTATTTTCTGAGCTTTGAGAACAGCTCAAATGGCCCACTCAGATTCCTTCTGCTTGCATTCAAATTCCTTCAGCTGAGAAACCAGCTTGCACACCTGGGGAGGAATGAAGTGCCGTTTCTTCCCCTTCTTCTCTGCCTTGGAGCCTCGCTCAGGATTGATCCCAAAGAAAACTCTGAGAAAAAAATTATAATAATAGTGAGATGCAGACAAAGTTTGCACGTGTTTGCTTATTTTCATTTTTTGTATGCCTGTGCTCTTTTCTCCTTTGCTCTTGTTTCCACATTCTGCGCTTGCGTTTCCAAATGTTGCAGTTCGAGTTTCATGTAAATCAGGGGCGGGTCTTAGCATCACCATTGGTCCACTATAGTTCTAGATTGACAGAGCATCTCGTAGCCAATCAATCGAAGAGGGAAGTTGACGTCACCAAGCGACTCACGCCGCTCAGTTCAGCCAGCTGCTGTTGACTTGAGCTACGAGTAGCCTATAATGCGCTCTCTATCACTGTATCGGCAAGGAAATACATTATTTTACTGTTATGAATATAATCTTAGGAATCTATTCTTTTTTTATGATAGACGTTTTAGTGGGGTTTCTCACAATTAAAACAGTCAAATGAATGTGATCACGACTGGGTGCTACCGACGCTTGGCTGGCTGCTCAGTCCAACAAGTATTAAAAGCGTTCTCTTAAACCTATTTAAACCTTTAAATAAAAGGGTTGTTGAGCTGTTTACACTGTCTTATACAATAAACGAGTATGCACCGTGACAGGAAATAAAAATGAACGCAAAAAGTGAGAAAAGAGTGAGAAAATTAATGAAGTAAAAACAAGTTTTAAACAAAATTTTAATTTTGATATACACATTTAGGCTACACATTTATTCCTGTTTCATTAATGGTATTATGCACTGAAATTACATAAAGTCATTACTCAAAAATGCATTACAAAAATTATATGAATTTAGGATTTTGAGTGTGGATTTTGTTAATTTTTCCCTGTAACACACTGTTTTAATGACAGAGATTCAGTACTTCAGATAGGGTGCAGAAAGGCACGGCAAAGTCACATTTACAAAGTATTTCCAAACAATGAGTGCTTACCTTTGCATGAATTCGAGAGTAAAAGCCATCTCCGGTGGGTATTGGATGTTGCAGACATAAAACAATGAGAAGACGTAGCTCAAGGCCACAATGGGAGAGGTGATGTGGTCATTGACAAGTAACCCATCAAGAGCAATCTTGAATTGCTGGTCACCTTAAACACAGATTTTAAAAAAAGATAAAGAAAAAAAATAACAATTCTGAGCACCATGTACAAACAAAAAAAAATCCTATATTTTAAGGCAAGCAAAACATTTCTTTAATAAATACGACAAAACAACAGCTTATAAATCAGCTCGCTGAGATACAAAAAATATTTAACTACAAACCTCTGACTAGGATGCATGGGGTCACTGGGAGTTCGACTTCAGGATCTGCAGAGATCTGTTTTGGTGACAGACATGACACATGCATTAATGTTTCCAGTGCACACAAACCTGCTGGCAAATTGACTATCTGCTAGTGTCTTCATCAGACAGAGGTAGCCATTAAGCACAGACATTAATGTAAATAGTTTATAGAGAGAGAGAGTTTATAGAGAATATCAGCAGCACAATTAGGGGAATCTATACTTCATACTGTGATTGGTTACTTGGTTCACCACTGGATGCAAATAATCATCTTGCACACAGTTTAAAATTTACAACATTTACCTCTTTTTTGTCGAAGAGTTTATAAGAGTCTTCCTTGAAGTATTTTGCAATGCCACAGATGAGCTGTATTGGACCTTCGCCCGTCTTCATCCCTTTGGAGTCAAGGAAGTCATTGATCCCCTTTTCTTTTTGGGAAAGTTCCTGTTCAAGGTTCAAGGTGTTAATTTTGTACAGGTACATAAGACTAACACTCATTTTCGTTTGACCTCCAAAAAATGCAGCTATGGAGAGAATTTTGGATAGAAAAAAAATTGCAACCTGTTCTGTTTTGATCTCAAATGTTCTGCTTTTTTGGTTGCCACTTCCTGATTTTTGGTCTCAAATCTATTCTATTTGATTGTTCATCCAATTTATTCTATTTGATTGGTTGCCAGATTATCTTTTTTGGTCTCAACTCTCTTTTTGGTTGCAAATCTTTTTTTGATTGATTAATAAAGACAAAATTCTCTCCATATGGAGCAGCACAGCACAATCATAATAATAACAGTAACAACACACCTGTGCCAGCTTGTTTTGTACAGAGAAGCCAAGCAGTTTAGATACATGATCAAACAGGTGAGGAACTTCAAACAGGAACGGCCACTCGTCCTTTACCCGGCCAATAGGGGTATCAGCATCGTTGAGGATTTCACGCTGAATGGGATATGTTTCAGTCATCAATTTTCGAACAGATGACTCCTAAAGATTTGAGGCAGTTAGTCAAACAGTTAGTCAAACTAACCAATTAAAATAATAAAACAGGGTATCAATTTCAATATACTATGGGCGTAGTGATGTCAGACGATCTACAATTTCCCAATGTGTCCTACAATTTCACTTGTCCTTACAACACAAGAAAATAATGGATGATTGCAGACCCACCTGAAGATCCCGGGTTTGAAAGGCACGTTTCAAGTCATCTCGTTTAGACAGCAGGTCTTCTCTACACACAGTCCCCTCAATGATTGGATCCCACGCCACACATCCATACAGATCTGAATTCCTGGGCCTTTTCTTTGTTGAATTTTCACCCCCTGCTTGCCTCTTCAGTGAGCTTTGTGGCCTCTTCATATTTTCAATTCTGTGTTCCAGCTGACGAAACACAGTTTCAGAACCATCTTTTGAAAAAGGTTTGTTTCCAAACGGCTCTGTCAGCTTGAAGGAGGCAGGATATTGTCCTACAATCATACTGGCGAGTTCCCTCAGCTTTTGTCTACCAGGTCTTCCTGGGTGTTTGTGGAGGTAATCTTCAGCGACGATCCGAACCATCTCTCGTCGGTCTTTCCCCATAATGTACTTCTTTTCACGCAAGTCATCCATGACTTTTGAGGGAAATTTGTGCCATGGTACAGAATATGTGTCTTGGGATGGGGAGTCGGCTGTCTCAGGTGGTGTTGAGGGCAGCTGAAACCTCTGTGGCTCAAGTGTTGATGAGGGGCCAGGCCTGGTGAACTGCGGTGGAGCTTGTGAATCTATGGATGACATGACACACATCTCCATAAATTAAACACATCACGATTGTTACAAATCAATTAATACATTGGTCCTCAATGTCCAGTTTGGGTCCACCAGGAATACAAATGGACCTAATTACGAAAACCAATTATAGGGTAGTTATTGCCATGTACAGCTGATGGCAACCTTTTTTTTTTCTTTTTTTTAATCAACCTTTGTAGTCTCAGAAAACTTGCATTAAAACAGAGGGACAAAAACTCACCTGCTTCCAATGCTTTGACAGCTCTGACGAATCTTTTGCACTGAATGAATGGCAGAGTGTCTTTAATGTCCTCCGGGTCCACAAGGCTCAGGTCATCTACAGAGAGAACTCCTAATTCCTCCAGTTTAGCCATGAGTGTATCCATCTGATCGCTACGGAGCGATGGCATTGCTTTCTTGACATAGTTTTTTACAAGTTCCATGTTGGTGTGTGTTTAAGAGGAATGAGCCACCGAGTACCTCTCTGGTAAGAATAAAGTGGATGATAATCATCAAATTTGTTCAAATCATGGCAACTAAACAGGTCAGAAGCATTTTCATCAAGTTCATAGAGTCCAAGCTCAGGTACCCAGCTGGCAGTTTTCCCTCGAAGCAAAAGTAGGACAGTAGTATCATTTTTTACAAAAATGCTTGCTATTTGTCCTAACTGCAGTTGTCCTTTGGCATAGCTCAGTAAGACCAGCATTCCATTTGCATATGTAGTGCCTTTAACCTGCACTCTCTCTGTGACAACTGAGTTACTTGAGTTCAAATCAAATTCTTCAACCACTGTCTTTATGTTCTGGTCATAGAGTTCTGGATAGAACCGTGTTGAGTCTGAGACATGAACCTGGGGACTAAACAAGGTACCACAAGACTGATAAGCCTGAAACAACTGGTGCCGTTCAGCCAGAGACTTGGTTACATTTATGAAGTTCTTACTTGCCCTAATGCACCTTTTAAAATAAGAATGTTTTGATTCAAAGCGCATTGTCCAAGTATATATGAGTGGGCCAAATTGTAAAGTCAAGTGTGCATAGTGAAGCAGATAGTGGTGTTTCGGTCTAAGTTGAACTCTTGGAAATAACTCTTGCCTCAATTCCACATACAGTTCAATCAGTCCCTTCATGAAAGCAATCTGCGACTCTGAGAGCCGAGGTGCACAGACAAATTCAACAAGCTCCCTCAGAAGTAGTACCAGTCCCCATACTTCATTATCAGCATCTTCAATTGTGTCATGCACCAAAACAGGCAAGAATCTCAAAAGCCACCTGTTTTGGGCTGCATGCCCTCCAAGCCTTGCTCCTGTAGTGGGAATAGTGTTTAGCTTGTCGCTGCTTTCACCAGGAAATGATTTGATTCTTTCATTAAGAACCTCATAACTGAACCACTTTTGTGTTCTGATTAAGAACTGCAAAAACAATGCCAAATCATAATCTACTACCCCCTCAAACAGATCATGAGCTAAACAAGCTGGTAAGCCTGGCTGACATACATGAAAGTTGGACAGTTTGTTGAAAACACTGTCACATTTCACACCGTGATGAGTGTGTACTTCATCGTTACTTTCCAGAAACCGCACAGTCTCATTATGATCAGCTGGATTTCTATGAGTGAAAACTGTGAGAGGGTTCGACTGAAATTCACTTTTTGTTGCCAAACAGTATCTGCAGAAATATTGAGCTGTGCTGAAATTTTCTGTAAAGCCACCAATCATGTGGGAGCCCAGATTATCTCCCATTATGCACGCAACAGTGCCTTTATATATCTTTCCATTGAAAGATATGCCCCTTTCCTCCAGCTCACACAAGTCTGACACTAACTTATTGAAAATCTTATCCATTCCAAAGTATTTGCAATCTTTCTCTACACAGAGTAATGCCAACTGTATCTGATCAACAGTTGATCGTTGGTGTGGATGAAAATTTCCAAGTGTGAAGTAGACAGCCAATACTTTATGCTTTGTCTTGGCAGATCCGAGTGGATTAGCCACCTCAAAAGCATCCTGAAAGAGCATTACCTTTAAACTGTCTGGGTCTGAGGAAAACATGGCATTGGATTTGATGGCCCACCCATCAGTGACATCACAGAGTACATCATCTTCAGAATTTGAACTAGGACTGTGCTGATCTAAACCTTGCTGTTTCAGAATTACTTTGAGGGTTTCCAGTATTGGGATGTAATGATAGTGCCTCTTCTGGCCACTGCGATTGCGTCCAAGAAAGACTTCAACAGGTTCAACATAGTCATAGTGTGACTTGTAATATTTCAGCCTCTTGTGTTGCGTAGTTAAATGACCCTTTTCATGTAATGCCTTGTGCATAGGGCTCTGCTCGTATACACTATTCCCAAGAGATGTTACAGTCTCCTTTGGAACACCATACTGCCCCAGTTCACGGGCTAGTGCACCCACAGTATATTCCTGTTGAATATCACTTATAGTTCTCATTTCATTTGCTATTTCTGTTATTGTGGAGGCTGGGACCAAATATTTTGCCTGTAAACCCAAGTAAAACTGAGCAAGACTCTCTGTGAAGTTGTCTTTCACTTGATCACTGCAGAAATTATCACTTTGTTCTGCATCAATGTTAAAACTTTCAGGTTCTTCAAGTTCTACAGGTTCTACATGTGATCCTTCACCTTGGAAAGACCGTTCTGTTAGTTCACATATATGAACTGGGGCTATCTTGGTAACATCCCACCCTTTATGGTATCTGGAAATATGCGTTAAAAAGGATGACTTTACATTGAATGTCTTAGAACATCCATCAAAGGGACATGTTACAGTCAAACCCTCATCTATGTGACCACTCAAATGACTCTTTAAATTTTTAAGATCAGCATATTCACTGCTGCAAAAATTAAACGAGCACTTTAACTGTACAGACACATTGCGGTTCCATGTTTGTGTGCTCCTACTGTCTACATGTGCTCGTGACATATGCACAGCAAGGCTACTGTATGTGTTAAGCTTCCTTCTGCAATCCCTATGGCCACATAAAAAAAATACATTATTATTATTTCTGTGTGTTCGGCAGTGTTTCAAGTAATCAGTCGAAGACCGGGCGTTAAAGCCACAAATGTTACAAGTCAACATGTTTAAGAGATTGAATTTGCCAAGTGAGGGATACACAGAATCAGAACAGAATCAATATGAAAACAAAAATTCAGATCAGCACAGTCACTTTTCAGATACCTTCAAATAAGCAATCTGTTTTGGGCTGCATGGGCCACTCTCTTTGGGCTGCAATGTTTTCCTCACTGCTTTTTCCACTTTAGGGAATGGATAGTCTTATAATGCACAGGGGAAATCTGATTCTACTTAATCATCACCCCTTTGAATTATTGCCATTTTCAGTTGTATGGTAACGTAACACAGCGAGCTATAACAATACACACACACGTGACTAATTTACACACACACGCCCAACTTATGGGCTGGGCAAACGGGCCGTCGTCCACCCACGCTTCAAAATAACGCAAAACGCACACATTCAAATGTCACCATGAAACACACACGGCTACCAACTGACTATCGATACCAAATTTCATGTACGAGGAGGAACAAAAAATTTGCTTTTGACGTACTTACGAAGAGCAGGCGGCGGGCTAACGTTAATGCTAGCGCGCCTAGCAACAAACGTCCACTCACGCTTCAAAATTACGCGAAACGCACACATTCAGATGTCGACATGAAACACACACGACTACCAACTGCCTATCGAGACCAATTTAATGTACGAGGGGGAACAAAAAATTGGCTTTTGACGTACCCGGTACTTAGGAAGCGCAGCCGACATGCTAATGCAAACGCAGCTAGCAGCAAAGGTCCCGCGTGCTCAGCTGCGAGCCACACTAACGTTACCCTGTATAGCTCCGTTTGAAATGCTGCTAAAAACATAGAGACCTTCGAGACTAAATTAACCAACTAATAATGTGTCCTACTTTTCATGAGGGAAAGGCGACTGTCTGGCGAGGGGTGCCAGAACAGAACGCCCGCCATGCAGACGTAACGTTAAATGAACAGCAAACGTGCTTATCATGTGTTTAACATGTTTAACTCAATATATTTTGTTTGAGAGGTTGCACTCCATTCCTATTCTCATTACACACAACCAACCTGTTTCCAACTTTCCATGTGACTCGCAGTCGCAGGTTCTCACTGCTTCAGGCTGGCACTGACCGCACTGAGTGTGTAATGGCGTCGGAAAATTCTGGCTGGGGGAGAAAATTCTACCCATACTGCCTTGCGCAACAGCAAACTTTCCGTATTTCGCAAAACGGAGCGATTCCGTAGCAAATTCACGGTAAAGGGACCCCTAAATTTACGGATTTTTTTAACAGTGTATATTGAGTAAAACAGCTGAAATTATAACCTTTAAATTAACTCAGAGTGCTTGCAGTTACTGCTAGCTCACAATATCACACAAAAAGTAAAATCTAGTAAGTTAAGCTAACTCATTAAATTTGAGGACACTGATTACCTTATTTTTTTTTATTTTTAGAACACAATTGTTATGAGTACTTTGATCTTATTTCAATTGAGTTCACTAAAATAAGACACTCATTGCAATCAAGAAATTAAGTGATTAATTAAGTGATGATTGAGTGTGCTGTTGCTTATGTTTAGCTGTGTTTCTTTTCCGCCTCCCACTGGACATTTAAGGTACTGCGCTATGTTTATAAAGTTTACTTTCGATTTCCCTCAGTGAACGCAGTCAAGAACAACGGGCACGCAATTTCTAACGGCTATTGATTCCATCGTTTAAACCTTGGAAATATATGTCTGTAAGTGCAATATTTTTCACTAATTAGTGATTTAAAGTGTTTAAGAATTTTTAGAACAGAGATTATTGCTATATTTCTGTTATAAGCACACTTGATTTGTGTTATTGATAACGTGCAAAGTTGTAGCGTCGGTACATGCTAGTTTATCTTCTGTTTGTACATTATCTCATTTGAATATAAGTTCTCTGTGTTTATTACTTAAAATTAGGTGAAAGGAACTATGTACAAACCGTAATGTTAAGCTGGATATGTGTATGTAAATGTGAACATAATGTTCATACATATTTTTCTTCTTGTTTGTAGTTTTACAGGAAAAATATTGAGAAGTGAATCACCAGTAAAGTCACTAAAGTTATGAAGACTGCTTTCTGGAGTTCTTTTTTCAAGTTGTACGCTATCTGTTAAGCCTTTGCTTAAGCTACGCAATTGGTCAGAACAGAATAGTAAAAAGACATTGACACAGCGGGTGAAAACAGCGGAACCACACAGCCATTGTTACTTTGTGATGCACAACTCTTCAGAAGCAAGTAAAGTATGGAGTCACACAGTGATGAGAAAGATAAATCTCAAGCCTTTGAGATTAGATCACAATCTTCTAGCTGCAGGTCATCTCAACGATCAAGTCGGTCATCAGCAAGTGTGGCAGCAACTCGAGCTCGAGCGAAAGCCGAAGCAGCTCGAGCTAAGGCATCTTATGCAGAAAAAGAAGCAGCTATGATGAGGAAAAAAGCAGAAGTAGAAGCAGATCTATTCTTGCTACAATCTCAAAAAGAAGCAACTGCAGCGTCTGCTGAAGCAGCGATTTATGAGGCAGCAGCTGACATAGAGGAGGGAAATATAGTTGAATTGGACCGTGAGTCCAGCTTAGTTTGCACTCAGCGTACCGAAGAGTATGTTCAGAAGCATACAATGGAACAACATCAGCAGCGGTTCCCTGATACTCCGATGTTACAGTCATCCATGAGGAGCGCTGAACCTCTTCAGTGTGAAGCTACAGTAACATCTCCACATGTGCATCCATCATATGGAATGGAGGAGTTAAAAATAAAATATGAGACAAAGGATAGCCAGAGAGGCGAAGATCATGGACATCACTCTGCTTTTGAGGCTTCTCCTATTCCCAGCTTTAGAGCTCCCATGGTTAACCTGCCATACACATCTGATTTAGCTAACTACATGGTAAGAAAAGAGATGGTGAGTTCTGGTCTTGTGAAGTTCGATGATCACCCTGAGAACTACTGGGCCTGGAAATCGTCTTTTCAAGATGTCACAAAAGACCTTGGATTAACAGCTAGAGAAGAGCTCGACCTTCTCACAAAATGGCTCGGTCCAGAGTCATCCATGCAAGCAAAACGGATCAGATCGGTTCATGCACACTATCCTATTGCAGGTGTCCGTATGCTTTGGCAGCGATTGGAAGAGTGTTACGGGAGCCCAGAAGTAATTGAGAATG
Organism: Romanogobio albipinnatus; assembly: GCA_023566225.1. Taxonomy (NCBI): domain Eukaryota; kingdom Metazoa; phylum Chordata; class Actinopteri; order Cypriniformes; family Gobionidae; genus Romanogobio; species Romanogobio albipinnatus. Next base: position 67,291,421 of record CM042241.1, on the reverse strand, counting down.
CGCTGTTAAGGAAACTGGAGGAGTTTCCAAACATTTCTAATAGAGATGGGCAAAGACTCAGGGAGTTAGGAGACATGCTCATGGAATTGGAATCTGCAAAGACAGGGGGACATTTACCAGGTTTAGCAATTCTTGATACTGCGAGGGGAGTCAATCCCATCATTGAGAAGCTTCCCTTTAATCTGCAGGAAAGATGGATCACTCATGGAGCTAAGTATAAAGAGGATTATCATGTCTCTTTTCCACCATTTAGCTTCTTTGTGCGATTCATTTGCGACCAAGCAAGAATAAGAAATGATCCCAGTTTTTTGTTATCTATGCAGAGTCGTCTTAAACAGGATACATTTTCACGGGTCAGCAACAAAATACCTGTGTCAGTAAGGAAAACTGAAGTGTTAGACACAGTTTCAAGAACCGGAACCAACCAATCTCCAGGAAAAAAGATTCTGGACCCTAGTAAGCAATGTCCAATTCACAATAAGCCGCATCCATTGTCAAAGTGCCGTGGCTTTAGAGGAAAGACCCTGGATGAAAGGAAAACTTACCTCAAAGAGCAGTCTATCTGCTTCAGATGTTGCGGCTCCGCCAATCACATAGCCAAGGAATGTGGGGCAGCTGTTAAATGTAGAGAGTGTAACAGTGATCGCCATGTCTCTGCATTGCACCCAGGGCCTGCTCCATGGGCCGAGGAAGCTCCAGTAAAAGAGAGAGAGCAAGGCGGGGAGTCTGAAGGAGACATATCATCTGATGTTACTTCTAAGTGCACAGAAATCTGCGGCAAATCTCCCAGACCTAGATCATGCTCGAAAATCTGTTTGGTTGACGTTTATCCATCCAACTGTCCTAAAAAGGCTAAGAGGGTGTATATAGTTCTGGACGATCAGAGTAACCGGTCTCTAGCAAGGTCTGACTTCTTTGAGTTGTTTGGGATCAACGGAGACTCTTTCCCCTATACTCTTCGTACATGTGCTGGTTCATCAAAGACAATGGGAAGGAAAGCAGACAATTTCATTGCTTGTTCACTTGATGGGAAAATGCAGGTGCCACTTCCCACTCTCTTAGAATGCAATATGTTGCCTGAAGATCGTGACGAAATTCCAACACCAGGAATAGCACAATACTTCCCTCATCTCAAGTCAATGGCTGACAAAATACCACCTTATGATGCAAGAGCTCCAATTCTTCTCCTTTTAGGAAGGGACATCCTAAGTGTGCATAAGGTTCGAGAACAGTATAATGGACCTGGTAACACGCCATATGCTCAGCGTCTTGATTTAGGCTGGGTCATTGTGGGAGAAGTGTGTATGGGAGGAGTACACAAGTCCGACACTGCAAATGTTTTCAGGACAAACATACTGCAAAATGGACGTACCTCTTTTTTCTCACCCTGCTCTAAAGGAATTCAGGTCAAAGAACAGTTTGGCACTCCTAATAATCTTTACCAGTCTACTCTACCTTGCTGTCCAGTCACAGGCTGTCTTACAGATCATCTGGGTGACAAAGTCTTTCAGAGGACTCCCGATGATAATAAACTTTCTCTGTCTGTTGAAGATGAGGTCTTCCTGGATGTTATGAACAGAGAAATGTACATAGATGAGTCAAACCACTGGGTAGCTCCCTTGCCATTCCGTTTACCTCACAGCCCACTGCCGAACAACCGGGATCAAGCTATGAAGCGTCTTAATGCCCTGCAACGCACTTTACAAAGGAAACCTGAGATGGCTAAACACTTTGTGGAGTTTATGCAAAACATGTTCATCAACAAACATGCTGAACTAGCTCCCCCACTGCAGCCTGACGAAGAATGCTGGTATTTACCAATATTCGGTGTATACCACCCTATGAAACCTGGGAAGATTAGGGTCGTCTTCGATTCTAGTGCACCATGTGAAGGCATCTCTTTAAATAGCACACTACTTAGTGGACCAGATCTAAATAACAAGCTACTCGGGGTCCTGATGCGCTTTCGTAAGGAGCAGATTGCAGTAACAGCTGATGTAGAACAAATGTTCTACTGCTTCAAGGTCAGGGAAGATCACCAAAACTTTTTGAGGTTCTTGTGGTTCAGGGATAACGATCTGTTCAAAGAAATTACAGAGTACCGAATGACGGTTCATGTTTTTGGAAACAGCCCATCTCCAGCTGTGGCAATTTTTGGATTAAGACGAGCAGCTGATTTTGGAGAAGAGGAGCATGGTAGAGAAGCCAAACAGTTTGTCCATCAAAACTTTTATGTGGACGACGGCCTGATTTCGGTCTCCAGTGCAGCCGAAGCCATCAGTCTCCTGAGAAACACCAAAAATATGTTGGCTGAGTCAAACATCAAGCTCCACAAGATTTCATCAAACAGTCAGCAAGTCATGGAAGCATTCCCTCCATCTGAAAGAGCAAATGACCTGAAGGATCTAGATTTGAGTGTCGATCCTCTACCTCTTCAAAGAAGCTTAGGGTTGAGTTGGAACTTAGAGACTGACTGTTTCACCTTTCAGGTATCTACAGAGGTAAAACCATTCACACGACGGGGAATACTTTCAACAGTTAACAGTCTCTATGATCCTTTGGGACTTGTTGCCCCTGTTACCATGCAAGGTAAGGCCTTGGTAAGAGAGCTATCATCAGAGCAGCTTGACTGGGACACGCCGCTCCCAGCTGATAAAGAGGTTAAGTGGAAGGCATGGACAGATTCTTTAATCGATCTCAAAGAAGTTCAGATTCACAGACCCTATGTACCAGTCTCTATGTCCTACACTTCCAAGAGAGAGGTCATCATTTTTGCTGATGCTTCCACATTGGCCATAGCAGCCGTTGCTTACCTCAGGGTTGTAACTATGGACGGTCAATGTCACATTGGGTTTGTAATGGCCAAATCAAAGTTGGCACCATACCCCGCTCACACAGTGCCACGTCTAGAGCTCTGTGCGGCAGTTCTTGCTGTTGAGTTGGCAGGACTGATTAAAGAAGAGCTGGATCTGGATTTAACTGGAGTGGAATTCTACACTGACAGCAGAATTGTTTTAGGATACATTTATAACACATCCAGACGATTCTATGTGTATGTTGCTAACAGAGTGGCGCAAATCAGATGTTTTACAAAGCCAGAACAGTGGCATCACGTTGATTCAGGCCGGAACCCAGCAGACCTTGGTACCAGATTCATTCCAGCAGCTGTTCTACCTCACACTTACTGGTTCTCTGGTCCAGAATTTCTCCATCAGTCTATTCTAGGGGGCACACCTGAAAATGAATCGTTTGAGCTTGTAGAACCAGAGAAGGATCAGGAGATTCGCCCTCAGGTGCTTACGTTGGTCACTAAGATGACAGAACTGTCTCTAGGATCACACAGGTTCGAGCGCTTCTCAGAGTGGAGATCCCTTGTAAGAAGCATAGCCATGCTTGTCCATGTTTCAAAATCATTTTCTCAAGAGGGAAATGCAGGGGATTGCAAAGGCTGGCATTTGTGCAAAAAAGGTCTCCAGACTGAGCTCACACAAGCAAAAACCTTCATCGTTAAATGTGTGCAACAAGAGCACTATAAAGATGAACTCAAAAGTTTGGAGAAAGGTGAGGAAATCTCACAGCTAAGTGCTCTGAAGAATCTATCTCCCTTTGTAGACAGTGAAGGACTGATTCGGGTGGGAGGTCGCTTACAATCAGCAGAAATGTCTGAACAGGAAAAGCACCCACTAATTATTCCAGCGAATCAACACGTAGCCACGTTGTTGGTCAGACACTACCATGATCAAGTGGCACATCAAGGACGTCATCTAACTGCTGGTGCACTACGATCAGCAGGGCTCTGGATTGTAAAAGGAACAAAACTGATCAACCATGTGATTCATCAGTGCGTTATCTGTAGGAAGTTAAGAGGAAAATTTGAAGTCCAGAAAATGTCAGACTTACCTTCGGACAGAGTGAAAGTGGATCCTCCATTCACTCATGTGGGCCTGGATGTTTTTGGGCCATGGAATATAACATCACGCCGCACTAGAGGGGGCAGTGCTGAAAGTAAAAGATGGGTCGTCATTTTCTCTTGCTTAAATACTAGAGCTGTCCACCTGGAAGTCATCGAGTCCATGTCAACCTCAAGTTTCATTAATGCCCTCAGGCGGTTCTTGGCAGTTCGCGGACCAGTCAAACACTTCAGATCTGACAGAGGGACTAATTTCATCGGAGCCTGTCGAGAACTGAACATAAATACAGATGATCCAGAACTGAAAGGTTACTTACAGGAACATGGTTGCGTATGGACGTTTAATGCTCCCCACTCTTCCCACATGGGAGGAGCTTGGGAAAGAATGATCAATATAGCACGTCGCATTCTGGATGCATTGCTGCTAAAAAACGGTCTTTCCCGTCTTACCCATGAGGTTTTGACTACTCTGATGTCAGAGGTCATGGCAATAATGAATGCTAGACCTTTACTTCCTATTTCTTCTGATCCTGACACATTGGAAGTTCTATCCCCAGCAATGCTTCTCACCCAAAAGGCTAGCACTATACCAGCACCTCTTGGGAACTTTGACATGAAGGACCTCTACAAGAAAGAATGGAGACAGGTTCAGTGTCTGGCGGATGCTTTCTGGAAGGCATGGAGGAGAGACTATCTTGCAACATTGCAAGTACGGAGGAAATGGACTGAGAAAAAGCGAGATCTTGAGAAAGGTGATGTTGTCTTGCTTAAGGACTCAAATGTGAAACGTAACGAGTGGCCGATTGGACTTATCATGGAAACCATACCCAGCAGTGATGATAAAGTGAGGAAGGTGGAGGTAAAGATAATTAAAGAAGGATCTGCAAAGGTTTACTTAAGGCCTGTCTCAGAAGTTGTACTACTCCTGCCGGGGAAGTCAGAAGGATAAATAGTGGTATAATAATTTATTATACCAGGCGGGGAGTGTGCTGTTGCTTATGTTTAGCTGTGTTTCTTTTCCGCCTCCCACTGGACATTTAAGGTACTGCGCTATGTTTATAAAGTTTGCTTTCGATTTCCCTCAGTGAACGCAGTCAAGAACAACGGGCACGCAATTTCTAACGGCTATTGATTCCATCGTTTAAACCTTGGAAATATATGTCTGTAAGTGCAATATTTTTCACTAATTAGTGATTTAAAGTGTTTAAGAATTTTTAGAACAGAGATTATTGCTATATTTCTGTTATAAGCACACTTGATTTGTGTTATTGATAACGTGCAAAGTTGTAGCGTCGGTACATGCTAGTTTATCTTCTGTTTGTACATTATCTCATTTGAATATAAGTTCTCTGTGTTTATTACTTAAAATTAGGTGAAAGGAACTATGTACAAACCGTAATGTTAAGCTGGATATGTGTATGTAAATGTGAACATAATGTTCATACATATTTTTCTTCTTGTTTGTAGTTTTACAGGAAAAATATTGAGAAGTGAATCACCAGTAAAGTCACTAAAGTTATGAAGACTGCTTTCTGGAGTTCTTTTTTCAAGTTGTACGCTATCTGTTAAGCCTTTGCTTAAGCTACGCAATTGGTCAGAACAGAATATTGAGCATTAGTGATGAACACCTGATGATAATGAGGAGAATCACAGAAGGAAAGAGAAACACAAGAACTACAATTGACTTAAGCCACAGCTTTAGATGAAATAACAGAAGATAAAATAAGACATTAAATATCCGAAGATCGGGATTAAACAACTCCACAAACAACACTACCAGATTCACACATTACTAACCAGACTGACTTTATTTCTGTCATTTCTGTTTTAATGAAAATAATAGTTTAATTGAAGTCACCATGATGGAGATGAGTGTTTGCTTTTGTTGGGCTCTTGACCCTTAAACCCTTTACATTTGTTTTTTCTCTGGCTACTTTAACTTTCTGTATTTAGAAAGCATATTCTTTATGGTAAGAAATGCCAAGAGAAAATATGATAAGGAGATGATAGCTATACAACGATGTTTGTATAATCATCATGTAATGGTTTAAATCACTAATCTTACTCAGAGTATTATGCTGTGGTTAAAGTGGTATTGTGTTGTCAATTTTTGTATTATTCATAATAGTGCCTACATGATTCAACAGCACAAGCTCCAGCACTGTTTTAGTAATGGAATAATATGCAAGATTTTAAAATCAAATAGTGCTCAAAAGGTTTTAATTTATGGCATTACTTAGACACACACAGACATCAAGAATCTGCGCATGAATCTCAACAATGGAGACAATCAATGAAAGAACACAGGAATCACATAGGTTCTATTATGAATAATACAAAAAAATAATAACACAAAACCTCTATAACCTGAGTATTAGACTCTGAATGAGATCAATGATTCAGTCACTACATGATAATAAAATCATCAGCAAAAAACAACCAAAACCAGCTGATCACATTTTCTCTTGGCTTTTCTTACCATAACAAATGTGCTTCATAAACGCAGTTAAAGCAGCCAAAGCAAGACATGTTATGTCAAGGGTCAAGATCCCAACAAAAGCAAACACTGAACAGCATCATGGTGATTTCAAACAAAACTATTATTTTCCATATAACACAAATGACAGACATAAAGTCAGTCTGGTTAGTAATGTGTGAGGCTGGTAATGCTGTTTGTGGAGTTGTTTAATCCTCCTCTGCTGAGATCTACAGAGATTTAATGTCTTCTTGTATTCTTCAGTTGTGTGGCTGAAGTCAGTTGTAGTTCTTGTGTTCCTCTTTCCTTCAGTGATTCTGCTCATTACCATCATCAGGTGTCACCACCAATACGCAATTATCACTTATTTAATCACTTAACAATACAATTATTATCCAATTATCATGCTGGGAACTAGAAATGTTCTAGAACTCAATTTCAGTTCTGTTTCAGTCACTGTGTCCACACAACATTCGTTAATATTTGAGTGCAGTGAACTCATTTTTATTTAGTACATACAACTGTTAGGTTTTACAGTGTAGTGGAGCTCACGTTATCACCTGGGTTTTTAGTAGGGGTGTGCATTGGCAATGCCCTCACAATTCGATTCGATTACGATTCAAATCGATTCTATGATGCATTGCGATGCATCAAAATTCTACTGCACACAACAAGGCAAATTTTTAATCAGTCATGAGGCAATACAAGCAGTCAGATATTGAACAACAGATTTTATTGGCTGCTATATGTGTATTATCACTCTCCTATATCTTTGACATAAATGTCATTAAATAACATAAAATTGAATGGTACAGGGTATTGAATATGGCATTTTCAAACCTGAAAAAGAAAACATAAATCACTGCTTTCAGTGCTTTGAATGAGAAATGTTTCTCTTTTCTCTGCTTTAGAACCATTTAAAAAGAGCAATAATAACGGCCAACTTTTTCCAGCAGTGAACATAAGTGTTTTTTTACACACAGTAAAATAGTAGCTCTAAGACAGGGCACTTCATGAACTGCTGTGCAAATATTAATCAGTAATCACAGTCGCACTATTGTAACAACAACCACCACCCAGGCACCCAGCAATAAAAGTATTCAGTGCAACACATACAGTTACATTGACACTAGCGACTCGTCAATTCTTGGCTGGGATGTGTCGACTTTTTGTGTTGTTGTTGAAGCCAACACAGGATGCCAACGATCAACATGGTTCGTGAAGTTAGTTGTATTGCCAACGTGCTTGATTTTAGTGTGGCAGGCACATTAGCAGGGTGTAAGCAGCGCATATTTTTTTCGGCGACCATGTTAACAGATTAGAGCATTCACACCGCATGCAGAGGCGGCACGGCAGCGCGTAGCAGGAGCAGAGCAGAAGCAGCAGTGCCGCAATCGTTTCGGCGTTGAGTCTATTTTTGCCGCGCTGCTCACGCTGAATTAAATTGGATTGTTCTTGATCAAAACTGACCCGATTAACATGGAAAATTTATTTCACCATGAAATCATGTAGTGAAGTGTCCCGTGTGTTTCACAATCGCCATATGACATCCAGCTCTGTTAAAAAATAAAATAAAAAACACAACACTGCCAGAAGTTTTTGCCCAAACTTCAAAAGCCTGTTTAAATGATTAAAAGAAGCATATATTCACTTTAATGTTACTTTTACATTTACATTTACATTTATGCATTTAGCAGACGCTTTTATCCAAAGCGACTTACAACTTGGGGGTACATGAAGCAATAGGTCATGAAGAGTCGAGAAGCGCAATAAGAGCCTGAAATCCTGAGACCGTGTACATTGCTCAGTGTAGCACAGGCTAGAGTAGGGAGGGAAGAAGGAAGAGAAAGAGGAGAGGAAAAGTTTTTTTTTTTTTTTTTTTATGAGGTTAAGTGCTCACGGAAGAGCTGAGTTTTAAGTTGACTTTTGAATGATGTCAATGATTCTGCGTTTCGGATAGTGTTGGTAAGATCGTTCCACCCGCTGGGAACGTTGAATGAAAATGTTCTGTAAAGGGATTTTTTTCCCCTCTGTGATGGTACCACAAGCCGTCGTTCCTTTGCTGAGTGAAGGCTTCTGGTGGGGGTGTGGATTTGTAGAATGGGGTCAAAGTAAGCAGGAGCTGAGCGCGTGGTGGCTCTGTATGCAAGCGTCAGCGCCTTAAACTTGATGCGAGCAGCGAGTGGTAGCCAGTGCAGGGAGATGAAGAGAGGTGTGACGTGGGTCCTTTTGGCCTCGTCGAAGACAAGACGTGCTGCAGCATTCTGGATCATTCGAAGTGATTGGATCGCACAAGAGGGGAGTCCAACCAGAAGCGCATTGCAGTAGTCAAGTCTAGAGATAACCAGGGCCTGGACAAGAAGCTGTGTTGCGTGCTCTGTTAGGAACGGTCTAATCTTCCTGATGTTATGGAGCGCAAACCGGCATGAGCAAGCTGTCTTAGAAATGTATTCTCTGAAGGACAGCTGGTCATCAAATGTTACTCCAAGATTTCTGACTGACTTTGATGGGGAAATCAAGGATGTTCTTAACTGGATGGTGAAGTCATGTTGTATGGTGGGACTGGCGGGGAAGATGAGAAACTCAGTCTTTGCCAGGTTGAGCTGCAGGTGATGTTTTCTCATCCATGCAGAGATATCAGCCAGACAGCTGGAGATTCGTGCAGCTACTGTGGGGTCGTCTGGGTGAAATGAAAGGTAGAGCTGAGTGTCATCAGCATAGCAGTGGTATGAGAAGCCATGTGCCTGAATGATGGGTCCCAATGAAGTAGTGTAGATGGAGAAGAGGAGAGGACCAAGCACTGAGCCTTGGGGAACCCCAGTGGTCAGTGGATGTGCTTTGGATTCCTCACCTCTCCAGGCAACCTTGAAAGACCGACCTGTGAGATAGGACTCAAACCAAAGGAGTGGAGTCCCTGTGATGCCCAGTGATGAGAGGGTGGACAGAAGAATCTGATGATTGACCGTGTCAAAGGCCGCAGATAGATCGAGCAGGACGAGGACTGATGATTTGGAGTCAGCTTTAGCTATCCGTTTATCATGTGAATTACTTATATACAACAAGTTATATGCATGTGTGTATGAGACAGAGGGGAACATGGAAAATGTGACATAATGGACAATATTTGTCTGTATTTGCAATATACGAGCCGCGGTTCAGCTGCGCGAGACAAACGCTGCCAGTGTGAATCCACAACTGGGAGGCGCGGCTCCCGCTCTCCATACGCACCACTCCTGCCCTGCCAACGCACTGCTAACGCGTGCGGTGTGAAGCCGACGTTAGAATCCGAAATGTGCCCAGATGTCCGCTTTCCAAGCTTTGGGTGCGTTTTTAATTACCCGTCTATCGCCATCATTTCCCTCCACCTCAGCCATCTTGATTGTTGTTGTTGTTATGATCCCGGAAGTAATTGAAACTGTGGCGGCATGTGATGATGTGAGGCGCTTCATTAGCTTAGAATTACTTGCCACCGACGTGGAGAGACTCTTTCTTCCTGGGCATAAGTTGCACGTTACATAAACATTCATACCTTTCACCTCAACGAGGGAAAAGTAGCGCTTATACTTCCAGTTTGCGAAAGCGACCTTTGAAGTCGTTGGACTTGCCATCACTCTGACTCCTGGTCATTGGTGTGTGTGACTGTGCATATGCGTGTGCGTCATATAGGGGTGTGTGTGTGAGCTCAACCTATCAACCTCAACCTTGTCTCCCACCCACCAATCACCCATCAGTTATGTGTACGACCCTTTGAATAAGTAATTACTTCACAACCGATAAAATATATATTCTACCTATCAGCGTCAGTTGCGTCACATCACCTCCATTCACAAATAGTAAAGTGGCCATCATATGCACACTTTAGAATCTTAACATATTGTTTTTCACCTACTTGGGAAGTTTGTGATTTTGGATGCAGCCAGTATGTACGCTTCAGACAGATCAATAGACCACAATTCAACATGATTATGACGTCACAGCAGATTGTGCTTAATTCACCACCTCCCATGTTGTGTTATAATGGCTATTTGTCAATGTTTAGTGCTAAAACAAGCAAGGTGAGATGTCATTACATGCGCTTTATTTTATTCCTCACTCCGCACCAGGGGGCGGTATTTAACCATATCACTACAGTACATCCGAGTAAACGAGATGGAGGGAAGTTGGCAAGCGAAGGGCATACAAATTTGTACTTATATGTAGCCCTCGTCTTCATCGGACACGAGTTGCGTGACCAAAATCTGATTCCCATATAATCTGATTCCTCATTCTATCTATTGACCTAAATGCTTTTGCTACTTTTGACATGAAGGGCAAATAGATTTGTAGCAGTATTAAAGTCCTGTTTGGCAGGAGGAAGTAGATATGTGCTGTTGATGACTTGAGGTATTTGCACTTGACTGCATATTTTGGGAGTTAGGCCAAAGTGTTCAAGTGGGTGTAAAGGACGCAAGTGTTTTGAGACTTTTACAAAATGGGACATACTTAACTAGTGCATGGTTGTGGTGCTTCATGGGCAGACATTTTACAAAATACATCTCTGTAGTCTCTGCACCAATAATGTGCAATTTTATGTTTTACATTTGTAAAGTTTAAAGTTCACTTTGGAAAGTTTCCCTAGACATGACATAAAGTTGGGTCAAGTCAGTTTCTGAATGTGATGTAGGATGGGATACACTTAGCCTCAAAGACCTCACTGAAGCGGTGTTAGGTCCTGTCCCAAATGACACACTTCACGCACACTTTCACCTGCGCTTTGCCATTTACAGACAGGGAACAGTCTTGTGCACTTACTTCCTGTTGGGTACACATGCTCTCAAGTGGACAATGCAGCAAGTGTGGGTATTTGGACAGGCCCAGCAAACATCCCCATCACAGCAGAGAGAGAGACCTGTTAAAGGGCTTGATGCTCTTTGTCTGACACAGATCTGTGTCAGAGATTGTTCAAACTTTTATGGTTTTCGTTTGTTCTGAAGTTTACGTTCACATAAAGCATTCTGATCCTTACGCTTCAGGGAAGAAAAAAATGGTCAGGATTAAAACACCAGTGGTGATTACATCATCTGTTACCACATAATCATGATTTTGTAACATGTTTGTCAGGGAAAATCACTTCCTCTGTAGGTTTAGCAGCGTTTTAGAAACTATTCATATTTCTAAACACCCCTCATCTGTGAAGTCGAATAATGGAGATAGACACCATTTATCAAAATGTTAAGGACACGCGTGGACCTCAGACACAGAGCCACAGCCAGGATGAAGGACAAGCTCAAAAGAAAAGTAAGTAGAAAGTTTAAGAACTGAAAACAATCTAAATTTCAGTTTCAGTCATGGTTTTCTATGAACACTGTATTTCTGCTTTTATTTTATGGAATTATTTTTCTATTTACTTTCTTAGCATGTTCTTGTTTGCATATTTTACTGTCTTTGTCATTTTAACAGGTTGATTTGAAATGTTATATCCATAGCTGTCAACCCTCCCCTTTTTTCCGGGTTTCTCATGTATTTTAGCTCTTTTCCCGCTGTCTTCCCGTTTTAGTATTTTCCTGTAAAATATTCCGTATTTTTACGCTCTGATTGTGTTAACTCAGAACACGCAACTATCTGTGTCTGTGAAGTGGCTTGCACTTGGGTTGCCAGACCTCCAGTCAAGCAGGTGGCAGTACACAGACAGTAGCTTAGGCCAGTGTTTCCCAACCGGGGTGCTCTGTCTATGGGGGTGCCGTGTAAAAGTCCTTCAAATATTTTTTTTTTTGTTACAATTTTTCAAATAATTCTCTCTTTGTAGACTTTGTTCATTGCATGCCGTATGTTCGGATATGACCAGTCATTTTCGCCGTCATTACCCGGGTGTAGTAGTACCAGAAGACGCGAATGAGAAGTTTCGCGCTGTGAGAAAATCTGTCTCTGTGCACTCATCCGAAAGCGCGCACACGTCTCACAGCGCGCAAATATTGAGTTATCTTTCAAGTCTTGCTCTTGAACGGACAAACTCACACAAAAACTATGTCAACATGTCCATCTTGATGAGTATTCTAGCAGACATAGTCTGTATATGCCTTAAGTAAACTTTATACAGTCGAGAAAGATGACGCATATCCGTGCATTAGGTCTTAAAGGGGCAGTAGCCTTTACTGCTGTCTGTTTAATGTCAAACAATAAAAGACAAGGACATCACTCACTGCTCTTGATTGAATTGCTTTTGTAATTTTAGTTCACTGTAAAACCCAACAAGTTAAGCGAACTCATTTAATTTGAGGAAACTGATTACCTCAATTCAATTGAGTTTTATAAACTTAATTGAAGTAAAAAAACAGTAGTTATGAGTACTCTGAACTTATTTTAATTAATTCCACTAAACCAAGTTTATTTCTTAATATCCAATTAAACTTTACACTGCATTCAAATACTTTTTACAGCTAAAACTTCACTATAATGAGTAAAACAACAGAAATTACAAACTTTAAATAAACGCAGAGAGCTTGCTAATTACTGCTAGCACACAATAGCACACACAAAGACAACCCCAATGAGTAAAACTTATTAGAAACTTATTACCTCAAATAATTTGAGTTTAAAAACCAACAGGTATGAGTACTCTAAGCTCGTTTCAGTTGAGTTCACTAATAGACTTTTTTTTTAAATGATTCTTAAAGGGGTGGTAAAGCACACTCTTTCGAAGGCTTGATTGTGTTTGTGGGGTGCACTGTAACATGTGTTCATGCTTCGTTTTTAAAAAAATGCAGTATTTTTCATATATTTTACCTTTATTCTACACTGCTCTGTCCCTCCTTGTAAAAACGGTCTGATGGTTTCCGGATTCTGTGAAGCCAGTCCCTCAAAAATACGCAATGGGCTCTGATTGGTTAGCTGGCCCAGTGTGCTGTGATTCGCTAACCGCCTAGTGCACGTTTCTCGAAAGCGTCACGCCCCTTACCTCTACAGGTAGCCTCAGGCTTTGTGTACGCTAGCGTCAATAAAACCATACCAAGAGCCCGAATCAGACCCAGACAATTTTAGTGAAGATGATCGAGCAGAACCTGTTCAGTCCTCAAGAGTAAAGACTGCGGATCTATAATGATCGCTACTGAATGGCACCGTTACTTCTGTATTTTTAGAACGATTACAGCCAAATATCTGTCGCAAGAACGGACACTAAACATTGCTAGTAGCCAAATCAAACACAGAACCATGTTTAGCATGCCTGTAGATAAACAATACATAAAAGCTCTAATCAAAGAATAATTTACACTAATGCCAAGTTCGCTGTTGAGATTTTAAACAGTTTGTAACGTTAGGGGTTTGTCGGATAACGTTAAGTATGAATGAGCATTTAGCAAACTGGTTTGCAGAGCCAAACAGCGCTGTCATGTTTACTTCCTTGCTACAACGTACAATTAACAGCACGAACTATTACAGGAAAACACATCAACGAAAAATAAATCACACTTACAGGTTGTAGCCCGTACTCGCGAAGATTGTGGAAGCTTTCCTCCGCGAGATGTGCCGCGGTAGCCGTGCGTGCCCGCCTGTCTCGTGCAGCTGAACTCGTGCAGCTGAAGGCTCATGTATTGCAAATACAGATGAATATAGTCCATTATGTCACATTTTCCGATCATCTCCTCCGACCCCTGTCTGTCTCGTGCTTTGATTTATGATGGGCAGCATATATCCGATGCAAATGCGATCGTGTTCCCCTCATGTCTCTTACACACATGAATATGACGTTGTATGTTAAACGCACTGCAACGCTGCCCCGTCCCTAGGAAGGCTGAAGAAAGTGGACCTGCAATCCGGATGAAAATAACAGCGTTTCGTCGGCATTGTCAACAGCACTCCAGTCTACTAACCACAACAACTATTCCCCGCAGCGATACAAAATGTCCTCGCCCCCCTTATTTAATATTCTCGGAGGAGGGGTTTATGTAAATATTGGGACTGGTGATGTCAGCACACCCAGGAGGAATGTGTAGTAGTCCCTATTGGCCGTTTGCTGTAGTCCTTAGAAATCGATTTCTTTAAAAGCAAATATCTCCCTTTGCTTTAAACTTTGAACGTTGTAACTTTGAAGATGTTGTTTATGCTCAAACAGCAACATTACACACTAGCTAAAGTTAGAAAAGTGAAATCGTGGTTTACCACCCCTTTAATATATGTTGCAGTTGAGTAATTAAGTGATTAATTAAGTGATGATTGAGCATTAATTATGAACACCTGATGATCATGAGCAGAATCACAGAAGGAAAGAGAAACACAAGAACTACAACTGACTTAAGCCAGCTTTAGATGAAATAACAGAAGATAAAAGAAGACATTAAATCTCTGAAGATCTCAGCAGAGGAGGATTAAACAACTCCACAAACAGCATTACCAGCCTCACACATTACTAACCAGACTGACTTTATTTCTGGCTTTTCTTCATTTCTGTTTTAATGAAAATAATAGTTTAATTGAAGTCACCATGATGAAGATGAGTGTTTGCTTTTGTTGGGCTCTTGACCCTTATATATTTAACATTCAACTAAGTGTTGAGAAAGCACATTCGTTATGGTAAGGAATGCTAAGAGAAAATGTTATTAGGTGATGTCGGCTATACAATGATGTTGGTATAATCATCATGTAGTGGTTTAAGTCACTGATCTCACTCAGAGTCTTATGCTCTGGTTATAGCGGTATTGTGTTGTCAATTTTTGTATTATTCATAATAGTGCCTACATGATTCAACAGCACAAGATCCAGCACTGTTTTGGTAATTTAATAATATGCAAGATTTTAAAACCAAATAGTGCTCAAAAGGTTTAAATCTATGGCATTACTTAGACACACACAAACATCAAGAATCGGCACATGAATCTCAACAATGGAGACAATCAATGAAAGAACACAGGAATCACATAGGTTCTATTATGAATAATACAAAAAAATAATAACGCAAAACCTCTATAACCAGAGCATTAGACTCTGAATGAGATTAATGATTCAGTCGCTACATGATAATAAAATAATCAGCAAAAAACAACCAAAACCAGCTGATCACATTTTCTCTTGGCTTTTCTTACCATAACAAATGTTCTTTGTAAACACAGTTAAAGAAGCCAGAGCAAGACATGTTATGTCAAGGGTCAAGATCCCAACAAAAGCAAACACTGAACACCATCATGGTGAATTCAAACGAAACTATTATTTTCAATATAACACAAATGACAGAAATAAAGTCAGTCTGGTTAATAATGTGTGAGGCTGGTAATACTGTTTGTGGAGTTGTTTAATCCTCCTCTGCTGAGATCTACAGAGATTTAATGTCTTC
Organism: Romanogobio albipinnatus; assembly: GCA_023566225.1. NCBI lineage: Eukaryota > Metazoa > Chordata > Actinopteri > Cypriniformes > Gobionidae > Romanogobio > Romanogobio albipinnatus. Next base: position 67,275,731 of record CM042241.1, on the reverse strand, counting down.
TTGTATTCTTCAGTTGTGTGGCTGAAGTCAGTTGTAGTTCTTGTGTTTCTCTTTCCTTCAGTGATTCTGCTCATTACCATCATCAGGTGTCACCACCAATACGCAATTATCACTTATTTAATCACTTAACAATACAATTATTATCCAATTATCATGCTGGGAACTAGAAATGTTCTAGAACTCAATTTGAGTTCTGTTTCAGTCACTGTGTCCACACAACATTCAGTAATATTTGAGTGTAGTGAACTCATTTTTATTTAGTACATACAACTGTTAGGTTTTACAGTGTAGAATTAATCTTTAATTTATACAGTCAAACATGCAATGGACGACTCAACCTCCGCAGATTTTAATGTTTATCAGACAATAACTACTCAAGATTTTGCTTTAGTATAATTTTCGGGACAATTAGGGCCAGATTCGGGATTCGGGACAACAGTTTAGATTTCGGGACTGTCCCGAATTTTTCGGGACGTCTGGTCACCCTAATGTTATTTTTCATTTGATCAATTTCTGTACCTGAAAACTAATGTCAGACGTAGGCCTACCTGAAAAACCTGAAAAGCATAGTTTATTTTATTAGTATCTTTGCTCAATAGTATTTATTTGTGCTGCTGCTTGTATTTAAATTATTTGTTCTTATTATTTTCTTTATTTTTATTTGACATTAGTCCTTTTTTCCCTGAACATAGCAAATACTGAACCATACCGAAACCGTGAACCTAAAACTGTGAAACAAACCGAACCGTGAGCAATCTGTACCGTTACACCCCTAGCGTAACATATGCGAGGGGGTGCCACAAAATGGAGAACATTTTCAAAGGGTGCCATGACTGAGGTTGGGAAACACTGGCTTAGGCTACTATCGAAGAAGAAGACAGTTGCAGCGGTGGGCGGGAGAAAGAGGGAAAAAGTATTGGGAAGTGAACTTCAAGGAGAGTAGAGTAGATGAGTGTGATGTGTGATGATGGATCAGGACGCTAACGGCCAAAATCAAAATATATTGTGTAGTTATAAACTCTGTAGACTGTTAATGATTAGTGCTTTTTTTTAAAGTTTGTGGGTAAGAATCGTGTAAAACTTTTGTGGATGGATTCCGGGAAATGTCCCTTAATTTCAATGTTCAATGTTGACAACTATGGTTATATCTAATAATATGAATTGTTAATTGATACGTGTGTGTTTTCTCTCTGTTTGTCAGGAGGAAGCAGGTGTTTGGTGTTAATGTCAGTGTGTCTCGGGCTCATTTGTGTTGTTCTGCTGGTCTTCATCATACTGCAGCTCATCACCATCACAGCAGAGAGAGACCTGTTAAAGAGTTACAAGAACACAGTTGAAGAGTTCAACCACACTATCAACAGCTTACAGGACAATTACACTGATCTAACACAGAAACTGGAGTTAGAAACTGAACTAAGGAAGTTATATGAACAAGGTCAGTACCAATGGATTTATATGTATATTTGCTCTTTACAACCCAATTAATAAATATAACTGTTTATGTTTTTTAAAGGAAATGGCAAGTTTTCCATATCCAATGAGGAGAAGAGCTGGTCTGAGAGCAGGCAGTACTGCAGGGATCGAGGAGCTGATCTGATCATTATCAACACTGAAGAGAAGCAGGTGAGTTCAGTGGCAAACAGAAACAGTTCAAGACAATTCTATTGTGAATGAACATACTGAAAACTCTGATTTTTAGCATTGGTAATGGATATGAAATATGTTAATGTATTTGGTCTTGGAGGAATAGATCTGCAACACTGCTGCTGTTGATTATTCTGTGTTCATATGGGAACCACCAGCAGGGTGTTAAAGTAACACTAAAGCAGTGTTAGAGTTAATAAGATACTTAAGTGATTCATTGAGTGATGATTGTTTGATTATTGAGGACACCTGATGATAATGAGCAGAATCACTGAAGGGCAGAGAAACACCAGAACTACAACTGACTTCAGTTGTTGGTAATACTGTTGTTAATGAGTTGTTTAATCCGCCTCTGCTGAGATCTTCAGAGATTGAATGTCTTCTTTTAGTTGATTTCATCTAAAGCTGTGGCTGAAGTCAGTTGTAGTTCTTGTTTCTCTGTCCTTCAGATTCTGATTGTTATCATCAGGTGTCTTCAATAACTTGTTGGTGTTATTCCAACCAAAATTCAAACGTTGGATTTAGACGCCAAACCAATTTTCATTTTCAACCAAAATCCAACGTCTTACTGACGTTGGAGTCTACATCCTGTGCCTGCTGGGAATTAACTCACTCTATACATTAGACAGTAGGGCTGGGCGATATATATCGTGAGATTGTTATGCGCATCTCATCAGTAAAGCCGGTTAATTGATTAGTAGTAAATCGCCTTCACCTGCTTTCAGATGGAGCGGCATTTACTACAAAGAGCCGTAGTTAACTGACAAGCTGAGCCATATCGCATTAGTATCGGGGACGTATCGCCAGCGATAATTAATGCGATATGGCTCAGCTTGTCAGTTAACTACGGCTCTTTGTACACAGCAAAAACTCCAGTGTTAAATTAACACTCCTGGGAGTGTATATGAGTCCACTCAAGAGTGTTGAAGGTAATGAGATAATTAAGTGATTAATTTAGTGATGATTGATCATTATTGAAGACACCTGATGATAACAAGCAGAATCACTGAAGGAGAAAATCTCAAATTGTAAGCCACCGTTATGGGGATGGGTGTTTGCTTTAGTTGGGCTCTTGACCCTTATGTTATTAACTTTAGATTTTGTCTGGCTGCTGTATCTGAGTTATAACTGCCAGAAGAACAAAGACAAAAAGTGATCTGTTGGTTATATTCTGACAATCATCATTTGAACTATGTTTTTGATTTATGTTGCTGTTTACAGCATAACTGTGATTCTGCATAAATATACAACATTTTAGATATAATATAAAGGATTTCTTAAAAGATGTTTAAAAAAAAAAGTCTTTCTTTTAGGCACACACAAACGTCAATATTCAGTCTATGCATCTCAACAATGGTGACGAGCAGAATATTCAATTAGGAAAAGTAAATTACATAGACAATTCAGATCATAATTTATTCATACCGCAATGCATGATGGGAGCCATTAATGAGTTGTGATTGGTGGTAGCCACTGCAACATGCTTTATTATTGTCACCATTGTTGAGACTCACAGGCTGATTATTGATGTCTGTGTTTCTAAATAAATTAATTTGAAAGTCTTTTGATCAGAACAATGTTTATTAAATATTTTGGATTATAAGTAAAAATTGATAATCACCTGCTGTAAAATCACAAAGCTGCTGCTAACAAGTTAAACCAAACTATCTCAAAAAGTTTCATTTGTCGTTTCACAGCATGATTATGTCAAAACATAGCCAACACTATCAGATCACACTTTTCTTTGTTAATTTGACTGTTATAAATCAATAACAGCAGACAAACAAAATCTAAAGTTAATAATATAAGGGTCAAGATCCCAACTAATGCACACACCCATCCCCATAACGGTGGCTTACAATTTATGATTTTCTCCTTCAGTGATTCTGCTTGTTATCATCAGGTGTCTTCAATAATGCTCAATCATCACTAAATTAATCACTTAATTATCTCATTAACTTCTCTAACTTCTTTCTTAATTTAACACTGGAGTTTTAGCTTTGTAGTAAATGCCGCTCCATCTGAAAGCAGGTGAAGGCGATTTACTACTAATCAATTAACCGGCTTTACTGATGAGATGCGCATAACAATCTCACGATATATATCGCCCAGCCCTATTAGACAGATAAACATTTTTTTTTACTTTAACCCTGCTGTTACCCTCAAATCTAGTAACATTTGTTACCCACTCAATTTGACCCCAGCAATTTAAACCTCCAGATTATGATTTTTTTTTTTTTACAAAGGTGTATGTCTCAGGTCATTTATGTCTGACAGCATATTTGGTGGGCCCTGGAACCATTTTGATGACATTAGCAGCACTATGGCTACCCTGTCATTCACGTGGGAGGGCAGGACCATAATAACATGAACTACTAGTGGTTCTCGCAATACTACAGGTATGGTTTGGTTAGGTTAGATTAGAGCCCTAAATCAGAGGGAAGTTGTTTGAATGTTACATTGAATATATACAATTATAGCATGTTATAGTGACCTCAATAAAACAACCTAAACAAATGGGTGTAAAATTTTTATATTTCTTATGAATTATACAGCTAAAAGAGCCTGGGGTCAATTTGACCCCAAAGAACACAGATGCTACAAAATGTGTCAAGGACATTGGAAAAATATCATCATGTTAATTTTATGTTTACAGAGTTGTCCCCATTAAATTAGGAAAAGTCATTCAATCTAAAGCAAAAAAAAAAAAAGATGTCAATCGTGTTTTTACAGACGTTAAACATTGAATGGGGTCAAATTGACCCCAAAGATAAAAGGAGGGTTAAAGGTGACTTGAACTAATTTCATAGTTTACCTTACTTTATCACATTATTATGATTATTATTATTATTATTATTATTATTATTATTATTATTATTATTATTATTTTAAGTCTCTTTATATATTAACTAATTTCATAATTATTAAACTTTAAACTATCCCTTAAAGGTCCCATGGCCTAAAAATATATTTTTCTGAGGTTTTTTAACATTAATATGTACAGTAAATTCCCCGGTGTTGAATTAACACCGCGCGGTATTCATATGGGAACCATCAGCAGGGTGTTAAAGTAACACTGAAGCAGTGTTAGAGTTAATAAGATACTTAAGTGATTCATTGAGTGATGATTGTTTGATTATTGAAGACACCTGATGATAATGAGCAGAATCACTGAAGGAAAGAGAAACACAAGAACTACAACTGACTTCAGCAAAAGCCTTATTTCTGACATCTACAGAAGTTCTTATTGAGAATTAACAGAGGTTTAGAGGTTGATGTTTTATTGAAAATGTTTGATCACCATTATGGAGATCAGTGTTCGCTTTAGTTGGACATTTTGACTCTTTGCATTTGATGTCAGTTTGTGGTCTTTGTAACAGTGTTTAATCAAACCCATAATTTGTTGCAAAAGAAGCCATGAACAAAGATGGTCATGTGATCTATCTTTCAACATCATAAAGGAGACTGATAATTGACACATAAAAAAATAAATGAGTGAAATTTTTATTAGTAGATTTTCACCAGTAATCATTTCTTCCCAGATATCAAATATTCTAAATTTTGTTATTTAAATACATTGTGAAGTAACCCAGTTTAGGCACACCCACACAAACATCAAGAATCAGCATATTAATCTCAATGACGGTGACATGCTTCATGCTGCAATGCATGCTGGGATATATTATCATCATAGTGTAACACTCATGACTCCCAGCATGCCTTGCAGCATGTCACCATTGTTGAGATTCATATGATGATTCTTGATGTTTGTGTGCGCAAACACTTGTCCCCCCTCAATGTATCTAAAAATCTAAATTTATGATGACTGATGTGTGGCAGTAAAGCATTTATGGTGAAAATCTTTTAAAACAACTTTTATTAACATTTCTATAATCAACTTTTCTCAAAGATTAGTTTGGTCAAAAAAGAACAAAATCTTTATGATGATAACTATTTCACTTGATAATTTATGTTTATGGATTCCTTTGCAACAAAGTATGTGTTCCAGTAAACTCTGTTATTAAGACCACAAACTGACATAAATGCCAAGTCAAACTGCCCAACTAAAATAATCACTGATCTCCATAACGGTGACCAAACATTTCCCATAAAACATCAACCTCTAAACCTCTGTTCATTCTCAAAAAGAACTGTAGACAAATGACAGAAATAAAGTCAGTCTGGTTTATAATAAGAGAGATTCAATGTCTTTTTAGTTGATGTCATCTTAAGCTGTGGCTGTAGTTGTGTTTCTCTGTCCTTCAGTGATTCTGCTCATTATCATCAGATGGATTCAATAATCAAATATTCATCACTCAATTAATCACTTAAGTACCTTATTAACTCTAACACTGCTTCAGTGTTACTTTAATGCCGCGTTCCAGGCAACCCGTAACTCGTGTTTTTCCAACCTTCTACCCGTGAAAGTGGACTGGAACGGCAGTCAAACCCGTGACTTCCCACCCGTGAACTCGTACTAGATCGATGTACTCCCAGTTACGAGTTCTGACGTCACAGAGCCCGCGAAGCAACAATGGCAGCCCCCATGGATGCTGTGTTTTTGGAAGTCGTACACGGTGAGAAATAGACTTTAGGACAATATAACGTTGGAATCAAATTAATAATAATATAATAATGATAAATAATACACACACGATTATGTATTACAATGTTATGTGTCTGAAACGATGTATATTGTGAAAGTATATCGCTACATGGAAATATACAAAGAACGTAAAATAAAAGGTATAACAGCTTCTCTTGCCTAATGCGTCGTTTTTTCTCCTCCGTTTCCTTCAAGTAAGCAATGAGTAAGCACTTTTGGTGATAGAAATGATGGTAAATGAGCATAAGCACCGTACGGCTCGCCATGTTTTGTTTACATCTAGCACCACAATTCCTTGCGCTCAGGCAGTTTGGCGTGACTTTGCCTGGAACGCTACAAAGTCGTAAGTCGTGGTTTGAAGTCGTAACTTACAGGCTCAAAAACCTGCCTGGAACGCAGCATTACACCCTGCAGGTGGTTCCCATATGAACACCGAGCGGTGTTAATTCAACACCAGGGAATTTACTGTGTGAGTTCCCCTAGCCTGTATATGGTCCCCAAGTGGCTAGAAATCTTGATGGGTGTAAACCGAGTTCTGGCTGTCTTTCTCTGCCTTTGAGAAAATGAGAGCTCAGACGAGCCAATCTTGAATTTTCCTGTTATGACGTCATACCAGGAAAGGTTACCTCCCCTTCCTCTGCTTTGCCCGCCCAGAGCATACAGAGAAAATGGATTCAGTTTATGTCAGCACAGGCTTTACAAACAGACTTTACAATATGGATTTGACAGCACCGCCACAAGCGGTTAAAAAAAAAAAAAAAAAACTTTTCTTTCCTCTTTCTCTTCCTTCTTCCCTCCCTACTCTAGCCTGTGCTACACTGAGCAATGTACACGGTCTCTTCATGACCTATCGCTTCATGTACCCCCAAGTTGTAAGTCGCTTTGGATAAAAGCGTCTGCTAAATGCATACATGTAAAAGTAAATGTAAGCAGTGAGTAACAGTGATCATTAATGCCTGATCTGTGATCAGTGATTTCTGATGTGTAGCTAATCGTTCAAGTTCACTCAGACTTTCTTTCTAGATCGTTTAATGAGCGCCGTCTTGATGCCCTAAGCGTAATGCATCAGTGAATCAAGCCAGTGACTAAAACGATCGTTTCTGTTAGTAGCATGAAACTAATCCCTTATTTAAGTGATTAAACTACAGAGAGCGATCAGATCCATTATCCACCTGGTTTATTGTTTCCTACCCTTGGGTGCACACGAGGGTCAGGTTAACGCTTCAGTAGCAAAAATAACACACACATATTCACACCATTATCGCATCTTTTTCCAAATCCCCTTTATAAACACACACAGACAACAGATACATTAATCCATAGATGTTTATTGGACTTACCTGCATGGTTATCTTGTGGTTAGTCCAGGTTACTGGAGGCAAGTGGAAATCAATCTGTCAATCACACGTCGCGAGTGTATCTGCACACTTGCCCAAACTGCCGTTATAATGAATGACACTGTTATTCTGCACAAAGCTCTTACTGTATTCCTGTCGATGTTGTGTTTGCTGTTAGTTGTGGTGAAAGCATTTTGTGAGAGAAAACGCATTGCAATGACGAGATCACTGCATTTACATGATCAACAGACTGCCTGTACTCAATGCTCATCACTGCAGCCTTTCAGGTGATGGGAAAAGATCTAAAAATAATGCTATAATCCACACTTTGACGATTCGTTCATCTCGACAGCTGTAATGGTACATTGGTACATTACATGTGTTACAAAGTTCGTAGAATAAGATGGAAGAAGACAGGGTCGGCGTGACTGGGACTGTTTATTCAAAACTCTCAGCTACAAATAAGCTTGTGCTAACAGCAGAGCGCTCTCAAAAACTCAGTACAATAAAACTCCTCCAGCTCTCCGTGGTCCACGAGTGCGCAGTCAGCCTCTCTCTCTCATGCATGCAGTGAGTGTGTGCAGTGCCTCGCTAAACCACGCCCCCTCCGCAACATAATCTAACACTCATTTCAAATGCAAAGATGTCAGCCAATCACAACAGTGGGCCCCTTGAAACAGGGCATTCAAGCCAGAGGGGTAATTACAGTATAGAAAAAAATGCCTTTTATTTCTAAATTATGACATTTGTAAAAATGTCAAAATCATACTAACAATATAAGTACACCTCAGGAAACATTATAAAATAATAGAAAAATGCCATGCCATGGGACCTTTAATAATTTCATAACCGAATCTTGTCTGAACTATGGATATATCCCATTTAACGCTGCAAAGCCACCCCAAAATTGAAAAATACATTTGCATTTTGCAAAGCACCATGCAAAACAAAGGTGATTATCAAGTCAGGCTATTGAATTTTAGACAACTATAAAGGCGCTGCAAACTGCTATAGTGAATGGTAAACAACCAGGCATGATAACAAACATCTTTCATATAACTGTTCTTGTCTTCTGACAGTCAACTAATACCAGACAAAGACCACAAATGTAAGGATGATTCCCACTCTTTTCATGTTTTATATATTCACACACAGAGGTTCATATCTGCTGTAGTCAAAGAGTCTGTGTGGATTGGTTTGTCTGACATTGAGAACGAGGGCAACATGAAATGGGTGGATAATTCAACACTGAGTCGAGGGTAAGTGATTCACAGAAAAACCACACACACTAACCACATGTTCTAGTGAGTAAATGCTTTCAGAGCTCATCAAGAACTTAATCTAATTGTATGTTATTCAGGTTTTGGAAAAGCAATGAGCCGAATGACGCAGGGGGGAATGAGGATTGTATTGAACTGAATCCTGCAAAACAAGTCCTGAAAAACTGGAATGACATCCCATGCTCAGCAATGAGAAAATGGATTTGTGCGAATTAACATCTTCATGATGGTTAATAATGATTTGATGCTCATATTTTTTCTGCTTTATTGTTTTAATTGCATAATTTCTGCTGAAGGTTCAAAGCTATTGTCACCAAAATAATTGTATTCCAAATTGGCTATTACACTTTAATCTGACAACATCTTGTTTCTCATATTTTGCTAAAATATCCCAGTCAGCACAGTCATGTGGAGCCCAGATGGGTTTGTCCTGGACCGTCTAAAGCTGGGCATACACTGTGCGATTTTTGTCCAATTTTGTGGCCGATTTTCAGCTTTTTCATGCGTCGTTTGTCGTGAGGCGTTTGTGCAGTGTACAGGGGGAAACGAGACGTGACAAACCTCTCCTGATCAGCAATCAGATGGTCAGGAATTCCTGGCATATTTACTTAATTTTATTATCATTGGAAATGTGTACCATTGTCCATCATTTGACAATTGGTGATTAAAAAAAAATGTAATGTCGCAATATTGAATTCATTTTTTTGTTTTGTTTTACATCATGAAGGCGAGTCAGTGGATGCACTACAAAAACTGAAAGTAAAATCTGATGAGCTTTTCTCAGAGACAACGAGAGATAAATCTACTTCAGCATATGCTGATAATGTATAACTGTCTTAATGTATTTTCTTAATATTTCTCTTGTGGCTCATATAGCCTACACTCTCAGAAAAAAAGGTACAGTGGAGGTACAATTGTGTTCCCTGGGGAACAAAACATATAATTTAAAGGTACACAATTGGTCCTTAGGGTGCAATTATAAATAATCTTCCTCATCATCTCCTCAAGTATGACCATATTAGCCCAGTTCTGTCAACACTGCACTGGCTCCCTATTTACCCACTGAGCAAAGTTATGTCCAAAAGACGTCTTTTCAACGTCTTTGCCACTAGAGGCGTACGTTGAAAATACATCCACTGAGGAGCCAGAATGAAAGTTTTTATGACGTCTGTTTTTGACGTGTTCTGCACGCCCGATATAGACGTTCAGGGAACCTCAAGGTTAAAAACTATTAATGTGCTCATTGTGGACATATTTTCCATTTGTAATTGCAAAGCAACTCACAGACAGTGTGTGTTTGTCCAGAAATCATGAAAATAAAAGAAACTTCGCTCACACCTTTAGACACTTTAGACAACTTAGCATCTGTAATTCACACATCTTTGGATCGTGAGAGAATCGTGGGATTCAATCCAGGATCTTCTTGCTGTGAGGAGACAGAGTTTCCCACTGAGACACTGGAGCTGCCCTTAATCACAGACATAAGACACACTTTGACTATTTCTGTCAGACGTCTACAGAAGCTCTTACTGACAATTAACAGAGCTTTAGATGTTGATATTTATGGTTAATTTGAAGTCACCATTGTGGTGGGAAGCGTTTGCTTTAGTTGGGCTCTTGGTCCCTGTACTTGAGTTAGCTTTTCTTTGACTGCTGTAACTGTGTGTGTGAAACACAATAGTTGTGGCTGAGAAAGCAAAGATAAAGTGACATCAGGTGCTGTCAGCTCCTTGTTGCTGACTAAACTTTTGGATGATCATTTGATGTTTGGTAAAAGTTTTGTGTGCTTGTTTGGCAAATAATCGCTATAACCTTGTGAATCTACTGTATTGGCACCAATAGCATCAAAATAACACTTGTCCTGAGGGATGATAAAATGGTATGTGCACACAATGTTTTGAGCAAATAGTTCATATGGTCACACACAGACATCAATATTTTGCATATGATTCACAACAACGGTGACAATCAAGCATGAGTTTTGTACTATGAAGCTACCCATCATGCATTGCAGCATGAAGCTTTTTTGTTTTGATCGTCACCATTGTTGTGAAGCATAGGCAAAATCTTGATGTCTGTGTGTGACTGTGAAATATTTGCTCAAAACATTTTTTCGGTTTTATTATCCTTCAGGAAAAGTGATCATTTTAATGCTATTGGTGCCAATAAAGTATCCAATAAAGTATTCACAAGTGGTTATAATCAATGATTACTTGCCAAAAAAGAACACAAAACTCAAAAGCACAACATCATATGCTTGCTATCTGATGAGTCAAGATGGCGCCGAGGATGGCCGCAACGTCGCAAGCTCTGCTGAAACATTGTAGTTTTTTGTTTGTTCTGTTTATAGTTTTTGTGTTTTTTGTCTTGGATGTTGTCTGCCTTACTACGTACGACAGACAGACACTTTTGGACATTGGTTCGGCAATCGCACACCGAAAACCGGACTTTAAATTCTTCAGTGACGAACCGCCGTTTACAAACACAGCAGCGGAGCTCTTTGTCTGGACGGCCCGACCGCGCAAACGCGGCCGGAGAAGGGGAAGCAGAGCCGGCGTGCTCATCAGATTAAGACGCCGCGCAAACCGACCCCCGCTTCCCAGTATTTTACTGGCAAATGTTCAGTCTCTGGACAATAAACTCTGCGAGCTGAGAGCGCGGATCTCTTTCCAACGAGAGACGAGGGACTGCTGCATTATCTGCCTCACAGAAACTTGGATGTCCGCTGAGATTCCAGATTCGGCCATCGAAACCACGGGGTTCTCCGTGCATCGGATGGACAGAGAAAAAGATCTCTCCGGGAAAAGCAAAGGCGGGGGTGTGTGTTTTATGATTAACCGATCCTGGTGTGATCAGAGGAACGTACATTCTATCAAGTCTTTCTGTTCTCCTGATCTGGAACTTCTCATGGTTCTGTGCCGACCATTCTGGCTACCGAGGGAATTCACCGCGGTCATCATCACAGCTGTGTATATTCCCCCGCAAGCCGACACAGACCGGGCACTAAAGGAACTGTACAGGACAGTGAGTGAGCAGGAAACCGCGCATCCTGAGGCCGCGTTTATTGTGACCGGAGACTTTAACAAAGCCAACTTCAAGCGCATCGCACCCAAATACCACCAACATGTTAACTTCAACACGCGAGGGAACCGCGTCTTAGATCACTGCTACTCCCCCTTCAAGGATTGTTACAAGTCCCTCCCGCGCCCACCATTTGGCAAATCGGATCACGCTTCCATCCTCCTTTTGCCCGCATATAGGCAAAGACTCAAACAGGAAGCACCCGCCCTCAGAACCATCCAGTGCTGGTCGGATCAATCAGATTCTATGCTACAGGACTGTTTTGATCACGCGGACTGGGAGATGTTCCGGTCGGCCTCTGTAACGACATCGAGGTTTACGCTGATAGCGTAACGTGTTTCATCAGGAAGGTCGTAGATGACGTTGTTCCGACCAAAACAATTCGGCTGTATCCTAACCAGAAGCCGTGGCTAAATGGGGATGTTCGCGCGGCACTCAATGCGCGGACCTTCACTTTTAACTCCGGTAACGCGGAGGAGCATAAACAAGCAAGTTATGCCCTCCGGAAAACCATCAGAGCAGCAAAACGGCAGTACAGGGACAAGATTGAAGGACAGTTCAACACCACCGACTCCAGAAGCATGTGGAGGGGAATTAACACCATCACGGACTATAAAGGGAACACAAACTCCACCGTGAACACCGCTGCCTCTCTCTCGGACGAGCTAAACACCTTCTATGCTCGTTTTGAGGGAACTAACACCGCCCTCGCGGAGAGAGCGCTCGCGGCTGAAGATACAGAGGTTAGTGCACTCTCTGTATCTGTCGCGGATGTAACCCGATCCTTCCGGCGGGTGAACGTCCGTAAAGCTGCGGGTCCAGACGGCATTCCCGGCCGTGTCATCAGAGCGTGCGCGCACCAACTGGCTGGAGTCTTCACGGACATTTTTAACCTGTCCCTCTCCCTATCTGTGGTCCCCACATGCTTCAAAACGTCCACCATTGTGCCTGTACCTAAGCAGTCAAAAACCACCTGCTTAAACGACTGGCGTCCTGTTGCTCTGACCCCCATCATCAGCAAATGCTTTGAGAGACTAGTCAGAAACCACATCTGCTCTGTTCTCCCCCCCTCACTGGACCCACTGCAGTTTGCATACCGCACAAACCGCTCCACTGACGATGCCATTTCATCCACTATACACACTGCTCTCTCCCACCTGGAAAAGTGGAACACGTATGTGAGAATGCTGTTTGTGGACTACAGCTCAGCATTCAACACCATTGTGCCCTCCATACTTGACGGGAAACTCCGGGCTCTAGGCTTAAACAGCCTGTTATGCAGCTGGATCCTGGACTTCCTGTCAAACAGACGCCAGGTGGTCAGAATGGGCAGTAACATCTCCTCATCACTGACTCTCAACACTGGAGCCCCTCAGGGCTGCGTTCTCAGCCCACTCCTGTACTCTTTGTACACACATGACTGTGTGGCAACCCACAGCTCCAACACCATCATCAAGTTTGCTGACGATACGACGGTGGTAGGTCTTATCACCGACAATGATGAAACGGCCTACAGAGAGGAGGTGCACACTCTGACACGGTGGTGTCAGGAGCACAACCTCTCCCTCAACGTCAGCAAGACCAAGGAGCTGGTGGTCGACTTCAGGAGGAATGAGAGAGAACACCGCCCCATCACCATCGATGGAGCACCGGTGGAGAGAGTCAGCAGCTTCAAGTTTCTCGGTGTCCACATCACAGAGGAACGCTCATGGTCCGTCCACTCCGAGGCCGTTGTGAAGAAGGCTCATCAGCGCCTTTTCTTCCTGCGACGGCTGAGGAGGTTTGGAATGAACCGCCACATCCTCACACGCTTCTACACCTGCACCATCGAGAGCCTGCTGACTGGCTGCATCACCACCTGGTACGGCAACAGTACCGCCCGCAGCCGCAAGGCCCTGCAAAGGGTAGTGCGCACGGCCAGCTGCATCATCGGAGGTGAGCTTCCCTCCCTCCAGGACATTTACGCCAGGCGGTGTGTGAAGAGAGCTCAGAGGATCATCAGAGACTCTAGCCACCCGAACCATGGGCTGCTCTCACTGCTGCCATCAGGCAGACGGTACCGCAGCATCAGAACACGCACCAGCCGACTCCAGAACAGCTTCTTCCCACAAGCAATCAGACTACTTAACTCCTGATCCATCAGGATCATAACACACACTGGACAGAATATCACTCCGCACAACCCACTGTAGATACACACACATTATATACACATTTATTTATCATATAGCACCTATTGCACTTTGGATTTCAATTTTTCAATCTGTGAATAATATTTTATACTATACATTGTATATTATTATTATTATTGTAGCGTAACGTATATTGTTTAGTGTATGTTTAGTGTATATTGTTTAAAGTATATGTATATTGTAAGTATGTGTATATTGTTTAAAGCTGTGAGAACTAAACTCGCATTGTGCAAATTATTTATTGTTTATTGTAGAGTTTACTGTGCTGTGAGTAATTGTGTGCGCATCAGATGTGTAATCTGATGCTGCTTAAATGTTGTACATGTCATGTCATGACTGCTATGTTGCTCGGAACTGCACCTAAGAATTTCACCTACTGTTGCACTTGTGCATATGTAGAGTGACAAATAAAGTGATTTGATTTGATTTTTGATTTGATGATTTAGTCATCAACAAGGAGCTGACAACATCTGATGTTGCTTTGTCTTTGCTTTCTCAGCCACAACTATTGTGTTTCACACACACAGTTACAGCAGACAAAGAAAAGCTAACTCAAGTACAGGGACCAAGAGATCAACTAAAGCAAACACTTCCCACCACAATGGTGACTTCAAATGAAACAAACATCTAAACCTCTGTTAATTCTCAGTAAGAGCAGAGAATGTCTAATATGGCGAGAAGTTTCACTCTCACTGAACTTCCGGCTTCTGAACTGGTTGCAGTTCCTCTCTGATTCCATATGAGGGCGCTCACAGGACGAGTGCAGAATGAATGGAGGTCTATGGCGCTATACCAATAAAAATCCACTTTTCTCAGGATATAATTTTTTATCTAGTAATTTGAATGTTGTATTCGAAAGGAAATGCAAATAAATTACACATTGCTGGGTGTTAGATTTTTTAGAGTCACTTATTTGCTTTAAAAAGTCTTTTAAAGTGTCAATGACGTCATACACATGTACGACCAGAGATACTGCTTAACGGCAATCCTTCAGTCGCTCTGGTGCTTTCGCGCTCTGCACTTTCTTTTCTCTCGAGGCATCGACAACACAGCTGACACAGGTAAATACACGTGCTAGAAGAGTTTTTGTTTTGTTTGTTTCTGGTCCCGCTTCAGATGACACGATGCCATCAAGCGGGATCTCTGGTCGTAATCAGTCCTTCACTGACCAATCAGCGTTCATTAGCAGAATGCTAGCGTGTTATGGACAACAACAACTCAACCTGTAAGAAATCAAAAGGACATAAGTACTCGTTCATTCAACTTTCGACCTAAAACCCATGTTGAACTTGCAAAATCTACAATCATTTCTGAGATTTCTCAACGGCAATCGGGTGAAAGAGACAAATTTAGCCGTCAAGCCCCATTGACTTCCATTCATTTTGCACTCATGGCGATCGCCCCCAGTGGAACTCTGGTGGTACTACAACCAAAATTCTGTACAACAGGGCTTAATAAGGAGTGGGCAGGCTCTCCGTAGACGGGCTCTGGTAAGAGCTTCTGTAGACGTCTGACAGAAATAGTCAAAGTGTGTCTTATGTCTGTGATTAAGGGCAGCACCAGTGTCTCAGTGGGAAACACTGTCTCCTCACAGCAAGAAGATCCTGGAATGGATCCCACGATTCTCTCACGATCCAAAGATGTGTGAATTACAGATGCTAAGTTGTCTAAAGTGTCTAAAGGTGTGAGCGAAGTTTCTTTTATTGTCATGATTTCTGGACAAACACACACTGTCCGTGAGTTGCTTTGCAATTACAAATGGAAAATATGTCCACAATGAGCACATTACTAGTTTTTAACCTTGAGGTTCCATGAACGTCTATATCGGACGTGCAGAACACGTCAAAAACAGACGTCATAAAAACTTTCATTCTGGCTCCTCAGTTGACGTCTTTTCAACGTACGCCTCTAGTGGCAAAGACGTTGAAAAGACGTCTTTTGGACATAACTTTGCTCAGTGGGATAATATTGCATACATTTTAAAATCTTGCTTATTACTAACAAAGCACTAAATGGTTTAGCTCCCCAGTACTTGAGCGAGCTCTTAGCACATAATACTCCATCACGTCTACTGCGGTCTCAAAATTCTGGCCAGTTGATAATACAGAGAATATCCAAATCAACTGCAGGCGGTCGATCCTTTTCCTATTTAGCACCTAAACTCTGGAACAATCTTCCTAACATTGTACGGGAAGCAGACACACTCTGTCAGTTTAAATCTAGACTAAAAACACATCTCTTTACTATGGCATACACACATGGGCGTCAGAACCATTGTATGTGGGTGGGACAAGACCCACCCACTTTTTACGATCAATGATATTGGACCCACTCACTTTTATCGTCTCTAACATTCAGCACTTGTCTGTTTCCCTACCCCTAATCGATAAACACTTATTATTAAACACATGTTAGACACTTTATTTCCACTTTTCTAATATTTTCGTCATTTTTATTGAAAACAGATGCCTTTCCAATCTGATATGTGATGGGAAAAGGGAGAAGACTGAGTTCGGCGAAAGGCGGACTCGAACCGCGGGTCAATTTGTGTCAAAGCTAGATGCTGTGCGTCTTACCCCTACACTACTGACACTCTCAATGATCTGGCAATTTCCATAACTTTGTCTTTCCGACATATACGTTTAGCAAGCAAAACGGTATATTTGTACTTAATGTAATTGGCATCTACTCCAGTAAAAAAATTCTAAGGACCCACCCACATTTTTTTTGCTTCCGACGCCCATGAATACACATAAAACACTTTTTCAATTAAATGATTGTTAGGCTGCATTAACTAGGTCAGCCGGAACCGGGAACACTTCCCCATACTGCCTGATGTACTCGTTACATCATCAGAAGAATGGCATCTACGCTAATGATAGTCTCTCTGTTTTATCCCGAGGTTTAACGCAGTCAGCCGGATCCGGGCCGTATTAGGGCTGGGCGATATATATCGTGAGATTGTTATGCGCATCTCATCAGTAAAGCCGGTTCCTTGATTAGTAGTAAATCGCCTTCACCTGCTTTCAGATGGAGCGGCATTTACTACAAAGCTAAAACTCCAGTGTTAAATTAAGAAAGAAGAGGCTTGTTTGAGATGAGCAAAATCTGCGCAGAACCGATCACCGGTGATCAGCGCGAGATGCATGCCGGTTAGAAAAGTGCTCTGATGTCATGTCGACGTATGTCAAAAAACTCTCGCGAGCGAAAGGCGGATGTGTCGGATTCTGCAGTTGAGCGCAGCTGCTCTCCACCGACTGCGCGGAGCAAAAGCATGATGGGAAACGACTTGCTGACGACACAGCTTAATGCTTATTGGTTTAAACAACCGTGATGTATGGTTCTTTTTTAAAATGTTTGATTTTAAAACTCTGATATCATATGGGGTTATTCCCAAACTCTCTAACAAAGGCGATCTCTCTGTGGGTTATGTGATTGTTGTCATATTTATAAAAAAAAAAAATATATATATATATATATATATATATATATATATATATATATATATATATATATATATATATATATGTATATATATATATATATATATAAACGTGTATGTAGGCCTAATTCAAGTAAAAATGATTGATAAACACGTCTTTCGAATGGAAATAAATAACAAAAACTTTGGGTGTCTTGTTCATAATATTTATTTTTATATAAAAGTAACATAAGTTAAATTACATCCAGTTTATCAGCAACAAAGCGCACGAGCGTGAATCCCGCGATATCCGCCTTTGATCTCGCAGGTGTCTGATCCACTACGAGAAGAGAGAACTGTCCGGCTTGCCTGCACTTTTTTCACTCCTCCCCTCACTGCAGCCGCCTAGTCTCGGCTGAACTGCAGGCGAGGCGAGGCGCATCTCAAACAAGCCTAAGTTAGAGAAGTTAATGAGATAATTAAGTGATTAATTTAGTGATGATTGATCATTATTGAAGACACCTGATGATAACAAGCAGAATCTCTGAAGGAGAAAATCTCAAATTGTAAGCCACCGTTATGGGGATGGGTGTGTGCATTAGTTGGGCTCTTGACCCTTATGTTATTAACTTTAGATTTTGTTTGTCTGCTGTTATTGATTCATAACAGTCAAATTAACAAAGAAAAGTGTGAACTGATAGTATTGGCTATGTTTTGACATAATCATGCGGTGATCAGAAAAATGAAACTTTTTGAGATAGTTTGGTTTGACTTGTTAGCAGCAGCTTTGTGATTTTATAGCATGTAATTATCTTTTTTTTTTATAATCAAAATATTTAATAAACATTGTTCTGATCAAAAGACTTTCAAATGAATTAATTTAGAAACACAGACATCAATAATCAGCCTGTGAGTCTCAACAATGGTGACAATAATAAAGCATGTTGCAGTGGCTACCACCAATCACAACTCATTAATGGCTCCCATCATGCATTGCGGTATGAATAAATTATGATCTGAATTGTCTATGTAATTTACTTTTCCTAATTGAATATTCTGCTCGTTACCATTGTTGAGATGCATAGACTGAATCTTGACCTCTGTGTGTGCCTAAAAGAAAAACTTTTTTTTTTAAAACACCTTTTAAGAAATCCTTTATATTATATCTAAAATGTTGTATATTTATTCAGAATCGCAGTTATGCTGTAAACAACAACATGAATCAAAAACATAGTTCAAATGATGATTGTCATAATATAACCAACAGATCACTTTTTATCTTTGTTCTTCTGGCAGTTATAACTCATATACAGCAGCCAGACAAAATCTAAAGTTAATAACATAAGGGTCAAGAACCCAACTAAAGCAAACACCCATCCCCATAACGGTGGCTTACAATTTATGATTATCTCCTTCAGAGATTATGCTTGTTATCATCAGGTGTCTTCAATAATGATCAATCATCACTAAATTAATCACTTAATTATCTCATTACCTTCAACACTCTTGAGTGGACTCATATACACTCCCAGGAGTGTTAATTTAACACTGGAGTTTTTGCTGTGTACAAAGAGCCGTAGTTAACTGACAAGCTGAGCCATATCGCATTAATTATCACTGGCGATACATCCCCGATATTAATGCGATATGGCTCAGCTTGTCAGTTAACTACGGCTCTTTGTAGTAAATGCCGCTCCATCTGAAAGCAGGTGAAGGCGATTTACTACTAATCAATTAACCAGCTTTACTGATGAGATGCGCATAACAATCTCACGATATATATCGCCCAGCCCTAGGCCGTATCCAGATCAGATTGTGGACCTGCACCCAGACATGACCAACGCATGCCCCTGAAGTGTCTGCAGAGACCGTGTCAATTAGCCTCCCCCTGAAATTGCCTCGTCGACACGGCATCCTCAATAAACCCGTCTCCGGCGTGATGACTTCGATTGTTCGAATATTACAATTTAATAATTGTTAAATAGATATGTCATCCTCAATAAACCTGTCTCCAGCGTGTTGCCTCTGATCTTTCGAATATTCCAATCTATTATGACCTCTGACCTGTAAAGCTGCCATAATAATAATAATAATAATAATAATAATAATAATAATAATACGCTGCTTGTTAATTGGCCAGAGGAGAACTGGCACCCCGACTGAGCCTGGTTTCTCCCAAGGATTATTTTCCTCCATTAGGTCACCTGATGGGGTTTTGGTTTCCTTGCCACTGTTGCCTCTGGCTTGGCTTGCTCAGTTGGGGCCACTAAATTTTTCTTAATTTTTTCAACTAAATATCCAAATAAATCTAATTATTAAACCAAATTAACCATATAAACTAAATTACTGATCTAATTACTGATCTAAAGCCACACTGTCACTGTGTGATAATTGAAATGAACTGATGACATCACCGTTTTCTCCGGAATGGCTATACGGCTGAATAAAATTCTGTTGCATTATTTTGCTGTTTAACACTGTAAAGCTGCTTTGAAACAATCTGCATTGTTAAAAGCGCTATATAAATAAAGTTGACTTGAATTACCCCTACAATTAACCATTGGCAGGCAAGTTCGGGCCTCGTGAGTCGCTGTCCTGGCTCCAACCCTGAAATACATCTATAGAAGCTCTTATTGAGAATTAACAGAGGTTTAGATGTTGATGTTTTATTGAAAATGTGTTTGTTTTAGTAGGGCAGTTTGACTCTTGGCTTTATTTTGTGAGTAACAAAACACATAATCTGTTTAAATCAAAAGCCATAAACAAAAATTGTCATGAAGAAAAATGTTTGACTGAACTCATCACTGACTAAAACTATTAATAAATAATATTCACCAACAATACTTTCTTTACCACAGATCAGACATTCTGAATTTAGATTTTTAAATACATCCTAGGGGGATATGTTTAGCTGCACACAGATATGAAGAATCAGCATATGAATCTCAATGATGGTGACATACTTAATGCTGCAATGCATGCTGGGAGCCATTAGTTTTATACTATGGTGGCTTAGTAGGGTTGGAGCTAAACATCAGTACTCTAGGACCGAACTTGCCTACCCCTGACTTAGAGGTAAAAAAAATTACCCTTAACCCCTTAACTGTCATCGTTTCCTAGCCAGCACAGCGATGTAGGCCCCAAATGGGTTAGCCCAGATGAAATGAATACTACTCAGTGTGCACACAACAGAATGTTAAATGTAACACTGAATCAGTGTTGGAGTAAATTAGATAATTAAGTGATTGTGGCAAGCAGCAAGGCGAGGGACCATGAGAGCGGGCCGGTGGCGAGTGATAATGAGCGTAAGCTGCGCTCCACACCGGTCTCGTCTCACGGAGGAGTGACGGGAGCATAAAAGGAGGAGGGACGACAGTGAAAGACGAGAGAGGACCAGGCCTGGAATTTAAGTTGTGTTTGTTTATATTTGTTTTTGTTTTTGTATGTAGGCGGCAGTCATCCATGAGGAGCTGCCGCCGTTATTTTATTTTGTTGGTTTATTTTATTAGAAACTTGTTGATTGTTCGCCGGTTCCTGCCTCCTTCTTCCCTGAACATATAAACTACGTTACAGTGATGATTGAGCATTAGTGATGAGCACCTGATGTTAACAAGCAGAATCACTGAAGGACAGAGAAACACAAGAACTACAACTGACTTCAACTGACTTCAGCTACAGCCTTAGATTAAATCAACTGAAGATAAAAGAAGACATTAAATCTCTGATCTCAGTAGAGGAGGATTAAACAACTCCACCAGTTATTCCCTTGATTTCATCTAGGCTGTGGCTAAAGCCAAACCCATGTGGAGCCTACATAGAAACTGAGGACAAAACTGTCTGTGCCCCAGTTAGACAGCCCAGGTCAAACCCATCTGGGCCACACATGGCTTTGCTGGCTGGGATATGGTCTGTGGATTAACTGATTTTTTCCCCCACTTGTATTATTTTATGGAAACACTGTAATCACAACATTTCCGATAATGTGTGAATGTGAAACTTTCTCTTTGAATAAAATGGTAAATTGTCATTATCACAGCATTTTGTTCATATTCCATATTTCCTTGTACATCTGCTTTATTCCTCTATGGATATATTTGCTCCAGTCCAGCAGGGCGCAGCAGAGAGCAGGTTTATCAGACTGAAGTGATCAGAGGAACAGAAACATCAGATTCAGGGCACTGCTGTTTCCTGCATCATCAACACAAAGGTTCAGATTGGCCTGTTTAAGGGTGTTTGAGTCCATTTGAGTGGTCACAGATTCCTCTTGTTGGCTTTTGAAGCTGATATCATGTGAATGTACAATACACAAGCACAGTCGTATGAGTCTGCAGAGAGTTTTTAAGTTGAATTACTTTATTCTTGTTGAAGGTGTGAAATGACACCACTTCCTGTGAAGGTTTAACACTATTATAAATACACTACACATCATCATATTTAACCTCACAGCTCATGTGTGAAGACGTGCTGTCTAGCAGAGTGAATAATGGATTCAGAGGACATTTATCAAAATGTTGAACGCAGAGATATTGAGGACACAACTGGACCCCGAACACTGAATCACAGACGGGATGAAGGAAAAGATGAAAAGCGCAGTAAGCAGAAAATGACTTTAAAGGCGGTTGTCTGGTGTCACAGATCATGTTATTAATGGTGTCAATGTTTGTGGAAGTGTCACATACAATTTCAGATATGTTCTAAGAACAATAGACTATGTCAATGTTTCTGCTTAAGTATTAATGTTTTGATTTAATTTAATTTGTCAATGTGTTCATCTTTAGTCATTTAAACATAGGCTATATCAATGTTTGTCTTGTAAAAGAATATGAAAGCGTTATAAGACACAGGTAGATTACCTAAAAAGGTTGATTTGAACCCCATTTAATCCAACCGGTCACAATTGTGACCACAATTTTTCCTCACATATTTTAGTGTGGTATTAAAAAGCAACTTAACGTTCATTTATAATGCAAATTTAAGATGTCTACATGAGTTTTGGGCAGGTCAAACTTTTTTGGGTAGTTTAGTCATGTGACCACACACATTTATTTCCTGATACTGCCATCTTAACACAGTGATGACGTCAAAGCTCAGAAATGACAGGGAAAGTTTTCTAAGTTAATTTTTGAGTAGCTCATACATTTTTTTGCACACATCATCATGTAAAGGTTATCCATACATACATATTGAAATTATATAATACATTGTTTATTCTGTTGTCACACTGTAGATAAATGAAGACAGTTACAATTGTGTATAACACAGGGAGTTTATTTCCCCTATACGTCAGTCTATGTCATTCTTATGAACCCTCTTTCTGACTGAACTTGAGTCAAGTTTTGGATTTACTTGACCTTGGTGATCCAGGGCCTGTCTGTCTGTATGTCTGTCTGTCACTCTGTCTATACTTTTGGCTTTTTTGTCAGATTGTGGTTTTTGTAACAGTGTTTACTCAAACACATAATTTGTTGTGAAAGAAGCCATAAACAAAGATGGTCATATTATCTATCTTTCAACATTATAAAGGAGACTGATAATTGACACATGAAAAATAAAAAAAAAATGTAAAATTGTTATTAGTAGTTTTTCACCAGCAATCCTTTCTTGCCAAATATAAAACATTCTGAATGTTATCTAAATACATTGTTTAGAAACACTTAACGCACCCCCACACAAACATCAAGAATCAGCATATTAATCTCAATGACGGTGACATACTTCATGCTGCAATGCATGATGGGATATATAATCATCATAGTATAACACTCATGACTCCCAGCATGCATTACAGCATGTCACCATTGTTGAGATTCATATGATGATTCTTGATGTCTGTGTGCGCAAACAATCCTCCCCTCAATGTATCTAAAAATCAAAATTCAGGACGATTGATCTGTGGCAGTAGAGCATTTATGGTGAAAACCTATTAAAACAACTTTGATTAACATTTCTATAAACTACTTTTCCCAAAGTTTAGTTTGGTCAAAAAAAAAATCTTTATGATAACTATTTCACCTGATAATTTATTGTTATGGCTTCCTTTGCAAAAAATTACGTGTTTCATTAAACTCTGTTACTGAGACCAAAAAACTGACATAAAATGCCAAGTCAAACTGCCCAACTAAAATACACACTGATCTCCATAACGGTGACCAAACATTTCCCATAAAACATCTAAACCTCTGTTAATTCTCAAAAATAACTGTACACAAATGACAGAAATAAAGTCAGTCTGTTTTATAATAAGAGAGATTCAATGTCTTTTCAGTTGATTTCATCTAAAGCTGTGGCTGAAGTCAGTTGTAGTTCTTGTGTTTCTCTTTCCTTGCCGACTTTGAAGTCGTGATTACGAGCTCGTTGCATTCAAGTTTCAAAATGTCAGGGCGTTCATGTGCGTTTTTTACCAAGGAAACTCAAATGTACGATAATTCCGAGGGCACGTGAAGGCAGCAATAGTCATCAACTGAGCAGAATCACTAATAGCCTAATATCCGAGTTACATATACACCAGCCTTGTGATTCCAAGGAACAAAATCAAACATTTTAAACTTATTCCAAAGATTTTCTTAAAAAAACAAAATTATTCCATGGCTCCCATCATTCATTGCTGCATGAATAAATTATGAGCTTTACAAGCTGTTTGTCACCATTGTTGAGATTCCTACACTGATTCTTGATTTGTGTGTCATTTTTTATCAGAACAACTTTAAAGAAATCCTTAGAATTATATTAAAAATACTGGATCTTATGTTATAATCAACAAGATAAACCCAACTCAGAGACTAGGCTCTAGATGAGGTTAGTGATTCAGGTCAAGCAATGACAGTGTCAAAACATAACCAACACCAGCTTTTGTCATTGCTTGTCTGGCTGTTAAAACTCAGTTACAGCAACAATCAAAATATTAAAAAGTCCAGGGTCAAGATCAAAAGTAAAGCAAACACCGTTCGCCATAATGGTGACTGACATTTTAGATTTTTCTCATTTGGTGATTCTGCTTGTTAACATCAGGTTTCTTCAATAATGGCCAATCATCACTCAATTAATCACGTAATTATCTCATTAACTTTAACACTGCTTCAGTGTTACTTTAACACTCTTATTTTAACACTTTAACACTCTTGAGTGTGGTCTCATATATACTCCCAGGAGAGTTAATTTAACACTCAAGTTTTTGCTGTGTAACAGTTGTATGTACTAAATAAAAATTTTCACTGAAAAAGAGTTCACTGTACTCAAATATTACCGAATGTTGTGTGAACACAATGATGAAACAGAACTCAAACTGAATTAACATTTCTAGTTCCCAGCATGATAATTGGATAATAATTGTATTGTTAAGTGATTAAATAAGTGATAATTGCGTATCGGTGGTGACACCTGATGATGGTAATGAGCAGAATCACTGAAGGAAAGAGAAACACAAGAACTACGACTGACTTCAGCCACAGCTTTAGATTAAATCAACTGAAGGATAAAAGAAGACATTAAATCTCTGAAGATCTCAGCAGAGCATAACAGCATTACCAGATTCACACATTACTAACCAGACTAACTTTATTTCTGTAATTTCTGTTATATTGAAAATAATAGTTTTGTTTGAATTCACCATGATGGTGTTCAGTGTTTGCTTTTGTTGGGATTTTGACCCTTGACATAACACATCTTGCTCTGGCTGCTTTAACTGTGTTTACAAAGCACGTTTGTTATGGTAAGAAAAGCCAAGAGAAAATGTGATCAGCTGCTGTTGGTTGTGTTTTGCTTATGATATTATCGTCATTTAGTGACTGAATCACTGACCTCATTCAGAGTCTAATGCTCTGGTTATAGAGGTTTTGTGCTATTAATTTTTTGTAGTATTCATAATAGAACCTATGTGATCCTACAGCACAAGATCCAGGATGGTTGTGGTAATCAAACAATATGCAGAATTTAAATAAATAAAATTAATGCACAAAAGGTTTTAATCAACAAAAATACTCGGACACACACAGACATCAAGAATCAGAGTATGAAACTCAACAATAGTGACAATCAAAAAAATATTCAGATAAACAGATCAACTTTGAACATAAAACAAGCTACAAAAACATCACAAACACAGCAAAAGGAAAAGGAAATAGTAAGAATCAAAGAAAATTAGTCACGATTCAGATGCATCATTTATTCATGCCGCAATGCATGCTGGGACCCATGAGGCAGTTTTGATCAGTGGTACCCAGGATGCACTGCAGCATGAAGCTTTTCATTGATTGTCACCATTGTTGAGATTCATACGCAGATTCTTGATGTCTGTGTGTGTTTAAGAAATGCCATATATTAAAACCTTCTGAGCACTAAATGAGTTTAAAATCGTGCATATTATTCATTTACCACAACAGTGCTGCAACTCGTGCTGTTGAATCATTTAACCACCTATTATGAATAATACAAAAATTAACAACACAATGCCGCAATAACCAGAGCATAAGATTCTGAGTGAGATCAGTGACTTAAGCTACTACATGATGATTATACCAACATCATTATATAGCCAACATCACCTAATTACATTTTCTCTTACATCATTCTCTTTTATCATTACTTACCATAACAAATGTGCTTTCTAAACACACAGTTAAACCAACCAGAGATAAAAAAATAAAAAAAAATAAACTAATGTTACAGATTTAAAGGTCAAGAACCCAACTAAAGCAACCACCATCACCACCATGGTGACTTCAATTAAACTATTATTTTCAGTAAAACAGAAATGACAGAAATAAAGTCAGTCTGGCTAGTAATGTGTGAAGCTGGTAGTGCTGTTTGTGGAGTTGTTTAATCCTCCTCTGCTGAGATCTTCAGAGATTTAATGTCTTCTTTTATCTTCTGTTATTTCATCTAAAGCTGTGGCTTAAGTCAGTTGTAGTTCTTGTGTTTCTCTTTCCTTCTGTGATTCTGCTCATTATCATCAGGTGTTCATAATTAATGCTCAATCATCCCTTAATTAATCACTTAATTACTCAACTGCAACATATATTAAGAATCATTAAAAAAAAAAGTATATTAGTGAACTCAACTGAAACAAGCTTAGAGTACTCATAACTGTTGGTTTTTAAACTCAAATTAATTGAGGTAACAAGTTTTCTCAAATGTAATGAGTTTGCTTAACTCATTGGGTTTGACTTTGTGTGTGCTATTGTAAGCTAGCAGTAACTAGCAAGCTATCTGAGTTCATTTAAAGTTTGTAATTTCTGTTGTTTTACTCATTATAGTGAAGTTTTAGCTGTAAAAAGTATTTGAATGCAGTGTAAAGCTTAATTGGATATTAAGAAATATCCTTGGTTTAGTGGACTCAATTAAAATAAGTTCAGAGTACTCATAACTACTGTTTTTTTACTTCAATTAAGCTTGGTAAACTCAATTGAATTGAGGTAATCAGTTTCCTCAAATTAAATGAGTTAGCTTAACTTGTTGGGTTTTACAGTGTGGATTATACACAAACAAACGAAAAGATATCAAGCATGGTGCCTTTTCGTTCACTGATTCAATAGTTACATAATTACATGAACTGGGAGTGATATACATGCATAATGGTCAAGTGTATCGGTTGTAGATACACTAACGAGCTATTTTGTTGAAGGCTATTTGAATGCAAGTCCAATAATCAATGATTTGGTGCAGTTCATATGCAACACAGTTTCTGTTAAGGGTTTTAGCTGTGTTAGCTGTGTAGCTGTGAGTTCATTTACAGGTCATTGATTAGACAGTGATCTGGTATGTTTCTTTGTCTTTTGATCACACAGAGTCTTTTGTTCTCTTTGGGGGTGCTCAAAGTTAGAGGGGCAATAAAGTAAGTTGTGTCAGCCTGAGGCCGAATGGAGTCTATGTCTCTCTGGTGATAGATGGTTGATTTCCTGGGGTCTGGAGTTGAATTGGGCTTTGTGTGAAATTATTTCTGATCGAATCATCTAGAAGATTCATCCATGTCTACGCCCACAATTCCAACATAATTGACTTTGCTTGTTTAATATCCATACAAATACCATACAAATTCATATATCTCTGGAACAAAAATGGGGTTAAATGGGTTAACTATAATAATATGAAAGCTATTCAATGATATGTGTGTGTGTGTGTGTGTGTGTGTGTGTGTGTGTGTGTGTGTGTGTGTGTGTGTGTGTGTGTGTGTGTGTGTGTGTGTGTGTGTGTGTGTGTGTGTGTGTGTGTGTGTGTGTGTGTGTGTGTGTGTGTGTGTGTGTGTGTGTGTGTGTGTGTGTGTGTGTGTGTGTGTGTGTGTGTGTGTGTGTGTGTGTGTGTGTGTGTGTGTGTGTGTGTGTGTGTGTGTGTGTGTGTGTGTGTTTTTTCTCTCTGTTTGTCAGGAGGAAGCAGGCGTTTGGTGTGGATGTCAGTGTGTCTCGGGCTCATTTGTGTTGTTCTGCTGGTCTTCATCATACTGCAGCTCATCACCATCACAGCAGAGAGAGACCTGTTAAAGAGTTACAAGAACACAGTTGAAGAGTTCAACCACACTATCAACAGCTTACAGGACAATTACACTGATCTAATGACTGAAAAACACCAACTGAAGAACAACTTCAGCTCTTTGAGTCAGAAGAAACTGGAGTTAGAAAGAAAAGTCACATCTTTGAGTGAGGAACTGATGAGAGAAGTGTCTAAACGAGGTTAGTACAAATCTGGGACCCACTTTATATTAGGTGTCCTTAATTACAATGTACTAACATTTTAATTAATCATTTGATACATTGCACTTATTGTGTACATACCTGTTTTTACATTGTACTTGCATTTTTAAAAATACTTTCATGTAATTACATATGTAATTAATTTCTGTAATTACATTTGTAATTACACTGTTGACACTTCCCTTACACCTAACCCTACCCGTAAAACTTACCCATACCACCACACCTGTCCATAACTTTACCTGTATCCCACCTCAATATCAGCAAAAGTGTTTTGCAATACAATATGAACACAGTAAGTACACAGCAAAAACTCCAGAGTTAAATTAACTCTCCTGGGAGTATATGTGAGACCACACTCAAGAGTGTTAAAGTAACACTGAAGCAGTGTTAAAGTTAACGAGATAATTAAGTGATTAATTGAGAGATGATTGACCATTATTGAAGATACCTGATGTTAACAAGCAGAATCACCAAATGAGAAAAATAAAAAATATCAGTCACCATTATGGCGAACAGTGTTTGCTTTACTTTTGTACCTTAACTTTTTTATATTTTATTTGGTGCTGTAACTGACTTGTAACAGCCAGACAAGCAATGACAAAAGCTGAATGCTTGGAGTTGGTTATGAGAGAAAAAAAGTTAGTTATGTTTTGACTTCATCATTACTTGACCTGAATCATTTAGAGCCTAGTCTCTGAGTTGGGTTTATCTTGTTGAGTATAACATAAGATCCAGTATTTTCAATATAATTCTAAGGATTCCTTAAAAGTTGTTCTAATTAAAAAACACTTTTTTTCTCTCTTTTTTTGGGCACACGCAAATCAAGTATCAGTGTAGGAATCTCAACAATGGTGACAAACAGCTTGTAAAGCTCATAATTGATTCATGCAGCAATGAATGATGGGAGCCATGGAATAATTTTGATTGATGGCTCCCAGAATGCACTGCAACATGCTTTTTGATGGTCACCACTGTTGAGATTCTCAGGGTGATTCTTGATGTCTGTAAAAATGTTTGTTTTAACCTGAACAAATTTTAAGAAACTTTTGGAAAAAGTTGAAAATGCTTGATTTTATCTCTTGGAATCACAAGGCTGGTGTATACGTAACACAGATATTAGGCTATAATCAATGATTCAGCTCAGTGGATGACTATTGCTGCCTTCACATGTCCTCGTAAATATGAGTTTCCTAGGTAAAAATTACACATGAACACCCTGACATTTCAAAACCTGATAGCACGTGATAGGCAGCATTAGTCAAAACATAACCAACACCACTTGATTAACTTTTACTCTTTGCTTGTCTGGCTGTTAAAACAACCAAAATAAAATCTAATGTGTTAAATGTCAAGGGTCAAGATCCAAACTAAATCAAACACTTATCACCATAATGGTGACTTAAGAATTGTGGTGTTCTCCTTTGGCGATTCTGCTTGTTATCATCAGGTGTTCCTCACTAATGGCCAATCATCACTCAATTAATCACGTAATTATCTCATTAACTTTAACACCGCTTCAGTGTTACTTTAACACTCTTATTTTAACACTTTAACACTCTTGAGTGTGGTCTCACATATACTCCCAGGGGAGTTCGTTTAACACTGGAGTTTTTGCTGTGTACATTGTACTTATTTTTTTGATGTAAGTACATAGTAGTTAAGGCCACCTAATATAAAGTGGGGCCCAAATCTGTTTTGTCTAATTATTTTGTTCTAGTTTATCTTTACTGTATACAGTTTTGAAAAGTGTTTATGTATGAAACTATGTATGGTCCAGGGTTTTTTTTCATGTCCAGTGAGTTGAAGAGCTGGTCTGAGAGTAGGCAGTACTGCAGGGATCGAGGAGCTGATCTGGTCATTATCAACACTGAAGAGAAGCAGGTGAGTTTTTTTGAGTGACTGTTAATGAATGAGAGGAATCACACTTACTCCTGTTTTTATTCACACAGAGGTTCATATCTTCATTCAAGGAGAGAGTGTGGATTGGTTTGACTGACATTGAGAACGAGGGAATCATGAAATGGGTGGATAATTCACCACTGAATCAAGTGTAAGTGAAAAAACACTCACAGAAAACCATGTATTTAGGCCTATTTGTTTTAGTCTTTTTAATTTTTTTTTTTTATTATACTTTTTTTTTTTTACAAAAACATCAAAACCTCCAGAAAATTGCTGAAGACAGCATTTCCACAAACACAAGTGAAAGTGCAGAAAAGTTAAAGAGAGAAGAATAAAAAAAACAATTATTTTATTTGTCACACTTACTCCTGGAATCACACTTACTCCCACACTTACTCCTAAGTGTGAGGAATCACACTTACTCCTGTTTTTACACTTACTCCTTCCTCACACCGCAAAGGTTTATAAATAAAATAATTGTTTTTTTTATTCTTCTCTCTTTAACTTTTCTGCACTTTCACTTCTGCTTTAAGTTCACTCTTCAAACTTGTCAATGCGGTACTGTGAGTGCTGTTAATTTATGATTTATTCATTTATTGTGGGTGACATTCCTAATTTGTTAGGTGCTGAATGGATAAAAACTTGCTGAGGTAATGAATAATTGAAAATCTGACATATTCTATTCAGGTTTTGGGCTAAAGGTGAGCCGAATAACTGTGGTGGTACAGATGAGGACTGCATTGAACTGACTCCTGACAAACACATCCTGAACAACTGGAATGATCTCCCATGCTCTGAGAAGAGAAAAGGGATTTGTGAGAAATAGGGATCATCCTCCCAGCAGGCACAGTATGTCAATGTGACGTCAGAAAGACGTTGGACTCCAACTAATCCAACGTCAGTCAGACGTCATATTTTGGTTGAAAATGAAAATCGAGTTGACGTCTAAACCCAACGTTTGTTTGACGTCAAGCGCCAACGTTAGACAGACGTTTAATTTTGGTTGGAATAAGTACCGCACTGTAAAAAAACTAAACTTAAAAAAGGGTTAAATGTGTGGCAGCACATTAAATCTCTGAAGATCTCAGCAGAGGAGGATTAAACAACTCAGCATTACCAGCTTCACACATTACTAACCAGACTGACTTTATTTCTGACATCTACAGAAGCTCTTATTGAGAATTAACAGAGGTTTAGATGTTGATGTTTTATTGAAAATAATAGTTGTGTTTGAAGTCACCATTATGGTAATCAGTGTTTACTTTAGTTGGGTAGTTTGACTCTTGACTTTAAAAAATTAGAGTAACTGTGATTATAATGGCAAGAAAAGCACAAGAAAATGTGATCAGATGATATTGTCTTACTTGATGATAAAGATGCGATCATCTTATAGTGGTCTATTTCATTGTCACTGTCATATAGAATCTACGCGTGTATTATTAATTATAGCAAGCCTGTAATTCTACATTGTCTACTAAACA
This sequence comes from Romanogobio albipinnatus, assembly GCA_023566225.1. Taxonomy (NCBI): domain Eukaryota; kingdom Metazoa; phylum Chordata; class Actinopteri; order Cypriniformes; family Gobionidae; genus Romanogobio; species Romanogobio albipinnatus. The sequence goes on along the minus strand of CM042241.1, from coordinate 67,244,105 downwards.
TTTTGATCTCCCGCATTTATTAGACTCACTCAGACATCAATAATCCGCATATGAATCTCAACCATGGTGACATGCTTAATGCCACAATGCATTATGGGAGCCATAGACTAGTTTTGTATGAAGCACCCAGAATGCATTGCGGCATGAAGCATGTCACTGTTATTGAGATTCATACGCTGATTCTTTAATGTCACAGTATATTACAATCAAAAACGAGAAATTAATAACATGATATCTAAACAAATAATAGACTTTGAATATGATCAGTGAATCATCAAACACTACATGATGATCATATCTTTATCATCATCAAGTAGCTGACATCAATTTATCCTGCAGTTCTTGCCATAACAAACACAGTTACAGCAGTCAGAGAAAAACTAATGTTAAAAGGTCAAGAGTCAAACTGCCCAACTAAAGCAAACACTGAATTGTCAAGTAATGGTTAGTAATAAGTGAACCTGGTAATAATTGTATTTTTTAGGTGTTATTCCAACCAAAAATCCACCCTTGAATTTATTTTTTTACCCTTTTTTACTATTTTTTTTTTCGGTGCGGTGCTTATTCCAACCAAAATTCAACATCTGTCTGACGTTGGAGCTTGATGTCAAACAAATGTTGGCGTCAACCCAATTTTTATTTTCAACCAAAACATGACGTCTGACTGACCTTGAATTAGTTGGAGTCCAGCGTCTGCCTAACGTCACATTGACATACTGTGCCTGCTGGGCTGGGTTTTTTTGTTTTGTTTTCATGATTAAACTTGTGCTATCTTATTGAATCATTCTGATTGTCAACACAATTCATTGTTGAAATTCCTGTAAGTTTATTTCATTGTGTATGAACTGCGTTCATGTGAAAGGGTGATACTGCACTTTACATCTGTGTTCATGTCTTGCTCCATCACTATGTCAATATGATCAGATTCTGCGTCTCATTTGTTGGTCATAAGTGTTGAGACAATCACAGACATGTAAAGTGTCCCAGATTGCCCTGATTAACCCTATTACTCTGATATTGAGTGTCTGTGAAACTGTTGTGTTGTATTGTTTTCGCTTTCAATAAAATGGTCAATAACCGTTATTACCATAGTAAACTTCATTGTTGTTATTTATTTCACATTTCATACAATTGCTTTTTTATTGCCAATGTTTGAACATGGGCCTCATTAATGAAACGCGAGCAGATCAAAATTGTTCGTAAATTTATTCTGACGAAAATCAAGAAAATGTTAGTATTTTCAACATGTTAGTTGGTAGAAAATTACACCTGCTCCCATACCAGGCGTAAATGGTGCGTAACATTTTTTAACATTTCGTGCAAACTGATGACACTGCATTTACATGCACAATGAACCATAATAATATTTAAAAAGTTTATTGGTCCATCCACTTTTTACCCAGCCATCCAATCACAGTGGAGGAGGGGCGGGACAAACACTACACCAACCAACCATCATACGTGTACAATGACTGAACAACAAGTTCATTTTGTTACACTGTAAATCCAACAGTGATTCTAACGCTTTTTAGTTAACTTTACCTTATGTCTTAACTTAATGTGGCATATAAAAGTCCTGCTGCTCGCGAGGCGTGTGTTGCGTTCATCTTATTAACAATCGCTCCAGCGGCCACAACACTCGTCCTGCTCTGCTTCATACTTCAGTAACGTTAATAATCATATCCATCGCAACCAAAGATTTTTTTTAGCAAAACACAACTCTTCTCTCCATTACTTTTGCTCTTGCTTATGTGCTAAGTTTAATCTTGCCAAATATTATTCAGGTTCTGGCCTGAAGGTGAGCCAAACAATGCAGATGGAGATGAGGACTGTGTTGAACTGAATCCTTACATACACATCCTGAACAACTGGAATGATCTCCCATGCTCTGAGAAGAGAAAATGGATTTGTGAGAAATAGGGAGCATGTTTTTAATTGTATTATTTTATGGAATCAATTTTATTATGATAACATTTCTGAATGGTCTCTCCTACTTCAATTTCATTTACTGCTTTCATGATATCAATTTAATTGTATAACTTTCAATAACATACAAAACCACAAATGGAAATTAATTTAAATGAAATGAAAATGTAAAACTGTTAAATATGTATTGCTTTAATAAGCTTATAACCTTAGCTTGGTGATCTGGGAGACCAAACCTCTGATCTGTTCATGTCTTGCTTCATCACAGCAGCTTCATGTCAATATGGCCTTATGCTGTTATGATGAGCCAGTAAACTACAGAAGTCTAAAGTGTCCCAGATTGCAATAATTCACCGTATTATGCTGTTTTCGATTGTCTGTGAAACTCTTTGAGTCGGATTGCTTTGGCTAGAAGAATGCAGCAGAGAGCAGCATTTTATTCCACTAAACTAAAGTAATCATCAGAGAGGAAGAGAAACATCAGATCCCAAAAAATATATATATTTCCAAAAAAATAACGTTTCTTCTTCTTTTTTTTCTGAGAATTGCGTAATTGGTTATTGGCAAATTCCAAGTGGCATTAACCCCTTAACTGTCACCGTTTCCCAGCAAGCACAGCGATGTACACTGCAAAAAGAGATGTTTTTAAAAAAAACAGTGTTGATGGTATTTTGACACATATTGTGTAGCTATAACACAATGTGTGTTAAAAATGTTACTCTGGATAGAACGGCAGTGGGGGTTTTGGCAGCCAATCACATCATGCACAGTAAATTCCCCAGTGTTGAATTAACACCGCTCTGTGTTCATATGGGAACCACCAGCAGGGTGTTAAAGTAACACTGAAGCAGTGTTAGAGTTAATAAGATACTTAAGTGATTCATTGAATGATGATTGTTTGATTATTGAAGACACCTGATGATAATGAGCAGAATCACTGACGGAAAGAGAAACACAAGAACTACAACTGACTTCAGCCACAGTTTTAGATGAAATCAACTGAAGACATTAAATCTCTCTTATTACAAACCACACTGACTTTATTTCTGTCATTTGTCTACAGTTCTTTTTGAGAATTAACAGAGGTTTAGATGTTGATGTTTTATGGGAAATGGGGAGATCGGTGTTTCTTTTAGTTGGGCAGTTTGACTTGGCATTTTATGTCAGTTTGTGGTCTTTGTAACAGTGTAAACTGGAACACATACTTTATTGTGTACTTTGTTGCTTCCCACATACAGTGTAACAGAGCCATAGCTGGAGTCGGATCAGAATCCATGTTGCAGAGGTAATTTCTTGGGAAAGAACAATCAAATGATCAATCATTTCAAGACGACAAGCAAAAGGTGTAATCAAAATCCAGGCAAGGTTCAGCAACAATACTGGACAGGCAGACAGCAAATGAAATCCAAACGATAGGCAGAGAGAAGATCCGGTAAACAGGCATGAGGGTCAAAACATGAACAAAGACAATAGCAATAGAAAATGCTTGGTATGGCAGAATAAACTGGCAATACTTTGCAATGTCCATAAGGATACCATATCCATAAGTGACCATATCTCTCCCAGTCCACAAGGTAATGTAACCGATTTGCCCTCCTTCTGGAATCTAGGATCTCCCGGACGAGATAGGCAGGGGATCCCTCGATCTCCAATGGTGGGGGTGGTGTATATTCAGTAGTTATAGTTTCAGAAGGTGCAGGTTTCAGGAGGGACACATGGAAGGAAGGGGAGATGGGATAATCAGCAGGAAGCTCTAGACTATAGGTAACGGGGTTGATTTGTCTTAGTATCTTAAAGGGACCCACATACCTTGGACTGAGCTTCCTGCTAGGTAGCCGCAGACGTAGATCCCTCGTAGAAAGCCATACCATCTGGCCAGGCTGGTAATCGGGATGTGGACGCCTCCTCAAATCAATCAAATCAAATCAAATCAAATCAAATCAAATCAAATCACTTTATTTGTCACTCTACATATGCACAAGTGCAACAGTAGGTGAAATTCTTAGGTGCAGTTCCGAGCAACATAGTAGTCATGACATGACATGTACAACATTTAAAGCAGCATCAGATTACACATCTGATGCGCACACAATTACTCACAGCACAGTATACACTACAATGAACAATAAATAATTTACACAATGTGAGTGTAAACTCACAGCTTTTAACCAATATACACATACTTACAATATACATATACTTTAAACAATATACACTAAACATACACTAAACAATATACATTACGCTATAATAATAATAATAATAATATACAATGTACAGTATAAAATATTATTCACAGATTGAAAAATTGAAGTCCAAAGTGCAATAGATGCTGTATGATAAATAATGTGTATATAATGTGTGTGTATCTACAGTGGGTTGTGCTGAGTGATATTCTGTCCAGTGTGTGTTATGATCCTGATGGATCAGGAGTTAAGGAGTCTGATTGCTTGTGGGAAGAAGCTGTTCTGAAGTCGGCTGGTGCGTGTTCTGATGCTGCGGTACCGTCTGCCTGATGGGAGCAGTGAGAGCAGCCCATGGTTCGGGTGGCTAGAGTCTCTGATGATCCTCTGAGCTCTCTTCACACACCGCCTGGCGTAAATGTCCTGGAGGGAGGGAAGCTCACCTCCGATGATGCAGCTGGCCGTGCGCACTACCCTTTGCAGGGCCTTGCGGCTGCGGGCGGTACTGTTGCCGTACCAGGTGGTGATGCAGCCAGTCAGCAAACTTGATGATGGTGTTGGAGCTGTGGGTTGCCACACAGTCATGTGTGTACAGGGAGTACAGGAGTGGGCTGAGAACGCAGCCCTGAGGGGCTCCAGTGTTGAGAGTCAGTGATGATGAGATGTTACTGCCCATTCTGACCACCTGGCGTCTGTTTGACAGGAAGTCCAGGATCCAGCTGCATAACAGGCTGTTTAAGCCTAGAGCCCGGAGTTTCCCGTCAAGTATGGAGGGCACAATGGTGTTGAATGCTGAGCTGTAGTCCACAAACAGCATTCTCACATACGTGTTCCTCTTTTCCAGGTGGGAGAGAGCAGTGTGTATAGTGGATGATATGGCATCATCAGTGGAGCGGTTTGTGCGGTATGCAAACTGCAGTGGGTCCAGTGAGGGGGGGAGAACAGAGCAGATGTGGTTTCTGACTAGTCTCTCAAAGCATTTACTGATGATGGGGGTCAGAGCAACAGGACGCCAGTCGTTTAAGCAGGTGGTTTTTGACTGCTTAGGTACAGGCACAATAGTGGACGTTTTTTCCTACGGTCGGCCGTAATTTTCTGTCTCCTGATAGCTCGCTGAAGTCGGATATGTGTGCTGTCCCACACCCTCTCACTCCTTCTAATCCAGTCATCCACCGCCGGCACCTCTGATGGTTCTCCCGACCAAGGGAACAGTGGCGGTTGATAACCCAGAACACACTGAAACAGGGTTAGTCCTGTGGATAAATGTGTGAGGGAGTTTTGGGCATACTCAACCCATGGCAGGAAAGTGCTCCACTGGTGCTGTTCATGACTACAATAGGAGCGCAAGTAGTGTCCAATCTCCTGGTTCACTCTTTTCACTTGACCATTGGCCTGAGGGTGATAGCCAGAGGTTAAACTGACATTGATATTTAACTGACGACAAAAGGCTGTTCAAACCAGTGAAATTACATTGGAATTGGGGAGATCAGTGATGAAGTCTATTGCCAAGTTGGACCATGATCGTTGAGGGATGGGCAGAGGTTCCAACGGCCCTGCAGGGAGTTGCCGCGGAGTTCTAACTTGTGCACAGACATGGCAGGCATTGACATATTCAGTCACATCATGGAGAAGAGTGGGCCACCAGAAAGAGTTACGTACCAGCGCTGTAGTTCATTGAATTCCTGGGTGACCAGAACCTAGAGAAGTGTGCACCCACTGCAAGACCCTCTGTCTAAGATTTTGGGGTACATACTGCCTATTGTAGGGACATTATGAGGGTGATGGTTAATCTTGTTGTCCACATTGGATCTCTTCCATAAGCATGGAGTTTACCTGGAGAACCATGACGCTGGGAAAGTACAGCTCTGATGCCACTGTCAGAAGCATCTACTTCTACTATGAAGGGAAGGCCTGGATCTGGAAGTTTTAAGATGGGAGCAGTGGTGAAGCAGGACTTGAGTCTGTTAAAAGCATCCTGTGCATCCTCTGGCCAAGTCAACTTCTTAGGTTTTCCTCTGAGTAATGTAGTGAGAGGGGCTGCAACAGTGCTGTAGTTCCTTATAAATTGTCTATAAAAGTTTGCAAACCCAAGAAATCTTTGTAGTTCCTTGATGGTTGTGGGAGCTGGCCACTCAGTGACTGCCTTGATCTTGGACTCATCCATCTCTACTCCCTTGGGGCTGATGGTATAGCCTAAGAAAGTTATAGTGGTGGTATGAAACTCACACTTTTCCGCCTTCACGTATAGTTGATGGTGGAGGAGACGTTTGAGCACTGTCTTGACTTGTTGAATGTGTTCATCCCTGGTCTTCGAGTAAATAAGGATATCATCAATGTAGACGATCACACAGCTGTTGAGAAGGTCTCTGAATATTTCATTGACAAGTGACTGAAAATCTATGACACAGTCCCACGGTCGGTGGGGTGGTAGTTGGGTGGCCTTTTCTTTACTTAATACCTCCATGAGTTCAGAATACTCCCTGGGGATGCGAGTATGAATGTTAGTCTGGGGGCTCTCCACACTTGTGGTCAGGCATGGTACTAAGGACTTGGTGGATAGACAATGCTCTTGACAGAATGGTGACCACCGTAGCAATTCCCCTTCGTTCCACAAGATCAGTGGGTCATGGAGTACTAACCATGGGTAACCTAGTATAATGGGGTGACGAGGAGACGTGATGAGTGTTAGTCAGTGTTATGGTTTCAACATGGAACATTCCTACTTGGATCTGGATAGGGATTGTTTTATGGGGAATCTGCCTGGTGCCTATGGGTGCATTAGCTACTGCTGTGATACGGATGGGAGGATTATATGGTATTGTAGGGATATTAAATCTGGTGACTGTCTGATGAAGAATGAGATTCAATGCAGCTCCTGAATCCATTAGCGCTGGAACACATGAAACATGGTTTATTAAAGCTGAGATGACTCCATATTTAATCTACACATATGTTGTGGCTCAGATAAGGTCCAGTTCTGGTTTATTTCTTTGCTCTTGGCTGACATGTGGCATTGCTCTGGCCTGCTTGTGGCCCAGATCTGGCAAACAGGAGTGGTCCACTCAAGGGCCGTCATTCCACGCAGCATGTGGGCCAGATCAGTATTCCACAAGTATCAGATGTGGGCCAGATCTGGGCCAACACAATGTTGCTATGTGGGTGGCTTATAAAGCTACAAACAGGAAGTGAGACTACAAACAGGAAGTGAGACTACAAACAGGAAGTGAGACTACAAACAGGAAGTGTCACTAGAACTCAGGTGATGGCTCCCTCTGGTGGAGGGATGAACTGTTCCTGGGCTGAAGTGTTACATACAGACGAGGGCATGAAATGTTCAGTAGACTATTTGCTCTAAATTAATGGTTAATGTTATGATGTAATGAACAGAAGCTGCTCTTTGTAAATAATTGGAATCTTTTATGGGAGCGGCCAAGGCTTTTCCATGCTGATGGCCTGCACCCCAGCAGGATCGGAGCAAAATTTCTGATCCAACAACATCTCCAAGACGCTACGCACCGTATGACTAGTAAATCAAACTACACTTAACAGTTCTTGTTCTGTAGTGCACCTAAAGCAATTATTATAAACAAAATGATCACAGTTAATAACTTTGATTTACGTCTGACTGAAACCTGGCTTAAACTTAATGATTATTTCTGTCTAAATGAGTCTACTCCACTGTTATAAAAAGGCTCTAAAAGCAGCCAGGGCTGAGCATTACCATAAACTGATAGAAAATAACCGCAAATAATGAAAATAAGAGCAGAAAACATGATTTTGTGAGCAAAAATTTTTTACAGTTTTGAGCAATATAAATTTAAACTTGTTTAAATATTTGATTTACGCTTATTATTTTTTATTTCCGTGACTGCGTTGTTTGTGATTCTTAACTTTGCATTGATTTTTCAGTTTTGTGTGTTATATTTTCACGTGTTTTTAAAATTTTGATTCACGCTTATTATTTTTTTATGCGTGACCGCAATAAATTTGGCAGGAATCTGATCCCATACGTGTGAGCAGCAGTGAGTCCAAATAGCTCAATATGAGAGGCAACGAGAAAAGCAAAGATATGGAAAAACCTCATCATATTTTAAAGAAGAGTGGCTTGATTAAGTGGTGGAAATAACAGATGATGGACACAGCTGTGAATCTACCATATCGGCACCAATAGTATCAAAGTGATCACTTGTCCTGAAGGATGAGAAAACAGTATGTGCACACAAAACTTTTAGCAAATATTTGCAATAGTCACACACAGATATCAAGATTTTGCCTATGCTTCACAACAACGGTGACAATCAAAACAAAAAAGCTTCATGCTGCAATGCATGATGGGTAGCTTCATAGTACAAAACTCATGCTTGATCGGAAAAGTGATCATTTTGATGCTGTTGGTGCCAGTACATTACATTCATAAGGTTATAGTGATTATAATAAATGACTATTTGCCAAACAAGCACACAAAACTTTTGAAAAAGCATCAAATGATCACTTTCCAAAAGTTTAGTCATCAACAAGGAGCTGACAACACCTCATGTCGCTTTATCTTTGTATTCTCAGCCACTACTCTTACATTTACATTTATGCATTTGGCAGACGCTTTTATCCAAAGCGACTTACAGAGCCCTTACAGGGACAAGCAACGTGGAGTAAAGTGCCTTGCTCAAGGACACACTGGTGGGGACCGCTGGGATTTAACATTTACATTTACATTTAGTCATTTAGCAGACGCTTTTATCCAAAGCGACTTACAAATGAGAGCAATAGAAGCAACTAGAACAGTCAAGGGCTACAGTATGCAAGTGCTGTAACAAGTCTCAGTTAATCTAACACAGAACACACATGACAATATATATATATATATTTTAAAATAAATTAACAGAAAATGAATTGAATGGAATGTTAAGTGCTATTCTTGATTGGTTAGGTGCTGCTGGAAAAGACGTGTCTTTAGCCGTTTTTTGAAAATGGCTACAGACTCGGCTGCTCGAATTGAGATGGCAGGTCATTCCACCAGGTGGGGGCAGTCCAGGAAAAGGTCCGTGAGAGTGATTTCATGCCTCTTTGGTATGGCACTACAAGGCGTCGTTCACTGGCAGACCGTAAGCTCCTGGAGGGTGTGTAAGTCTGAACAAGCGAGTTTAGGTATATTGGTGCAGAGCCAGTGGTTGCTTTGAAGGCGAGCACCAGTGACTTGAATTTGATGCGAGCAGCTATTGGCAGCCAGTGCAGATTGATGAAGAGGGGCGTGACGTGTGCTCTCTTCGGCTCGTTAAAGACCACCCTCGCCGCTGCATTCTGGATCAGTTGCAAGGGTTTGATAGTGCATGCCGGAAGGCCCGCTAGAAGAGCATTACAGTAGTCCAGTCTGGAGAGAACAAGAGCTTGGACCAGGAGTTGTGTGGCCTGCTCTGATAGGAAGGGTCTGATCCTCCTAATATTGTATAACGCAAATCTGCAGGACCGGGATGTTGCAGTGATGTGGTCAGTGAATTTTAGCTGATCATCAATCACAACTCCAAGATTCCTGGCTGTCCTGGACGGAGTTATGGTTGATGATCCTAGCTGAATGGAGAGATTATGATGAAGTGCTGGGTTGGCTGAGACCACAAGCAGTTCTGTCTTTGCAAGGTTGAGTTGCAGGTGATGTTCCTTCATCCAGGCAGAAATGTCTGTTAGGCAGGCAGCGATACGACCACCAACCGTGGGATCATCTGGTTGAAATGAGAAGTAGAGTTGAGTGTCGTCAGCATAGCAGTGATAGGAAAAGCCATGTTTCTGAATGACAGTTCCCAGTGATGACATGTAGATGGAGAAGAGAAGTGGTCCAAGCACTGAGCCCTGCGGAACTCCAGTGGCTAGATGATGTGACTTAGACACTTCACCTCTCCATGACACTCTGAAGGACCTACCTGAGAGGTAAGACTTGAGCCACTGGAGAGCAGTTCCTGAGATGCCCATCTTCATGAGAGTTGACAGGAGGATCTGGTGGTTAACTGTGTCAAAAGCAGCAGACAAATCCAGTAAGATAAGTACTGTGGATTTGGAAGCCGCTCTTGCCTGCCTCAGTGCTTCAGTAACCGAGAGCAGGGCAGTCTCAGTTAAGTGGCCACTTTTGAAGCCGGATTGGTTGATATCCAGGAGGTTGTTCTGTTCAAGAAACGTAGAGAGCTGGTTAAAAACAACTCGCTCGAGTGTCTTTGCAATGAAAGGCAGAAGGGATACCGGTCTGTAGTTTTCTAAAAGTGCTGGGTTCATAGAGGGTTTCTTAAGCAGTGGGGTTACCCGAGCCTGCTTGAATGCTGTGGGGAAGGTCCCGGTGTGAAGAGAGGTGTTGACAATATGAGTGAGTGCAGGAGTAACAGAAGAAGAGATGGCCTGAAGGAGGTGGGTGGGGATAGGGTCAAGCGGACAGGTAGTGGGGTGGTTGGAAAGGATGAGTTTGGAGACTTCAGCTTCAGAGAGCAGAGAAAAAGAGGGGAGCGTATGTGTGATGGTTGTTGAGATGTGCGTGTCGGTTTGTGGTGTGGAGAATTGGCTGCTGATGGAGGAGATTTTATTTGTGAAAAATGATGCAAAGTCGTCAGCTGTAAGAGTTGATGAAGGAGGGGGGGGAGGAGGACAAAGGAGCGAAGAGAACGTTCTGAAAAGTGCACGAGAGTCAGGGCAGTTGTTGATTTTGTTGTGGTAGTATGTAGATTTAGCAGTGGAGACATTAGCAGAGAAAGAAGCAAGGAGAGACTGATACAGGGTTAGGTCAGTAGTGTTTTTAGTTTTTCACCACTTCCTCTCTGCCGCCCGGAGCCCAGAGCGATGTTCGCGGAGAACATCAGACAGCCAGGGGGCAGAGGGAGTGGTGCGGGCTGGTCTGGTTGAAACGGGACAGAAGATGTCTAAGCAAGATGTTAGAGTGGAGCAAAGAGTGTCAGTAGCACTGTTAGTGTCCAGTGCTGAGAACTGAGCAGGTGGAGGGAGTGAGGAGGAAACCATAGTGGATAGACGGGAGGGAGAGAGTGAGCGTAGATTACGCCGAAAGGTGATCTGGGGAGGAGTGTGTGTTGTGTCAGGAGTCAGTAGGAGGTTAAGAGTGATGAGAAAGTGATCAGAGGTGTGCAATGGAGTAACTAAAGGGTCGTCGGTGGAGAAGTAGCGCGTGTAGATAAGGTCCAGATGATTACCTGATTTAACCAGCAACCTTCTGCATATCAGTTCAGTGGTTTAACCCACTGGACCACCATCTCCACCATCTCTTGCCACATGTTATTCAGGTTCTGGTATGGAGATGAGGACTGTGTTGAACTAATACATTCAGCCACCATCCTGAACAACTGGAATGATCTCCCATGCTCTGAGAATAAAAAATGGATTCGTGAGAAATAGGGAGCATGTTTTTTATTGTATTGATTTATGGAATCAATTTTATTATGATAGTAACATTTCTGAATGAGGTCTCCCCTAATTCAATTTCATTTACTGCTTTCATGATATCAATTTAATTGTATAACTTTCTATAACATACAAAACCACAACTGGAAATTAATTAAATTCAATGAAAATGCGAAACTGTTAAATATGTATTGCTTTAATAAGCTTATAACCTTAGCTTGGTGATCTGGGAGACAAAACCTCTGATCTGTTCATGTCTTGCTTCATCACAGCAGCTTCATCATCATGTCAATATGAGATTGTTTGAATTGAAGATGATGCTTTGAGTTGAACTGCTTTCGTTCTCAATGGTCAATAATGCAAATATAATAAAATGGTCAATACCCATCATTACCAAAGCATTTATTTCATATTACATCTACATCAGGGTACTTGATGCATGATTATGGCAAGAAATTAACTCCAGAGAGGAAGAGAAATGTCAGACCCCCCCAAAAAAACAATTATAGACATACAGTATTTGTGTTCCCACAAATTCATAATCTGTGCGCACGCTTTAACAATCCGTGCGCACGGGTTTGTAAAAACTTTACTCACAGATTCATTTTAGAAGAAGAAGAACAGCAAACTCCCACGAATCTTGCGTACTACGGAGCCCGGCAGGTCACCTATAGGAGAAAAAAAAAAAAATCCGTACCGACAGTTTTGCAATCCGTTCCCTCAGTTTATAATCCGTGATCACGATTTCTTAAACTGTTCCCTCGGTTTAACAAATCGTGCCCACGGATTAATAAACCGTACCCACAAATTTCCAATCCGTGCGCTCAGATTTTGCAAACCGTATCCTTGGTTTTTAAATCTGTTCCCACAAATTCATAATCCGTGCGCACGCTTTAACAATCCATGCGCACGGGTTTGTACAAACTTTACTCACAGATTCATTTTAGAAGAAGAAGAACAGCAAACTCCCACGAATCTTATTGTTTTATTGTGTATTATTCATCAAATTATATTAACTGCAGTGATTCTCTATAAACGGGTGGCGGAATACAACAATAATAAGAATTATGTGTGTCAAAATCTTGTTTAACTGTAATAATCTTTATTTTTATTATTTTTTATTATTTTTCACTTTATTATTATTGCCTAATAAACCTGGCATTGTGTATTATGACTGACTTTTAATTTCTTTGTTCCCTTTTATTCTTCTAAATGTATGTAGCCTAAATGCAACAATAGGCAAATAATAATTATAATAATAATAACAACAACAATTAGTGCAATGGGCTTTAGTTGCGGGGTTAGTTGTAACGCGCATGTTTTAACCCTTTCCACACATGCCAAAATTACGAAACTTAGTGTATTTACTAGTTGCCATATCAACATTATTTAGAGAAAAAATAGCGCAAAAATTAAAAAATCTCTGGAAGAAGTTACTGAACATTTATGCAAAAGTAAATTTCTTACTTAAGTTTAGTTTTCATCTCTGTTTTTTGTGTTTATTTAAAATAAGACAAATCTGATATTATTGTAATCTTGTATCTGTTATTTATCAGTTGAGATGGTTCTTTAATGCTGATCTAACAGCAGAAGACATGAGCTAATCCCAGTAGCGCAGGTGGGGTGTGTGTTAATGCTGAGTTACAATGAGCCCCTATTAGAAATATGCCATTATATTCTATACTTTTATGAATTATTTTGAAAAACCATGAGAAAGTGTGAGAGTTAATGTTCATAAATTAATAATTATTATTATGTTTTGAACTCTGCTGTATAGCTGTATTTAGCGATGTGTTTGTTGTCAAACTCAAAATGTTTTATATTTTTAATGATTAAAAAATGCCAATATTTTATTTTAAAAAGTTAATGATTGTATTTTGTTGACAAAATATTTTAGTTTGTCTTGTATATTTGTTTTGATTATATCAGGGAACATTTTAAGCTGTTATTTTGGTCATGTTACAATGTACCCCACCTACGGGGCATGTTGTCACATTTCCCTTCCATTCTTTCGGGGTAAATCAAGAAAAAAGTATACACTGTATTAATGAAACAAAACCACATAATTGTACTAGACATGTGTGCAATTAATGTGGGAAACAATAAATACTCTGAACCCCAAGTGATTTACACAAACTGATAAAGTCAAAAAGCGGTAGGTTGTGCCCCGCTCTCCCCTATTTATTGTATATATTTTTTAAATGTATTTATTTATCAATTATTTTTAATTTATGACTATAAATGAGTGCACTTAAAACAGTATGTTTATCATAAAATAATTAATGAATGCGTATATCCTGCACTTGCTGCTATTGCACTTCTGGTTAGACCTAAACTGCATTTCGTTGCCTTGTACTTGTACTTGTGTAATGACAATAAAGTTGAATCTAATCTAATCTAATCTAATAAACAATTCCCTGGCATAAATGTGTGCTATTCATTGATTGAGCCGCTCTGGAGAGCTGTATTGGGGATGTGTGAGTGAGCCTGTAGAAACGCAACAGCGCCGTGTTTTCCAGCGGTTAGATCAGCACGTTCAAATCAAATGTGCACATCTGTGACACAGGACATTAGTTCTAACTGGATCTCTTCCCTAATCGTCCCTCCCCAACATTTTCGTTTTTATTTGTTGACGAAAATCACAGTTGATTTTCGTTATAGTTTTTGTCATCCAACACTAGTTTTTATTTAGTTATCGTCTCGTTTTCGTCAGTGAAAAAAGGTTGTTGACGAAAATTTTGACGAAAATTATTAGTCAACAAAATTGACACTGCTGCAGCATCTGCACTATGTTGGTAAAACTATGTTTTGGATCGAACTAATTATTTCCTACATCCAGGTTCCAGGTTATAATATTCAAACCACTAAACATTCATCTATTAATTCTGCAGTAAGAAGTTATGGTAACACTTTATTTTAAGGATCAGACATTAGGCATTAATTAATGACTAATAACTGCATTTGTAAGTAACTAGTTATGTACTTGTATGCCATTACAAGCTATTTAAAAGGCCTTTATTGGCTGTTGTCTTATTTTTGTCTTATAGCCCCTTTATACTTGTTTCTGTCCTAACAATGTACTAATTATCTAAAAATAAAACAAACTAATAGCTTGTATTGTGCCAATTACACACTTTATAAGTTCCCAGTACACTGTGTGAATGTGTGGCTTATAAGTATGAAATAAATATAGAATGGGCATTTCAACACGGACATTTAAATTTGCAGAGAAACACTGTCTTTCAAGCAGTTGTTCTACGCTAACAAATTATTTACATTTATCACTAATTTATCACTAATAAATGCAATATTACTTCAGATTATGTTCCCTATTCTAAAGTAAACATGCTGTTTTCCAATAAGAAAAGAGACATGTAATATTGCAGTGAACAACTCAGTGTTTATTGTTTTTATGTTTTTATTCTCTTTTCTGTAATTGGCACAATACAAGCTATTAGTTTGTTTTATTTTTAGCTAATTAGTACATTGTTAGGACAGAAACAAGTATAAAGGGGCTATAAGACAAAAATAAGACAACAGCCAATAAAGGCCTTTTAAATAGCTTGTAATGGCATACAAGTACATAACTAGTTACTTACAAATGCAGTTATTAGTCATTAATTAATGCCTAATGTCTGATCCTTAAAATAAGGTGTTACCGAAGTTATACTTACAGAAAATAAAGGCTTAAACATCTAAAAAAAAAAAGTGGCTTTCAAAATGGCCACCAAGTGTGCTAAGTCTGTTAAGCTTGAAATTACAGGAGGTATATAGCAAAAAACACATCAATTGGTTAAGAAATCAAGTACGATAATAAATAGTTTTTTCTTTTTATCATCTGAGCTCCAAAAAAGTGTGCTTAATAGATACTTGGACATAATAGGTACGTTTTCACAATGTGTTTTGTAATCATTGTAACAATAACCAAAACCACAAACTCACATAAAAAGCCAAGAGTGAAACTGCACAACTAAATGAAACACTGATCACCATAATGGCGACCAAACATTTTCAATAAAACATCAACGTCTAACCTCTGTTTATTCTTTTTCTGAGAGTGTGTGTGAGTTAGTGTAGACTTCAAGAAACTTCACAGCACTGTGTAGGGGCTTCCTGGTTATAGATTCCCAAAGACTGTTCTGGCAGTTTCCCACAGGACAAACAGACCAGAACAAAGGAGTTATATAAGTATTTACTACACAAATATTTTTGTATTTGTTGGAACTACTCTCATGCCTCAATGGTCACATCTGGTTTTGTGGGACAGGAGCCATGATTATCAGTTATCTTGTAGAGACACCACCCAAAGTTTTCAATCTTTCACATAATATAAGTGACTGTGGTGAAATTCAGACCATTTTACCAATCGCACTGAGACATTTAAAATGATACCAAACACGAACAGGGAAAAAACAATAGATTCGCAAGATACATCATATCTTTTATGTTGACATTGTTAGTGAACATTCAGTGACTTGAGTCAGGGTGAAAGGAGGGAAGTATGGAGAGGGGGGTTTATAGATGGGCGAGGAGAGAAGTCTGGGTCCTTATGTTCTTTCTTTGAGATATCTCCAGATTAGTGAAAGGTATTGTTTTATGCAGGATGTTTCATTTCATGTTCTGCCTTAGCAGGAAACCCAGTCTTACAGTACAGACCGCAGCTCATCTGTGAACACATAAGCTACTGTATTTTAAGTCTGTGAGTAAGAGGAAATAATGAAATCAGGCAAATATATTGTAAACAAAGTTACTGAAGGCACAACTGGACCTCAAACACAGAGTTGCCGACAGGATGAAGGAAAAGCTAACATTTGCAGTAAGCAGAATTTCTTTTTTTTTTGCCTTTTTAGGAGCGATGTGTCAGTGTTTCTGTGTTTACATAAAATGCATTTATTTTCTATTTACTTTTCAAGTAGATGTTCTTGATTTCAGATATTTCACATTATAAACATAATTTGCTCAATAAACGTAATATTATCAAAAGACAAATACTTTGAAATTTTGATTAAAGGTAAATAATATGTGAACCCATCAGTCACAGGATGTAGACTACAGTGACGGTCAGACGTTGGATTTTGGTTGAAACTGAA
This sequence comes from Romanogobio albipinnatus, assembly GCA_023566225.1. Lineage (NCBI taxonomy): Eukaryota > Metazoa > Chordata > Actinopteri > Cypriniformes > Gobionidae > Romanogobio > Romanogobio albipinnatus. The sequence continues at coordinate 67,227,520 of CM042241.1, read as the reverse complement.
AATCTATTTGATGTCAAGCTGCAATGTTCGGCAGACGTTGAAATTTGGTTGGAATAAACACCAAAACATTTTTTTGTAAAAAACTTGTGAAATCCATGGCAGTAAAGTGTGCCAAAGAAGACCGCTACAAGTGACTTCAGCTAGCCTGACGTCGTCATACTCAATTCTAGTCAGAATTTGAGTCTGATACTGCTCCGTTGGGCTGTGATTATGGGGCGTGTTTAAACCAAACCAGGAAAGACCTCAATTGGATAGACCTACAACCAATCAGAGCAATGGAGCGACGCATAACGTTAGTTGTCAAATGTCAACCGAACTCAACTGCACTGTGTTGCCAAGTCCGCGGGTTGAAGCGTTGAGTGATATTCTGTCCAGTGTGTGTTATGATCCTGATGGATCAGGAGTTAAGTAGTCTAATTGCTTGTGGGAAGAAGCTGTTCTGGAGTCGGCTGGTGCGTGTTCTGATGCTGCGGTACCGTCTGCCTGATGGCAGCAGTGAGAGCAGCCCATGGTTCGGGTGGCTAGAGTCTCTGATGATCCTCTGAGCTCTCCTCACACACCGCCTGGCGTAAATGTCCTGGAGGGAGGGAAGCTCACCTCCGATGATGCAGCTGGCCGTGCGCACTACCCTTTGCAGGGCCTTGCGGCTGCGGGCGGTACTGTTGCCGTACCAGGTGGTGATGCAGCCAGTCAGCAGGCTCTCTATGGTGCAGGTGTAGAAGCGTGTGAGGATGTGGCGGTTCATTCCAAACCTCCTCAGCCGTCGCAGGAAGAAAAGGCGCTGATGAGCCTTCTTCACAACGGCCTCGGAGTGGACGGACCATGAGAGTTCCTCTGTGATGTGGACACCGAGGAACTTGAAGCTGCTGACTCTCTCCACCGGTGCTCCATCGATGGTGATGGGGCGGTGTTCTCTCTCATTCCTCCTGAAGTCGACCACCAGCTCCTTGGTCTTGCTGACGTTGAGGGAGAGGTTGTGCTCCTGACACCACCGTGTCAGAGTGTGCACCTCCTCTCTGTAGGCCGTTTCATCATTGTCGGTGATAAGACCTACCACCGTCGTATCGTCAGCAAACTTGATGATGGTGTTGGAGCTGTGGGTTGCCACACAGTCATGTGTGTACAGGGAGTACAGGAGTGGGCTGAGAACGCAGCCCTGAGGGGCTCCAGTGTTGAGAGTCAGTGATGAGGAGATGTTACTGCCCATTCTGACCACCTGGCGTCTGTTTGACAGGAAGTCCAGGATCCAGCTGCATAACAAGCTGTTTAAGCCTAGAGCCCGGAGTTTCCCGTCAAGTATGGAGGGCACAATGGTGTTGAATGCTGAGCTGTAGTCCACAAACAGCATTCTCACATACGTGTTCCTCTTTTCCAGGTGGGAGAGAGCAGTGTGTATAGTGGATGAAATGGCATCATCAGTGGAGCGGTTTGTGCGGTATGCAAACTGCAGTGGGTCCAGTGAGGGGGGGAGAACAGAGCAGATGTGGTTTCTGATTATTCTTTCAAAGCATTTGCTGATGATGGGGGTCAGAGCAACAGGACGCCAGTCGTTTAAGCAGGTGGTTTTTGATTGCTTAGGTACAGGAACAATAGTGGATGTTTTAAAGCATGTGGGGACCACAGACAGGGAGAGGGACAGGTTAAAAATGTCCGTGAAGACTCCAGCCAGTTGGTGCGCGCACGCTCTGATCACACGGCCGGGAATGCCATCTGGACCCGCGGCTTTACGGACGTTCACCCGCCAGAAGGATCGGGTTACATCCGCGACAGATACGGAGAGTGCACTAACCTCTGTATCTTCAGCCGCGAGCTCTCTCTCCGCGAGGGCGGTGTTAGTTCCCTCAAAGCGAGCATAGAAGGTGTTGAGCTCGTCCGGGAGAGAGGCAGCGGTGTTCACGGTGGAGTTTGTGTTCCCTTTATAGTCCGTGATGGTGTTAATTCCCCTCCACATGCTTCTGGAGTCGGTGGTGTTGAACTGTCCTTCAATCTTGTCCCTGTACTGCCGTTTTGCTGCTCTGATGGTTTTCCGGAGGGCATAACTTGCTTGTTTATGCTCCTCCGCATTACCGGAGTTAAAAGTGGAGGACCGCGCATTGAGTGCCGCGCGAACATCCCCATTTAGCCACGGCTTCTGGTTAGGGTACAGCCGAATTGTTTTGGTCGGAACAACGTCATCTACGCACTTCCTGATGAAACACGTTACGCTATCAGCGTAAACCTCAATGTCGTCATCAGAGGCCGACCGGAACATCTCCCAGTCCGCGTGATCAAAACAGTCCTGTAGCATAGAATCTGATTGGTCCGACCAGCACTGGATGGTTCTGAGGGCGGGTGCTTCCTGTTTGAGTCTTTGCCTATATGCGGGCAAAAGGAGGATGGAAGCGTGATCCGATTTGCCAAATGGTGAGCACGGGAGGGACTTGTAACAATCCTTGAAGGGAGAGTAGCAGTGATCTAAGACGCGGTTCCCTCGCGTGTTGAAGCTAACATGTTGGTGGTATTTGGGTGCGATGCGCTTGAAGTTGGCTTTGTTAAAGTCTCCGGTCACAATAAACGCAGCGTCAGGATGCGTGGTTTCCTGCTCACTCACTGTCCTATACAGTTCCTTTAGTGCCCGGTCTGTGTCGGCTTGTGGGGGAATATACACAGCTGTGATGATGACCGCGGTGAATTCCCTCGGTAGCCAGAATGGTCGGCACAGAAGCATGAGAAATTCCAGATCAGGAGAACAGAAAGACTTGATAGAATGTACTTTCCTCTGATCACACCAGGATCGGTTAATCATAAAACACACACCCCCGCCTTTGCTTTTCCCGGAGAGATCTTTTTCTCTGTCCATTCGATGCACGGAGAACCCCGTGGTTTCGATGGCCGAATCTGGAATCTCAGCGGACATCCAAGTTTCTGTGAGGCAGATAATGCAGCAGTCCCTCGTGTCTCGCTGGAAAGAGATCCGCGCTCTCAGCTCGCAGAGTTTATTGTCCAGAGACTGAACATTTGCCAGTAAAATACTGGGAAGCGGGGGTCGGTTTGCGCGGCGTCTTACTCTAATGAGTACGCCAGCTCTCTTCCCTCTTCTCCGGCCGCGTTTGCGCGGTCGGGCCGTCCAGACAAAGAGCTCCGCTGCTGTGTTTGTAAACGGCGGTTCGTCACTGAAGAATTTAAAGTCCGGTTTTCGGTGTGCGATTGCCGAACCAATGTCCAAAAGTGTCTGTCTGTCGTACGTAGTAAGGCAGACAACATCCAAGACAAAAAACACAAAAACTATAAACAGAACAAACAAAAAACTACAATGTTTCAGCAGAGCTCGCGACGTTGCGGCCATCCTCGGCGCCATCTTGACTCAAGTCAAGATGTAAGTCAAGTCACCCTTTAGGTGGGCTCTTGACTTTTTAACATGTTTTTTTTGCTTGTTGTTATAACTGTGTTTTAAATTCCTGCACTCGTAAGGGACTCGCAGGGCCCAGTACAATAGAGTGCGGCACGGGAGTAGATTTGATGACTGAGTGTGGGAGACTAAAACAATATATCTAAAAATAAAAACAAACTACATGTTGTTCATCTATTGCATAAAGCAACATGAACAACTAAAACAAAATAAAACCAATTTACAGGCGCAAGCATAGGCAGTTTCAACTCATAACGTTTTTTCAGCTTGTGCAATATAGCCAAACACAGACATATGTGTTGATTTCTTGAACGCAATGGCCAATCAGATGCATTTAAGATAGAATCCACTCACTACTCAAAGATTTTTTGTTAAGTGCTGAATTCGGCATGCTGACAAATACTCTGATTATAAGATAAATAGATAGATAGATAGATAGATAGATAGATAGATAGATAGATAGATAGATAGATAGATAGATAGATAGATAGATAGATAGATAGATAGATAGATAGATAGATAGATAGATAGATAGATAGATAGATAGATAGATAGATAGATAGATAGATAGATAGATAGATAGATAGATAGATAGATAGATAGATAGATAGATAGATAGTCTTTATTGTCCCATAAGGATATTCTTTTTCATCATCATAATTCCAAAAATACAGCAGCAACATATAGTAACATATAACGTTTAACATATAGTATTAACATATAACATTTACATATAACATATAACTTTTACACAAAAGAGGAATGTATGATTTTCACCGAAGTTTGTTTAGAGCAGTGATGGCTGATGGTACAAAACTTTTCTTAAAGTGGGCCTTTTTCCAGTCCAGGGCTCTGTATCTGCGGCCAGACGGAAGTAGGGTAAAGTACCGGTTCAGGGGAGGGTCAGGGCTGCTTACTATGGTGCGGGAAAGACGTGTGGTAGCTGTGTCATTTGCATCAGTGAGGTTGGGGGTGGGAGCTGAATTATCTTAGATGCTAAGTGTGAGAATTTAATGAGTTTGTTCTTGATGGTGACACTTAATATGGTAAAAAAAAAAACATGGGGTACAGTAGAGTAGAAGAGGTTGGATGATGCTTTTGTGGAGTTGTAAAAGGAGATGGGGGGCGACATGCAGTGATCTTAGTTTGCGTATCGCATACAGTCTCTGTTGTGCTAGTTTCTGTGTGATGGTGACATGTTCAATGAAGTTAAGTTTATTGTCAATGGTGAGACCAAGGTATTTGATGTTTAGTATAACAAAGAATGTGTAGACATTATGAAAGATTCATTGTGCAGTCAGCTTCATTGATAACATTGCATTAAACTGAGATGCCAGCTGACTGAGATTGATAAACACGTCTTTCGAATGGAATTAAATAACCAATAAGAACTTTGTGTATCTTGTTCATTATATTTGTTTTCATATAAAAGCAACAGAACTTAAATTATCCAGTTTATTTATCAACACAGTGCATGAGTGTGAATCCCGCGATATTACTTCTGATCTTGTAGGTGTCTGATCCGCTAGAGAAGAGAGAACTGTCCATCTTGCCTGGACATTTTTCACTCTTCCTCTCACTGCAGCCGCCTACTCTCGCCTACATTTCAGGTGAGGCTAGGCGCATCTCAAACGTGCCTAATCTCATCTATGGCTCCCAGAATGCATTGCAGAATTAAGCACGTCACCATTGTTGAGTATGCCGATTATTAATGTCACTGATAAATATGTATATTGTCTTCATCAATTACAAAACATAACTTGGTTACTTCGTCACAATTAACGCTGTCAGACAAAAACTGAGTCAACCTGTCCAACTAAATCAAACACTAATCACCATAATGGTGACTAAACATTTTCAACAAATAATCATCATATTTACCTATTAATTTTCAATAAGAGCTTCTGTAAACATCTGACATAAACCGAAGTCAGTCTGGTTTGTAATAAGTGATGCTGGTAATGCTGTTTTCTTTGAGAGATTTAATGTGCTGACATGCATTTCACCCTGTTTAAAAAAAAAATAATTACAATGCGGCATCTGTCTGACGTTGGAGCTTGACGTCAGAAAAAAACGTTGGGTTTAGACGTCAACTCGATTTTCATATTCAACCAAAATTTGACGTCTGGCTGACACTGGATTAGTTGGAGTCCAACGTCTTCCTGACGTCACATTGACATACTCTGCCTGCTGGGAATTATTGTTAATTGATATGTGTGTGTTTTCTCTGTTTGTCAGGAGGAAGCAGGCGTTTGGTGTTGATGACAGTGTGTCTCGGGCTCATTTGTGTTGTTCTGCTGGTCTTCATCATACTGCAGCTCATCACCATCACAGCAGAGAGAGACCTGTTAAAGAGTTACAAGAACACAGTTGAAGAGTTCAACCACACTATCAACAGCTTACAGGACAATTACACTGATCTAATGCCTGAAAAACACCAACTGAAGAACAATGTAAACTCTTTTAAAGTGGAGTTGGAGACCAGAGTCAATGATCTCACTGCTGAGAAAAGCCAGTTACAGAACAGTTTCAACTCTTTGAGTCAGAAGAAACTGGAGCTGGAGACCAGAGTCAAAGATCTCACTGCTGAGAAAAGCCTTTTGGAGACCAGAGTCAAAGATCTCACTGCTGAGAAAAGCCAGTTACAGAACAGTTTCAACTCTCTGAGTCAGAAGAAACTGGAGCTGGAGACCAGAGTCAAAGATCTCACTGCTGAGAAAAGCCTTTTGGAGACCAGAGTCAAAGATCTCACTGCTGAGAAAAGTCAGTTGCAGGGAAGTGTTGACTCTTTGAGACAGGAGAAACTGGAGTTAGAAAGCAAAGTTACATCTTTGAGTGAAGAACTAAAGAAAACATCTAAACAAGGTCAGTACAAATCTGTTTATAAGTAGTTTCCTATTCATACTTTTCTTTATCTTTATCCATAGAGTTTTTAAAAATGTGTGTTTCTATTAGGATATCTGTGGGGTCCAGATGGCTTGTTCATATCCATTGAGGCGATGAGCTGGTCTGAGAGCAGGCAGTACTGCAGGGATCGAGGAGCTGATCTGGTCATTATCAACACTGAAGAGAAGCAGGTGAGTTTGTGTGAATGAGTTTATGTGTTAAAGGAGAAAAAGGAGAATCTCACATATTCCTGTTTTTATTCACACAGAGACACATATCTTCATTCATCAAGGAGGCGGTGTGGATTGGTTTGTCTGAGATTGAGAACAAGGGCAAGATGACATGGGTGGATAATTCACCACTGAATCAAACGTAAGTGATAAAACACTCACAGACAATCACTGAAAATGTATTTTAAACATGAGACCATCACAACTTCTAAAAAATAAGACTTTTAAACAAACACCAAAACGAAAGACTTTTTTTAGCAAAACACAACTCTTCTCTCCATTACTTTTCCTCTTGCTTGTGCTAAGTCTACTCTTGCCACATGTTATTCAGGTTCTGGTATGAAGACCCAAACAATGCAGGTGGAGATGAGGACTGTGTTGAACTAATACATTCAGCCATGATCCTGAACAACTGGAATGATCTCCCATGCTCTGAAAAGAGAAAAGGGATTTGTGAGAAATAGGGTAAAATCCCCAGTGTTAAATGAACACTGCTCAGAGCACATATGGTCCCACTCTACAGAGTGTTAAAGTAACACTGAAGCAGTGTTAAAGTTAATGAGATAATTAAGAGATTAATTAAGTGATGATTGACCATTAGTGGTGAACACCTGATGATAACGAACAGAATCACTGAAGAAAAGAGAAAAGAAAAACACAAGAACTACGACTGACTATGAAAAAGATATTAAATCTCTCATAAAAATCATAAAGATCTCAGCAGAGGAGGATTAAACAACTCCACAAACAGCATTACCAGCTTCACACATTACTAACCAGATTTACTTTATGTCTGTTATACGTCTACAGAAGCTCTTATTGAGGTTTAGATGTTGATGTTTTATTGAAAATAATAGTTTTGTTTGAAGTCACCATCATGGTAATCAGTGTTTACTTTAGTTGCGCTCTTGACCCTTGATTAGTTAACATTGTTTTATTCTCAGGCTGTTATAACTGTTTGATATGGTGAGAACAGCAAGAAAAACTTGATGCCTGTTGTTGATGATTCAGTTGTTATCATCACACAGCCTTATTTGCTGATCTGATCTGACACAGCAGGAGATCCAGTGGAATCACAATTTTAAAAAAAAGTTAATAGTATATTGCTCATACTCAGTCAAAAGATCAATTAATTAAATCCCTAGACAATGATCATATTCGTATCACTGAGTAGCCGACAGCATCTGATTGTGTTTACTCTTGCTTATCTTGCCATTGCAAACTCAGTTACAGCAGCCAGAGGAACACTAACATTAAAAAGTCATCAAACTGCCCAACTAAAGAAAACCCTGATCACCATGATGGTGACATAAAAAAACAATAACAGTTTTCAACACAAAATCAAACAAAAAATCTGTTAATTCTCAATAAGAGCTTCTGTAGTCGTTTGACAGAAATAAAGTCAGTCTGGTTAGTAATGTGTGAAGCTGATGAAGTTGTTTAATCCTCCTCTGCTGAGATCTTCAGAGATTTAATGTCTTTTTAATAGTCAGTCGTAGTTCTTGTGTTTTTCTTTTTCTCTTTTCTTCAGTGATTCTACTCATTATCAAGTGTCATCACCAGAGATGTATAGTAACGAAGTAGAACTACTTCACTACTGTACTTAAGTACTAAAAGGCGGTATCTGTACTTTACTAGAGTATTCTTTTTTTCTCCTACTTCCACTTTTACTTCAGTACATATTTTCGATGAGTTTAATACTTTTACTCCGATATTTTTTTATGTGCTGCATCGTTACTCGTTACAATTATAAAAATGTTACGAATCATTCCATTCCAAACCCACATTAGCCTACCACTGCCAGAACGGTAGATGGCAAGTTTGATGGCACATCATTGAGCGAATCGAGCGATTAAGAAGACCGCACGTGCTCCCGTTCTGCCTTTTGATCAGCTTAAAAGATGGACGAGCCAAAAACACCACCTTCCACCCCTTCAACTTCAAGTGATCGTGGCTGTGAGAGTGAGGAAGGAGACCACCCCTGGCCCTACTTAGAGTCCATGTTCTTATATGTCGGAGTGAAAGATAATTCATATAGAATGAAGTGCTTACTCTGCCGCCCGAAAGGTTGTGAAATAATAATGGCCTTCAAAAATTCACCGTCAAATTTGAAGAAACATATCAAGGTATGTTACAAATATCATCACAAATCACACCAGCTTGAGCTATAAGTAAGCCCTTTTGCTAACTAGCGACATGCTGCGGTGTTCACATAACGTTAACTAGCTGGCTATCATAAAGGCCGTCACGCAGCGCGTTAAATGGTGTTTTTGACCCATCATCACTAATGTCAACTTTCTCTTATTTTATAACATAGCCTTCTGTTGCCAAAAATAAATCGTAGAGCATGTCTCCTTTGGAGCTGCTTAATCACACGGCCGTTTTTATAGTGTAGTAATGTTTTATAGGTTAATAGATTGACACTGACAACTAATGCAGGAGTTCCCATTCAGTCGGTCACGTTCGACGTACGTCGGACGTACCGACGAATTGGGATCACTTCTGGGAGCCCCTATCAGCTTCGAGCTATCTAGAACCGGCCAATGGACAATTGGCGTGCGAGATTTGCATCTCGCGCCCCGCCCCGCGCCGCGCCGCGGGTATAAACAGGAAGCGAGAGCGAATGCACGCTGTCATTCACTTCGGAGCCACACAGGCATATGAAGGACTCACTCGTCTCACGAGTTTTTTTCTGCTATCAAGCAAGACTTTCGAGGACCGGAGAGAACCAGAGGAGGACGCGTGTTGGAGAAACGGCACCTTTCAGCGGGACCGCGCTGACTCATCAGCTGCCTCTGAGAGAACAGAGAAAACTGCTGTTATCACAGCAACCTGTTGGTCTGGGTAGGGCGTTTTCCTGTCTGAGTACAGGCACGGGCTGCACTATAATCCCGTGCGCTGTCGCGGTTCCCCTGAGTGCTTCAGCACAGAGCGTTTTCCTCACAAAAAGAGTTTCACTATGCGGTTGTTCCCTGTCTTCTGCTGACGGTCACAATCGCTGTCTCGTGTTTTGGCCATTAAGCAGGCTGAGGCGGCGTTTGTGGATAGTTCATGTTCCCACTGCGGGAACATGACTATCGCGGAGCTTAGATCGAGACTCTCCTACCTCCGGGCTGGGGGAGTCCCCTAACCCGGGTGGACCTGCTTCTTTGGATGGCCAGGGTGATCTGAGGATAACGTTTAGGGCAAACCTGCCGAGTGATCCTCCGCAGGCCCCTATTCCCTCAGCTCCGCAGCCGGTTGAGCTTCCGAGAGAAACCGCTGGACCCTCCCACGGGAGACCAGTGGTGACTTTTGGGGCTCCAGCGGACGAACAGATGTCGATCGCTGCATCGGAGGGGGAGTTTCAGTCCTCGGGGGATGAAGGGTCAGCTGTACCGCCTTCTGCTGGGAGAGTGGCAACGGCTGCCCCGGACCCTGAGATGGCTGCTATGCTTGCCCGGGCCGCCGAAAGGGTTGGGCTAGCGTGGAACCCTCCACCGTGTCCCGAACCCTCTAGGTTGGACGATTGGTTCCTCGGGGTGGGTCGCGCTGGTTCTCAGCGTCCCGCCCCGACACCTTTCTTCCCGGAGGTGCATGAGGAGCTCACGAGGTCGTGGACGGCACCTTTTTCTGCCAGAAACCGACCGAGTGACTCCTCCCCCCTCACTACCCTCGACGGTGGGCCAGCCAAGGGTTACGTGGGGATCCCGCCAGTGGAGCGTGCCGTCGCGATGCAACTGTGTCCGGCGACCGCCTCTAACTGGCGCGGTGACCCGCGTCTCCCGTCCCGGGCCTGTAAGTTCTCTTCTGGTCTGACCGGGAAGGCTTACAAGGCTTGCGGACAGGCTGCGTCCGCCTTGCATGGCATGGCGTTGCTGCAGGTCCACCAGGCCCAGGCACTCCTTGACATGCACGAGGATAGGCCTGACCCAGAGCTCCTCCGGGAGCTCCGGACGGCGACGGACCTCGCCCTCCGGGCGACGAAAGTCACCGCCCGTGCCATCGGTCAGGCGATGTCCACGCTTGTGGTCCAGGAACGTCATCTCTGGTTGAACCTGGCTGACATGAGGGAGACCGATAAATATCGGTTCCTGGACTCCCCTATCTCGTCAGCTGGGTTATTCGGCGACGCGGTCGAGAGCTTTGCCCAGCAGTTCTCGGCCGCCCAGAAGCAGACGGAGGCGATCAAACACATCCTGCCCCGGCGGCCCGCTGCTGCCTCCACCCCGCCGCCTCCGACTGCTCGTCGCCGAGGACGTCCACCCGCCGCCGCCTCCACCCCCGCCAAGGCGCCGCAGCAGCCTTCCACCAGCCGTCGGCGTGGGGCCGGCCGTGGGAAGGACGTCCAGCCCGCTCAGGCCGCTGCCAAGCCAGGTGGCAAGCGTCGTCGCAAGCGACCCTGAGACGGGCCACCCAGAGATGGAGGAAACTGCTCTGAGGGAGATGGTTGCAGCACCACTCCTTCCCCCGGAGGAGGGCCGGGGGAGAATCTTTTGTTTGTCTGTTCCGCCGCTGGCGCCAGTGCCAGCGGTACCCAAAACTTCAATAAAAGAGCAGTTTCCAATATCTCTGGGTGCCAAGAGAGCGCGCTTGACGGTGGTCGACGCTCCCATGCCTCGCCACCCTCAAGTACCTCTCCCTTCGCCAGCAGGGGACGCCGGCTGTCGGGACGCACACAAGCGGCCTCCCCACACTCGCACGTCCCCTCCGCGGATGCAGGTATGTGTTGCACAGCACACTCAGATCCCGCTCCGGGCCGCTCCCATGCCGTCCGGGCCGGATCCCTGCGTTCCGCCTCGCTGCCCCGCTGCGGGTACGTCTGTGGTACCGATGATCCCCCTTGTTCGGAGTCTGGGAGCCTGGCTAGCGCTTCCCAGTCCGTCTCGGTGGCTCCTCCGTACCATCAGACTCGGCTATGCGATTCAGTTTGCCCGGCGTCCCCCCAAGTTCAGGGGTGTTCACTTCACGACTGTAGTGGAGGCGAACGCCCCCGTGCTCAGGGCGGAGATCGATGTCCTACTGGCGAAGGACGCGATAGAGCCGGTCCCTCAAGCCGATATGAGGTCCGGGTTCTACAGCCCGTACTTCATTGTACCCAAGAAAGGCGGCGGGTTACGACCGATCTTGGACCTGCGATTCCTGAACCGGTCCCTTCACAGGCTGCCGTTCACGATGTTAACGCAGAAGCGCATCTTCAGGTGCATCCGTCCCCGAGATTGGTTTGCAGCGATCGACCTGAAGGACGCGTACTTTCATGTCTCGATTCTCCCTCGACACCGGCCCTTTCTGCGCTTCGCGTTCGAGGGACGGGCATATCAGTACCGCGTCTTACCCTTCGGCCTGTCCCTGTCGCCCCGCGTCTTTACGAAGGTGGCGGAGGCGGCCATTGTTCCCATGAGAGAGCATGGCGTTCGCATCCTCAACTACCTCGACGACTGGCTGATCCTTGCTCAGTCGCGGGAGCAGTTGTGCGAACACAGGGACAAGGTGCTCAGGCACCTCAGCCAGTTGGGACTTCGGGTCAACTGGGAGAAGAGCAAACTCTGTCCTACACAGAGGATCTCTTTTCTCGGTATGGAGATAGACTCGGTCGCCATGACAGCGAGCCTCACCGAGGAGCGCGTCCAGTCAGTGTTGAACTGCTTGAATTCGTTCAGAGGCAGGACAGCGGTACCACTGAAACATTTTCAGAGGCTCCTGGGGCATATGGCATCCGCAGCCGCAGTAACGCCGCTCGGATTGCTTCATATGAGACCGCTTCAACGCTGGCTACACGATCGAGTCCCGAGATGGGCGTGGCACAGCGGTTCCCTCCGTGTCCAAGTGACTCCGAGGTGCCGCCAAACCTTCGGCCCGTGGTCGGACCCTTTGTTTCTCCGGGCGGAAGTTCCCCTAGAACAAGTGTCCAGGCACTCCGTTGTCTCCACGGATGCCTCATCCACGGGTTGGGGTGCCACGTACAACGGGCTTGCAGCTTCGGGTCTGTGGACGGGGCCTCAGCTGCAATGGCATATCAATTGCCTCGAGTTGTTAGCAGTTCGCACTCAGCCGCTTCAAGGTGCCGCTCAGAGGCAAGCACGTTCTGGTCCGGACGGACAACACTGCGGCCGTAGCGTACATCAACAAACAGGGTGGTCTACGCTCCCGTCGCATGTCGCAACTCGCCCGCCATCTCCTCCTATGGAGTCAGAAGCATCTGAGGTCGCTTCGTGCTGTTTTCATTCCGGGCCTGCTCAATCGTGCGGCCGACGAGCTGTCACGTCAGCAGGTACTTCCGGGAGAATGGCGACTCCATCCCCAGGTGGTCCAGCTAATCTGGAGTCGTTTCGGGGCCGCACAGGTAAACCTGTTTGCCTCCCCAGAGACGACCCACTGTCAGTGGTTTATTCCTTGACCGAGGGGACCCTCGGGTCGGATGCCCTGGCCCACAGCTGGCCCCGGGAAGAACGCAAGTATGCGTTTCCCCCAGTGAGCCTTCTTGCGCAGACACTGTGCAAAGTCAGGGAGGACAAGGAGCAGGTCCTGTTGGTCGCTCCGTATTGGCCCAACCGGACTTGGTTCCCGGAACTAGTGCTCCTTGCGACAGCACCTCCCTGGCCCATTCCTCTGAGGCAGGACCTCCTGACTCAGAGACGGGGCACCCTATGGCACCCACGTCCAGACCTCTGGAAACTCCATGTCTGGTCCCTGGACGGGACGTGGAGGTTCTAGGTGACCTACCGCAAGCGGTAGTTGACACCATCACTTCCGCTAGAGCCCCCTCTACGAGGCGCCTCTATGCGTTGAAGTGGAACCTGTTCGTCGATTGGTGCTCTTCTCGCCGAGAAGACCCCCGAAGATGTTTGATCGCAGCTGTGCTTACCTTTCTACAAGATGGGTTGGAGCGTAGGCTGTCTCCCTCCACCCTCAAGGTCTATGTCGCCGCTATCGCCGCTAATCACGAGCTCGTAGATGGGAAATCTCTAGGTAAGCACGATCTGATCGTCAGGTTCCTTAGGGGAGCGAGGAGGTTAAATCCACCTCGTCCTCCCTCCTTACCCTCTTGGGACTTAACTCTGGTGCTAACTGCACTACAGAGAGGACCTTTTGAGCCTCTGCAGTCAGCTGAGTTGAAAGTTCTGTCGTTAAAGACAATACTCCTGACTGCGTTGGCCTCCATCAAGAGGGTAGGGGACCTGCAGGCATTTTCGGTCGACGAATCGTGCCTGGAATTTGGGCCCGGTAACTCTCATGTGATCATGAGACCCCGGCCTGGATATGTGCCCAAGGTTCCCACTACTCCCTTCCGGGACCAAGTGGTGAGCCTGCAAGCGCTGCCTTCGGAGGAGGCAGACCCAGCCCTAGCTTTTCTCTGTCCCGTCCGTGCTCTCCGGACTTACGTGGATAGAACGCAAAGCTTCAGGACCTCAGAGCAGCTCTTCGTCTGTTACGGAGGACAGCAGAAGGGAAAGGCTGTCTCCAAGCAGAGGATGGCCCACTGGATAGTGGATGCCATCGTCTTGGCTTATCAGTCCCAAGACGTGCCCTGCCCGCTCGGGTTAAGAGCCCACTCCACTAGGGGTGTTGCCTCTTCCTGGGCGCTGGCTCGCGGCGCCTCGCTGACAGATATTTGTAGAGCTGCGGGCTGGGCGACACCTAACACGTTCGCTAGATTCTATAGCCTCCGTGTAGAGCCGGTTTCTTCCTGTGTGCTCACTTCCCATAGTCAGTAACACCGAAGTGCCCGTTCCAGTGTCGGCTTGCTGCGCCATTCCCTCCCCTATGGTAGACGGATGCGTGCGCTTATTCTGCTCCAGTCGAGTTCCCCGGATCGGCGAACCCTGTTGAGTCCTCCGCAACCCACGGCAGTCGGACGTGGCGGAGCGTTCGACGCCAGGTCTAACACTCGTATGCATTGGTGGAACTTGTGCTAGGCTGGGTTCCATATGTTGTGACCCCCACGGCGGTCCCATATGTGTATTCTTCCACGGTACGGCTCCCTACGGCGAGCCAGTGTCTTTCCCTCGGCAGAGTCTCCTCTGCCGTTCCAGGTACGTGCTGTCCCCCTCCTCTAATTGGCCGGGGCCACCCCTGGGACTTCCGTATGTTGTGCTGCCCACGGCCAGCCCATACGTGTATTCTCCACATGTTAACTCCCTCTGGGCATGATGTGGCTTCCGCAGCTGCCTTTTCAGGCACGCTTTCCCAGCGTTATCCAATACAGTCAGCTGATGGGGTCTTGCGGAACAGCAGCTTGGTGTCTCCCTGCGTGAACTTTCCCGCCCGCTCCAGATCGGGGTCTGAGGGGCTCATCGCTGGGCACTGGAAGTGGTAGTAACTGTGGCGTTTTCCATAGGGGATCCCAATTCGTCGGTACGTCCGACGTACGTCGAACGTGACCGACTGAATGGGAACGTCTCGGTTACGTATGGTAACCCTCGTTCCCTGAAGGAGGGAACGGAGACGTACGTCCCGTCGCCACAGTTGCTGTACCATCACTGCAGGTTGAGCCATTACGTGTGGCTCCTCAGTGAAAAACAGCGTGCATTCGCTCTCGCTTCCTGTTTATACCCGCGGCGCGGGGCGGGGCGCGAGATGCAAATCTCGCACGCCAATTGTCCATTGGCTGGTTCTAGATAGCTCGAAGCTGATAGGGGCTCCCAGAAGTGATCCCAATTCGTCGGTACGTCCGACGTACGTCTCCGTTCCCTCCTTCAGGGAACGAGGGTTACCATACGTAACCGAGACGTTTTCCTGCATTGAAATGTTTTTGGCGGCCGCCAAAACCTTATTTGTTTGGTGAGTAATGTAGAATAGAATTAATTAAGATTAACAAAGATTAATAAATACAGTAACAAATGCATTGATCATGGTTAATTCATGTTAGTTATTAGTATAATACATTAACTAATGTAATGTTAACAAATCAAACCATATTGTAAAGTGTTACAAACAAATAATTTACTTAGAACACCTCTTGAAATGAGAATATAAGTGTGCTTACCCCATTTTTTTTTTTAAGTAAGAGTGGTTAGTAAGATTTAATCTTAATGAACTACAATATTTTCAGGTTATTTATATGACAATGTGTAGAAAAATTACCTAAAATTACCTAACAACATTGTGATTGTCCTTTAGGTTAATCATTTAAAATAATAAAAACAATATGATGTTCAAACTTTTGACTACTTTCTTTAATAACTATTGTACTTTTACTTTCAGTACTTGAGTAGTACATTTTAAAATAAACTACTTGCAATACTTAAGTACAAAAAATGTTGAATACTTTAGTACTTCTACTTAAGTGTGGTGCTTAAAGAGCACTTCAACTTCTACTCAAGTCACTTTTTTGATAGAGCACTTGTACTTTTACTCAAGTCTGGGTCTCTAGTACTTTATACATCTCTGGTCATCACTAATGGTCAATCATCACTTAATTAATCTCTTAATTATCTCATTAACTTTAACACTGATTCAGAGTTACTTTAACACTCTGTAGAGTGGGTCCATATGTGCTCTGAGCAGTGTTAATTTAACACTGCAGATTTCACTGTGTATTGTCATGTTTTAAATGTATTCTTTTACGGAATCAAAAAGATTTATTTAAACTGCCTTATCAATTTAATTGAATAATTTTGTACAACATACAAAACCACAAATGGATTTTTTTTTCGTTAAATGTATTGCTTTAATAAACTTCTTACATTAGCGGGGTTAACTGAGTGATCTGGGAGACCAAACCTCTGATCTGTTCATGTCTTGATTCATCACAGCAGCTTCATGTCAATCTGACCTTATTCTAGCTGTTATGATGAGCCAGTAAGCTACAGAAGTCTAAAGTGTCCCAGATTGCAATAATTCACCGTATTATGCTGTTGTCTGTGAGACGCTTTGAGTTGAATTGCTTTCTCTTTAAATGGTTAGTGTAATGTAAACATAATAAAATGGTCAAAGCATTTGTTTTATTCCATATTTATTCTTACACTCATTCCAACCAAAATTCAAAGTCTGCCCAATGTTGCTTGACGTCAAAAAGTGTTTCCTTTAGTTGGCCAGTTTGACTTTTGGAGTTTGTGGTTTTTGTTACAGTGTTAAAGGGTTAGTTCACCCAAAATTGAAAATTCTGTCAGTAATTACTCACCCTCATGTTGTTCCAACCATGTAAGACCTTCGTTCATCTTCGGAACATAATTTAGTATATTTTTGATGAAATCTGAGAGCTGTCTCACTCCTCCATAGGCTTTCAGAGGGACTGAAACTTGATGGCCCAGAATAGTAAGTAAAAACGTCATTTAAGGAGTCCAAATGACTACAGTGGCTCTGTATTAAGTCTATCATGCGACGAAAATACTTTTTGAGCGGAAAAACAACAAAAATAACGACTTTATCCCACTATTATTGTTCAATTTGAGCCTCTGACGAGAGTTCGCGGAAGTGCCACGACGCATGCGCGAGTTCTCGCGCATGCGTCGTGGCACTCCCGCGAACTCTCGTCAGAGAGTATATAGCGGGATAAATAGTGGGATAAAGTCGTTATTTTTGTTGTTTTTCCGCTCAAAAAGTATTTTCGTCGCATGATAGACTTAATACAGAGCCACTGTAGTCATTTGGACTCCTTAAATGACGTTTTTACTTACTATTCTGGGCCATCAAGTTTCAGTCCCTCTGAAAGCCTATGGAGGAGTGAGACAGCTCTCAGATTTCATCAAAAATATACTAAATTATGTTCCGAAGATGAACGAAGGTCTTACATGGTTGGAACAACATGAGGGTGAGTAATTACTGACTTTATTTTCAATTTTGGGTGAACTAACCCTTTAACAAAACACACAATCTGATCAAATCAAACGCCATAAACAAAAATTGTCATGAAGAAAATTATTTGACTTAACTAATAATTTCTGATCTGTGGCAAGAAAGTATTGTTGGTGAATATTATTTATTAACATTTTTACCCAGACTAACCAGGATCAGTGACTATATCCATTGACAAATGCCAATAATAGTCAGAGTTTTGTAAGATGAGTGATTTTTTCTGATCGAAAGAGTGCAGGATCTTCTGAGCTTCATTCTACCAGATCTACCAGATGTAAGTCTTCTCTTAGTGAACTCAATTGAAATAAGTTCAGAGTACTCATAGCTATTGGTTTCTAAAATTAAAAAAGAATTAAGGTAATCAGTTTCCTCAAATTTAATGAGTTAGCTTAACTTACTAGATTTGACTTTGTGTGTGCTATTTTGGGCTAGCAGTAACTGCAAGCACTCTGAGTTAATTTGTCATGTCAGCTGTTTTACTCAATATAGGGAAGTTTCAGCTATATCAAATATTTGAATGCAGAGTAAAGTTTAATTGTATATTAAGAAATATCCTTGTTTTAGTGGACTTTAGTTACTTTGGACTTTGGTTAGTTAACATTAGTTAATGCATTAGTTAACCATGAACAACACCTCTGTTCAGCAATAGTTCATCTTTGTTAACGTTAGTTAAAACAAATCCAGCTGTTCATGGTTTGTTCATGTTAGTTCACAGTGCATTAACTAATGTTAGCAAGATTTTAATTATGTATTAGTAAATGTTCAAATTAACATTAACAAAGATAAATAAATTCATTATTAGTTCATGTTAACTAATGCAGTTAACTAATGAACCTTATTGTAAAGTGTTACCGTTTTTTTTTTTAATAAAAATTAAATGGTTTGTGGTAATCGGTGTCTTCAAATGAAATGAGTTCGCTGAACTTGTTGGGTTTTACAGTGTACACTTTAAAACCTAACAGTTGTATGTACTAAATAGAAATGAGTTAACTGCACTCAAACATTACCGAATGTTGTGTGGACACAATGACTGAAACAGAACTCAAAATGAATGAATTCTAGAACATTTCTAGTTCCCAGCATGATAATTGGATAATAATTGTATTGTTAAGTGATTAAATAAGTGATAATTGCGAATTGGTGGTGACACCTGATGATGGTAATGAGCAGAATCACTGAAGGAAAGAGAAACACAAGAACTACAACTGACTTCAGCCACAGCTTTAGATGACATCAACTGAAGAATAAAAGAAGACATTACATCTCTGAAGATCTCAGCAGAGGAGGATTAAACAACTCCACAAACAACATTACCAGCTTCACACATTACTAACCAGACTAACTTTATTTCTGTCATTTCTGTTATATTGAAAATAATAGTTATATTTGAATTCACCATGATGGTGTTCAGTGTTTGCTTTTGTTGGGATCTTGACCCTTGACATATGCTTTGCTCTGGCTGCTTTTACAAAGCACATTTGTTATGGTAAGAAAAGCCAAGAGAAAATGTGACCAGCTGGCTTTGGTTGTTTTTTGCTGATGATGTCATTGTCATGTAGTGACTGAATCACTGACCTCATTCAGAGTCTAATGCTCTGGTTATAGTGGTTTTGTGTTATTATATTTTGTATTGTTCATAATAGAACCTATGTGATTTTTCAAAATCCATGATGGTTGTGGTAATTGAACAATATGCAGGATTTAAAGAAAATTAATGCACAAAAAGTTTTAAACCACAGACACACACAGATATCAAGAATCAGAGTATGAATCTCAACAATGGTGACAATCAAAAAAAATATTCAGATAAACTTTGAACATAAAACAAGCTACAAAAACATCACAAACACAGCAAAAGTAAAAGCAAATAGTAAGAATCAAAGAAAATTAGTCACAATTCAGATGCATAATTTATTCATGCCGCAATGCATGCTGGGACCCATGAGGGAGTTTTGATCGGTGGTACCCAGCATGCACTGCAGCCTGAAGCTTTTCATTGATTGTCACCATTGTTGAGATTCATACGCAGATTCTTGATGTCTGTGTGTGTCTAAGAAATGCTATAGATTAAAACCTTTTGAGCAATACATGATTTTGAATTTCTGCATATTATTCAATTACCGCAACAGTTTTGGATCTTGTGCTGTTGAATCATGTAGCCGCTATTATTAATAATACAAAAATTAACAAAATGATACCGCTATAACCAGAGCATAAGACTGTGAGTGAGATCAGTGACTTAAACCACTAAAGGATGATTATACCAACATCATTATATAGACAACATCACCTATTCACATTTTCTCTTAGCATTCCTTACCATGACGCATGTGCTTTCTAAACACACAATTAAAGCAGCCAGAGGAAAAAAATCTACTGTTAAACATTTAGGGTCAAGAGCCCAACTAAAGCAAACACTCATCACCATCATGGTGACTTCAATTAAACTATTATTTTCATTAAAACAGAAATTACCTAAATAAAGTCAGTCTGGTTAGTAATGTGTGAAGCTGGTAATGCTGTTTGTGGAGTTCCTCCACTGCTGAGATCTTCAGAGATTTAATGTCTTCTTTTATCTTCAGTTGATTTCATCTAAAGCTGTGGCTTAAGTCAGTTGTAGTTCTTGTGTTTCTCTTTCCTTCTGTGATTCTGCTCATTATCATCAGGTGTTCATAATTAATGCCCAATCATCACTTATTTTATCACTTAATTACTCAACTGCAACATATATTAAGAATCATTAAAAAAAAGTCTATTAGTGAACTCAACTGAAACGAGCTTAGAGTACTCATAACTGTTGGTTTTTAAACTCAAATTATTTGAGGTAAAAAGTTTCCTCAAATGTAAAGAGTTTGCTTAACTCATTGGGTTTGACTTTGTGTGTGCTATTGTGAGCTAGCAATAACTAGCAAGCTCTCTGAGTTCATTTAAAGTTTGTAATTTCTGTTGTTTTACTCATAATAGTGACATTTTATAGCTGTAAAAAGTATTTGAATGCAGTGTAAAGTTTAATTGGATATTAAGAAATATCCTTGGTTTAGTGGACTCAATTAAAATAAGTTCAGAGTACTCATAACTACTGTTTTTTTTTTTTACTTCAATTAAGTTTGTTAAACTCAAATGAATTGAGGTGACCGGTTTCCTCAAATTAAATGAGTTAGCTTATCTTGTTGGGTTTTACAGTGTAGACTCTGAGGAGAGTTTCAGGAAGTCTATTTTCTCATTGAAGACCAGTGTCAAATGAAATCACTTCCTGTGTAAATTTAGCACCATATAAGATTAATTATAAGAAGTAGTCATCATTATAAGGACCACATTTCATCTGTCAAGACTGACACTGCAAGACTCAAGATCAAATAATGGAATTAGAGGACTTTTATGACAATAAACGCAGAAATAATAAGAACTCTGAACCTCAAAGATACAGCCAGAATGAAGGAAGTGCTCAAAATCGCAGTAAGTAGAGCATTTAATTTGAAGCAGAGTTGGCATCAGAGAGGTTTCAGTGTTAGATTTCAATCAGTGCTGTCAATAGATTACAAAAAAAAATTATTATTATTAACTTTTTTCTGTAATTATAATTATATTTTTTATATTTTTATGTTGTAGCAATTCCACAGTTACTCTCTAAATGAATGTAGAAATATCTTAAAGACAGTATTTTTTAAATATTTGTTGTGATGGCATCTTTTTATCATTGATACTAATACTGATACTGATGTCTGAAATTATTATTTTTAAACATGATACACATTCAACATTACAGTATAATTAAAATTATATCAAGTTTAACATTTATTAGGCTTAAAATAAATAAATAAATGAATAATAAAAAAAACCTTTTAATATAAGTGAACTTAAAACAACCTTCACATAAACCCATTATAGTAAATGTCATATTTACCTGTGGCCTTCATACTGTTAGACATCTACAGAAATTGAATAAAGCTATCAAACAGTCTGCATTGCATAAATAATAAATGAAATATAGATTAATCCTTATTAAAGCAACACTTTTATCTTACCTTCTTTGATTAACATTAATAAATATTAGGTGGATCTGACGTGCACATCTCATTTTCTCACAGGTTTCTTTAAGACGTTAGTTAACTCATTTAAGACTGCTCTTATGAGAATACTCCACAAAACAGGCATTTTTCATAATTATGTGTGTTATTGTTCGTTCAAGCACGAAAGAGAACTTGATTCTGGCACATTGTCTGTGTGCATACTGGTGTGCGTCTTTCTGGGCGTTGTGTGTGTGTGTCAATTGCATGAATAAGAGTGTGATAATGTAACGCTAGCCTAAGGATGACAGAAAAATGGATGCTGCGTTAAGTGCATTAAATATTTTTAATGCGTTAAACTGAAAAAATAAATTGCACGCGTTAACACGCTAATTTTGACAGCACTAATTTCAATCTGTGTTTTCCAAGACCAATATGTCAATTTATATATATATATATATATATATATATATATATAAAATTTATTAACACAGAATTATTTTAGCATTCACTCTCAGAAAAAAAGCAACAATGTTGTTCCTTGGGGAACAAAACGTATAACTGTACCTTTAAAGGTACACAATTGGTCCTTAGGGTACAATTATACCATTGTGTTCCTCTACTTAGAGCAGGGGGAAGTTTGGTCCTAGTGAGTCACTGTCCTGCAGAGTTTGGCTCCAACCCTGAAAGACGTCTATAGAAGCTCTTATTGAGAATTAACAGAGGTTTAGATGTTGATGTTTTATTGAAAATATTTGGTCTAGTGTTTCATATATATTTGGTCTAGTGTTTCAAATAGGGATGCACCGATACCACTTTTTTTCCGACCAAGTACAAGTACTTACATTTGGGTACTTGCCGATACCGAGTACTGATACGAGTACTTAATAATACCATTACAGTTCTTATAACAATGTTTTATTTTCATCAGATGTTTTTCTATTTCTGACTGCATTAAACTGAGATGCCAGCTGACTGAGATTGATAAACACGTCTTTCGAATGGAATTAAATAACCAATAAGAACTTTGTGTATCTTGTTCATTATATTTGTTTTCATATAAAAGCAACAGAACTTAAATTATCCAGTTTATTTATCAACACAATGCATGAGTGTGAATCCCGCGATATTACTTCTGATCTTGTAGGTGTCTGATCCGCTAGAGAAGAGAGAACTGTCCATCTTGCCTGGACATTTTTCACTCTTCCTCTCACTGCAGCCGCCTACTCTCCCAGCCAGCACAGTCATGTGGGGCCCATATGGGCGTCACCTGGGCTGTCTAACTGGGGCCCAGCCGGTTTTGTCCTCAGTTTCCATGGAGGCCCCACATGGGCTAGCCCAGATGAACTGAACACTACTCAGTGTGCACACTACAGGCTGTTAAATGTAACTGAATCAGTGTTGGAGTTAATGAGATAATTAAGTGATTAATAGAGTAATGACTGAATATTACTGAAGACTCCTGATGATAACAAGCAGAATCACTGAAGGACAGAGAAACACAAAAGACTTCAGACACAACTTCACAAAAGCATTATCAGCTTCCCTTTTTACCTATTAGATTGACTTTCTGTCATCTTAGTTTTTATTGATAATTCCCACTGAGCAAAGGTGTACGTTGAAAATACGTCCACTGAGGAGCCAGAATGAAAGTTTTTATGACGTCTGTTTTTGACGTGTTCTGCACGTCCGATATAGACGTTCAGGGAACCTCAAGGTTAAAAACTAGTTCAAATGTGCTCATTGTGGACATATTTTCCATTTGTAATTGCAAAGCAACTCACAGACAGTGTGTGTTTGTCCAGAAATCATGAAAATAAAAGAAACTTAGCTCACACCTTTAGACACTTTAGACAACTTAGCATCTGTAATTCACACATCTTTGGATCGTGAGAGAATCGTGGGATTCAATCCAGGATCTTCTTGCTGTGAGGAGACAGTGTTTCCCACTGAGACACTGGTGCTGCCCTTAATCACAGACATAAGACACACTTTGACTATTTCTGTCAGACGTCTACAGAAGCTCTTACTGACAATTAACAGAGCTTTAGATGTTGATATTTATGGTTAATTTGAAGTCACCATTGTGGTGGGAAGCGTTTGCTTTAGTTGGGCTCTTGGTCCCTGTATTTGAGTTAGCTTTTCTTTGGCAGCTGTAACTGTGTGTGTGAAACACAATACTTATGGCTGAGAAAGCAAAGATAAAGCCACTTCAGGTGTTGTCAGCTCCTTGTTGATGACTAAATCATCAGAAGTCTAGAATCTGATGTTGTGCTTTTAAGTTTTGTGTTCTTGTTTGGCAAATAATAATTTGTTTATATACTATAACCTTGTGAATACACTGTATCGGGACTAATAGCAATAAACAAAACACTTATCCTGAAAGATGATAAAACAGCAGGTGCACATTGTTTTGAGAAAATATTTCACATAGTCACACACAGAGTTCAAGATTTTGCATATGATTCACAACAACGGTGACAATCATAACAAAAAAAAAGCTTCATGCTGCAATGCATGATGGGTAGCTTCAAAGTACAAAACTCATGCTTGATTGTCACCGTTGTTGTGAATCATATGCAGAATCTTGATGTCTGTGTGTGACTATGAGAAATATTTTCTCAAAACAATGTGTACCTGCTGTTTTTTTCATCTTTCAGGATAAGTGATTATTTTATTGCTATTAGTCCCGATACAGTGTATTCACAAGGTTATAGTATATAAACAAATTATTATTTGCCAAACAAGAACACAAAACTTAAAAGCACAACATCAGATTCTAGACTTCTGATGATTTAGTCATCAACAAGGAGCTGACAACACCTGAAGTCACTTTATCTTTGCTTTCTCAGCCATAAGTATTGTGTTTCACACACACACAGTTACAGCTGCCAAAGAAAAGCTAACTCAAGTACAGGGACCAAGAGCCCAACTAAAGCAAACGCTTCCCACCACAATGGTGACTTCAAATTAACCATAAATATCAACATCTAAAGCTCTGTTAATTGTCAGTAAGAGCTTCTGTAGACGTCTGACAGAAATAGTCAAAGTGTGTCTTATGTCTGTGATTAAGGGCAGCTCCAGTGTCTCAGTGGGAAACACTGTCTCCTCACAGCAAGAAGATCCTGGATTGAATCCCACGATTCTCTCACGATCCAAAGATGTGTGAATTACAGATGCTAAGTTGTCTAAAGTGTCTAAAGGTGTGAGCTAAGTTTCTTTTATTTTCATGATTTCTGGACAAACACACACTGTCTGTGAGTTGCTTTGCAATTACAAATGGGAAATATGTCCACAATGAGCACATTTGAACTAGTTTTTAACCTTGAGGTTCCATGAACGTCTATATCGGACGTGCAGAACACGTCAAAAACAGACGTCATAAAAACTTTCATTCTGGCTCCTCAGTGGACGTATTTTCAACGTACGCCTTTGCTCAGTGGGAATTATCAATAAAAACTAAGATGACAGAAAGTCAATCTAATAGGTAAAAAGGGAAGCTGATAATGCTTTTGTGAAGTTGTGTCTGAAGTCTTTTGTGTTTCTCTGTCCTTCAGTGATTCTGCTTGTTATCATCAGGAGTCTTCAGTAATATTCAGTCATTACTCTATTAATCACTTAATTATCTCATTAACTCCAACACTGATTCAGTTACATTTAACAGCCTGTAGTGTGCACACTGAGTAGTGTTCAGTTCATCTGGGCTAGCCCATGTGGGGCCTCCATGGAAACTGAGGACAAAACAGGCTGGGCCCCAGTTAGACAGCCCAGGTGACGCCCATATGGGCCCCACATGACTGTGCTGGCTGGGTCTCGCCCCCCCAGCTGCCCCCCTAACTTTGATAATCCAAAAACTGTACTTGTAAAAACAACCCGCCAGTATGTCCAATACATTTACCAAAAGTAAACCATTTATTTTATTTTTTAAATGTATTAAAATTAAAATGCATAAAATACCCCTCCCCCCGCACCTCTAATACTTAGCTACGTCCCTGATTCAAACGTGCAGAGCGGCCGCAGCGGCGTTCGCTCAGTCTGGCTCACACACAGCGAGTCTGCTGCGGTGCGGTCGCCCTACAAATCGACTGGAGAGACTGAGCTGCCCCAGAGCCCCTGAAGGTGAAGTGAGTTTCCCCAGGTGTAGTTTAAACACACGTTTAACTTGAAATTACATTTGTAATGAATGTATTGTATGCTAAAGACGATTCAGCATCAGCAAAAACAGCGAGTCTATTACGTTAGCCAAAATCAGCGGTTGTGAATCGTAAGAGCACTCTTCCCTTTGATTAGCCTAATTTTGATTTTAGTAAAGACAAGAACATATAAAAATATTGTATCCATAACTGCCAAATCTCACGCATTCACCGTGAGACACATGCAATTGGCACTTTTCACGCTCTCACGCCACATACATTTTCTCACGCACAGAAAAATCGCGAAGCAAAGAGGACACGGAGACCGACAGACTAGACAGAGCAGGTTACTTATGATATAAAAAAAAATCTCAGCTCTCAGATTCTGTCACTTTTATTACGAAATTCAAACAATAAATGCCGTTTTGGCGCTTGTAAATGTTGTGTGACAGAGCTAGCTGCACGTGGACCGATCATCTCTAGCTAGGCTAAATAAACACGAATGAACAATGTTGAAAGAAACAGTAGCCTACAACTTACCTAAATGTATATTCCTCATACAAAATATCGACCAATCAATCTAACAAAGGGGTCAATAAAACAACTGGAGAACAATTATGTCACATAACATTTTCCTCAGGAAAGCCATTTAATGACCATAATAGACTATAGCACATTAGTTGGCTAGAAAAAAAGAGCTATAGAGAGTATTTTGCTAAATATGTGTAATGTACCATATTACATATTTATTATATTTTTATTTATATCATTAAATAAAGTTGTTAATATAATAAAAAAACGCATTGTATGTAATTCGAGTTATTTTTAACCTTAAATAACACTGCCAGCTGATAGGGCTCTCTCTATGTTTACAGCATTAGGTGAGTTGTTTTTTCTTGAGATTAGGTACATCTTGTGTGCCTAATATTTATCCAAATGAGTCAATATTAAATCAAATCACGATAATTTAATTTAATTGAAATAACAAAAAAACGTAGCTTACCAGAAATTGTACCATGTAAACACTGTAACATGTTGTCACTAAACCTAATATAACTCAGTTGTTACTAAAATGTTAGTGACAATCACAATACACTTATTGTGATGCAATTATTTATTATTTTTTACATTTGATTTAGCTATGCAGTCCTATTAAATCCAATTCCTCTCAGATATCACAGCAATGAAACCAACTGGGGAAATAACAAATACAATAGGATTAAGTAGTCTAAACATAACTGGTGTGTGCATGTGATTAAATCTTTCTGATTTTATATTTGTTATATAGGCTCCTTATTAGCTACATGGCCCTACAGTGTAATGTAATACAAGGATAACCAGAGGTTTTCACATATTGATTTCCATGTACCGTCTACCCCTGCCACCCTGCCAAGACCTCTTGCCACCCCTTTGCCCCCCCATGTAAAATTTTCTAGATCCGCCACTGATTTCAGGTGAGGCTAGGCGCATCTCAAACGTGCCTAATCTCATCTATGGCTCCCAGAATGCATTGCAGAATTAAGCACGTCACCATTGTTGAGTATGCCGATTATTAATGTCACTGATAAATATGTATATTATCTTTATCAATTACAAAACATAACTTGGTTACTTCGTCACAATTAACGCTGTCAGACAAAAACTGAGTCAACCTGTCCAACTAAATCAAACACTAATCACCATAATGGTGACTAAACATTTTCAACAAATAATCATCATATTTACCTATTAATTTTCAATAAGAGCTTCTGTAAACATCTGACATAAACCGAAGTCAGTCTGGTTTGTAATAAGTGATGCTGGTAATGCTGTTTTCTTTGAGAGATTTAATGTGCTGACATGCATTTCACCCTGTTTAAAAAAAATAATAATTACAATGCGGCATCTGTCTGACGTTGGAGCTTGACGTCAGAAAAAAACGTTGGGTTTAGACGTCAACTCGATTTTCATATTCAACCAAAATTTGACGTCTGGCTGACACTGGATTAGTTGGAGTCCAACGTCTTCCTGACGTCACATTGACATACTCTGCCTGCTGGGAATTATTGTTAATTGATATGTGTGTGTTTTCTCTGTTTGTCAGGAGGAAGCAGGCGTTTGGTGTTGATGACAGTGTGTCTCGGGCTCATTTGTGTTGTTCTGCTGGTCTTCATCATACTGCAGCTCATCACCATCACAGCAGAGAGAGACCTGTTAAAGAGTTACAAGAACACAGTTGAAGAGTTCAACCACACTATCAACAGCTTACAGGACAATTACACTGATCTAATGCCTGAAAAACACCAACTGAAGAACAATGTAAACTCTTTTAAAGTGGAGCTGGAGACCAGAGTCAAAGATCTCACTGCTGAGAAAAGCCAGTTGGAGACCAGAGCTAAAGATCTCACTGCTGAGAAAAGCCAGTTACAGAACAGTTTCAACTCTTTGAGTCAGAAGAAACTGGAGCTGGAGACCAGAGTCAAAGATCTCACTGCTGAGAAAAGCCATTTGGAGACCAGAGTCAAAGATCTCACTGCTGAGAAAAGTCAGTTGCAGGGAAGTGTTGACTCTTTGAGACAGGAGAAACTGGAGTTAGAAAGCAAAGTTACATCTTTGAGTGAAGAACTAAAGAAAACATCTAAACAAGGTCAGTACAAATCTGTGTATAAGTAGGTTCCTATTCATACTTTTCTTTATCTTTATCCATAGAGTTTTTAAAAACGTGTGTTTCTATTAGGATATCTGTGGGGTCCAGATGGCTTGTTCATATCCATTGAGGCGATGAGCTGGTCTGAGAGCAGGCAGTACTGCAGGGATCGAGGAGCTGATCTGGTCATTATCAACACTGAAGAGAAGCAGGTGAGTTTGTGTGAATGAGTTTATGTGTTAAAGGAGAAAAAGGAGAATCTCACATATTCCTGTTTTTATTCACACAGAGACACATTCATTCATCAAGGAGGCGGTGTGGATTGGTTTGTCTGAGATTGAGAACAAGGGCAAGATGACATGGGTGGATAATTCACCACTGAATCAAACGTAAGTGATAAAACACTCACAGACAATCACTGAAAATGTATTTTAAACATGAGACCATCACAACTTCTAAAAAATAAGACTTTTAAACAAACACCAAAACGAAAGACTTTTTTTAGCAAAACACAACTCTTCTCTCCATTACTTTTCCTCTTGCTTGTGCTAAGTCTACTCTTGCCACATGTTATTCAGGTTCTGGTATGAAGACCCAAACAATGCAGGTGGAGATGAGGACTGTGTTGAACTAATACATTCAGCCATGATCCTGAACAACTGGAATGATCTCAAATGCTCTGAAAAGAGAAAAGGGATTTGTGAGAAATAGGGTAAAATCCCCAGTGTTAAATGAACACTGCTCAGAGCACATATGGTCCCACTCTACAGAGTGTTAAAGTAACACTGAAGCAGTGTTAAAGTTAATGAGATAATTAAGAGATTAATTAAGTGATGATTGACCATTAGTGACGACACCTGATGATAACGAGCAGAATCACTGAAGAAAAGAGAAAAGAAAAACACAAGAACTACGACTGACTATGAAAAAGATATTAAATCTCTCATAAAAATCATAAAGATCTCAGCAGAGGAGGATTAAACAACTCCACAAACAGCATTACCAGCTTCACACATTACTAACCAGATTTACTTTATGTCTGTTATACGTCTACAGAAGCTCTTATTGAGGTTTAGATGTTGATGTTTTATTGAAAATAATAGTTTTGTTTGAAGTCACCATCATGGTAATCAGTGTTTACTTTAGTTGCGCTCTTGACCCTTGATTTGTTAACATTGTTTTATTCTCAGGCTGTTATAACTGTTTGATATGGTGAGAACAGCAAGAAAAACTTGATGCCTCTTGTTGATGATTCAGTTGTTATCATCATACAGCCTTATTTG
Source organism: Romanogobio albipinnatus (assembly GCA_023566225.1). Classification (NCBI taxonomy): domain Eukaryota; kingdom Metazoa; phylum Chordata; class Actinopteri; order Cypriniformes; family Gobionidae; genus Romanogobio; species Romanogobio albipinnatus. The sequence goes on along the minus strand of CM042241.1, from coordinate 67,198,191 downwards.
CTGATCTGATCTGACACAGCAGGAGATCCAGTGGAATCACAATTTAAAAAAAAGTTAATAGTATATTGCTCATACTCAGTCAAAAGATCAATTAATTAAATCCCTAGACAATGATCATATTCTTATCACTGAGTAGCCGACAGCATCTGATTGTGTTTACTCTTGCTTATCTTGCCATTGCAAACTCAGTTACAGCAGCCAGAGGAACACTAACATTAAAAAGTCATCAAACTGCCCAACTAAAGAAAACCCTGATCACCATGATGGTGACATAAAAAAACAATAACAGTTTTCAACACAAAATCAAACAAAAAATCTGTTAATTCTCAATAAGAGCTTCTGTAGTCGTTTGACAGAAATAAAGTCAGTCTGGTTAGTAATGTGTGAAGCTGATGAAGTTGTTTAATCCTCCTCTGCTGAGATCTTCAGAGATTTAATGTCTTTTTAATAGTCAGTCGTAGTTCTTGTGTTTTTCTTTTTCTCTTTTCTTCAGTGATTCTACTCATTATCAAGTGTCATCACCAGAGATGTATAGTAACGAAGTAGAACTACTTCACTACTGTACTTAAGTACTAAAAGGCGGTATCTGTACTTTACTAGAGTATTCTTTTTTTCTCCTACTTCCACTTTTACTTCAGTACATATTTTCGATGAGTTTAATACTTTTACTCCGATATTTTTTTATGTGCTGCATCGTTACTCGTTACAATTATAAAAATGTTACGAATCATTCCATTCCAAACCCACATTAGCCTACCACTGCCAGAACGGTAGATGGCAAGTTTGATGGCACATCATTGAGCGAATCGAGCGATTAAGAAGACCGCGCGTGCTCCCGTTCTGCCTTTTGATCAGCTTAAAAGATGGACGAACCAAAAACACCACCTTCCACCCCTTCAACTTCAAGTGATCGTGGCTGTGAGAGTGAGGAAGGAGACCACCCCTGGCCCTACTTAGAGTCCATGTTCTTATATGTCGGAGTGAAAGATAATTCATATAGAATGAAGTGCTTACTCTGCCGCCCGAAAGGTTGTGAAATAATAATGGCCTTCAAAAATTCACCGTCAAATTTGAAGAAACATATCAAGGTATGTTACAAATATCATCACAAATCACACCAGCTTGAGCTATAAGTAAGCCCTTTTGCTAACTAGCGACATGCTGCGGTGTTCACATAACGTTAACTAGCTGGCTATCATAAAGGCCGTCACGCAGCGCGTTAAATGGTGTTTTTGACCCATCATCACTAATGTCAACTTTCTCTTATTTTATGACATAGCCTTCTGTTGCCAAAAATAAATCGTAGAGCATGTCTCCTTTGGAGCTGCTTAATCACACGGCCGTTTTTATAGTGTAGTAATGTTTTATAGGTTAATAGATTGACACTGACAACTAATGCAGGAGTTTTCCTGCATTGAAATGTTTTTGGCGGCCGCCAAAACCTTATTTGTTTGGTGAGTAATGTAGAATAGAATTAATTAAGATTAACAAAGATTAATAAATACAGTAACAAATGCATTGATCATGGTTAGTTCATGTTAGTTATTAGTATAATACATTAACTAATGTAATGTTAACAAATCAAACCATATTGTAAAGTGTTACAAACAAATAATTTACTTAGAACACCTCTTGAAATGAGAATATAAGTGTGCTTACCCCATTTTTTTTTTTAAGTAAGAGTGGTTAGTAAGATTTAATCTTAATGAACTACAATATTGTCAGGTTATTTATATGACAATGTGTAGAAAAATTACCTAAAATGACCTAACAACATTGTGATTGTCCTTTAGGTTAATCATTTAAAATAATAAAAACAATATGATGTTCAAACTTTTGACTACTTTCTTTAATAACTATTGTACTTTTACTTTCAGTACTTGAGTAGTACATTTTAAAATAAACTACTTGCAATACTTAAGTACAAAAAATGTTGAATACTTTAGTACTTCTACTTAAGTGTGGTGCTTAAAGAGCACTTCAACTTCTACTCAAGTCACTTTTTTGATAGAGCACTTGTACTTTTACTCAAGTCTGGGTCTCTAGTACTTTATACATCTCTGGTCATCACTAATGGTCAATCATCACTTAATTAATCTCTTAACTATCTCATTAACTTTAACACTGATTCAGTGTTACTTTAACACTCTGTAGAGTGGGTCCATATGTGCTCTGAGCAGTGTTCATTTAACACTGCAGATTTTACTGTGTATTGTCATGTTTTAAATGTATTCTTTTACGGAATCAAAAAGATTTATTTAAACTGCCTTATCAATTGAATTGAATAATTTTGTACAACATACAAAACCACAAATGGATTTTTTTTTTTCGTTAAATGTATTGCTTTAATAAACTTCTTACATTAGCGGGGTTAACTGAGTGATCTGGGAGACCAAACCTCTGATCTGTTCATGTCTTGATTCATCACAGCAGCTTCATGTCAATCTGACCTTATTCTAGCTGTTATGATGAGCCAGTAAACTACAGAAGTCTAAAGTGTCCCAGATTGCAATAATTCACCGTATTATGCTGTTGTCTGTGAGACGCTTTGAGTTGAATTGCTTTCTCTTTAAATGGTTAGTGTAATGTAAACATAATAAAATGGTCAAAGCATTTGTTTTATTCCATATTTATTCTTACACTCATTCCAACCAAAATTCAAAGTCTGCCCAATGTTGCTTGACGTCAAAAAGTGTTTCCTTTAGTTGGGCAGTTTGACTTTTGGAGTTTGTGGTTTTTGTTACAATGATACATTTTATTAATCAAAAAGCATGTGTAATTAATTGAAATCATGAAACTTTAACTTTAATTTAACAGCAATTTATTAAAAGTTTAACAAAATATATATTTATTTGTTTTAGGCCTATGTCTTTTTTCTGGTAATCAAATTAAGGTATACAACACGTATCTTTTATTCCAATAAAAATTAAACAAATCCTTTAATTTTTGTACTTTCAAAGTGAAAATGGAATTTCCTGTTTATGGTAGGCCTATGTCACGGAAATGTCACGGTCAAATTTTGGATGAATAACGTTAAATCCAATGCCAGTCAGCACACTTCAATCAAATCGCGATGGACTACTAGTGTATGTGAATATTAAACGGCAAAAATACGATTTAAATATGAATCCTGCATGTTTTATGTCTCTGTGTGAAGGAATTGTGCAGGCGCGTCTGCCCCATTCATTCCGTGATATTACGCTTTTATGAATGGAGTTCGTGATATTACACTTTTATGAATGGAGTTCGTGATATTACGCTTTTGAATGAATGGACTGTTTCCCCTTATTGAGTAATTATTTACAGTATAAATGCTCGGTTGTATGAATGGTCTTACCTGAAAATATCAAGCGGGAAATATCGCAACGTTGCCGCGTCATCCAGTAGATTTCCAACAACCGGCGAGCTGGAATCCTCGAGGATTGGATCTGGAGTCTTCGCTTGTATTCGTATCGCTGATTAACCATGTGGATGGATGATAACAGCCTTCTGAGCCTACCAGTAGGCACAGTAGGCACCTTCTAGCCCATTCCTATGGGCTGATAACCACTGATAACGCCCATTCAATCGAGTGATAACATTCGAAGCGGGTGCACCTTCTTTCATTAACATTAATAAAAGACATCACAGCAACTGGTTTATTAGGTGGATCTGACGTGCACATCTCATTTTCTCACAGGTTTCTTTAAGACGTTAGTTAACTCATTTAAGACTGCTCTTATGAGAATACTCCACAAAACAGGCATTTTTCATAATTATGTGTGTTATTGTTCGTTCAAGCACGAAAGAGAACTTGATTCTGGCACATTGTCTGTGTGCATACTGGTGTGCGTCTTTCTGGGCGTTGTGTGTGTGTGTCAATTGCATGAATAAGAGTGTGATAATGTAACGCTAGCCTAAGGATGACAGAAAAATGGATGCTGCGTTAAGTGCATTAAATATTTTTAATGCGTTAAACTGAAAAAATAAATTGCACGCGTTAACACGCTAATTTTGACAGCACTAATTTCAATCTGTGTTTTCCAAGACCAATATGTCAATTTATATATATATATATATATATATATATATATATATATATATATATATATATATATATATATATATATATATATATATATATATATATATATATATATATATATATATAAAATGTATTAACACAGAATTATTTTAGCATTCACTCTCAGAAAAAAAGCAACAATGTTGTTCCTTGGGGAACAAAATGTATAACTGTACCTTTAAAGGTACACAATTGGTCCTTAGGGTACAATTATACCATTGTGTTCCTCTACTTAGAGCAGGGGGAAGTTTGGTCCTAGTGAGTCGCTGTCCTGCAGAGTTTGGCTCCAACCCTGAAAGACGTCTATAGAAGCTCTTATTGAGAATTAACAGAGGTTTAGATGTTGATGTTTTATTGAAAATATTTGGTCTAGTGTTTCATATATATTTGGTCTAGTGTTTCAAATAGGGATGCACCGATACCACTTTTTTTCAGACCAAGTACAAGTACAAGTACTTACATTTGGGTACTTGCCGATACCGAGTACTGATACGAGTACTTAATAATACCATTACAGTTCTTATAACAATGTTTTATTTTCATCATGTAAGAGTGGACTCCTGCAGATGGTTCAATCTGCAGGGTTGCCAGAAGACTTAAAGAAACGTTATCAGAAAGATGGAAGAAAACTGTACATTTCTTGTCTATTTCCACCCACTGCAACTTATACCAACGACGGAAATAAGTGCAGTTACAATAGCAAAATATGTGGGAGAGCGTTGCTATAATGTGACTATATTGTATTGCAATAGGGAGCCCTTCAAAGTCAATACCAAACCAAAACTAGTTAGCACAGTATTCGTAATAGAAAGGATTTAATGACAAAATCTGGTTATGGTTACACTTAAAATAGTTTCAAAATGGATGTATGAGATGATAAACTTATACCATTAATCGTACACAACATGAATAAAATGTTACCTGAGAGAGAGAGAGAAAGAGAGAAGAAGAGAGCAAAGAATAGAAGCCCCAATGACCTCAAGAGCCAGAGAGTAAGAACCCCAGAGGAAAAAAGAGAACGAGCAATAGTTCCATCTGCTTTTATCTATTCCTTGACCATGTGACTGAAACCAAATGTATTCTTTTCAAACCGACCAATCAAACCAAACTTCCCCCGCAAGGTGTGACCCACATGTGGCCTAAAGGCCTCTCTATTGTCTTCCAGGTCGCCCTTCTGATAAGCAAATGGTGGGGGGGCAACAGTAAAGCAAATGGATTTCAAATATCAAATATCTTTGATTATTTTCAATTCCTTCAATCAGATGTTTTTCTATTTCTGACTGTAACAAAGTAAATACACAAATTGATGCTGTTGCTGACATTTTAATATTCAACTTGGTGTTTTCCTGAACAAACATGGCACTGCTGCCCATTTCACATAAATGTAACCTGTAACATTCAGTGGATTCCAGTACCACACAACATAATAGCAGAACTACTGAATTAAATGATTATGTTATCATAGCCATACGGCCCTTTTCGGAAACGAGAGAGGCAGGTTCTTTTTGATGAAAAGAAGCTTCTCTGCATTATCAGCTATGAGCCTGTTTCTGTTTTCATCTACAATGTGTGACACTGAGCTAACTTAGGGGTGTGCGAGACTAGTCGATTAAACGTTAAGTTAGTGCTGTTGCAAGACGACTTGGAAAATACTAGTCGCTTACATTTTTTTGGCACATTGCTTTAAATATATATATATATATATTTTCGTGTTAATGTTATATCTTGAAATTAATATATTATTTTGAAAAGTGTATATCTGCAGCAAAACAAAATCATTTAATTTTACCTCAGGTTTTGCATGCATTGGTTTTCTCTGGCGCTCGTGGAGGCTTCAGATAAATCTCCACTCGGGTGAAGGAGGATTTTGAAAGCTTACACAAAACTTTTCCATTTTCTTCCATGTCATGTCAAACTAGTTTAACAATTAAGCTTGCTTAGGCTTGTTATACTACCGGGGTTAGGCTAGTCATTGCGCACATCCCTACTAAACAGCCCTTCACTTTCAGCACTCACTAGCGAGAGGTATCTGCCTCACAAGCGGTTAAACTTGGTGTATACTCGCCGCGTCGGCTTCATTCAAAAATGAAGCCATACTATGGCAGTCGTGCACTTTGAGAGCGCTATACCCCTTTGCACTTGGCGCCGTGGTGTGCGGGTGTGCACGGCGAATTATGTAACTTTCCGCGCAGCTCCACATCTGAAGATGCATTGCCATAAAGTGGTATCGGGTGCGGTTGTATCGGGGTAGTTTTACGAGTACGAGTACTTCACAACAGTATCGGACCGACACCCGAGTACTGGTATCGGTATCGGTGCATCCCTAGTTTCAAAAAATATACTGTAGTGTTTCATTTAGTTGGGCAGTTTGACTCTTGGGTTTTTATGTGAGTTCGTGGTTTTTGTTACTGTGTTAACAAAACACATAATCTGTTCAAATCAAAAGAAGCCATAAACAAAACTTATCATGAAGAAAAATGTTTTACTAAACTCATTGCTGACTAAAAATATTAATAAATAATATTCACTAACAATAATTTTTTTCCGCAAATCAGACATTCTGTATTTTGATTTTTAAATACATTCCAGGAGGAAAAAGTATGTCACCATTGTTGAAATTCAATGGTGACATACTTTTTCCTCCTGGAATGTATTTATTTACCCTAATGCTGCAATGCATGCTGGGAGCCATGAGGTTAATACTGTGGTGGTTTAGTAGGGTTGGAGCTAAACTCTGCAGGACATCAGCTCTCTAGGACCGAACTTGCCTACCCCTGACTTAGAGGTACAGAAATGTACCCTTAAGGGTCCCACCCCAGTGACAGCCACTTGTACCTTAAAAGTTACAGTTACAATTTTTTTTGAGAATATGTTCTTGTTTGTATATTTTACAGTAGTAAAATACACATACAAACACATTAACATTGCCATATCTATTACCATCCCAAACTCTCCAAGAGTTGTCATGACAGAATTGAAAATATAGAGTGAATTCTTTAATATTTGTGTTTTGTTCTTGTTCGGCAGGAGGAAGTCGGTGTTTGATGCCGATCACAGTGTGTCTTGGGATCCTTTGTCTTCTTCTGATTATGGGCATTGTACTGCAATACTTCCATGGTGCTTCTAAACGAGGTTCGTTTTGTGTACATCTTTTCTTTTTCCTTTTTTTTTCTTCATGTTTTATGTCTACAGTTAAAAAAAGTTGTGTTTCTTTTAGGACATCTGTGGGGTCCAGATGGCTTGTTCATATCCAACGAGTTGAAGAGCTGGTCTGACAGCAGGCAGTACTGCAGGGACCGAGGAGCTGATCTGATCATTATCAACACTGAAGAGAAGCAGGTGAGTTTGTGTGAGTGACTGTTCATGAATGAGAGGAATCACACTTACTCCTGTTTTTATTCACACACAGAGGTTCATATCTTCATTCATCAAGGAGAAAGTGTGGATTGGTTTGTCTGACATTGAGAACGAGGGGATCATGAAATGGGTGGATAATTCACCACTGAATCAAGTGTAAGTGAAAAAAACACTCACAGAAAATCATGTATTTAGGCCTATTTGTTTTAGTCTTTTTAATTCTCTTTAAAAATAAAAAAGAACTTCAAAACCTCCAGAAAATTGCTGAAGACAGCTTTTCCAGCTTTTGCAGCAAAACCGCAAAGGCACTCCCTATAAATAAAATCTATAAAAAAACCTCTCTTTTACTTTTCTGCACTTTCACTTCTGCTTCACTCTTGAAACTTGTCAACGCGGTACTGTGAGTGCTGTTAATTTATGATTTATTCATTTATTGTGGGTGACATTCCTAATTTGTTAGGTGCTTAATGGATATAAACTTTCTGAGGTTATGGATAATTGAAAATCTGACATATTTTATCAGGTTTTGGGCTGAAGGTGAGCCGAATAACTATGGTAGTAGAGATGAGGACTGCATTGAACTGAATCCTGACAAACACACCCTGAACAACTGGAATGATCTCAAATGCTCTGACAAGAGAAAAGCGATTTGTGAGAAATAGGGATCATCCTGGGTTTTTTTTTTTCATGATTAAACTTGTGTTATCTTATGGAATCATTCTTATTGTCAACACAATTCATTATTGAAATTATTGAAGTTTATTTCATCATGTGTGAACTGCTTTCATGTGAAAGCGTGATGCTGCACTTTACATCTGATGTGTTCATGTCTTGTTCCATCAAGCAGCTCTATATATGATCTTATTCTGTTATAATGTGTCTCTATGTCAATACTGACAATCACAGTAAACTACAGACATCTGAAGTGTCCCAGATTGCCCTGATTCACTCTATTCCTCTGATATTGAGTGTCTGTGAAACTGCCTGTATTGTATTGTTTTCGCTTTCAATAAAATGGTCAATAACGGTTATTACCATAGTACACATTTCATACAATTGCTTTTTTTTATTGCCAGTGTGAACATAGGCCTCATTAAAGTCCCAGTGAACCAGAAGTTGCAACTGATTTTATTTCAGTGCTGTAACATATTTCCAAGTGAAACAGAATATTGAATAGAGGGCAGGGTTTTACTTCAGCGCACCTCCTCTCCGTCTCTCGCTCATAGCAGACTAACGGTTGGAGGGGAGTGGTTAAGGATAGTCAAACCCAAGTCGTCACACAGTCGTTATCGGAACGGGAACGCCATTCCAGACCGGAAGTTACTTTTCACCCTAAGATCTGTAATGTGTGCTAACAAAGTAAATAAGATCGAATGATCTAATGAAACAGAACAAAATTGTTCGAAAAGTCATTCTGATATAAATTTTCAGAATCAAGAAAATGTTAGTATTTTCAACATGTTAGTTGGTAGAAATGTACACCTGCTCCCTCACACGTAAATGGTGCGTAAAACATTCAAACATTTTGTGCAATCTGATGGCGCTGCATTTAGATGCACAATGTACACAGCAAAATCCCCAGTGTTAAATTAACACTCCTCTGTACATATGTGTCCACACTACAGGGTGTTAAAAGTAACACTTAAGAAGTGTTAAAGTTAATGAGATAATTAAGTGATTAATTAAGTGATGATTGACCATTAGTGGTGAGAAACACAAGAACTACAACTGACTTCAGCCACAGCTTTAGATGAAATCAACTGAAGATAAAAGAAGACATTAAGGCCCGGTTTCACAGACAGGGCTTAGACTAAGCCAGGATTAGGCCTTAGTTCAATTAGGACATTTAAGTAACTTTTATAAACGTCCCCATGAAAAAAACATTACTGGTGTGCATCTTGAGAAAAAACAATGCCACTGACATATTTTAAGATTTGTCAGTGCAAGATTCTTTCAGTTAAAATAGCTCAAACATGCATTTTAGTCTAGGATTAGCTTAAGCATTGTCTGTGAAACCGGGGGTAAATCTCTGAAGATCTCATCAGAGGAGGATTAAACAACTCCACAAACAGCATTACCAGCTTCACACATTACTAACCAGACTGATTTTATTTCTGTAATAATATAATATTATTTAAAAACTATTTTTATAACCACTTTCAGTCAAACTGTATTTTAATAGTTACCATGATGGTGATCAGTGTTTGCTTTAGTTGGGCTCTTGACCCGTTTTTGTTTAACTTTATTGTTTCTCTGGCTGTGTACACTGCGTGTTTATGAAACTCTTTTGTTATGGCAAGAGAAGTCAAGAGAAACTGTGTTTTGGTGATAGGTGACATAGTCATCATGTAATAGCCTAAATCACTGATTTCATTCAGAGTCTATTGTTCTGGTTATAATGGTGATCTGTTAATTTTTTTTGTTAAATTCATAATAATGACTATGTGATTCTACAATATGAGATCCAGCACTGTTGTGGTAATCTGAAAACATGCAGGATTTAAAAAAAAAATAGTGCTCAAAAGAGCAGGAGGGACTGCTCAATGTATGGATCTGACAGTTTTATTTTTCTCAGCCAAACTGATTAAATGTCAGCGGTGGAAAGTTCTGCTCTGTATTTTGTTTCAAACACTTGGATTTGCTAATAGCACAGTTTTTCAGCCAGGAGGTAGAATGAATTAGTGAAATCAGCTGACTGAGTTCATGAGTGGAATAAAAATATAATATAATATAATAATATATAATATAAATATAATATAGCAGGAAACAACATCAACAAATGACAATGCCCTGCTTTCACATATAATTGGTGACCATTATAAGTGAACAACATGCACATTTTATTCAATGAGGCTATTGTATTAGTTCATGACTTTTGTAGTAGCATGAGGTTGAATGTACAACACAAAATACAAAAAATATATATATAATTTTGATTCCCCCTCCCCCAGGAATATATATCAGAGTTTCTGCTTTTATATAAAGAATTATTTTTCTACTTACTGTACTTTTTCAACGTGTTTTTGTTCGCAACAAGCAGAAAATTACTTTAAAGCAGAAATGATGTTGCAGATGTGTCACTAATGTTTGAGGAAACTAAAATGGTTACATATAATTTAGAATAATGCTTTCTAGGAACAAAACAAACCTGTTTTCTAGGTTTTCTCATTTCTGCTTTTATATTAATTTCTGTTTTTATAGGATGTGTATTAACATTGAATTATTTTCCATGGAATTTACTTTTTCATATTTTACCGTAAAACAGTTTCAGATGTTTGTTATTTTAAAACAACACAGGTCTACTCTTTAAAAAGGCCTGTTTGTGATCTAAAGACAAAGGTGGATTATTTACAAAGGCAGATTTAAAACATTATTTCTAATAATATGGCTTGAATGTTATCATTTTGATATTTATTAACAGCTTACAGGACAATTACACTGATCGTATGACTGAAAAAGAACAACTGAAGAACAACTTCAACTCTTTGAGTCAGAAGAAACAGAGTTAAAGATCTCACTGAGAAAAGTCAGTTACAGAGATAACATTGAGAAAACTGGACATTTTAACGTTTCCATAACCGAAACAGAATGTTTGGAAAATGTTTTCAAAACAAAACTTTGTTAACTCTCACTCTCTGCCTTTGTCATTGTGTCCAATATTGTGACAGTGGAAATCTGTGGTCAAGTGTGTTTCCCCATCTCCAATAAAAGGGCTGGTCTGAGAGCAGGCAGTACTGCAGGGATCGAGGAGCTGATCTGATCATTATCAACACTGAAGAGAAGCAGGTGAGTTTGTGTGAGTGTCTGTTCATGAATGAGAGGAAGAGGATGACACACTTACTCCTGTTTTTATTCACACAGAGGTTCATATCTTCATTCATCAAGGAGAGAGTGTGGATTGGTTTGACTGACATTGAGAACGAGGGGATCATGAAATGGGTGGATAATTCACCACTGAATCAAAGGGTAAGTGATAAAACACTCACAGCATTGATAGAAAATGACGATCTCAACATTCAGACAACAGCAGAAGACAATTCTTTAAAAGCACCACAACAATAAAATACGCTTCCCATAAATGCGTTCTAGTAAAACAAAGCGCTTAACAGTAAAATTCTCTGATAATCTGCTCATTATCATCAGGTGTCTTCAATAATCAAACAATCATCACTCAATGAATCACTTAAAGCTGCATTATGTAACTTTTCCGTCCACTAGAGGTCGCCTGTTCAAAACAAAGGCGTAGTTTGATGACGCCACGTTTGAGCGCAGAATTTTGGGACATGTGGTCTTCACCTCACAGCCAGTGGGAAAGAATCGTGATAGGTCTCGGGCAGAAATCATGTTGATGGATGTGATTATTAACATTATTGTAGTCTGAAGCAGAGCAGGACCGAGTGTTGTGGAGCTGAGGAACCGCTGGAGCGATTGTTAATGAGATGAACGCAACACACGCCTCGCGAGCAGCAGGACTTTTACTTTTATTCACAGTTAAAAAAATCAGACAGAAAATATATCATTTTACAATATTCTACATAATTAGAAAAACTTGAATAGCATTGCATTATAAATATAATCTATTATGAAAACACCCAACATGTTATAAATAACACAGATAAGCCATATATTGTCGCGATTGTGTGTTTATTATCTTCAAACGTGTCTATCTGTGTTACGAACTGCTCTGAGACAGAAGGGTTGAGAATCCAAATGCAGCTTTATTTGAGGGCAATCCAGAGGCGTAATCCAAAGTACAGGCAAGGGTCATACACAGACAGGCAGTCCAAACAAAGAAACGAACAAACAAACAAAACAGGCAGGGACCAGAGGCAAGAGAGTAATCCAGGGAACAGGGCAAGAAATCCAAAACAAGAAAACCAGGAAAATGCTCAGAAATGCAGTGTAAACTTAAACAAGACTTCGCGGTGAGTGAATGAATGAACATGGAATAAATAGACAGAGATTAACAGGATGGTGAGACACAGGTGAATGCAATCAGTGAATGAGGTACAGGTGAATGTGATCAGTGATAAGTGATGATGAGTCCGGGCAGTGAGTTATGGGAAATGTAGTTTGTGAGTGATCATTGTCTTATGTGTGGAGTGCCCTCTGGTGGCTCTCAAGGGCACTCCAGCTGGTGATTGTTACAATCTGCATGTTAGAGCTGTTTATGTCAGGGAGAATGTCACAGAATGTATCTTCTTCGTCTTTGCCGTATATGGACTACGCGTGCACGGAGCGCCCTCCGGCTGCCAGTATGAACTGAAAACAGATTGAAATAACACTTCTCTGTATAGAAATTTGACACATACATATGAGAATCTATCAATATTTATCCTCATCTGCACACTTATGAACTAAAAGTCCTGAGGGATTTTGTTTTGTCGTGAGTCTTCATGACGAGAATAGAGGAGATTTTTTATGAATGAGATCAGCTGACGCTCATATTACAATCAAAAGGTACCGACGCGGTTTTCATATTCATAACTCCTGACACATATTAACAAATTACATCACTATAAGACTTTGAGAATAAAACGGTCAAAAATGGAAGCTTGAGTCTTAGATCTTTTAAATTATGTATATTTTGTCAAGGTAATTACTTACATCTGACAGTAATTTTGAGCTCATTTAAACAAAGAAAGCTTCAGTGCATCTTCGTGCAGGTTTTTGCATTTAATATTCACAGATGCTTACAGAGTGAACTTTCCCCAGGAACTTTGGGCTGGTACTCGGTGTGTTTCGACCGCAGGAACCAGGGTCTAAATGAAGTTCCGGGTAAATATTCCCCCCTCCGAACGGCCCTGCTCGCAAGGTAGTACTTTTTCAAAGTTCAGGAACTTTCGGGGGTGGGACTTGGGCGCTGAACATGCTGATCGGTTGAGCTCACGCAGCATTTTGTTTCAACCAACATTTTTAAAAGTCTTGCGAGGTTCGTTCTGAGTTCAGTAAATATCAGTCTCGCTCTTTCTGTCCGATGGCGCACGTTGTCTCAGCAATCTCACGGTCAATGTTCGTAATAGCTGATAATAACATACGTTGTCTTATTTTAAATCTAGCTTTACAAGCTTTTTTAGAATACACTTTAGTATCAGTGCTCGTCTCTTTATCGCCGTTTTGTTAATTACCTATTACCAATACATAACCAGCAAAATCAGCGCTGCTTGAATCTCCTCCACTTGTTACAGTATCGCACAAAAATTATTCCTGTCCGTCGGTGACTGGGAGGAACAGTCGCGTGCAGTCCCACGTCTCTGGACTAATTTGCCTTATCTTCACGGTACTTTAGACTGCAGTGGAAACGCAGACAGTAGCAGGTCTGGGGGAGAAAAAGTTCCTGTAAAAAAAGTTCCTGGTGGAAACGGGGCTTTAGCCTACTTACACACAGCGGTGGAATTCGTTGCTTTCAGAAATTAACAGCTTTTCATGGAGAATTATTCCAGGATTATAAAACGCATCTCAAAACGATGTAGTTGAAGTAGGAATGCAGTACTTGATGTTTTTGTATGAGTTGATGTGTGTGGGCGTCGCCTCCGGAGCCTTAGTATTTGAATCTCGATAGAACGCGCGCTCCGTGGGCGTGGGCGCATGTTTAATGAGCCTCTCAGGAACGACTAACATCTCTCTGCTTTCAAACAGATTACATAAACACAGAATATTTGTTTTTGATGTGGTTTACAGTGTTTAAAAACTGACATTTCAGCGTTTATTTAGACATATGTCTCATGTTTGTGAGACAAGTATTCACTAAGCTAGAGGTCATTTTCTGAAGACTATCTGAAAGAACGTCTTTGACAGAGAGGCTGCAGATTGCGCATCATGTTTGATTTCTTTATTTTGCAAAAAGCACATCAATATGTTTTTATTGTGACTGTACACAAAACAAATGTAAATTTAACAGATTATAATGATGTATAACACTTGTCTGAATGATAAAAAACTACAGAATTATTTGAGTCTCTTTGGCACTGATAAGAAAAAAAGCAAGCCAATCACGCCGGCGCGACGGCCGACTCGAGAGGGTTAAACATGGTGGCAACTTTAAAAATGACTGCTGTGGCAGGTGTGGTTTTATTCGTTTTTTTCCCCAAAACAGCTAGGTCATCTTGTCTTGACATTAATGTAGTGCATATTTACATGTGAGTTACACAGTGTATCTGGAATGTTTATATGGTTGTCAGTGCATATGATGTTGGTTTTAATAAGATTTTCCCAATAAATAGGCAAGAATAACCTGGTGTCCACCATGATTCCTGTTCATTCCGACAACAAAGCACTTGAATGCAACAAGCTCATAATCAAGACTTCTAAAGTGGGAATTAGGACATTTCCGATAGCATGTGAGGGCAGCATAAATTCAACACCGGGGAATTTACTGTTCTTTTTTTTATTTTTCTGCACTTCACTTCCTCTTTAGCTTCTGCATTCTCTTTAACTTGTATTTTCTCTGATGAGGCAAAGGCTTATTTTAGGGAGAACTGAAGTGATGAGGGAGAAGAAAAACATCAGAACCAAAGTGATGGTCAAGTGTTTTTCTACCAATATATGTTTCAGTCTTAAGAATAACTTGACACTAGTGTAACTAATTTCACAATTTAACTAATTAATAAAAGCCGCAAATTTTTTTGCCTCAAAATAAAAATCAAATAAAAAACTGATTTCATGTCATTTGAGTGCTTAATAATGATAAAAAACACATGTGGAAGATGTGGAACAAGGGAAGGCTTACGATCAGC
Organism: Romanogobio albipinnatus; assembly: GCA_023566225.1. Taxonomy (NCBI): domain Eukaryota; kingdom Metazoa; phylum Chordata; class Actinopteri; order Cypriniformes; family Gobionidae; genus Romanogobio; species Romanogobio albipinnatus. The sequence continues at coordinate 67,183,035 of CM042241.1, read as the reverse complement.
TTTCCAGCGCTGGAGAGAACTCAAGGAGCGAGCGTTGCTTTATTTCTTCTCCATAGGCGAGTAACATTGATTTTGTTTCACAGAACTAATATATGCTGGCTTTTGCTTGAATATGCTAATGTTTGCTTGCTTGTCCATTTGCGTTCGTATTGTCGTTCACTTCAGCGATGATAAAGACTGGATCATATAAACCTCCTCGCTGTCTGTTTCTAGCATCAGCTCCCAAAGTGTCTCCAAAGAGTAAGATAATAACCGATATAACCCTCTAATCTTGTCATAATTGTAATATGTCCGTTAGTTGGACTGTCGTGCCTGTGCTATCAAGTTGTTCATGGGAACTCTGTTTGTGTTTTTGGGATGTAAGGGATGACTTTTTCACTGGACATTCGACCTGGATTACCATAGTAACACACATTGCTTTCAATTCAATTAAATTCAAATTTATTTGTATAGCGCTTTTCACAATACACATTGTTTCAAAGCAGCTTTACAGAAAGTGCATTTCATAGATGAACAGTATAAAAAATGTTAGAAAGACAATGTTAAAGAATAATGTTCGAAAAAGTTAATCAGTCGTGTATTAATTTAGGCCATAACAACGCTGGCGTTGAGTCGTCTCTTCACAGGCGTGGAGTCGTCTCATCACAGGTGTTGGGGCATCCGAAGTCTCCATGAGAGGCTGGATACATACTGGAGCTGACGAACTATTTACCTCGGGACTAGTGTCCCGAGATAACAACAGAAAAGCAGATGGGAAATAATTAGCGTAGCTGCTGTTCAGAATATTATATTAATGCTGTTGTTCCGATTTAACTGTAGTATAAAAGGTAATTATAATGTGAATGCTTGGCTGAAGAGATGCGTCTTTAATCTAGTTTTAAACTGGGACAGCGAGTCTGAACCTCGGACAATATCAGGAAGACTATTCCAGAGTTTAGGAGCCAAATGTGAAAAAGCCCTCCCTCCTTTAGTGGACTTGGATATCCTAGGAATGACCAGAAGCCTAGAGTTTAGTGACCTTAAAGAGCGCGATGGGTTGTAGGGCGATAGAAGATCCGTTAGATACACTGGAGCTAAACCATTTAGGGCTTTATAGGTCAGTAGCAATACTTTGTAATTGATACGGAACTTAATAGGTAACCAGTGTAGAGATGATAAAATCGGTGTTATATGATCTCTTGACCTAGTAAGAACTCTAGCAGCTGCGTTTTGGACTAACTGTAGTTTGTTTATTGAGGATGCAGGACAACCAGCTAATAAAGCATTACAGTAATCTAATCTCGAGGTCATGAATGCATGAACTAACTTTTCTGCATCAGGAATAGATAGCATGTTACGTAGCTTAGCAATGTTTCTAAGGTGGAAAAATGGTTGCGGTCTAGTATAACACCTAGGTCTTTTACTGTAGTGGATAAAGTGACAGGACATCCTTCCAAGGTAAAGTTGTATTGTGCAAGGTTTTGTGGGCAGTTATTTGGACCAATAAGTAATACCTCCATTTTATCTGAATTTAATAGCAGAAAATTACACGTCATCTTGTAACACACGCTGTCAGTTTAGATAATTTAGCGTTTTCGTCCGGTCGTGATGAAATATATAATTGATTGTCATCAGCATAACAGTGGAAATTAATTCCATGTTTTCTTATAATATTACCAAGCGGTAGCATATATATTGAGAATAGCAGAGGGCCTAATACGGATCCTTGCGGCACCCCATAGTCTACTGACATCATCCTGGATTTTTCCCCATTGAGACAGACAAAATGGTAGCGGTCTGATAAGTACGCTTGGTCAGAAGCTAGAAGTAAATCATTTGTGATTTTAACGAGCGCAGTTTCTGTGCTATGATGCGGCCTGAATCCTGATTGAAATTTTTCATAGATATAAGTCCACTCAGGCGATACCGAGTCCAACTCCAACAGCACCGAATGCAGCTCGAACGTGTCCTCGCCTGCACTCAAAGGTAACATTAGACACACATCCTTCGTCATTCGTCATTGTAGCAGATGTGCTACGATGACGAATTGTCGGTACAGTGACGGGTGTAAATAAGTTTATCACGCGTGCAATGCTAGCGGGCTACGGCTACCGGTGTAAATAAGTTACCACGCGTGCAATGCTAGCGGGCTACGGCTACCGGTGTAAATAAGTTACCACGCGTGCAATGCTAGCGGGCTACGGCTAGTAGCGGAAGTTAGGATATAAGTAGTGATATCAAAGCAATCCGATTGTTTTTTATAGAGAATCGTATCGTAGATATATTAACACGCTGTAAATAGTAGAAAATATTCGTTTGTAAGCCCTTTCACTTATTGATGACATCATACCCTTGGGCCAGCTGGCACAGCAGATTCCACCATAGTCGTTGCCTAGGTTACGTATGTGTGGGGCGGAGCTATCAAAATAGAGGCGACGTCAGTTACCAGAAAGCACTTACCCCACCTTTAATGTGTAAATAGAAAATCATTCTGTTACTTCATCTCTCCGATCACACAGTGAATGTGTGTGTACAGCCCAGAGTTTGTGAGCGCTACACACAATTATATATGTTTATTGTTCATAAATTACGATTTGCGTGTGACAAGGTTTATAGATCAGGCCTGTCTGGTCTGAGCAAACGTGTTTTACATGTATGAATTAAATACATGGGGGGTTCAGCAAATGATTCTCAACAATGGTAACATACTTAATGCTGCAATGCATGCTGGGAGCCATTAGTTTTATACTGTGGAGGCTTAGTAGGGTTGGAGCTAAACTCTGCAGGACATCAGCTCTCTAGGACCAAACTTGCCTACCCCTGACTTAGAGGTACAAAAATGTATCCTTAAGGGTCCCACCCCAGTGACGACCACTTGTACCTTAAAAGGTACAATTCTGTACTCTTTTTTTGTGTATTATTAACCTCTTAACTGTCACCCTTCCCACAGGTGGGACGCCTGGTGCTCTTTTTTTGATCGCCTTTTTTCGTATCATTTATTTAAGTAATTATCATAAATTAGGTATCATTTGAAAGCTTACAAACTCAAAATTAATCCTGTGAAAACCGTTTTGAAATCGGACATTGGGTTACCATGGAAACGTTACTTTAAATTATTCTAGTGGCCTCCTCCCCTAGTGGGCGGTGTCATGTTTCATTTTACAACAATTATTTTAACGACTTTATATTCAAAATCTTTTCCAATCTTGACAAAACACATATTGTCGGAAAGGTCTGAGTCTCAAGGGTCCATATTTGGTGACTGTTTTGTGATGGAAGTGATATTTGGACCGAAATTTACAGGAAAATGCATCAAAAAGCAATAAATGGAATTTGAATGACACCCGGTGGCTATTTTTGGTACAGCGCCTAAACAAAATCTCAATTTTTGTGATATCAACTTCAAATTTGGAACACAAATTGGTTAGACATATGGCTTTGATTTTATAGTAATTTTAGAGTAAATTATTTTTTGTAAAATATATATTTTATATGATATAAAAAATATTTTGTACAGTATTTTTCATTTACAGTAAATTTAAACTTCCATAACTCTTTCATACTTTCATATTTTGAATTGCTTTCACAATAATCTGCAGAGTGTCGTCTTTGAAACGAGACCAAACTTTGGTCTATATTCCAAAGCATTCTTGAATTACAGCCCTTTAAGTTTGGATAGTGCATTTTCATGTGTATTCTCAAAAAGGGGGGTGACAGTTAAAGGGTTAAATACAGTGTTAAATGGAATCACTTCCTGTTTCTCAGTAATTTAAAAACACTATACTCATCATTCTGAAGATCACAGCTCATCTGTTAAGACGTACTGTCAGAGACAAGAGCAAATCATGGAATTAGATGCCATTTATGCAAGTTATGAAGATGGTATTGACACAACTGGCCAGGATGAAGGAAAAGCTCAAAAGCGCAGTAAGCAGAACGTTTAGTTTAAAGATTAGATAGTTTAAAGACATCAAAGATTATTTTGATGTCACTAATGTTTTAGGAAATTATAACTTTTATGTACAATTTGAAGTATTACTTTCTATGAACAATATGTCAATGTTTCTACTTTAATATGAAGTTGATTAATATGGATCTTTTGTTTGCTAAATACTTTTTCAACTTATTCAACCTTTCAACCTTATTGTGATATTTGACAAAAAAGAAAAATGAAAAAGGCCTAATAACATACCTAAAATATTGATTTGAAATTAAATTTCTAATAATATGAAGGGTATTCATTGATCATTCAGTGTGTGTGTGTGTGTGTGTGTGTGTGTGCGTGCGTGCGTGCGTGCGTGCGTGCGTGCGTGCGTGCGTGCGTGCGTGCGTGTGTGTGTGTGTGTGTGTGTGTGTGTGTGTGTGTGTGTGTGTGTGTGTGTGTGTGTTTTCTCTCTGTTTGTCAGGAGGAAGCAGGCGTTTGGTGTTGATGTCAGTGTGTCTCGGGCTCATTTGTGTTGTTCTGCTGGTCTTCATCATACTGCAGCTCATCACCATCACAGCAGAGAGAGACCTGTTAAAGAGTTACAAGAACACAGTTGAAGAGTTCAACCACACTATCAACAGCTTACAGGACAATTACACTGATCTAATGACTGAAAAACACCAACTGAAGAACAACGTAAACTCTTTGAGTCAGAAGAAACTAGAGCTGGAAAGAAAAATCACATCTTTGAGTGATGAACTAAAGATAAAAGCTTTTGGTTAGTATCTGTTTTTAGTTTTCTTAGTTTTCTTTATCTTTCATGAACACCGTTTTTTTTTTTTTTAAAAGTGTGTGTTTCTGTTAGGATACCTGTGTAGTTTAAAGGACTTGTTCATATCCAATGAGGCGATGAGCTGGTCTAAGAGTAGGCAGTACTGCAGGGATCGAGGAGCTGATCTGGTCATTATCAACACTGAAGAGAAGCAGGTGAGTTTGTGTGAGTGTCTGTTAATGAATGAGAGGAATCACCCTTAGGCCCTGTCCCAAATGGCACCCTAAAACCTCACGGTCTTCCTCTGAGTCCTCTTTGACTGCCGGGAAGAAGTCTGCTGTGAACCGCCACCAGTGCACATGAAGTGTGCCATTTGGGAAAGGGCCTTACTCCTGTTTTTTATTCACACAGAGGTGTATAACATCCTTTGTCAAGTACAGAGTGTGGATTGGTTTGACTGACATTGAGAACGAGGGTAATTTAACATGGGTGGATAATTCAACACTGAATCGAGGGTAAGTGATAAAACATTCACTGTGTATTTAGTTGGATTAGGTGGTTTGAGTGCCATTTTGTCATGAAAAAACTCTCCATTATGGTGATCAGTGTTCACTTTGGTTGGGCACTTGGAACTTCATATTATTGTAATTCCCTTCCTACCGATGCAGTGATGCAACAAGTTATTAGGTAGGGTTAGGTGTAGGACGTGTCAACAGTGTAATTATAAGTGTAACTACAGAACTTAATTACAGATGTTTTTACATATGTAAGTACAATGTAAAACATGTATGTACACAATAAGTGCATTGTATCAAATTATTAATTTAAATGTTAGTACATAGTAGTTAAGGCCACCTAATATAAAGTGTCTCCGAAACCTTTAATTGGGTGGACATAATCCCTTTATACTTGTAGCAATATCTTGTTGACCATGCTTGAATCACACACACTTCAACATTCAGCAAAACACAACAATGGTAACAATAATGGTAGCTATACTAAATCAAGAGTAAATCTAAAGTAAATGATCAAGTACTCTCTTTTTACTACTCTTGTGTAAGTGAACTACACTAACTAAGCATTTGTCAGCACAACATACTATTCCTATTTCAAATTGACTTGGTCTTCTTAAGCTAATTGGTTTGCATGCCTTTTTTTAAAGTTAGTCTAACTAATTCGATTTTACAGTGTAGAAACAAAACCATGACAACAACCACAATGAATGATACTTCCTAATAAATTCAAAAGCATCTGCTTATTTTGTGTTCCTGAACCAGAAAATGTGGGGTAAACTGAAAATCAAATACGTTGTTTAGGTTTTGGTCCGAGGGTGAGCCGAATGACGAACATGGAATTGAAGACTGTGTTGAAATGATGGCTTCTTGTTCATCTTCAACCTTGAACAACTGGAATGATCTCCCATGCTCTAACAAGAGACAAGGGATTTGTGAGAAATAAGGTTCATCCCGTCTCGTTGTAGTTTTACGTCTAATCACTCTTATCGAGAATTCAGAATTTCTAACTGAGGCTCCTGCTACTTTCATTTATATAAACGGCTTTAATTATATCAATTTTATTTCATACTTTTCTGTAACACAAAATCACAAGCTGATGTTCAGATGAAATGATATGTTTAGTTAGTTTTTTTACTGCTCTAATAAACTCAGTAATTAAACAAAGTTTAAAGTCTTTGTCCTGTTATTCTGATATTGAGTGTCTGTTGTAGCGTCCTGTTGTAGGGTATTAAAATGTAGGGATTTATGATTAATCACAACAGGTTATAATCGAATCATACATTTCCAAAATCACCCAAAAAGTGGGAATACCTAGCCTAAATATTTGAACAAATATATACACAGTCAACCACAATGAATTGCAATTAACTACGAATATATATAAGCCAAGTCAGGAATATCCTTTTAAGAATGAACTCAAATCGGGTCTGTTCGTCTAACGAACCAACACAATCTTTATCAGCCCTTGCAAGGTCTTATTCTTTCTTCTTCAATCTTCAGAAAGGCTATCCTTCTTTCACGAAGAATAACTTTTTCGAAGCAGATATTAATTTTACGTATTCAACAATACTATGTGTAAGCTTGTAGCACAATCGTAACCATTAAAGAGGCTTATGTCTTGTGAACAGGACCAATGACAATTAAACATGGATAAACTGGTTTTAATAGTGATGGCTACTACACCGTCCCTTTGTTCGGACTTTTATTACTCAATGGAATGTTCTGGCTGGCAGCCAGAATGAGTGAGGTGTCGCTCCAAACGGGCTAAACATACTAACGGTACATCTCATAATCATATACTTTGCACCATTGACTAAGACAAAGAAAGAGGAATCTTTAGACATCAAGCATGCCCTGTCTTAAACGCATAAAAGGCAGTGTATCTCCTTTACAGAGCCATTTTGAGCATCTAAGATGGCTTTTACATCACATGAACATAAGAAATATAGGGAGCATGCAAACACTTAAGAAATCATCATTGAAATCATCATTTCTGGGATAGTTTAATTAAAGGGTAAATAAAGTGTGTGTGTGTGTGTGTGTGTGTGTGTGTGTGTGTGTGTGTGTGTGTGTGTGTGTGTGTGTGTGTGTGTGTGTGTGTGTGTGTGTGTGTGTGTGTGTGTGTGTGTGTGTGTGTGTGTGTGTGTGCTTGTTTATGTGATTTATGAGGACACAAATTTGTATAATGACATGGGTATTACACTGGTATTACAACATCAAGGTGGTTTATGAGGACATTTCAAATGTCCCCGTAAATCAAATCGCTTTAAAAACATATTAAACAATGTTTTATTAAAAATGTAAAAATGCAGAATGTCTCCTGTGATGGTTAGGTTTAGGGGCAGGGGCAGTGTAGGGGGATAGAATATACAGTTTATACAGTATAAAAACCATTACGCCTATGGAGAGTCCTCATAATGCTGTTGCACCAACATCACGTGTGTGTGTGTGTGTGTGTGTGTGTGTATGTGTGTGTGTGTGTGTGTGTGTGTGTGTGTGTGTGTGTGTGTGTGTGTGTGTGTGTGTGTGTGTGTGTGTGTGTGTGTGTGTGTGTGTGTGTGTGTGTGTGTGTGTGTGTGTGTGTGTGTGTGTGTGTGTGAGTTATCCCCGGTCATTCTGGACAGGAAGGTGAGCTAGGGGTCCAGGGGGGGGGATCTATTTGAAGTTTCTCACAGGGCCATCATCGTACCCCTGGTCATCCTCTTGTGGGTCGTTACAGTGAGGGCAATATGACTGAGACTCGCCGGAGCCACTAGGTGCCGGGATCTGATTTACATGCGGAGCTGGGCAGAGAAAGGCATCCCTGCTGTTCCACATCACTTTGATCCCATGAGAGAGAGACTCCAGACGCTACAGTGTGAAACTGCTTTTGAGTCGAATTGCTTGAATAAAATGGTCTATTGGCATTTTAAACGTACAGCTTTTTTGTCTTAAGCAGTACATCTAACACTAACGCAATTATGTAAGTTTAGCACTTCATATTCCAGCTATGAACATTTTTGAATAAAAAAAAAATATATATTATTATTTTTGCTCAAACTTAAAATCAAGTAAAAACATGAGACTTAAAGGGGTCTTATTATGCTTTTCCACTTTTTAAACTTTAGTTAGTGTGTGATGTTGCTTTTTGAGCATAAAAAATATCTGCAAGGTTACAAAGCTCAAAGTTCACTCCAAAGGGAGATATTTTATGGAACAGAATCCACTTTCCAAGAATTACAAGGAATGACTCATTTGGACTACAACGTGATTTTTCACAATGTTAGGGGAGAGCGGGGCACAACCTGGGGTTAGTGGTTTAGGTCACATGGTTTAACACTTTCCACACATGCCAGGATGGCGAAACGTAGTGTATTTACTTGTCATATCAACATTATTTAGATAAAAATTTGCATTAAAATTAAAAAAATATTTGGAAGATATCATTGAACATTTATTCAACCATAGCAAAAGTAGATTTATTAACCTCTTAAGCTCTGGGAACATTTTTGGAATTTCCACCTGGATTTGGTTGACCCAAATTGAAAAGCTTCCCATAGCCACATACAGTGGTCTCTAAATACACAATTTCGGTGTCATTTTAAAGGAAACCCTTTGAAGTTTCATAAAAAATTATGCCATAAAAAGCATCATTAGAATATCATCAACAAGTTGATTTATTTCCGTTCAAAAAGTGAAACTTGTAGGCTATATTCATTCATTACACACAGACTGATACATTTCAAATGTTTATTTCTTTTAATTTTGATGATTATAACTGACAACTAAGGAAAATCCCAAATTCAGTATCTCATAAAATTTGAATATTACTTAAGACCAATACAAAGAAAGGATTTTTAGAAATCTTGGCCAACTGAAAAGTATGAACATGAAAAGTATGAGCATGTACAGCACTCAATACTTAGTTGGGGCTCCTTTTGCCTGAATTACTGCAGCAATGCAGCGTGGCATGGAGTCGATCAGTCTGTGGCACTGCTCAGGTGTTATGAGAGCCCAGGTTGCTCTGATAGTGGCCATCAGCTCTTCTGCATTGTTGGGTCTGGCATATCGCATCTTCCTCTTCACAATACCCCATAGATTTTCTATGGGGTTAAGGTCTGGCGAGTTTGCTGGCCAATTAAGAACAGGGATGCCATGGTCCTTAAACCAGGTACTGGTTGCTTTGGCACTGTGTGCAGGTGCCAAGTCCTGTTGGAAAATGAAATCTGCATCTCCATAAAGTTGGTCAGCAGCAGGAGCATCAAGTGCTCTAAAACTTCTTGGTATACGGCTGCGTTGACCTTGGACCTCAGAAAACACAGTGGACCAACACCAGCAGATGACATGGCACCCCAAACCATCACTGACTGTGGAAACACTGGACCTCAAGCAACGTGGATTGTGTGCCTTTCCTCACTTCCTCCAGACTCTGGGACCTTGATTTCCAAAGGAAATGCAAAATTTACTTTCATCAGAGAACTTAACTTTGGACCACTTACCAGCAGTCCAGTCCTTTTTGTCTTTAGCACAGGCGAGACGCTTCTGGCGCTGTCTGTTGTTCAAGAGTGGCTCGACACAAGGAATGCGACAGCTGAAACCCATGTCTTGCATCCATCTGTGCGTAGTGGTTCTTGAAGCACTGACTCCAGCTGCAGTCCACTCTTTGTGAATCTCCCCCACCTTTTTGAATGGGTTTTGTTTCACAATCCTCTCCAGGGTGCGGTTATCCCTATTGCTTGTACACTTTTTTCTGCCACACATTTTCCTTCCGTTCGCCTCTCTATTAATGTGCTTGGACACAGAGCTCTGTGAACAGCCAGCCTCTTTTGCAATGACCTTTTGTTTCTTGCCCTCCTTGTGCAAGGTGTCAATGGTTGTCTTTTGGACAACTGTCAAGTCAGCAGCTTCCCCATGATTGTGTAGCCTACAGGACTAGACTGAGAGGCCTTTGCAGGTGTTTTGAGTTAATTAGCTGATTCGAGTGTGGCACAAGGTGTCTTCAATATTTAACCTTTTCACAATATTCTAATTTTCTGAGATACTGAATTTGGGATTTTCCTTAGTTGTCTGTTATAATCATCCAAATTAAAAGAAATAAACATTTGAAATATATCAGTCTGTGTGTAATGAATTAATATAATATACAAGTTTCACTTTTTGAACGGAATTAGTGAAATAAATAAATTTTTGATGATATTCTAATTATATGACCAACACCTGTAAATTCCTTTTTTAAAGTGTGTAACTCAGGCCCTGTGTGCTTGTTGCAAAGGTAGCACTAAGGCCGGCTACACACTGCAAGCGTGGTGTGAGTGTGGCATTTCTGTTGCCTGTCAGCTGAGTGGCGTTTTCTGTGTCTTTGCACACCAGAAACATGTCTGACACGGCGCTGCTGCAGCTAGGTGACGTAGTGGAAGGCCATGTTCCACATAAATTTCATGTTAAACATAAATATATAGCCTACTGATACAGCAAAGACAACGTTGGCAGTATTGAAGGCCAAATAGGCTACAGAATATTTTGTTCTGTATTGACAGGGGCAATATTTGAAAATCGATAATTATTATAATTTTTTAAGAATTACAATTATATCTGCATTTATGTCAAAACCTAGAGACTTTCAGACATCAAAATGTAATTTATTAATATGTATTCGTGTCAAAATCTTCATGTTCAATCTTCATGTCAAAACATCTTTTCCTTTTAAATTTTGCCTAGAAACGCTTCCAACACGCTTGCGTGTCGCATGAAAAATAGGCGTTGGTTCTATTTCTAGCACGCACACGTTTCCGCGCGTGTCACGCAGGCAGTGTGCAAGCTCTAACCTGTTAACATGGGAGCTGAAATAAAAACAAACACGCCACGTAGCTGAGACGCCCACGCCAAGCTTGCAGTGTGTAGCCGGCCTAAGGCGTCATCTAGTGGTCATTGGCAGAGCAGCGGAAGTGATTGCGCACGAGATATGTGCATGACAAAAAAAAACAGCTGCGATCTCCCCAGAAAGACCATTCCAGAAGTCGTGGTGCAGTGTTTGTATGGAACGCCAAAAGGTTCACAAAACGCCGTTAACCAAACGCCTGGTGCCCAGAAAACGCCGTTATTTGCGGCGTTTTGGGCGAAACAACGGCGCAAAATACGGCGTTATGTTGTACAAGCGCCGTAAATGACGGCGTTTTCACCGCAGAACCGCCGTTAATATCGGCGTTTTTTGATATGACCCAAAACGCCGTTCATTTCGCCGTTTGGCCTTCCATATTACGCCGTCATTGACGGCATTTAAGTCTGACAAAGACGGCGTAAAAAGCGGCGTTTTCTATAATATTCAAAACAGCCCCTCCTTTTACTACACAGCCCAGCCCCATCAAAAGGCGGTAAGACCTGTGTAGTAGAATGTCGATCCACCTCAGAGTCCTGTCTTTTAACGCTATTGTGACTGATATTTAGACTTTCTTCGTGTGAGGCTATTTGTATTTTTTCTTTGGGCATATGTGTATGCGCCTTTTCCTTAATCATATATGCATAAGTAAAACTATTTAATAATATTTTGTGTGTATTGTTTGAAAACCATAGAGCTATCGCGAGTCAGTAGCCACTCTTTATTTCCTGACAGGAGTTCAAGTCCGAGGTCTCTCTCTCTCTCTCTCTCTCTCTCTCTCTCTCTCTCTCTCTCTCTCTCTCTCTCTCTCTCTCTCTCTCTCTCTCTCAACTACTGGCACTAGGCCTATATCTTTTTTTACCAGTAGCCTATATCTTCTTGTTTTTTATTGGTTCATGCACTTTAATAAATTAAATGTAAAAAAATAAAAGCTTTAAAAAACAAACAAAAAAACCCTGTTAATTATGTAAAGTGAGTACCTACACGAGTAAGAGGACAGATCTTAAGATGGAAATATGTTGGAGGCAAGGAGTAGGTCACACAAGATTGTGAAAAATTACATCTTAGTAGGCTATTGATCAACGTTTCATCAAATAATTTCCTAAATAAGATGCAAATATAGCAGACAATTCTCCAGTGAAAAATTTCTAATGTAATGTATAGCCTAGTTGTATATATGTAGGCCTACTATAGCCTATATATATATATATATATATATATATATATATATATATATTAGCTATTCTGAGTATCTCACCGAGCGGACCGAGCGAGAATCTTCAGAGAGGCGCTCTATGGAGGGAATATTACCGCTCCGCTCACATGCTCTGAGCTGGAACATCTTCGGCTAGCTACTAAGACTGTATACTATTCACATATACAAATCATTATTTATTATCACACATTGTCTGAATTGTATGAATGGCATAATTTATGTTTTTTTTGTTTTTGTTTTACATTTATATTTTTCATTCTTGTTGTGAATTTCGTGAATTAGGATTTGTTGTGGAAGCATGTAGCTACATGTTGATAATGTTTGTAAACATTTCGTTTTTACCAGTATATTTAATAAAATGGGAATGACACACCAGTGCGATTTACCTGGGTTTATTTCTTAAGTCTTACCCAGTGCATATATTCGGGTGCAACTCTGTGTTACAAAGGCACATAGGCTATATCAATTCTCTAATGTGGATAAAGGCATATGTTGTAGCTACACGTCACTATACAACACATGTCCTTATTAGGAGAAAATATATAACATAAGATCTCGTTATTACGAAAAATTGTCATTTTTATGACATAGAGAAAAGATGTGAGAAAAAAGAGTGGAAAAAAAGAATATGTAGCCTATGTGGCAGCAATGCACATAGGCCTAGTCTTTGTCCATTTTTGCTTCATTCTTTTAAACGTTACCAATTAAAACGTTTTTAGTAGGCTGTGTTGACCATGAGAGCTCACTGGTTTGGACGTCCTGCTTCAATATATTTCCATTTAAAAAAAAAGTTAAAAAGATTTTTTTTTTTTTTTGTTTGATGGAAAAAAGTAAAAAACATTTTTTTTTTTTTTACACAATAGGCTACAATTATTTTGTGTAAAACAAAACATTTTTTTAAACTTTTTTCCATCAAACTAAAAAAAAAAATTTGTTTTGTTTTACACAAAATAATTGTAGCCTATTGTGTAAAACAAAAAATTTGTTTTAAAATAGCCTACACATTTTAAAGAAAAAAAATATTGCAAAATGCTATATGTAGTTATAGGCATTATGGGAATACAGACTTATTGTTATATAGCCTATATAATTATAGTATATAGCTAGGCTAAATATTACATTAGAAATGTTTAACAGTTAACACGAAGTCATCCCGCCGTAGGCTATTTGCATCTTATTTTACAGCGGATGTTTGCATATTAAATCAGGCAATTAGTTGATGAAACATTGATCAATATTAACATATAATTTTTCCAAAACGAAAGAAAGGATTTGTTTTTTTTAAGTTGAATCTATTTTAATTGAATGAATCTATGAATCTAAAGTGCATATAGGCCAATAAAAAAAGAAGAAGATATAGGCTACTGGTAAAAAAACAAAAACAAAGATATAGGCCTAGTGCCAGTAGTTATTACAGAACTGTCTGTAGGTCTAGGAATTGTCTATTGGAAGTTTGACAGTAGGCCTATGGATTATTCTTATGATTGAACTGAAAAATACTCACCGCGCTGCTAGAAACAAAGAACAGAGCAGCTCTATGTCCGGAAGTATATGCTTAAGGACGGAGACAATGCTTGTGTACAGGGAGTGCAGAATTATTAGGCAAATGAGTATTTTGACCACATCATCCTCGTTATGCATGTTGTCTTACTCCAAGCTGTATAGGCTGGAAAGCCTACTACCAATTAAGCATATTAGGTGATGTGCATCTCTGTAATGAGAAGGGGCGTGGTGTAATGACATCAACACCCTATATCAGGTGTGCATAACTATTAGGCAACTTCCTTTCCTTTGGCAAAATGGGTCAAAAGAAGGACTTGACAGGCTCAGAAAAGTCAAAAATAGTGAGATATATTGCAGAGGGATGCAGCAGTCTTAAAATAGCCAAGCTTCTGAAGCGCGATCATCGAACAATCAAGCGTTTCATTCAAAATAGTCAACAGGGTCGCAAGAAGCGTGTGGAAAAACCAAGGCGCAAAATAACTGCCCGTGAACTGAGAAAAGTCAAGCGTGCAGCTGCCAAGATGCCACTTGCCACCAGTTTGGCCATATTTCAGAGACCCAAAAGCACAAGGTGTGCAATACTCAGAGACATGGCCAAGGTAAGAAAGGCAGAAAGTCGACCACCACTGAACAAGACACACAAGCTGAAACGTCAAGACTGGGCCAAGAAATATCTCAAGACTGATTTTTCTAAGGTTTTATGGACTGATGAAATGAGAGTGAGTCTTGATGGGCCAGATGGATGGGCCCGTGGCTGGATTGGTAAAGGGCAGAGAGCTCCAGTCCGACTCAGACGCCAGCAAGGTGGAGGTGGAGTACTGGTTTGGGCTGGTATCATCAAAGATGAGCTTGTGGGGCCTTTTCGGGTTGAGGATGGAGTCAAGCTCAACTCCCAGTCCTACTGCCAGTTTCTGGAAGACACCTTCTTCAAGCAGTGGTACAGGAAGAAGTCTGCATCCTTCAAGAAAAACATGATTTTCATGCAGGACAATGCTCCATCACACGCGTCCAAGTACTCCACAGCGTGGCTGGCAAGAAAGGGTATAAAAGAAGAAAATCTAATGATATGGCCTCCTTGTTCACCTGATCTGAACCCCATTGAGAACCTGTGGTCCATCATCAAATGTGCGATTTACAAGGAGGGAAAACAGTACACCTCTCTGAACAGTGTCTGGGAGGCTGTGGTTGCTGCTGCACGCAATGTTGATGGTGAACAGATCTGGGCTGCATTTCCCGATAACGTTGTCTCTTAGCGCGCTACGAAGACTCTAAAGGTATAACTTAACTAAAGGTATACCATTTCTAGTTGTGTTCCTCGAACTATACCTTAGGAGGTTACTTAAGGTAAACCTTCTTAAGTGCGACGTTAGCAGGTGCTGTCCGTGGCGGCGGTGCTGAAGTGGCTTATATCGATGGCTCAAGAATCGATTATTTACTCTATGCAGGGGCTGTTTCACTGCTTTATGCGATTTTTTTTTTTTTTTTTTTTTTTTATAAAAGAAGCACTTCAGAAATAGTTGAACTTGCAAACTAAATTTTATATAATTCTGACATGAGTACGCGAACCAGAAATTTCATGCTCAACCGCATCATGCGTCAACCCGCTACACTAACTGGCAGTATGCCTTCACTGGCATTTGAAAGAGTCATTTATATTATTACAATATATTTTCCATAGTGTGTTAATTTACTCCACAATCAGGGATGATTGCCCAGCAGCTGCATTACATTATTGTGTAAATAACTAATTTCTGTTACTGAATGAACGCACCGCCACCCCGAGGTGTTACTCAGCCCATATCCATCCCCAACCACCTCCAGAAAACTCCCCACGGCATAAAAACGGAGAGCCGCCAGCAGCTGGATTTCAGGGCTGAGAGGGTAGCTCCGTCCAGTTTGTCTCGACAAAGTTGGACCAACAAGATCTAAAAGCTGCTCAATTTGCTGTCGTGGCTGGCAAAATTTATTTTGAATAGCGGCTTCTGACATGGTAGCCAGGGGACTAAAGTTTTCACGGATGAAATAGTGCACATACACTAAATGGCTCCGCGGACGGCGCCGTCTTTGATTTAGCACAACTATTCGCTGTCTCGCTGCCATAGTTTGACCAAACTCCCCTCCACAATCATTCCCTTTAAATAGGCTCCTAAGCTTTTCCTGTCTAATGGTTTGCCAGCTGATGTACCTTTGAATAATATAATAAAAAATCTAACAACCATTAGTGTAATGACAATTGTAATCCTTTCATTAAAAAAAATAGC
Source organism: Romanogobio albipinnatus (assembly GCA_023566225.1). Lineage (NCBI taxonomy): Eukaryota > Metazoa > Chordata > Actinopteri > Cypriniformes > Gobionidae > Romanogobio > Romanogobio albipinnatus. Next base: position 67,167,010 of record CM042241.1, on the reverse strand, counting down.
CTGATTGAACATTGGGTGTATATTACAACTTCAGAATTATATTCGTATAGACTGACATGTAAAGACGCTTTTTGCACAGTGGTGGCCACTAGTGGAATGAACTGTCAATAGTGATAAGGTATAGCTAAGAGTGGTCCAGACCAACCTTACGAAAGTAATACTTACAGAAGGTATTCTTAACTAAGATAGTTTCGGGAAACACGTATTAACGTTAAGGTACACCTTAAGGTATAACTTAAGAACGACGTAGTGTTAAGAAGGTTTCGGGAAATGCAGCCCAAAACACTGACAGAATCCATGGATGGCAGGCTTTTGAGTGTCCTTGCAAAGAAAGGTGGCTATATTGGTCACTGATTTGTTTTTGTTTGGTTTTTGAATGTCAGAAATGTATATTTGTGAATGTCGAGATGTTATATTGGTTTCACTGGTAAAAATAAATAATTGAAATGGGTATAAATTTGTTTTTTGTTAAGTTGCCTAATAATTATGCACAGTAATAGTCACCTGCACACACAGATATCCCCCTAAAATAGCTAAAACTAAAAACTACTTCCAAAAATATTCAGCTTTGATATTAATGAGTTTGTGTTCATTGACAACATGGTTGTTGTTTAATTATTAATGTTGTAAAATTAATCCTCAAAAATACAACTTGCCTAATAATTCTGCACTCCCTGTATTTGCTGTAACCGCAACAATGTGTTTATATGTGTTTATATGTGTTTATGCAGCAGCATTGCTCGATGTAAGAGAGAAATTTATTCATCAGTTTACGAATAAAGCTAGGAAATGTAAATGTAGCCTATACATTACCGTTTTGTTCGTCAGAAACCTATAGCCTAGGTATATTATGCTCAAGGTTTGCATCAAGAGGGCAAAAATACACTTGTTTGTGTAGGATTTTTATTTTTTAAATCAACAATAAACCCGACCCAAAGCTATTGTACACAACAATAAGAAGCCTATGTTTAGCTGTTGCTATTAAAGCATAACGCCAGGTCGCCTGTTAATAAGCATCATCTCTAAAAGAGAGAGCGAGAGAGAGAGAGAGAGAGAGAGAGAGGACCTCGGACTTGAACTCCTGTCAGGAAATAAAGAGTGGCTACTGACTCGCGATAGCTCTATGGTTTTCAAACAATACACACAAAATATTATTAAATAGTTTTACTTATGCATATATGATTAAGGAAAAGGCGCATACACATATGCCCAAAGAAAAAATACAAATAGCCTCACACGAAGAAAGTCTAAATATCAGTCACAATAGCGTTAAAAGACAGGACTCTGAGGTGGATCGACATTCTACTACACAGGTCTTACCGCCTTTTGATGGGGCTGGGCTGTGTAGTAAAAGGAGGGGCTGTTTTGAATATTATAGAAATTTTTAAAATGGAAATATATTGAAGCAGGACGTCCAAACCAGTGAGCTCTCATGGTCAACACAGCCTACTAAAAACGTTTTAATAACGTTTAAAAGAATGAAGCAAAAATGGACAAAGACTAGGCCTATGTGCATTGCTGCCACATAGGCTACATATTCTTTTTTTCCACTCTTTTTTCTCACATCTTTTCTCTATGTCATAAAAATGACATAATTGTTCACTATTGTATAGGTTCAATAGGGAGTTTAATCTCAATTTAACTTGATTAATATGCATCATAAAACAAAGCAGTGTAGGTGATGTGGGTTAATGGGGATTTAGAGGTTTTCTCCGTCATGTTTAAAGTTAATGGCCCACCCATCTCGTGTAGCCTATCATTCCGGGTTCGTATGACTTCCGTGGTTGTACATGTCCAATTTCTAATTGGACTGCAGATAGTTTATAGCTCTATATTTTTCTGAAAACTTAACTAACTTGACCAATAAACAAATATTTCATAACCTATAATGCAAAATGCTATGTATAGGCCTATTAGGCATTATGGAAATACAGACTTCTCATAGCTCTTTATTATTTATAGTCCATTAAAATAGGGCATATAGGCTATTATACACTGTAAAGAATAAAAACGGTAAATGTAGGATACTGGTAATTTTCTGCCAGTACATTATCCAGTAATTTTACATACATTTCCGTTAACCCTTAAACCACAAACTAATGCAATGTGTAATTCAAAATACTGGTAAAACACCTATAAAAAAATATATTACAAAAACGGAAAATTCCTTCATATTTATACAGTAGCTATTTTGTGCCCTATATTTTTAAATTAGCTACAGTGTACGATAATTATTTTCTCGGAACTATTTTACGGTTTTCCCATGTATTTTTGGTGTTATGCTTTAGAGTTAACGGGAAAAATCTTTAGATTAAGTATAAAATTAAATATTTAGCCCCCTTTTCCACCGTGGTCCGCTAAAAATAGCGCCAGCAATTCTGATTTCCATGCTACTTAAAATTAATTATTCAATGTAAAAAAAAAAACAAATAATAGGCCTAATTAAAAAAAAATTCTTATATAGCCTATCGTTATAGGCTAGGCCTAGCTATATGGCATCAGAATGAACAGGCTAAGGTAGGCTACTGCACAATGCTTCACTGCAAGCGATATCAATGTCCATGCATGAGACAATGCGTGATAATAAATAATAATTTGTATATGTGAATAGTATACAGTCTTAGTAGCTAGCCGAAGATGTTCCAGCTCAGAGCATGTGAGCGGAGCGGTAATATTCCCTCCATAGAGCGCCTCTCTGAAGATTCTCGCTCGGTCCGCTCGGTGAGATACTCAGAATATATATATATATATATATATATATATATATATATATATATATAGGCTATAGTAGGCCTACATATATACAACTAGGCTATACATTACATTAGAAATTTTTCACTGGAGAATTGTCTGCTATATTTGCATCTTATTTAGGAAATTATTTGAAGAAACGTTGATCAATAGCCTACTAAGATGTAATTTTTCACAATCTTGTGTGACCTACTCCTTGCCTCCAACATATTTCCATCTTATGATCTGTCCTCTTACTCGTGTAGGTACTCACTTTACATAATTAACAGGGTTTTTTTGTTTGTTTTTTAAAGCTTTTCTTTTTTTACATTTAATTTATTAAAGTGCATGAACCAATAAAAAAGAAGAAGATATAGGCCTAGTGCCAGTAGTTAACTGAGAGAGAGAGAGAGAGAGAGAGAGAGAGAGAGAGAGAGAGAGAGAGAGAGAGAGAGAGAGAGAGAGAGAGAGAGAGAGAGAGAGAGAGAGAGAGAGAGAGAGAGAGAGAGAGAGAGGACCTCGGACTTGAACTCCTGTCAGGAAATAAAGAGTGGCTACTGACTCGCGATAGCTCTATGGTTTTCAAACAATACACACAAAATATTATTAAATAGTTTTACTTATGCATATATGATTAAGGAAAAGGCGCATACACATATGCCCAAAGAAAAAATACAAATAGCCTCACACGAAGAAAGTCTAAATATCAGTCACAATAGCGTTAAAAGACAGGACTCTGAGGTGGATCGACATTCTACTACACAGGTCTTACCGCCTTTTGATGGGGCTGGGCTGTGTAGTAAAAGGAGGGGCTGTTTTGAATATTATAGAAAACGCCGCTTTTTACGCCGTCTTTGTCAGACTTAAACGCCGTCAATGACGGCGTAATATGGAAGGCCAAACGGCGAAATGAACGGCGTTTTGGGTCATATCAAAAAACGCCGATATTAACGGCGGTTCTGCGGTGAAAACGCCGTCATTTACGGCGCTTGTACAACATAACGCCGTATTTTGCGCCGTTGTTTCGTCCAAAACGCCGCAAATAACGGCGTTTTCTGGGCACCAGGCGTTTGGTTAACGGCGTTTTGTGAACCTTTTGGCGTTCCATATGTTTGTGCTGATTATTAATGACTGTGTGCATCCATTTGAAGAAAGTGAGTTTCATTTTATTCCTTACTTGTTTAAGATCAATTATGTGAATTTCTAAGAATAATCGAGTATCATAAATCATAAATCCACTCGAGACAAAATGAGTCATGCCGTGTTGTTGACACAGGATGAACGTCATTGTATAATTCTTATGCACGTTGTTTGTAAGTAATATAAGTGTTGGGAATATTTAGACCGATATATCATTATTTGTTCTGTACAGATTAATGTGTTAAGGAATGGGTACTTATAAGTTATTATTCGCCTGGTTAAGTAGTTGTATTTTGCTAGATATGATGTTAAGCTGAAAAATTGCATCAATAATGGTACTTCATGTAACATTTATTTTATTTATTTGCAGCCACACACATATAAAGTCAAGTATAATGTAAACCCACCACATCCTCTGCATCCAAATCTGCACCTGTAATCTATTGTTGTGGTCTAATGTATGTCTGTGCTGCTGAAGAAATTTCAGTAAAGTGTTCAAACATATCCTGACTCCTGTCCTGCATTCTGACTGACGCTCCAAGGCGAGAACTATAACCTACTAAGCACCTGTGGCCCTTTCTCCTAAACAGTGCTCTAGCACCCTGCATACAGTTTGGGCTGTTTCCACTATATTCCAGAAAATACTGGAAAAAATTATTTTGTCTGTATCATGTTGTATGCAAGATTTATACAAATGGATCTGAAGGGAGGACCCACCCCATACCAATATACAGTGGTATAAATGCAATATCCCAGTGTCATTGAATTCTTTTTTTATAGTGTTTGCTGACATATGCTGGAAACAGCCCAACATTTCTGCAGGGTGCTAGAGCACACAGGGCCTGAGATATACACTTTCAAAAATGTATTCATAACCAAAAAATCAAAAATGCCTATTTTTTTTTAATTATTTTTTTATGTATATGTTTATTATATCACGCACAACATATACTATAATATTTATCACCAGTGTTGGGAGTAACGGCGTTTAAGTATAACGGCGTTACTAACGGCGTTAATTTTTCAGTAACGGAGTAATCTAATTAATTACTTTTCCCAATGTTGCAACGCCGTTAGCGTTACTGAGAAAAAAAATGCGGCGTTACTATAATTGAGCTCACTGAAGCGGTTTTCATCCGAACAGGCTCTCTGTCAGTCGGACCGGCAACGTGCGTGTGTGTGTGTGTGTGTGTGTGTGCGCGCGCGTGGTACACATAACTGATGATGATTGGTGGGTGGGAGACAAGGTTGCGGTTGATAGGTTGAGTCCACACACACACACACACACACCTATGACGCACAGTCGCACACGCATATGCACAGTCAGCGATGGCAAGTCCAACGACTTCAAAGGTAGCTTTCGCAAACTGGAAGTATAAGCGCTACTCTTCCCTCGTTGAGGTGAAAGGTAAGAATGTTTATGTGACGTGCAGCTTATGCCCAGGAAGAAAGAGTCTCTCCACGTCTGTGGCCAGTAATTCTAATCTAATGAAGCACCTCTCATCATCACAGCCACAAAATGAGCGGCTAAAAACCCAGGCGATAACGTGAGCTCCACTACCAAAGGAGTAGTAAAGTACTGATAATATTTACACTATAGTAGGTCTACTGATAATATTTACAATATATTGAATTTGATAGGTGTCTCTCACATTGTCCCACAGCAACATTACAATAGTGTACATTAATGTACAATGTTTAGTGTCTAATTCATTCATTTAACATATTTAAATTGGGGGCATCCAAGTTATTTGACATATTTGAACTTTTGACAAAAAAAAAGTAACGCAGTAATTACTTTCCCTGGTAATTAGTTACTTTTATAATGATGTAACTCAGTTACTAACTCAGTTACTATTTGTAAGAAGTAACTAGTAACTATAACTAATTACTTTTTTAAAGTAACGTGCCCAACACTGTTTATCACTTTCAGAAGTGTTTTAAGTAATTTCAGGGTTTTCTGTAAAAAGGACAGGGATATTGCATTTATACCACTGTATATGGGGATTGGGGGGAGGCAGCCGGAAATTACATAAAAAAGGTAATATTCCTCCATTTAGATTCATTTGAATAAATCTTGCATACAACATTATCAAGACACAAATCGTCTTATCCAGTATTTTATGGAGTCTAGTGGAAACAGCCCAAACTGTCTGCAGGGTGCTAGAGCACACAGGGCCTGAGTTACACACTTTCAAAACTGATTTTATAACCAAAAAATCAAAAAGCGTCTCTTTTTTTACAGCTCAGATAACATATGCTTACATGTTCACTTTTATCACTTTAAGCAGTGGTTTATGAAACTTCAAAGGTTTTCCTGTAAAATGACACAAAATGTTGTATTTAGAGACCACTGTATGTGGGTATGGGAAGCTTTTCAATTTGGGTCGGCCAAATCAGTGTAAAACAAATGAGGTCAGAGCTCCTCCACAGACATTTAAAATTTAAAGTATATACATGATGATGTCATTCCGGACACTGTACCGGGTCCGCAGAGTTTAAGTGATTTTTTCATCTCTGTTTTTTGTGTTTATTTAAAATAAGACAAATCTAATATTATTGTAATCTTATATCTGTTATTTAACAGTTTATATAGTTCATTAATGCTGATCTAACAGCAGAAGACATGAGTCGCGGTTTAATCCCAGTTGTGCATGCGGGGCATGTTGTCATTAGAACTACTTTTATGAATTTATTGAGAAACCATGAGAAAAGGGTGAATAATGACTGTTGATCAATGTTCAGAAATTATTCTTAGGGGTTCAAGCATAGACCGTAAAAAAATATGGACGACGCGACTTCATTGACTTCCGCTGACCAAAGTTGAAGCTTTCATAGGCCCGCTCACGGCGCTGACATCTTGGGACCGAGTCTGCGCAGTAGCGATCTCGGGACCGGAGTTGCGCAGTAGAGAACAGGAAGTAGAGGCGCAATTATCAAAAGCCCGCCCACACTCTCGCAGATGCAGAACAATTCATTATGTTGGTGTGAAATAAACAGTTATGGAAGTGTATAAATTAAAGCTAAAGCTCCAATCTCCTCCCAAAAATCCAGAAAAAAGTCTGTTAGTGCCTCAGTGACAAGTTCACTCAGAGAAGCCGTCAATCTCAGCTGTCAATCATGACGTCACACCCCCCGTTTTTATAGCATCAAATAACTCACTAAAACTAAACTTATTTAAAAAACGAACACTTGAAATGAAATTATTGTAATAAAAACTGCCTAAAATGACAGAAACCATCTTTAGGAAACAATTATTTGAAGTGTAATTAAATTGTTTAGTGTCTCTCGCGCCCATTCAAATACATGGAGAGGCGGGGTTTAGGAGCTATACTGGGACCGGCCACCGGGGGGCGATCGAGGCGCGAAAGCTTCAATTTCTGACTGGAGCACTACAGGCTTGGGTTCAAGCCTGAAAGGCTGAAACCCTATTGTAATTGTAAATTTTCCCATGATGCATCATTCTCCATCTAAAACTGATCGGGCAGACCAAACCGTAAGTCATAGAGACATGAAACTTTCAGGGCTGGTAGTACTCACAACGACTACCAGCGTCACCGAGGCATGCCCCGACCGGCCTGACGGGGGCGCTACAGCAAGCAAAAGTTCAAAATGGCTCATAACTCCTAAACCATTAGGCGTGGGCTCAAGTGTCTTATATCCTTGGAATCCTTGGCTCAAGGCGGACAACATGCATGCCTCGGACTGGCTCACCCTTCAGGCGCCAATTTCGAGAAATTTTGAGTTTTTTGAAAAACCTACTCCCACATACTCCCACATTTTTTCCCTGATCAGAACCAAATCACTGTAGGAATGTTTTTTGGAGAGAGACTATTAATAATTATGAAAAAATAATATTTTTTCAATTCATAGTCGCTAAGGGGATCCAAAATGTTCAACGTGTCAGGGGCCACTTTAACTAAAATGACTATAACTTCTGAACGGAACAAGATATTTTCACTAAACTCGGGTCACATGTCTATGAGCTCAAACTTCAATTACTTTAAAAAAGTTGCGATGATTGGCCACTTGGTGGTGCTGTAAGAAGAAATTTTTTTCATGAAAATGGCTATAACCACACCTAACCATTAGTCTGATAATTATTGGCATGCAGTATCTTTGTCCAGGGTGCCATGATAGTCTGAGAACATTGGTGTATCTCAAAAAACTCAGTTTGCATATCGGCACAATGCCTTGAAGGAGCCTAAGAAGTTTCAAGCTAATGTTTTTCACAAAAGTCACCTCCTTAGACTCCTGAATCCTTGCCGAGTCCAACGATACCAAACATGGCAGGTTTTTCTTTATGGTTTATGTTACAGTGCATTTAGCCTTTTATCTTCGAAAACTGCTAGTCCAATTGAGACAATTATCAAAAAAAATTTGATAATATAGGTCAATAGCTAAACAACAATGTCCAAATGTCAAAACTATGATAGGAAGTGAAATCCAATCAATGATGCCCAAGGGTAATTTTTATACTCTCATAAATATACTGTAAGTGTCTATAATAACGGGGTGTCCAATCCTGCTCCTGGAGGGCCACTGTCCTGCAGAGTTTAGCTCCAACTCCAATTCAACAGGTCTTATTAGGCATACTAGAAACTTTCAGACAGGGGTGTTGAGGCAACTTGGAGCTAGACTCTGCAGGACAGTGGCCCTCGAGGACCGACTTTGGACAACCCTGGTCTATAACCTCAAAATTAAGTGAGATATTTATAACAAATTTGACACACATATGTATGGACACACTCTGAAGACACTTTAAAAAGTAGTGGAGATTGGACAAGACGTGGTGCTATAACTGCCAAAAAACTTTTAAAAATGTTAATTAAAAAAGTATTCCTTGGTAAATTGGCTGTAAATTGTCTTTTTTCATCTATGATCTAAGTTTATTTATTTCTTTGTATCCCCATTAGCCAATACCTAGGCAGTGGTTACTCTTCCTGAGGTCCCAACAAGTAAAAAAATACACTGTCCGTGACTGTCCATGCACACTTTAAAACAAGAGGAAGTTTATTGGTAAAATAGAAAATAGTAATGGTCAACTTCCTTGAGGTACACCACATTGCAACTCTTTCACAACTGAAAACTTCCAATATAATACCCTATTAAACAGATCACTTTCAAATCAATGTACAGTATGAAAAGTAATTGTGAAATAAAATATAACAATACTGCTCCTAATTTATTTTCCTCAATCTGTGCTAAGCAATCATCTGTCATCTATGTTAAAGGGGTGGTAAAGCACGATTTCACTTTTCTAACTTTAGTTAGTGTGTAATGTTGCTGTTTGAGCATAAACAACATCTGCAAAGTTACAACGTTCAAAGTTTAAAGCAAAGGGAGAGATTTGCTTTTAAAGAAATCAGGACTACAGCAAACGGCCGCTAGGGACTACTACACGTTCCTCCAGGGTTGCTGACATCACCAGCCCCAATATTTACATAAACCCCTCCTCCGAGAATATTAAATAAGGGGGGGTGAGGCCATTTTGTATCGCCGCGGGGAATAGTTGTTGTGGTAGCCTATAGTTAGTAGGCTGAGTGTTGTTGCCAATGCCTACGAAATCAAAGCACGAGACAGACAGGGGTCGGAGGAGAAGACCGGGAAATGTGACATAATGGACAATATTCGTCTGTATTTGCAATACAGGAGCCGCGGATCAGCTGCAAGAGATAAACACTGCCAGTGTAAGCGCCGCTGATCCGCTGGAGCTCACAACTACGAAAATGCCAGATAAAATGTACAAATAGGCACTCTTTATATAAATAAACCACAGATTTGAGCTTTAAACAACTACATTATCGACTGAAAAAGTCTTAAAACTACGTTGTCACACATTGACGGTAGATTTTAACAAAAAAGACGTGTAAACACAGCACATGTCAGCCATTTCTCACCGAGACGAGCCGCTGGCAGAAGCCCCTCCTATGACGCGAATTCGCATCTGTTGTGAAGTGAATGTCACGCGCGAACGAACCGAGTAAACTCAAAATGTTCAAGCGTCCACCTTCGCGCGAATAGCGCGATTTATTCGCGTCCGGTGTGAACGCCGCATGAGACGGGCGCGCGCGGCTCCCGCTGCACATTTCACGGAGGAAAGCAGACAGGAAAGCAAAAGTAACGGTGCCATTCAGTAGCGAGCACTATAGATCCGCAGTCTTTACTCTTGAGGACTGAACAGGTTCTGCTCGATCATCTTCACTAAAATTGTCTGGGTCTGATTCGGGCTCTTGGTATGGTTTTATTGACGCCATTGTACTACTCAAAGCACAGGCTAGTAGCCTGAGGCTACCGGTAAAGGTAAGGGGCGTGACTTTTCAGACAAACGTGCACTAGACGGTTAGCCAATCACAACACACTGGGCCAGCTAACCAATCTGAGCCCATTGCGTATTTTTGAGGCACTGGCTTCATACAACCGGAAACCATCAGACCGTTTTTACAAGGAGGGACAGAGCAGTGTAGAATAAAGGTAAAATATATGAAAAATAATGCAATTTTTTTAAAACGAAGCATGAACACATGTTACAGTGCACCCCACAAACACAATCAAGCCTTCGAAAGAGTGTGTTTTACCACCCATTTAATGCTGTTCGTGTTGAGGTCCCTCTCAATGTGCATGCTGAAAATTACTAAAGACTTACATTTGCTCACAAACTATTGTTTCCAACACTTTGCTAAGAACCATTAGCAAACTAATTGATCATATTAACGTTCACTTATTTTAAAGCAACATAAAACATTATTTTCTTTTTCCTATTCATTTTCATTACTTAAATTCGTAATTTGCAATTGACCTCCCATTCCTCCTTCCTCCCAGTTCTGTTGGCTGTACCCTTTGAATCTCTTATATGATCGTTTATAAGTTACTTTTGGTTTTCGAAGTGGTTACATGCTTGCTAAATAAAACATAATATTTTTTAATGCATATGTGCTTAAAAGCCTTAAACTGCTTGAACCCCGATAAATGCTGCTTGCAGCTTTAATTATCATTTTTTTTAATATGCTGTATAACTTTTGAGGTGTGTTTGTTGTAAAACTAAGAAATTAGTTTATTTTAATGATTAAAAAATGCCATTATTTAATTTTGTAAAAAGTAAAAAATGTACAAAATATTTTTAGTTTGTCATGGATATTTTTTTATTATATCAGGTAACATTGTAAGCTGTCATTTGGTCATGTTATAATGTACAAGAAAGAACACTGTACAGTATTAATGAAACAAAACCACATAATTGTACTAGACATGTGGGAAATTAATGTGGGAAAAAAATAAATACTCTGAACCACAAGTGGATTTACACAAACCGAGAAAGTCAAAAAGCGTTAGGTTGTGCCCTGCTCTCCCCTACTCTTTTAAATAATCACCCGCGGAATACACAAAAAAGGGGACGATGCCTGGTTGAGCTGCTGCAATGGCAAAGAGACACTGTTTTTCCAAAACTCTTTTGTTTTTACCTTCCTGGCTGACAAACTTAGACTTAAAAATTATTTTAAACTTTTTTTTTTATTATATTTTTTATATATTATAACATAATTTATATATTATTTTATAAATATTATTTTTTATATATAAAAAATATATTAATAATACTGATATTTATGAAATAAAGATACTAATCTACTAATATTAATGATAAAAACTAATAATAGAAAGGTTATTTATAACACTCTTAGGGTTCTATATAGCACTTTCATGGCTCTTTATGGAACCTTAAATAAAGGGTTCTATTTAGCACCGAAAAAGGTTCTGCTATTGTTACAAGCCGAAGAACCCTAATTTGGTGCTGTTTAGAACCATTTTTCTTAAGAGTGTAGAAACAAAGACAATCAGGTGATTTAATATTTTTAAATATAAGTCCAAATACTTTTATTCAACCACGTAGTTAGATTACATTTGATGGAAAAACAAAGAATGTGTTGTTCAGAACATGGTAACTACAGTAGCCTATTTATGATAGCGGGAAGCGATGTCCCATAGGGGTGTATATATATATATATATATATATATATATATATATGATGTTCGGCAAAAAACAAGCTTTTTTTCTTACTGCTGAAAATGAGATCACTTAACCATTGCCAGCGAATACTTCTACACTCTTGTCAATGTAGTCCAACAACAACACTGTCTCTTGACTCCATCTAATGGTTATTTTGGGAAAAACAGTAAACTCTACCCTAGATATTTAATGAGTGATGAAGAAAAGGCAAAGGAGTTGGTAGTATTTAGTAGAGATAGATTTTACAATGTAGGAACTTCAAGTTTAAAGCGCTGACGCTTGCATACAGAGCCACCACGCGCTCAGCTCCTGCTTACTTTGACTCCATTCTACAAATCCACACCCCCAAAGCTAAAGAGAAGTGACATCAGGTGAACATGATTACCTGGTGATGGTTTTAAAATGTCATTTGCTTCTAACAATTGTGTTATTAATGCATTTTCATTATGCAGCTGAATTTTCCTATTATTTTGTTTGTCACCATTGATGAGATTCATGTGCTGATTCTTGATATCTGTGTGTATCTGATTGATGTCAGATTAACTTTTTGTGCTTTGTTAAAAGTTAATAACTCATTATTATAAAACTGCAGGATCTCACGCGTCTGTACACAGGGTTTGTAGTGCAATTGTATTATTAACACAACACACTTGTTATACTCAAATAACCCCAGGCAAAACACCAGGCTATTTCAAATGTGTTTTACCAACACACGTCGCAAAAGAGGAAGACACTTAATAAGAGTAAAGAGCCCTACTAATGGAAACACTGATCACTGTCATGGTGACTTCAGATAGTCAGACTTCTGTAGTCGTCTGACAGAAATAAAGTCAGTCTGGTTAGTAATGTGTGAAGCTGGTAATGCTGTTTGTGGAGTTGTTTAATCCTCCTCTGCTGAGATTTTTTTTTAAAGTGCGGTGCTTATTCCAACCAAAATTACTAAATGTCTGTCTGACGTTGGAGCTTGACGTCAAACCAACGTTGGGTTTAGACGTCAACCCGATTTTCATTTTCAACCAAAATATGACGTCTGACTGATGTTGGATTAGTTGGAGTCCAACGTCTTCCTGACGTCACATTGATATACTGTGCCTGCTGGGTAACTTTAATCTTGGTATAGTGATGACTTTTATGGGGGCAACTCTTGCTTTCCCCATGACCAAGGCACAATGTACCTTGCTTTCACTTAACAATCTGATGTAGCAGCACAGATCATAACCCTGACTGCGTCAGAGAAATGATGCAATTCAGTTCTCAGGATTTTCCCAAAGTTTGGAGGTGTGAAGCATCTTGGAATCTGTATTTTTCCTAGATTGGGCAAATTATTCAGCCAACTATCCCAACTTGGCCTCAACTCAGGTAGTGGTTCCCAACCAATGCCCTTACGGCACATCTCCTGCAGCACCTTCACAGTAAATTCCCCGGTGTTGAATTAACGCCGCTCTGTGTTCATATGGGAACCACCAGCAGGGTGTTAAAGTAACACTGAAGCAGTGTTAGAGTTAATAAGATACTTAAGTGATTCATTGAGTGATGATTGTTTGATTATTGAAGACACCTGATGATAATGAGCAGAATCACTGAAGGACAGAAGAACACAACTACAACTGACTTCAGCCACAGCTTTAGATCAAATCAACTGATGACATTAAATCTCTCTTATTACAAACCAGATTGACTTTATTTCTGTCATCTACAGAAGCTCTTATTGAGAATTAACAGAGGTTTAGAGGTTGATGTTTTATTGAAAATGTTAGGTCGCCATTATGGAGATCAGTGTTCCCTTTAGTTGGGCAGTTTGACTCTTGGCTGTTGATGTTAGTTTGTGGTTTTTGTAACAATGTTTACTCAAACACATAAGTTGTTGCGAAAGAAGCCACAAACAAAGATGGTCATGTGATATATTTTTCAACATCATAAAGGAGACTGTTAAAAAAATAAAATTGTCAAATTGTTATTAGTAGATTTCACCAGCAGTCATGTTTTGCCAGATATAAAATATTCAGAATTTTGTTATTTAAATACATCGTGAATAAAACCACTTTAGGCACACCCACACAAACATCAAGAATCAGCATATTAATCTCAATGACAGTTACATGCTTCATGCTGCAATGCATGCTGGGATATATAATCATGGTATAACACTCATGACTCCCAGCATGTCACCATTGTTGAGATTCATATGATGATTCTTGATGTCTGTGTGCGCAAACATTTTTATCCCCGAAATGTATCTAAAAACAAAAATTTAGGATGACTGATCTGTGGCAGTAAAGCATTTATGGTGAAAATCTATTAAAACAACTTGTATTAACATTTCTGTTATCCACTTTTCTCAAAGATTAGTTTGGTCAAAAAAATATATATATTTATGATGATAACTATTTCACCTGATAATTTATGTTTATGGCTTCCTTTGCAGCAAAGTATGTGTTCCAGTAAACTCTATGACAAAGACCACAAACTGACATAAAATGCCAAGTCAAACTGCCCAACTAAAATAATTTACAAAATAACATTTCCCATAAAACATCAACCTCTAAATCTCTGTTAATTCTCAAAAAGAACTGTAGACAAATGACAGAAATAAAGTCAGTCTGATTTATAATAAGAGAGATGTAATGTCTTCAGTTGATTTCATCTTAAGCTGTGGCTGTAGTTGTGTTTCTCTGTCCTTCAGTGATTCTGCTCATTATCATCAGGTGTCTTCAATAATCAAACAATCATCACTCAATGAATCACTTCAGTATCTTATTAACTCTAACACTGCTTCAGTGTTACTTTAACACCCTGCTGGTGGTTCCCATATGAACACAGAGCGATGTTAATTCAACACCGGGGAATTTACTGTGTTCTTTCCAAATATGACGAATGGAGCCAAGAACACCAAAGGATCGTAAACTGAAGCCACAATGGAGACAATTCCACGTTGTGTGGCGGGTTTCTCATCAAACGCAACATCAAGTGATGTTTTATTAACACATTTCGGGAGGAGCACGCTCAGATAATTAATCCTAATTAAACACGAGTGGAGCACATTAAGTTAATCAATTTAATCAACGATAAGAGCTGTATATATACAGCAGATTTACCTTCTTTTGTTGACCGTTTTTATTTTAGCATGGGCGGCTTTTCCAGCAGGTCACACGCACGCCATATGCAAAGCATGCTGGGAACTAACAATGGTGTCTCTAAATAAATCTGCACAAATAAGCTAATTCTCTTAAGGAAATGTAAGCAATTTTTAGGCTTCAATGGAAGAACGAATTAAGCTGATAAGCTGATATTCTGAACTTTTGCACAAGCCTGCAGTGCATCAAAGTTTGGATTCTTGTTGGTCAGCAATATGTAAATTCTAGGGGAGGTTCTCTATATTAAACCCTGCACTCGTCCTCCTAAAGTCCACAGCTCAACTGAAGAGACGCAGAAGTCATAATGGAACTGGACGACATTTCAAAAAATAATCTTGCCCACAAAACCTGCAGCGAGTGTGATGAGAAGAGACTGGACAGAGGTGAAGATATTTATGCTAATAAGGACCGAAGACTCAGCCAGAGCGAAGCAAGAGCTCAAAACTGCAGTAAGACATTTAGTGTCATCTTAGTTTTGATAGAATTGAATAGCAATAATTTAAATAGCATTAATTGTTCTTGTTTTTTCACAGTGCACTTTTAGATTTTTGTAATTATGAACATGTTCCTTAAAAGACTGCATTGTAAAAAAAAAAAAAAGGAAAACAATCAAGTAGAGTTTGGCTCCAACCCTGAAAGACATCTATAGAAGCTCTTATTGAGAATTAACCCCTTAACCGTTTCCCAGCCAGCACAGCCATGTAGGCCCAACATGAGTTAGCCCAGATGAAATTAAATGAAACGTTTCAAATCAACCATTAATCAAGCGTTGGTTGGTTGAGATTGACTGAGCTATTAGTTTGTTCTTTTATAATGAGAACCATTCAGAAAAATATGCAAACAAGAACAAATTTCCTCAAACATCTCAAACAGCACTTTTCATCTTTTCCTGGCTGTGATTTGTTGTTCCAGATCCAGTTGTGTCCTTAATATTTGTGGTTTTAGCATTTTCATAAACTTAATTGCTTATGAAGGACATCACTGATATGTCTGTGTTTTCTCTGTTTGTCAGGAGGAAGCAGGTGTTTGGTGTTGATGACAGTGTGTCTCGGGCTCATTTGTGTTGTTCTGCTGGTCTTCATCATACTGCAGCTCATCACCATCACAGCAGAGAGAGACCTGTTAAAGAGTTACAAGAACACAGTTGAAGAGTTCAACCACACTATCAACAGCTTACAGGACAATTACACTGATCTAATGACTGAAAAACACCAACTGAAGAACAACTTCAGCTCGTTGAGTCAGGAGAAACTGGAGCTGGAAAGAAACGTCACATCTTTGAGTGAGGAACTGATGAGAGAAGTGTCTAAACGAGGTTAGTACACAACTGTTTTGTCTAATACATTTTTTCTAGTTTATCTTTACTGTATACAGCTTTGAAAAGTGTTTATGTATGAAACTCTGTGTGATCCAGGGTTTTTTACCATATCCTGTGAGTTGAAGAGCTGGTCTGACAGCAGGCAGTACTGCAGGGATCGAGGAGCTGATCTGGTCATTATCAACTCTGAAGAGAAGCAGGTGAGTTTGTGTGAGTGTCTGTTCATGAATGAGAGGAATCACACTTACTCCTGTTTTTATTCACACACAGAGGTTCATATCTTCATTCAAGGACAGAGTGTGGATTGGTTTGACTGACATTGAGAATGAGGGCAACATGAAATGGGTGGATAATTCAACATTGAAACAAGGGTCAGTGCTAAAAACACTGTATTTTATTATTATTCAAAAATGGACCATCATAACCTTCAGCACTTTATTTCACTTCTGCTCAAAATCTGTACTAAGTTCACTGGAATCTTGCCACTGCGGTACTGTAAGGATGGTTGATTCATGAACTGGTTGTGACCTTCCTGGTCCGTGTAACGCTTCACAATTCAATTTTCAGACCATATAGTGCAAATGCAAAAAATAAAATATTGAAACAAACGTCAATTTTTTCCTTTTTCTCGGTTACTTCATCAGTGGATTTTTGCCATTTTCTCTCCTTTTTTCAAATTTCCTTTTGCTAAATTATGACTTAAGAAATTATCTTTTGAATGAATTGAAATCTAACCGATTTTATTTTCCTTCTATTTTTTCCCCAATTTACGTGGACTGTGCCATAGCTATAGCGGGGGAGGTCGCGGACTGTTTTACATCGTTTATGTAGGCTATAGCCTGCGTGCACGTTGAGAAGTAACTTATAGTTTAAAAGGCTAACACAGAGGACGCCATAGATTTTGTTGTTAATAAATATATAATAGGCTAATAATACTGTGCTAAATGTAGAATTCAGGTCTGGCCATCGGGAGCAGCGGGCAAAACGGTGGCCTGGCTACTTATTTGCCCGCTGGTTTGTATTTATCTATACTTATTTGTTATTAGTGCACGTACACACACACACACACACACACACACACACACACACACACACTCACGTGCACGCATGCACACACACACACACACACACACACACACACATACCTACTTTATTATATTGATGCATGCCTCGATGTACCCGAATGATTTAAGAACTCGCCATTTGATAATTAACCGATACAAATTATGAATCCGCTACTCTTGACTTGCAGCATATCATTATATAGCCTACATATTTAGGCATATCAAAGCCTATCATTCTCGGCTAATGGCTTGTAATGAACCGAGTTAATGACTGCTAAATTTAAGGGCAAGAGAAGATGTGAGAAGCAGTAGGCTATATTCAATGAAAAGTTCAATGTTGCCGTGGAAACGAGAATGATGATCACTAAGTGAAAACATCAGCAAAGGAGTTTATTTAGGCCCAAATATTTTGAATGTTTGGCATAGGCTAGGCTAAGATGTGGATAAAAGCTAACTAAAATTTGCTGAACTTTATAACTTTAACAAAATTATAAAGAAAGAAAAAGTGAAAAGACAGTCACAGGCATAGGCTACCAATTCAGATAGATTTTAAACATTTTGCCTTATGTAAATATTACGGTGACGCATTGCTGCCACATACATATAATTTTTTTCACTCAATTATGTCATAATAACGAGATCTTATGAAAAAGAGACTACTGTCTCAATGTGACTACCCTGGTAAAACAAAGGATAAATAAATAAAAAAAATCTTATGTCATTAAAACAACATCTTTTCTCGTAATAACGTGATCTTATGTCGTAAAAACAACATAATTTTCTCGTAATAACGAGATCTTATGTTGTTAAAACGACATGTTTTTTCTCCTAATAAGGTGTTGTATAGTGATGTGTGTATATATGTCTGTATCCACATTAGAGAATGTATTTAGCCCATGCCTTTGTCACACTTGTTTGAAAACAGAAAAATATCTCATCCGCTGCCTGTATCAGTGGCAGTGCCCATAGCACGAAATTGTTGTAATTTATTGATTAAAGCCTGCAGTTCATAACAGCCATGGGTAGCAGGTGCCATGGATCACTAATGAAAAGCGTGTAACTTTAACCTAGTAATGATGGACCCCGGTGCAGCCACAAATATCATAACTGTCTATAATAGGCCTACTGTAATTAAGACATATATTCAAAAAATTTATTAAAAACAGAAAGACGCTATTTCAGCCTTAGGCTACTCAAAGGCCGCGGAAACATGGCCAGTGGGTTCGTTACGCATGTCAATCCATTCCCGGCGTTCTTGGTTTGCTTCTTATGTATTAAATATACAGGCAATTAGATGAACCTTGATTAAAATTAAAATACAATTTATTGAAAACGAAATTCACTTCAAAGAAATGATTTCTGCAAAACAACACTCAACAAAAATCATGTCTGACCCCACTCCATGTTTCCAGACATATTGCGCGTCTTATAGCCTATCTTACTCATGCCGACGAAAGTGCCCGCGAATTCTTTAATATTTTTCATTTTTGCAGTTTTTTTTACCACTTCGTTATTTTGGCTCAGAATTTTGTTTGTTGGAAATATGAACTGAATTTAGAAATTACATTTGAAATTAAAACTTTGCGTTAATAAACAAAATACATTTTTGAAGCTTTTGGAGTGGAGGCTAAATGCAAAACGTAGCCTATTTAGATTCATAGTTAGGCTATATGTTTAAATATTAGCCTATTGTATTATTGTTTTAATTTCATATGTTGATGATGAAAAGTGAGCAGCATGAGTAAGATATAATACGCGCAATATGTCTGGAGACATGGGGGTCTTTTTCTATAAATTGTATTTTAATTTTGATCAAGGTTTCATAAACTAATGGCCTGTATATTTAATACATAAGAAGCAAAATAAGAATGCCGGGAATGGATTGCGTAAAGAACCCACTGGCCATGTTTCCGCGGCCTTTGAGTAAGGCTGAAAGCGTCTTTCTTTTTAATACATTTCTAGAATATACAGTGAGGAAAATAAGTATTTGAACACCCTGCTATTTTGCAAGTTCTCCCACTTAGAAATCATGGAGGGGTCTGAAATTGTCATCGTAGGTGCATGTCCACTGTGAGAGACATAATCTAAAAAAAAAAAATCCAGAAATCACAATGTATGATTTTTTTTACTATTTATTTGTATGATACAGCTGCAAATAAGTATTTGAACACCTGTCTATCAGCTAGAATTCTGACCTTCAAAGACCTGTTAGTCTGCCTTTAAAATCCACCTCCACTCCATTTATTATCCTAAATTAGATGCACCTGTTTGAGGTGGTTAACTGCATAAAGACACCTGTCCACCCCATACAATCAGTAAGAATCCAACTACTAACATGGCCAAAACCAAAGAGCTGTCCAAAGACACTAGAGACAAAATTGTACACCTCCACAAGGCTGGAAAGGGCTACGGGGAAATTGCCAAGCAGCTTGGTGAAAAAAGGTCCACTGTTGGAGCAATCATTAGAAAATGGAAGAAGCTAAACATGACTGTCAATCTCCCTCGGACTGGGGCTCCATGCAAGATCTTACCTCGTGGGGTCTCAATGATCCTAAGAAAGGTGAGAAATCAGCCCAGAACTACACAGGAGGAGCTGGTCAATGACCTGAAAAGAGCTGGGACCACCGTTTCCAAGGTTACTGTTGGTAATACACTAATGAAATCATGCATGGCACGGAAGGTTCCCCTGCTTAAACCAGCACATGTCCAGGCCCGTCTTAAGTTTGCCAATGACTCTGGATGATCCAGAGGAGTCATGGGAGAAATTCATGTGGTCAGATGAGACCAAAATATAACTTTTTGGTCATAATTCCACTAAACGTGTTTGGAGGAAGAAGAATGATGAGTACCATCCCAAGAACACCATCCCTACCAACCTGATCTCACAGAATTCCGTGAAATGAACACGGGACCCTTAACTCAAAATCCGTGGCAGTTTCACGGAATCGCCGAAAATTCCGTGATGGGTCCACGGAATTCGATTCCTATGCAAGTCAATGACAGTATACAGACGCGTTGGGCATTGTTTTCATCATGAAACTATGATTTTTTTTTGCCATTATGACATGGAGTGTGATTCTCGATTTAATCAGCCAGCATAATTTTATTTATAATTATTTTCATTTTTTATTTATTTACAGTATTTATACACGTTTTGAACACGTAACCCAATCCCTTCCCTAAACATAACCATTTGTGTATTATAAAAAAACAGGATATAACAGGCAGATACGACTGCAGGCACAATTTATTCAAAAAGTACAAATATTCCAAGTGTTCCGAGGCCAAACGATTGATTTGTGTGAAGAAAATCCTCAAAAGCGATCAGCAGCGTCGAGTCCATCCGCCAAAGATCCTAAACACATTTCAAATTTTACCGCCGGAAGAAACGTTACGTCAGCTTTGACAGCATTGGCTGTCGTATGTCTCGTGACCAATTGCGTCATTACGTCGGCTTTGATTGTAAAATGCCATTGGCTCTCGTGTGTCTCGTGACAGATTGCGTCACGCTAAAGAGTCGCGTGTATTATTTGAATGGGATATGAATGAGTGTGCTCACGGCGCGGCGCGCGGCGGGATCATCATTTTAGAGATTAAAATATTAAAATCAACTCTGTTCTTTACATGAAGACATCGAGTGACTTCAGAAGACTTGGAATGCAACATGAGTTGATACTTTTATGCTGTTTTTGGTCAGTTTTTGCAATAAATACCTGTGACTGTACTTGTATTTGCCTGTTATGTGTTTTATATTGTTGAGAAGTGGGTAGGTTTAGGGTAGGAGTGGAGTTAGTTGCTCCAAAATATAAAAGTAGCCTATAAATATTCATAAAATCATGTCTGCTTTTTACTGTCATTGACTTGCATAGGAATCGCTTCCGTGGACCCATCACGGAATTTTCGGCGATTCCGTGAAACTGCCACGGATTTTGTGTTAAGGGTCCCGTGTTCATTTCACGGAATTCTGTGAGACCAGGTTGTCCCTACTGTGAAGCATGGGGGTGGTGGCATCATGCTTTAGGGGTGTTTTTCTGCACATGGGACAGGGCGACTGCACTGTATTAAGGAGAGGATGACCGGGGCCATGTATTTTGGGGAACAACCTCCTTCCCTCAGTTAGAGCATTGAAGATGGGTCGAGGCTGGGTCTTCCAACATTACAATGACCCGAAGAACACAGCCAGGAGAACCAAGGAGTGGCTCTGTAAGAAGCAAATCAAGGTTCTGGCGTGGCCTAGCCAGTCTCCATACCTAAACCCAATAGAGAATCTTTGGAGGGAGCTCAAACTCTGTGTTTCTCAGCGACAGGCCAGAAACCTGACTGATCTAGAGAAGATCTGTGTGGAGGAGTGGGCCAAAATCCCTCCTGCAGTGTGTGCAAACCTGGTGAAAAACTACAGGAAACGTTTGACCTCTGTAATTGCAAACAAAGGCTACTGTACCAAATATTAACATTGATTTTCTCAGGTGTTCAAATACTTATTTGCAGCTGTATCATACAAATAAATAGTTAAAAAATCATACATTGTGATTTCTGGATTTTTTTTTTTAGATTATGTCTCTCACAGTGGACATGCACCTACGATGACAATTTCAGACCCCTCCATGATTTCTAAGTGGGAGAACTTGCAAAATAGCAGGGTGTTCAAATACTTATTGTTCAAATATACAATCATACATATACACACACACACACACACACACACACACACACACACACACACACACACACACACACACACACACACACATATATATATATCTGTGTGTGTGTGTGTGTGTGTGTGCATGCGTGCACGTGAGTGTGTGTGTGTGTGTGTGTGTGTGTGTGTGTGTGTGTGTGTGTGTGTGTGTGTACGTGCACTAATAACAAATAAGTATAGATAAATACAAACCAGCGGGCAAATAAGTAGCCAGGCCACCGTTTTGCCCGCTGCTCCCGATGGCCAGACCTGAATTCTACATTTAGCACAGTATTATTAGCCTATTATATATTTATTAACAACAAAATCTATGGCGTCCTCTGTGTTAGCCTTTTAAACTATAAGTTACTTCTCAACGTGCACGCAGGCTATAGCCTACATAAACGATGTAAAACAGTCCGCGACCTCCCCCGCTATAGCTATGGCACAGTCCACGTAAATTGGGGAAAAAATAGAAGGAAAATAAAATCGGTTAGATTTCAATTCATTCAAAAGATAATTTCTTAAGTCATAATTTAGCAAAAGGAAATTTGAAAAAAGGAGAGAAAATGGCAAAAATCCACTGATGAAGTAACCGAGAAAAAGGAAAAAATTGACGTTTGTTTCAATATTTTATTTTTTGCATTTGCACTATATGGTCTGAAAATTGAATTGTGAAGCGTTACACGGACCCTTCCTCATTTATTGCTTTAGTTGCTGAATGAGTAGAAAACATTGGCTCTCATAGGGAGAACATTTGGGGTTCTGAATAATTGAAAATCTGACACATTTCATTCAGGTTTTGGTTCAAAGGTGAGCCGAATAACCTTGGTGGAGATGAGGACTGCATTGAACTGAATCCTGGAAAAGACAGTGTGAACAACTGGAATGATCTCGCATGTTCAGAGAAGATGAAATGGATTTGTGAGAATTAGGTGCATGTCAACCCATCTTGTCATGCTTTTACTTCTATTGTCTTATGATATCATCCCTATTGTGATCACATAATTCCTGTGATTTAAAACAATGTCAGTTAATTTCATCATGTATGAACTGCTTTCATGTGAAAGGGTGATGCTGAACTTTACATCTGATCTGTGTTTAGGTCTTGCTCCATCACAAGGAGCTCTATATTAATATGATCTTATACTCATGGCTCCCAGCATGCATTGCAGCATTAAGTATGTCATCATTGTTGAGATTCATATGCTGATTCTTTATATCTGTGTGTGTCTAATATTTTATCCCCTCAATATGAGTTTAAAAATCAGAATGAAAAATGTCTGATCTGTAGCAAGATAGTATTGCTGGTGAATGTTGTTTATTGATATATTTAGTCAGTGATGGCTTGACTGAATCATTTTTCTTCATGACAATTTTTGTTTGTGGTTTCTTTTGATTTGAACAGATTTTGTTTTGTTATCACTGTAACAAAAACCATAGACATATATAAAGAGCCAAGAGTCAAACTGCCCAACTAAATTAAACACTGATCACCATAATGGCGACCAAATATTTTTAATAAAACATCTAAACCTCTGTTAATTCTCAATAAGAGCTTCTATAGATGTCTTTCAGGGTTGGAGTCAAACTCTGCAGGACAGCGACTCACTAGGACTGAACTTGCCTGTCCCTGCTCTAAGTAGAGGAACACAATGGTATAATTGTACCCTAAGGACCAGAGGTGTAAAGTCCAGGGGTCAGAAAGTAAAAGTCCTGCCATATTTGTATTCCACTCATGAACTCAGTCAGCTGATTTCACTAATTAATTACACCTCCTGGCTGAAAACTGTGCTATTAGCAAATCCAAGGCTGCGTTGGAAACCGCATCCTTCCCTACTGTATAGTATGTAAAAAGCAGTAGTCGAGCGAATAGTATGCTTGAATCCTTTGTATTCATAAAAGAGAAGGCTACAGGGGTTTTGGACTATTTCTCGTGAGATTTGGATGTGCGTATACTAATGTTGCGCTCGAATATGCCTACTTACCCACTATATAGTAGGCGAAAACAGTATGTGAAAGGAGTAGTATGTTCGAAACCTCAGTAATCATAAAAGAAGATCCGGGATGGCCTACTGCTTCCGCCCAGATTTTGAAGCACCCATCATCGGATACTTTTCTATCCCTGCCTTCCCATGAGGCCACGGGAAAGGATACGTCATTAGCGAATATGGCGGAGAAAAGCGACGCGGGTGTTTTCAAATGTGAGTATTACATACCCAAATCACGGTTCCCTTGTGTTTAAATCGCATTTGTTGAGCTACTGTACAGTAAACGGTTGAATTGTTGAAGGTGTCAAGACGACAGACAGTATAGTATAGTTGTGATTGTGCTGTAAAAACACACTTTATTATGTATAGCTAACAGGGGATCTCCAGTAACACACGCACAATTCTCCAAAGTAGATTTACACACATTCTAAAACATATGCATCTTATAGACTCTTACTAAATGTCTAGTTAACATCTGACAGGAAAATCTTCAATAAGTATTGCAGATGAGCACATCACAACATGAAATCGACATCTGAGAATATAATTATATTTTCCTTAAATACCATGAGCTCCCTATCAACAGATCTTACTATTCTCATATTATATATATATAGAGAATAGTAAGATCTGTTGATAGAAAATTAGATCAAGGAATAAATCAATGGGCTGACAACCTGATCAGTGCTCTGACTACTCCCAATGTAGTCCATAGCAACAACAACACTGTCTCTTGACTCCATCTAGTGGTTATTTTGGGAAAACAGTAAACTCTACCCTAGATATATAATGATGGGTAACACTTTATAATAACTACACGCTATGAAGCATTAGTTAAGCTTTAGTAAATAGTTAATTCATCATTTATAAAGCATTAATATACATTATAGGCAGTTTATAAATACAGCTATGAATGCTTTATTCTTGATTTATAAGCATATCTATAATGTGTTTAATAATTGTATTTTCATACTTTATAAATGATCAATTTATAATTTCTAAATTAAGTATTACATTATTTACAAACCAGTTATTTAGGAGTTGTCAGTGGTTCATCAGATCATTTAGAAAGTGTAAGTAAAGGATTAATAAACTATCTAAATGTACATTCATACATTGTGTTATTTAGACATACAGTAATAGTTACTCAGTGTGTTAATAAATGCTTTATTAACATGTATTCATACTGTAATTCATGATTAATTCAGGTATTTATAAAACCTTTAGTAGTTGTCAGTTAACTATTTCTGTGAGCTCATTTAAAGTGAGGACTATTTATGCCTCGTAAAGCTTTTACAAAGGAGATTTAAAGGCTCAATTCTCTTACAACTCCTAAATAACTGGTCTGTAAATAATTTAATACTTAATTTAGAAATTATTAATTGATCATTTATAAAGTATGAAAATATAATTATTAAACACAATATAGATATGCTTATAAATCAAGAATAAAGCATTTATAGCTGTATTTATAAACTGCCTATTAATGCTTTATAAATGATTAATTAACTAATGCTTCATAGCGTGTGGTTATTATAAAGGGTTGGAAGAAAAGGCAGAGGAGTTGGTAGAAGGATTTAGTAGACATAGATTGCCATGTGGATGTTACTTTGACACGTCCCACCTACCTAAGCATTGTTGCAGACCATATACACCCTTTCATGGAAACGGTTTTCCCTGGTGGCTGTGGCTCTTTCAGCAGATAATGCGCCGCCACAAAGCACAAATGCTTCAGGAATGGTTTGAGGAGCACAACAACGAGTTTGAAGTGTTGACTTGTCCTCCAAATTCCCCAGATCTCAATCCAATCGAGCATCTGTGGGATGTGCTGAGCAAACAAGTCTAATCCATAGCTCCATTAATAGGATTTCATGATTATAATAATATAAATGAAGTGCCAAGTGTCCAACTAAAGGGAACACTGATCACCATAATGGTGAGTTCCAACAAAAACATTTTAGGGAAATCAACATCAGTTTATGAAGTCAGCTTATGTGACGTTCTCTCAAATTATTCAGTTGTATTTACAATTCAACATTCAAGGTGACTTTGGGAAATCAGGGAATGCAAACAGAGAAATAACTGCAGAAGTGAACTTTTTTTTCGTCTTGTAAACATTGTTTTATGTAAAATACCTTATTCGGGACAGTACTAAATAAATAATGCAATTTTCACAGAATGCAAGTGGTTCACATACTTTTTCTTGTGACCGTATATTATGTCAAATAATGAGTACAAATACATTTTAAAATTGTGTTGCTAACACATATCATAAACACCCTGAGAAACCTTTAATTGGGTTGATATGATCCCTCTATAAATATAACATTATCTTGCAGATGATCATACTTGAGTCACACACACACTTCAACATTCAGCAAAACATGGTAACAATTAAAAGTATTTAAAGTAAATTATCAAGTACTCTCTACAGTTATTTTTTAGTCACTAGAACTCTTGTGTAACTGAACTATACTAACTAAGCATTTGTCAGCACAACATACTATTCCTATTTCCCAAAATACAATCTGGGAAGCCTCAGAGCTGGTGGCATTTCTCTTGTTTGATAGGACGCAATGAAACGAAGCAATCAAACGAAACGAGGATGCACAGCTTAAGAAATGACAAGCACCATCCTCATGTTTCATGTACAGTATGTCTGTTAAAGCTGAATGTCAGAAAGTGTCCTAATGCTCACACTAGAGGGGGCTGAAGATCATTCAGAGATAACACACAATGTACAGTTTACTCGAGAATTTGTAGAGCTTAAAGGGTAACTTCAGTGATTTAGCATTAAACTTTGTATTTAAACTGGGTCATTTATGCAGTAGAAATGAGAAATTATTTTTGAATTTGGTTCCTTCTAGACTGAGAAAAGACAGAAAATGTATTTTTGTCTCATGTGGATGAAAGACAACAACTCCCAGAATGCACTTGCTTTGCTGCCCTACGAGGCCACTCCGTACACCGTCGTTTTGATCTTCATAGTAATACAATCGTTCAGTTAGAGAATAAACAATTAAAAACTGAACGTGTCTTTTCAATAAAGTGTGAGTGAGCCGAACGAAAGCACAGCACAGACGCAGCAGGAGCCAGATTTCATTCCTCACGAAGACCTGAGCAGAGCTGAGGTAAGCGCACGTTTTCAGATCACATATGGAAGCTAAACTATCACAGGAATTCATTGAAAAGTTGAAACACTTTACTCTG
Organism: Romanogobio albipinnatus; assembly: GCA_023566225.1. Classification (NCBI taxonomy): domain Eukaryota; kingdom Metazoa; phylum Chordata; class Actinopteri; order Cypriniformes; family Gobionidae; genus Romanogobio; species Romanogobio albipinnatus. The sequence goes on along the minus strand of CM042241.1, from coordinate 67,139,737 downwards.
CTCCGTTATTATGATTGTCCGTGTGGCCCCTGTGTCTTACATTCTGTGCGTGAGATCTCTCCCCTATGGGCGGGTTGATAACATGCGGAACAGCTCCATCTAGTGGCTGTAGTCTTTGCCTCTATCCAAAAAATCATCCGATGACGTAAAATGACGATATTTGCGTCATCTGAGGAATTTTTGCAGAAATAAAGTGCATAATTCTCTTGTTTCAGGGGGATATGAGGGGGGAAATTACCATAATTTGAATATACTACTGGGTTTCTACTGATACAAAGCCTAATGCTAAATCACTGCAAAAAACTCCAGGGTTAAATTAACTCTCCTGGGAGTATATGTGAGACCACACTCAAGAGTGTTAAAGTGTTAAAATAAAAGTGTTAAAGGAACACTGAAGCAGTGTTAAAGTTAATGAGATAATTAAGTGATTAATTGAGTGATTATTGGCCATTATTGAAGATACCAGATGTTAACAAGCAGAATCAACAAATTAGAAAAATCAAAAAAATCAGTCACCATTATGGCGAACAGTGTTTGCTTTACTTTTGATCTTGACCCTTGACTTTTTAATGTTATATTTTGTTTGCAGCTGTAACTGAGTTTTAACAGCCAGAAAAGCAATGACAAAAGCTGATTGCCTGGTGTTGGTTATGTTTTGACATCGTCATTACTTGATCTGAATCGCTAACCTCATTTAGAGCCTAGTCTCTGAGTTGGGTTTATCTTGTTGATTATGACATAAGATCTAGCATTTTCAATATAATTCTAAGTATTTCTTAAAAGTTGTTCTGATTAATAAAAACAATATATATACATTTTTTTGTTCTGTTTAGGCACACGCAAATCAAGAATCAGTGTAGGAATCTCAACAATGGTGACAAACAGCTCGTAAAGCTCATAATTTATTCATGCAATGAATGATGGGAGCCATGGAATAATTTTGATTGATGGCTCCCAGAATGCACTGCAGCATGCTTTTTGATGGTCACCACTGTTGAGATTCTCAGGCTAATTCTTGATGTCTGCGAAAATGATTTCATAGTTTTTTTTTACAGAACAACTTTTAAGAAAACCTTTGGATCAAGTTAAAAATTCTTGATTTTATCCCTAGGAATCACAAGGCTGATGTAAACATAACTCCGATATAATCAATGATTCAGCTCAATTGATGACTATGTCAAAACATTACTAACACCACCTGATCAACTTTTACTCTTTACTTGTCTGGCTGTTAAAGCAACCAGAACAAACAAAATCTAATGTGTTAAATGTCAAGGGTCAAGATCCAAACTAAATCAAACACTTATCACCATAATGGTGACTTAAGAATTGTGGCGTTCTCCTTCAGAGATTCTGCTTGTTATCATCAGGTGTTTGTCACTAATGGCCAATCATCACTCAATTAATCACTTAATTATCTCATTAACTTTAACACTGCTTCAGTGTTACTTTAACACTCTTGAGTGTGGTCTCACATATACTCCCAGGAGAGTTAATTTAACTATGGAGTTTTTGTTGTGTACCCTTTAATAAATCTGCTTATCTCTCAGAAAGTTTTTTAATTTGTAGAGAGTGTCACTCGAAGCATTATAAAGGCTTTTAAGAGAAAGCCTGTTACAAAGACACATATCCAGCACTTTCCCCCATTCCCTTTTCATTGTGAGGACAACTATTTGAATCAGAAGACACTATGTTAGAAACCAGGATCAGTGACTAAATCCATTGACAAATGCCAGTAATAAAGAAGTTTTGACAGATGCGTGACTTTGTCTGATCTGGAAGGAATGCAGGATCTTCTGAGCTTCATCCTACCGAATCTCAGTCAGCTCAGAGTAAAAGGGAAATCATTTCAGTGATGCATCTTAAAACACTATTATTATCTTTCAGTTCACTGTCATGAATATAAAGGTCTAGTTAGGGCTGTTTAGGTGGTTCAGATGAGTGGACTCTTGTTGGGTTTTTACCTGCCAAAATGGGATTTTAGCTCACTACATGTGGTTCCATGTACAATATGATACAGGTCTGAGGACAGTTTCAGGAAATCTATTCACATCTGCCAGTGTCAAATTATATCACTTCCTGAATACATTTAGAATTTTATAAGGTGAACTATTAAAAGCGGTCGAATGTACAAGATGATACAAGAAGAGAATTTGGATCTGAGGAGCATTTTAGGAAGTCTATTCACATTGAAGGCCAGTGTCACTTCCTGTGTACATTAAGCACTATATAAGGTGAACTATTAAACATAGTCATCATTCTAAGGACCACAGCTCATCTGTCAAGACATCCTGCAAGACACAAGAACAAATAATGGAATTAGAGGACTTTTATGAAAATGCTAAACGCAGAAATATTATGGACACGACTGGACCTCAAAGCTACAGCCAGAATGAAGGAAGAGCTCAAAATCGCAGTAAGGAGAGCATTTAATTTGAAGCAGAGTAGGCATTAAGGTGGCAGGAAATGAGAACTGTTAGATTTCAATCATTTTTTTCTCTAAGACCAATATGTCAATATTTCTGCTTTTATATGAAATGTATTAACAGAATTATTTAAATTTTTTTAGCATATGTTCATGTTTGCATATTTTAGGTTGAGTCACAAAAAATTTACAAAGTTCTGTCATGAAACTCTAGATGGTCCTTATCTCAACCTGCTTGCAATCACATCATCTCTATAAAGCACATCAACATCAATAATATCAATAGCCAATGAGCTCGTTGCTCAACCTTCAAGTACTTGGTAGCATTTACCTTTATCTAGATAGCAAGCATGTTTCAATAAATACTATTACAAAGATCACAAAATCACATAAAAGCCAAGCGTAAAACTGCCCAACTAAAGCAAACACCGATCCCCATAATGGCGACCAAACATTTTCAATAAAACATCAACATCTAAACCTCTATTTATTCTGAAAAAGACCCTCTACTGAGATCTTAAGAGATTTATTGTCTTCTTTTATCTTCAGTTGATTTCAGGCTGTGTGGCTTTAAGTCAGTTGTAGTAGTGTTTTTTTTTTTTTTTTTTTTTTTTTCTGAGTGCAAGCATGCAAACCAACAACACATTATAACATTTATTCAATGCCATTACCATTGATTTGTGGATGAAATTTCATGATGTTGATTCAATGCAGTTAACATTGACACACTAACATTGATTTAACATTATTAAGATGGCGGCTTGCTATCTGGGCCTCCACCTTGCCCAGCTCCACCTGTATAGATCTGTCCTTTTATAGGTCCCGTACTTGCCCTGCAGCAGCAGTAGCAATAATCAACTGCAGTATAAGTAGCCAATCTATTCCGCCAAGACCAAAAACATTAACACATTGTCATATTCATTACCATCCTAAACTCTCCAAGAGTTGTCATGACAGAACTGACAATACACTCTCAGAAAAAAAAGGTACAGTGGAGGTACAATTTTGTTCCTTGGGGAACAAAACGTATGAATGTACCTTTAAAGGTACACAATTGATCCTTAGGGTACAATTATACCATTGGCAGGCAAGTTCCTAGTGAGTCGCTGTCCTGCAGAGTTTGGCTCCAACCCTGAAAGTCATCTATAGAAGCTCTTATTGAGAATTAACAGAGGTTTAGAAGTTGATTTTTTATTGAAAATAGTTAAATTCATTTAGTTGGGCTTTTTATGCAAGTTTGTGGTTTTTGTTACAATGTTAACTAAACACATAATCTGTTCAAATCAAAAAAAGCCATAAACAAAAAGTATCATGAAGAAAAATGCTTGATTAAACTCATCACTGACTAAAAATATTAATAAATAAAATTCACCAACAATACTTTGGTGGTCGTTATTGCTGTTCTCCCTGCTCTGATCCATGCTAGGCTGCATGGATGCGCAGGGAGTTCTTGCCCAGAACAGAACCATACCGCCAATCTAAACTGTATGCTAATAGTCAATCAATCATCTTTGACGCTGACAGAAATTCTTTATTATTTGTGTTTTGTTCCTGTTCGGCAGGAGGAAGTCGGTGTTTGATGCGGATCACAGTGTGTCTTGGGATCCTTTGTCTTCTTCTGATTGTTGGCATCATACTGCAGCACTTTTTTGGCGCTTCTAAACGAGGTTAGTTTTGTATACATCATTGATTTTTCTTGAATTTTCATATTTTATGTAAACAGTTTAAAAAAGTTGTGTTTCTATTAGGACATCTGTGGGGTCCAGATGGCTTGTTCATATCCAACGAGTTGAAGAGCTGGTCTGAGAGCAGGCAGTACTGCAGGGATCGAGGAGCTGATCTGATCATTATCAACACTGAAGAGAAGCAGGTGAGTTTGTGTGAATGTCTGTTAAAGGTGGGGTAAGCAACCCAGCAGGCACAATATTTCAATGTGACGTCAGGAAGACGTTGGACTCCAGCTAATCCAATGTCAGTCAGACGCCATATTTTGGTTGAAAAGGAAAGTCAAGTTCAAAAATTTCAGGTCTCTAATTTACAATTTTCTAGTGACTGGTCACATCCAAATTTTTTAGTTGGCCAAATTTTATTTCTGTGAATCAAATTCAATTTGGCCAACTGAAAATTTTAGATGTGACTAGTCACTAGAAAATGTAAAATGGGAGAGGCCTGAATTTTTTTTACAGTGTTGACGTCTAAACCCAATGTTTTTTTGACGTCAAGCTCTAACGTCAGACAGATGTTGAATTTTGGATGGAATAAGCACCGAACAGTAAAAGAAAAAGAATAATAATGTATGGCAGGACATTAAATCTGAAGATCTCAGCAGAGGAGGATTAAACAACTCCACAAACAGCATTACCAGCTTCACACATTACTAACCAGACTGACTTTATTTCTGTCAGACGTCTACAGAAGCTCTTATTGAGAATTAACAGAGGTTCAGTTTTTTTCTGGCTGCTGTAATTATGTTTGTTATGTCAAGAAAAGTAAGAGAACAACCAATCCAAAGCACTTTTGGTTTCCAACCTTGACATCAAACAAACGTTGGATTTAGCAGTCAAACCAATTTTCATTTTCAACTAATATCCAACGTCTGACTGACATTGGAGTCTACATCATGTGCCTGTTGGGATATTTGCTGAGCATTTGTTAAATGTCCCGTTCTTTGTGTTTTTTAGAAGCTTTGATTGTGTTTACATTGTGCAATATAACGTGTTCATGTTTCTCGTGTAAAAAAACAGTATTTTTCACACAATTTACTTATCTGTACACCGCTGTTTTCACTCTCCTAAAAACTGCCTGATGAGTTCCTTGTTCTATGAAGTCCCTCCTTCAGAAATACGTAACGAGTTCTGATTGTGCCAGCGGTTCCTGTGTTGTGATTTGACCGCAGCTTAGCGCACGTGGCACGGTTCCTGTGTTGTGATTTGACCGCAGCTTAGCGCACGTGGCACGGTTCCTGTGTTGTGATTCGACAGCAGCTTAGCGCACGTAACTTGCACGGAAAGGTCACGCCTCTTAACAGGTGATGTATGCGCTCAATGATCTCTACAGCGTCCCTGTGAAAGCCAAACAAAGGTGATTTGACTCTGGGATGAAAATAACAGCGTCTCGATGACATGGCGACAAACACACTGAAACGCAATACTTCTTCTTCTCCACGTGGGACGCAACAAGACCACGCCCCCTTTTTCGCGTATTCTTGTGGGCGGAGGTTAGTCTGTTCTACTGTTCTACTGACGTCATTTATGAAGGAAGTACCAGGATGTAGTCCAAGCCGGCCGTTCGCTGTAGGCTTTGAAAGGGAACTTCTGTTAAATAAAATATCTCGCTTGGCATTGAACTTTGAGCTTTATAATTTTACAGGTATTATTTATGCTCTAACAGCAACATTACACACTAACTAAAGTTTGAACAATGGGATCACGAAGAACGGGACCTTTAATATTTGAAATCCATTTGATAACCGCCCTGCTCAGAGTGGGTCTCAAACCCTGATCGCTGGCATAGATGTCTATTTATCGTAGCAACAAAATAATGCTTCATGAAAAATAAAGCGATGATGATGATGAACGAATGACAAGGAAGCACACATAAATTAACATAGAGTACACAAGAGTAAACACAAACAAGAGTTTGTTGTTAGTTGCCAACAATGCAGCAGCTCCAGAAAACAATGACACTCAAAACCAATGTTACTCATGTATGGAGCAGAAACAATGCAACCTCCGCGTCTGTTTTCAGGCCTTCTAGGTTAGCTCTCTCCAGCTTTGGAAAGCTTTTCTCATATTAACGTGGGACCTAAAGCTCTTTCCTGATCACTTAATTTTCCAGTGATATTCTTATGAGCTTTTTTCTCTCTTTCAACAGTCTTTCTTCAAATCTCCCTCTTGCTCGGTTTCTCTCCTCCACCGTCATACGTAATGCTACACGTTTGTTGTTGTGTCTGGTTGTGATCGGCCCAACCAACTTTCTAACAGCTTTTTCAAATATCACTTACCCCACTTTTAATAAATGAGAGGAATCACACTTACTCCTGTTTTTATCCACACAGAGGTTCATATCTTCATTCAAGGACAGAGTGTGGATTGGTTTGTCTGACATTGAGAACGAGGGCAACATGAAATGGGTGGATAATTCACCACTTGAAAAAGGGTAAGTGATAAAACACTCACAATGCATGTGTATTTATTTGTTCTTGAGTCTCATTTTTTAAAACCTCTAAACTTCCAGAAAAGTGCTTAAGACAGCTTTCCACAAAACCAAGCAGCAAAACTACAAAAGACACTCCCTATTAATAAATAATATTACAAAAAATATCAGTTTCACTTCTATTTGAGCTACTGTTCTAAATTTATTTTAAACTATCATTGTGCTAGTGCAAGTACTGTTGATATATGAATTTCTTGTGACATTCATTTGTTATATGCTGAATGGATAAAAACTTTGGTTGAACATGGTTCAGAATAATTGAAAATCTGACATATTTTATTCAGGTTTTGGGCTGAAGGTGAGCCGAATAACTATTATGGTGGAGATGAGGACTGCATTGAACTGAATCCTGACAAACACACCCTGAACAACTGGAATGATCTCAAATGCTCCGACAAGAGAAAAGGGATTTGTGAGAAATAGGTTTTCATGCTTTTATTTGTATTGCAGTATCTATTTTTATCACACAGTTCCTGTCTTTTAAAACAATTCCAATGTATATCATCATTAACCACTTTCATGAGAAAGGGTGATGCTGCACTTCACATCTGATCTGTTCATCTCTAGCTCTATCACAAGCATCTCTATATTAATATGATCTTATTCTACACTGTAAAACCTAACAGTTATATGTACTAAATAAAAATGAGCTAATTTAATTGAAATATTACTGAAAGTTATGTGGACATGATGACTGAAACAGAACTCAAACTGAATGAGTTGTATCAAATTTCTAGTTCCCAGTTTCATTTTTTTTTTTTTATGAACTTGTTTCTTTTAATTTAGACAAACTTAAATTTAACTGAAACTGGGCTGGGATTTTTATTTCCCAGCATGCTTTTCCATGACACTCAAAAGGGAGAGTAAATGCTAAATTAAGTATTATATAATGGGTTTGTTTTGTGTGAAAGATTAATGGTAAGATATATATTTAGTAGCGTTTAATATTTTTGCTTTTTTGGTGACGAGTGGAGCATGAGCTTACTTTGAAAACAGATATACAGAATGATAAATGTGTATATTGCTGTAAAATGCTATGCTAACGTTATCAAAGCATTGTGTTACCAATCAGCGAGTTAACCCCAGCCAAGTTTACACTACTAAAAATTTTAATTCTAATGTATGAATTAGCGTACTCACATATTTGAAGTAAAGAACAACTAAAATGTATGAGTACAAACAAAATCTGCAAGTTCTACATACTTAAACTTAAAATTTCTTTAAAAACAACTCAAATTCAAATTATTGTTTAACTGATTATCTACATTTTTAGGAATTTTGCCAGTTTATTTGGGTTTACAGTGTGATAATTGGATAATAATTATATAATTAAATGAATTATTAAGTGATGATTGAGCATTCGTTATGAACACCTGCTGTTGACAAACAGAATCACTGAAGGAAAGAGAAACATGAACTACAACTGACTTCAACCACAGCTTTAGATGAAATCAACTGAAGATAAAATAAGACATTAAATCTCTGAAGATCTCAGCAGAGGAGGAATAAACAACTCCACAAACAGCATTACCTGCTTCACACATTACTAATCAGACTGACTTTATTTCTGTCATTTCTGTTATAATGAAAATAAGTTTTATCACCATGATGGAGATCATGATGGAGAATGTTTGCTGTAGTTGGGCTCTTGACCCTTGACTTTATAAAACATATCTGTTACGGAAACATTACAAAAAATTGTGATCAGGGGATGTTGATTGTTTATTGATGATGACATAATCATCATGCAGTGGCCTGAATCATTGGTCTCATTCAAAGTCTAATGCTCTTAGTATATCCCTCTATGGTATGCAATTTATTTTCAATGAGTAAAAAAATATTTGTGGTGTATTTCCTGCTTAAAATTGAACACTATAACAAAAGCAATACATTTTTAAAATATTTTTTATATATTTTTATTTTATTTTTTATTTTGTTGCATCAAGGCAACATTGTACCACAATGAACAAATTGAAACATTTGACATTTTCATGTAGAAAAAATAAATATATTTTTTGAAAACAATTATCCAGTTTTTCATGTATTACACATTTCATATTTAATAAAAAAGTAACATTTTAAATGCAGCTGTTGCTCTCAGGAAACATTGTACCATCGTGGAAACCATCATATCAAGTTATCATATCCATCTTCATCCTCATCTCCATCTTCAATCTCACCCTCATGTGTTTTATACATTTTTAAGTGCTATAGAAAATGTGCAGATCATAATATGTGCAGTTATAGAATGTGAATTACTATTCTTATAAGGGCATTACAAAATCATGCAAAAATGCAAATATATTTAGAGAATTCTAGCTCTTTTCCTTACAAATATACTATATTTGTATCCAACCCAGTGTGTCTGGTATGGCCTTATGCGATTCCATTATGGTACAATGTTGCAACCCACAGTTTTTTGTTATTTACTCTAAAACATTTGATGATATATAATGTTAAGTTCTTGAAAATACTTCTTTACTTACCAATGAAGGTGACTCATATTTTTGTGGGTGATTAACTGGATGGAAATGAATGAAAAATGCACTTTTCATTGGCGAAAATATGTAGCCATGTGACCTGTGCACATGTGCTGAAACAGGACACAAAATGGACCCCAGTGGGTCATGTGACCACTTTGTTGCACTTTTATTAATTAGTATTTGAGCTCTTCTTCCCTGAGATAGGTTTGAACAATACATTTTATTAAAAATAAACTAAAATAGACCAGGGCTCTGAACCGGTTCAAGGAACGAAAACGAAAACCGGAAACGAACGAAATTTTAAGAGGAACAAAAACGGAAACGAAATCAAAATCAATTTGAATCGTTCTGAACAGAAACGTTAATTTGAAATGACCATTAACCGGTTAATAACGTTATTTTATCGTTCTCTTTAATATTTTAATTTGGCAGTGACCAATCATGAAATGAGTAGTACAGCATGTGACGTTGACGGATCAAGCGTGAGTGAAATGCCCGCGCACCATCATCTATGAATCTACCGGTAACGCAAGTCAGTGTGAGCGCGCATTTTCATGCCTCAAGTACATTTCTTTCCCCGCTGAGGTCTACAATGAATGTGCAGGTATCGGAGGACATTCTTTTCGAACGTTTAAATAAGCAGTACGGACTTTAAGCTCAAATAGACTGATTTAGGATAGTTTATGGATTCCGTTTAAGCCTATCCAAGTAGGCTATAGCATCTATCAAACATTTTTCCTATAGTCTTTCAGATTGCCAATACAGGACAGGTCAATGTTTTCTATATAGACGGTTGATGCTTCGTATTAAATGGTATGTTATATTGCATTAAATGCAAGCTTTATTAGCTGACTGAATTTGATTATGTGATGCAAGAACGTGTTGCGCAGTGTTTGCTTTGAAATTAGCAGTTGATGGTGCATTAAAAGAGCAATGGTTATCCAGTTTATTTATTCTTTATTCATGCATTTTTTAAAACAAGTCGTGTTGAAAAAAAGTTATGTACAAAGAATGTTATCACTCTTCTGAAAATAATTCGGCATTAGAGGCCACTTTCGATTGTCTAACGCTCCATTAAAACAGGTCCGCTGTTTATGCCTTGTAATTAATGCATGTATTTCTGGTTTTAAAAATGTTATTAAATAAATATTCAAGTTTAATTACCATGTGTTATATTATTATTGAGTGAAAATAAGTCTATTTATACATATTTGTTTAAAATTTATACATATTTGTTTAAAGTATAGGCTTAATTAAATAACGTTATTAACCGGTATTTTTTCATATCAAACCGTTTTCGGAACAGTAATGTTTATTGAGGAACGCAAAAACCGAAACGCTATAATATCGATTCTGCTCGGAGTGAACCGATTGATATTTTTTTCCGTTTTTAAGCCCTGAAATAGACTATGTTGCCTGGAGGCAACACCGTACCATAGAGGGATATAGGAAATGTGTTATTCACTTTTGTATTATTCATATTAGTGGTCATGTGATTCCACAGCATGAAATCCAGCAATGTTGAGGTAATCAGATTATTTGCAGCATTTAGTGCACAAAGGTTTTCATCTACAGCTTTACTTAGACATCACAACCCATCATGTAGTGGTCTGATTCACTGCCTATAGTCTATTCTTTCATTATATAGATGCAATGGTATTAACTTCACATTACTTACTATGATAGTAGTCACTATGACAGCTGTCCAGCAGTGTTTTAATCTGAGGAATTGTGTATCAAAAAGTTTTAAAGATACACACAGACATTGAAGAACCAGAGTATGAATCTCAATAACGGTGATGTGCTTCATGTTGCAATGCATTATGAGCGCATCATACGAAACTCATCTATGGCTCCCAGAATGCATTGCGGCATTAAGCATGTCACCATTGTTGACCAAAGTTGGCTAATGATGCTTTTGGGAAACGCACCCCTGATCAGGAAGCAAATGAGTTTGTGTCTTTTTATGATTGAGAGCAACATGTCTCTGTTTTTATTCACATACAGATGTGTACACTATATCTTTGTTCATCACGGAGAAAGTGTGGACTGGAATGTCTGACATTGAGATGAGGGCTAAATGAGATGTGTAGATAATTCTCCACCAAAACAAGTGCTAAAACACTTGCAGAATCAATCGAAATTAAGATAATCACAACCTTCATTCCTCTCTTTCAAGCACCACAACCATAAAATACTTTTTCCATACATAAATTCTCCTTCAAAAACTATTTTCTTTTACTTAACAGCACTTTCACAGCTTTAGATTTTACATTCTGTTTAACTTGTCCTTTAACTTGAAGTAAATGAGGCTTAAAATACTTAAAAAAAAAAAAAAAAAATTCCATAGTACAAAAATAAAACAATGCAAATGTTGCCCCGTTGTGATATAAATAAATGCAATAAATGCTGCCGCTTGTTTTCATGTACGTTTTGTATCTGCATATCATCTGAATGTTTTTGTGACTTTATGTCACGTCACATTCAAACTTGAAATGACTTGAAAACACAACCTGTAAGGGTTTTAAATGAGAAATCAACTAGTGTAACTATATGCACATCTCTGTCATCTCTGTTTGGTGTTGATGACAGTGTGTCTCGGGCTTGAGACGTGTTAGAGAGTTCAATCAGACTATCAGCAGCTTATAGGACAATCACACTGATCTAAAAGACCAACTGAAGAACAACTTCAGCTCTTTGAGTCAGAAGAAACTAGAACTGGAAAGAAGAGTTGATTATCTCACTGCCTGAAAAAAACTATTTACAGAGCAGGCTGGATTCTTTGAGTCAGAAGAAACTGGAACTGGAGACCAGAGTCATGAATTTGAGTGAGGAACTGAAGAAAGAAACATCTAAACAATTAAGGTCAGTACAAATCTATCAAAGCCTGTTTATGATTCTGCCACAATATGATTCTGAAAGTTATAAGAACTTTCTCATAATTTTGACTTTGTATGGCATTCCAGAGAGCAAGCCACCATCGAAATAATGTTAAATCAATGTTAACTGCATTGAATTAACATCCCTTTTGTACTGCAATTAATGTTGAAAAAAATCTTGAAATTTGCATCCAAAAATCAACGGCAATGGCATTTAATCAATGTTACAATGTGTATCTGTTGCAATTCTTGTAACAGATCAGACATTATGAAGTTTGAGTTTTATATTATATAAAATGCAATTTTTCAAAATGTTTTCCCATTTGTTTATTATGCTCTAAACCAGGGCTGTCCACAATCGGGGGCCACAGTGTTTAGTTTCAAGATCTAGAGGGTTTTGGGTTCGATTTGGGACAGGGCCTTAGAGAGAGTGTGGATTTAATATGCGCTTGCCATTTTTTAGACCTTGCACACTTACTTCCTGTTGCGTACATGCTCTCAAGTGGCCAAGACCGCAAGAGTGGGTATTTGGACAGGCCCAGCAAACATCCCCATCACAGCAAAGAGAGAGACCTGTTAAAGGGCTTGATGCTCTTTGTCTGACACAGATCTGTGTCAGAGTTTGTTCAAATTTTTATGGTTTTCGTTTGTTCTGAAGTTTACGTTCACATAAAGCATTCTGATCCTTACGCTTCAGGGAAGAAAAAAATGGTCAGGATTAAAACACCAGTGGTGATTACATCATCTGTTACCACACAATCATGATTTTGTAACATGTTTGTCAGGGAAAATCACTTCCTCTGTAGGTTTAGCAGCGTTTTAGAAACTATTCATATTTCTAAACACCCCTCATCTGTGAAGTCGAATAATGGAGATAGACACCATTTATCAAAATGTTAAGGACACGCGTGGACCTCAGACACAGAGCCACAGCCAGGATGAAGGACAAGCTCAAAAGAAAAGTAAGTAGAAAGTTTAGGAACTGAAAACAATCTCAATTTCAGTCATGGTTTTCTATGAACACTGTATTTCTGCTTTTATATGAAGTGTATTTCGTGGAATTATTTTTCTGTTTACTTTCTCAGCATGTTCTTGTTTGCATGTTTTACTGTATAGCAATTCCAGTTTGTAATTTTAACAGAACACACTTATAACTAAAGACAAAGCTGGATTACTTACAAGGGTTGATTTGAAATGTCATATCTAATAATATTAAAGGTCCCGTTCTTCGTGATCCCATTGTTCAAACTTTAGTTAGTGTGTAATGTTGCTGTTAGAGCATAAATAATACCTGTAAAATTATAAAGCTCAAAGTTCAATGCCAAGCGAGATATTTTATTTAACAGAAGTTCCCTTTCAAAGCCTACAGCGAACGGCCGGCTTGGACTACATCCTGGTACTTCCTTCATAAATGACGTCAGTAGAACAGTAGAACAGACTAACCTCCGCACACAAGAATACGTGAAAAAAGGGGGCGTGGTCTTGTTGCTGTCCCACGTGGAGAAGAGGAAGTGTCGCGTGGAGAAAAGGAAGTGTTGCGTTTGAGTGTGTTTGTCGCCATGTCGTCCAGACGCTGTTATTTTCATCCCGGAGTCAAATCACCTTTGTTGGGCTTTCCCAGGGACGCTGTAGAGATCATTAAGCGCATACATCTCCCGTTAAGAGGCGTGACCTTTCCGTGCAAGTTACGTGCGCTAAGCTGCTGTCGAATCACAACACAGGAACCGTGCCACGTGCGCTAAGCTGCGGTCAAATCACAACACAGGAACCGCTGGCACAATCAGAACTCGTTACGTATTTCTGAAGGAGGGACTTCATAGAACAAGGAACTCATCAGCCCGTTTTTAGGACAGTGAAAACAGCGGTACACAGATAAGTAAATTGTGTGAAAAATACTGTGTTTTTTTACACAAGGAACATGAACACATGTTATATTGCACACTGTAAACACAATCAAAGCTTCAAAAAAACACGAAGAACGGGACCTTTAAGGGTATTCATTGATATGTGTGTGTTTTCTCTGTTTGTCAGGGGGAAGCAAGTGTTTGGTGTTGATGACAGTGTGTCTCGGGCTCATTTGTATTCTTCTGCTGGTCTTCGTCATACTGCAGCTCACTGTCATCACAAATTTAGTAGACACAAACAAGGAGTTAGAAAGCATTCTGAAACTGAAGAATGCTTCTAAACAAGGTCAGTACAAATCTGTTATTGTGTAAGTAGTTTCTTTTTACTCGTTTATTTTATGTATGCAGTTTTGCAAAGTGTTTATGTACGACAATCTGTGTGGTCCAGTTTGTTTTACCATATCCAATGAGGCGATGAGCTGGTCTGAGAGCAGGCAGTACTGCAGGGATCGAGGAGCTGATCTGATCATTATCAACACTGAAGAGAAGCAGGTGAGTTTGTGTGAGTGTCTGTTCATGAATGAGAGGAAGAGGATGACACACTTATTCCTGTTTTTATTCACACAGAGGTTCATATCTTCATTCATCAAGGAGAGAATGTGGATTGGTTTGACTGACATTGAGAACGAGGGGATCATGAAATGGGTGGATAATTCACCACTGAATCAAACGTAAGACCTACTGCTTATTTGTTTGTCATTATAAAAAATGAGACCATCACAACCTTCAGAAAACAAGTTTAGTTTACTCCTGAAACGTGCCATTCTTCTGCGAGGACTGTTGATTCATGAATTGCTTGTGATGTTATTAATCAAACATTTGGGTTTCTTAATAATTCTGACACACTTTATTCAGGTTTTGGCTCAAAGGTGAGCCGACTAACTTTGGTGTAGATGAGGACTGCATTGAACTGGATGCCGGAAGAGACTGTGTGAACAACTGGAATGATATCCCATGCTCTTTCAAGATACAATGTATTTGTGAGAATTAGGTTCAGGACATCCAGTCCTGTCATGCTTTTAATTCTATTATCTTATGGAATCAATCTTATTTTCTTCACATTGTTTATTATTAAGATTCTTGTCTTTTAAAACAATGTCAGTTAATTTCGTCATGTATGAACTGCTTTCATGTGAAAGGGTGACGCTGAACTTTACATCTGCTCCATCACAAGCAGCTCTATCCACCTTATTCCTATGCTCCATGACGCTTTGTACGAATTATGGGTGTAACTTCCATTAAATTGGTGAGAGGCTTAGTCTATGAACCAGGGCTGTAACCACCATAGACATTGAGCGGGACCCCCAATAATTAGAAATGGCCAAATTTTATTTGATAGACCGAAAGTGCATAGAAGTGTGCCATTTGGGACAGGGCCTGTGTCTACATACTTTGGCCCTGTCCCAAATGGCACCCTAAACCCTCACGGTCTTCCTCTGAGCCCACACTTTCACGATATCAAGTCAACTTTATTTATATAGCGCTTTTTACAATGCAGATTGTTTCAAAGCAGCTTCACAGTGTTAAACAGGAAAATAATGCAACAGAGCATTATTTTCTCCGCTCCGGAGAAAACGGTCATACTGTGACAATGTGGGCAGATCAGTAATTTAGTGTATATGGTTAATTTAGTTTACTAATTAGATTTATTTGGATATTTAGTTGAAAATTTTGTGTCCCCAACTGAGCAAGCCAAGCCAAAGGCAACAGTGGCAAGGAACCAAAACCCCATCAGGTGACCTAATGGAGAAAAATAAACCTTGGGAGAAACCAGAGTCCCAGTTCTCCTCTGGCCAATTAACAAACAGCGTATTATTATTATTCTGGCAACTTTACAGGTCAGAGGTCATATTAGATCAGAATATTCGAAAGATCGGAGGCAACACGCCAGAGACGGGTTTATTGAGGACGACGTATTGATTAAACAATTATTAAATAGGAATATTCTAAGGATCGGAGTCATCACGCCGGAGACGGGTTTATTGAGGATGCCGTGTCGATGAGGCAATTTCAGGGGGAGTCTAATTGACACGGTCTCTGCTGACACTTCAGGGTCATGCGTTGGTCATGTCTGGACGCAGGTCCACCATCTGATCTGGATACGGCCCGGATCCGGCTGATGGCAGTAAACCTCGGGATAAAACAGAGAGACTATCATTAGAGTAGATGCCATTCTTCTCATGATGTAATGAGTACATCAGGTGTTATGGGAAGTGTTCCCGGTTCCGGCTGACCTAGGTAATGCAGCCCAACAATCATTTCATTGAAAAAAAGTTTTATGTGTATGCCATAGTAAAGAGATGAGTTTTTAGTCTAGATTTAAACTGACAGAGTGGTCTGCTTCCCGAACAATGTTAGGAAGACTGTTCCAGAGTTTAGGAGATAAATAGGAAAAGGATCGACCGCCTGCAGTTGATTTGGATATTCTCTGTATTATCAACTGGCCAGAATTTTGAGAGCGCAGTAAATGTGATGGAGTATAACGTGTTAAGAGCTCGCTCAAGTACTGGGGAGCTAAACCATTTAGTGCTTTGTAAGTAATAAGCAAGATTTTAAAATGTATGCAATATTAAATAGGGAGCCAGTGCAGTGTTGATAGAACTGGGCTAATATGGATGTAATGCCGCTTTGACTGCCGGGAAGAAGTCAGTGCAGGCTCGGCAGAAGTGCGCATCGAGGGTGCATATCGACCTCAAAGGGGGGCGCTTGCGAGCACCCTTCTGAGACCTAAAATTACAAATGGGACACCCTACGGTCTCATGGACTTAATGGACACGCGGCAGCCACTGTAAGTCCACAAGACTGAAAGTGCACATGAAGTGTGCCGTTTGGGACAGGGCCTTCCTCTTCGTCTTCTTAGGTATCAATGTGTGCTCGGTAAGACCGTTTTGTGCTTGAGCACCATCAAGTCGTGTTTAACTGTAACTTCAGCAGCTCCAAGCACGTGAACAAAAGAGCCAATCTCATTGGTCGGACAGTTTTAAACGCTTTTGGTCGGACCATTTTAAAATGAGAATAACGGCGTTATAGATAAACGGCGTTACTAACGGAATTATTTTTTACAGTAACGAGTAATCAAACAAATTACTGTTTCTCCCGTTACAATGCCGTTAGCGTTACTGAGAATAAAATGCGGCGTTACTATAATTGAGCTCACTGAAGCGGTTTTCATCCGAACAGGCTTCTCTGTCAGTCGGTTCTGCAACTTTTTTTTCCCTCTGGTTGGGTGTGTGTGTGTGTGTGTGCGGGCGTGCGTGCGTGCGTGCATGCCATGCATGTTGGGGGGTGGGACACAACTGATGATGATTGGTGGGTGGAAGACAAGGTTGAGGTTGATAGGTTGAGTTCACACACACACACCTATGACACACACGCACACACATATATCAGAGCGATGGCAAGTCCAACGACTTCAAATGTAGCTTTCACAAACTGGAAGTGTAAGCGCTACTTTTCCCTCGTTGAGGTAAAGGTAAGAATGTTTATGTAACGTGCAACTTATGCCCAGGAAGAAAGAGTCTCTCCACGTCGGTGGCCAGTAATTCTAATCTAATGAAACTCCTCACATCATCACATGCCACCACAAAATTAGTAGCTAAAAAGACAAAATGACAAGAAATGACACAATGTAAAATGTGTACCTTGAATGAAATGTAAGTCGCTTTGGATAAAAGCGTCTGCCAAATGCATAAATGTAAATGTAAAAATCCATTTGATAACGTGAGCTCCACTACCAAAGGAGTAGTATAGTACTGATAATATTTACACAATATGTACACTATAGTAGCCTAGGTCTACTGATAGGATTTACAATAATGTATTGAATTTGATAGGTGTCTCTCACATTGTCCCACAGCAACATTACAATAGTGTACATTAATGTACAATGTTTTATAATAATAATTTATTTTATTTAGTGTCCAATTCATTCATTTAACATATTTAATATTGGGGGCATCCAAGTCATTTGACATATTTGAACATTTGAAGAAAAAAAACAAAAACACAGTAGTTACTTTCCTTGGTAATTAGTTACTTTTTTATAATGATGTAACTCAGTTACTATTTGTAAGAAGTAACTAGTAACTATAACTAATTACTTTTTTAAAGTAACGTGCCCAACACTGGTCAAACAAAAAACAAAAAAACCCAAGGCGTTTTTTTAAATGCTGCTTTGTGCATCGTTGTGCTTACTCACATTGGCACCCATGATAATCGTCCCGGTGATAACAGGCCTTTAGACTGGTCTAACAGCGCTCGTCACTGTCAGAATGAGTGAGATGCCCAATCAAATCAAAGAAGGCGGTGCTTACCGTTAGTGCGAATTCCAATGCGAGTGCGTTGTAAGGCCCTGACAATTCATGTACACTTTCGGTCTTGTGGACTTACAATGGCCACTGCATGCACGTGTCCGTTAAGTCTACGAGACCGCAGAGTGTCCCATTTGTCATTTTAGGTCTCAGAAGGGTGCTCATGAGCGCCCCCTTTGAGGTCGATATGCGCCCTCGATTCGCACTGGTGCGGTTTACACAGCGGACTTCTTCCCGGCAGTCAAAGCGGCATTACGTCATGAAAGTGCGGACTCAGAGGAAGACCGTAAGGCAGGGGTCTTCAACTTAAATTGCTTGAGGTCCAGTAAATGAACCCTCATCACCGGCCGAGGTCCGGACAATTATATACCTAAAAACAATAATTTATGTTTATTGCCAGACTAAAGAAATTAGTGTAGATAGCATTTGTTCTTAATTGAATGGACAAAACATGTCTGTTCATATTGTTAAAGCAAACATAGGTAATCCTTCACAAAACTGATCTCATTTTGTTGTTGTTCCGTTATGTCCTTTAAGTTGCTTTGGTACAAAATTTCTAAATTCAACCAGTAACCATGTCTGACAAAAATATGATGAACTAAAAATGCCTTCATCTCTAAATCTGCACTGAAAATACATTCATTTCAACATTACTAGCAACTAAAGTGCTTTTTCCTGCTGAACTGAGATAAATAATAACCATCAATGAACGCATATTCAGTGATGCAAACAACTCAACATTTTTATAAAATTTCACCATTATGAATTGAAAATGGTAAATGGACTGCATTTATATAGCGCTTTTAACAGACCAATGGCCATCCAAAGCGCTTTACACATTGCCTCACATTCACCCATTCACACACGGACGGCGTGTGAAATATGCCATTATTTACATGAATCACGTAAATCATAACTGAATTTAACAGGAAACATTTTTATTTTTTTACATACTAGACATACAAAGAGTGAATGTGAGCATATAAGAAAAAATACATTATTTGCAAATAGTTAGCTTCATTACAACAATAGACCTGGAACTTTTACCATTCTTATTTCCCTAAATCCAATGTAATCCTTATTTAATTCCTCTAAATAAACCAATAAGATCAACCCTGTTTAAAAAAAAAAAAACTGGGTCCAATAAGGTGCCATTATTCTACTCCCCCTTTGACCATCGAACATTAAAAGGGCATTTAAAAGTGTAAAAGTAAAGGTACTTCCAACAGACCACGAATAACCCCAAAAGCGCAATTCTTTCCACAGCAATAACGGACGGGTTCAGTATCACTGTCGTAATATATAATCTCTATTATACGTTGCCTTAATCAAAAAATGTTCTTTAACTTCAGCATTGTGTGATACCATTTCAAAGTGTTTTCTGTTATTTTGACAGATAATGAATTGTATTTACCCGTGAAAAAGACGTGAGGATTTGAAGAGATTCCAGTAAATTATTAATGGGATATATCATATATTATATCGGGAGAACAGACCACACATTTACTGTATGTCCTTTATCATTACAGCGGAATACAAAGGGAAAAAATGAAGAATGCAGCGACTGAAAAGAGCTCTTGCCATTGATATTCTTGTAATAACATGTCACGTTAAAATGCCAAGCGTTGCGTTATTCTCATAATGTCTGAAAATAAAACATGAAGGAACATTGACAAACTGACAGATAAGCTTTATTGGTAGGGCAGCCGATTTAAAATGATTCGCTTCAGTCTTTTAAAATAGAAGTTCCCCCCATAATTCAAAATGCAGTAGGCCTAGTCTTGTGAGCAATATAAAAATTATCGTATTAGCTGTTACGCATCTTAGCCTATTTGTTAGTCTGAAGTGTTGAGCTGACCATCACAAACCCTATTATTCTGATATTGAGTGTCTGTGAAACTGCTTTTGAGATGCTTATGTTTTAATAAAATGTTCAATTGACATCTCAGCAGCAGGATGGGTTCCATACTGAATTCTTGTGTATCTGCTTTGAGAGATTTCCAGTCCAGCAGGGGGTAGCAGAGAGCAGGTTATGTCCACTTAAGTGACCAGAGAGGAAGACAAACATCGCATCCACAGCACTTGCTGCTGTCATTCAGTGGCTGCGTTCGAAACCGCATACTTCCCTACTATATAGTATGTAAAAAGCAGTAGGCGAGCGAAGAGTATGCTCGAATCCTTTGTATTCATAAAAGAGTAGGCGAGAACTACCAGGGTTTTGGAGTATTTCTCGCGAGATTCGGACGTGCGTATACTGATGTTGCGTCCGAATATGCCTACTTACCTACTATATAGTAGGCGAAAACAGTACGTGAAAGGAGAAGTATGTTCGAAACCTCAGTAATCATAAATGAGTAGGCGAGAAGTTCCCGGATGGCCTACTGATTCCGCCCAGATTGTGAAGCACCCATCGTCGGATACTTTTCTATCCCTGCCTTCCCATGAGGCCACAGTAAAGGATACGTCAGGCGGAGAAAAGCGAATCAAATGTGAGTATTACAAACCAAAATCACGGTTCCTTGTGTTAAAATCGCATTTTTTGGGCTACTGTAGAGTAACGTTAAACTGTTTAATTTGTTTAAAGTGTAAAGACGACAGACAGTATAGTGTAGTTGTGATTGGGCTGTAAAAACACGTTTGATGTATGAGCTCCAGTAGGCTAACACACACACACACACGTCTCCAAAGTGGATTTACATAAACGATATACTTAAAGATAAAGATGCTCAATAAATGTTTATTTAACATCTGACAGGAACATTTTTGATAAGTATTGCAGATGACATCACAGCATGAAATAGACATCTGATCAGAGTGATGTGTGTGTGTGTGTGCGCTATAATGTAGAGTTCACTGTGGTCAACACTGCTTACTTTACATGAACGTGAGTAATGTTAATGGATCTACATAAAGTAACTAAACATAAGTTATCTTTTTTATTTGTCCATTATACTGTTGATGAATTGAGGAACATTAACACATCAGCAACTACCTCAACATTTAAGGCTATTGAGCACATAAACTTTTATGCTTTTATCAAGGTGTTGTTTAAGATCCAGGTAACATGAATGTTGTCTGATGTTACAGGGGCAGAAGAGCACGTGTGTGTTTATCTGGTGGAGACTGGAGAGCGGGTGATGAAGGAAGGCTGTCATCAAAGGCTTTGAGTATACTACAGAAATGAATAAAACATACATTTAAATATTAAGTTGTATTTTATTTTAATTTCAAACAGAGTTATTTTTAGCACTTTTCTGATTCTTGATGTCTGTGCATTTGCTGCAGAGCTTCTGTGGTTGAGCCTTGCTCAAGGACACACTGGTGGTGACGGCTGCGGAGATCCAAGCAGAAACCTTCTGCTTATCAGTTCAGTGTTTAGCCCACTACACCACAAAAGTCATAAAGCTACAATACAAATAGCATGTAATTTTAAAAAATATTAAATCAAATATGGCAAGAAATGGGATGCGGACAACATGAATTGTAAAGCGTTTTAAGTAGTCATGCTGATGGAGAGCAGGCACACGGATGTTTGGAGTAGACATCAGCAGTCAGATTGTCCCGCACATGTTCTCCACTCTTGCTTCAAGGTTGTGGGGTTCAGAAGGGACAGGAGGGACATGATGGACGGCTAGGACAGGCGAAGGTGTTCACGGTGGTCAACTGCTTCATCAAGCTGTGTTGAGATGGCAGCAGATGTGGGGTTCACCGTCTGTAAATGTGTGATGGTTTGTTAGAACAATACGTTTGAATAAAGCTTTGTTTCATGGTGACTTATTTATTTGTGATGTTTACTTTTATTCATTCTTTTACTCATTAATTCATGTTTCCTATTGTTGTCAGTAAATAAAATATTTTATTAACTCATGCATTTATTCATTGCTTGACTGAAAATTGGTATTCACATCGGCTGCATTTGTTCTATGTATATTCATGCATCGCTATGTCATATGACAACAAGTTGCATTTTGCTTGTTTTACTAAAACAATATAATTTTCAGTAAAGAAAAGTAATATAATTAAGTATTGGTCAGCATTTGTTATTATTATTATTGTAAGTGTTTTAGTGGGCAATTTTGAATAGTAATAACTTACATTTTAAGAGTATAAAATCAACAGTGTTCTCCCAAGGTGAGATCTTCGAGCAGCTGAAAGAGGTCCTCGTTGCAGACTCCGAGGGAAACCGCACAGGTCGGGCTGTGGAGTTACTGATGCTTTGAGCTGTTTCTGCACCTGTCACTCATAGGCCTATCTTTTATTTTATAATTACATGGTTGTATCTTTAACAATCCTAATAATAAAACAAATATCATGGGTTTGCATACATTATATACAAAGAAAAAACAATAACAAGGTTAGATATCTTTGAATAAGGGATTGAGGGATAAAACAGGAGTTACATTTAAAAAGGAAAATATAAAGGAGATTTAGGCCAATTTTGCTTGTGGATGACATGTTTTGCATATAAAATAAAGAAATTAACAACATATTTAAGAGATCACGATTGTGGGTTTTGGTAAGGATAAAACTGGGTCAGATTAGTAGGGTTAATATCACAAAATAAATGGGCAGCTGTTTCTTCAACAAGCCCACACAATTAGCAAGTTTAATCAATATTAAGATATTTATAGATCGATGAATTAAACCTGTCACTCGTCTTTCAAGTTGTTGCGCTTGAGATAACGTCGTAAGGTCACATGATAACGTCAACATGGCGCATAAAGTGCGGATCGCATTCATACTTAACGAGATCAGGCAATATAGTACCTACTCTTTTAGAGCTCGTTAAGTAAGTACTTATTGAAAATGAGTACCTACTCAATGAGTATGCGGTTTCGAACGCAGCCAGTATCTTTGCTGCATCTTGAGACGTTTTTCCTTCAGGATCCTGTGGAAAGGACGGGTTTTGATTCTTTAATTTGTTTATTTAAAACCATGTTCATACAAATCCAGCACTAAATGATACGTTTTTTCAAGATGTTTCAGCTATAAGTAAAATGGATGTATGTCGACCAGCTGATTAGTTTAAAAAGTACAAAATAACCCCATAAAGAGAAAACCCTGCTGCTTTACCTGCGGTCCTTTCTGACAAAAAACGGCCTCTGGCGTCTCACTTCCGCTGGATTTACCTCAGACTTTGGTGATTTGGGCAGTTTTTAAGAGGCTCTCTTCCGTAAACACAAGGCCGATTTGTGTGGATCAAACCCTGTGAACCATCATGGCCAAAGTGCAGGTGCTGAACGTGGCGGTTCTGGACAACCCCAGTCCTTTTGGGAACCCGTTTCAGTTCGAGATCACATTTGAATGCATGGAGGACCTTCCTGAAGGTGAGAGATTCGGCAAATTAACATTATTTAACACACATTTTACAATTATTGTGTAATAGTCGAACACTGAAGGCTTTATGTGTCTTTTTGGAGAATCGTTATTCGTTAAACGCAAGAATCACACGAATAGTCATGGTGGTTTAAGCGGGAAGAGTCTTTTTGTCAGTTGTTAATGTTCGGTTCACGCGCTTAATATTTTGGCGCCGGCGGGGAGTTCGATGACAGCGCGAGGCCGCCCTTCCTTCCCTGATTGGTCTGATAGTAGACGTGAGGCGTAACCATTGTGTTTGATTGGTCGGAATTCGCCTCACGTCACGTGTCAGGAAGTGCTGTGAAGATTTTGGGGTTGCGCTTTGTGATTCTTATCTTACTTCGCTTCTATACTGAAATACATTGTTACACAAATAAGCAAATGCCCCTTAAGTTATTAGTTAGTATCTGTAATTTGTTTGGTAAATTGTGTTTCCAAAGATATGCAAAAATGTCCCCTGGTTTTTGTCTTGTAGAGTTTGAAAACCGTTTTTTCTCCTAGACAAAGATTTTTGTGAGCCACTTCAGTTTTTAAATATATATTTATGTTTATTTATGTTTATTTAGTTAATTATGCCATTATATTCAGCACACGTTTCTATTTGTTGTACGTACATTAAAAACGTTGTGCAACATTTATTTAGTGTCTTTTTTTCTCTCTTTTTCTCCATTATGCCTTTGGATATTTGTGCTTTTCCCCATTTTGTATTATAATAGTTTAAAAAGAAAGAAAACGTCAGGCATGTTTCCACACTGGGGAAAAAAAAACGTAAGGAAAAGTGTTATTCAATTATTTTCTTGCAACCAATTGTTTATATCCACCAAATTAACAGTGATTAGGTATGACACTTAAAGGGATAGTTCACCCAAAAATGAAAATAACCCCATGATTTAGTCACCCTCAAGCCATCCTTGGTGTATATGACTTTCTTTCAGACAAATACAATCGGAGTTATATTTAAAATATAGCTTTATAATGGCAGCCCAAAAAAGTGCATCCATCCATTATAAACGTAATCCACACGGCTCTGAGGGTTAATAAAAGCCTTCAGAAGTGAATCGACAGGTTTGTGTAAGAAAAATATCCATATTTAAAACTTTATAAAGTAATATTTAGCTTCCAGCGGACAGCCTTCTGTATTCAACTAATGAAGAAAGTGTAACTGACGCGACGTATAATGTCAGACGTCAAGCGTTTTGAACTGCGATACACTTTCTTCATTAGTTGAATACGTAAGGTGGTCTGGAGGAAGCTAGATATTTTACTTAATAAAGCTTTAAATATAGATATGTTTCTTACACAAATGCATAGCTTCGCTTCAGAAGGCCTTTATTAACCCCCAGAGCCATGTGGAGCACTTTTATAATGGATGGATGCACTTTTTTTGGGCTGCCATGCACTGCCTTTATAAAGCTTGGATTAGCCAGGACATTTTTTTTTATAAAACTCTGACTGTATTCGTCTGAAAGAAGAATGTCATATACACCAAGGATGGCTCGAGTTGAGGGTGAGTAAATCATGGGGTAATTTTCCTTTTTGGGTGAACTATCCCTTTAATAGCCAAATAAAACGCTCATTAAAAGTTGTTCAGGCATGGCATCAATTTGTAGGCCAACCCTGAAGGCTAGCAGAATAGCAGTTTTTGATTTATAAGTGAAATAAGGTTTGTGGTTAACCTTACGGTATGACATTTTGCTCTACAAATACAAAACCTCAAATGATACTCCTGATATCATAACCAAATATGAAACTTGAAATACAAATATAAGGACTGCTAAGTTCATCTAAACTCACATCTTTGGTGATTTTGCACTATATGCTAAATTTAGCACTTTTTACTACTGATCATCTTAAGTTCATTGTATTGAAAAGTCCTATTCAAAGATTTGAGTAGGGTCTATCTATTTATAATAGCTTTGCTTATCCCTCTGTGTCTGCGTCTCTCTCAGATCTAGAGTGGAAGATCATCTATGTGGGCTCTGCGGAGAGCGAGGAGTACGACCAGATTCTGGACTCGGTTCTGGTCGGCCCGGTTCCTGCAGGAAGACACATGTTTGTGTTTCAGGTGGGCTGAAATACCAAATCCTAATCTCAGATCTAAGCAGTATAATAATACCTTCTTGGTAAATAAATTGCAGTGCACTGCCACCTAGAGATGCGTTGAGAGAGTGCATTTGCAGTAAAGTGTGTGTGTGTTACTGACTGTACTGATCTTTTGGAAACAGTTGATAGCATCATTACAATCAACTTAGATTAGTCTTGAGATACAAAGGGACGTTCGTAGACATCAGTGAACCAAGAGTCTCTCTCTCTCGACTTGATTGACAGGCGGACGCTCCAAACACAGGGCTGATCCCTGAGAGTGATGCAGTGGGCGTGACCGTAGTGCTCATCACATGCACCTATCGGGGACAGGAATTCATTCGCATTGGCTACTATGTCAACAATGAGTACACAGACCCCGAGCTACGGGAAAACCCACCAGTCAAACCCGACTACACACAGGTGAGAGATTACACTTCACCCACTAATGTTGCAGCACAGTTGATTTAATGGTTTGAAGAAAGAAAGAAGAGTAGGATTCCACAACTTATGGTTATACTGCGGTTAAGAAATGAATGTACACAAACTAAAAAGTCAAATGAAGACACATTGTATTTGATTTTAAATGTTCATTTTGATCAGATCAACCCATATAGTCATTGTTTTCCTCCAAAGTTGCGAATTTAACTTTGAATATCGCATAAAACATTTGCGAAGAAAGAGTCGAAGAGAACAAAATCATCACTTCCTGATAAACTCTGGCACCAAATACCACTAAGAAAAATGTAAGTTGTTGCAGTAGAAGCCACTGTTGGGTTTTCCCATAATAAGTGACTTGCGCCTCTCAGCGCACAGACAAAACGCAATGGACAATATTGGAGAAGACGTCACAGTTACGTCACTTTCAGCTGCGAGCGCATTGTGATGGCGGTGGTAATAAGTGGAGGAAAACTGGCAAAATCCACGGAAGAAGAGAAAAAATGTATTGCTGTGCCTTCTAGGAGTGTAACGGTACACAAAACTGACGGTTCGGTACGTACCTCGGTTTTGAAGTCATGGTTCGGTTACAAAATTGCTTTTTATTTATTTTTATTAAACAGTGTTTTACTGAAAAAAATAGCGTCTGTCCTTGAATGAATTAAATTATAACTAAAAGTTTATTGAATATATTGCTGTAAACTATATAGGGAGCCCTTACTTGCACATTAATATTAAAGGTTAACAACAGAGCCCATCTATTAGCCTCAAATACCGTATTTCCTCAAATAAAAGCCGGGGCCTTTATTTACCTGAACTGCAGAAGGTCACCGGCTTTTATTTGAAACAGGCTTTTATTAGGGGCAGGCCTGTATTTCGACTTCCATCTATTTGAAAAAATAATTGTTTTAAATGAAAAGCGATAGCGTTCCAGAGGACAGATATCATCAGGGGCGCGGGAAGTGGGGTGGTTTCAAAGGATTGCAAATGCAATTCAATTTTTTGTTCATTTTATTCATTTTTAGAATGTAATAATTTATTTGTAATAAACATTTTAAGTGGCCCATTAAAAAGTATTATTTATAAGTTGAATTGTGTTTTAAAACATACATGAGGTCATATTGTGACTGTTGCGGTATGTGCGTTGCGGTAATATTTCCTCCAGTGGAGATCAAGCGCCTTTCTGGAGATCCCGTTAATTTCTGAAGCTCATCCCACTCAGCACCGCCGCTCAACCCAGAACTCCCTTTGTGACATGCTGGATTAAATATAGGTCTATCTGAAATAAATAGTAAGGGCTGCCCCTGACTAAAGTTTTTTTCCTTTTCTAATAGTTCATTTAAGCCGTTGTTCACGCAGCGCTGCTGCCTCCACCTCCATGTTATTGTCTGTTATAGGCTATTTGCTTGTTATTTATTAAATCCGGGCAATTTGGTTGATAAAACATAGATTAAAATTAAGATACGTGAGGGAAAAAAGCTTCCTTCCACTTAAGAAGAGTTGTGTTCCTTTAAGCACTTTTTATTTTAATATATATCTCTTTACATAAATATTATTTTCTACTTAGAAAAATAACGAAATTATAGGTTTTTTTTAAACCCAACTAATGCGTGCACTTTTCTCAATCCGTTATGGAGCTATTCAATTTTGATTTTGCATATTGTTTTTTAAATGTTTGTTCGAGTAGTTCAAATGACCACTTTACAATATTTCAATAACATAAACTATTTTATTTTGTACAAGAAAACAGCATAGGCTTCAAAATAAATTAAGTTAAATGCAAAGTAAGATGTGTAAAAAAGACAAGAGGCTAAGAGATTGTCCAGATCATTTGTGTAGCTTTCACAGACTAACACACGTCACATCTCTCATAGACTACAGTATTTAAAATAGCAGATATGCATCAGTTATATTCTTTATTTAATTTACAGAGCAATCCCTGCAAAGTGTTTAGGTTAAGTATAGAAGAGACCAGGATTGTGCGTCGCACTCGCAAGACTCCCAGCGGGGGGCGATGGCCACGATGGTTTCGCTCTTTCGGCACAACCCTACTGTACATTATGCTGAACTTGAATGCACATGAAATGAAAGGAAATAATTTTCCCCCGGCCTTAATTTGAGACCGGCCTTTATTTGTTCGTGCTGGCCCCGGCCACTATCAGAGGCCCGGCGTTTAATTGACTACAGGCTTTTATTTGAGGAAATACGGTAACACATTGTAAGCAAACATGTAACCTTCACATAAGGCAGTTTTTGCATTAACTTCTAAATCTAATTATAAAATAGTTTTCTCTCCAATTCGTTGTTGAAATATAATCATTTATACACAGTGTCTGTCATTTTCATATATACAGTGAGGAAAATAAGTATTTGAACACCCTGCTATTTTGTAAGTTCTCCCACTTGGAAATCATGGAGGGGTCTGAAATTGTTATCGTAGGTGCATGTCCACTGTGAGAGACATAATCTAATTTTAAAAAATCCAGAAATCACAATGTATGAATTTTTTTACTATTTATTTGTATGATACAGCTGAAAATAAGTATTTGAACACCTGAGAAAATCAATGTTAATATTTGGTACAGTAGCCTTTGTTTGCAATTACAGAGGTCAAACGTTTCCTGTAGTTTTTCACCAGGTTTGCACACACTGCAGGAGGGATTTTGACCCACTCCTCCACACAGATCTTCTCTAGATCAGTCAGGTTTCTGGCCTGTCGCTGAGAAACACGGAGTTTGAGCTCCCTTCAAAGATTCTCTATTGGGTTTAGGTCTGGAGACTGGCTAGACCACGCCAGAACCTTGATATGCTTCTTACAGAGCCACTCCTTGGTTATCCTGGCTGTGTGCTTCGGGTCATTGTCATGTTGGAAGACCCAGCCTCGACCCATCTTCAATGCTCTAAATGATGGAAGGAGGTTGTTCCCCAAAATCTCGCAATACATGGCCCCGGTCATCCTCTCCTTAATACAGTGCAGTCGCCCTGTCCCATGTGCAGAAAAACACCCCCAAAGCATGATGCTACCACCCCCATGCTTCACAGTAGGGATGGTGTTCTTGGGATGGTGTTCTTGGGATGGTACTCATCATTCTTCTTCCTCCAAAAACGTTTAGTAGAATCATGACCAAAAATTTTGGTCTCATCTGACCACATGACTTTCTCCCATGACTCCTCTGGATCATCCAAATGGTCATTGGAAAACTTAAGACAGGCATTGACATGTGCTGGTTTAA
Source organism: Romanogobio albipinnatus (assembly GCA_023566225.1). NCBI lineage: Eukaryota > Metazoa > Chordata > Actinopteri > Cypriniformes > Gobionidae > Romanogobio > Romanogobio albipinnatus. The sequence goes on along the minus strand of CM042241.1, from coordinate 67,110,410 downwards.
GCAGGGGAACCTTCCGTGCCATGCATGATTTCAAACCATGACGTCTTAGTGTAGTACCAACAGTAACCTTGGAAACGGTGGTCCCAGCTCTTTTCAGGTCATTGACCAGCTCCTCCCGTGTAGTTCTGGGCTGATTTCTCACCTTTTGTCTCTAGTGTCTTTGGACAGCTCTTTGGTCTTGGCCATGTTAGTAGTTGGATTCTTACTGATTGTATGGGGTGGACAGGTGTCTTTATGCAGCTAACGACCTCAAACAGGTGCATCTAATTTAGGATAATGGAGTGGCGGCGGACATTTTAAAGGCAGACTAACAGGTCTTTGAGGGTCAGAATTCTAGCTGATAGACAGGTTTTCAAATACTTATTTGCAGCTGTATCATACAAATAAATAGTTAAAAAATCATATATTGTGATTTCTGGATTTTTAATGAATAGGCTAATAAAGTGCATATATTTAGTGAAAGAGTTGATTTCTCTAGTGAATAAAATTCTGTGGACACTGAATGACTGCCTGAGGTAAATGTGATGCTACATTGTTTACAAGCTGTTGTATTGAGGTCCTTCTGCCGTTGAAACACTGATTGAGCGATTACATCACATATGATACGTGACAGTAAGTTGTAATGTATCCTCAGTATACCTTCAGATGTTCATTCATGATTATTCTTTAGGAAGAGATGATCGATCGCTTTCACAGATTATCGCGTTCACGTCGCACGGCCGCTTGAACTGAGATCAGTCACGCCACAGAACGTCAAAACGGCATTTATCGTTTGAATTTCGTGATAAAATGGACTGAATACTTAATATGTTCTCGTGGGAACTCGGATTGAAGTGTGTTCCGCGCTTAAAACAAGCCGAATGTTAACTTAAAGATTGCACTCGGAAACCGTTCGGTACACGCGTGCACCGAACCGAAAGCCCTGTACCGAAACGGTGCGGTACGAATACGTGTACCGTTACACCCCTAGTGCCTTCGGATGTCAGAATCAGAATGTAAAAAAGATGGTCTTCATTTTTTATAGAATGTTAAAAGCTTTATCGTTTTATAGGTTCGTTTCAATCCAACCAAACATGCCAAGTGTGAACATACCCTAAATCTCCCAATTCTGACTATATAACTCGCAATTGCGAGTTTACACCATAATTTTGAGGGAAACAAGTCATAATTGCGCGATATAAACTCACAATTCTAAGGGAAAAAAGACAGAATAATAAGTTTATATCTCACAATTCAGATTTTTCGTCTCAGAAGTGTGAGATATAAACATGAAATGGTTAATCTTTGATTCCGTGGCTTCTATAGACTGTTATTGCATTTCTGCCACCAGGTAGGCTCCGCCTAGACTGAGTAAACTCAGCCTGATCTACCGGTGATTTGATTTCGCCCTGCAGCTCAGGCTGGAAACCTGTACATTAATTTCTACTGCTTCTGTTACACTTTTGCGGGAACCAATCACAGACTGGCTTGTCCACCTATTGGCGGGTTTAACACGATGACAGATAGAGAAGCGATGGGTTGATGCCTGTTGATCACGCCTCTTGTAGTCTGATTGGTTGAAGGACTATCCAGTTGCGTACAGAGTCATTTGAATTATGCTCGTTTATCACACCTCTTGTGCAGTAGAAAATACAGAGCAGACTCCCCAGACCAATGTTCAACCTTACATTTGAGCTTGGTCTGGTGATAGCCAGACAAGGCTCCGCCCACAAAACACATCATCGCTGTTCTGAGGCGAATGCCTGCTGTTTAGGAACGCAATCATGTAAGACTGGGAGTATTCAGCATTTCAGATGCTGTGCAACGAGATCGAGTCCAGTTATGGTGTCCCATTGAGGAATTTATTCTGTAAATATGTTTCCGTCATAGCTTACGCGGATGTTTTTCTTATCGGAGAAGGCATTTAACGTTATCCGCCTCAGTTGAACAGCGCATAATATTGGCGTTTCCATCCAGCGGTATTTGTTTTTAATATCCAAAATGTGCATAAAAATAGGTGGATAGAAACAGCAAGAAGTAAAATACAGTATTGATTAAAGCATATTTTACACACTGATTTTTACTGAATGAGCATATAATGATTTATATACATCAATATCACAATACATATTTATATTTATAAATGATTATATTTTACTTGAGTGATTCTTTGATTGGTCTATTACTGGTGAATGGAAGGTTATGAAACCGATATGATACAGATATGAAAGAGAAAGGGAGTGTAGACATGAAACCCCATTAACACTTGTACACATTATGCATGTTATATATAGAGAGTGTAATTGTGTGACACAGATCTGCTGCATTTGAAATGTCAGATGAAAGAGACAGGTGCGTGCCGTTTATAGTCCAGGATCGTTTGTAATTCATTAATTCTGCTGAACGATTCCGGGTCGCTGCCATTGTGCGTGTTGTTGCAGGATCCTGTATTTCCATCAGTTCATTCTGTTGAGAATGAAGAGATTCTTAAACCGCACAATGAATATGTAAAACGCATTTCACATTTAACGCATAAAACAGTTTGCTTTAAAGCAGAGAAATGGGAAACGGCCACCACTACTATATCTATAGATATATCTTAATAATAATAATAATAATAATAATAATAATAATATATTGATAGAACTTTACAATACAATAAGGTTTCCATTCGTTATCATAAGTTAAAGGGTCATGGCATGGATTTTTATTATATTTTATTATAAAGTATTTTTAATATTTCAAAACATTTTTTTTTTAAATGTTTAATATTTGAATAGGTTCAGCAATAATGTTAAAGTTTTTAGACCAAAAATCAGTTAACGGCAACTGTCATGATTGGCGAACGTCACTGCGCAGGAAACGTTATCAACGCCCACTCGCTATTGCACACGAGTAAGTGTTTTGAAAACATTATCCAAATAAAACCGTCATTTACAGATTGTATGTATTTGTAACGTAGTTTGCATGTTCAGGGAAGAATGAGGCGGGAACCGGTGAACATTTAAAAGACTTTAATCAAATAAATGAACCAAATGAAAGTAAAAGCGGCACACACACATACCACAACATAACTTCCAGGCCTGGGGCCTATACCATGAAGCCGGTTTAGCTGGCTAACCAGATATGTTTAAGCTTAGTTTGTGTCAATCCTGGGTTTTAGGTACCATTAAAGTGGTTTGGCTTTTAGCAGTGTTCATCTCCACAGTAACTTACACTCCAAGGCTAACCTGCTCCAGGGCAGGTTATGTTCTGGATAAGAGATCAAACTGAAATTGGACCAATCAGCTGTGAGCAAAGTGACACACCTCTGATGCAATAAAGTCACTCCCCCTTTTTCTACTTCAAATTAAAGGTCACTACATAGCAAATGGCTATTAAAGACTAAAGTGTCTGGCTTTTAACAATGCTTATTTATAATAATAATAATTTTTAATGATTTAGATATCATTTATGTAATTATTATACTCATAATCAATTACACATGTACCATTTTAGTCAATCAATCATTAATAGGCACTTAGTTGAAATTAATATAAATAGCCTATACAAAGGTCATACAAATAAGCTTTAAAATAAAGCTATAAAAATTACTACATTACTCAATTCTCTATATATCAACTAAACTAACTTCATAACTTTTACTTGCATTGACGTAATGAATATTTTCTTTAAGTTGTACTCTTGTATAGACAGCTCTTTTCTTCTTCCTGTGTAAATTTGTTTAAATTCTTAATATTTTTCAATCATGTAATATTCTGCAGAAGAGAGAAATGAATCTCGCTGCTTCTCTCGCGAGAAGTGAATCTCAGTTTTTTACTGATCCACAGCGTGTAATTGGCTGTTCACTGCTGATGTCACAGCTAAACTCCTAAACTCAGGATCAAAGCCTGAGTTGACAGAGAAAGCGGATGATCAGCATCATGGGACCAACAAAGCCGGAATAGATTGGTTTGGTTTTGTCAACTCGAAACTAATCCTGTAACCCTGAGTTTGTTAAACTACCATCATGGTACAGGCCCCTGGTCCTCTCTCGTCCTTCACTGGTGTCGATCGTCCTTATATGCCTCTGTGCTCCCTCATAAGAGGACCGGTCTCGCTCGCTCCTCCCATGTCTCTCGCTCGTCCACAGCATTTAGTATGAAACCATTTACTTGCGGTTTGTGATGCCGCCTTTACACTGTGCCTCGTTCACAAAACAAAATGCTCCGGCGAACAAACATGATTTTCCAACGCGATCCAGGACGGCATTAAAATAAACCATCCACTTGTTTCCAGTGCTGTGATGCTTCTGAAGTCTGTACAGAGCAGTGTTAATTTTGACAGCATATTTTGAATTAGTTTTAGTCCGTCTTTTGACTGTCACTTGAACTGACATTTTGACATCATTTTGTTTTTGACATTAAAAATACACGAGAGTTCAATTCACTTTTTTGTTTATTTTTAAAAACATCTATATAGTTTTTATAACTTTGTATTTATGTTTTAGTTTGTAGCCTATATCATGTTAAGCTAAAGCTTCAAATAAGTTTGTTTATTTATTTATTTTTTAATTTCAGATAACGAAGATTTTTTTTAATGGTTTTAGTTAACTATTAGAACCCTGATACTTTATTTAATATGTGTCAAATACTGGTCTTTCCTCCTGACTATGAATTAAATGGGAATGAAACTAAATACAGTTTATTGTGTAAGCAAAAACAGATATATAATGTGTGTATTTAATTATAAACCAGCTGGAAATACACCAGGACTCTTATTTTGAAATCTCGCCTTACTATTGCAGGAGCTCATTCAAGTTCAGATGAGGAGATAAAATATGCATTGTTACAACCGTCTAAAATGCATTACTATAGACCAATTTACTGTTTGTAAACACTCAGGATGCGCACGGAGTTAGGTTGCAGAAAACCAGGAGGAGGTGGCGTTTACGTATAGAAAATTACATGGATACGGTACAAAATCGTTCGATTTAAAAAGATTATAGATATATATATATTAGGGGTGTAACCGTACACGGGCACACTTTAGGCCCCTTAGTGCCAATTGGGCATAGTTTAAATGCCACGGCCTACCTGAGCATTGTTTCTTACCATGTCCATCCCTTTATGACCACCATGTACCCATCCTCTGATGGCTACTTCCAGCAGGATAATGCACCATGTCACACAGCTCGAATCATTTCAAACTGGTTTCTTGAACATGACAATGAGTTCACTGTGCTAAAATGGCCCCCACAGTCACCAGATCTCAACCCAATAGAGCATCTTTGGGATGTGGTGGAACGGGAGCTTCGTGCCCTGGATGTGCATCCCACAAATCTCCATCAACTGCAAGATGCTATCCTATCAATATGGGCCAACATTTCTAAAGAATACTTTCAGCACCTTGTTGAATCAATGCCACGTAGAATCAAGGCAGTTCTGAAGGCGAAAGGGGGTCAAACACAGTATTAGTATGGTGTTCCTAATAATCCTTTAGGTGAGTGTGTATATATGTATATGTGTATTGGGGGTTGTATATATGACGGGGGTTGCCCCGTCTGTTTTGAGTTGCCCCGTCCCTTTTATTGTGCAAACTGCAAATTTATTTCTAGTATTATTTATTGGATTTGGGCACTTTATTATTATTTTTTTTTTTTATTTGGAGCCTAATGTGCGATGCGCTGTGCTCACTGTTTGTATTAGTTTTGAGCATATGCTTTATTTTTCTGTTATGCACTTTATTTAGTTTCTGCTCTTGATCTGGCTTGTTTAATAAATATTCCTTTTTTATTAAAGTGGACGTGCCTTTTGTGTTTAAGAGTAAAAGCTTCAAGTTAATAGTCTATTCGTGTCTCAGCCGCGGAGCAGAGCTGATGTTCGAGCTGCTGAAATGATAGTGTCTGTCAGTTATTATAATAATTATGACAAAAACAATTGCCTAAATTATGTTGCATATTCCTCCAAAGTTCTTGTGATGATATCACTAGTTAGTTGACAACATAGCCTATGATTTCCGAAAATATAGTCCTATGATATTGCGCAGGTGCACGTGATGCAACGCTGTCAGAGCCGACTCGTGTGTCAGACTCATTTCAGTGCAAAATAATCAGGTCAAAAACCTATTTAATATACTGCAAATAGCCTGCTAGTTTTTTACGTTAATTAATTTAACGTTTTTTTCCCTAACGTCATTTTTAGTTGAACATTTCAGGACTTCAGTCGACCAAGATTTTCTTTGGTTGATTACAGCCCTACTTATCTGAGGGAAACGGAGGAGGAAAAACGGGACATACGGCAAGAGTTGTTATACCTTTTATTTTACGTTATTTGTATATTTGTTTCATAAACACCGCATCCATAGGGGCTGCCATTGTTGTTTCGCGGGCTATGTGGCGTAAGAGCTCGTAACTCGCTGTTCATGGGTGGGAAGTCACGGGTTTGTCTGCCGTTCCAGTGCACTTTCACGGGAAGAAGGTTGGAAAAACACACCTGGAACGCGGGATGCTCTAAAAGGAGGGCAGACGTGACAACACATGACAAAATGTGACATTCTTTTGTGGCTTTTAAGAAATTATTCTTGCGGCTATTTATTTCCCTTTAATATTTTGTTTTGTCTGGAGCTCTGTAATGTATTATATTTTATGGAATATAATGTGTTTTTTAAATGCGTCACTGACAGATTGAAATTCAAATCATTGTTCTTTTGATTTATCCTCGTGGTTTTTTTTGTGTCGATTCGCAGCTACAAAGGAACATCCTGGCATCGAACCCTCGGGTGACCCGTTTCCACATCAACTGGGAAGCGACTATGGACAAGATGGAGGATTCTGAGAATGTAGATCCCACCCCTAACGCCATGCTCCCGCCCACTTCCATGCCGGGCAAAGCCCCGCCCCTCGGACTCATGCCTGACAACTCCATGGACTGCTTATAGGACGTACACACCACAACAACAACAACCTCATACATAAAGTAATAAACGTGTTATCTTGTATTTATACACACACACACACACACACACTCATCTCCATCCTCTGGCACTTGTTATAGCTCTGATGCCACAGCTGGAGCGGTCAGGGACTTTGCAGGCCTCTTCGTGCACTTCCTGTCTTGAACAGCAGGGGGCGGAGCCTGCAGCACCAGCACACATGGACTGTTCTTCTGTTCTGGAAACATGTTCGAGTCACGTTTCTCTGCGCAATTAAAGAAATCATATTTCGATTAAACACAATGAAGCATTTAAGGACGATTATTATTTCTCAGATTGTTTACGGACACCCACGTTGTCTTTATTATAATGGGAAAACAAGCTCATGACTGCAATGCAAAAATGATTATTATAATACAGTTTTTTATTGCTGATAATATAATAACTGATGTAAATGCTATAGTGAGAATCATAGGAATAACATCAGTAATCTTTATATTCTGTGGTGAAATGTGACGGACATGTTTTTGTGGGATTCACTCCCGCTCAGCAACTCTTCCCGGGAGTGTTTTTCCTGGGATATTATTGGAACTCAGTTTCAGTTTTGTTGGCGTGTGTTTAGTTCTTTTGGTTTTAATCCGAACGCCTGGTTTATATTGGTACTGTTTTCTTCCCATGTGATGTTTGTTCCTGAAGAGTCTTCGGCTGAATAAATATTAACTTTTGTCTTTTGTAAAGCTGTCTTTGGTTTTCTGTCCGTCCTCACGCTCTTTTTCCACGGATGCACACACACCCTGTGTGTGTCTTTTTATGATGTTGCTAAGCAACCGCTATTAGAGATGGCACTTCGGCTGCTCCACCTTTGATCGACACATCACATCAGACAACTACTCTTCCTTTCATCCCTCCATCACTCCCTCTGCTCTCGTCCCGTAGTTTCATTTTCCCTCTATTCTCCGGCCTCTGATCTGGCTCTGTGGGAATATGCAGACTGTGGGTCAGAGCGCCGCCGGACACTGGCATCTCATGAGCTGTGGAAGAGAGAGGTGATGTGTGTTAAGGAGCAGAAACTTACATTAAATACAACATTTTCTTAGTTTAAAGGATTTTCAAGATGACTGCACACTAAACAAAAAAGAGTTGCTGCCTTACATTTTTAAGTATGTTTGTCATTTCAACTTAAATTGCATTAAACTGACTTGCAATGTAAAAATATTTGTCATAAGTTTCTGATCATATCATTTTTTTACAGTGCAGCTTACAGTATGTGTTTTTTTTAGTATCATTAAGATTATATATACACCGATCAGGCATAACATTATGACCGGTGAAGGGAATAACACTGATGATCTCCTGTTAGTGGGTGGAATTTATTAGGCAGCAAGTGAACATTTTGTCCTCAGAGTTGATGTGTTAGAAGCAGGAAAAATGGGCAAACGTAAGGATTTGAGCGAGTTTGACAAGGGCCAGATTGTGACGGCTAGACGACTGGGTCAGAGCATCTCCAAAACTTATTTATTTGAAAAGTTAAGTGTTTTAATTTAAAGTTTTTTTTTTTTAAAGTTTCTTAGTATTAGTTATTTTAGTAGCCTACATCACGCTAAACTAAATAAAAAAATGATAAATGTTGCTGAAATAAAATAAGTTTAAAGGTCTACTATATGATTTTTGGCCCTGTAGCGGTTAAAAACATTTCGCGGAAGAACATTGTTTTGGTTGTGCCTCGGCTCTGCGTGACTGTGCGGATGAATATGAGCGTCACGATAGTTAGGCTAATGCTTTACAATAAACTCTGTTAGAGAGCTACGCACATAAACATGTTTTAGTTCAATAGAATACCTCACTCGATGTTGGGTAATAAAAACACTATAATCTCTGCAAATTCAGTTTTTTACAAGCTCTGACACATTCTCTTTTTGCCAGCAGTCTCAGGAGACGGGAGTTTAGCTGCTACATGTCAAACTGTCTCGCTCGTGACAACAACCTCTACCATTCCCACACAAACCTCTACCATTCCCACACATACACAAGCGCCATAGTTACTCTTGGATTGAATTGATATGATGACATACAGGAAATGTTTCAATTTAAAGGCACAATTTCACCAAGAGGAAAGTTCTATTGGAGCTCCCTGGTATAGATATTGACTGGGAAAGGGCCTAGCTTTTACCTGGGACATTTGTATTTCCAATAAAGAAATACATTTCAAAATTTTCAACTCAAAAGTCAACTCTAACATTTGTAAATATTTGGACAGCTCATGTTCTTTTTGTAAACAAGCAGAGACATTTGAACACTTGTTGGTTGCCCTATTTCCAAATCATTTTGGTTTGACCTTCTCACATATTTGATTCTGCCAATGTTACACACTCTTTTAGTTTAAAATACATTCTTTTTTTATTATTATAATGATATTAAACATATAGACCCCTGGAGCACTGTATAAAAAAAAAATCAGATTTAAAATTGTCTAGTGACATCTACATTTTTCAGTTGGCCAACTTGAATTTCTGTGAATTGATACAATTTTATTCACAGAAATTCAATCTGGCCAACTGAAACATTTAGATGTGACCAGTTAATAGAAATGTTTAAATTGGAGACCTGAATTTTTTTACATTGAGAATGTAGGGTTTTTTTATTCTATTTTTTTATGGAAAATTCTTCATTCATAAGCAAACATTTGTAAACGGTAGGCTATTCCATCCTACACCCACTTTTTGTGTTAAACTCACTTCTTGAATCTCTTTATAACTTAAAGAATGAGAAAACCCTAATGAATAATCGTTTTAAGAAAATCCATGTATTTAAAGCTTTCCCTGTACCAAGGAAAATGTTTTGTATGTTATTGTATTAATACAACTGTGTCCTAGCCTATACACAGTTGTATTATAATTTTAATTATAATTTTATTATATATTATTATAATATTATAATTATTATAATGTATTTTAATTGTGTGTGTGTGTGTGTGTGTGTGTGTGTGTGTGTGTGTGTGTGTGTGTGTGTGTGTGTGTGTGTGTGTGTGTGTGTGTGTGTGTGTGTGTGTGTGTGTGTGTGTGTGTGTGTGTGTGTGTGTGTGTGTGTGTGTGTGTGTGTGTGTGTGTGTGTGTGTGTTTGTTTCTATATGTATTCCCTTGGCAGTGTTGTTATGTTTGATATTCGAGCGTAAATAAAAAAATTATAATAAAACAAAATGTCCTTCTATTGATGTGTAAAAAAAATGTCCTTCTATTGATGTGTAAAAATGTTTTTCCAAGACAACATCAGTGGAAATGTTCAGTATGTGTTTATTTTACAAGACGTGTAAAATTTAATCCACTCAATGACACATTTCCGTCCATTTTGAACATGAAAAGGGACTGTGTTATGTTTCGATATCGGCTAATCACAACTCATAACGGCTTCATTAGTGTCAATCACTGCACACATCTGTCAGTCTTCCTCCGTCTGACCAATGGGGTGAGGTGGGGGGCGGGCTCAGTCCGGGGGGGCGGAGTCTGTGTTGATGGCCACGGGAAGCGCAGCTGCATGAACGATCTCACCGAACCTGCGTCCGTGTTTTTCAGCCGCGATTTCCCCGCTGCGAGCGCCGCTCACGGAACACCCCCGCGGGGAGGCGAGAGAGAGACTGCGGGGCCGCGGAGGTGCGGCGGAGAGCCAGGCCAGGAAAGGACGCCCGAGTCCGGTTTGATGCTGGCGGCCCGTCCGCCCTTTAAACGCGGATGCTGCTGCTGCTGCTGTATTCATAAGGGATCGCTGTTTATCCGAGAAGAGATCGGACGCGTCAACGTCCCCTGTTTTCACATTCAAAGCCGATCGGCAGACGTCAATCGCACGGACGGACCGTGAGAGCCGAGGCGCGGCAGGCGCGGCAGCAGCAGCGGCAGCATCCCTCCCTACCTGCGGCTCTCCAGCGCCTGACAGGCCCAGAGTCATGGGCAACACGCCGGCCGCCAAACGGGGCAACGAGATGGAAAGCGGTGGGTGTATTTAAAGCTTCCCAATCATTCTGTTTAGTCATCATCATCATCATCGTACATGGCATCATCAGATGCTCATCGGGAATATGCTCGTGCATGTGCGAGGCTTCAGCAGAGATGATGCTGATGCTGATGCTGTCATGGCGATTGCAGGCTCAAACAATGTGTTGATGCTTTAATAAGAGCGAGCAGCGCTTCGTGTGTGTGTGTTAATGTTACACCCTGTGTATTATATGTCAAAGATGTGTATTCAATAGAAACTGTCCATAGATGTGTGTATGTGATGAGTCCAGATGTGTAGTCTGAAGAAAACCGCAAGACTTCATATTGAGATCCAGGGACCATATATAAATGTAATTGAACAATCTGACATCAACCACGGCAATCTGTGATGGTTTCGGCCCTGCTGGTGAAAATGTTTAACCCTGGGTTAAGTAATTCATCTTTAACCCTATTCATGCTAACCCTGGCTTAGTAATTAAGTTGAGATTTCACACTTTTTGTTGTTACATTAATGCTCTACAATACTCTAAATGATTGACGCCATCATCTTGCGTGTGTTTGTCTGATAAAATGCACTGCGAAGTGATCAGATCACGGCTCACGGCTGTGAGGTAAACCAGTAGTTACCAGTAGTGAATGCTTCTCTTCGATAAGTCGTCCGATGTTTCATACTGAAACAGGAAGGTTGGGTGGGACATGTGTCAAAACAGGAACCAAAACCGCTCGACCGTTCCCCTCGATGCTGACGCTTGAGTTTCTGCGACTGTGCAACATGAAGGAATACTGTTTTTAAGCAGGAATTATTTCATTATTGGTTACTCGACTCAATGTAATGCACACCTTTGGCAGTGCACGTTGCTTAACCCAGGGTTAAAAGTGGCCTTTCGCCCAAAAATGAACATTAGCCCATGATTGACTCTCCCTCAAGTCATCCCAGGTGTATGACTTTCTTCTTTCAGACGAACACAATCGGAGTTATATTAAAAATGTCCTGGCTCTTCTAAGCTTTATAATGGCAGTGAATGGGGGTCGAGATTTTCAAGTCCAAAAAGTGCATCTATCCATCATATAGCTGCTCCACACGGCTCCAGGGGTAAATGCAGAAGTGGAGCGTTTGTGTGAGAAAAATATGCATATGTATTGCTTTATAAACTATAATCACGGGTTCCGGTGACGGCTGTACACGAGTCTAGTTCTGGAGTCTAGAGTGACCTCTGACCCGACGCATGATGTATGATGTATGAGTAGCGTACGTTTTCAAACAAATAGGGCTGGGCAACAAACTCAAGCTCGTCCCGTATTTCTCTTAAAAATCGTTCGTCAATACGTCATGTGTTGGATGAAAGGTCATTGTTCCTCCAGAAGCCAGTGATTCTAGTTTATAGTTTTGCCTTGTCATGGTTTAAATCATACCTATGTGACCGTTATCAGTTTGTAGCAGTAAATGAAGAGATGTCACACCGATCACAAGTTCAGTATGGAGTACCGCAAGGCTCAGTGCTAGGACCGCTACTCTTCACCCTGTACATGCTACCACTGGGAGATCTCATTAGGAAGCATGGCGTTAGTTTTCATTGTTATGCTGACGATACTCAGCTCTATATTTCTTCGCGCCCTGACGAAACTTACCAATTCACGAGATTAACGGAATGCATAGCTGATATAAAACATTGGATGACCAGTAATTTCCTGCAACTCAATTCAGAAAAAACTGAATTTTTAATTATTGGACAAAAAAGCTACTACTATCTAACACTTGATGGCTGTTCTGTCAAGTCCTCGTCGTCAGTGAGGAACCTGGGTGTGCTCTTTGATACCAATCTTTCGTTTGAAAGCCACATCTCTAGCATTTGTAAAACTACATTCTACCATCTTAAAAATATATCTAAATTACGGCACATGCTCTCAATGCAAAATGCTGAACAGTTAGTTAATGCGTTCATGACCTCAAGGCTAGATTATTGTAATGCTCTACTGGGTGGTTGCCCTGCTCGCTTAATAAATAAACTCCAGCTGGTCCAAAACGCAGCAGCTCGAGTACTTACTAGAACCAGGAAGTATGACCATATTAGCCCAGTTCTGTCAACATTGCACTGGCTGCCTATTAAACATTGCATACATTTTAAAATCTTGCTTATTACCTACAAAGCACTAAATGGTTTAGCTTCCCAATACTTGAGCGAGCTCTTAACATATTATACTCCATCACGTCTACTGCGGTCTCAAAATTCTGGCCAGTTGATCATACAGAGAATATCCAAATCAACTGCAGGCGGTCGATCCTTTTCCTATTTAGCTCCTAAACTCTGGAACAGTCTTCCTAACATTGTACTGGAAGCAGACACACTCTGTCAGCTTAAATCTAGACTAAAAACACATCTCTTTACTTTGGCATACACATAAAACACTTTTTCAATGAATTGATTGTTAGGCTGCATTAACTAGGTCAGCCGGAACCGGGAACACTTCCCATAACACCTGATGTACTCGTGACATCATCAGAAGAATGGCATCTACGCTAATGATAGTCTCTCTGTTTTATCCCGAGGTTTACTGCAGTCAGCCTGATCTGGGCCGTATCCAGATCAGATGGTGGACCTGCGTCCAGACATGACCAACGCATGACCCTGAAGTGTCTGCAGAGACCGTGTCAATTAGACTCCCCCTGAAATTGCCTCGTCGACACGGCATCCTCAATAAACCCGTCTCCAGCGTGTTGCCTCTGATCTTTCGAATATTCCGATCTATTATGACCTCTGACCTGTAAAGTTGCTAGAATAATAATCATACGCTGTTTGTTAATTGGCCAGAGGAGAACTGGGACCCCGACTGAGCCTGGTTTCTCCCAAGGTTTATTTTTCTCCATTAGGTCACCTGATGGGGTTTTGGTTTCCTTGCCACTGTTGCCTCTGGCTTGGCGTGCTCAGTTGGGGACACTAAATTTTCAACTAAATATCCAAATAAATCTAATTAGTAAACTAAATTAACCATATAAACTAAATTACTGATCTAATTACTGATCTAAAGCCCACACTGTCACCGTATGATAATTGAAATGAACTGATGACATCACCGTTTTCTCCAGAATGGCTATACGGCTGAATAAAATTATGTTGCATTATTTTCCTGTTTAACACTGTAAAGCTGCTTTGAAACAATCTGCATTGTTAAAAGCACTATAAATAAGGTTGAATTGACTTGACTTTATAAAGTTATAAATATGGATATTTTTCTCACAAATGCATGGCTTCGCTTCAGAAGGCCTTTATTAACCCCTGGAGACATGTAGAGCAGTTATATGATGGATGGATGCACTTTTATTGGCCTTCAAAATCTCAACCGCCATTCACTGCCATTATAAAGACTGGAAGAGCAATGCTATTTTTTAATATAACTCTGATTGTATTCGTCTGAAAGAAGAAAGTCATACACCTAGGATGACTTGAAATGAAAATTACCCCATAATTTGCTCACCCTCATTTCATTTTTGGTTGAACTATCCCTTTAACCCTGGTGTTAAAAAGACTTATACCATGGTCTGTCTGAATGCTCGATTCTGATTGGCTGAAAGGTGTGCAATAAAACCGTTTAATGCGCTGTTTTCATTGAAGTGCGCACACACACTCGTCACTCGGACACAAAGAGCAGAGATCACGCTGCACACACACTCAGGAGCACAGACACATGTTTTCAATGCTGCCCTGCGACTTTTAGTAAATAGCTTTGCTACTGGATCGCTATATTATATTTCACAGCAATGAGGGGGTTACATCGCTGTTTTGAAGTAATAAAACTCACAGCCAGTGTTGCCAACTTAGCGACTTTGTCCCTATATTTAGCGACTTTTCAGAACCCTTTAGCGACTTTTTTTCAAAAAAGCGACTAGCGACAAATCTAGCGACTTTTGGGACGAACGTCAGCTACTTTATTTTACAAATGTCGCCAGTAGGCTACTGTTCTGCGAGCGTGAGGTCTTGCTTTCTCCCTGCCGTCGCACCTCTCTCAGCGTTTACCCTTTTCAGTGAGTGGCTGTGGCTGAGAGGAGCAGCGCGTGCTGTTGAAAACACACAGCAGCTGACAGATGTGAATGAGCGAGCTACACATGAGCACACAGGGTTGCCACGGACCAATCACTTATCTGCTTCCTTTGTTTTATATAAAGAATTTAGTTTGACCTGTTATGATTTCCATTCTTCTCTTGTGCTTATCACTTATATTACTCACTATCACAGAACTTTAGTTCATCCAGTTTCAGACATCTCTCAATTCAGATTGTTAAAAAAAATGTAGTCATTAACTGTATCATACTCGTTCTACTGTATGAAAAAAAGATATAGGAAATGAGAACATTTATTGGACAGTCGGCTGTATTGTATTATTTTAAAATACAGTATGTGAGCACGGATTAAGAGAGAAAGCACATTAGGCGGGCAGAGCGCAAGTGCGACGTGGTGACGTCACGGATATGCTAATTGACGCATGACGTCATCTAGCGACATTTAGCGACTTTTTGGGCAGGCTTTAGCTACTTTCCTTGGAAAATAGTTGGCAACACTGCTCACAGCTTCGTTGTTAATAGAGACACTGAACAGATGCAGGTACGAATCTCTCTCGATCGATAATTAATTCAAATAAATATAATCATACGCACTACTCAAAGCAGTAGGGCTGTGCAATTAATCGAATTTCGATTTCGATTTCGATTTTGCCTCCCAACGATCACCAAAATAGTACAATCGAGTAAAAACGATTATTTTGCCATGTTCAGTTTTAGCAAGAACACTCTTATTTTGTCTTGCGTTCTGAATGAAACGCGCACGCGCTCATCCGCCCCTCTCGAAGCCACAAATCTCTCTCAGGTCGTGACTCGTGAGTCTCGTGTGCATATCATCCGCTGGAATTTAAAAACTCGGCGCGAGTAAAGATGGCAGAAGGAGGGCAGATACAGCAGCGTTTGGTGAGCAAAAAAGGCAAAACCAACTCCGTTGTCTGGGAACAGTTTGGCTTCGAGGAATCAGATGACGAGCAGAAACATGCTACGTGCAAGATTTGCTACATGGTAGTGGCTGCAACGCAATGGAACACCACGAATTTGTTTAACCACTTGAAAATTAAACAGAGTGACCTATGACAATCTAATAAAGAAACAAAAACTGACGAGAGCAGGGGTGCCGTGTAAACGTCCTTTTTTCCCCTCATATTTTTCAAATAATTCTCTCTTTGTAAACTTTGTTCAATGCATGTGAGTGCTGCCATATTTTCGAATATGACCAGTCGTTTTCGCCGTCATCGCCCGGGTTTAGTGCCAGAAGACGCGAATGAGAAGCCGCGCGCGCTGTGAGAAAATGTATCTGTATCTGATAATGTATCATCCGAGAGCGCGCACACGTCTCTCAGCGCGCAAATATTGAGTTCTCTTTCAAGTCTTGCTCTTGAACGGACAAACTCACACAAAACGTATGTCAACATGTCCATCTTGATGAGTATCCTAGCAGGCATAGTCTGTATATGCCTTAAGTGAACTTTATACAGACGATAAAGACGACACATATCCGATCATTAGGTCTTAAAGAGGCAGTAGCCTTTACTGCTGTCTGTTTAATGTCAAACAACAAAAGACAAGGACATCACTCACCGCTCTAGATTGAATAGCTTTTGTAAGTTTAATAGGATTAATCTTTAATTTATGCACTCAAATATGCAATGCTATTTTACATTTGATACATTTCTGTACCTGAAAACTAATGTTAGACGTACCTGAAAAGCATATCTAGACGAACCATATTGTTGATCTTATTTATTTGTGGTTATCATTTTTACGTGAATACTTTTTTACTTTGATTTGAATATATCATTTTTACGTGAATACTTTTATACTTTGATTTGAATATATGTTATATTATTTATTTTAATAGTTCAAAAAGTACAACAAATGTTACAATTTCAATTGAATTGTTGAAAGGTGTATTTTTAATAAATACAACACATTCCCAAAGTCATGTGAAATAATCGTGTTACATAATCGTGATTTCAATATTGACCAAAATAATCGTGATTATGATTTTTTCCATAATCGAGCAGCCCTACAAAGCAGGCAGAATGCTGGAGCCGTAACTGATGAAAAAAAACCGTCAGCTTTACCCTTATATTGCACTGCAAACATCAATAACAGCTTTAAGTTGTCAATGCCAGCAAATGACCATGGTATAAGCGGGATAATCCACGGCTAGATGTGCATTAAACAATTTGCAGAATCAACACGGTTCTTTACCTCCATGTTGTGTATTAAAATAGTTTTTAAGCACAGCCAGCCGTTGATTATCCCTTACTAATAGTATATCCAACTTTATCTACATACGTACAGTATACTTGCGTAAAGCAATGTACTATATAGCACATAATAAACTGGTCTTGAGCGGATTGAGAAGTCGTATAATGCTAGTGTAACGGAGGCCAGCTAGTGTTCGCTGTGTGAGTAAACCTCACTCTTCTGATCTCAAGAGATGCTCTAGCGCTGACGCTAGGGTTTGCAGCCTTTAGCCTCCTTGTTAGAGCGTCTGACCCGCTCCAAGCGGGACTCGAACTCGGGTCCACCGGCATGACAGTTGGATGCTCTAACATGGAGGTAAAAGGCTGCAACCTCTAGCATCAGTGCCTCTTGAGAGCGTCCAACTCTCATGCCGGTGGACCCGAGTTCAAGTCCCGCTTGGTCTGGGCGGTTCAAACAGGAGGGGTTATATTGGTGCCATGACCCGGATGGGAGTGAGGTTTAGGGGGTGAGTGAAACGGAGGCCATCTAGTGTTCGCTGTGCGAGTAAACCTCACTCTTCTGATCTCAAGAGACGCTCTAGCGACTGATGCTAGGGTTTGCAGCCTTGAGCCTCCTTGTTAGAGCGTCCGACCCGCTTCAAGCGAGATTTGAACTCGAGTCCGTCGGCATGAGAGTCGGACATTCTAACTAGGAGGCTAAAGGCTGCAACCACTAGCATCAGTCGCTATAGCGTCTCTCTATCTCTCTCTCTCTCGCTCTCTCTCTCTCTCGCTCTCTCTCTCTCTTGCTCTCTCTCTCTCTCTCGAGCGTCCGACTCTCATGCCGGCGGACCCGGGTGTGAGTCCAGCTTGGTCCGGGCGGTTCGAACAGGAGGGGTTATATTGGTGCTGTGACCAGGATGGGAGTGAGGCCAGCTAGTAGTTGTTGTTGTGTGTGTAAACCTCACTCCTCTGATCTCAAGCGATGCTCTAGTGCTGACGCTAGGGGTTAAAGCCTTTAGCCTCCTTGTTAGAGTGTCCGACTCTCGAACTTGGGTCCGCTGGCATGAGAGTTGGATGCTCTAACAAGGAAGCTAAAGGCTGCAACCTCTAGCATCAGCGCTTGAGTGTCTCTCATCTGACTCTCATGTCGGCGGACCCGGGTTCGAGTCCCGCTTGGATTGGGCGGTTCGAACAGGAGGGGTTACATTGGTGCCATGACCCGGATGGGAGTGAGGATTAGGGGGTGAGTGTAACGGAGACCAGCTAGTGTTCACTGTGCAAGTACAGCTTGGTTTGTACTCGCCACGTCCGCATGAGCGCGAAGGTGCGCGCAGCCGAACTGACGTCATCGCGGAGTGGGCGGTCATGGGCGTTGAGAGCGCGAGACCCTATTTCGTGTGGCGGTGTGCCGCGCATTTTTTGTAACTTTCAGCGCGGCTCCACATCTGAAGATGCACGAGTTCTAGGCGAATCTAATCGAGCATGACGTCTCATCACTCCGGCACAGCACCCAGTTTTAGATTAGATTCGCCTAGAACTCGCGGAGGCTCACCTTGTTAGAGCGTCCGACTCTCATGCCGGCGGACCCGGGTTCGAGTCCCGCTTGGAGCGGGGCGGTTCGAACAGGAGGGGTTACACTTGCTACAGACTGTGTGATTTCAGCAGTCCCTCACAAATCACACTGTATCTAATAAACTTGGGTATACTATATGTACCTATTGAATCGTATAAGCGACGACGCAAGTTAGTATAGAAGAATAAAACATCATCAGCATGAGCTAGTGGTAAACAAACAGCAAGATGAATCACACTTTAGCAATGGTGGTTTTCATATGCGCTGAAAGAAAAGGGAGAACATGGATGTGGTCGTGGCTAGGGAAAAGAGGCCAAGTTGGCGTGCTTGAGGTAAGTAGTTACATTTTAGCGTTATGTCCTGTTGATCAATACGCCATTTCATGTTGCATTTGTATTGGCTAGTCAGTAAACGCAGGCTATCTTTGTTCTCAAGACCGTGACAACGGCTGTCTTTGAACCTCTCTCACTGTATGACGTAGGACCAGCCACGGTCCCCTTTCGTCTGGGACAGCTCAAAATCGTACATTGTGTACCAGGCATAACACCTGTAAAGAAAACACTGCTCCAACACACAGGGAGTTTAGACTGGTCCTTCCCCGCTGGCCTAGGCTGTGGGCTTGCTGTGCTACTCCGTCTCTTTTTGCTTGCTTTATATCTTTCTGCGCTGAAAATCTGCGTAATGGATCTTAAAATGGAGACATTTTCTCAGTCTCTCATTCTCTGTCACTATATTCAAATCCTTCGTTTTATGATCAAAGCTCTGTAGTTTTACATATTTAACATAAAATATTTTTACATATAAAACATATAATACAATACAATGGTGGTCCAAAAAAGTCTAAACTATCGGTCAGACGACAGAAGGCATGTGGTACATTGAGTGCAACAGGGTTTTGATCATTCATTAGTGGCTTTAGAAATCAAATATGATGTCACTGTTTGTGATGTTAAGTGCACTTCCTGTTTCTCTTCCCACAGTCAAAGAGTTTCTGGCCTTCGCCAAAGAAGATTTCCTCAGGAAATGGGAGAACCCTGCACAGGTAAGAGGACTAGAGGAGAGGAGTGAGGGTTTGGGCGAGCTGGTTTATTCTGTTATGAGTGTCACCTGCTCATTTAATACAGGTTTGCGTGCACTTTGAGTTTAAAGTACAGTAGAATTATTACATGGTCAGTGGCGTTTGCTGTGGCCATTTGAACAAACCCAGAAGATCACACTCTCCTTTGACTTGGGCCAGCAAGAAACCACCCAAAACACTAGTGATTGGAGCTTTCTAAACATTAAATCAATTGATCCAATTGCTTCGCTGTTCACTGTTTCAATGTGTTCAAAACAGCAAATGTTGGTGACGCCTGCTGGTCAGAACGGTATAAATGCAGTGAAAACTCAAACATGCATAAAAACACCTTTTACAAACCCATTGCAAACGTTTTATTGAAAGTTAAACTATTAAATGCAATTAACAAATCATGCAATACCATTAAATATGAAGCGTCTGTATAATATATGCCATTTTATCCATTTGTAAAGCTTGTTTTGTTTGTTTTATGGACAGCTTGGTTAATCAGAGACTATTAACTACAAATCTTCCTTTGTATTATGCAAATGTGTCATTAAAGAGAGAAACGGTTCTGAGATCAGGAGAAACCATGCAGACACTGGTTCACACGACTGATCTGAGATCAGGTGAAACCATACAGACACTGGTTCACAGGACTGATCTGAGATCAGGAGAAACCATACAGACACTGGTTCATGTGACTGATCTGAGATCAGGTGAAACCATACAGACACTGGTTCACACGACTGATCTGAGATCAGGTGAAACCATACAGACACTGGTTCATGTGACTGATCTGAGTTTAGGAGAAACCATACAGACACTGGTTCACACGACTGATCTGAGATCAGGTGAAACCATACAGACACTGGTTCACACGACTGATCTGAGATGAGGAGAAACCATACAGACGCTGGTTCACAGAACTGATCTGAGATCAGGAGAAACCATACAGGCACTGGTTCACAGGACTGATCTGAAATCAGGAGAAACTATACAGACACTGGTTCACAGGACTGATCGGAGATCAGGAGAAACCATACAGACACTGGTTCACATGACTGATCTGAGATCAGGAGAAACCATACAGACACTGGTTCACAGGACTGATCGGAGATCAGGAGAAACCATACAGACACTGGTTCACGCGACTGATCTGAGATCAGGAGAAACCATACAGGCACTGGTTCACACAACTGATCGGAGATCAGGAGAAACCATACAGACACTGGTTCACAGGACTGATCTGAGATCAGGAGAAGCCATACAGGCACTGGTTCACGTGACTGATCTGAGATCAGGAGAAACCAAACAGACACTGGTTCATGTGACTGATCTGAGATCAGGAGAAACCATACAGACACTGGTTCACACGACTGATCTGAGATCAGGAGAAACCATACAGACACTGGTTCACAGGACTGATCTGAGATCAGGAGAAACCATACAGACACTGGTTCACATGACTGATCTGAGATCAGGTGAAACCATACAGACACTGGTTCACAGGACTGATCTGAGATCAGGTGAAACCATACAGACACTGGTTCACAGGACTGATCTGAAATCAGGAGAAACCATACAGACACTGGTTCACACGACTGATCTGAAATCAGGAGAAACCATACAGACACTGGTTCACAGGACTGATATGAGATCAGGAGAAGCCATACAGGCACTGGTTCACACGACTGATCGGAGATCAGGAGAAACCAAACAGACACTGGTTCATGTGACTGATCTGAGATCAGGAGAAACCATACAGACACTGGTTCACACGACTGATCTGAGATCAGGAGAAACCATACAGACACTGGTTCACAGGACTGATCTGAGATCAGGAGAAACCATACAGACACTGGTTCACAGGACTGATCTGAGATCAGGTGAAACCATACAGACACTGGTTCACAGGACTGATCTGAAATCAGGAGAAACCATACAGACACTGGTTCATGTGACTGATCGGAGATCAGGAGAAACCATACAGACACTGGTTCATGGGACTGATCTGAGATCAGGAGAAGCCATACAGGCACTGGTTCACACGACTGATCTGAGATCAGGAGAAACCAAACAGACACTGGTTCACGTGACTGATCTGAGATCAGGAGAAACCATACAGACACTGGTTCATTGGACTGATCTGAGATCAGGAGAAACCATACAGACACTGGTTCATTGGAACCAATGAGAGGGAGGGTAGAGATGTCGCTGTGAGAGGGAGGGTAGAGATGTCGTTGCGAGAGGGAGGGTAGAGATGTCGCTGTGAGAGGGAGGGTAGAGATGTAGCTGTGAGAGGGAGGGTAGAGATGTAGCTGTGAGAGGGAGGGTAGAGATGTAGCTGCGAGAGGGAGGGTAGAGATGTCGCTGTGAGAGGGAGGGTAGAGATGTCGCTGTGAGAGGGAGGGTAGAGATGTAGCTGTGAGAGGGAGGGTAGAGATGTCGCTGTGAGAGGGAGGGTAGAGATGTAGCTGTGAGAGGGAGGGTAGAGATGTCGCTGTGAGAGGGAGGGTAGAGATGTCGTTGCGAGAGGGAGGGTAGAGATGTCGCTGTGAGAGGGAGGGTAGAGATGTCGCTGTGAGAGGGAGGGTAGAGATGTAGCTGTGAGAGGGAGGGTAGAGATGTCGTTGCGAGAGGGAGGGTAGAGATGTCGCTGCGAGAGGGAGGGTAGAGATGTAGCTGCGAGAGTGAGGGTAGAGATGTCGCTGCGAGAGGGAGGGTAGAGATGTCGTTGCGAGAGGGAGGGTAGAGATGTCGCTGCGAGAGGGAGGGTAGAGATGTCGCTGCGAGAGGGAGGGTAGAGATGTCGCTGTGAGAGGGAGGGTAGAGATGTCGCTGTGAGAGGGAGGGTAGAGATGTCGTTGCGAGAGGGAGGGTAGAGATGTCGCTGTGAGAGGGAGGTTAGAGATGTAGCTGTGAGAGGGAGGGTAGAGATGTAGCTGTGAGAGGGAGGGTAGAGATGTCGCTGTGAGAGGGAGGGTAGAGATGTAGCTGTGAGAGGGAGGGTAGAGATGTCGTTGCGAGAGGGAGGGTAGAGATGTCGCTGTGAGAGGGAGGTTAGAGATGTAGCTGTGAGAGGGAGGGTAGAGATGTCGCTGTGAGAGGGAGGGTAGAGATGTCGTTGCGAGAGGGAGGGTAGAGATGTCGCTGCGAGAGGGAGGGTAGAGATGTCGCTGCGAGAGGGAGGGTAGAGATGTCGCTGCGAGAGGGAGGGTAGAGATGTCGCTGCGAGAGGGAGGGTAGAGATGTCGCTGCGAGAGGGACGGTAGAGATGTCGCTGCGAGAGGGAGGGTAGAGATGTCCCTGCGAGTGGAAGGGTAGAGATGTAGCTGCGAGAGGGAGGGTAGAGATGTCGTTGCGAGAGGGAGGGTAGAGATGTCGCTGCGAGAGGGAGGGTAGAGATGTCGCTGCGAGAGGGAGGGTAGAGATGTCGCTGCGAGAGGGAGGGTAGAGATGTCGCTGTGAGAGGGAGGGTAGAGATGTCGCTGTGAGAGGGAGGGTAGAGATGTAGCGTAGAGATGTCGCTGTGAGAGGGAGGGTAGAGATGTCGTTGCGAGAGGGAGGGTAGAGATGTCGCTGTGAGAGGGAGGGTAGAGATGTAGCTGTGAGAGGGAGGGTAGAGATGTCGTTGCGAGAGGGAGGGTAGAGATGTCGCTGTGAGAGGGAGGTTAGAGATGTAGCTGTGAGAGGGAGGGTAGAGATGTCGCTGTGAGAGGGAGGGTAGAGATGTCGTTGCGAGAGGGAGGGTAGAGATGTCGCTGCGAGAGGGAGGGTAGAGATGTCGCTGCGAGAGGGAGGGTAGAGATGTCGCTGCGAGAGGGAGGGTAGAGATGTCGCTGCGAGAGGGAGGGTAGAGATGTCGCTGCGAGAGGGAGGGTAGAGATGTCGCTGCGAGAGGGAGGGTAGAGATGTCGCTGCGAGAGGGAGGGTAGAGATGTCGCTGCGAGTGGAAGGGTAGAGATGTAGCTGCGAGAGGGAGGGTAGAGATGTAGCTGCGAGAGAGAGGGTAGAGATGTAGCTGCGAGAGGGAGGGTAGAGATGTCGTTGCGAGAGGGAGGGTAGAGATGTCGTTGCGAGAGGGAGGGTAGAGATGTAGCTGCGAGAGGGAGGGTAGAGATGTCGTTGCGAGAGGGAGGGTAGAGATGTCGCTGTGAGAGGGAGGGTAGAGATGTAGCTGCGAGAGGGAGGGTAGAGATGTCGTTGCGAGAGGGAGGGTAGAGATGTCGTTGCGAGAGGGAGGGTAGAGATGTCGTTGCGAGAGGGAGGGTAGAGATGTCGTTGTGAGAGGGAGGGTAGGGATGTCGTTGTGAGAGGGAGGGTAGGGATGTCGCTGTGAGAGGGAGGGTAGGGATGTCGCTGTGAGAGGGAGGGTAGAGATGTCGTTGTGAGAGGGAGGGTAGAGATGTCGCTGTGAGAGGGAGGGTAGAGATGTCGCTGTGAGAGGGAGGGTAGAGATGTCGCTGTGAGAGGGAGGGTAGAGATGTCGCTGTGAGAGGGAGGGTAGAGATGTCGCTGTGAGAGGGAGGGTAGAGATGTCGCTGTGAGAGGGAGGGTAGAGATGTCGTTGTGAGAGGGAGGGTAGAGATGTAGCTGTGAGAGGGAGGGTAGAGATATCGCTGCGAGAGGGAGGGTAGAGATGTAGCTGTGAGAGGGAGGGTAGAGATGTCGCTGCGAGAGGAAGGGAAGTTATTCTGATTTTAAAAAAGTAGAAATAAGATGAAAATGTAATCTCCCGTCTGTCCCACAGAACACAGCTGGCCTGGAGGACTTCGAGCGGTTGAAAACTCTGGGCACTGGCTCGTTCGGTCGTGTGATGCTGGTCAGACACAGAGAGACCGGCCAGCACTACGCCATGAAGATCCTCAACAAACAGAAGGTGGGCGGGGCTAGACGCGTACGCCGCGCCGTCGCAGTCAGGCGTGATGGTAACACTGTTTCTCTTTAGGTGGTGAAGCTGAAGCAGATCGAACACACTCTAAATGAGAAGAGGATACTGCAGGCCGTCAGCTTCCCCTTCTTAGTGCGCCTGGAATACTCCTTCAAGGTGAAGATTGCTCCGAACACGAATAGCCGGATGATGGCGCATGTAATGGACGTGTGTGTGTTTGCGTGTGTTTGCTGCAGGACAACACTAATCTCTACATGGTGATGCAGTACGTTCAGGGAGGGGAGATGTTTTCACACCTGCGCAGAATCGGCAGATTCAGGTGAATACCGTTACATTCTTTATGTGCTTTATTCGTCCCTGAGGGGGAAATGAAGCAACATGACGTGAAATATGACATACTGTCGTACCGAAAGACAAATTTTAAACACTTTTTACAGTACCAGTCTTTTTTATAGACGCTTGAACTTGGCATATAGGACAATGCACACAGCCGTATTGTGCCATCAGCCCATTTCGCGGTGTGGTTTCTTGGCCTTCACAGAGGATGCATTAAAGCAGACATAAGGCCTTGAAATAGGACATACTCCCCTAACGAAAGCCAAATTTTGAACACTTTTTTACAGTACCAGTTTTTTTTATAGACCCTTGAACTTGGCAAATAGGACAATGCACACAGCTGTATTGTGCCATCAGCCCAGTTAATGTCATGGTTCCTCCGCCGCCACAGAGGATGCATTAAATTGGACGTTATGACTCGAAACATAACACACATCCCTAAAGAAAGCCAAATTTTTAACACTTTTTACAGTACCAGTCTTTTTTTATAGACCCTTGAACTTGGCATATAGGACAATACACACAGCCGTATTGTGCCATCAGCCCATTTCATGTCATGGTTCCTCCGCCGCCACAGAGTATTGTGTTAAATTGGACATTAGGCTTTGAAATATGTCGTACCGTCCTCAAGAAAGCCAAATGTTGAACACTTTTGACCTTACCAGACTTTTTTTATACACCCTTGAACTTGGCAAATAGGACAGTGCACACGACCATATTGTGCCATCAGCCCATTTCACTGTGTGGTTTCTTGGCCTCCACAGAGGATGCGTTAAAGCAGACATAAGGCCTTGAAATGAGACGTACTGTCATACTGAAAGCCAAATTTTGAACACTTTTTACCGTACCAGTCTTTTTTTATGGACCCTTGAACTTGGCAAATAGGACAATGCACACAGCCGTATTGTGCCATCAGCCCATTTCATGTCATGGTTTCTCCACCACCACCGAGGATGCCTTAAATTGGACATTAGGCCATGAAATAAGAATCGTAAATACCTCTGACTGGCTATTGCGCTCACACACTCATTAAACATTTCTGTGATTGACTACAATGATCAATGCACAGGTGTGTATCTGTGTATAAGCGCTCGTGAAAAGTGTCATTGATTGTTTTTAAAGAGCTGATCATTGTAGCCAATCACACACGTTTGATAAGTGCCTGAGCGCAATGGCCAGTCAGAGGTGTTTACGATTCCAGCTCAACAACGATCAAAGCGTCACATTTTAACGACTTGGTATCGCGGTCGGTACTTTTGACAACACTAGTCCAGTCCATGTGTTTTATTATTGCTGATCCTTTATGTGTGTTTTCTCTTTGTTTCTGCAGTGAACCCCATGCGCGCTTTTATGCTTCACAAATAGTTTTGACATTTGAATATCTGCATGCCCTTGACCTGATCTACAGAGACCTTAAACCAGAGAACCTCCTCATCGATCAGCAGGGCTACATCCAGGTAATAAACATGCACGCCACTGGAAATGAGTTACATTCAAATGTTTATTGCTTAGTAAATCAACAGTCTGGAATAGAGATGATTTTGAAATGCCTTAAATCTATACTTGATCGCTCATGCCATCATTGTTTGTCAGACAATGAGTCATCAGAGATTCAATTGTTGTGCAGGAAAAAAGAAAAAACCTTACACTATTACATCCAGCGGGTCGCTAGCGACCCTATACACTTTTTACAAAGAATTAACTAGATAACAGACATTCTTTTATAATTCTATTTTATCAGGTTTGAGTATAAAAGCAGCCAAAAGTGTGTGTGAGCAGTGTATGAGTGGTGTGGCTGTGCTTTCAATCACATTCAGCTCATGACCTCACCGTTACTGCCCCCTCGTGGCTAATATGAGAATGACACCAAAGAAATGTATCTTACGGTGGCCCAGTAGTGCACAACACAACGAAATTTAAAAAGCATACATAAGTTCACAACACAACAAAATAAATCCACAACACAACGAAAAGTTCACAACACAACGAAATAGCCACAACACAACGGAAATGCTCCCGACCACTCGGAGCGCTGTAAAGTTGCAACTGTTCTATAGAGTCGGCAATCTTACAAATAAATCAATACCACAATTAGTTTTAATAGTAAGTAGGCTAACCATTGTTTATCTATATGAAATATTAATTTAAAATCACCTACATGCATTATAGCTGCATATTTATGCTCGAGAATGCTTTGACCCGATACCACAGCGCTAAGGGAACGTCTACCAATTCCACCAATTGGTTGAAACGTATAATTTGTATGAATTAAAATTACTTTTAACATTTAAAAACAGACATATTAAAATTCCACAGCTTGATTGTATTGGTAAAATTGACTTAATAATGCACAACACAACATTGGAATTTGAAAATTAAAAAAAAAAAAAAGTAATTTAATTCATACAAATTATGTTTCAACTTGGTGGAATTGGCAGACGCTCCCTTAGCGCCGAGGCAGCGGGTCAAAGCGTTCTCGAGTATAAATATGCAGCTATTATGCACGTAAGTGATTTTTAATTGATATTTCATGTCGATATACAACTGCACACTTAAAACTGATCGTAGAGTTTAAATATTTGTAAGATTGGCGAATCTATATAGAACAAGGCAAGGAAAACTAACTTTACCGCACTCCGAGAGTCCCCTAGTGGTCGGGAGCATTTCCGTTGTGTTGTGGCTATTTCGTTGTGTTGTGGACTTTTCGTTGTGTTGTGGCTATTTCGTTGTGTTGTGGACTTTTCGTTGTGTTGTGGATTTTTCTTTGTGTTGTGGCTTGATTTCGTTGTGTTGTGTCTTGATTTCGTTGTGTTGTGGTTTCATTCCGTTGTGTTGTGGATTTATTTCGTTGTGTTGTGAACTTATGTATGCTTTTTAAATTTCGTTGTGTTGTGCACTACTGGGCCACCGTAGTATCTGGCATGTAAGCATGCATGCACTGTGCATAAATCACAGCGTCATCTGCAGCAACTTTGTTCCAGGTGACAGACTTTGGTTTCGCCAAGCGGGTGAAGGGCCGCACGTGGACATTGTGCGGGACCCCGGAGTATCTGGCCCCAGAGATCATCCTCAGCAAGGTGAGCCACGCCGTCCTACAGCTTCCCACAACGCAACAAAACTACACTGTAAAAATTGACAGGAATGTACAGGATTAAAGAGTATTATTTTACAATAAAGTCAGAAATTTACAGTGGAATGCATGCTAGGTCATTTTCTTATATCTGTTAATCAATAGCAGAATGATGCTGACATCACAGTCATTCACTGCTCGTTTTACTGCGATAATTCACATTATAACGTTGTCTTTAAGAAAATATATAGAAATTATATTGTTTGGTACTGTAATTGTTTTGGAGTCACCATGATGGTGATCAGTGTTTCCTTTGCTTGAGATCTTAAGCCTTCTGTGATCATATTCAGATTTCAGAATAAGCAAATCGAAATATATGATTGCAAATTGAATGACGGCGTGCTTATGAGCTTTCAAATGTCGTGCTGCAAGTTTTTATCCTGTTTAAAGAGATTTTTAACTAATCAAGATGGAGGAGTGTGAATGGATGAACCTGTGGTAATTTCAGTCACTGGCAAAAGGAAATGTTGTCAACCTCATAATTCTGCCCGTTCTAATTGTGCGTTCACACCGGACGCGATTCGTGCGAGTGATTTACATGTTAAGTCAATGCAAAAACGTGAATAGACATTTTGCGGCGCGATTCACGCGAATGAGCAAATGACACTGCGAATTGAGCGTTTGACGCGTGATTCGCGCGAATGCCGCGAATTGCCCGAGTTGAAAAATCTGAACTTTGGCGGATATTCGCGCTGCGTTAACCAATCAGGAGCTTGCTCTAGTAGTGACTTCAATGAGGAGAAAATCTGGATATTAAGTATATTATATTATTATATCTGTATATCTGGTTCAGACAATATGATTATCACTGTGATAACATTAAATGACAGGAAACCCAGTCTCTTTTTGTTAAATGCAAGTCTATGTTTGATCAATAATACAAGGTAAAGTAAAAGGTATAATAAGCTGTGCATGAAATAAAGCAAACAATTCAGTCAAACATTCAAAGTCAGCGCTAGTCGGCTACAATGGTAACGTAAAGTTAAACAGCCTAAAAATAAAAAAGTAATGAAAGTTCACTTTGCCCTCAGCCTAATCGATTTGCCAGGGAACAAATTATAGATCCATGAGACCAAAGATCGTCCGTTACATATACACAAGACGAATTATAGCTCGAGACGCCACAGAGACATCAGAGCCAGCGGCAGATGTCTGAACGACTGGCCGAGGAAAGGCTACTCTCGCCGGGGTTAACGAGCGGTGAGCACCGCTGATCCACTGGAGCTCACAACTCCGAAAACGCCAGATAAAATGTTCAAATAGGCGCTCTTTTTATAAATAAACCACAGATTTGAACTTTAAATCATTACATTATCGCCTGAAAAAGTCTTAAAACTACATTTTGTCACACATTAACAGTAGATTTTAACAAAAAAGACGTGTAAACACAGCCCAGGGCTGCATTTCCCGAAACCTTCTTAACACTACGTCGTTCTTAAGTTATACCTTAAGGTGTACCTTAACGTTAATACGTGTTTCCCGAAACTATCTTAGTTAAGAATCCCTTCTGTAAGTATTACTTTCGTAAGGTTGGTCTGGACCACTCTTAGCTATACCTTATCACTATTGACAGTTCATTCCACTAGTGGCCACCACTGTGCAAAAAGCTTCTTTACATGTCAGTCTATACGAATATAATTCTGAAGTTGTAATATACACCCAATGTTCAATCAGGCTAATTTTTTTAATGAAAGGATTACAATTGTCATTACACTAATGGTTGTTAGATTTTTTATTATATTATTCAAAGGTACATCAGCTGGCAAACCATTAGACAGGAAAAGCTTAGGAGCCTATTTAAAGGGAATGATTGTGGAGGGGAGTTTGGTCAAACTATGGCAGCGAGACAGCGAATAGTTGTGCTAAATCAAAGACGGCGCCGTCCGCGGAGCCATTTAGTGTATGTGCACTATTTCATACGTGAAAACTTTAGTCCCCTGGCTACCATGTCAGAAGCCGCTATTCAAAATAAATTTCGCCTGCCACGACAGCAAATTGAGCAGCTTTTAGATCTTGTTGGTCCAACTTTGTCAAGACAAACTGGACGGAGCTACCCTCTCAGCCCTGAAATCCATCTGCTGGCGGCTCTCCGTTTTTATGCCGTGGGGAGTTTTCTGGAGGTGGTTGGGGATGGATATGGGCTGAGTAACACCTCGGGGTGGCGGTGCGTTCATTCAGTAACAGAAATTAGTTATTTACACAATAATGTAATGCAGCTGCTGGGCAATCATCCCTGATTGTGGAGTAAATTAACACACTATGGAAAATATATTGTAATAATATAAATGACTCTTTCAAATGCCAGTGAAGGCATACTGCCAGTTAGTGTAGCGGGTTGACGCATGATGCGGTTGAGCATGAAATTGCTGGTTCGCGTACTCATGTCAGAATTATATAAAATTTAGTTTGCAAGTTCAACTATTTCTGAAGTGCTTCTTTATATATATATATATATATATATATATATATATATATATATATATATATATATATATATATATATATATATATATATATATATATATATATATATATATATATATATATATATATATATAAAATCGCATAAAGCAGTGAAACAGCCCCTGCATAGAGTAAATAATCGATTCTTGAGCCATCGATATACGCCACTTCAGCACCGCCGCCACGGACAGCACCTGCTAACGTCGCACTTAAGAAGGTTTACCTTAAGTAACCTCCTAAGGTATAGTTCGAGGAACACACCTAGAAATGGTATACCTTTAGTTAAGTTATACCTTTAGAGTCTTCGTAGCGCGCTAAGAGACAACGTTATCGGGAAATGCAGCCCATGTCAGCCATTTCTCAACGAGACGAGCCGGCTGGCAGAAGCCCCTCCCATGACACTAATTCGCGTCTGTTGTGAAGTGAATGTCACGCGCGAACGAAGCGAGTAAACTCAAAATGTTAAAGCATCCAACAAATTATTCGCGTCCGATGTGAACGCTACATAAGGCTTAAGAGAATGGTTGACCGGGTTTCGAGAGTATCATGTGAACACAACAGTGTTTCGTGTGCTGCTGTAACTCTGACAGAACAGACATAACCTACATTAAAGCACAGCTTTACAGGCTTTTGCAAAAAAAGCACACATGAACATCAAATTTGTTAAATACCAGTGAATTGACTAAAGGGACATTTTTTGAAAATAAGGCATTTCAACAACTGACTAAGAACCTTTTCATTGCCATTAAAGTGAAATGACTGAACCTAAACATAGGAGCCTGATTCCAAAATGCTAATTTAAAAGAAAACATGTTGTACGCAGTTGTAGCTCGACTAACATTTAGCCTGCAAAGTAAGAAGTGCAGTGTTTCGTCTCCTCTTGAACGGATCCTGCCGTGTTTCTCTGCAGGGTTATAATAAGGCGGTGGACTGGTGGGCTCTGGGTGTGCTGATGTACGAGATGGCTGCTGGTTATCCTCCATTTTTCGCCGATCAACCCATTCAGATCTACGAAAAGATCGTCTCAGGAAAGGTCATTTTGCCAGCAAATAACAAAACTACAGCCTATAGATTTGAAAAGGAATTCAATGTTTCTGCAGTATCTGAGATTGTTGTCTTCGCCCACGTTCCTTGTGATGGTTTTGCTTCTCACAGGTACGATTCCCGTCGCACTTCAGTTCGGACCTGAAGGACCTGTTGAGAAACCTGCTGCAGGTGGACCTCACCAAACGCTACGGCAACCTTAAAAACGGAGTGAACGACATCAAAGGACACAAGTGGTTCTCCACTACTGACTGGATAGCCATTTACCAGCGGAGGGTGAGAAGCGCACGCAATCCCTTCATCGCTGACAGTAATCTGATGTATTCAGTGTTTTGATCAGTAAGGCTGCGTTCACACTACTGTAACGGTTATGAATGACATCCACGGATGTTTTGAAGGAATCAGTGCATAAAATGCTTAATATGATGAACGGGACACAGCGAGTGCTCTTTGTGGCATCTATCTAGGTTCACAAAACCATTCAGCTCCACTGACCTCACTCCTACTGGTTGTCTCTTCCAAAAGTCGCTCTTCATTTGCATGAAGTTAAACTTGTCTCAAGCTTGTTGCGTCACTGGACACGCCTGTATCCTGTCACCAACAGTCACTATCGCTCATGTTGCCGGAAATCACCAGCTCTCCATCAGAATCAATCTGTGCATATATTAGAAAGCGTAACATTTTGCAGTTGATTTAGTAATTGTTTAAGGCCATTTCTCGATTTCAATCATCATGAATTAACATGCAGCAACAAGTCATTTCATGTGCTCTTGAGGGCCCCAGGGAGGCCCTAAGCAGCCGCATAGTTCGCTTATGCCTTGGGCCGGCTCTGTCTCCTCGACAGCCTCTGTAGTCCCATTTAGACACTTGTTAGCCTTTTTCAAGACACATAACAGCTTCAAAAAATGTAATACTGATGTATTTTGTCATAGAATAAAACGTGAAAGTGTCTTGAAAGTGTTCACCACAGACCTTATTTCAGCCATTTATTATGATTAATATTATTTAACCAAATGACATACTTAAAAAAAAGAAGAATTTAACAAGCCATAGCACGAAGCGAGAATCATCTCTACCTTTAAAGCTGCACTATGTAAAAGAAATTCCAAAAACCACTAGGCCAGTGTTATATATTTTGTTTTAGTTGAGTACTTACAATATCCCAAATGTTTCCAACTATTTGTAAATCTTGAGAAAATTTTAACCAAGGAACCGGGACGTGTGAGGGAGTTGCCTGTCGATTGCGTCATATCTGCGTTCCCCTCGGTTTCTGGTTTAATTCTGCAGAAACGCTTTACTCTCACTGCAGTGTGAACAAGTGTCATAGCAGCCGCTGAGAGAACGTCATAACATCACTAACACACTCAGATGTGTCTAATATGATCAACAGAGCTGCGTTACCTCATACTCGTGACCACCGGCGACTGTGTCATAATAAAAGTCCTGCTGCTCACGAGGCGTGTGTTGCGTTCATCTCATTAACAATCGCTCCAGCGGTTCCTCAGCTCCACAACACTCGGTCCTGCTCTGCTTCAGACTACAGTAACGTTAATAATCACATCCATCAACATGATTTCTGCCCGAGTCCTATCCCGATTCTTTCCCACCGGCTGTGAGGTGAAGACCACATGTCCCAAGTTCAGCTTTAATGCAAGCTATATCTCGAAAAATATGTATGAATACCAAAGGGTATGTTGAAAGATACAGTACAACTTACCGAAATCCATATAATGTCTTATGTAATCCCTCAATAAGTGTTTCAACCGCGGAAAGATGCCATTAAAACAGTAAACAACAGGTCACTTAACATTGTGTTTACCTCAGGAAAGTCATCCGATGTTCACAGTGTTTTAGTTAGCAATAAAGAAACACTAGAGAGGTGCTAATTTATTGTTAGTTATGAATACATTTGTCATGAAGAAAAGTGCTTATGAAAATAAGTTTCAGTTTTTTTTATTTGGGTGTAATTAGCCTATTATATCTGAAAATAAATAGCAGTTTAATATAACACCTTTTAGCCCTTTTCTACCAAGGCAGTACTAGAGCTAGTTCGGAGCCAGAGCCTAGTTTCAAATCGGTTCTTTGTGTTTCCACACCCAAAGCACCAGCTCAGAGCCAGGAAAAGTGGTTCTTAAGTAGCACCAAAACATTGCTGGGCTAGAAGTAAGAACCGATTATGTCAGGCACTGGGGGCGGGGTCAACAAGATGAACACAAACTTGAGATCCGCCATTTTTGAAATAGCAGCTAATGGAGCTAACAGCTCATGCTTTTGATTCACTCATGCAGTGTTTTTATATCATACGCTGGTCGGTCTGTGCAGCGCCGATGCATCTCGAATAAGCCTGGTGTGTTTGTGTTTCCCGCTGCCTCGCTAGCGTTGCTGAGAAAGATGAGACGTATACAGTGACGTAAGACCAGGCTCTGTTGTGGCTCTCAGCATGTGGAAAAGCAAACGGTTCTTAGAAGGCTCCTCAGTCGAACCAACTATGAACTGGGATTAGCACTGGCTCTGAACTAGCACCCGGTTCATTCTGGTGGAAAAGGGGTATTAGTTGCTAATTGCAACCAGTATTATTTTCTTCCAAATGAGTGGGCTGTCTGTACAGTTTGCAGCTTTATTTGTGACCCCGGACCACAAAACCAGTCCTGTGTCTCATGGGTATATTTGTGGCAATAGCCAACAATACATTGTATGGTTCAAAATTATCAATTTTTTCTTTTATGCCAAAAATCATTAGGATATTATGATCATGTTCCATGAAGATATTTTGTAAATTTCCTACCGTAAATATATCAAGCATGTATTATTAGTAGTAATATGCGTTTCTAAGGACTTCATTTGGACAACTTTAAAGGCGATTTTCTCAATATTTCGATTTTTTTGCACCCTCAGATTCCAGATTGTCAAATATTGGGGATATCCTATCCTAGCAAACCATACATCAATGGAAAGCTTATTTATTCAGCTTTCAGATTATGTATAAATCTCACTTTCAAGAAATTTACCCTTATGACTTGTTTTGTGGTCACATTTGCAAAAGGGGTTGGTTTTCCATAAGAAAAATCAATAATTCTGAATAATCGGTATCGGCTGAGAAATTTAGCATCGGTGCATCTCCACTTTTCTCTGTAATACTCCATATGCAATTTGGAAAATCATACATGATCCATGTCATGGGTAAATCAAGCACGAAGTATGACAAATGCTGATGAACAGAAACATATCAAAAATTTATTTTGCTGTTACTCAAAAACAAAGGTGAGTGATATGAACATTGTCATACTTAAAAATTGTAAATGTAAACGATCAAGTGCACAAACATTATAATATTACCCAGTCTTTGAATGTTTAAAGGTGTCATGAACTGGCTTTTTACATTTTTTTATACTGTTGTCTGAGGTCTGCTTGTGACATTCGCGTAGTTTTTACATTCAAAAACATCATAATGAATAAGTTATAGGCTATTTTCTGCCCTGGTTTTGAGCCTCTCTCAAGAAACGCTCGGTTTTGATGGGCGTGCCGCACTGAAGACTTGGAAGTAAACGCCCACGGCTAGGATTGGATAAGCTTTGCATATTTAATGAGCTTCGGCTCCCACATGAGTACGTGTGAGGGATTGTTTTGAAAGCGCGTGGAGAAACGGCAACCGGAATGATTCGTCCCACAGGGCTCGCAAAATGTCTTTATCAAACAAACACAATGATGTATCTCTCATCCACCCGCAATTAATATGAATGTTTTTTTACATTACTTGGCCCGCCCGATCAGTGAATATACGCGCGCGCGCGCTAAGTACGTTACAAAACTTCCGCGATTCTATTTTTCCTTCAGATATCAAGTCAAGAGAGTGAACATCGCACATCAAGAAAGGAATGTTATTTCACTATTTATGATGATACGTATTGGTAGCCCGTCTGGAAAACACATAGCCTCGGGACGTTGGGCTTAGCGAGCCCTGTGACAGTGGTAAGTTATGTTTAGTTAGACATGTACACAATGTAACATTGTATTTGATCTGTAACAATGCAATACTGTCACATATAAAAACATGTTTTACTCACATTAGTGTGTTGCTTCATTCATTCATCCTGTCTGCAAATCCAGTCTCTTGTTTACAAACGAATCCGTGGTTAAATGGACATTCACGTGAGCTGGATATTCATTAAAAATAAAGTTCAATCACACATTTCCAATATTAAAATCCGAAGGATGTTTATGCAGCGACTGTGTTCTTCCACAACCAGGCACAGTGCAATATCTTACTCTCTTCGGCATGTATATTGCTCGGTAGCGTGATCCGTTTAGCTCCACGAGTCGGTGGGCGGGGCTACAGAATCAGGCGTACATATTTATCTGCACAGGATGACGTCAAGGGTCGACATATTCTGAGATGTCTCGTTTTCTGGGCCTGGTGTCAATAAAAGCTTTTCTTTGACTAACAAGGAAGTTTTCAGCTCTGAAACTTATATTAGATATTCTTATATTACCATGACCTTTATATATAAAAAAGCTCAAGGGAAAGTTGATTTCTCAATTCATCACCCCTTTAAGCTCAGGTAAATCTCTCTGTGTCCGTGTGTGTGTTTCCGCAGGTGGAGGCCCCATTTGTGCCTAAATGCAGAGGTCCCGGGGACACCAGCAACTTCGACGACTATGAGGAAGAAGAGATCCGTGTGTCGTTCACGGAGAAGTGCGCAAAAGAATTTGCCGAGTTCTAGAGCAAGAAACGATAGAAATCAGAGAGAGATGGAGATATAGGTGAAGAGAGAGAGAGAGAGAGAGAGAAGGAGAAAAAGTGCATGAATCTTAAAACCGATCCTTCCTCCTGTTAAACAGCAGAGAAACCAGCGGAAGAGTCCAGAGAAGACCTCCAGGGATAAACAGTGAGGCCTTTATCATCTCCTCTATTTTAATCATGTTTGTAATTTTCTTTTTTTTTCTTTTTTAAATCTCTGTTCATGTGATATTAATCATGATGGATTTGATAGGGTGTACGTGTTGGCCTGTGGACTGGGATTGTTGTTTCCGCACAAAAACAGACGGGGTTAGTTATATCTCCAATCTTGAGCAAGTTCTCCACTAGGTCACCATAAGAACCATACAGAAAAATCGCGAAAATAAAAAAAAGAACGAAAAAAAAAATGTATTCCTGTGTAATAACCGAAATATTTTTGGTCCTGTATACTGTCATGTGTTTCTTTATTCTTAAAATGCACTGAAAGGGATGACAACGTGACAATGGCATAGAAAAGAAGCCATGATTTCATAAAATGAGCACCTCTTTTCTTTTTCTTCTTTCGGCTGTAGGTCCACTGCGCTCTGTAAAATACTCACTGATGAACTTTGAACTTTCACCTATGAAATGTGCCATGAAATCCTACAAGTGTCAATATTTTGGCTCATCAGTCGTTTCATTGATTCTAGCTGACAGGGCTGTGACGAGTCGACGGCGGACCGCCCAGAGGAGGGGATGAATGTTTCCGTTTGGTTTGTTTAGTATTGTTAACACTATAATTGTTACGGTTCTCATTGGGTTATACAGTTGTAGTACCTGAGGAAATTGCACGCGCTCCGTGCGTGATTCACACGGCGAAGCCTTGCGGTCGACCCTCTCCAGCGAGCCGCCGCAGTGCTCTCTCCGTTTTCGCCATTTCTTCCCCCTTTATTCTTCCATTTCTGCATTTTTAAATAGGCAAAGTCTTCTCTCTGAATGGGTGCAGAGCATCTGGCTCCTTTTTGGGTGAGAATTTCTTACACGCAACTCTCTAGGCTACAAATATCTCCTCTAAGCTGGAGGTGAACTCAGTGGATACCAGTGCTTACTCCTGAGGACATGGTTCAAGTTAATTGTGATATTTTGCACCACAAGAATCATTCCAATAAAGTATTACTATAAATACCAAACAGCTTTTACGTCCCTTTATGTGTAAACACTCTTTGTTTGCATTGAATGAGTCCGGAAATACAAAGTTCTGTCAACCGAGTGTGCCGCACGAGTCCTGAAAAGTGTAAGCGAATGGGACGTGAGACAAACTGAACAATCGAATTACACTTCAAATCACTCGGTTTCAGTCATTTTAGGTAGTTTTTATTACGCTGATGTAAGTTCAAGTGTTCATTCTGTTAAATAGGTTTGGTTTTAGTTAAGTATTTGATGCTATAAAACCGAGGGGGCGTGATGTCGTGATTGACAGCTTTCACGAGTAGCTCTTGAAACTGCAGCTCCACTTCACGCTCACGACTGTGCAGATTCAGGTCCTGAATCAGCGCCATATTGGGACATCGGCGGCTTCACTTTTCTACAATGGAAGAGAGTAAAGACGTCGTCCATTTTTTTTTACAGTCTATTAGTGTTGTAGTACTCGATATCGGTCTTAAGACCATGTTTTGAAGGTCTCGTCTCGGTCTCAGACTTAGAGGACTCTGGATTTTGTTTCAAGACCAATTAAGACCAAAACTACTGGGATATTAATAAACTGCCAGTGCATTGTCTGATTTATTTATTAACATCATTAATGTGATTGGATAATTTCATATGATTGGTAACAGCTCTATGTAGTGTCTTTCTCTAATTATATTTATAGTCATTTCTCAGGCGGTAATGTGGATCTTTATGATTTTAAGGAGTACTGGTCTGGACTCGGTCTCGCCCTGCCTTGGTCTTGGTCTTGGTCTTGTCTTGGTCTCAACACACATTGGCCTTGGTCTCGGATTAGGTGGCCTTAAAGGATTGGTTCACTTTTAAATAAACTTTTGCTGATAATTTACTCACCCCAATGTCATCCAAGATGTCTTTCTTTCTAAAGTCGAAAATAAATTAAGTTTTTTGATGAAAACTTTCCAGGATTTTTCTCCATATAATGGACTTCAATGGGCTCCAAACAGTACAAGGTCCAAATGACAGTTTCTGTGCAGCTTCAAAGGGCTTTAAACGATACCAGACGATGAGTAAGGGTCTTATCTAGCGAACGATCAGTTTTTGCGAGAAACCGAGCAATATTTATGCTATTATT
The DNA here is from genome assembly GCA_023566225.1 of Romanogobio albipinnatus. NCBI lineage: Eukaryota > Metazoa > Chordata > Actinopteri > Cypriniformes > Gobionidae > Romanogobio > Romanogobio albipinnatus. Next base: position 67,071,768 of record CM042241.1, on the reverse strand, counting down.
TTACCTCTTTTCAGACGTACGTGATCATCTCTGAGCTCCGCCATAACTTCTGCTTAGTGAGGTCAAAATACGAGAGTGGTCATAGATGTATGCATAGATACCTCATTAGCGCTTGTACAGATCAATAGAATTAGGCATCTACGATCGATATATCTATGACCAGGCTCATATTTTGACTTCACTTAGCGGAAGTTTGTCTGAAAAGAGTTAAAATAATAGCATAAATACTGCCCGGTTTCTGGCAGAAACTGATCATTTCGCTAGATATGACCCTTATTCATCGTCTGGTATCGTTTAAAGCCCTTTGAATCTGCACTGAAACTGTCATTTGGACCTTGAACCATCTGGAGCCCATTGAAGTCCACTATATGGAGAAAAATCCTGGAAAGTTTTCATCAAAAACCTTAATTTATTTTCGACTTTAGAAAGAAAGACATGGACATCTTGGATGACATGGGGGTGAGTAAATTATCAGCAGTTTATCTAAAAGTGAACTAATCCTTTAAAGGGATAGTTCACCCAAAAATGAAAATTCTGTCAACAAAGCAGATAGAGCAACCATTGACTAACATAGTATTTTTTCCCCTACTATGGTAGTCAATAGTTGCTCTATCTGCTTGGTTACAAACATTCTTCTAAATATCTCTTTTGTGTTCAGCAGAACAAAGAAACTCATACTGGTTTGGAACAACTTTAGGGTGAGTAAATGATGACAGAATTTTCATTTTTGGGTGAACTATCCCTTTAACTACAACACTACAGTCTATGCATGACACTTGCTGATAGGCCTTTAAAGGGGTCATGTGATTCGTTTTCATGTTTTCCTTTTTCTTTAGAGTGTTATGTAGGTGTTTGTGCATGTATAAGATCTACAAACGTTTATTCTATCTAAAAGAGAAGGCAGATCCAGCTAAAACGCCTTGATCGAATTCAACCTTCGCTTGGGAGTTTGATTGACAGGCGATCTGACCAATCATAATCTGCCATTTTTGTCCGGCAAAGGAGTCAAGAGAGTTCGTAGAGTAATGTTGATGGACCTGAAATTGAAAAACGGTGTGTACTGACGTCTTTCTGCGGTTGAAACAACATTACTTCTAAAGTTAATTTATGTTTATTTGATACTATAAATGAACTAGAAGGAAGAGATGAGGCGCTACAGCGATCACCACACATTAAAGAGACACAAAACGCTATTTATTGTTTACATTTCTTTAAAAAAAGGACAATTTTAGAGTTGATACTTTCATATTAAAAGTAACTTGCTCTGACATGTCTGTCAGTGTGTTGTCAGTGTTCTCTTTGCTCTGCCAAGAGCAAAGTTTTTCACTGCGTGAGAACGTGTGTGGTGTGAGAGACACAGTAACAGTAACTAAAGGGGGTGGGTCTTTGCGAACAGTCAATTCTCCCTCACTGAGCTACATCACTCGGTGGAAATATTTGCATAATGCCGCCCAAATGCATACGCAAAGAAAGAAGGCGTGGCCTCAGGAGTTGTCACCGCCATGTTTTGAGACACATTGTGTTTCTATGCGAAAGCAAACACACTCTATTTGGCCTTACGAAAGTGGACGGTATCAGGAATCAGTGGTTAAGACACTTTTCCAGGATAGTACAACCCAAATGTTCATTTGTGTGCAGCGTATTTTACGGAGGACAGTTTCCTGAACCTGGGAGAGTACAAGACCGGCTGTGCACAAAGGCTATTTCTAAAAAATGGGGCATTTCTAACTTTGCTAGGGCAATCTGGTGCTTCTGAATCAGAGCCTGGGAGTACGTTGCCTTATTCGAAATGTGTCTATTTACACCAAGTGCAAATCGCGTGCCTTGTTGGCAAGTGCCATTCGCACTAGCTCCGCCTAACAATGCCTGGTTGGGAAAAAATAGATTAAAAAAAAACATAAATCTCAATTTCATTTTTGACGTGATTGACTGGGGTTCAAATCCACCTTTTGCAGAGCTCGCTCTTCTCTCTTTTCCCATCACATATCACATCGGAAAGGCATTTACTTTCAATAAAGATTAAGAAAATGTTCTAAAAGTGCCTAACAAAATGTTTAATAATATATTGAGTAGGGTTAGGGGTAGGTGTAGGGAGGGCTTTATTGTACCATTAAACCAGACTTTTTTTTTAAACTTTTAAAGATTTTTAGAAACCCTGGTTGCAGTGTTGTCGTGTGGACAGGGAAACCGGAGATTTTGGCTTGTTGTGTCAGAACCAGAACAGGCATTAACCTTTTTTCCAGGCTTCTGATTGGCCCACATAGCTTTATGGTTAGGGTTATATTGCCACCTGTTGGTTTGGTCAACCTTCACATACTGGGCAGCGGTATCCATTTAATAATTTTAATAAATATAATCATGGTACAACAATACTGAGGTGCAAATAGTATGTATCTGTCAAAATAAAGTATAAATACCATCTAATTACTATTTACACATTGCATTTATCACTATTTGCACTTAGCACTTTATTATTTGTTGAAGTATTCGCTATTGACTGTTCAAATGCAGAGTTTTGTGCAGTGTAGAGTAACACATTTTGGTTGTCGTTCTTACGGATGGATTTACTTTTACAAACATGATATCCTCTGTTCTCTGCTTATAACTCTTCAAAGATGGCAAAATAGGTTCAGTACATGTTCTGTTTCACACTGGCTGGTCCCGATCGATCGGTTAGATCAGGGGTTTTCAAACTTTGAACTTGATGCCAAGGACCCCCAAATATTCTGAACCATTTATGAGGGACCCCCTTCCTAAAATCCATATACAGGGAGTTCAGAATTATTAGGCAAATTAGTATTTTGACCACATCATCCTCGTTATGCATGTTGTCTTACTCCAAGCTGTATAGGCTGGAAAGCCTACTACCAATTAAGCATATTAGGTGATGTGCATCTCTGTAATGAGAAGGGGTGTGGTCTAATGACATCAACACCCTATATCAGGTGTGCATAATTATTAGGCAACTTCCTTTCCTTTGGCAAAATGGGTCAAAAGAAGGACTTGACAGGCTCAGAAAAGTCAAAAATAGTGAGATATATTGCAGAGAGATGCAGCAGTCTTAAAATAGCCAAGCTTCTGAAGCGTGATCATCGAACAATCAAGCGTTTCATTCAAAATAGTCAACAGGGTCGCAAGAAGCGTGTGGAAAAACCAAGGCGCAAAATAACTGCCCGTGAACTGAGAAAAGTCAAGCGTGCAGCTGCCAAGATGCCACTTGCCACCAGTTTGGCCATATTTCAGAGCTGCAACATCACTGGAGTGCCCAAAAGCACAAGGTGTGCAATACTCAGAGACATGGCCAAGGTAAGAAAGGCAGAAAGTCGACCACCACTGAACAAGACACACAAGCTGAAACGTCAAGACTGGGCCAAGAAATATCTCAAGACTGATTTTTCTAAGGTTTTATGGACTGATGAAATGAGAGTGAGTCTTGATGGGCCAGATGGATGGGCCCGTGGCTGGATTGGTAAAGGGCAGAGAGCTCCAGTCCGACTCAGACGCCAGCAAGGTGGAGGTGGAGTACTGGTTTGGGCTGGTATCATCAAAGATGAGCTTGTGGGGCCTTTTCGGGTTGAGGATTCAACCGCCTTCTTCAAGCAGTGGTACAGGAAGAAGTCTGCATCCTTCAAGAAAAACATGATTTTCATGCAGGACAATGCTCCATCACACGCGTCCAAGTACTCCACAGCGTGGCTGGCAAGAAAGGGTATAAAAGAAGAAAATCTAATGATATGGCCTCCTTGTTCACCTGATCTGAACCCCATTGAGAACCTGTGGTCCATCATCAAATGTGCGATTTACAAGGAGGGAAAACAGTACACCTCTCTGAACAGTGTCTGGGAGGCTGTGGTTGCTGCTGCACGCAATGTTGATGGTGAACAGATCAAAACACTGACAGAATCCATGGATGGCAGGCTTTTGAGTGTCCTTGCAAAGAAAGGTGGCTATATTGGTCACTGATTTGTTTTTGTTTGGTTTTTGAATGTCAGAAATGTATATTTGTGAATGTTGAGATGTTATATTGGTTTCACTGGTAAAAATAAATAATTGAAATGGGTATAAATTTGTTTTTTGTTAAGTTGCCTAATAATTATGCACAGTAATAGTCACCTGCACACACAGATATCCCCCTAAAATAGCTAAAACTAAAAACCACTTCCAAAAATATTCAGCTTTGATATTAATGAGTTTTTTTGTGTTCATTGACAACATGGTTGTTGTTTAATTATTAATGTTGTAAAATTAATCCTCAAAAATACAACTTGCCTAATAATTCTGCACTCCCTGTATATATTTTTATGTATGAAAATCATTTAAACTGTTAGATAAATAGTAAGTGTGACATTATAAATACAACATATTGTTTCCTAACTTACATTGGCTGTACTTAATGTTGGATGTATAAACCTGAAGAAGGATATTTTTAATAAAAAAATATTTTTATAAGAAACTTTCACAATAAATGTATGTAAGCAGCGTACGGACTGTGTTAAGAAAACTGCCTTACAACCCCAGTGAGTGAGATAAATGGGGACTATAGTGAGAAAAACTCACTAAAGATACAAAACAAACATATACGGTTCTGGAAAGTAGGTATACGGCAAGAAAGGAGAGAAACATTTAGAAATGAAACCGCTAGAATGCTCAGTAGACTTTCCATTTTTGCTTTTTATTTTTATCCTCTAAAAGTGGACCCCTTGGAACCTTCTGGAGGACCCCAGTTTAACAACCCCTGGGCTATATCATCTGTATTTGCAGAATCCGACTCAGGCCCTGTCCACATGAACATAGATATTTTCAAAACCGTAGCTTTTTCTATGCGGTTTGGCTGTTCGTCCACACGCAAACGCAGTATCTGGACACTGAAACCGGACTTTTTTTTTTACTTTTAAAGATTTTTTAGAAACTCTGGCTGCAGTGTTGTCGTGTGGACAGGGAAATCTGAGATTTTGGCTTGTAGTGTCAGAACCAGAACAGGCATTAACCTTTTTTCCAGGCTTCTGATTGGCCAACATGGCTTTACGGTTAGGGTTATATTGCCACCTGTTGTTTTGGCAAGCTCAGCGTGTTTTGCGTTTTCATGTGGACGCAATTTTTTTTCATGTTGAAAAACACACATGAGGCCTCCGGCTCAAACTGATATAATAAAACTCACGACATTATTAACTGTCTTGATAATTGCTTTGGAAGCTGAAACTTGCGATTACATTCTGCGGAACATTTCCGACACGAGCTTGAGGTGTTCAGCCAATCACAACGCACTGGGTCAGAGGGCCAATCAGAGCACACTACCCTTTTCGGAAGGTAAAGTATATAAAAAATAATTTATTTTTTGAACATTAAAGCATGTTAACATATTCTATTACACCCAATACACAAAATAATGATCTGAGAATACCATCATATGATCCATTTAGCCCAACCTGCTTGCAGTCATTCTCTATAGGGCACAGCTGACACAGTTCCTGCTGTATCTGTAGCCAATGAGCTCGCTTACAACCTTCACATACTGGTCAGCATTTTCACTAGCAGTTGCAGCTCACTTTCAGAAACCCTCCGCCTTCCCCAGCTCCACCTGTATAGATCTGCTACAGATAACTCATGTATGCTTTGTTCAGCAGCAGCGTATCATGTACAGTATGTATTGCAGAAATAACAACAGCAACAGCAATAAACGACACCAGCAACAGCAAAAAAACATGCAGTGGGGTAAAACGCGCCGCCACTGGACTCTACAGCAGAGGAGACGTGTTCTCTGGAGTGACCAATCACGCTTCTCTGTCTGCCAATCCCATGAACGAGTCTGGGTTAGGTGGTTGCCAGGAGAACGGGACTTGCCTGACTGCATTGTGCCAAGTGTAATGTTTGGTGGAGGGGGGATTATGGGGTGGGGTTGGGCTTGGCCCCTTAGTTCCAGTGAAAGGAACTCTTAATGCTTCACCAAGACATTTTGGACAATTTCATGCTCCCAACTTTGTGGGAACAGTTTGGGGACGTCCCCTTCCTGTCCCAATATGACTGACCAGTGCACAAAGTGTCGCTCCATAAAGACATGATGAGCGAGTTTGGTGTGGAGGAACTTGACTGGCCTGCCCAGAGTCCTGACCTCAACCCGATTGAACACCTTTGGGATGAATTAGAGCGGAGACTGAGAGCCAGGCCTTCTCGTCCAACATCAGTGCCTGACCTCACAAATGCGCTTCTAGAAGAATCCCCATAAACACACTCCTAAACCTTGAGGAAAGCCTTCCCAGAAGAGCTGAAGCTGTTAGAGCTGCAAAGGGTGGGCCGACTCCATATTAAACCCTACGGATTAAGAATGGGATGGCATTAAAATTCATGTGCATGTAAAGGCAGGCGTCCCAAAACTTAAAGTGTATGTCGAAATAAAGTTTTGGTAAGTATCCTCGTAAACACAGTCGGTTATGTCTTAAGTGAATGTAAACATTTGAGAAAGTGTGTTTGAAACGTGTGCGTAACAGTATCTAATGGATCAGTGCAGCTCTTAAAGTGACAGTACCCACACGACTGCAGTCATTAATCAAACAAGAAAATCACTCTGCTTTTAAATGAATGAATTGTCGTTTTAATAAGGATTAGTATGTATGTAATGTATACAGCGTTATTTTACATATACTTTATTTAATTTCTGTCGTAATAGTACATCATTCTGAAAAACCTAATGCGCTGTTTACTTCCATTTGTATTTTTGTTCTGTTATATTGTTTGTCTGTTTTGTTCTTCATATTTTTTGTTTACTTGTCTTCTGTAACTGTTTTGAGGACTTTCTTACTTACTTATCGATAATTGTGAAATTTCACCAACATTTAAAACGATTCATATCATGAAGTAAGACTTTGATCATATCACCAGCCAATAATCGTGTTGTCAATATTGACCAAAATAATCGTGATTATGATTTTTGCCATAATCGAGCAGCCCTAGCAGCAGCACAGCACTATTCCACCAAGACCAGATATATCAACCTTGTCATATCCATTACCAAACTCTCCAACTGTCCTTGTCATGACAGAACTGTGGGATATTGTGCTATTTTTCATTAAGACTGAGATGAGTTGGGGGACTATTTCACACCCAGAACCTCCAAAACAAGTTAAGTATAGGTTAGGCATCATATTCAAGATGAAACATTTCTGAATCAGTTTTGTGTAGCATGTTTGCATTATAAAGTGCACCTGGTCAAGTAAGATGGCTTTGTATTGTTTAAAGGTCCCATGGCATGAAATTTTCCATTTATGAGGTATTTCAACATTAATATGAGTTCCCCTAGCCTGAATATTGTCCCCAAGTGGATAGAAATGTTGATCGGTGTAAACCCGAGTTCTGGCTGTCTCTCTCTGCCTTTGAGAAAATGACAGGCCAGACGAGCCAATCCTGAAGTCTCCTGTTTTGACGTCCAAGCAGGAACGGTTACCTCCCTTTCCTCCGCCCAGAGAATCTGGCACGCCCATGCAAACGCTCGAGAGATCATTAACGTTACTTGTGAACGAGTGAACGCAGGCAGTTTCTCAGTGTTTGGATGTACAAATGAAAACAGAAGTCTTTTTTCAGTTCCTTCTGATCTGTGATCAGTGATCTCTTATGTGTAGCTAATTATTTATTATTCGTGCACACAATGCGGCTTCTCTCTCTCCAGACAGAACGGTGTTTTCGTGTTTTCTTCTATCTTGTGAGTCAGTGTTTTTGTACGTCCTCGTCGCGTCTACCGGTTCTAAAATGTGCATACAGTCTTTTCTGTTTAACATCAGCAGTCACGTCTTTAGAGATAAACCTCACACACGCCGAAGCTCGGCCTTCAATATCCCCGACCCCCAGTACTGCATCTGGCCCACAGCGGAGGCACCAAACGCGGCGTGAGATTAAGCAGACGGGGGGTAAGCATGAGCATATCTGGGCTAGGCTAGCCATCTTTCCCCACAATAAACTGGATTACATTTGATTACTGTTGTTGTGTCTTTGTTTGCGCTGTGTAACGTTACTCACTGCGCGTCACTGACGCTATTTATATGATTGGAACATATCTAGAAATAATGCTATACTCAACACTTACTAACTCGTTCATCTCGCTGTAATGGTACATTCATTGCATGTGTTACAAAGTTGGTAGAATAATGATGAAGACGGACTCGTGTTTATTCAGAACTCTCAGATACAAACACAGTAAACTTGCGTTGACAGATAGCGCTCTCATAACTCAGAAGTTACTATAAATAACTTTGTTAGCAATCGCTCGGTCTCCATGATGTCCGGTTCGCGAAAGAATCATTCTTTTGAATCGGTTCTTTTTAGTGAACCGAACCAGTTCACCAAATCGGACTGAATCGTTCTAAACGGTTCGCGTCTCGAGTCAGCGCTGATCCATAATTTACTAAAGTTACTAACTTTCTGACATGAGTGACAGTCCCTCCGACTAGAAATAAACTAATAACCTGAAGTATATGCTAGTAACTACAACAGTTCACCCTGAACTGAGACATGCTGAGAACTGATGAGAAGTGAACACAGGTCCATCCAGACTCGTGCCTGCTCGTGCCTCGTTAAACCACGCCCCCTCCGCTCATTTAAAATGCAAAAATGTCAGCCAATCACAACAGTGGACGTTTTTACTGAAGTCTCACAGCAGACACGCCTCTTGAAGCAGGGCATTCAGCCACAGGGCAAACAGCAGTATAGAAAAAATGCCTTTTATTTCTAAATTATGACATTTTATGATGTAAAAATCATACTAACAATATAAGTACACCTCAGGAAACACTATAAAATAATAGAAAAATGCCATGCCATGGGACCTTTAAGCATTACACAACTGCACAGAGAAGTCATTAAATGAACAGATCAAGCATGTTTAACTCTCAGTAGAAGATGTTGTGAATGGAAGGCAACACTAGGCTTTCCCCAAATGTTTTTTGAATGCCAATGATTTTTATTTTATTTTATTTGCAATATAATTCATTGAATTGTGTTACTTTGTGCCTATAGATGCAAGGTATTGCTATTTCGTAAGGTCAGCTCTGCCTCACTGTAAAAATGTTGTGATATTTACTTTAAAAAATTGTGGTAACATTATTACCCCTTGTCAAAAAATCCTAAAGGATTCCAATAAGAAACCTACAGGATTCCATTTAGAATTTCTATCATATTTTGGAACCGTAGGATTGTCTTATAGGATATTTATGTCTTGTCCAATAAGATTCTTATCTGATTCTGTGGGAATTGTCTTATAAGACAATACATAAATATCATTTCTACAGGATTTTAATGGTCTCCAATTGGGTCTCTCTCTCTCTCTCTCTCTCTCTCTCTCTCTCTCTCTCTCTCTCTCTCTCTCTCTCTCTCTCTCTCTCTCTCTCTCACTCACACACACACACACACACGATGTTACTCTAAAAAGTAATTCATTAATTTATTATAAAAAGTAATAATAAAACACATCACAGGACAAAGTTGAGTTTCCGCAGAGTTGCCGCAGTGTATAGTTGTGATTTTCCTTTCGTAAGTATTTTTCTAGATATTATCCATGTTTTATATCTCAATGACATGCAAGAAAACAACCAAATAAAGAATTTCAAGAGAAAAAAAAGGTATTAACTTCCTTCGTGTCACATGAGACTGCCAACTTCCTACCCCTACTTCCAGGAAGCATAGCGAAGGCAAACCCTCCCAAAGAAAGGTTATTTGCATGTTACTAGGTAATAAGTATTTTTTGTTGACATATATATCGCTACATAATCGTGAAGGTCTCTAGAATCATCCAAACAAAACAGTTCTTACAAGATATCTATAGTTTTTTGTAGACTTAGTCAAAAGTTCAAGCGGCAACTATAGTTGTTGACTTGTAAGTACATATAATGGGGAAATGGGGTATACTGTGTTAACAGGTTAATAAATCAAGGTTTTTGGTCTTGTTTATTGCTTTTGCTTTCATAATATCCCACCTAAAACATTAACGCTTTAACTGACATCTCTACTGTACAGTAGACCTTGATTAGATAGGGAAAAATATCATATTTTATGATATTATGTCGACCAAAATATTGAGGACCCTTCATTCAGTTTGGAATGGATGCGTTTCATTCTAAGCGGTCAAGGACCCTAATTCTCTTTTTATGACTTTTTATGCTTACGATTCCATTATAATGTGGAAATTCAGACAAGTAATGAGTTTATATTTACATTATTATATGAAATCACCTACTACACTCAGCCATTGAATACTATGGGACTATTTATTTATTTATTTTTGTTATATAGATGTAATTTTTTCGTCATTATATTAATTTATTTTCATTTAACATTTTGATACACCATGCCCTGTTAGTTACTTTGTTCTGCACTATGTTCCACCACTTTAAGACACTCACCTAAAGGATTATTAGGAACACCTGTTCAATTTCTCGTTAATGCAATTATCTAATCATCCAATCACATGGCAGTTGCTTCAATGCATTTAGGGGTGTGGTCCTGGTCAAGACAATCTCCTGAACTCCAAACTGAATGTCAGAATGGGAAAGAAAGGTGATTTAAGCAATTTTGAGCGTGGCATGGTTGTTGGTGCCAGACGGGCCGGTCTGAGTATTTCACAATCTGCTCAGTTACTGGGATTTTCACGCACAACCATTTCTAGGGTTTACAAAGAATGGTGTGAAAAGGGAAAAACATCCAGTATGCGGCAGTCCTGTGGGCGAAAATGCCTTGTTGATGCTAGAGGTCAGAGGAGAATGGGCCGACTGATTCAAGCTGATAGAAGAGCAACTTTGACTGAAATAACCACTCGTTACAACCGAGGTATGCAGCAAAGCATTTGTGAAGCCACAACACGCACAACCTTGAGGCGGATGGGCTACAACAGCAGAAGACCCCACCGGGTACCACTCATCTCCACTACAAATAGGAAAAAGAGGCTACAATTTGCACAAGCTCACCAGAATTGGACAGTTGAAGACTGGAAGAATGTTGCCTGGTCTGATGAGTCTCGATTTCTGTTGAGACATTCAGATGGTAGAGTCAGAATTTGGCGTAAACAGAATGAGAACATGGATCCATCATGCCTTATTACCACTGTGCAGGCTGGTGGTGGTGGTGTAATGGTGTGGGGGATGTTTTCTTGGCACACTTTAGGCCCCTTAGTGCCAATTGGGCATTGTTTAAATGCCACGGCCTACCTGAGCATTGTTTCTGACCATGTCCATCCCTTTATGACCACCATGTACCCATCCTCTGATGGCTACTTCCAGCAGGATAATGCACCATGTCACAAAGCTCAAATCATTTCAAATTGGTTTCTTGAACATGACAATGAGTTCACTGTACTAAAATGGCCCCCACAGTCACCAGATCTCAACCCAATAGAGCATCTTTGGGATGTGGTGGAACGGGAGCTTCGTGCCCTGGATGTGCATCCCACAAATCTCCATCAACTGCAAGATGCTATCCTATCAATATGAGCCAACATTTTTTAAAGAATGCTTTCAGCACCTTGTTGAATCAATGCCACGTAGAATGAAGGCAGTTCTGAAGGCCAAAGGGGGTCAAACGCAGTATTAGTATGGTGTTCCTAATAATCCTTTAGGTGAGTGTATTTGTTGTTTGTTGTGTTTTCATATTCAACAGATTATAAGATAGATGCAGCTTTTTTGAGTTTGCATCGAATGTTCTTCGACTTTTATACATAATACATGTGTTTATGAATAAAGATTGATCTGCAGTTATTGTGAGTTAGATGCCAAATGTTCTCCTCCTATTCATATTTGACATTGAAGGGGTGCATTTGCACATTTGCCCAAATAGTTGCCGCACATTCAAACACAATTTTCAAGAAAAGAAAAACCATGATATTAAAGTTAAAGTTAAAGACATTAACGTTTTTAAGGCATGATTTATTTAATGGACTCTACCTTAATAAATCATGTAAAATCTCCTGAATTATTTAGTCTATGACACAATGAATTTAATATTTTAAGTGAAATGTGCTTTTTTACTTTAAGTTGACTCTCAAAAGTGTGTGAATTAGAGCGAATGGAAAGATCCGGTTTATATTTGACTTTGAGTTATGTTGTACAATTAAAAGACAGGGGAAACAAAGTAGAAACAAACGTGTTACTGCACCGGCATTAGCAAAGTTATTGCTCATTAAACAAAGCAACAAGCATCATGTTATTAATACATATTCACAACCTAACCATAAGATACGAACTTAACAGAACCTCTTTCAAAAGCCAAAAATAACTAATCATTAGACTTTAACCCTTCACTCAAAAACACATTAAATAACACTTCATTTCAACATTAATGCTCCATTTCCAGCCACATGCAAAGCATGCTGGGAACTAACAATGGTGTCTCTAAATAAAACTGCATAATTCTCTTAAAATAAATCGCTTTTTGCCTTATTCGGTTACTCAATTCAAGCCTCAAAACTGCTTACGTTTCCTTAAAATGAAATGTTTATATTCATAAACACACACACACACTTAAGTTCATATTTTCTATAGAACACTGAACCACAACTTTCTTTAGAAAATATACTCACCTTATTTCCTTTTGATTCATTTAGGCTACAGTGAGTCATGTTTCACTAATTAGACCATTTGTATAGTTAACACATTCAGCAATGAAACTAATTTAGGACTTTCAATAAACTTTTAGCTTTTTATTATTATTTTGGCTACCACTTGTTTTTTTCCCCATAATATGTTTGTTGCAATTATCTGTCAACAGCTGGCAGTGACGTGCGACCCATCTGTCATCTAACCCTTAAATGTTGTTTACATTCATATAGAGATCGCATATGAACAAATCTGTTGGCTTAGATTAGGTGTAATGGACTGCAGCGCGAGCGTGAACGAACGCCCGCTGACGAGGTGCGCAGAACGTGGTGTAACTCTGCAATACCACCTTAAATAAGCGCAGCGTGTATAGCGGATGATTCGCCTCGCGAGAAGTCCACCTTAAGCGCACATAGTGGGTAAACGCAGGCGTAGAGCGAGGCTTCCGCTTCATTCCCAGCCGGGCTCGCAGCGGATCGGAGACAAGAGAGAGGCGCTCGGCCAAAGCCAACGGAACCAGAGCTGCAACATGTCGGAGCCTAAATACCGAGAATGGATCCTGGAGACCATCGACTCCCTGCGCTCGAGAAAAGCCCGACCGGACCTGGAAAGGATCTGCCGGATGGTCAGAAGAAGACACGGGTCAGACCCGGACAAAACCAGGGCTGAACTAGAAAAACTGATCCAGGAGCAAACTGTGCTGAAAGTTAGCTACAAGGGGTCAATATCCTACAGGAACGCCGCTAAAGTGCAAAGGAAATGCAGAAAGAGGACGGAGCAGACCGAGTCTGTGTGCGAGCAACCCAAACACGCCAGTTTCAATAACAACGGCGACAGCGCGCTCAGCCTCACGGACCAAGAAGAGTGCGAGGAGGAGAAGGAGCCCGGGGAAAGTGGGGTGAGCCTGTGCCCGGACCCCCTGCCTCAAACCTCGCCCTCCAATCTCGAAAGGGAGGAACAGATTTTACCACTAGCGAGCGGAAACAGTTTTGTTAGTTGCGGCGCAACGGCGTGCGCGAAAGCAAGTGCATCGAAAGACGAGCGATTAGTCACCGAGGCGGGGGGAAGCGATGCTTCAAGCGCGAGCAGAGGCGAGGCGCCCGGCGCGCAGGGCAGTGATGACGAGAAGGCGCAGAAAACTTGCTCGAGCGTCAGCAGTCCGGCTACGAGGAGCAAGCTCCCCGCGTCCCCCAAACCCAAACTCAAGGAGGGGGCGAGGGGCTCCGGGGCGCGCGGCTCGGACTCCCCGGACGAGAACAGCGCCGATTTGGGCGATAGACTGGTTGCCGCGGTCCGAAGTCTGTCCGAGAGACACCGGGGCTCCGCCGCGACACGGGGCCACGCGCCGCCCGGACTGAAAGAGATACTCGGCTACCTCAGCACGCAGAGCGGGATGCCCGGGGAGAAGCTGACCCGCAACCGCGTCAAAGTGGTGCTGGAGCGCGAGATCGAGAGGGGTCGTCTCCGCAGGACCCGCCTCGGCCACATCACTCTTCACGCGAGGGCCGCGCGACTCCTGAAGAGCGCGCTGCAGGACAGACATCTCGCGAAAAAGGTAACTTAATATTTCCGACACGTCCTGCGCGGCGCGCGGCAGGCGCTACACCCCGTCCTCGCATAAATAAATGATCGTGCTTTGAGAAAAAAAGCGAAAGAAAATACGCGTCTGATTTCCGCTCTTTTCTCACGTACAAGTGTGCGCGCACATCCAAACTGTGTGTCTGCGGCGGGCGGTGTGTGTTTGTGTTGTGTGCACACGATGAGGGGAGCGACACATCACATCAGTTGTGTGTGTTCCGCTCGACACTGTCTCACTTCAGCGTCTCGGCACAAAAGGTGCGGACTCGCGCTCGGCAGCGCCCGCGTGCGTGCGTGCGCGAGCGAGACACCGTCGCTTCTCTTGTTCTGTTGCTCTCATAGACACACAAAAGCGCGCTCGTCGAGAAACACTGATGTGTGTTGGTGGGTTTGTCTGAGCGCTGTGGGCCGATGGTTATTGTGTGTCAAAGTTGTGCTGGATATTTTTCACTAGGCGGTGTCTGTTAAGTTAGACGCGCACGGAAAATATAAGAGGGAGGGAGGGGGGGACCCGAGGCTCGCGTCTGTTTTCTCGGCCGAGCCGTCGCTCAGTGCGATACTTCGGTCATACGAGGTAAAAGCAGATGCGATGGCGGAAATTCGCTGCTTGACGAGCCCGAGCGCGGCTTTAAGCCTCTTAGTTCCGTTCCGCGCGGCTCATCCAGTCAGTTTGAGTGATGTGCGTTCGCTGCTTCTTCTGTGTTGGCGCTCGCGTCCACCTCTCCGCGTTGAGATTTCTCAAGCACTGTCCCGCTCACTCACACACTCCACCGCCACATTGATTATGAAACCCGCTGAGTTACTTAGTGCGCGGGCAAGTCGTGTGTTATCACTGACAGCGACAAGACGATCTGAAGCGGATGTTCGGGCAGTTTCAGATGTTGTTGTTGTTCTAGGGGAACACCGCAATTCGGAAAATCGTGCGATGGAGGTCGCGCACGAGGAGACACACACACACACACACACACACACACACGTCTGGTTCACTATCTTTGTGGGGACTCTCCATAGATGTAATGGGGTTTTTTTATACTGTAGGCCTACTAAATGTATATTATATCCCCTTATTCTAAAACACACACACACACACATGTGGGGACATTCCATAGGCGTAATGGTTTTTATACCGTACAAACCGTATTTTCTATCCCCCTACACTGCCCCTGCCCCTAAACTTAACCCTCACAGGAGACTGTGCAGTTTACTTTGAAAAAAAAAAAAAACTCATTCTGTGTGAAATATAAGCATTTTGAAAAGTGAGGACATGGGGAACGTCCTCATATTTCACCCTCTTTTTGTAATACCTATGTCATTATACACATTTGTGTCCTGATATTTCACGAAAACATGCCCACACACACACACACACACACACACACACACACACACACACACACACACACACACACACACACACACACACACACACACACACACACACACACACACACACAGACTCATACTTACATACTTACACACACTCACTCAAACTCATACTTATACACACTCACTCACTCAAACTCATACTTAAACTCACTCACTCACACTCATACACACACTCACTCACACACACAGACTCATACTTACACACACACTCACTCATACTTACACACACACACACACTCATTCACACACACTCATACACTCACTCACACACACACACACACTCATACTTACACACACTCACTCACACACACTCATACTTACACACACTCACTCACACAGACTCATACTTAAACTCACTCACTCACACTCATACACACACACAGACTCATACTTACACACACTCACTCTCACGCAAACTCATACTTACACACACTCACTCTCACGCAAAC